>OX438648.1:9550370-10800370 GCA_949316285.1 Eupithecia subumbrata
GAGCCAGCTCCACGCGCTGGGAGCACTGACCTGCGCATGCGGCGTGGGCGGCGGGGCGCGCGCGCGGTTGGTGGCGGCGCTGGCGGGGGCGCTGGCGCTGGCCGCCGCCGCCGCCGACGTGGGGGACGCCGTCACCGATTATGATAGACGGTGAGACATAAGAGACGCGTGTTTGTGACTGTTAAATCCGTGGCTAGTTGGGATGACGATCGGCGAAATACTGCCGGCAATTGCGGCAATCTTTAATCGTACTTAATTTTGTTGGAAAACACGAATAATGTCCAAGCGTCCAACTTATTTGATTTGTACCTACATATCTTCACCAGTTATTCGAACGCCTACGATGTGTACTCGACTCTGATACAACGTCCGTTGGCGCGCGCGGTTCCCTACTTTGTGGGGATTTTCGCTGGCTGGCTCATCCACACCATGCAAGGAAGACTGAAGCTTACTAAGGTATCTATTTTATGTTTAAGAAAATGATAAAAAAACATTATTTATAATAAATATATGCGTCCTTGTGTTTATATACGTAAGAAATAGAATTGGTCTACCGTAGCTATCCTTGAGCTACTCTACATTCCAAATATATACTGCATTTTTCTATTTGCTTCTCCCAGTTTACGATATTGAAACGCCAGTTTAATAAGCAGCATTAAGTATTTGTGGTGTTAGGACACAGAAACAAAACTAAAACAAATGTTATCACTCTGCACAAATGTTTCTCAGCTTTGATTCCCATGGTCGAAAATATCAGAAGCTTTTTAACATCCAATACAGAACGTATTGTATTGTTATTTGTTTTGAAAAGACGTTACAATATATATATATAAGTATAATGTTTGTCTCTGTTTCAGTTAACCTCTTCCATGCTATCCTGCGCATCTATATCCCTCGTGGTAGCGGGAGTGTCCCTCCCGTTCGTGTGGCCGGCCTGGCTCGGCGCGTGGCTGCACGCGGCCTGGGCCGTCGCCTTCCTCTGGCCCGTGCTACTCGCTACTACGCATGCGGCAGGTGAGCCCATTGTTGTTTGTCTCTCTCAAACTTCCTCTCTAGTACATATCTTGGGTCTTTTGCGCCGTCGGGTCACCTTACTCTGACCCGTGTTGCTCAACTGGTGAGTCCATTGTTGCTGTCTCTCTGACCTCCTCTCGTATACCTCTTGGCTTTCCGTTCGTGTCATTATATCATACCCGGTCTTCTTCCCCAGGTGTTTTCCGCCGAGGCCTGGGTAGCAGTGCGGTGGCGGCCCTCAGTCGGCTGAGCTACGGAGCCTTGCTCCTGCACGGCGCCATCGCTCGGTACCTGCTGTTAGGGGACAGCGCGCTCTGCGAGCGGGCAGCGTGTATTGTAAGTCAAATACTATCCTACCCTTTCTTTTTGCTTTACCGTACAGGGGTAAATCCTCTATGGCATAGCCAAAGGAAAGGGTTACGTTGTGTATTGTGTCAACATACTACCAACAATGCCCACAATGTGGCATCAATGTCGGTTATGAACTACTAGCATACAGTTTATTGAATTTATTTAGGATTCTATACATATTTGTCGTACTTTAAGAGTGAGATCGGTTTTGCGAGACAAGGACGAGCAGACGTCTCGGGGAAGGCGAGTGCCGCGAAATGGCCAGCCTGCGCGCAATTTCACTGGTCGTTTTTTAGAAATTTGTTTTTTGCTCTAAAATAATACTCTTTCGCGAAAAAATAAAACCATAATCGTCTTAAGTATTTATAAGGGAACACTTAGACGAAATTTAATGAAATATTAAATAATGTAATGAAATATTATAAGTAAATAGCAAATGAAACTGCTTTTTCCGTAGGAGTATTTGTGCAAAAATGAAGATTTAGAGGAAACTTTGCGATTTTTTTGTATCGAGTCAAGTTTTGTCAATCGTGTTTCGACTCCCATAACTTACTAACTAGAATCCTAAACTTTGATGCATAACAAAAAATTATAAATAGCCTTAAAATTGATTTTCCGTATAGTCAAAACGTGGGTTTTGGGACTCACTTCACCTTAAAGACAGGAGGCTGCAGCGCTCATTATAGGATCTTTCAGATTAATTCTAGCAGAAGACGAAGATTAATTCTAGCATTTTGGCATCTAGTATATGGATTCTAGTAACTCCCTCGCTTCGCTCGTGAATTATGTATGCTCACACTAACTTACGTTGTTTGCGGGTGTGCGGGCGGGGCGAGCGGGCGGCGGCGGTACCCTTGCCCGCGCGCCCTTCCGCGTCCCTCTAACTAACCCCTTAAAACAGCTACTCGCGCGTACTCCCGAGAATTCATAAAGAGTAGCGCGTACTATACCTAAATCAAATTATGGTGGTCATGGTGGATGAATGATGTATTGTCACTCAATGCTTATCAAATATCTGTTTTTTCAGTGGATGTACTTCTCCGGCACCTTGGTCGTGACCCTCCTGTCCTCGTTGCTGCTGGCGCTGCTGATCGAGATGCCGTGCTGCAGCCTGCTGAGAAGACTCTCCGACACCGCCACTACGTAGTACAGTACGTAAATATACGTAGTCATGTCCGCAGTTCAGTTTCAGTAGAACGTTTGATGAACCTACGCATATTGGTTTCATCATAGCTTGTCGCGCACCTTGGAAGCACCGCTGCAGCACACCACAAAAATCTTTAACTTGTAACATTTAGATGAATTTTATATTGACGGCATCAGATGACAGCTCGCGGACCACTCGTTTGAAGCTTGTGGGAAGACATTTTGTCACTGTAAAATGTAGCTAAATATATCGAGTTTAAGCTCATATTTGAATGCACGTTTTTGTGCTGTGTGGTAGCGGTATTGGATTAGTGAGCGCAGAGCATCTTAGAAGAAGTAAATTTTTCAAGGTGTTTCAAGTTAAAGGAATGAGTTTGAAACATTTTACGCATTCGATATCGATTTTGTTCAAATCCCACCCCAGACAAAATTAAGGGTGATTTTGCTAAGCCTGTAATGCAAACTTTTATAAGATTATAAGTTTTGTTATGCATGTCTGATTCTCTAGTCTTTTACAAAAAATGTATAAACAGTAAAAAAATAAAAATCGGTAGAATATAACAGAAATTAAGGGTGAAGAAAATTCGTAGAAAAAACATTTTAAGAAATATTTAAAATTATATTTTATAAAAACTTACAACTACGAAAAATTATTTACATCTTATTTACAATACGTACAGTTATGTACAGTTAACCATCATTATTATTAATCGATTAAATACATGTATTTACTTTAGATTGACTTTGTTTTTCGGTTCTGTCATGGTGGTAATAGTACCATCGTACTTAATCTCATGATTCCGTTTTTTTTTCAGTCGAATTATGAAACTAATTTAAAAATAACTTACAACGAGTCTTTGTACACGAATGCTTATTAAAAATACCTAAAAATATATTTTGTAATATAAAAAGAAAAATAATTGCTGATCCAACTGTATCAATCAACGTCTCCAGAAAACTCCATTTAATTCAAAATCGTTTACTTCATTTTAAATGTGACGATTTAACAAAAAGAAAAATGTAAGATAAGAAGTGGGATTTTCTCCCTAACGCCATCTAAGTACGTTTATGGTAACTAAAAAAGCAACTCTGTAACGAATGTAATTTCTCAGGATACAAAAAAGCTACGCTCATTGCGTTTACAGGTTTGATCGAAAACTCTTACAGTCAATATAACCATCGCCGATTTTAAATTCTTATCCCGACGCTAACTTAATTCCTCACGAAGTTACATACTTTTAATCGACAGGTCTTTTACCGACGAAGCAAGATATGATTCCCGTCTCATAGGATAACTTGAAATTACCCGGACGAAAAAGGGTCAGTTGATGTTGTGTCTGCCAAACAGATGAGCCAATGTTGACGAAGTTTTTTGTTTGAAAGGAGATATCCATTGTATTCTTACCTATGTTAAAATGTTGCCAAGGCTAAAAGTAAATCGTCGTCGGGGGTTTTAGATTTTTGTGAATTTGGCTTGTTATAAAGCTAGTTCTACCGTTCAAGCATCGATTTTGTACTTGTTGAAATAGGCTATCCTTACACTAAGGCCTGCGTCCAGCAGTGGACAGTATAGGCTGTAGATTTACACTAAGATTGATCACTTGTGTCCTTCACTAGCGGGGGCCTCACACCCGGTGGGGCCTCCGGTGCGGGGAGACTATCTTGAGCATGGTGACCATGGGGGCCTCGAAGGCCACTGATATGACCAGAGCTAGGAAGAACGAGATGGCCGTCAGACCCAGGAATAGCACGAACTGAAACAGAAAACAAAAGTCTTATAACGTCTTTTTGTAGCATTTTTGCAGTCCTGTGACCGGGTTCAAAGACTTTTTAGTTTTTGACTTTTTACTCTGTTATCAGTTTCCATGCCTGTTATAGGTGATTTAAAAAAGTCTGAAGTTTTACTAAACGGGATGCTACGCTCTTTGGATGGTAATTCCATCATCGCACTTCGTTTCATCCATTTCGAATAATAATAATCCTGTCATTATTTTTTTTAATCATCCCTGAATGTGAATACTATTTCTGCTTACCACAAGCAGTTCCCCCAGGTGTATAGGGTGGTTCAGATGCATGGCCACGTAGCGCAGCACTATAGGGTGCACCAGGTACGTGCAGTACGTCACCCGCGAGAACGGGAATAGGATGGGCGACGACAGCAGCGGCCGGACCCAGCCTGGAAATAAGCAAAATGTCTTATAAATTTAAGAGGAAAAAAATGTGAACGGATGATTGTACACATTTTTAGGCTGATGCCTAAAATAGTCCACTGCTGGACACAGGGCTCCCCTAGTGAAAGCCATAGCGCACTGTCTTCAACTTGCCGCATCCAGCATCTGCCTGCATTCTTTCACAGGTTGTCATTCCACCTAGCCGGCCGTCCTACACTACATTACCCAGTCGATAGAAAGGCGTTGGGAGTTTCATCATGATCAAGCGTGGTCTCGCGACTACCGCCAGTTCTGCCAGCTGATTAAATTTATACGCCGCATTTTAAGAGACTCTCGTAACCTGAGCCAAGCTTAGGCGATTTGGGATATAATGTCGTCGATGAAAATTCAGAATTTGTAGTCAAAGGTTTTGTTTTTGTAGGCAAATTTCAAATTTATAAACAAGAAAATTATACCTTACTGGATTAATCACGTTTTGAAAAAACCGCTAACAAAAGGTCAGCAAAAGCCAAGGTTGAAAACATTCTGTCAATCTCTCCGTCCAAATACGAGTAGCACCGCACGCCCTATCTAGTTTCTCTTTCTTTCTTCTAACAATTCTGCGTGACGATTCTGCGACGATAAAATTATCATAATAGTAAAGCGATCGCGTAGCGGAATGGGTCCCTTGGAAGATTAATTCTCTATGCTCACCTCCGTGTCCGGTAGAGCAGGCGACTATGATCCAGCCGATGCAAGCCGCCCAGATGGAGTGCGAGAGCGCGCTGTAGACGGCCGCGGCCGCCGCGTTCAGCTCCACCTTGTAGAGACCGAAGATAAGGAAGAGGAGGGTGCCCGTGCAGATCGCCCAGCCGACCCACGCCCATATCTAGAACATGAGGAACGGAATGTCATATCATGAGATCATCAATCATAAATTGATTAATCCTACTAAAATTAGAAAGGCGAAAGTTTGTGTCGTTGTGAAGATGTTTGCCCGAAGATAACGCTAAAACTACTGAATGTAGCTGAAATTTTGCACACAAAAGATCTGGACCTGGAATACCATATGGGCTTTTTATTTCGAAAAATAGCTTGCGTAGTCGCGAGCAGAAGCTAGTTTATCGTTATTTATGCCAAGCCCCTCAAGATGGACCGAAATGTCGCGAAAACCGCTGTAAGCAGCGCAGGCTGATCATTGGCGATCTGTGGTAAGCGTTGTGTCCAACTGTGGACATCTTCTGGCTGAGATGATGATGATCATCAATGATTCAAGGAGTTTTCGAGAAGCATAGAATAAAAGATAAAGATCGATTTGTAAGTCGGACCGCCCTGAGTGGATCTCCAGCTGACCTTAGGTGCTAGTAAGCTTTGAGAGAGCCTTCTTTCGAGTTCTTTTTTACCCGACTGTGCATGCAGGAGGAGATCTAATCGTGCTTATAAACAACGTATTCTCCCATTATCTTACCCTGCTCATCCGAATCTTGCAGTTAGTCTTAAACAGGATCCACCCAGTGAACATTCCCACTAGATAGGGCCCCAGCCGCGTCCAGGGCTTGTCGTAGATCTTGTCGAACTGCGTGAACGGATCTTCGCTGTTGGGGACGTGTTCGTTGGACCAGGACACGTAGCCGGTCGTGAACAGGGAGGAAACGAAGAACAGACCGGTCAGGGCCGCTGAGACCTTGAAGTGGCTGCAAGAAAAGGTTGACATGCATAGATTTTAGTATCATTTTGATCAGAAAGATTATTCATAATTAGACTAATCACGTTTTGAACAAACCGCTACAACGAAGCAAAGAACGGAACTTAAAATACGGTTTTGGTATCAATCAATTCACAAATTTGAGATTGGTGTTCTTCCAACACAAAGAAAGTTCAAAGTTAACATTCATAATTATAATTCAGAATCTTGACTACGTAAAATGTGAAATCCAATAGCATAATCACAAAGGGATTGGAAATTGAAAGCGAAAAAAAAAGCGTTACCTTGTAGATAAAATAAGCAGAATAGCGCTGACAGCATAGAACTGGGTGTCGTCTGAGAGGTACCAACTCCACAGCATGCACTGAAAGAGAAGGTAAACTTTATGAAACCAGAAAGAACCATTACAACGTGTGCCATTCAACCGTCTACCTATTAATCTGATTTGAAAATATTTGAATGTAAAAAGAATTAAGAAACTGAATTGCCATTGGGCCGGCGCCGGCCATAGATCTCGTAGATCCGATCACCGTTGACGTAAATATTTTCTTAAGTGAAGACCGATACTTGGAAAACGCTCTGTGGCCAGGTGGAATGACGATCTGTGAAAGACTCTTGGCAGCTGCTGGATGCGGCAAAGCACAGAGTGATGACTGATGATGCTCCATAGGATAGACCCATGTGTATTCAGCAGTGGACTAGCATAGGCTCATGATAATGAAGTACCCTCAACCCTCACCATCTGGCCCATACTTAGCTGAACACTGCATTTTGGTGTAAGTAAACATCCAGCATCGGCGTTTCGGGAATCGTTGTCCCTTTTGGCCACAGGGGTCTGCTTTTCTTATCTTTTCACTCCACTTATCTCGGTCCAATTCTTGGAAACATTACACTTTAATCGAAGTAAGTGCCTTTAGGTAGTTCTAGCGCTCATGAGATGCAGCTTACCATCTGGTCGACCGGGAACAGCGTATTGATGTATAATAGATTTCTCCACCAGTACTGCGGACAGGTCTCGTGGTCCATCGCCGGCGGCTCGAACACTGCGTTGTGCGCGAACCACTTCATGGTCACTTCTACCACGCCGAGCATGAAGAGGTAGGGGGCTGTTAACCTGAATCATAGGTAATTTAGGCTTAAAATATCATAGACAAGTCAAATTTCAAACTACCAGCTGCCTGCGGGTTTCTAACATAAAAGTGGCTCCAAGTTAACTTCAACACGCATTGTCACATTTCACAAATTTTATCATTTATTATTTTAGAACCTAGGTCTGCCTAAATGAAAGGTAAGTTTATTTATACCTTCTGGGTCTAAATAAACATAATAAATAAAATAAACATATTTACATAGTCCTAAATACTCTTTAGGCGCGCTTGAACCAAAAATCATGCGATCCGTAAAAGAAGTTAACCGTCTTAGCTGAGATGATAAAATCCAGATGAAAGGTTCTCTTACCTCGCGAACCGATAGCCCATGAGCCCCAAGAACTGCAGCACGCCGGCGGTAATCTTGCGGTGGCCCTTGATCAGCACGTCCAGCTTGCCCTTCGAGTTGGTGCGGAAGTACAGGAACGCCACCAGCATACCCCTGCAAGACAACACTGTTTTGTGCACATTTTACAATAATAAACTAAGTAACCACTAAGTACCAGCTGTGTAGAGAGTGAGAGAGAGGAAAATACTTTATTTTACATTTACAGCCTAAAAATACTGGCAGCTTTTCAACTTAAGAAATATACCTATTTTCAACTCGGATGTTTGGTTTTTGATGTTACCAGACCAGTGTTTTTCTAAGATTTTTTTCTTATCACAGTTTGTCTAAAGCAAAAATGCCGTGAAGTCGTGTACTCCACTCTACTCTATGTAGATCATCTTATCATCATCGATGGCGGCTGCACTTTTGTGTTATGATATAAATGTAATGCCTATACGGGAAGGTCGGGAAGGTTATAGAACAGACAGACATAAGCATACATACCCGAGACAGAAGAAAGTATCAACGCTGTAGACAGCGCTCAGGATAAGTTGAAACCAGAAGCTCTTTTCGAGGATCGCTCGTAGTGCCGTGTTGTCGGCGTACTGAAACACACATGAACAATGAAAATTATTCTCTGTTCTAATGACACTCTTCTGCCGCTGGAAATAGAGGTCCGGTTCTTGCCTTTGTTCGTTGCAAATGCAACGCGAGGCGAACCATATCAATTTGATGCAAACGTCAAATTGATTTTGGTTAGCTAGCAGATGAAAGGATGGGGATGGGGGCTCCAAAGCAAAAGATAAATCACTAAAATACTCGAAATCGCTTCGCAAGAAAACATGTTACTGTTCGACCCAGCCACCATCGGTAAGCTGTTGGAGATTTCGAAATGCTTGCATACCATGAAGACAACTATACAAGCATGTGCGATGCGGCCTAGACAACGCAACGAAAAATATTGCAGCTAACCCTTCGAAATGATAAGGTTTATAAATATTTGCATACCTTGAAGACAACGATGCAGGTGTGCCCGAAGATGACCCAGACCATGGACAGGCTCTTAAGTCCGTGGATGACGGGGACGGTGTCGGCGCCCACGGACTGCTCAAAGATCTGCAGCACATTGGCCTTGATCGAGAACGACAGGAGGAGTTCCGACCACACGCCTGGAATAAGAACTTTGTTAGTTTACCAGGGTTTTTTCTGATGCTAACTTACCTACTACTAAGACAATACATGGTAGGGTAACTCGAGTAAGTGTGTTTTCACTAACACCAAGCTGCAAAGCAGTGCAATTGTCAAATCCAATCAACAGCCTCGATTTTCAAGGTTACAGAGTTCTAGCGATTGCTCCCTTCACCCTTGTCTCAACGAGATCAGATTTTGATAAACCTGGCAGGAGTTAATTTACGTTATAAGAACGAATTGAGAGTAGAATTACACTTATCTTAGAAGTTGTAGAAATATAGAGATTGTTTGCAAGCTTAGAGTGCATCAAGTGAGGACAGTTTTCAGCTCGAGTAAGAGAATTGTGTACTCACTAAGTTTAAGCTCTTCCTCGGTAGAGGTAGAAGCAGTTTCAGCCGTCAATCGCTCTTCAGAGTTATTGGCAATGTTGTTGTTCACGTTGTATAGTGTCTTTCCTGTAACAAATATCAACATAAACGCACGCAAAGTATCTAACGATGAATTTGAGGAAGATGGAGTGACAAGAAGTGGAAAAAAGAGAAGAGTGATATATTTGTTATGAGAACTGAGAAGCCTGACATACTGGATTTCATTTGGACTAGGTTCAATATTAAATAACAAATCAGACAAAGGCCTCCTACTCTCCTTTCCTTAGCTAGATCTTTTAAAAACCTTTCATACATTACAATAAAACGATCTAGGGCGTAGGGAGTCTGAGCAATGAGCGTCTGTGATAACGAGATCAGCGAATTTTTGTGACGGATGATTTTCCTCCCATTCGAGTTCCTTACCGTTATCCACAGTAATGTCATCGAGCCCGTTGATCTGCAGCTTGAGATCGCGTGGTGCCGTGATGTTGGCCGCGCGCTGTCGCCTCCGCTTCACCGCTCGTGCCAGGCGCACGTCGTACACTGTGGCCGCGATCAGCAAGAGGCCCACTATGCAGGATACACCTCTGAAAAACAATACGTTGTGTTATTATAGTAGACAACCAATATGGCACGGAGAGCGAAGGTCCGCATAAGACGCAGGAGGGTTTGATTCCCACCTCGGGACAAATGTTTATACGATCTGCAGATATTTTTTTGGGTGTTTTCTATGTCTAATAAACGAATAATCTATTCATGTATGATAAAGTGTACCAGTTATAGTGCCCATAACACATGCTCTTGATGCTCTGCTTATTTTGGGGCTAGATAATGCTTCGTGGATTCTTCAGCATTATTTATTTACTAGCAGCGCCTCGCGGTTTCACCCGCGTAGTTCCTGTTCCCATGGGAATTCCGGGATAAAAAATAGCCTATGTGCTATTCCGGACTACAATCTATCTCTGTGCCAAATTTCATCCAGACCCGTTCAGTAGTTTTTGCGTAGCAGCGCCTCGCGATTTCACCCGCGTCATTCCTGTTCCCGTGGTAATACCGAGATAAAATATAGCCTATGTGTTATTCCAGACTATAGTCTATCTCTGTGTCAAATTTCATCCAGATCCTTTCAATAGTTATTGCGTGAAAGAGTAACAAACATCCATCCATCCATCCAAACTTACAAACTTTCGCGTTTATAATATTAAGTAGGATTTATTACTACCCGCGGCTTTGCACGCTTATTTTCGTTATACCTAATAAGTAGCCTATTATCTAATTTAAGCTATGTTCTAAATGTACGCCAAATTTCATCATGACCTGTTCAGTAGTTTTGGAGATCCTAGGTAACAAAAATCCAGATTTCACGAACTTTCGGCTTTATAATATTAGTAGGAAGTAGGATAGTAAGTACGTTTGAAAGACAGTGACAATATTTATTTTATTTTATTTTACGAATTATTATTTTATTTTATTTTATGAATATGTCATTTTAGCGGGAGTTTTGGTCTATGTTTAGTTAAGCCGTTATTCGCTTGCTTTGATAGGGTGACATGGCGCAAAATATGTAACAAAATTGAAATTGACTAGTTCTACGAACCCATAACTCACTCAATGAATGAATTTTAATCAAGGATTCTAGTTTATTGCATTAGCTATATGATTTGATGGCTATAACGATGACAAGGGTTTATGGAACTGCGGTTTTGTAGTAAAAAGCTCAATAGATCGTTACGTTAGATATATCCATCTGCGGTCTATTAACCCCTTGAGCACCTTTGGTTGAGTAATAAATAGGCCTCTTCACTATTACGCCATACTAGCCTCCGTCATGAGATATGTTAAACACCTCTATTTCCCTGAGTAATCCTCTATTTCCCGGTTTTCTTATACTACTAATATAATAAAGCCGAAAGCTTGTGTTGTTGTGAAATGCGTGTGCGAAGACCTCGGTCGGAAGACGGATCGGTCGAAAACTTTGCACTATGAAGTGGTGAAAGGAATATTATAGGTATAAGCTACTTAATATACTGAAAAAACGCGTGCAAAACCGTGGGCAGAAGGGAGTATTCCATAAACGTTAAGTCTAGATACTTAATATCCCCAAACTTTAGGTAAGATGCTCACTATTTTGTGATCAAATCCACAATATGCAATACCAGTAAAATCCACTTATTTGGTCATCAGCTGACTCCGTCCACGCCGCTCTCGTGTTTACGGCTCGCCTGACATTTGGGCACATTCACTTTCGCAACCGCCACAATGGTTGACGTAACATAACACAACCTTCGCGTCTTCCGTAATAAGGTGGAGCGACCTGAATACCTTGTTTGATACCGGTCTTGTGTTTGGCTAAGTGGCTAATATGAGCTGTCCACTATTGTGATGACAGGTTGTGTGCCATTTACTCCCCTTTATGAGTGCTGGTGTGCTTCTGCCATTTTCGTGTTTACTTCTGTGTAGGATGTTTTGTTCTTATGTTGTTGCCATCATCAGCCTATATCAGTCCACTGCTGGACAAGTCTTGTCAGGCTAGAAGTCCACACGTTACAATATCTGTAGGCACGTATTTAATTTGTTTTTGGCTTTTCCTAAAGATAACATGTGAATGGCGAATCTTGGCATTAAAAAGACGATTAAAATGAGAATCAAGAAGTAAAGGGTGTGGTGTTTGACCTTCCGGTTATCTCCGCTGAGGTCTTTCCGTGTGACATGAAGACATTTCTACAACGAAATGTCTTCATGTTACACGAAAAGTCCTCCTGTGTGAAGTCGTCATGTGTTCTTTCTGGCCTTGGTCTTCGCGGAAAAAGCAGGAGGTAAAGGATCAGGTTCTTCGAATTAGAAGTAATATGAGCAGGAGTGCAGGCGCAGGTCTAGATGCGATTCTTCACATCTCACTCTACTCTACGTTAATCAGGGAAGAGCAACCGACTAGAGGTAACACAAGAAATCCTCAAAAACCTTAAATTATAGGTAGCTACAAAATGCGAAAAAAACAAGGCAACTCATCTAACCAGCTGATCGTAACATATAATAAATTAATAATAGGATTTAATGCTACAATAGTACAGTACAAAGTAACTTACAGCAGGATCTGGAAGGTAGGATCCTTGATGTACTGGTACCCGCCGTGTTGCGGCGACCGCACGGCCAGCACGGCGTGCCGCAGCACGGGCGCGTGCGCGCCGCCCACCAGGGCGGAGACGGCGCCGCGGGAGCAGGAGAACGGCAGGCAGAGACCAAGGTACATGGTGCGGTGCTGGGGGAGAGAACAATACTTAGATATAAATAAATAAATAAATAATGCTGGACAATTCACACAGCATTATCTAGCCCCAAGCTAAGCAGAGCTTGTGTTATGGGTACTAGATAACTGATATACTTAATACAATACACTACATAGATATATTTTATCGTAGACAGAAAACACCCAGACCAACGGAACAAATTTCTGCAGATCGTACACAAATTTGTTCCGAGGCGGGATTGGAACCCGCAACCTCCAGCGTCGCAGGCGGACTTCGCCCGCTGCGCCACGGAGGTCGTCAATATAGATAACAATTTTCTGCAGAATAGAAAACACTAGCTTTTTCTACCCGGCTTCTTCTTCTCTTCTTCGCACGCGGTTTTATCGAGATGAACAAGTCGTCTTTAATTATCCCGGCCAAGTCGGGTTACGGATATGGATTAACTGACGTAATTCGTGACCTTGTGACTATTCTGAATTGAGAATAACTGTGGCCCTCAATTACGTCTCAAGAAACCAGTCTTCCTGGAAGACATCTTTACAATATCATCACGCCAGTGTCTCTTGCGCCTACGTCTCAGCCACTGCTAGGCATATAATTCCAAACTCTTTGTTCTCTGTGCCCCAGTCTCCCCTACGGTCCTGAGTTAGATTTTGGTTCGTCTTGCAAAGTTCGCGTATCCCCCATCCATCTGTCCGCTGGACGCTTGACCCGTCTGTAACCTTGTAACCAGGGACCCTTTGTCTATCATTCAAGAATATCCATACTTTAATTTTAATACTTATTAAAAATTATAAATTATATTATTAATTATAAATTATTACTTATTATAAATCGAGGACATCCGTGATGGCGGGTGCGGCGGCAGATTTGGCCAAAGATCTCGAGAGGCGCAAATATGCAGGACTCGACAGAGCCTACACATTTGCGCCCTTTGAAGTCGACACCCTAGGTCCGTAGGGTACTGAGGCTCTTCGGTTTTTTTTAAATTATCTGAGCGTCTGGTCGTAGCGACCCGTGACCCCAGAGCTGGTGATATCAGACGCAGCGCATCAGCATTGCCATACAGCGGGGCAATGCAACCAGCGTCTTGGGGACGCTTCCGACTAGTATTGATATGGATCAGTTGAGATGTCTGTAGATTGTTTGCAAAAGTCTGCAGTTAGATCAATTGTTTCAATTGTAAATACTAGTTCTTATTTATTTCTATTAATAGATTGTAATATTATAAATTCGAATATAACTCTTGCCCTTTGTCTGTTACCTACCTTTTCACGACCTTACGGCTGAATGGATATGGCAATGGAATCACAGGGGTGAAGTCGCGGGTAGAAACTAATTTTAATATAACAGTTTTGGTCTATGCTCAGAACAGTACTCACAGTTTTGACCAGCTGCTCCTGGTCCGTGCTGACGCTGATCCGGGCGGTGTAGAAGGCAGTCTCGAACGGCGGCCCCAGCCCCGTCATCGACACGTCCGCGCGCCATTCGCTGAAGATCTGAGAGCCGCTGCTCTCTGCAACAACACGATTACTTAAGTTAGGTACTAAATATCTAAAACTTCCGCTAATTTTCATATGAAACTGTACAGAGCGATGATGGGTGCACAGATTATCATCAAACATAGCTCACTAATTTAAAGCGCAGTCCCGATCTTTCATAATAAAAACCTGAATTAAAATCAGTACAGTAAGATGACAATTTTTTATCGGGTTTTAAAACCAACTTGTACCTTCGTAAATTTTAATAGCCTCTATTTCTCAACATAAGAGTCGAGAATTCGTTGACACCTACAACAACGTCTGAAACTCCAAATTCGTTTCGTTCGTTCTTTAATATTATGTTGGTGCAAAAGTTGAGTCATCACAAAATAAATGTCGTTGGACTTGACAGCCTACATTCAAACAAAAAGTCGTCATGGTAGGTAGCATCATCAGTTTGGTTGAAAATCGTAAGCCAATAGACCTATTCGGCAGACTCGGCTGCATTTTTCTGGCTGCAAATTTCTAATTGGCTACAATTTAAGACTAAACCTTACTTAGTTATAGGGAATAGTTTAAGTTTAGCTTTTGAATATAATAACTATGTTTAGGTTTAAGTGGTCGTTGCTTGTTATCTAAACTCTTTTGTTTAAATTATAATAAGTATAATAACTACTTGTGCCTTTAGACAGGCTTTCTGTTATCCTGCTACACAGGCTGCAAAGTCATAGTGCGGGAAGTAGACGTTTTTTCTACTGGTACAATCTGACTGGACTAAGTTTATCAACTTAACTAATGTACCTATCTTCACCATTGTACTATTTCTTAAGAAAATAAATACTCTTTATTCAACTTTAAAAGATCCCGTGGGTGGCATCGGGTCAGCGACAAAACGTAATGCCTTATAAATGGTGAATGTTACACCTATACTTATGTTCTAGAGTGTGGCCGAATAAAGGCCTTATTTGTTTGATATTAGCCATTAACGATTGCGTAATAAGTGCATTACAAAATCATAACAGTTATTTTGTTCGCCAGTGAACCAATGCCTTCACTTTACAAGGACTTTCTTCAGACATAATTTTCAATTTTAAGACAAGCTCTAGGTCGAGCTTTTGTTTTACCGTATTCATATTCAGTCTATTCAGAACTGCTTTAAAATGCTCTAGGTACTCAAACAGAGATAATTATGTCGTTAGTAAAGCCTGTTTTACCAAAATAAGTACCAAGTAGGTCATACGCTTTTTTCAGGATGACCTCCATAGCGCGTTGTTCGCAAAAGTCAACACAAACAGATTCCTGGCGCGGAATGAAGTGATTGCAGATTCTGGGTATGGGGTCAATCCTGCCATAAAATCTTATGTTATTTTTAAGGTGCGGGAATACCGACCCAGTTAATATAATAAGGGGCTAGGCTAAGCTACGTCCGCTTGCGCTGGTGGTTAATAGCTAATTGCCAAAGCTTTGCCGGACCATACTACACGCACTGAGTTATAACTATTTTGTAAGTTTACTACTTTCACAGCTTCGAAACGGCATAGTTGTAGCATAGTTGTGCAACGCCGAACGCGCGGTAGGTAGTCTTTCGCAGTTTGTGATACAGCGCCGGGTATTGACCAGGGACTGTATAGATGAATCACCCAATATTTTTTTTCCCCAATCATTATATTCCTATTCGCCTTTTTCCCCATATTGTTTAATTTCCAGACGTCATTATCACCAGCTTATAATTTCTCACGCTTTTTTATTTCCTATCATATTTTTCGCTGTAGGCAATGTTTTACCAACCCGTATCGTTCACATACATTCAAATTACCTGTTCAATATATTCCCCAGTCTTTTTTCGCCACGGGTTTCAATTTCTGCACATTATTTTCCCTAGACGCAACTTTACCGAGATTTATTTAATACTAGCTGTACCCGCGACTTCGTTCGCGATTGACATACCAGGCGACTAATTAAGGTTCACATTTAACCACAGTTTCTCTCATGTTATGAAACGCCGTGCAAAAAAACTTCGATGCCCAGAATTGGACCTGTTACACTTCTAACATAAGTATCTTTATTTAGGTACCTAGTTAAATTGTGTATAAATCGTGTAGAGTCTACGGGGGATAGTATGTTGTCATCTTCAATCCCATTCTTTGTCCACACGACTTTTAGCTACGACTCGGCCAGCGTCAGTGTTATGAAGTGTCATACTCGTTTCACTTCTTACTTATGGTTCCGTTCAGCTGGGGTCCTATTCTGCTAAACTAATCGCTTCACTATGACAGGGGTATCGTCAAAGAATGACACGTTTTGGTACTCTACTTTAGATGAAAGAAATTATGATGAATGCAGATGGAGAGACGCGCGTCAAAGTGTCAAGTTTGAAACTATTAATTTATCTCGCACGCACTATCTGGAGTTTTATTAATCTATAAGGATTCTATGTGATGATTCTGCGACGATTCCATTGTCATAGTGAAGCCATTTTATTACAGAATTGGGCTCCTGATCCATTTGACTGGACCACGTAAATTTTTTTTTCGTTAGTATGAAGGCACAGTTGGTTGTTTACCACAGAAAAAAATATTTTTCTGTGGTCTAGTTAGTTTAATTGGACCTTTTACTCCAACCAAACTTTGGTGGTACAGTTAACTGTACCAGCTAAACCACCAAATATCATGTCCATGAATATCGCATAAACCATCTGCACATTTTACCTACTTTGCCTGAAATAGGCATTGACGCACTCATTAGTTAAGTTCCTACCTACTTAGGTAGGAACTTTACTAATGTGTGCGTCTTGGAAAAATATATAGATAGGAACTTGCCTACCCTTTGTCTACCGATATTTTTCTTCAATCTACAGATTATTTCTTCAATCTATTAATTTTCTACTTGACTGTCTACTGATTTAGTCAAATTCGATCTTGCAACACTGTTACTAACAAAAAGAATGCATGAAATCGGACGACGCGTTAATGAATTCTTAATAAGAACACATTTTGACTTTTATCCCGTCTCCCAAGAGAAACGTGCCTACTGATATCCCAGATAAAATGCATCCTATGTTCCCTCGTAGTATGAGCTCAAATCATGCCAAGTTTCATTTGAATTCATTCAGTAGCATATTTTTACTTTCATCCACCCTCCCAAGGGAACAGCACTGATTCCGGGATAAAACGTACATTTCCCTCCTATGGCCCTCACTGAAAACCAGCGCTGGTGGACACACCAGTGTTCATCCAGCTTATCGCTGAGTGGAGGCCATATTTGCCTCAAACCCTGCTGCGCACAGATTACATTTTTATATAGTATTATTTTGTTAGCATATGTTCTCGTTCTGTGTAGTAGTTTTCAAGGTAAATAAAAATATTTTCTTTCTTTCTTTTCTTTCATTTGAATACATTCTGTACTTTCGGCGTGATGCGCGACCCCGGAATTTAACTTGTATCCCCTCCACGGGGAACCTTATTAAATTCCGGTATAAAATGTATCTTTCCCCGTAGTATGAACTCAAATCATGCCGACTTCCATTCGAATTCATTCAGTGGTTCCGTCGTGATGCGCGGTTAAAGAATTTTACTTTTTCCTCTCTCCCAGGGGAACCTTACTGAATTCCAAGATAACATGTATTCTATGTCCTTCCTTGTAGTATGAACTCAAATCGTGCCAGGTTTCATTCCAACTCATTCCGCAGTTTCGGCGTGATGCGCGGTGAAGGAATCTTACTTTCATCCCCTCTTCCAGGGGAACCTTACTGAATTCCGGGATAAAATTTATCTTTCCTCATAGTATTAACTAAAATCATGCCGACTTGCATTCGAATTCATCAAGAAGTTCCGTCGTGATGCGCGGTTAAAGAATTTTACTTTCATCCTCTCTCCCAGGGGAACCTTACTGAATTCCGGGATGAAATGTATCCCATGTCCTTTCTTGTATTATGAACTCAAATCGTACTAATTCAGTCCCAACACATTCAGCAGTTTCGGCGTGATGCACGGTGAAAGAATTTTACTTTCATCCCTTCTCCCAGGGGAACCTTATTTCGGGATAAAATGTATCTTTCCTCGTAGTATTAACTAAAATCATGCCGACTTGCATTCGAATTCATCAAGAAGTTCCGTCGTGATGCGCGGTTAAAGAATTTTACTTTCATCCTCTCTCCCAGGGGAACCTGACTGAATTCCGGGATCAAATGTATCCTATGTCCTTCCTTGTAGTATGAAATCAAATCATGCAAGGTTTCATTCCAATTCATTCAGCAGTTTCGGCGTCATGCGCGGTGAAGAAATTTTACTTTCATCCCCTCTCCCAGGGAAACCTGACTGAATTCCGGGATAAAAAGTATCCTATGTCCTTCCTCGTACTATGACCAAAAAACATTCCGAGTTTCATTTCAATACCTTCAGTAGTTTCGGCGTGATGCGCGTTTAACAAACAGACAGACAGACAGACAGACAGACATGAATGAAAAAAATTACAGTTTTGGCTTCAGTATCGTTAATAGAGTGCCCTCCAAAAAAAAATTTCAAAATATCTTCAATGTACAGAATTGGACCTGTTACAGTTTTATTATAAGTATAGATTAGGGCATGCAATACCGGACGATTCCCAAAACCAGTATTAAGATCCGGTATTAGACTTCAAATTATTTATTTACTTGTATTTGTAGTAGTGTTCTGAATTGTTTAAGCGTTGAAAAGAAAAGATACGTAGTTAGCTTCTTATATATATATATTTTTAATCAAGTATTTTTACTGACACATGACAATATAAAATGAAAAAAAATACAAAAAAAAACTGTATTTTGACTTAGATACATATGAACTTAAATATGCAAATAAAAATAAAGAAATAGTATCTGTTGTGATAATTCACTCCGATTGGCACAATAAATGTTACTTAAAGATTACGTAGAGCTTATCGTATTTCTAATTAATATTTTTAATGAGTTTTATTTAATATTTGAGTACAGAGAGTAACCATATACATTTATCCAAGGTGGTGACTCCTTGGAGGTAATTATTTACTATACTCTCTATCTTCTTATCCATCAAGATATACTTTTTGTTTCTTTTCCGAAAAACATCAGACCTTATTTCGTTTTGAATATTCACAAATTTTACTTCGAAGGCTTCCTCGCGTAGCTGTGATATGAAAAACAACAGGTTTGAGTTAGTACCAAGCCTCATATTCATTTTCTTATGCCAACTCTCAACGACATTATTAGTCCTAATAAAAAATGTGCAGAAATTGAAACCCGTGGCGAAAAAAAACTATGGGGAATATATTGTACAGGTAATTTGAAAGTATGTGAACGATACGGATTGGTAAAACATTGCCTACAGCGAAAAATATGATAGGAAATAAAAAAGCGTGAGAAATTATAAGCTGGTGATAATGACGTCTGGAAATTAAACAATATGGGGAAAAAGGCGAATAGGAATATAATGATTGGGGAAAAAAATATTGGGTGATTCATCTATACAGTCTCACCAGGGCCGTGATCACGGTGTGGTAAGGCACGGCATTATGGCTCAAACGTTAGCAGTTGAAACGTGAGGGTGCGCGTTCACAGGCCGGCATCGGACAATCCGCTGACAAGTGCGTCCACAGATCGGCAATCCGAATGGCGTCATTCGCTTTAACGGAAAAGTTTGCCGTCAAGTATCCTCGCCGGCATTGCCGACAGTCCGCTCTGTGCGGTACGGATTTTTTATGTCAATCCATTGCTGGGGCTAGTGCGGATTGTCCGATGTCGGCCTGTGAACGTGCATATTACCCCCATAACACCGGTCTTTACCATGTCTTTACCCGGCTTACAACCACCCGTGTTGCTAAGGAAAAATGCTTCTATCTCCTGTGTTTTGGTTACGACCAGCTTCCTGCGAGTTTGCTTACGTGGTAGGTACCTGTATAAAACGCCCATGTAGCATGGGTTTTATTTGTGTATTTATAAAAAGTACACTATTTTTACAGGGGCACCTAATGCAATAGTGTACCTACTTTGTCTTATTAATATAATTATCATTAAAAATTCCTCAAACAAATATAAAAATTCGTCAATCAATAATTCAAATAATTACACAAATGTAAAATCTAATAAGAATAGCATAGAATAAATAACAGAGTCCTATGAACATTCGCTCAGGGAGCAGTAAAATAGATCGACTCTCTCCGGTACCAGATTGAGCGTGTGGATGCAACGCTCTAGAGGAATTCAGGAGGTTGGTCCTTCTTGGTAGGTACAGCCTAAATGTTGATGGCGTTGATGTAAATGGCTTCACTAAATGTGTTAGTATATTATCATTTATCATTCATTGATAGTGCAGCCATCTTATTGAGTAAGTAAATTTTTTTAATCTGACATTTTGTCTGTAGATTACCAATTATTTATTCATCATTTTATTATTACTTAACCTTTCAGGACTGCCAGGAACTTTTAAGATTGAATGCTATAAAATGCGCTTCCGGCTCTTGGTGACTTTTATATATAAGTAAAGGCGTTTAACCTCTTAGCAAGGACAAAGAAGAGGTCAGCGAGAACAAACTCAAACAAAACTAGGTTTTATACGAGTTGTTGTAGGTAGTTCTAACTTTTACCTCGTGGATGTGAGTGGAGTCATGTTCAAAGCTATAGTAGCTCAGATAAATGAACGAAAAGTCTACAGGAATTCAGTTGTGAGTTGTGATAATTCAGTGTACCAGAATATTCTGGCCCCTGACCTTTCCCCGGTCGTGTCGGTCTACCGTCGCTTCTGATTATGAGAGTGAGGGAAAAGAGAGTGCACCTGTGCTCACGCTTGCTCTTGTGCAATAATATATTCTCCTCACATAGCTAGTCTTCATTAAGTTAAGACTGGTCGCGGTGTGGCAAAAATTCCGCTAGGAGGCATTATCATCAGAACATTCGCTTCAGGTGGGATTTGAACCAGCACCCGAGCCTATAGTCGTCACGTAACAAACTATGGGTATTTTTATGTAAAACCTTAGCAAGTAGGTAGTAAATCAATTTCAAAAACTCTACAACAATTATTGATTCCCAAATAAAAAATAAAGTGAAGCTCTTTAATTTTATTCCAGGGATGCAATAAATTGGTAATTTTGTGATTCTGTGAAATCTTAACATCCATGACTGCCAGGTCAAGGGTTATTTGCACTCTTTATTATATTATTTATGCTTTCTACATCGTTAACCTCGACACGGCCTTGCTGCTGTATTTTCAGCTTAAAACCTTTGTTGATTTATGAATCTTATTTTTTGAGCGAACATTAGTTTGGCTGCGAGCGCGTTGAAGTCTTTTGTACCACGCTTGCGCGAGCGCATGGCGTGACCGCCGCCGCCGGCCGTTATAACGCTTGTTGTTACTTGCTTGTACTATTTGATTAAATAAAAAAATCTTTATACCTTGTATATATCTTTATACGAAATATTTTACCTGCCGTAGCTACCTTCTCAAACTTTATTTCGTCAGTTATGTGCTATCTTTTACCATTGTTTCCGGCTTCTAAAATAGTAGTAGCTATAGTAGAAGTGGTAAATAGGTGTACATATGCGGTTTTAGGATTTGCGTGTTTCCGGTATTGCACTTCGCTCTGGCAACATTCGCAAAGTTCTTATTCGAACTAAGAATTGCGATAGCGGATGACGCAAAATATTTATAAGAGAGGCCCGGTGTGGACATTCTTCAGATCAGAGTCCCGAGTTCGGTTGACGATAGTATCAAGACTTATCGTGACGTCTCCTTTTGTATGGGGTTTTCGTAGTTCCCTGTCCACACGATAGAGGCGCTGTACCAAATAGTATGGAAAAAGGAGACGTCAAATCCGTCAAATAGACTTGCCCCTCAGATCATGGACAAAACCTACAATCCATTAGTTCCTCATTTATTTCAGAAGGAGGTTTGTGTGTTTGAGATTGGACGCAAATCTTTCCTAGCCGAACGAAAGCCCCGAAAAGGATGAAGGTATTTTTCTTGATACGAGTAAATATTTGATTCAGCTATGGGGTGCAGTTTGAGCAGCGGGAGTGGTAAAGAGAATGTACCTACACATTTGTTGTTTTGAAGCGCACGCTTTGGTAAATCTCGTTTTAAAACACGTGCTTTGAATAATATAGAAGCCCGCTTTTAGTTGCGTACAGATTTTGAAAACTTGCTCAAAGGGTTCTCGACAGAGTTCATTGAAATTCTATAAGTTCAGAGCTAGTGGGAACTCTATAAGTACAGAGTCTATAAGTGTTTATAAGTACAGAGCTAGTGGGAAGTCGGTCGCCCCATATTGCGTTGGAAAGACATTGTCAAGCGGGACATGACAACCTTCCGGATTGATACGGCTAACTGGGAGAGCCAGGCTGAAAACCGTGACTCCTGGAGAGAGACCATCGCTGATGGTGTAATTGAGCATGACCAAGCTTGGCAAGCTGTGTGGTGCCCGCTTAGAATTAGCACCACCCCAACTCTTCCCGCGGGTGTCGTAAGAGGCGACTAAGGGATACCTATCCACCGGGGGCGGGCAACAGCGCCCCCTGCATTACAATTCTACCACCGAACTGCGATCCCCAACCCGCATGCGTCCAGCGTGGGGATTATGGGCATTACCCCTCATGTGATAAAAGCCAATAAGGCGCTTATCAGGGGGAGGCCTGCGTCCAGTAGTGGACCAAGACCAATACAGGCTGTTGAGGTTTTTGAGGAATCTTGGCTAGAAATGTTAGCCCAAAAGTGGACTCTCAGACACGAACGTGCCGCTAACGCTAACGCTAACGAAGATGAAGTGGTAACTAGCGATAAAACAGAAGTTATCATGGCTTTGTACTAAAGGTAGGTAGGTAATACTCACTGTTGTGTGTCTTAGCGGGCGCGTGCTTCTCGTTGAGGATGTCGCAGAGCTCCGCCGAGCCCGTCCAGTAGTTGTTGCCCCAGTAGAACATGGACGTGTAGCGACCACTCGCGTCCTCCACTGGAAATAGAGGAGACAATAAGATATCTTTCATGGCGATATAATCCCAGTGAGATTTATAAAAAAATACTAGAATAAGAAAGATAAAAAAGATAAATTATTTTTTGTAAGGTGCCCCGAGAAATGTATAAAAACGGTCACTGTAGTTGGTACGCCATGGATCTTGTGGATGAAATCGAAAAAGGCGTTTATATGAACGGGAGCGTAGCAGAGTCGAAGAAAAAATGGCTGCTTAGACGAAATATAAATACCTACGCTAGAATACTTGGGAAACTGTTAACATTTTCAGTGCCCATGGCGCAAATGGTCAGGTTCAGGAGCACGAAGCAGCAGCGCACCCGGGTGACACCTCGGAGACTGAGCAGTGAATGCGTTAATAACTGGTAGGTATCGGCATACATTTTTTATAGATATGGTAAATATTGCAATAAATTGTTCATTCACGAATTAAGCCTCCACCCCATCAGCCGGGATTTTGAAGCGCGTCTTGCGTCGCTCGATTTCTCGCGATTTTGTAGCATGATTCCGCTGCGTTTTTGTAAGCACAATTTCTAGACGCCGCCGCGCGCCATATGCAAAATCGCAGCAGTGTGTAAAATCGTATGCGTCTTACAAAATGTAGGTACTGCAAACAAATATCGCAAAAAATCGCGCGACACAAGACGCGCTTCGAAATCGCGGCTGTCGGGTGGGGCGGAGGCTTGACGCACGATCCCGTCGACCCTGGTTAAGATGACTCTGCATTGCCCATCGATCAGTCACCTGGGGTCACGGTCTCAACAATGTATGTACCGACTTGCACAACCGGAAAGAAATTACTTCAGGAAGTTCACATTTTAAATTGATATTTATGAGAATAGTTTATGAGTGTTGTTATTGTTTTGGCTGCTTCCTTTTTAAAGTGAAAATATATTTTTGGACTGGGTATTTTCGGCCAAGGAGATCTTATTCATCTGTTTGGTCTTGACAGTGAGTCAATTACAGGGTACATAGTGTAAAGATGTCCCACTCCATATTTGGGTAATATAAAAGGTTTATATAATAAGGTTATTATGGTTATGTTTATGGTGTGTGTACTCCTGTGTCCGCACTTAGACTCGGATTGGTCCATTGTGCGTGTTTAGTTTGCTAGTACAACCAGCCTAATTCCGTCCAGAAGCGCAGAATCTTCCTGGGATCTTCACAGGCTTCGCGGAGTGACCTCGGGTGGTCGAGGATTTCGTGTCGTTGCGCTGTTACTCCCTCGCATTCCAGGACTACGTGGGCAGCTGATTCTTCGTTAGTGAGACACCCCCTGCAGAGAGGGCTGTCTGTTGCTCCGATGGTGAAGAGATGTTTGTTCAGTGGACAGTGTCCTGTGAGTGTCCCCACTAGGACGCGTAGATCCATTCTGGTCAGTTTCAGTAGGCGCTTGGTTAGCCTTGGTGATGCAACTGGAAGTGCTGCTCTTGCCTGACGGCACTCTTGTAGGTGTGTCCATCGTTCAGTATGCGTTTCTGTAGTTTTAAGTTTTATCCATGTTCGGAATTGGGAGAATGGTAGGGGAAGGAGCGGAGGTGGGCCTATTATCGGCGTCTCCGAACCTTTCCGTGCCAATTCGTCGGCAGCGTCGTTTCCAAGTGAACCGCTATGTCCCTTGATCCATTGAAGGGTTATCCTGTTTCTACAGGAGATCCTCTCGAGTGCCAAGTGACATTCGTACACGACTTTGGAGTTGCAGCTGTTTCCTGCCAAGGCTCTTAGTGTAGCAGCACTGTCAGACAGGATTCGCACGCACTGGTTATATATATCTCTTCTATGCACAGCTGTGGCTGCCTCGGTTATAGCTGCGCATTCACATTGAAATATGGAGCTGTGTTTGCCTAAGGTTATTGATACATTGATGTTGAGATCCATTGAGTGAATCCCTGCTCCCGTGCCCATATCAGTCTTAGAGCCGTCCGTGTATATTCTCACTTCATAGGGGCCTGATTCATCTCTTTGATCTTCCTGTAGTTGTATCTGGTAGTGTTTGTTGTGTATTGGTTTGCTGGGCATTCTGTCACAGGGGGCCGCTAGAAGAGGTTCATAGGCTAAGGCCCTGTCCAGGATCTGAGCGTGCGGACTATCTGTGGTCCTCCCCCAGCATCCCATGTTTTGTAGTCGCAAAGCCGACATGGTAGCTTCTTGTTGTATGTATAGGTCTAGCGGCGCTAGGTCCAGTATCACTTCTAGGGCAGCGGTGTGGTTCTCATGCAGCCTGTTATTGCCGAGCACACCAATCTTTGGAAGCGTTGCAGTTTGGTTATTACCGTGTTCAGCTCGGTTCTGGTCCACCATACGATGGCTCCATATGTTAGTATCGGTCTAATGACAGCAGTGTACAACCACATGGTGATCTTTGGGGAAAGACCCCATGTTTTCCCCAGCATTCTGCTGCATTGGTAGAAGGCAGCTGTGACTCTCTGTAGTTTGTAGTCAAGGTGTTTGTTCCACAAGAGTTTGCTGTCTAGTATAACCCCTAGGTACTTGACTTCGTTTGTCAGAGGTATTTCGGTGTTGAATAGTCTTGGTAGTTTCAGGTTTCCCAAGTTTCGTTTGTTGGTGAACATTATTAGTTCTGTTTTTGTTGGGTTGACTGATAGTTCATGGTCATTACACCATGCTTCAATGGTTTTAAAGGCGATTGTCATTAGGTCGCATAGCGTGTTCTCGAAACATCCGGTTGCTAGGATCGCGAGATCATCTGCATATCCCACCGTCACCAGTCCGCGGCCGTTTAGCCTACGGATGAGCTCGTCAACAACTATGTTCCATAGTAGGGGCGAAAGGACCCCGCCTTGGGGGCAGCCTCTGGCTACTACACCTCTTGTGGTTTCATTAATAGTGACTTGTATTGCTCTATATTTGAGCATGTTGTTTATCCACATATATAATAAGGTTAAAATAAATACATTTATCTGGCATCCCACGGCTATGCCACTTGGAGGGAAGGTATCTTAAAAGTGGAAAGCAAATTTTACTGAAAGAAAACTTCATTTTGATTTAAAAACAATTCAAACTACATTCTTAGATTTTTGAATAATCGCCTGTATGAACCGGGAATCGAACCCACCAAATAGTAAAATTTCGTCGAAATAATAAAACGAACACCGTGAAATTTTACAATTGCCGTGCTTTACATTTTGGTAGGTATCTTTGTCACTTTGATCTGAACTATGAAATTTTTCCGCCAGAGAGTAAATAACTACTGTTCCTTAATATTTCAAAATATTGAAAAGGGATGAAGTACCTTGAAGATATTATTTAAAATAATAAAATTTAAAATTTAAAAAACCCCCGACAGATTTTCATAAAACATGGCTAAGAAAACTGGGGATAAAATTATATAGGACAAAAAAAAAACTAAACGAAAATCGGTTCATCCGTTTAGGACCTACGATACGGTACCACAGAACACAGACAGACACGTTAAACTTAGTATAACCTAGTATAGTATTATAATATCTGTGGTATAACACCCCTCTCTTTTTGCGTTGGGGGTTAAAAATAGCCAACCCTACCACTTTATGGGATAACTAGCTAGGAAGCACTAGGAAGAGAGATTGAATAGTGTAATTCGTCTCAATCTATTCTCAGTTTTTGCTCATAAGCTAAAGTAGTCGGCCTCGTAAAAGCTTTGAAACCAACTTTCAATTTTATTAAAGTCTTGCCTTACAGCTTTGCTGAAAACCTATCTATGTTTTATTTTTAGATTTGACAAGTGGCATTGACATGTGGCCCACTTCCTCCTTGTTAAAAGCAATCGTGATAACCACATTCGTTTTACCTAATTATGACTATGAGTCTAATCAAAACATACCTACGATATGTTATATACTACATAGAGTTAAGTACCTACATAATCTAAGTAACTTAAGTTTTTTTGTTATTATAGTGCGTCACACTTCACCACACTCAGGGTAATTTCTAAGATCTTCCCGTTACGGAAGGATGCGGGTCCCGTCGAAGTCGAAAATTTTTGCGATATTATTTGATTTCTAAGTAACTTACTCAAATTATGTTGGTTGTACTGTGTGGATTGTCCAGCATTATTGCATTATTATTATTACTTACGTGTTAATTTTGAGTCTGTAAGCAAAGATTAAAATATTTGCATGTAAGATAAAAGTCAATATCGCAAGTGCATGACCGTAACAGTGTGGCACAACTCAATGGCGGTGACGACAGGGGCTCAGCGGTAGTTGAAGCCAGGCTATATACAGAATGGTTTTTTGAGAAGGGCGGTGATGGCCAAGTCCGAAACCACGAGAGTTAGAGAAAAGTCGTGAAGGTTTTTAAAAAACTTAAGTATGCATTTATTGTTTTCTTATAAATTGAGGGCATGACTCCTTTCACGACTTTTCTTTAACTCGCGTGGTTTCGGACTTGGCCATCACCGCCCTTCTCAAAAAACCACTCTGTATAATGACGATGATGATAAGTTTTCATTAAATATTGCATTGCTAATAAACAATCTTGAAATCTATCTCTCAATAAAATAATGTAAGAAATAAACCATTGTATGGTATTAAGCCGTCGCTTAGAATTTGCACCTCCCCAACTCTTCCCGCGGGTGTCGTAAGAAGCGACTAAGCAATTTTACCACCGAACTGCGATCCCCAACCCGCATGCCTAGCGTGGGGATTATGGGCATTACCCCCATGAGATAAAAGCCAATAAGGCGCTTTCAGGGGGAGGCCTGCGTCCAGCAGTGGACCAATACAGGCTGTTGAGGTGAGGTGAGGATGGTATTATTGTGAATGGATGCGCTTTACCTACGTAAGTAACTTGGCTCAGTCACGATCACATCGGCTCGTTTCCTCCCGGCTAATGATCGTGATTTATGTCTTCTTCCGACTTGTGAGGTGCGCTACTAAAACGTTACACCTTTTTCTTCTTACAATTGCTTTTTAATTTTTTTTATATTGTGTCCATCAAGAATAAATGGGATGAATTAGTTTCTTCTTATTATTTATGATACGAAGTTAAGCAAAAACAAAACAATTTATCAAAAAAATAACAGATTGTTATTATTTTTAGAAAATAAATTTGAAAAAATAGGCATTATCCGTGAATACCAATCAGAAAGCATGTGTGACGTCACGTCTTTCAAAACATCATGGTTGAGGTGGACCAAAAAGATCGACACCGGCCAAATCCATTTTTCATCATTTTTACCAAAACAGTTATGTTTCGAAAGAAATGACATCAGTCCAGACGCCATAACAGTCTTGAGTGTTTCCGAATGAATTTGTTTTTTTTTTTAACTAAAATAAATATTGTAAATATTAGATTTTTTTAAATATTTGGTTTTTGGAGTAAAATAGGTACATATATTATTAACCAAGTTTTCAAATTCAGTCAACTAGCCTATTTTGTATTCATTTATATTTTGTTTTCGTCCCATTTCTATCTTGCCTTTCTTATCCAAGGTTCTTGAACGACTTGTACACCAACAACTTAGCTTTTTTCTAAACACCAATAACCTTCTTAACCCTTTTCAATCTGGTTTCCGTCCAGGCCATAGTACCACATCAGCTCTCGTCAAGATTACTGACGACATACGAGATGGTATCTGGAATGGATCAGCAACCGTACTAGCCCTTCTAGATTTTAGTAGCGCCTTTAACAACGTCGATTTTGACATTTTATTAGGTATCCTTCGCTCTCTTAACGTCTCTTCAAATGTAATTCAGTGGCTTCGTAGTTACCTGTTCGGTCGCCGGCAACGCATAACCTTTAACGATAACGTTTCCTCTTGGTGCCAACTCAGTGCCGGTGTACCACAGGGCGGCGTTTTATCTCCTCTTCTTTTCGCTATCTTCATTAATTCTATTTCCAAACAACTCTCTTCTTCCTACCACCTTTATGCAGATGACTTGCAAATATACACCCAGGCTCCAGTAGACCGACTAAGTGAAGCCATCCATAAGATCAATAACGATTTGAACGTTATTCTTGCTTGGAGCAACGCGCATGGATTGAAAGTTAACCCTACAAAAACGCAGGTAATCATCATTGGTAGCTCGCGAATGGTGTCCAAGATTGATTGGGCGCACCTTCCCCTAGTTCTTTTTGATAATGCTCAAATTGAGATCAGTAAGACTGTCAAAAATCTTGGTATTCTCATCGATAACCAACTGTCCTGGGGACCCCAATTGGCAGAAGTTAGTCGTAAGATCTTCGCATCGGCGGCCTCGCTCAAACGGTTGCGAAATCTCTTACCCACATCAACCAAAATTGCGCTCGCTCAGTCACTCCTGCTCCCTATCCTAGACTACGCCGACGCCAGCTATCCCGATTTAACCCAAGTACAGCTTGATAAGCTTGAGCGGCTTCAAAATCTCAGCTTACGCTTCATTTTCGGTCTGCGAAAGTACGACCACATCACAGAGTACCGCAAAAAGCTCAAATGGTTACCAATCCGTCTTCGCCGGGACGCACACTTCCTCTCACTCCTTTATTCCATACTTTTTGTCCCAAATACACCCCCTTACCTGAAGGAACGGTTTCAATACCTCCACCAAACCCATAGCCGCTCCCTCCGCTCAACACACACTCTGCAACTGCAAACTCTCCGCCCCTTCCATTCCTATAGCTCATCCTTTACCGTACGTGCCATAAAGCTGTGGAATGCCCTACCCACTTCAATTCGACAAGCTAAGTCTCTCCCTATATTCAAACATATGGTCTATGAACATTTCCTTGCCTCTACTTCAAACTGTTAGTATCAAATTAGTATATTTACATACACCCTATATATTTATTTTATGTATATTATATATTTATTTTATGTATATATCTTATGTATATTATATATTTATTTTATGTATCTGTCATATTTATTGTATTTATAGCTACCACTATTTGTAAAACACGCCACCGTCTATACTTGTTCTTTCACTTCCGGTCCATCCAAAGGTTGCCTGGAAGAGATCGCTGGCGCCGAAGAAGGCCGCCCATTGTGCAACGTTATTTGTATTTGTCTTTTCCTGTCCTGTGTTTCTATTTGGTGTGCAATAAAGAGTACTGTTTTGTATTGTATTGTATTCAAAGGTCTATAAGAAGTCTCAAACAAATAATTAAAACGAACAAGCCATGACTTGGTATTCGACTCGAAGAACCAATGTTAGCATTCTAAAAACGCCTTAAGTTATTTATTGCTATCTGATATGTCTATCTATTCACTGATAAAAATTGTAATTTAATCCCATAACTCAATAGAACCAAAGATTTATATTAAATGTTTGAATAGAACACTATAATTCCGTCTGCGCCCGCGCTCAACAAAGGCAATACCTAATTGTCGAAACGGTAACAAGCGCAAGCTCCAACATTTCGGGTCAAGGCCTCGGCCATTCAACTCCAAGCTCATTCTAATTCCACCGCACTTGTCGAGACAACTGCTGTTTCCTGCCTTTGCTTATGCAATGTTTTGGTATTTTCTTAGCAAAGCGCTGAAAACGGGCCAGCTCGCACTACTTTGTGTCACTGTGAAATGGTGCGAGCTAGCGTAGGTACAACGACTGATACTAATTTACAAGACATGAGGAAATAATTAGATTAATAACAGCAGGCATACCTGGTGCGTTTTAAACATCCTAAAGTTTAAGATAGGCACACGTGGTTATATAATAATTGCCCTAGAAAACAAAGCTAACTAAAAAAATAGGCGAGCTTTAACCCTTGTTAGAGCTTTCTACTAACAAACCACGAATTAGGATGGAATAGGCAGAAAAAGTGTAGTTACAAACAAACATTGAAAAACAAACAAACTGACAACATTATCTTGATTGAACAGTGCTTTTATCGATAGGTAGTGAATATGATTTAATGTAGAATATCAAAATAAGTAGATAGAATAAGGTCAACCGTTCCCCCAGGTGGCTGTGAAGGTCTGAAGTAAGCTGATATCTACCCGATACATATTGAGAATTTAATGACAGGTGACCGAACTAACTGAGTACTTAAACTTAAGGCCAGGTAGTCCTGCAGCAGTAGGCGTAAGGGAAAACGCGCGCCTGCCATGCCGCCGCACTCGTGTTTTTTGTAGTTATTTAAACATGGTGATTAAGAAAATCATTTTATCATGTCAAACTCTACGAATATGTTTAGAAATATTAAGTGTCCTGTTGAGTACAAAAAAAGTGTGATATCAGTAGTTAGCTAATCATAGTATTGAAAAAACGTTAGAAAAAGGGGTAACTTTGGGATTTTTTTCTATCGAGTGAAGTTCATTAGATCTTGTAACTGAATGCGACTTTGACTAGCTAGATCCTTAAGTAATACATATCTTTTTTTCAGAATCTTAAACACTATTTTCTAAGTCTCAGATGGTTTTAAAAATCACAAAAATGCGGCTTATATGAATGTGAGCCTCATCCACAATTTTCCGGCCACCCCGACGATATCGTCCGACAGATGGAGAAGCGAGGAGTCCTCGAGGCAGACTCGAGAACTCCTCGCGTCTACCGGATACCACTCTGTAACCACCTTAGACCCCTCGTCACGTCACTTAGATTCAAATGGAATGTTAGTTCCTGAGCTTGCTTGAGTTTCACATTAAGTTAAAAAGATTGCTTTAGAATAAAATTATGGTCGTATCACGTCCGTCACCGTTTTGCAAGCTGCACTTTGGCATGCACCGCAGGCGTCTGGAGGCGACATTAGGAAACAGCTATCATTTCTGTCCCAACGCATGATTGCAACACAAGTAGCAAAGGAGATTAGGGTCGACTTGGTACCCAAGTACAAGAAATGTTGGTCTTTAGGCCTTTAGGCCATTTGAACTGAATGGCTCTTCTAACACATTCCATGAAGATGATGTAAAATTGGTCATCAGATTGATTTCTAACAACGTTTTGAAAAGAACATTAGGTAATGTTCCTTTCAAAACAGCTGATTTTGAAATCTCAGAACAAGTCGGCACATGATTTCTTGAAATCCTGACCCTGACTGAATGTCTTTAAACTTCATCTGAAGTTCAGGCGGACAGAACTCACATACTCCTACTTTAAAAGTCATTAAATGTTATTCGGAGCTGAGCTTACGCATAATAAGCTAACTTATTATAGGTTTCCAAAATGGTCGCAAGTTCCCTTGCTCTTATCGAGTTCGTTCGGGGGCAAAGGAAAGTAAAGTGACAAGTCATCAGTACAGTAACTGTACTGATGACCTGTCAGTCAATCCCAGTTTCCCCAGTTACAATAACTGTTATTGTGACTGGGGACACTGGGATTGACTCTTATTTCTGAAGCGTCTCACGATGTATTGTATGTCACTGGGGGCCAGATGGCACCATCAGCAGCAGTTTGTGCAACCGGCGGTCAAGTTGAGCGCGTGCTGGTTATCTAATTCTGTGAGGCAACCTGTGGGCGTGCGCCGCCGCCTCACGCGTTCTTACCACAACTGTGATGGCGACCTCTGACACTTTGCTGCTAATGGTTGGTTTTATGACCGTCTTGGACGTTGGTGGTCGAACGGATACGAATTAATATGGGAGAACAAAATACGGTTTGATCTGTCGATGCATATAATGAAGACCCACACCGTTCTAGACTGCGCGAGCTGCGGCCTCAAGGTAGCGACAAGAGTCTTACGTTTTGTATTTTTCACAACTCGTACAATTTTGAAACAAGTTATAGACAGTTTTTAAGATTATTTATCAAAACATCGTCATTAAGTTAGGGAAATTAGAGACTCGGTTATCGTATGGAGTCGTGTAAGCAGAGTTATATCATAGAAAATTAAAGCACAGCAACCAAACAATGCAATCAAATGAGTTAACGAGCGGAAGAGAATGCTATATCAACATTACTATATCTCTAGTTGAAGGTTCGGATTCCAAGGGAGCAGGTGATCGACCTCGCTTCTTGTTTATTACAGCTAGGCTATCTCTGACTGACCGACATTCCTACGTTTTTTTGGGTTGATCCTTTGAGAAATCGAAAGGGACAGTCGAAATCGAACAATCAATGTTTGATGTTCGACTCTTTTGATTTGGTTTGTTCTGATTTCGTGGTTAGGTAGGTACTCGAGCACTTCCATTTGAGTGGGGTTTATTACTTATTCTTTATTTTACTCAATTGTTCGGAATCCTAGTGAAAGGATCACCAAGCGTGAACATTAACATCTCTAGAAGAAATACTGTTTCTAAAATTTTTAGAAACAGTAGTTCTTCCAGAAATTATATATTTAGCGGACAGCTTCAAAAGCTTTTATCACACCTTAGGAATACCGTCGGGACATTTTAGTGCTTTGGAACTACTTATTGGATAATTGTGTTTACGGCGGGCAGGGGAAGCGAAGCGGCGGCGGCGGTTTGTCCAGTCCAGCAGCTCCACCAGCGGATTTTTTACCTTAGAATTAGCTAAGAAGCTTAGCTAAGGTGCTTGCCTATTGTTATCAATTGAGTCCACGTATGCCACATGCTCGGTCCCCGGACGAGAGTGAAAGCGTCCAGCGTTGCGCAAGCGGCGCAAGTCACGGGCGCGGGCGGCAGTGGGTCAAGTTCAAGAACTTGTCTTCCTATTTGCGCAATCTATGCAAATGGGGGTTTTGGGCACGCGTGTAGAGGTGACTGGGGCGTGGTTAATTCATCGAGGATTAGTTAGGCCTGCTTATCTTCGAGTCAGTTCACGCTGAGCACGCGGATTGAGGAACGCTGTTCATGGCTTGTAATTACTAAAACTTGCAATGACACAACACAACAATAACAGCAATGAATCAATTTTTAATTCTGATATGAAAAAAATATATATTTTCTTGGACCACAGACTAAACGTATAAAAACCTCTTCCGTTCTTGCCTTGCGCTACCTCGCACCGTCAACACAGCCACCTGCGCATGCGCCGGTGTTATGGCATAGTGAAATGCGCGCTAGGTGGCGTAACATTTCCGATGGACACCGTTCTGATAGGTGGACCTCATATTCCCCGTACTGGGAACTAACATAAAGATACAGGAAGACTTAGGTTAGTAACATAAGGAATAAGGATAGACACTAGAAAAAACTAAGTAACTGCTTATTTTACAAAGCAAAGTTATTATAAGACAAGTTAGCATCTTTTGTGCACAGCGGAAGCAGAATTAATTTACCTACTGGAAAACACAAATCACACATCGACCAGTAAAATTCATTAAATTAGGTAAATTAGGTAAATCTCTGTCCCAATTATATTTACTTAGCGGTCAAACGAAGGTGTCTTCCGGATATAAAAAGATTATTACATGGAGCATCCAATAGGTAATCCACTAAATAGGTAGAGCTATGGTAGAGCTCTACAAACAAATGAAGAGGAAATAGAAATAGAAAACAAAAGAAAGTATAAAACTATGATAATGCTAAATCATACTAATAGCACCTCATAGGTTGTATACACGATTGACACTTGCAAGTTTCAATCCTATTACCTGTCGTAATAAAACTCAATTTGAGGTGAATCAAGCTGGCGGTGTCAAAGAACTTATCCACTTTCACTTGGGGGTGTATTTTGAGGAAGTTGACAGTAATATCGGTGTGGTAGCACTATTGTGTCGCTAATAGACTCGTATGTTTACACCATGTTCGATTTTTTATTTGCTTGTTTATTGCTTGTAGAGTCATGGAAGTCAGAAAATATAGTGGCTCCAAAGACACGACGTGTGTTAGCCAAATCCTACCTACAATCAACGTTTTTATCTATGACTAGTTTATGCCCGCGGCTTCGCAAGCGTTATTTCTATGGAAACGATAAAAGGTTACTTCTTTCCTATGGTAACTGATTTATTAGATAAAAAGTTGCCTGTATTATTCCAGGCCTAGAACTACCTGTATGTAAAATTTCAGCCTTGTCTGTTGGTTCAGTAGTTTTGGCGTGAAGAGGTAACAAACATCTATAAAAACATCCATATGGCATTTTATAATATAAGCGTGAATATTAGATGCAAAAGCAGCTCTGATAATTGATTTTACGGCTCAAACGCTGAATGGTTCTTAAAATGGTAAGGAAGGAAACTATAGACAGTCCTGTGAAATTATGCAAAGCCCTTGAAGCAATTCACAATATTACGATAAAAATTATTCAGTACCCAACAGTTCCGCGCAAAACCTTCTCTGATAAGAGTGATAAGATTCACTCAAATGCATTTCGCGTGCACAATGCGCGTTCGCCAGTGATCACGCGTGATTTTCGCAAAGTAAAGCCAGACAAAGCCTTCTTTAGCAATTGACAAATTTATTGCAAGTTTATTGAGCCTGTTTTAAGTTTTCCTCTAAAAGCTCCACTTTGCCCGCTGTAAGTATTACCCGGCGAGTCAATGCTTCCATTTGGTTATGCAATAAAGTTCACCGGCACACGACACCAACTTAATTCCTTTCATAATCTGGTCCGTCCGCTCGCCGGATCGACCACGTTTCGACACTATTTTCATCCGCTACCAGTTTATCTTGTCAAGTGCTTACTATTTTGGTTCTTGGTTTTACCAGATTATTTCGTAAAATTTATAAAACCGGTAAAGTCCGGATAGTCACTTCAGTGACAGTGGTGATAAGTATGCTGGGGTATAATCGGACGCGGTTGAAGAACATATGACATTAATTGTAGCCGAATTAAGCCATATTTTCTATTGCTGACAACATAATACGCCGACGCCATTGAATGGTGTCGTAGACAATGGTGGCAGTATTGGAAAATATGGCAATTTCAAAGAATTAATAAATAACAATCTTACAAAGCAATAAAATTAAAGCTATCGCAATTTATCGGTCATAGTAGGTAATATGGATTGCCGCGAAACCGTCTATCGAACGTTACGTCACAATGTGTGGTAAGAATCGAATAACCGAAACCAGGTAACTCCTTATTCAAAACCGTTTCAAAACCGCACTAACACGCATATTTTGTTAGAGCATACATGATTGGTACCTAAGTGCTAAACACTATGAGTACAGTCAACGTTAAAAGTTGGTACCCTCTGTAAGTTAGACGATGGAATTCAAAGGTGATCTGTTTTTGCCCGATAGTAGTAATAAACAAGAACGTCAAGTGCGAGTGTAACTCGCGCGCCGAGGGTTTCGAACGTTTTTCGATTATACATATACGTATGTACTAAAGGTATCGGTTAGAGACATCGCTATTTGATGAATACTTACCTAAAACTAGTAGGTACTTACCATACTATATTTAAGATGGATCGCTCTGCATAGTTACTTTAGATTTTAGATATGATGTTACTTTAGATATGACGACCTCCGTGGCGCAGCGGGCGAGGGTCCGCCTGCGACGCAGGAGGTTGCGGGTTCGAATCCCGCCTCGGAACAAATTTGTGTACGATGTGCAGAAATTTGTTCCGTTGGTCTGGGTGTTTTCTATGTATAATAAAAATATCTATCTATGTAGTGTATTGTATTAGATATATCAGTTATCTAGTACCCATAACACAAGCTCTGCTTAGCTTGGGGCTAGATAATGCTGTGTGAGTTGTCCAGCATTATTTATTATTATTATTATTGACTTTTTTCAAAATATATCAAAAAGTGTTTACTCTACAGAAATGTCAAAAACTGTTTTGAAACGTACAAAACCAATACCTTTCATTTGATAACCCACTCGCTGAGGTATCCCCCTTTTTTAAAATCAAACCACCCCCTTGACCATTTTTCAAAAAGAGTTCGTTTTACGAAATTCCCAATAAAATTTTAACAAAATTTAGATACATATCGACAAACGAAAAAAAAAAAAACGTGCGTTTATCTAGTGGCAGCCTCTTACACATGGCTAGAGTCTGACACATGTCTCTTCTAACACATTTATAGAGTCTAATCAAGACTTCATCGCGGGAGTTTTGGTGGCCAGCTATAGCGATAATCAGTTAGGTAAAGCTAAATTAGCTAACTACTAGGCAGGTTTGATAATTGTTGCTTCTCACCTTAACCCTAGCCACGTACCCGCGAACGCGCACGTGGGAACCACATTATGCGCACGCATGTTTATTGCCTGTTTACTTACTACTTGATTATTGGCTGCTGAATTACCTAATGCTTACTAAACAGGGAGTATATGTATGTACAGTACAACCTTTGATTGCCATTTTCGAACCTTACAACAATGGTCTGAGTCCTGATTTCGGTTTGACAATACATAGTATTGAGAGGTCGTCATTTTTCTACGGGACTTGGTACAGCAGCGCCTCTATCGCGCAGACCGGGAACTAAGTAAATCTCATACGAAAATGAGACGTCCGACGACTCTATAATAAAGACCAACTACACTTGCGAGCTTTAAAATGGAATCGCTTTCATCGCGAGTTGATCAAAACAATTTTTTTACAATTTATGTACAATGAACTATAGATTGTGGTATATCATTTGAAACTTAATTTTGTTACCTTTCAAGTGATATCAAGAAGATTTAAAATTAATTCAATTGGCTACCTAAATTTTGGGAATTATTGCAATAGATCGAAGTTGCATCTATCGGGTTCTATCGCGCCGCCGGAGCTAGATGAGCTGGATTTCTCCCTCGTATCCGCTGTTTTAGCTCGTCCCACATATGCCAGATTGGGTTCAAGTCACGAATAAGGGCTGGCCACGGCCAGTCTAGTGTGGGAATGCCGACATGGAAGACGTCTGTCGGTACTGTCTAGTCACTGCTGCGGTGTGGCAGTGGACATTATCGTCCATTAAATCAAAATTTATCGTCGCCAATAAATCCTGCGTAAGGGAAAACATAACTTAACTCATAGTTCACTGCAAAGAAATTGTAAAAATTAGTCTTGAACAACCCTTGAAGCGATTCCAGTTTAATCGCAAGTGTATTTGAGGTGCCTTTTATTTTGGTTTTATGACGATCTAATCTGATTGAAATAAATGAGCTATAACTGAAAGTTTTCACACAGCCTCATCCAGCCACAAAGCAAGCTGAGCTTGTGCTATAGATCCCAGATTATTACCTATAAAATAACATAGTTTGACATAGGTACCTTTCATTATTATCAACTAGCTTCCGCCCGCGGCTTCGCACGCGTATTTTCGGTATATTAAGTAGCCTATTATCTAAGTTAGGCTTTGCCTTAAAAGTAAGACAATTTTTTTATTTTTTTTTTGATAAACAGTATCCTATGTCCATCTCCTGGCTCTAAGCTATCTACCCACCAATTTTCAGCCATATCGGTACAGCCGTTCTTGAGTTATAAATAGTGTAACTACTAACACGACTTTCTTTTATAAATGTATATAGATTTATTTTACAATTAAGCATGATAATTATTCATTATTCATCATAAGCGAATTTACATCAAGATCTTATTTCTATTTACCATCTATCAAAGCTGAAAAAGAGTAACTAGATACCTACCTAATGGGATTTTAATAATTTGTGTAGGTGTCAGCCTCACCTATGGAATCCATTATTATAGGGACTCCACTGAAATGTTCTCATGTAAGTAGGTACTATTGAATTTCGATACGTTACTTTTTTGCAAGAGTGCTGTAAAAGTGTACCTACCTTCATCTACCCAAATGGAGAAGAACTATGAACCATGCCTTACATGGCCTTGCATGGTCTCACATAATTAAATGTCATCTTTTATAAAGGTTTAGCCCTTTAGCCAGGTGACCTTTGTAGGTCGTAAAATTATGTTGCCCAAAACCACTTAATATTTTAGTGCCATAACTAAATTTATTTGATAATTGTCGCCCGCGCCCTAAAATTTAGGTACCTATTCTGTGCCTAAAGCAACTATTTTAAAAAAAATATGTTTTATCAATTGTTGCGATTTTACTATAATTTATGTTCTACCTATTTAGAGGACATTAGGTGCCTTAGTACCTACCTATGTATGTTTAGTTAGTATTAGTAGGTAGGTAGGTACTTTAAGTTTCCCGAACAATAAAATAAAATATAAATGATGGCCTGTCCTTGTTTACCTTTTACTACGTGAGTAAATAGTTTGAAGGAAATGTAAATAGGGGAGAGCCGGAGAAAAAACCTTGTGTACTAGTTACTTATATAAAAAATCTTAAGTTTTTTTTGTGTTGGTTACGGAACTTGTGGAACAAAAAAAAATAACACCTTGTCTTCGGTAGGTACGGGGTTGCCAGCTCTATCCTTGTGTAAAGGATAAAGGTAGTTTAATAATGACAAAGTGGTTCAACTTGTCGACTCTACCTTATGGTTTGTATTGTAATACATATATTTGCAAGCTAAGATCAAGCAGCCTACGTTCCTTTGCAAGCGTTCAAATGTCAAAATATGTAAAATAATATTGATGTAGGTTTGTTTGATTACCTACAAAGAGTTTGCTTTTTTTCTACATTTCCGTGAGTTTAATACCTAGTTAATACATACATATGTATGACTGTGTTTTTATGAACAGAAAAATAAGCTGGAGGTAATTACAACCATCTTTGGCGTACCTATAACTACAAAAAGGCCAATTATCTTTTGGAAAAGCTTTTGCCTGGCATCTTCAAAAGAAACAGCTGCTGTTCTGAATTAGTCCCAAGTAAGTATCTATAGGCTTAGATTTTGTATTTATGATTGGCTCGACTATTTATTATAAATCCACACGATATAGGTAAAGGTTATTGGTAATTCACTGACACTGCGAGAACCGCAGGTTCTGCCCATAATCACGAGCTCGTTGGTGACGACGCCGCGCCCCGTGACGTGGCGTTAGGTACGTGACGTGACGTGGCCTGACGTGACGCCAGGATTCGTCCCCCTCCCTCCCTTCATTCAATAATCGTTTATTGGAGGGGCTTTAAAAACTCTGCTTTGAATTAACAGTGGGTGTGGGAAAGTGAGTTCGGTCTTAGTAATTCATTGAGTTCCGAGCAAACGTGTTTTTTCATTTTTATGATCCACAAAAAAATTTAAGAACCTGGCATAGGTATCATAGGTAACCACAGAACAGGTAGGTAATCAATTAATAACACAAATAATATGTAACTCAGTATTGTTGCTTAAGGTACGTTATGCTATACATACGAAATGGTTTAATAGTCTACATTTATTTCAGGAAATAAGGAAGTGTGCAGTAATAAAATGTAATCTCTGCCATTGTATCGTGGCGAAATGAAAGTGATTGCGGTGTTAGCAGCTCGGCTTGTAAACGGTAGGTCCGCCTGCGACGCAGGAGGTTGCGGGTTCGATTACCACCTTGGGACAAATGTTTGTACGATCTGAAAATAGTGTACCGGGTGTTCTGGGTATTTTCTATGTACAATTAAAACATCTATCTACATAATGTATTATATGAATTAAGTCATTGGTACCCATAACACAAGCTCTGCTTAGGTTGGGGCTTAGGTTGATTCTAGACAAGATCCTAGACGGTTCGCATATAGTAGAACTCTGTAATGGTAAAATTGAATTGAATTGAATGATGCTGTGTGGATTGTCCAGCATCATTTAATTTTTTTATTACTAATTTATTTATTTAACTGAAGAATCTGAAATCTTCCCTGGAAAGCATCAGCATACAAACAAAAATATATCGATGCTGGAAAGGCAAAGATTTCGAGATTTTTATAAAATCACGTAAGCTCTTTGTTACTGCAACCACCACACCATATTTAATTGGAGCTCTTTTAAGATAAAATCTATTAAACCCACATGTATTGCAAAGACAATTTAATTAGAGTGCCCTAGTGGGTTGTGAGCTTAACAATAAGATTGCATTACAACGCCACTCAATTTAAAGTTATTGCAAATGACGACAAAAACTGAGGACCTTTTAACATTTGTGGTATAAATACAAGCAGGGCAAAGGAGCAGGGTCGCCTTTAAGATGTTTTACAGATGCAATGCGAGGTAATTAATTATGTACTACACTGCAATTATGTGGATAGGTTCATCTTCATCGCCATATATAGTTTAATTTAATCTCATGTGTTTGGTAGAGTCAGGACAGAACTGTGATACACAGTTCTGTCCTGACTCTATCAATTTGGGGATTAGGGAATTAGCTGCATGCGTTTATTTACTTAATAGATAACTGGAATGAAAGTGGATTCGACACAACTTTAGGTTTGCCACAAACATTTTAATGTTATTCAAATACCATAAAAGCTTTCGTTGTTTGACGAATTCATTACGAATGTAAGAGGGTTAACTAGGAACCTTGATTAGTTCAGGTTTTCTCATTAATTCATGTCATAAATGGCGTGTCCAAAGCTGAAACCCAATACAAATATCACTTCGGTGTTCTTCCAACACAAACTAGGTTCGTAGTTGACCCGCTAAAATTCGTAATGCATTTTATTATTGATGAAGAACACGAATGTAATTTATCAGAGTTAAGTTTTGTAGTGATTTGAATTGTAAATAAACAATAAGAAGATTTAGAAATCAAGACGTCTGTTGAGAAACGCTGTAGTAAAGTCCAAAGTTGTCGTCTGATTTTGGACCGTAAGTGTAAGACAGATTTTCATCAAACCTTCATCCCTCAGAAAGGTATGAATATTGAGCTAATATAAATGATAAGAATACTAGGTAAATATAAGGCGTCGTCCTCATTGGCCAACGATCTGGCATCGCGCGATGCCTGCCAGATCTCTATATCAGTGCTCGATTAGGATTTCTACCCAATTAAGAAACTCTAAATAAATGTTTAACCTCGTTGTGCGACGAAATCGCATCGCCAATTGTGACGCCGCCGCCACCACCTAATTTGTCGATCAAAACAGAATACATATGGTTGTCAACTACTCGTAAATTTTTTACCCAAGGGCCGTCACGTATGCAAGGCATGCAGAGCAAGGGCAGAATGTGGTAACACCATACCATAGCTATCTTTCATAATCTCTGATCTGACAGATAATATGATAAACGATAAATTTAAACCTTTTCGACACACCCGAATGGCCACCTTGACAGAATACATCGGACCTGCAATCAAGCAGATGGTACCTGTCGTTCATGATGCCACCTTGTGCCACTTCCACATTTTGGTGGTAGGACACAAATTAGTGATAATTATGTCGAATTTAAGAGTATAAACGGTTGTATTGTAACTGTGGTATTCGTAAAGGGACAAAATAAATAAGATAAATAAATAAATAAATAATGCTGGACAATCCACACAGCATCATCTAGCCCCAAAGTAAGCTACTCAAAGCTTGTGTTATGAGTACTAGATAACTGATATATTTAATACATTATATACATACATAGATAGATATTTTTGATACATAGAAAACACCCAGACCAACGGAACAAATTTCTGCAAGATATATGTCGGGACTGTTGGAAAGCCTATTTATCTTGGCATATAAGAGTTCCGGAATAGTAGCTTGTTTCTTTTCTGCCCCAAAAAACAAATAAAGCAGATCTGACCAGAACGGTATGTAAAAAGCACTTAATGATAAATTTTAAATTGTATAATGAGTATTTGCATAGGTAAGCAAATATAGAGCCTACCTAAGAATTTTTCGATTAAGTGTATGACGGAATTCGCAAACATGATAATAGGTACAAAAAATTACTAGGTACTCTACCTGCCGATAGATATACGTACTAAATAAGTTTGTTAATACATATAGATAGGAGTATGTACCTCTAGTTCTCTCTGTAGCAAGAGAAACTATCTGCTTACAAGCATTTTGCTTTGCACCGAACAATATTCTCATCAGTGAAAGAGTCGGGTCTACATGACAAGTGCACCCTAAAACCTTTGTGGCCCACTTTCATTCCCAAAATGTGTTAGAAAGTTAGTGATTTGCAGAATTCTAAGTGAAAAGTTTCTATGAAGCTCATAAACTTTGAGATGTATTAAGATCTCTTTTCGGTGTCTTTTAAGGTTATTTTAAATTCTGCTCAAGATCGTTGACGCTTAATATGGACCAAGTTCACATGTGAGACGAATCTTTAAACAAACTTAAGTCGGCTTCGTTCAAGTGCACAGCCAATGTCCGTGCTGAACAAAGAAAATAACTTATTTTCTAAATACATATTCAGCACGTTATTGTTGAGTTATACCTAAAAATGTTTGATTCGGTGCGAAAATGGAAAGCAGCATGTAACTAAATATTTTGGTTATGTTCCCTAGCTTCTTAAAACACACTTTAAAATCCAAAAGTTGTAAAATTGTCATCCAAAGTGTCATCAAAAGTGAGATCGCAAGGATTAGCGAATACGAATGATTTTACCATGGTCTTAGATCTAGAGTCCCTGTAATAATTTAATTACTAAAACCGTTGTAGTTTGACGAATTCATTTTAAATTAAGTAAGAGATGCAAAGTTGATGTTCTTCCAACACAAACTAGGTTCGGAGTTAACCCGCTTACATTCATACATCTAAACAATTTCATAACTTAAATGTTAATAGTTTTGAGTCCACTACCAAAACTTTATACTTATCTTATGAAGTTTAGGTTCAAATATGTAGAATCTATTCATCCGCGGTCCGTGTGCGAAATGCGCATATAATGTGCGAGCAAGTAGTATTGCCGAGTAAACAGTGCTAAGTGAATACAACGTCCTATTTATTTTGCTGAGCTAACACACGTGAAGGATTCTATTCTTACGGAAATTGATTTTCCGAAAACCTTATAGCTCAAAATCCTACGAATCGTAGACTTATGGATTATTTTATGATATTTACTTACTTGTTATGTCAGAATGTGTATTTGCATTTTCAATGATAAAAAACGTGCTTCAATTATTTGATTAGCACACTTCTTTTGGAAAACATTAGTAAATCAATAAGAGCAAAGGTTCAATTATGTTTATTTTAACCTAGTCTCCATTTTTACATTGATGATGATGATCCATGAAAGCTTAAAAAGACTACATGGATAGAGATACAAGAGTGTAAAATATCAGATAAAGCCTTGCTGCCTGAAACAGCTTAGACAAGTTAGGTAGCAGGTATTAAGCAATAATTATTATGATATTTTACGATCGTACTGCTGATTTTTTCTGTAAAGACCACTTCTATTAACAGTTTGTCTAATCTAAGCTTAATTTCCATTTAAAGTAGATGCATGTGTATTTCGCCAAGTCGTTATTCAAGCCCACGGCGCGCATTGTGCAAGCAACTGGTTGTTTTGGTTGTGTCGAGACGGACTCTGGCCTACATTTTAATTTCCAACAGCATTACAAATATTGCGCAACGAACTTTGCCAAAGAAAGAAAATTGATAGTGCGACCTACATCCGGAAAACAATTGAAAAAGTGCAAGTCGGCTGTAACTAATGATGGTTAGAAGCTGTTTTGTTTGGTCGGTTCTGTGCCGCTGACCGCAATGTGATTGGTATTGGGGACAACTGCATAACACTAAACTTTTTTGCTATTTGTTTTTATCTCTCAGATTTTGCTGTCTTTTCTGTATACCGAAGTAAATAATAAAAGAAAGTAGGTAGCTGCGCAAACACGCGTGGTAAACGCAGAAATAATAGTCGCAAAAATATCCATGATATTTTAAAATATGCAAAACACGATTTGGGCAAGTCACTTTCGAAATCCGCCACGCATTCTCGCTGTTAGTTTGAGGGCAGCCCTCGTTGAAATTGAAATTAACTACTATTGTTTCAAAACCAGTGAGTCAGCTTTTCCTCTGAAGGTCACGCTGAAGCAACTGTAGGAATTCAAACAAGCATCCATGACGAAGCAACCGCGAAATTAGACGTTAAAGATTTCTAATTTTTTTACATAACCGTTTGAGAAATACATGTATAGGGTTCATGCTAAAATGTTTCTAAAATGAAATGATAACTTACTCTTCAAAGCCCAAAGTTGTCCGTCCTTGAGTCCTTCCACATACTCGTCCATATCCTCCTTGCACTGCCCGCTGACCTTCTTCTGAAGGTCTCCCCACTGGCTCACCAGAATATCAGCATCGAATATCCTTAGCATACTCTCTATGCCCGTGAACTCAGTCGCATTCTCCTTTTTCATATTCCTGGACTCATTGACTGTGTTTCTTATGGAATCGTTTAGTTTAGAGAACACGTCTTTGCTCGGTTTCGTGATCTTCTCGGTCGGTTTGCTCGTGGTTTTGACGATGTGCTGAACGTTGTGGGACTTCTCCGTGATGGGGAGTTTGCGCTCCGACACATCGTCTCCGAGATCAGCGAAGGTAAGACCATCGTCATCAGCGAACAGGGCGAAGGTGTCCTCTGTCGTCGCTCTGTTGGAGAAGCTGAGAGATGGAGCAGGCCCTATGGATCCGATAAGATCTGAGTTCAAAGGATCGCCGTCATCGAGGCCGCCTTTCGCTGAAGCTTTCTTGATGTTCTGGAAGGCGTCGATCAAAGCGCTCCTTAGCTTCTCCTCCCGCGCGCTCCCGTTGTTATCACTGGACGGGGGTTCGGCACTACGCACCAGACACGCACTCAGCAAAAGGATCACTAAATGAGACATAATTATATTTTTAGAGTTTCACCAGGTCATTCTTACACACTTGTTCGTTTATTTGTACACTCGTTTTGGATTTGTTTTTATTATTTTACACTCGTTTTTGTTTTCGTATGGGTCGTTGGGGTCGTGCGCGCGGCGGCATAGTCGGGGCACGACTGGCCGAGCGGCGGCAGCGGAGGCTGTGACATAACGCCGTTACGAGGTGGTAGCACTTTCACTGCGCGCGCGCCGCATCCTTCTAGGGCGGACGACGTATGCGATGCTCTACTACTCTCGATTCGAGACATCTAATACGAGTTATTCATGATTCTTGATTTATTAGACTGTACCTATGCTTGAAGGTATAGTTTTTCGTTGCTGAATAATTGGATTTTGAGCTTTAATGTACCAAAAAGACAAGATTACGCGCACCCGCAATGTAGCAATTTTGTGTGAGTAGTCACTTTGTTATTTATAAATAGGTACAATAATTAATTTTAGTTATGCATGTGGACAAATATGGGGAATTAAATTCGTTTATAATATTTAAGAAAGCGCACAGTTTTGATACCCAAATGAAATGGGTATGAGAATGATGAAGTTAATAGGGCACCCTAATTTTTTATCAAACTGGACCTAGATTTAAGTTTCATTAGGTATTTCTTTGGTTTTAATGCTAAAACACGATTCCGAAAAAATTATACATGAAAACCGTCCACCCGCTTCGCACTTAATTTGGTCGCGAAATCAGGAACCTGCGTTCTATTAAAATAACATAGGTACGTTTTGTTTCGGATTCAATTATTTGATTCCGCTAATGCAGTTTCTAAATTGGTTTTGTTGTTTTCTTGAAATAATAATACCTAAACAATTTGAAATTAGATTTTTGCGATTACGCCTTTCCTAAAAGGTATGCAATGTATTTTATATGTATGTATTTTCATAAAAAGTTTAATTATATGTTAGATTTAATAAAGTTTTTTCCTAGTAGCGTCTGTCAGTTTGTTGAAAACATTGCCCAAGCCGCAGCTAGCATGACGCGCACGCGCACGCTACCCGGACTTGATGACATAAGGTTGATGAAATAAAATATGTTTTCGCGTTAAATCTTTACCTTGGTCTCTATACGCAAGTGTTATAACAACAACAAAAACATTAAAATTACATACAACCTTTCCCAATGACTAATTTTTAATTGTTAAAATTTCTTACAATTCTAGTTTTTCATACAAAAGACTTCAACGCGCTTCACTTTGGCTTCAGTCGACGACGACGCTAGGACGGAATGCCTACAACTTTCGTCACGAGTGAAGTAGGAACCTCCAGGAGCATGTACAGGGTGCACGTAACATGTGTAGGTAGGTACTAAGCCAAAAGGAGGTGATTCTGGACCCCGAGGGGAACAACATGTACCTAATATAAGATTTTTTGAATTTCGATTTTCTTTTTTCTTTTTATTTGTGTTCTTTTACTCTTGCATTGTTAAAAATTATTAAATATGAAACACGCTTTTTGCCTGTTTTTTTAGCAAAAACAAGGTTGAAGGTCAAGTTTTGTTATGACATTATTACAAAAAAATATGTTAGAAATCTCAAAAAAATAATAATAAATAAGACGATACCACAGATATTATAATACTATACCGATACCTAGAAAAAAAATGTAATTCTAAAAATCGTAAATCAAAAGTTCATCATCCTCTCAGACAAAATATCCCCGTTTCGGTTAGTAGGTTCACATAAATAATTGATTGTATACGTCAGCATGACAATGATTCTCTGGATTTTGTGTTATCAAAAGATTTCGTAGCTAAATAATTGGCCATCTTCTTCGTTTCCCTTAAATTCTTTGTGGAGGTTCCAATAATGACGTCTTCAACATACAATTACAAGAAAAGCATAATATTCTTCTAATTTCTCTGAGAGCGAGCTTTTTGAATGGCGGATATAAATCGTTGCATCAGATCAGAGGGAAATGCAATGCACAATGACATAACTCAGTGCGACAGTTACGAACTTTAACCTGCCAGGAACTTTATCGGTGCGGAACGGGGAAGGTAGAGTGTTACGTTAAACTACCTTTTTCATAATAGTGCAGTGATAGATATAGATAGTGCGGCAGTTATATTGCCTGGTATAATTTTTTCGACTTTTTTCAATATAAGTATGAAACAAACAAAATTTTTAAAACTATTTTGATATGTACAAACATTTTGATACCCTATATATTTTTTGACGACCTCTGTGGCGCAGCGGGCGAAGGTCCGCCTGCGACACAGGAGGTTGCGGGTTCGATTCCCGCCTCAGGACAAATGTTTGTACGATCTGCAGATATTTGTTCAGGGTATCCTGGATGTTTTCTATGTAAAATCAAAAATATCTATATACATATGTAGTGTATTGTACTAAGTATATCAGTTATCTAGTACCCATAACACAAGTTCTGCTTAGCTTGGGACTATACAGGGTGTAACAAAAATAAGTAACCAAACTTTCAGGTGGGGTGTAGAATCGAACACTGAATTCAGGAAAAATATTAAAAAAAAATCCCGCCCTTTAGTTTTCGAAAAATAAAATAAATACGGAATTTTCACTACATTACGCAAACGACTGATGCACGTGTTTATTTGACATTAAAATATGATTAAAAGGTCTACGTACCTTGTGTACACCTTTTTAACAGATAAACATCTTTTTACGGGGGGCACCCACGACCGGACACGCGATATCGCAGCAGCGCGCGCGGCGGCGGGCTGCACGTGTTGTAGATAAGTAGGAAGCTAGCCAATGCATTCCAATTTTCCCATTTCAATTTTCATTTCGTGGTATTCAATACATATCTGAATAACGCATACGAGCCATTTTTACGCACAAAAAACCGATAAGCGCCGCCGCGACCTCCACCTTGCGCTTGCAATGATGCAACTAAACGGCCATTGACCCTATGATAACAGACAGTTTGACAAAACTAACAATAAGCCTTTTCTTGTCTCAATCTGGTGCTTCGGAAATGCAAATTGTAACAACCTTTTATGGGGTTCATTGTAAGTTACTCACCGTGTTTTTAAAGGTCAATGTGAAGGTAGGTACTTAGGTAGTCAACGATATGAAAAAATAAAAGCTAGTAGTGAATATCTTTTAGCAGGAAGGTGCATGCTTAATGAATGTACCTACTAACTATGCATTTTCGCGATAGAACGTGTGTAAAGACTTAAAATAATCTATTTATTTTTTAATTCCTACAGGAAAATTGGAATGTATTTGTTGTTCGTAGGCTCCATATCTAAGCACGCCGTGCAGCCTGTTCGCTTCCGCTGCAATGATGTCGCGGGTCGATGACCGCGGTGGCCGCTCATTAGGGCACCGTTTAGGTGTTATGGGCTTATAAAAGAGATGAATACAGGTACTTAGGCCATTTCTTTTTAATTCCAAATAGACACATGTATTATAGTCTATTGCCTAATGTTGTGAAAATTACGTACCTATTTATTAAATTTTTCGAAAACTAAAGTGCGGGATTTTTTTTCAATATTTTTCCTGAATTCAGTGTTCGATTCTACACCCCACCTGAAAGTTTGGTTACTTATTTTTGTTACACCCTGTATACCGTTGTGTGAATTCGGCATTATTTATTATATATTTATTATATGCCGGACCTTACAATTGACAGGGTTGGTATATCTGAAGATCATAAAAGTATGCAAATATTAGTTCTGCCGTAGATACTTACCCAGTTGGTACCAGCCACGCAGGCATAATGGAACCAGCATAATGGAAGGCAAATATCTCGTGTTTCGATCTGTTTCAATGAGGGATTGCTATTGCACCTCGCACCGTACTAGGAAATACGCAGTTTGAACTAAACAGCAGTAATTGCCACATAAATAAATTTACCGCAAAGGCTATTTCTCATTTTCAAAGCAAAGGCTACTTCTCATATCAGTTCCTTTTTAATGGATTTTTTCACGAAATGTGAATTTTTCGAATATACCTACTTATGCATCTTAGCTGCGTAAGTAAACCGGTCTTCGCTATTGAGAAGCTAGAGATCACGATGAATTTGTGAATGTAGAAAATTCCAGTGACCAAAATATACTCTAGTCTAGTCACACGTTTCTCACTCATCACTTTCCATCTTACAATAGAAGCAGCATCAACAAGAACAGATTTCTCAGCCTCAGATGCCTTATTGTTATACAACCAGCAATTGTATAACAAAACAATGCATAAAATACATACTGCCATAGGTACCTACATTGATGCCAGTACTGCGAGAATCCCACAAGAATTAGTGCTGCCCCGGTTTTTTTTCTCATCATAAAGCGCGTTAAATTAGCATTCTTTGTCGAGAAATTCCACTTAGTTTCATCATAGACTTTTTCTCATAGCTTCAATTATGGGATCATTTTACGTTGGTATGTCACCATCAAAAAATATTAGGCAATACACGACTCACAAATCAGCCTCTTTTATGGAATCTACACACCAATGCTGGCGGACCGTCGACAAGTTGATAAAATACACACAATATCCATACACTAAACTGTCGCTCCCATACCTGCCGGGTTGTGTGTGTCGCCGACTTTGGAGTGATGTGCACCATTAGCTGGCTGTCAGCCTGTCCTGCATACCGAAGATACATACCTTCATGTAATCAATACTACAGATGAATAGCATTCTCATACAATTTTTAGACTTGACTTTGGTGTGATATGACCTCTTTTACTCAGCCCGTGTATTAATATCGTGAAAATTAGAGTATGAAGGACTCTATTACCAAAATCTTTATTTATCAATTAGCCCACCTACATCCTCTACTGAAATTAGGACTCTCCCAAACGACGCCGCAACTAGCGAACCAGGCTGCCACCGTCCATTGACTCCTCGCAGAAATCTTTCAGGGCGATAGCCAATATTGCCTGCCTAGTAGCTTGGTGAGAGAATAATGTCACTTCCTCCAGTTTTGTACGTGCAGAGCTGACTAAGCCGCGGTTCTCACGATGTTTTCTTTTGTCTGTTTGCCAATGAAGATTTTGCAAAGCGGAAGTTTTATTATCTTTTAGAGACAATGCTTTTCGCGTGGTGTTTTCTTTCATGACCACTTTTGAATCACATTACTTACCCAAATCAAGGAAAGAATCGTTAGTGATTATTTTTGCATTTGGGTATATTTTAAAGGTATTCGTGTATAATCGTCTTAGAATGTTGGAGCCATGAAGAATAGAGCAGACTAGAGTCTGCTAGAGTTTCGTGATACCGCCGACTATTCTACATAACCTACTCCCCACCACCATTGCGTCACCAAGTCGTTTTGTTATTCTAGTGTACTCAACTTCATATCAATGACAACCAGAGAACTTTACCGTGGCTTTTAGCGACGTGTAAGTAAATTACCCTGCAATTTACTGACGGCAGACCGCTGAGCCTTTCCATTGTGTTCTTAGACGTAAACAGGTGTCTCTACGGTGTTATTTAATAAGCAAAGGCAAGGTTATCTATCCATTTGGTTACATACCTTGACCACACGATAGGGCGTGTGGCCATTGTGAGCGTTGAAATCTTCATCGACATAGAGAGATGTTCAAAACATGCTTTCGCGGATATCTGAATGGTAACTTTGCAAAAGTAGTTATTATTCGAAACAATTCGAGGAAGTGTTTCTTTTAATACAGTTCAAAGACGGTACATACTTTGACAGAATAGTAGGAACTGCCCCATGAGGAGGTCCGTTCTGGTGGCTTGCGAGCAGGAAGCGCGCAGACCTACAATTTGTGCTGGTACAATTGGCTCGCCTCGGTCGATAGGCCTGCGACATCGAAGGCACAGTGTGGCCGAATGTAGTAGGAAAACTACTTACCTAAATATAAAATATCAAAATCTGTACTACCATTACACTTATCTGTATATATGACCGTATTGTTGGGATAACAACTACCACTAGTTCTGTCAGCTAGAATTACTATATTGTAATCGTTACAAAATTATTCTCGCTGTCACAAAAAGAACGAGAATTATTGTTGAGTTAAACAGAATTTTAGTAGGTATAACGAGATTTTTTTCTCCGTGTACCTATCGCGGACAAACTCGAACAGAAATAAATTTGCAGTGATTTCTAAGCAATAACTTGATTGCTCTTAAAAAACTCAAAATTGACTTCAAATTCCTTAACATTACACTTATTTTTGCGGTACAAATACTAATCTCGTATTAATTATACAAAGCGAAGAATCATCAAAATCAGTCCATAATTGACGGAGACATCGACGAACGAACGAATGGGTGCACACATAAAAAAAACATACATTGCAGTGCATTTTTTTTTGTTAAAAATAAAGAGTATCTCTCAAATGTACCTCTGACGCGAATCGCGATTTAATATATTTTTGGTAAAAATGTGATTTCATCGAGACTCGCGATGACATCGGCCATGGGTGAGAGCCATTCTAGTGTTATGATAGAATGGTTTAATTAAAGTGTATATTCCAGCAACAATATATGTCCCAGCTAAAAGCTTTTAGTTATATTCTAGCAGAGAATTAAAATAATCCTTGACTATGGTAACAACTGAAGACGGCCGACTAACCTTCACTTCACAATGTCTGTCACATTGGTGTGAAGGTATAAAGATTTCTAACCTTAAATTCAGTATTCAGTATTTTATTTATTGCATTCATACATGATTCATACAATCAGGTCTTAGTGATTAGGTGAGTTTATGTTAAGATCACAGTATGTACCCATTTAGGGTGTTGCAATGTAAGACTGGCAGGTATCGTGCCTTTCTACTAAAGATGAATATAACTAATTTATAATTTAATCGTTGAAGAAGTCGTCAAGTTCGTAAAAACATTTTTTATCAGCATCTCTTTCAGTTTGCTTTCGAGCATGTTATTTTTTTCGATACATTTTATGTTATCTGGGAGTTTATTGTAATGTTTTACCGCCATCAAAAATGATCGCAATCATCGTCGTGCAATATGGTACAGATGGATCTGCACCTATTATCACATTTAAGTTTATATATAATATCATTGAATCCACCCAGGTATCTGAGCTTACGCAACGAGAGTTGACAGATGCACTGCACTGCCTGACCGATGTTTCCGATGCTCAGTGAATGGTGTAACGTTTCGTTGACTTACCCGGGTTACCTACCAACATATACTTTGTTACGTATAAATACACTGAACCTGCTTATCTACAAATTTATTGCGAACGCGAACTATTTGGTCCTGTGGATTTCGCAAACTTTCAAATCTTTCAATGTTTGGGTGGTGGTTTAACACAAATCGTTGTCGTTGTCTCTCTCTCTCTTCAAGTTGAGCTCAATTAATTTCCGCCCCTTCGCTCGCATCTCTATCTTTTACCTAAACGTCTTCTCTTTTCCTATGAAAAACGGGTGCGAGCGCGAAGCCATAGTACCTACCTATACCTACCTACTGCACTACTGCTTACAACATACAACGAATTTCCCAGCTTCAGTTAAAATCTTGTGAAATTACCATTCAGAATGATAACTCTCATGCAAAACCCGTTTAATTTACAATATATTGAAATCTTGTGATATCGTAATGAAAATTGCACTTGCAGGTACAAATTAGGCCACAGCCGCGTCCGTCCGTTGCAAATATCTTTCATAATCGAGATATTGGGAACAAGAGGTTACATCACTAAGCTCATAGCACGCGCTCTCTGCTTACCAACAGATAGGTTTAATTTTCAAAGTCCAGCCAGCCTTAGCCTTAGTACCTAAGAGAAAGATGCGGGGAAGCGAAACTTGAAGATTCAAGCTCAGTTGCGCCAGGAATATAGTGGCGCGTGGCAATCTTCTGAATTAATCATGCATAGGTGCCCTTTACTTCGAACATAAAATATTCCTTAACCATCCAGCCACGAAATAACTGCTAGTACCTAACTGAACTAGGTAGATAGATCTGAGCGTAGGGTTGCAATCTCTAAAATATGGCAACCAGGACAAGACGCGTGAAAACCCCGCATTTTGGAGCCCAGAACCCGGACATGTCAACAGGTTCTTTTAAACCAAAGTTTTAAACATAGTCAGTATTCTAAAAATAAAACGTCAAGTGCGAGTCCGACTAGCGCACGGGTTCCGTATCCGTATCCGTCACGATCACGTCTCGTTACTAACGTCAAATAGACTCAGCCCCTCTGGTGGTCTACGAAGGCGGTGGTGGATGACGTGGCGTGATCCACCTTTGCTAACGCATACTTACCTACTTTACTTAGTCTGAAATTCTGAATTCGGCACTAGCAATGGTCAAAGTCCAAGGTTATTTGGTGTACCGCATACGTAACGTTCAAAGTACAACTCTCAAGCTCACGTGGATGGGCCAATCTGTCAGGTAGGTAGATATACATCATAATCTAGCAACTTGGTCAGTGGGGCAAGCCTCGATTTGAGATTGCAACCTGTAAGCGTGATTCTAGGAATTATTTTATTTGATCATTAAGAATGAACATTTCATCAGGCATGTGAGGAAACGTCCCAAATATTTGTGTCTATTATCGTGTAAATTAATATTATCACCTTACTGCTTAGCTTCATATTAACTAGGTAGGTACTCTACAATAATGGTATAGGTAGGTAAGTATAAGGTTCCTGTAATCAATATTAATTAATGTTCTTCTTGGTAGGGTCGGTACCAGACCAAACCAGCCTAACCTATTTGCCTATAAGTACTACCATAGGATTGGACCCTTGGCCCTTAAGCTTGTCCTCTGACCTGAGAGGAATAAAGAGCCCAGATAAGCTTTGGACCGTCAGTGCATTTTGGCATAGTATCTTTAAGGACCCGGCGTCTCCTGTAAGACCGCTCAGCAACTGCAAGCGATGTGACCTCACCATGGCCGCTTGCACAAGAGACCAAAACAGCTGAATCATTGCGATTATACAATAACTGTGGTCGCAGTGTAATGATATGCAAAGAAATAGAAAGTACCTACATTTTGTAATGGGTTGTTCCAATGGCCATCAAATCGCCTGATAGGTTTCTCTGATAAAACCGCGTTATTTAAGAGGTTTGGAAGGTGAGTAATACTTAGGGATATTTGGTAATATAGGCCTCTCAAGATGGTAAAGACCTAGGTATATGAACATTACCAACGACATTTAGGAATATTACCAACGACCAACACGCAGCGGTAACGCAACTGACGCCGACGGACGGTGGACGGTCTCAGAGGCAAAAGCGGTGTACCTAATACCTATAGTAGTACAGATGGTGGCGTAGCTGGTGGCTCGGTGGTGTGGCTGCATGTCATGTTCCTTGCAATGCACCCCTTCGATCACTAGCGGAGTAAGGGGGTGATGCGCCGGCGGCGGCGGGCGGTCCGCGTCAGGTACCAAGTTCCGAAGGGGTGACAACGAAAACTCACACACACAGCGATATTTATTTTAGCGGCTCGCTTCGCTTGTCGTTGATTTTAAAGTCTGTTAAACTCATTATCTTCGGTTCCTTCCTTGTTGCTTGGTAGAAACCGTCCCGGGTCCACGCTACGCTGGCCGCCACCGACCAGCAGCGTAGCGTGCGGCCAGTAGCCGCACAGTGCAACGATTTTTAAAAGTTTGGCCTTAAGGTTAAAACGATCAGGATTGGATTCCTCTAATTAATATGATTAAATATTTCATATTTAATCGTATTGAGTTCTGGTAAGTTATTTGAACACATGTTTTTATAACGATAGATGATCGTATTTTGCGAATTTTCGCTAGGAACACTACGCTTTAGGTAGGTACCTACCTGTTTTTAAATTTTTTTTCGTAACTACCCCAATGAATTATTACGATATACAATCATTCCACAATAACCCCTCTTAGTTTTTCTATTGAAATAAGCAGTGGTTCTCAATCTTTTTTGATTATACAAGTAGACACACAAAGGGTAGGTACCTAAGTACTTATTTATCTGTTTATTTCAGCTGTCGTTCCTATGACTTACCGACTAGTTGAAGCATCGGCGGCATCAGGCAGCTACTGTATTACGTTGTATGAATTATAAACCCCGGGTAAGTACCAACGAATTTCCTGTAATCGCATATACCTACCTACTTACCTATGTATTTTCAGATCGTACAAACATTTGCACCAAGGCGGGAATTGAACTCGCAACATCCTGCGTCGCAGGCGGAGTCCGTTACTTTAGTCTACATACCGAAGCGGCAGAAATCAAAAATATCACTTTATTTAGAGAAAGTAACTTCTACAACTAACTACCGCTAGTTGGAAGTCTTGAAATGGCAATTATTTTACCCCCCTGAGTCCTCTTAAGCTTGTTAAAGTTTGAGAATCATATTCTTTGCATGGGGTAATTCCGAAATACCAGACCTTAACAGTATGAGATTAGCGAAATTATTAACAAAAGTTAAAGATTTTTTATCTTTGGGGTGTTTAGGGTCGACAAAGTCATCTAAAACTTCCGTCAGAGTATAATAAAAACCATTTTTGAAAGATTTCGGAAATACCCCGTGATAGTTCCAAATTTCCTCAACTTCTTATATACCTACCTAGGTATATGACTCAAATGTGACTCAATATTTAGAATAAGTAGGTAATTAATTTATAGGATCTTGCTACATTATTCGAATTAGGTACATGGTTCTCATCATACAATATTTTATTTTCTTACTATACAGACAAATAAAAATGACATTTATTATAAAATTAGTTCAAATATTTAAACAAAATGTAGAAGCACGGCCATCTCCCATTTTATCCACAAGTACCCCAATGCACCTTAAAACATATTCATACTTAAATGGATGATGTATTGATTATTCTATTACTTATTGTTATATTTCCGCCAGGAAAAATCTGAAAACCAAAGCATAAGATTCAGTCTGTGGCTGTAGTTATGCCCTTTCTGTAGCTCGTCACTACTAATCAATAACGAACTAATAATCAATAACGAATCTCTGAGTTCATTTTTTCTCTGACTCAATTTGGCTCTGGCTCCCTTAAAAAAGACATATCATCGCTCTATCTATGAAAATACTTCACTATAATCACTTTTTCACTGTAATCAGATAAATGAAAACAACAGTATGTTTTTATTGATGCAAAGAATTCGAATCAATCTTAAATATCATTAAAAAAAGTTTTGTTCCACTTAAGTACCCGTAAGTCTTCCGTAAGTACACTAACGACCTTTTTCAGCCCATTGTGCGCCGCCGCCACCGCCAATGCCTTCGAGCGAGTGTGGTTTCTTCGACGATTTAAACCTTTGATAATCTAACTGTGAACGGTAACGATGGACCGGCGACCTTTGGACGAAAGAAAAATCACGGTGAAATCTTTGACATTGTGTTTGACATTCAATGTTTTTGTTTCTTTACTGGATTGGAAGTCACTGTCAGTCATTTTGAAACGAAATCTGTCAGTCAGTGTCAAGTTCAATCATTGCGGGAAATTCCGAACGAAACACAACAGAACACAACACATGAAATTTTGGAAAAACAAACTGAAAAATTCTGGACTATCACTTCAGCGTTGCGCTTTTTATTAAGAAAAAATATCCTATCTTAGTATACAGAGATTTCCAGTCGTTAGCTTATTTCCACATTTGGCATAAATTGGCTCCGCAAAACGCCATCACAAAGTTATTGATTTTTTGTGGGCTGAGTTGTTTACTTTCTTCTCAAGAGCTCTTTCATAGAGATTGACCTCATATTTCATTCATAAGCTGGTCTTTATAGGTAGGAAGAGCTTTCACAGAACTAGCGTGGCTCTAAAGGCCTATTCTGCTCAGAACTAGAAAATAGTACCTATCTTCAAGAAAATGGCTAAGAAGCATCTGGCTGATGTTGTGATCCATGCCTCAGACTCTCACGACGACTTTATTGACTACAACCTGGATATAAGCGTGGATTTGATAGACGATGGACTATACCTTGGTAAGCTCACTAAGTGACTGACAATTCTTGTAAGCAAAAATATATTCTTCAACTTTTCCCCACTATTTTCATACTTACTTCTATTTTAATAAAGTAAGCTGACATCCTTAAACTAAAAAATATCTTACAGGCAAAACTCTACCTTTCAAGTAATGATGGTTTTACTCAAATTTTCTGGATTTTACAAAAACACTAGGTACAAAAATTAACCAAGTACCTATATGTTTTTTCAGGTAACCTAACATGTGCCCGTGACTACAGCACTCTCCAGAGGCTTGGCATCACTCACATCCTAACAATTGACACAGTGCCGCTGCCAAGGACAGTTCTGGACCACACTGAATACATATTTAAGTTTATTAAATGTGAGTGTCAATTTGATTCTTCATATGAAGTGTGTGTTAGCATTTATCTTTTTATTGTTTCCTGTATTTGTGTGGTATAATAAAGTGTTTTCTATCTATCTTACAAGAAAGTCCAGTTTTGTGACTTTTTGCACCTTCAAACTAATTTATTAATTAATAACAAAAAGTCAGCTGAAGCTGAACTTTTGGTAATCTTGTGTTTATTTTGTGACCTTTGCAGTGGCTGATATTCCTAAAGAGGATATGATCACTCAACTGCCGGAGACCAATGCTTTTCTCCGAGAAGCTATTGCAAATGGAGGAACAGTGCTTGTGCATTGGTAAGATATTTCCTAAACACAATAACAACATCTTAGTTTTTATTTGGAAGCTCAATTAGCAGCTACATTACTTCTGTTAATATAATAGCAAACTGAACTGTCTTAGCTCAATATTAAATGTGTAAAAAGAATTAAGTTATTGATTTTCTACATAGTTTTTAATAATAATATTCTAAGCTTTTTTTATTTATAGTAATAAGCCCTTACACTCAGGGTAATTTCTAAGAAATTAAATAATATCCCAAGAATTTTCCACTATATTTTGACAACAAGTCAAATATTTGTAATAAATGTAAGCGGGTTAACTACGATCCTTGATTTTTTCCAACACAGGTTCGTAATTATCCCACTCACGTTCATAATGAATTCTTCAAACAAAATTCGTAAAAAAGTAAGATGTATGTGTATTAAATTGGTTAAATAATAAAATAAGTATTTAACTTTCCAGTTACTTCGGTGTGTCTCGCTCAGCTGCCGTAGTAATCGCCTACGTAATGGAGAAGTACAGTCTTTGTTATGAAGAAGCATTCACCCTAGTAAAGGCTAAACGCCGGTTCATAGCCCCCAACCTTGGGTTTGTGGCCCAGTTGAAACTGTTTGGGCATATGGGGTACACATTGAACCGGGATGATCCCAGGTTCAAGCAGTTTAGGCTGAAAATGGCTGGGCAGAAGTTGAAACAAGGTAAGGGAAAAAAAATGAAGATGATCATTTTATTCTGTTGTTATAAATTACTAGTTTCTGCCTGCGGCTTCACACGCGTTGTTTCTATGGAAACTATTTCTATCCCATGGGAACTGATTTATGGGATAAAAAGTGATAGCCCATTTGACTATAAAAACTATCGATCGTAGTTTGACGAATTCTTTACGGATGTAAGCAGATGATAGCCCATGTTTGAATCCAGGATTAGAATTACCTGTATGCAAAATTTTAGCCCGATCCATTCAGTAGCTTTGGCGTAAAGACAAGGTAACAAACATCCATCCATCCATACCTACATGTAAACTATTCTTAACATCCAATCTTTAGCATTTATAATATTAGCACAGATATTATAATACTATACTATTAGTGTGATTTTTGGAATGAAACTAGCTTGGGACCGTAGGTTGTGCCGTAGCGCAAGAGTTATCTTACAGGCCAGCAGTGGACGAACTCATATTGTCTATGATGATCGTGATGACGCAGGCCACTAATATGACTTAATGGCGTGGCGGTGTAGGGACCCGACGTCGATTCTTCTTCTTCTTTGCTTCCTTTACTAGAAATCGTTATCTGTTCACGCCCCTTGCCGTTTCAATCCAGTCGACGAGACGACGCCCAGGTTTATCTCAACTTTTTGTTACCCTAGTATGAGGTTATTGCAAACATCTTGTGTTGTAGTACAGTACAGCATACCTAGCCATGAATTACTATGTTACAGTTAAGATCCTCCCGCAAACATTCAGCGACCTAGTGAAACCGGACCCGGGCCTAGCGCGCGAACGGCCCGAGCCCGTCGTGTACCGCTGCAAGAAGTGCCGCCGCGTGCTCGCCAGCCAGGGGAACATCATACCGCACATACCGCGCGAGCTGAGGGTGCAGCTCACTAAGAAAGGTAAAGAATTTGTCTCCATTTCACTAACCACACTTCAGCGCTGCCTGCTACTTCGTAGTTGCAGGACTGGTGCATGTGAGCATCAATTAGCTAAGCGTGCATATATTGCTTTGTAGTGTGTACGAAACGTTTAATACAGATAAACCTTATACGATTTTCTTTCTGAGGAAATAAAGATCCCTAACACTTTTAACGGCACTGACAGCAATTCTACATTAAAGGATGCATGTTCAAATCCCGTCAGTACCAAATCTGGCGTAATGAGTGGTTGTAAGGAAAGGAGGTAGCAAATACCCCCTTACCAATTAATAATATTAACTTAGTACATATCAAATCAATGTTGCGTGAAGGTTACCCCACCCATAAATCAAATTTATTTTATTTCCAGGTCTTCGTCCACAACCCAGCAAGCTCAGCAACCTGTCCTGCGCGGAGAGCGGAGAGATTCTCATAGAGAAGCTGAAGAGCCTCGCCAGTCAACTTATGGACAGCAATGAGCACACCGACGCAGAGGGCAGTCCGGGGAACAGCCATAGCGAAGACAACAGGCCTAATGAGGAGGTAGGACTCACTTTATTAATCTTATAAATGAACTCATAACCTTTGGCATGTAGATTTCATTCTATAACGGTCCTACCCGATGGAAAAATATTGTTAAATGTTTATGACACAACATCTTATTCCAAATGTTTAAATGATTTATTTACCTACATCTATCATTACTAGCATTCAGTTTGTTAATTAAGGCAGCCGAGCACATATATGTTATAGGTAAACACATCATTTCATTTATTCTCAAACTATTGCTTCAAATGAAAATAGCATTCCAAAAAAATGCAAGAGTATTTTTATTTTCTTTTTACTACGTTATAATGCAACCAGCGAAGAAAAAAGGTCAAAAGATTATACTAAATTAAAAATATATTTCCAGGCGTTAGATGGCTACAGCGAGTACAATCTAGTAGACGGTAGTATAACGACGCGCGACGCGCCCGCAATCTGTCGCGCGATGTGGTTCGTGGAGCCTCTGCAGTGGATGGACTGCACCAAGCATCCGGACGGCAAGCTGCACTGTCCCAAGTGTGCCAACAAAGTGGGCTCCTTCAACTGGCTTATGGGTAAGCCGACTATCACATCGTCATCCAGTGCTGGACATAGGCCACCCTTATGAGCGCGATAGTCTTTAGTTTGTAGTTTCTTTTAGCCTTTAGTTCGTAACCGCAACTGCCAGCAGTCTTTCGCAGACTGCTGACTATTCTAGTGATTATGATTGAATATTGAGAATGTGTGGTGAATTCCTACAGCCTCTACATTAGGCCTCTATTCGGTTCAGTTTCTGGTAGTTAACATTCTAGTGCTGCCATCTGTTACATTTTCTTGGAGCTTGGCGATATAGATAGTTTTCGTTTTTAATAACAATGTGCGTTAACTGAGAACTATGGTTTTGTTTGTCCGTGCTAAGGACAAAAACAAACATGTTCTGTATTCGAAAAACCTAAAACTGTATTTGTAATTAAATTGCGTTTTGTTAGATTGACCTCTCTTGACTCTCAATGAGACTCATTGCAATGTTGCAGGACAACACAACTTATTTTTTTTATTTGCAGGTTGTAAATGTCCGTGCGGCCAGAAGGTGGCGCCTGCGTTCTACCTGGTGCCTTCGAAAGTAGAACGGTCTAATATGGTGCAAAACGTGCAGGTCACTGTGTGAACAAAAACCCTACTGCAATGGGGATAAGATCTATCTTGAAATCAGAATCGGGTCAAAGTTGTGTGAACAATAATTATAAGATTATTGGTCTTGGAGAAAGTTAGATGCTGCTGTTGCTAGAGTAAAGTACAAACTTACATTTATGTGGGTATTAAAGGTAGCAAAAGTTTTTTGTATAATGTGAACCCTTAGTGAGTATTGGTGCTTATTTTGAAAAAATCAATGAAGTTCTTCCTGAAATAATGTACAAAATATATTCTTCCCTTTCCTTGTTGTTACAGATCGTTTTGTTAAATTGTTGAGCTTAATCATATTAAATTGGATTTAAAAAATAATGCTTTACCTAGTATCATTTTTTAAATATTTGTTTATATTTAAAACATTACATCACACTTTACATTACACTATCACACTAGTATTATAAATGCGAAAGTTTGGATGGATGGATAGATGGATGGATGGATAGATGGATGGATGGATGGATGGATAGATGGATGGATGGATGTTTGTTACCTCTTCACGCCAAAACTACTGAATGGATTAGGCTGAAATTTTGCATACAAGTAATTCTAATCCCGGAAGCAAACAGGCGAAACAACGTGTGCGATGCGAAGCCGCATGTTTAAACTAGTCTATCATATATCCTAATATCCCAGTTTCAGTTTTCAGATTTTAATAACTTTTTTGTGTAACAAAATTAGCAAAAGTTATTCTATTTTATAAATTGTAAAGCCGAAAGTTTGTGAAATGTGAATTTTTGTTGCTTATGATCTCCAAAACTACTGAACAGGTTTTGATGAAATTTGGCGTAGGTACCTACTTGTGGAACATAGCTTAACTTTGACAATAGGCTTCACCGAAAATACGCGTGCGAAGCCGCGGGCAGAAGCTAGTATCTATAGAAACCATTAAGATATTAGTAGACACTGCTTCACTGACCTCTACAAAGCTGTACCTGTACCTATTTATTGAGGTCAGTGCTGTGCTTCCCAGATGGCTTCCCAAGTGCTACCTGCGATTTTCGTGAACAATTTTTGTTATTTTTAGATAAATCTTCAACTTTTTATTTCATGTCTCGCCGTGTCTGTGCTGCCACAACTCTGCCAGTATCCATGAAGAGTATAAACTTTTGTAGTTTTAACATAAAATGGAATTTTCTTTTTTAAATTCAACATAAAAACTCTTTTTGAATAGTACCTACCATTGATTTGTTCCTCAAAAAACAACACAAAGTGAGTGGGATAGTACTAAGGATCTTTGGCTTGCACAAACACAAAGGGTTATTTAGGGTTATTCGTGGGTTATCAATGGTTTTCGAACAAAACGTCATATTCTATTTTGAAGTTGACATTTATTTCATACTTTCAAAGAAAAAGAAGTTGAAGTTAAAAAAAAGTAAGTTTTTCTTGCGTTTGTTGTTGTTTTGAAATATTTTATTTATGGGAAAATTTATAAAAATGGATGTTTCAAGCTTGTGCCGAGCTTGTATGAAGGATGTTGCTTCATGGGAAAGAGAAAATTTCGACTCGCGAGCCGTGGAAATGTTTAGTTTTTGTACAAACATTCGGGTGAGTATTTTCAATTGTTTTCACTGAAAATCGTCCTGCTTCTAATAAAATTGCCTCTTATTATTAAGAACTTAACGAAGTCTTAACTAAACCTTTAGCCGCTAAAGTCTACAAAACGTCGAACCTAAATTACCTTCTATTTTCAGATCACCGATGAAGATAAATTACCGCAGCAGTTCTGTTACGACTGCATCATCAAGATAGAGTCTTCATACACGTTCATCACCGAAGCACAGAAGGTACACGTGACCCTAAAGAATATCATATCCCGGAGCGACACAAGCATTATTATCAAACCCGAGGGCTGCATCAAACCAAACCCAGAAATAAAACTCACTCTACCTGACTACAAGATATGCAGTGTGATCGAAGAGACAAGATGCTATGAGGCTGCTCAAAAATGTACAGAAACACCCTTAGTCTATGAGATTCCTAGTGTGCATGAAAATGAAAGCTATGAAAAAAATGATGATCCAGTAAAAGAAGTAAGCATAGAACCTGCTAAGGAGCCAGAAGTTACAAAGGATAATGTGTGCACAGTGTGTGGAAAAAGTTTCACATCAAAGACATGGTTCACTAAGCATGTGACAAACGAACATGCAAAGAATTATACTTGTACACAGTGCTCTAAGAGTAAGTTTACATCAATCGGACACGAGCCTCTAGGGTATACTTGTCATTGAAAAGATCTTGTGATGTCTTAACATTGAAAATGTTGTCTCTTGCAGGTTTCTCCCGAGAGTCTCTGCTTAGCAGCCATCTAGTGAGTCACTCCGAAGAGCGCAAGTTTGCTTGCAGTGTTTGTGGAAAGTGTTTTAAGCATCGCAAGCAGGTATCAGTGCATTTACGGGCTCATAACAACACAAGACCTTATGCCTGTGACCAGTGCACAGCTAGGTAAGTGACTGAATGGATGATTTCTTTGACTAAATGAAAGAATGATTTTTTTTTTGTAGTTTTTGTATTTAAGGATAGAGAGACTTTGAAATATTGCATTCTTTCATACAGTCGAAGAAAATAAATGTGTAAACAAATTTATTATTTAAATATTTAAAGCTGTATAGAGTATAAATTTAGTGCTTATTTTATAAGCCTAAATAAATAAAGTTACCTAATTAAATTGTAAGTACCTTTAATGTTTTGACTTTCTGAAACCGGGTAATTTTTTTCTTCTCTAATCTATGGATCTTTGTGTTGTTTGAATTATTAAACAAATTTAATTTAATTTAAACTAGAAAATAATGATGAGAGCACAGTGAACCATGATATATAGAAAACTAGCTTTGCACACATTTTCCGGGATAAAAAGTAGCCTCTTATAATATTCTAATTACATCTAAGCAAAATATCAGCCAAAACCGTATTAGTTTTGGAATGAAGAGGTAACAAACATCTGAACCTGTGAATATTCAATCTTTGGCATTTACAATATTAGGGTGGTAGTGAGATTCTTTATTGCACTCATAACAAGAAACAATGTACAGAATCAAGTGACAATTGGCCACGACGGATATTTTCTCTGTCTTATTGCAGATTCAAAACAAAAGGCACTCTGAAGACCCACTTGTTAGTGCATGGAGGAGACAAGGTTTTTCTCTGTGGTTGCTGTGGTTGGAGTTTCGCTCAGGGTACGTTTTTGTAGTTAAGTTGACCAGCTGCTCACCCAGAGACCAAGCAGAGACTAGGTGATGTTTGTTTCATCATATAGCCAAACACAAAGCCTTGAAAAATTTATAAACTTCTTACCTGTAGTCTATTTAATAATCAGAAAACCGTGATATTTGATGAATTTTCCATAATTTTCGCCAATACTGATATTTTGATTGGGTCATGAGTGCCGAATCTAGACTCTCAAATCAACTTGATGTCCACATCAACTGAGGCTCTCAGGTTCTTACTCTGTATTTCGAAAGGACTAAAGATATAGGAAACTAACTATGAACTATCCTAGTGCAATTAAAATTCGACGTGGGCCTTCCTTTCCGTAGAGATTGCTATCCGCTTTGATAAATTCTGGATAGTTATAAGTACCCATTCCGTAATCGTCTGTTCCAGCGGGTAACCTAAAAGTTCACATGCGCATGCACACGGGTGAGAAGCCGTACGCGTGCGCGCGCTGCCCGTTCCGCGCCGCCGTCGCGTCCAATCTGCGCCGCCACGAGCGCACGCACACCGCCGCCAAGCAGTATGCCTGCCAACACTGCGGCCGCGGCTTCCAGGACAGCAGCAATTTGGTGAGCGCCGCTTCTTGGGCCTTTCTTCCTAGGATAACGCATTTAATTCCCAGCGTGTTGCGGCCTATAAGGGTGAATCTCTACTAAACACGCTTCCAACATGCATGAATACGTCATGGTCAAGGCAATATAATGTAAAGCAGCCAGCATACTTCTATGCAGCTTAATATTGTGCTGATTTGTTTCTCTGATCCATCATCGACCAACACAAAAATTAGTTCAGTATTTGTTACCATCTCATTGAGAAACACGGTGAAGATCGATGTTACTCACTAGATTTCTCTAGAGCTTTTGAGGAGGTCGATCACAACACCGTCATTAATTAGTTTCAAGATAATATTACTTACAAACTGCCTGTTCTCTTCTGTAACTAAAAGAAAAGGAAGGATCTCGGTCAGTAACAGTTTATTCACGCAATAGATTTTTCGACCATTAACGCCGCCGGGGTACCTCAAGGCGCTCTACTTTACTTGCTCTGTTCCTTCTGCATGCCAAGTGGCTTAAGAGTGAACACTATCTAATTATTCTCATTTTCTTCTGTTCCAGACCCGCCACATCAGGACGCACACCGGCGCGCTGCCGTACAAGTGCCCCGCGTGCCCCAGCGCCTTTTCCGACAGCTGGAAACGCAAAGCGCACCTCATGAGGACGCACAAGATTCCCCTGCAGGATATACCGCGGATGAGGACGGACGGACGAGTTATACAGTGAACTTGACATAGACTGTACCAGATTAATAGAACGTAAAGGCAGGTATATTTTTGTGCCACGTCTAGACATGAGAATTAGACGATGGGTTCATGAAAGTCTTGCTAAACGTATTGCTAAGAATGGAATGCGAAAAAAGTGTCAATATGGTTCTAAGAGTGTCCTTTCTGTACAGACTGTACAGACGACCTCTATGCCGTAGTCGGGCAAAGATTCGCCTGAGAAGCAGAAGTCTGCGGCGTCGAATGTCGCCGCGAGACAAATATGTTTGTATGATCTCCAAATATTTGATACAGGTCCGACTGTTTTATGAGTTTTTCTAATTTCAGTAAGTATGTACATAGGTATTACAAAAATGTACAGGTATATCCGGTACTCACACAACGCGTACAAGAATCTCTACGTGACTAGCTTAGGGCTCGCCGTTTCTGTGTGAAACACATGAATGTGTACAGCATTATTTCTTATTGACATCCTTATTTACATGTGGCGTAACGGGCGAATGTCCGTGTTCGATTTCCGCCTCGGGACTAATTTTTGTACGATCTGCAGATATTTGTTCTGGGTTTTCTGGATGTTTTCTATGTATGATAAAAAGTATATTTCTATGTAATATATTGTATTAAGTATAACAGTTATCTTGTATCCATAGTATAACACAAGCTCTGGTTAGCTTGGGGGCTAGATAATACTGTGAATTATCTAACATTGATTGATTTATTATTTATTGATTAATGTAATGTTTGTACCTACTTGTATATCTTCATATCTTGGGGTTGTGCTTCCCTACTGTGTTTTACTGTGTTTTGTGTGTGTGTGTTGTGTACATTGATGGGACCAAGTGACAATAGGACGCTGAAATATTGGAGTCTTCGAATCCAGAGAATAAGTTCCTTCTGGGAAACCGGGCTCGTTAGGCCATATCTTCACTTTCTTAATGACATGGTGGTCAAACCATCTACCATAAACATGAAAAAAAGTAATGTAGATTGGAAAATGTACTGGTTTCACTATATTTTTATAACTGCTCTTTTGTATTAAGTTTGCAGTCCTATGTATTCTGTTCCTACCTCCATATTTACTTGATGTGATCAAAGTTCTAGTCGATCGAATATAAGTTAATCCTAACGGTAACTCTTCCTATTTTCTAGTAAACATGAAAAACCAAATAAAAAACGTGATGTCACAGTAACTTTTGTATTCATTAAGGTCTGTAGGTTTATTTTTTAATCTAAATCTAATTTATTATGACAAATAAATTAAATTTAGGTTAGCAAAGAATCCATTTCCTCCGAGCGTGGAAGCAATAAAAAACTTCGGAGGGGCTGTAGTGAGCAAATACATTATAGATGGCGCTAATTTCGCTCACTAGCCCCTTTTCTCATTTGGTTCTCTCGCTTGAACATTGGGAGGAATGGCTACAAAATCCTCGTTATTTTTTTATTCTTATTTATTTGAGTCATTGCTGACTATGTCAGTCTCGTATTTTAACAAACTATGTAGTTACAAACTAGTTCATGCCCGCGGCCTTTCTATGGAAACGTTTCAAGTTTGTTACTGTCCGTGTAAATTGATTTCTTGGATAAAAAATAGCCAATGTTTTATTCCAGGTTAGACCTGTAAAATTTCAGGCCAATCCGTTCAGAAGCTTTGGCGTGAAGAAGTACCATCTAAACATTCGCATGCAATAATATAATTAGTGTTATATCAAGCTGGAGGTTTATAAACCCCTCCCGGTCTATTCTCTGCGAGAGAAGTCCTAAGCGCCTCCACGCCGTCGCCGACCAGTGGCGCCGCCTCTAGCAGCGCGGGCGGCCGAGGCAACTCCGCGCAGAGACGAGTCCATTGCAGCATGAGCAGCGCTTCGTTGCGCATCTGGCGGTACGCTGCGTCCATCTTGCTTAGCACTAGGATGAACTGGAATGAAACGGTCACTATTAGGAGAACCTATTTTGTCTAGGAAAGCCTCCTTCAACGTGGGCGGACGAGGCAACTCCGCGCAGAGACCAGTCCATTGCAGCAAAGGGCTTCGCTTCACATCTGGTGGTATGCTGCGTCAATAATATTTCATTGCGCAGCATCCACCTTACTTAGCACAAGGATGAACTCGAAACCCAGAGTTTAATTTCTTGATAGTACTGAGTCGTCCCATTTTTTTATAGGATTCACGTACTTTTTTAGTTCTGATTTTGAATTAGGTATTTAAAATTTTATTAAGTATTTTTAATATTATATAAAGCCTTTGTTATTAATTAATTTTGCGCGCCTTGACGCAGACTGTATTGGAATGTTATTGTTGATTATTCAGACCTATTTATTGGACCTACATTCCTGCAAATTAATGATTTATGATTTAGTTCCATGTCCGCACAGTAGAGGCGCTGTACGAGCCTCATATAAAATGGAACGTCTCGATACTATCTAGAAATCAAAGTAGTTATAGATAGGAAGACATTTTATAAAATAAGTGACGGTATTTAGTCTAGCTATTTAGTCAAGGAAATCCTTTTTAGAGTATACTTACCTAATAAAAACAAAAATGATAGGATAAGACAAAAGTTAGAAAGTGTTTTAAATTTTTGTAAGCATGTTAGTTACAAAAGTTTAAAGTTGTACCCTGGCGTTTTTGAGACGTGGCTCAGCGAGCAGCGTGTACAAGAGGACGGCTGCCGCAGAGATCTGGCAGAGATTCGACGTGTCCACCACGTAGATCACCTGGGAAAGGTACCTAAGTGTTATTACTAGCCCGTGCCCTACAATGTAAAGTAGACCATGACTTCGCACTCCATTTACCTACTGAATAAGGAGCTTAGTTTCCTAGTTTTTTAGTATTTTGTAGCGCCCCAAGCGAGGTAATAAAATTACTGTAGGTACCAAACATGTACCCCACATGTTTGGTACAGTAATTTTACTAGCTCAGATCTATGTAACAAATTTATAAACGATTCTAGTTATCTATGTTTGCAAGAACTTCGTGCCGTTGGCGTCGACTGAACTGAAACGGCAAGGGGCCGGCCGGGACAACAGTTGTCCTGCTGCAGGGCTATTCATACTCGCGAATCTGTGTCAGGTTCCGTATCGATGACTCGGTAGCGGACAGCTTGAATGGCCCTGCTGGCCCTATCGCCAGTAACTGGCGAAGTAATGGCGTGTCGGAGGCCAGGATCCACCTGGTCACTGCGACACGTCAGTATCTACTTAGTTTAATGTTTGCAAAGTTTCAGCCTGATCCGTTCAGTATTTTTGTCGTTGCTAACTCACAAACACACATCTTCAATACTTTCGCCAAAAATGAATGCAATTTTATCATTATTTATTATTTCGTCTATCTAAGTAGGTGGTATGAAGACTGCAGGCAGATGCCGGATGAGGCAAGCTCAAGGGCGCTGTGGCGCTCGTTAGCAGGCCTACCTCCAGCAGTGGACTAACATAGGTTGATGATGATGATCTTAGTGTTATTAGTAGATGTATTTATATTGACTGACTAATTAATTGTGTCTGTTTGTGCCCTACCTAGAGAATAAGTGTAAGCAACACTTGTCACAAGTTTTATACTTAGGTACGAATAACAAAACATAATCATAACAATATTGTATAACATTAATTATTAGACACTATGTTATTAAATCTGGGTCCCATGTTGCCCAGACCAGATGAGACTGGTGTTCTCAGGGAACCCATGACATCACTCATACTAACTCTGCAAAGTCGCACATTTCAATATTTGTTAGTATAAAATAGACTCAATTAGATTTTAAGCTAGACTAGAAGTACATTCATAACTATCTTTTTCCTTTTATGTTTCTGTTCAAGATCAAACAAGTAATCTGTAATGTTTGTTATAGGAGAGCGAGACTAAACACAAGTATTTTTCTTAAATGAAGGTCTCCACTACGGTAATAATTATTGTAAAACTGTTACAGAAATAAATTTAATTTTATTTATTTTTATTTTACATTAAACGTCAACGTTAACCGACGAAGCAGCCTAATTATCCCATTAACTATTGGTGAACACAGACGTAAGTACCTATTTCAAGTCTTACCTTTTCTATTCCATCCAGATAGTTCCTCCAAAGACCGGCCATCTCTCCCCCGATCTCTCTTACAGTCAGCATCTGCTTCTTGCCGTGCTTGTTCAAGTACCAAATGTCGTAGATATTCGTGCCCACTGTTGGGACTGGGCTGAACGTGTGGTCTATGCCCTCGGACTCTTGGAGTTTTTTGAGGAGAGTTGTTTTACCGGACCCTTTGGGGCCTAGACATAACACGCTTATTTGCTTGTCTGGGTCGTCCATTTTATTTATTAATATATGTAGGTGTTTTACTGAAGCTTTATGTCTTTAAAACAGTTGTAAGGTAAGAGCCACTATGTTAATTATTACGCGAAATTATGTCAATAGAGTTGCTACGGTAATGTGCGCAGTTTATTTGCGCTACTCACCCCTAGATGGCGTTAATATGACAATCTGTAGCTTTACGTAGTAAGGTCGTGAAAGAAAAAATTAACTGCGCAGCAATAAAATTAGCTTTATTCGGAGTAACTGCGTTCGGCAAATACCTTGAAAATTGAATCACGCCGCACTCGCCAAAGATATAACTTTTCCAATGCCAATGCGGTCATCAATAAAATGGTTTTTACCGTCATGAAGGCTGCAAGCAAGCTTCAAGGACAGAAAAAGTACCTTCTGACTAAAGAGTATGACTAGCATTTACTCACGACTTCGCTCACGTGTTGCATTACGCCACCGTCTAAATATATTGTCTCTCTTATGTCCAGTCCAACCCAAGGTTGCCTGAAAAAGATCAGGAAAGCGATAAGGCCGTCGAGGAAATACAAAGTTCCATTCTCAGCCATTTCTTTCTGTATTTTGTCTTTGTGTGGGAATAAAGAGTTATCCATCTAAGACGAAGTTTTTTAAGCAGTGTAGGTCTGTTCCACATTCGACTCAATGGATTTCTTGTCCTCTCCATCATTTCGAGATTCTCGAGCATGTCGGTTACCATAGCTCCTTCCTATTTTTTTTTCTATGCAGGAGGTTGCAGGTTCGATTCCCGCCTAGCGACAAATGTTTGTACGATCTGCAAATATTTGTTCAGGGCGTTTTGGGTATTTTTATGTATGATAAATAAATAAAACGTCAAGTGCGAGTCAGACTCGCGCACTAATGGACGGAACCCTTATAATTGTAAGGCCTTGTTTCTTGCCAAATATGATGATTCTAGGTCAACGGGAAGTAGATAAACTGTTTATTTTGGTACAGGGAGAAATACAAAAATATTTTTTTGTAAAAAAAATGAATTACACGCTTTTCGGATTTTTTCCTTTATTTGTGCTATAAGACCTTGCTTCTTCCAAAATTTCATGATTCTAGGTTTGCGGGAAGTACCCGGTAGGTTTTGTGTTTGTGTGATTCCCTTTGAAATTTCAAAATATTCGGACTTAAAGGGCTTTAACTTTTGATTTCGTTGACCTAGAAGTTTTATTTTCGGCTTCGAAAGGGGGTTGACAGACGGACAGACAGACAAACAGAGGGACGGACAATAAAGTGATTCTAGGGTTCTTTTTTTCCATCTGAGGTACGGAACCCTAAAAAATTTATTTCTAATTTTAATTTTAATTTTAATTTATCTATGTATGTAATGTATCGTATTATGTGGATCTGGTAAACTTGCGCGAAAGACACTTTGCGCGAGTGGAGATTTTCGCGAATGAACACTTGCGCGAATGGACACTTGCGCAATTGTACACTTGCGCGAGAAAATCACAAAACTACTAATACCTCTCGAAACAGACGTCGCAGAGAGTTGAGGATTTCACCCCTGTGCAGGTAATTTTGCTTTCTTTCATGTGAAATATATCACTTCCCTGCCTCTCCCACTTCCTTCAGCATAACGAGAATACTACTTTAATGTAGACATTCGTAGTACGTGCTACGATGCTAGGAGGGAAAAATCACAAAATAATAATATCTCTCTCGAAACAGAAGTCGCAGAGCGTTGCAGATTTCATCACTGTGTAGGGAATTTTACTCTCTTTCTCGTAAAATATGTAACTTGCCTACCTCTCCCACTTCCTCCCCCATAAGGAGAAACATACTTTAACGTAGACCTTCGTAGCACTTTCTACGATGCTACGAGGGATCGGCGTAAAAAAGAAGACCGATACGGTCTTCTTTTTTACGCCGTCGACGTCTATACTTAACACTACTGACAGCTCTGAATGTCTCACAGACTCTACAGATATAATTACGTGAAGCCTAGTTATTCTGCTATACCCTAAATTCACCTGTAGCTACGATGCAACGATGGTCTACGAAATAACAATTTCGTGTAAAGGAAGTTTGAGCGCGTTGAAATCTTTTGTATGCTGCGTCGATAGGATCGTAGAACGTGCTACGAAGGTCTACGTCTAGTATGTTTCTCGTTATGGGGAAGGAAGTAAGAGAAGTAGGTGAAAGCTAGATGTATCATATGAAAGACAGCAATATTTCTTACACAGTGATGAAGTCTGCAACTCCCTGCAATGTCTATTTTGAGAGATTTATGATTTTCCCTCGTAGCATTGTAGCACGTGCTACGAAGGTCTACGTTAAAGTATATTCCTTGTTATTGGGAAGGAAGACAGAGGAGTAGGGGAAAGTGAAATAAGAAAGAAAAATTCCCTACACAGTGGTGAAATCCGCAATTCTCTGCGATGTCTATTTCAAGAGATATTAGGAGTTTTGTGATTTTTTCAAGCAAGTGTCCATTCGCGCAAATGTCCAATCGTGCAAATGTCCTTTCGTGCAAGTGTCCACTCGCGAAAATGCCTTCGCGCAATTGTCCTGATACCGTTTATCAGTCATTTAGTAACACAAGCTCTTCTATTTTAGGCTAGATGATGAAGTGTGGATCGGCCAGCAATATTTATATTTATTATTCACTAGCTGCTGAACGCGGCTTCACTCGACTTTTTTCGACAAAGAAAGTAGCCTATGTCCGTCCCCGAGATACCGCTGGAAATTCAGCATGGAGGTAGACTCCCTGCTAAATTTCTATTACAATCCGTTCAGCCGTTTAGGCGTGAAAAGGTAACAGACGGACAGAGTTAATTTATAATTAACTAGTTTATGCCCGCGGCTTCGCATGCGTTGTTTCTATAGAAACGTTTAAAAGTGATTTCTATTCCATGGGAACTGATTTATGGGATAAAAAGTATTATCTACCTATGTTTGATTTCAGGATTAGAATTACCTGTATGCAAAATTTAAACCCGATCCGTTCAGTAGTTTTGGCGTGAAGAAGTAACAAACATCCATCCATCCATCCATCCAAACTTTCGCATTTATAATTATAGTGTGATGATGTGATATTAGTGTAGACTTTAAGGCTGGATAAGTTAAATATTAATTGTATGTAGGTACTTCTGCCCCCTGCTTATTGAGATGTGTAGTTTTAAGTAGGAGTGTTTGTGACATTTTAACCACTAGGTGGTGAAGGTAGAGCCGCGGAGTGGTCTGTCGCGTCGCATTCCATCGAAAGAGAACTACACTTGTCTCGCTTTTGTCAGAGTACTTGCCTCGCTTCTGTAAGGTCGCACCGAGCTTTTTATGATTGACACCGACTTGGGTAATACTTGTTGATGTGTCTGAGTTGATCATGTACGATCGCAACAGGTAAACAATCTTGAAATCCTTTGGGTTGACTGAATACAAATCTCTGCCAAACGCGTCAAACGTACCTACGTTTACCTGCGTTTTAAACGCGTGTAGGTAGGCTATGCTTGAAATCTCATCGTGGTGTCCATTTGAGTACTTATTGCTTATTTAGTGTGCATGGCACCTGTAATCTATAATAAAATACCTAAGAGCTACAAAGACTTAAATGTAAACTTTTTTAGGACTAAATTTAAAAAACTTTTATGTGATAAATGCTACTATAATATTGACGAATTTCTAAATGATGTAATCTAATTTTATGCAACGTATACTAAATTCAAATCTAAAATTAATAATCTTGTAAATTTGTTATTGTTATTTACAATTACATTTAGACCTGCATGCCATACTCTCTAACTATTTTGCACACCAATGTACCTATATTGGTCAACCATGCTGACTGAAAAAAAAAATACTATTTGTCATCTTTTTACACGTGTTTGCAATTAAATGACTTTTACTTGTTTTACTTTTATTTTTGCTATAATATCGTACTCGAAGTAGGTAGGTATTACTTCGTAAGAAGAGGTCATAATAATTTCAGCAGAAAACTTCCTTTTAAAGTTAGGGACTTCAAAATACCTAGGTACCTACTGAAAACATCGACGAAACAGGAATCTTTAACTTTATGTCATTGCAGAGAAGGTTCAAATCATACAGACCTGATTCTCGCATGCCCAAATCGAGTATCTAACCTACAATATCCATTCCGATAGCTATAGCAGGTACATTATATTCTGTAGGTGTAGGCAGATATGATAAGTCATCGGTGGGCGTCACACGGGCCACGCGCGGCGGGCGGCAGCGGCGGCGGCGGCGGCTGCAGCGGTGGCGGCGGCGGCGGCGGCTCAAATCTAGGCGGCCTTAAACTTGGCTTACGTAACACAGTGCTCGTACCGCGCTTGACCCAATTGTGGATCACTAAATTAGGTCAAGTTTAGATTGACCTCTTATGCGGATTTGCATACAATGTTATAATAATTTAGGTAGTTTCGTTACACAGAGAATTGTGAGAAACTTTTTAAACCCATTTTCAATATTATCCTTAAAATTTATGGTTATGGTTATCTATAGTTATCTATTAGAGTACGACCTTATTCTGAGGGTTATTTACTTATAAGGGATTCTCAACAAAAAATCACATTAGGTAACATGCGAAATAACAGAATAAAGAATTAAAGGGTGCCACAGCGTGGGCTGTTCGTGCAATCTATAATATGGGTCCCAGAGAATCCCTACGTGATAAATTCAAAGAAATAAATATAATGACAGTACCATGTCAATATATTTATGAAAACTTGTTGTACACTCATAGAAATAAAAATCTGTTCCCTAAAAATTGTGATAAACATAACTTTAATACCAGAAATAAACATAAACTCGCTGTGCCCACAACTAGGCTACACAAAATTAATGTATCTTTTAAAGGGCAATGTATACGCTTCTACAACAAAACTCCTAGTGAGTTGCAACAATTATCAGTAAATAAATTCAAACAAATTGTCAAAACCTTGCTGTGCAAAAAGGCTTACTATAAAATATCAGATTATCTAGAAGATAAAAAAGCTTGGAACGGGTTTTGCTCCAACTCGAAGAATAACAACTAACAGGCTAAAGGTTTCTTCGTCGCTTCTTTACTTTGGTCTACATACCGAAGCGACAGAAATCAAAAATATCACTTTATTTCCGTGTCAGTGTATAGTTTTATAATTTGACCTTTTCTAAGTGTACATTTATTGTATTTATGGAAATAAAGAGTTTTTGATTTTGATTTTGATTTTGATTTTGAACAAATTATGGGTCGACTAGCTTGTATAGCTTGGTCCCCACGGTATATAGCTTTTTTCAGACCTGAAAAATACTTAGGCCAAAATTGAAAGTCACAAATTAACCAGCTGAAGAGATAAGAACCAACCGACCTTGTCGATTTGGCCTATTTCAGCGACTGCCTTGCGCGTTTCGAGGATAAGTGGACGTGACCTACACGTGAGGACATTCAGGTAGGTCTTATAAAGTATTAAATCAGTAGATAGGTACTTACTCAGATTGCCGGATTTGATAAATACATTAAAATGCCTTAAAATCGGTAGTGAGCTATTAATATATTGAAATCAGAATGCAGATTGGTAATTTGCAGTCGGAAGAGTGCTTAAGTTCAAATTGCCTTGAAATTAGTGTGCGAATTCAAATAAGCTCCAAAAAGTGCAAAATGCCGGCGCATTAGGCACGCCGCGGCCCCCGCAACGCTCCCCGCCGCCGCGAATTTCGGCGCAAGGCGCTGTAAGTAGGCCACGCTTCACCCTTGACCCACTGCCTTACTGCCAGCGCGGGCGCCCGCCATTGTTTTCCAACAATCAATAAATAATACACCAAGCAAAACTAATGTTCGCGTAGGTATTTGCGCAACGCGGCTCATCGCGTCGCCATTTTGTGCATTTCTTTGCATTTTCGCGCGCTGTCAAAGTTGACGGTTGCAACTTTTTTTTGGGTCGCGCAAAAACTGCGTGCGGTCGTTTTTGCATACCAACTCGCCTAGTTACCTCATAAATTAATATTGATGTGGTTTGACCTTCGATTGTTAATGCCAAATTAGTTGGAGGTTTTATCCTTTGGCTTGGGAAGACAGAGTGGTATCGTGTGTAGGCAGCTGTTGTACTTAGGTACTTGTATTTCGATATTTTATTGGTACAGACTCTACCAATCGAAATTTTTTGTAGGTGCTTATTTTAACCAGCTCGGTAGTTAACGTTTATTTTTAACCTGAGTGTTGACCTTAAGGCAACAGGTAACTATAGGTGAATTTCGACCTTGTAGGCAGAACATTATTCACACAGCCTAGGCCAATGTTATTTGGTGTTTCTTTGTGGATAGGTAATTAAACAATATATCTACGACCTTCTTATTGTGTTAAACAATCAAAACTCACACTAGGTCTGTATGGAATTCTGACAATAACATAATATAAGGTGTTCATAACATAACAACAGTAATTAATCAAACACAATCAAAGTACCTTTCCAATTTATAACTATTATGAAGTACCAATAGGATAGTTCAAAATGATTTATTATCATAATGTATGTGCATGGTTAGCATGTGTAGGAATAAATTAAATAAATACATATAAAATGTTACGTGTTGGCCGCCAACAGAGGTCGACACGTACAAACGGAGACAGCCTTACGGAGAGCCGCCCGGTGCCGCCTCTAGTGTCCGATCAACAGGTTCAATCCGTTTTCTTAAAGGTAGCGCTAGCGTGACGTTTCCTCCTGGAAATGACAGTAGCTAAAACATTTTGGTACGTAAACCGTCAGCACCGCGTCTCTTCCTAAAACTTTAGCCTAAAGTTTTAAACGTAGCTGCAGCTGCAGCCTTCATAATCTTTTCAATTAACCTTTTTAGTGGACAGCGGTAGTCCCAGCGGATTTTTGACACTTCTCTATTGATTGCTTTCCCGCCGCACGTTATTTCTCACTGATCTGTCAAAACCGCTTATTGTACCTATGTATGTTCCGAGGCTCCTTGGTTTTGGTAAATTATAACATGGTTGTTTTATAGGCATTAGTGCCTAAACCGCTGCAGATTTTAAGTAAATAGGTACACGTCTTATACTCCCCATGTAAAATCCAATGATCCTATCCATCCACGGCTGTCTGGTAGAGATCACTCTTGGATGATAAGACCGCCAATTGGCTTATATTTTGTTATTGTTTATTTGTAGTATTTTTTTTTCTTTTTAACTCATGCAATCTGATCTAATCAGTCATCCCGTGACAACGAAAGTGTATAAACCTGTTGAAAAGTCGGGACAAAAGGTAAATAAACGCAATAAACACCCGTTAAATGGTACTACTAATAAGAATTTATTTGGTTTGTAAATTGTTTCTTAGTTATTTGAGCAATAAAGAATTTTCTATAAATCTATCTACATCAAACTCAAATACTATCAATCTTCACCTCCACTCCACACACAGTGCGAACAAATCGGAATGTTACAAGCAGCCAGTTAGGTTAAAGGTTTGCAAATACAAAATGTGGTTAACTGACGGTGCATTACAGTAATTATGTAGATATGTAGGTTTACGAACATTGCCCAACGAGTTTGAATGTTACAGTGAAGGCTGAATGCATCATACAGTAATTGTTTGCGTTTAATTTTTATTTCGACGCTAAATTGATGGTTATTTAGTAGGTGCTAATGTTTGCTGTTGTTTTTAAAGAAAATTACAAGGAAATAATAAAAACAAATTAGAACTAGTCTTTACAATTGAAACAATTAAGGTAATGTTTATTCATTTAATGGCGACCTCAGTGGCACGGCGGGCGAGAGTCCGCCTGCGACGCAAGTGGTTGCGGGTTCGATTCCCGCCTTGGAACAAATTTGTGTACGATCTGCAGAAATTTGTCGCGTTGGTCTGGGTGTTTTCTATGTATTATAAAAAAATATCTAGCTATGTATGTAATGTATTAAATATATCAGTTATCTAGTACCCATAACACAAGCTTTGAGTAGCTTACTTTGGAGCTAGATGGTGCTGTGTGGATTGTCCAGCATTATTTATTTAATGTAGACTGTTTTGGACTGGAATTTTGACGTCATTTTTAGGGTTTCGAAGATCGAAGATCGGTTTCGAAACCCTTATGGTCTCGCTTTGTCTGTCCTCTTGGTCTTTTTTTAACTCAGCAACTACTGCAGCTATCAACTTGAAATTTAAAATAATAATACATTTTGTGCGCCTGTACAGATTTAAAGAAAAATAAATGAAAAATGAAAATGAATATTTTCCATACAAATTGTTATGCCGAAATTTTAAAAGATACCTACATGGTCATGTGGGTTATCAAATGAAAGGTATTAGGTAGTTTGTACATTTCAAAACAGTTTTTGAAATTTTTGTAGGTTTCGTACTTTTTATAATATGAAAAAAGTCGAAAAAATACCCATTCCCCCCCTCTATCTCCGAAGTTTGCAGAGCGATCTTCAAAAGGGGAGGCTACCCCACCGAGTGGGATATCAAATGAAGGGTATTGGTTTGTACATTTCAAAATAGTATATCTGTAGATCTTACAAACATTTGTCCCGAGGCGGGATTCGAACCCGCAACCTCCTGCGTCGCAGGCGGACCTTCGCCCGCCACGCCACGGAGGTCGTCAACCTATATTAAACTTACATTAAATATGAAGCCTAACCTTATGTCCAGCAGTGGAATAATATGGGCTGATGATGATGACATTGAATATGACCAGGCAACTAGGTACCAATATCACATTTACTCTGAGCGTCTGGTCGAAGCGACGCGTGACCCGAGAGTTGGTCAGCACCTATCTGGCACAGCGCATCAGCATTGCCATGCAGCAGGGCAATGCAGCCAGCGTCTTGGGGACGCGACGATTGGGTGCAACTTCAATTGTAAATACTAGTTCTTATTTATTTCTATTATTTTATTGTAATTTTCTTCGTGAATAAAGGCTTCTGCCCTTTACTTCAGTTGCATTAAGGTTTACCTGTAGCAGGGTAATATTATAAAATCGAAAGTTTGCAAGTTAGAATGAATGTTGGCAATGTTTTATCTATGCTACTTCTTCAAAATCTACTGAAGGTTCAGGTCGACACTGTGCATACCTACATGTAGGTAGTTGTAGGCCAGGAATAGCATGCCGAAAAAAATAAAAAAAAAAACACGTGCGTCTTTCATTAACTTGAATATACATATTATATGTATGTTTACATATGGACCTGGGTGAACTGTTGTAACTTAAAGGGTTGTTTTGAAGGGTGTGAAAGGAAACAACCTTATTTGTTCATGGTTGTATATTGACTGGATAGAGTAAACTAAGAGTGCTATGCCTGCACAATCACATAGATTAGATATAACTTACTTTTACTCGTAATGCTAACCTACGTTACAGTAGGTACCATAGAAATCCAAATAATGGTAGGTACCTATAGTATAGGTACTTCATGGGGAAGTAAATGGTACCATATCATCACCACTTTCTGATAATCCTTAGCACCGTTGTAATAATCTTATAATCTCCAGCGAACAAAGTAGGTACTACTCAAGTGAAAATGTTCTCACCGAGATCTGAACCTAAGTTAGAGTGACCTGGATTCGGACCAAAAACTATGTCTCATTGTGCTTTTTTTGAGATTTCTTTTTGTCGGAGTCACGAGGCTTCGTCGAGGCTCTTTTTACGAGGAAAAAGTTTGGCAATGTTTGTTTTTCACCAGCTTAAAAAAGATTAATGTGAGCTAACTTCTACTGGCGGCTTTGCCTAAAGTTTCGGTTATTCGCCGATTATAATAAACTTAGAGTTTTTACGTCTATTAATTGTTTTTGTAGATTGGAACTAGATTAGGCTATAGGAGATCCTCGTCTTTTCAACTATTGGGGCAAGAACAAACTTGAGATTGTATCCATCAACATTCCTTATCACAAGCTCTGCTTGGTCAGGGGGTAGATAATGCTGTGTGAATCATCTAGCATTATTCATTTATATCTCGCTGGCTCATGCATGGCGCAAACCAAGTCACATACACACTAATTATATATATTATCTATAAATGAAAGTTTGGATGTTTAGATGGATGGATGTTTGGATGGATGGATGTTAGTGACTTCTTCATGCTAAAACTACTGAACGCATCAGGCTGAAATTTTGCGTAGATGTAGTTAGCCTGGAATAAAACATAGGCTACTTTTTATTCCATAAAGCAGTTCCCATGGGATAGAAATAACTTACAAACGTTTCCATATAAAAACGCATGCGAAGCCACGAGCAGAAACTACCTAGTTATTTCATAATCGTGAAAATTAATTAGGTATACAAAATGTTAACAAATGGTTTTTTCTTCGACCTCTAAAACTAATTATGCTCAACACGTAATGCTCTTTTTAGTAGTTTTACATAATTAATGATAACTTTCACTTTCAACCTGAGTTCCAAACGTTAATCATAATCTAAAATACAAATATGGTCATTAAAATGGTCATTAATTATCTTAAGAGTTTGTAAAATATCATGCAACATTTCTAAAATGTGCCTAGGTTAAACGCAACGCGCGATTTTCTGAAAAAGTTTAACGCGCTCTGGTGCTCTGGGCCTCTCTCAATATTACTTTGATACGATTCGGTTTTAATAAAAATAACAATAATTGCTGATAACAAAACTCAGAAAAAGACCAAAAGCAAAAATCAAAAACTCTTTATTTCCATAAATACAATAAATGTACACTTAGAAAACACTGCTTAGCCATTGCTTAAACTTGAGAACTCCGATGTTCTTTGGAAGATAACCATAAGAATCGTAATTAGGTCCAATTAGCAGCGTTGTCGGTTAAATTTGACGGGTAATATATGAAAACTTGCCGTGCCGTGCCGTGTGGGGTTGGCTTAGAATTTGCACCACCCTAACTCTTCCCGCGGGTGTCGTAAGAGGCGACTAGGAATATCCACCGGGGCGGGCAGCAGCACACCCTGCAGAATAATTCTACCACCAAATTGCTTTCCCCAGCCCGCAAGCCCAGCCTGGGGATTATAGGGATTATAGGCACACCCGCCATGAGATATAAGCCAATAATGGCATTATAGGCTGAGGTGAGGTTATGAAAACTTCTGTCAAATACGTCAATTGTTCGATTATCTTTTGGGAGAATACATGCAAGAGAATTAGTTATGTTATGTTACGTAAAACTCGAGCAAAGTCAGATGAATAGCACCTGTTGAATGATCTCCTAACAAGTGTCCAATTCGCTTGTTTCGTGTGAGCGCAATAAAATAATTTGGAGTGCCGCGCGCATGCCTTTCTCTTGTCGAAAGCGACGACCCGACAACGACACGACTTCGCTAATTAATACTTATACTAGTTACATTGTCTGGTGGAGATGGCAGCGATAAGGCTGACAAAAGAGTGCGTAGAGGAATTAAACAAGCAATGGGATGTGATGACTTATGCGATCGATGGGTGGATCAAAAGCTTGCGCCGGCGCTTTTATTATTTTTTATACGCGCATGTCTGAGGAAGAACCATTGCATTGGAGATTCTTAATGTCGATTTGCCTTTTTTAATTACCAAGGAAAGTTACAGTAAATAATAAATAAATAAATAATGCTGGACAATACACACAACATTATCTAGCCCCAAGCTAAGCAGAGCTTGTTTTATGGGTACTAGATGACTGATATACATAATACAATACATAAACAAACATCATTTTTATTATAAGTATTATGTACATAGAAAATACCCAGAACACCCGAAACAAATATTTGCAGATCGTACAAAAATCGTGAAGGCGGAAATCGAACCCGCAGCCTCTTGCGTCGCAGGCGGATATTCGCCCGCCGCGCCACATCGTTCGCCACAATCAAAGAATAGTAAGTAACAAATTAGAACTAGTACTTACAATTGAAACAGTTGAGCTATCTGCCGACTGTTGCAAGCAATCTGGAGATAGCTCAACTGACTTTTGGATTTCATGATTTTTAGTAAGTACCTACACATTCATGAGGTACCTTTGTCGAATTCATACCGAAACAAATTCACAAAATGATCTTTTAGTAGGTCCCAATGGCGCGGGTCAGTAAGATGGAATGATAATTTGAGAGTGAGTAACATAGATGCAAAACTGCGTTGGTGTTGTACCTAGCTGCTGATTTGGGAGAAATTGTGAAAGATTTGCTTGTTGTACCTATGTACCGATGATGTAAGTAACGTAAATCACGTAGTTAGATAGAAACCATAGAAAATAATGGATCCCCTTCTATAAACTTACCTACACTATTTAGAGATACTATTTTTCCCAGATCACGATTGATCTTTCAGCGTCATAGTTTTTGTTGGAATTTTTTCTTAACTTTGAATTTGGAGTTTTTAGTTCCCCAAGGTTCTAGACCTTGCTCCAAGTTTGCACTAATACTATCTTGCTGGTATGAGCTATTTCACCTCAAAAAGTCCTTTGATTCCCGTGTTCTGTTCGCGGGAAAGTGTGGTCGCGTGCGGTGAAAGAGTCGTTGACCGACGCGGGGGCAACGAACGTCTTTGCGCATTGTGCCGCCCGCGCCCCGCGCACACGCATCTACTTACGCAGAGGGGATACTACGGGGGTTTCGAACAAACTTACGCACTTTGAGACGGGAATTTGGCAAAGTAGTAAATAAACAGTACTCATAAGTGCCGAGTGCCTTAAGAGATGTTTTGATGAGCTTTACGCAAAAGGCTGGGTGTCCCCAACGAGTGTCACTTTTTGAGTCGCGTAAAATAAGTCGTTCTAAACAAAAAGTCCTGTTTGTGACAGACATGGCGACGCATAATTAATGGATATTTCTGTTGAAGGTAAGCATTTTCTGCGCCTCAGAACTCAAAAATTATGTTCGTTTGGCTCAGTATAAATCTGACGCAGAATCATTCTTGAAATTGTTAAGTTTGTAGGAAGGTAATAACAAAACCTCTTTCGCATATTTATGAAAAAATAAAAGCAGGAAAAGCATACCAAAGCGTTGTCTACCTACAATCTATTTTTAGCCGAAAAAAGGCTGAAAAGGGTTAAACTTTCGTATGAAAAGATTTCGCAAAATTAACCGGAACATTTTTTATTTGAAGTAAGCGGTTATCGCTAGTGAAAAGGAATAAAAACGTGATCTTAGAAAATGCTATAAAACAGAAAGTAATCAGAATCGCATCTTCGAAGCTGAGAGTAGAATGGCGAGCGCTGAAGGGCAGAGAAAGTAACATTGTAGGCGCTGAGCGAGAGGGACCTAGGGCTTCTAATCCAGGGCCTGTTAGCTAATCGGTAAAGGTAATATTGGGTAGGTATTTAAAAGTTTTCTAATATTGTGTTTTAAGGTACGAGTTGGAAGTGGGCGACATGAGGCACCAGCGGACGACGTGTCGCAGCGACACTACCGGTTTCTATTTATTTCTATGAAATGTGTCGCTAACGACGTGTCGCTAACTACGGAGGGAATTTCATAGAAATACATAGAAACCAGTAGTGTCGCTGCGACACGTCGTCGTCCGCTGCTGCCTCATGTCGTCCGCTGCCAACTCATACCTTTATTTCGATATTGTTGTGATAAATTCGGCCTTAATTGCAGATTGGATGGAAATTTCAACTTTTCTAAAGAGTTCTAAAATTGGGCATGCCTGAAAGTTTCAAGACAAGTGTGGAAAATGAGAAAGGTATTTCTGTAGTGGGACAACTCTTTAGGTACCTCGATGGGACACTGTGGAGGGCAAATTAATAAAAATACAGTGACAACTTTTCGGGCTATCACATAAACTTGACTTCTGGTTAATTAGTGTTAGTCAGCCTCCTTACTGTAGATATAGGATTAAAATACATTTTTAGGTACTTGATAGGTAATTACATACATAATTATCTTATTAGAGTGAGAATGCCAGCTCTATGTGATATAATGTGCTGCATTAGACGCACACATATGCGCAGTGCAACTCACGCACACACGCGCGTTTCTAATGGCGGCTAGCGGCGCGCGCGCACTGGAGATTAGTCTAGGATGCATTTTACTATTAATACTTATTTCTCACGTAAAATGAAAAAATTGCTTTATTTAAAAAAATACGTAATAGACTTATTTGGAGAACTTGAGAAATAATCTACAGTGTGCTGAATATTATAAACTTCGTAACTAAACTTACTCACCTAGAGAAAAAGACTTTCGTTTTCAGTTTATAGAATATTAATTTCAACTACATTTTATTGTCTTACATTCTTTATCAGAAAAAAAAGTTTCATTTATACCTCTGTCTGTTAAGGCTTAGCATCTTAGGGCTAAAGCTTTTAAAAGGTTTTCTCTTTTAGTTCAATCTTCTAAAATATACACTGCGTTGTGCATCAGGTGCATGCAGCCTAGGAATAGTTTGCCAAGTGAAAGTGAGGGTGAGTGTGTGTGTGTGAGTGCACGCACACAGGTGCAGTGAGCACACTGTACAGGCTGCGGGGAAATGCATAGGAAAATATAAGGTGGGCTGGTGTCGGAAATTCCTGAGTTGGTTTTTTACTGACTGATCCAGAAGGATTTGATTGTTGAATAAATGCCTGATTTTTTCGTTGTTTATGATTGACAACATGTTTTAGGTACGTAATAAATCCATAGGTAAGATAGGTACTCTTTTAATAATATTGTATGTTTGTGTTATAATAAAATGTAGTTTGGTAAGTATGATCACTACTGATCTGATCATGATCCTCATAACGGATCCAATTTATTAATAATTAGCTGAGTTTACTGATAAGTTAGGGAAGAAAGACATATTTATTTATATTCCTGAGTGCTACGGGATTCAGGCTAAGTTTTATCCGGATCTTGCGTAGGCGCAGACGTGAGCTGAAGATAGTATTGTAAATAAGGATTCTTACTTACATAGGAGTCCTGGTGATTATAGCAAAACCCCTTTGGGGAGTCCTGTTCAGGTTCAGCAGTGGACGAAGCGTGCTGATGAGGACCTGATAAAAAAAAACAAGTAATGACACCTTAGTTGTTTATCCATGATTCGAAAAATTGCTTCATCAGCGTTATATAAATATTTTTTACAAGGGTATCCTTGTTAAACCTTATTTTTATGCTTATGTACATATGTAAGTTTATTATTAATGTTTGAGGTATTATGTTTTGAATTTGTTTTCTTTTTTCTTTAATTATCTTAATAGATTTATTCTACTGCCATCGTCTATACTGTTCTGTCATGATCCTAAGGTTGCCTGGAAGAGATTGCTCTCAGCAATAGGGCCGCGCTATATACTTCCTCTATTCTAAGCATTTCTGTATGTATTGTTTACTGTCTTTGTGTGATATAATAAAGTGTTTTCTATTCTATATATCACCTTCAACATACTACACATCTAGTTTTTAACTTATATTAAAAGCATCACGCTGTAGATCGCGGAAGCGGCGCGCGCGCAGTCGGTGGCCGGCGGAGCTTTCCTAAGAAAACACAAGGGAGCCGCCGAGTAAAGCTGAAATACTGAAACTATGGACACCTAGTCTCTGTCCGCGGCTTCGCTCATGTGGTACCTCGTACAACGTAGGCAAGGGATAATGTATACCTAATTATAATGCTGGACAATCCACACGGCATCATCTAGCTCCAAACTTGTGTAATGGGTACTAGATGACTGATTTACTTATTACAATACATTACATAGATAGATTTTTTTTTGGTATACATAGAAAATACCCAGAACACTCGAAACAAATATTTGCAGATCCTACAAACATTTGTCCCAATGCGTACTTGTTAGAAAACGATTTTTTAGGATTTGCCCAGTAGGTACCTGGTTCTTGGGTTTACCTTTTACAAACTGACTTGCAAAGAAACAAACTAATGAGTTTTACAGAGTTTATGTCATTAGTATTATGTCTTATTATTGTGTATTAAGTCCTAAATAAATAAATAATGCTGAACAATTCACACAGCATTATCTTGCCCCAAGCTAAGCAGAGCTTGTGTTATGGGTTCTAGATAACTGATAAACTTAACTAATACAATACACTACATAGATAGATATTTTTTATTATACATAGAAAACACCCAGACCACGGAACAAATTTCTGCAGACGTACACAAATTTGTTCCGAGGCGGGAATCAAACCCGTAACCTCCTGCGTCGCAGACGGACCTTCGCCCGCTGCGCCACGGAGGTCGTCAAAAGAACGACATTAAATTAAAGGAGCCTAATTAATAACCCATTTTGTATAGTATTATAATATCTGTGCCATTGCTAAGAAGATTCGTTTAGGTACCTACAACCTGAACCATTGAACAACTGACAAAGTACCTATTCGATTTATTATGCGACTGAAATTAGTAAAATTGAAGAATTATTGGTAATTTATTAAAGAACTATTTTATGCCCGCGGCTTCGCGCGCGTTGTTTCTATGGACACGTTTAAAGGTGATTTCTATTCCATGGGAACTGATTTATGGGATAAAAAGCCTATGTTTGATTCCAGGATTAGAATGACCTGTGTGCAAAATTTCAGCCCGATCCGTTCAGTAGTTTCGGCGTGAAGAGTTAACAAACATCCATCATCCATCATCCATCCATCTATCCATCCATCCATCCAAACTTTCGCATTTAAGTATTATATTAGTGTGATAAGCTCAATTTCTTATTGAATGCATAAGATTTAATACAGATGCAAGTTTCTTAGGTAAAAGTTGTTTTAAAAAGTTGACGATGACGATGCTCAAGGTAAGAAATCAACGAAAGACTACAAAGTGTACAAGAGTAAAATAAGATTATTTTCATTAAGACCTTTTTCCTATTGTCTTGTATATATTTACTCAAAACTTCAAATTATTATTTGTTAAAAGAGTCTGGGTAAACCTTAGAGTTTTGTCTGGGTGTCCGCGGTCACGGCGCGGTGCCAAACAATGACAAGGAAGGCGCAAATAGAAGAATAGCAGTAACTAGGTGGTGCTTGCTTATGGCATCTTTATAATAATCTACCTAATAATAGTGTTGTAAAATATAATAATCTACCTACCTACCTACCTCTTTACCAAGCTACCCGCAAAGAAACACATTCATTAGTACTGGTACCTACCCCCCACAACAGGTAACAATGATGTACCCATATATTCACAAAAATGTACTTAAGTTAGGGTAAAATCATTAAAACAATGTAAGAAAACGTATGCATTAAAGTAAAATGTGCGCATTAACGGTTATACATTTTTCAAGAGCCCTTATTTCACCCTAATTTAATTAAGTATCAGAACACTAATTAATTGCTTGTATCTCAATCAGTGCTCATTACAATATTGTAATTATCGTGACAAGTCTCACATCACCCCCTCTCCCCTCGCGGAGTGAATGCACTCTCGTGTTATGTAAGCGCAGGCGCAGCACGCACACACGCGCACACGTCTGCAGTACCTATGTGTGTGTTTACTATCAAAATGCATCTAATAAAGCTTTTATCGTGATGCAAGATAGTGCAGTTTTGATGCTTTAAGATTCTGAATGAAAGTGATCGTTAATTATTGATGTATACGATTTAGGTTTGAAAGTTTGAATTACTTTGAGCTACATTTAGAGTCATGTTTGTTTTAAAACTGGGGCGAAATTCCTTAGTTGAAGTACACTTCAGATATTAATTAAATTGGGTCAATAGATATTCGAAAGATTGGGTTTGAAAGTTTGTTGAGTAATTAAGGCTAAAACAGCTGAAGTTTTATGGTTTTGGGAAGCTATGAAAAGGATTTTTAAGTCTAGATAATGGAGAAGGGTTATCATTGCAAAGTATTGCTAAGAAATGTAGAGCAGAATCTGTAATTTCATTAGTGGAATAAAAGCTATTAAAATTTACTCTCCAGTTAAATTTAACTCAAGTAAAATGTAGCAAGTAAACGATCGCACAGCAAACGGATTAAATTAGAACTTTCTACTGAAGACTTGATGATATCTTTAAACTACAGGTGCTTCGCTGGTTTACTCGTTAACAATTTACTTCATTATTATGTTTACTTCATTATTATGATTATGTAACTCCAGTCAGGCATAATGTGTTCCTTTTTCACGCGAAAGCGTGGACGTCCGGATCGGGCTGAAAGTTTGCAAATTTGTAGTTCTACGCTTGGAATAAATCATAGGCTACGTTTTATCCCATATATCCCATGGGACAGAAATTACTTTTAAACGTTTCCATTGAAACTACGCGGGTAGAATGAATGCGTAGCCGCGGGCAGAAACTATTAATATATAGTAGTTATAGATAGGTGAAGAGTTCAGTTGAGATAGAATATTTAAATTCTTATGCATACGTTTTGACGCAATCACAAGATGTATCTAAAGTGGTGTAACGTACTGCAACACTGTATGACAGGTGGCGTGTTCAAAAGAAAACGGAGGGAAAATTGATAATAATCTGCATATGGATTCACTCACGTGGTGCTAGTATAAAATATACGTAGGTATTTAGAGATTTTTTAAATTGAACCAGTTCCGAAGATTTTCGGAAAAAAATCAGTAATAAAACTTTTAATTATATTTTTCTTTATAAGTTTTATATGTAAGCATATAAAAACTCACATAACAGAAGTACGTACCTAGCGATGGGGAAATTCTTTATCATTAAAATTAAATAGGTAGGTATAAAAATAAGAAAAGCAGTTTTATTTACAGAAAATCTTTTCTTTGCCTTACGAAGTGAAAATCTCTCGTATTTTTACGTTTTTGGACATCCACTAATACGTTAAAATGACGTGATAATAACCTGGCGTTGTTGCCAGGTCTAACGGCAAAATGGACAGATGTGACGACAAAGTTGACAGACAAAACTACAGTATCCTGATTTTTATGATGCAATACAAGCGTCGTCGTTGGGATAATACGGAAGGTTACAGTGTTTGACGAGAAAAAGGAGTAAAGATTTGTTGTAAGAAGTGTTTTGTTTTTTGAGTGCTTACACACACTTAGGGAGACTTCTAAGAAATAAAATAATATACCTAGGTCGTAAACCTCACTGGGACTAAAACCCGCAGCCTTCCCTCAGTACGGGAATGTCATATCAACTCACCTCAACTGGCTATGTTGGTCCACTCCTGGACGCAGGCCCGCCGCAGGACACCCTGATACGTCATATCATATCTCATCATTTCATTTATTGTGATGGTATGCAAACAGATTATCTTAGGTGTAGGTAGTCTTAGTGGGTACACAATGCATAAAAACCCTTTCAGGGCGCTATCTATCTATTGCGCCAGTTCCAGTTACCGACGAGTTAAACATTTTTGGGATATTATTTATTTTTACGGATTATCGTGTACTAGGGCCGCCGGACGGATATCTCGCCACGCCAGCCTTAACGACAGCATCCGGCGGGCCTTTGTCACCGCTAGCGTACTGGCTATTCTCGAAGCGAATGGTCTGTTGCGAGACGATGGCAAGAGACCCAACGGTATGACACTAGTCCTATGGGAGTTGAGGAGACCCATTGCGTGGGACGCTACATGCGTCGACATACTTGCGCCTTCCCATCTTCCGAGGACATCCGTGAGGGCGGGTACGGCGGCAGATTTGGATCTCAAGAGGCGCAAATATGCAGGTCTCGATAGAGCCTACACATTTTCTCCCCTTGGAGTCGAGACCCTGGGTCCGAGAGGTACCGAGGCTCTTCGGGTTCTTCGGGCATCAGCATTGCCATACAGCGGGCCAATGCAGCAGCGTGTTGAGGACGCTTCTGACTGGTATTGATATGGATCAGTTCAGTCTGCAGTTACCTCAATTGTTTCAATTGTAAATCTTAGTTCTAATTTGGTTCTATTATTTGACTGAAATTTTCTTTTTAATAAAGAATTTACATGATGCTTCTTAAAGAAACTTCCTACGAAAAATTTCACAGTTAAGATTATTTTTATAAATGTTTAGGGTTCCGTACCTCAAAAGCAAAAAAGGAACCCTTATAGGATCACTTTGTATTCCGTCTGTCTGTCTGTCTGTCCCTATGTCAACCCTCTTTTCTAAGGAACGCGTGGACGTATCGATTTGAAATTAACGTCAAATACTCAAACTCCGAAACTTCTTGAAGCCGCGATATAAATAAAACTTCATAAAATCAAAGCACTCAAAAGTTACAGCAGTTTATGTCCGAATATTTTGAAATTTCCAAGGGAATCACATGCACACAAAACCTATAGGGCATTTCCCGTAGACCTAGAATCATGAAATTTTGTGAGCAGTAAGGTCTCATAGTAAAAGTAAAGGGAAAAATTTGGTCAACGGGAAGTAGGTTTTCGTCCATGGCGAGAACCATTTTAAAATTTATTCACTAAAAAAATTACTTCTAATGCTCGCCATGGACCAAAACTTATAGAGTACTTCCCGTAGACCTAGAATTATGAAATATGGCAAGAAGCAAGGCCTTATAGCACAAAAAAAGGAAAAAATCCTGAAACAGTAAATTTGTAGTTTATTAAAAAAAAATTTTTTTTGATTCTCTCCCTCGATTAAAATGTACAGGGTACCTACTTCATGTTGACCTAGAATCATTATATTTAGCAAGAAACATGGTCTTACAACTAAACCGAACCCTTAGGTCGCGAGTCTGACTCGCACTTGACGTTTTATTTTGTATAGAACAAAAGATTTTGTTTTTCAACACTATTGATTTTAATTTTCAAGATTTTTGAAAATTTTATTTTTGATTGAGAGATTTGATTTCATCTTTGGCGATTTTATTTTTACACTATCGATTTTACTTTTCAATTTCTGGACTTAAATAGGGGGATTTAAGTGTAATCTTAATTATTTTTATTATTGAATGTAATTTTTGATTGAATGATTCGGTAGGTTTAAAACACCTTACGCTGTAAAAGTACGTGGGTATCTACATAGATTCAAAAGGTAGAAGCAGGTACTAATACCGTAGCATGTTCAATCGTCATGTAAGCTCTCTGGACAATGCCGAGGAAGCAGTGTAGAAACAGAAATGTATTGTTTCAACGACTCTATATTTTACTGAATAACACAGTTCGGTAGTTGGTCAATATGTGGATTGTGAAATATAGCTTTTGTTCCTGAAGTTTATTGCATCGTAAGGTTTTGTCTGCTCTGTGTGGGATGTTGACTCACATTACGTTTATGTTACAACTACAATTTTAACTAAAGCAATATAAAAATATTGTACAATTTTCTATAGGGAAAAACACGCCGCTGTCACAGCTCACAGCAGAGGGCCTTCATTTCTCACTTGGCGACGACGACGGTTCGGCAACGTCAACTGCCATACAAAAGTTTAAATATTTTGCTAGCGTCTGACGTCACCATGGCGTCCCGCTGAGTTGGAATCCGTGGTGTCTCTCAACAATTTTCTTGATTTTTAAGTCTAAAACGAATTTATGTGCGAGTTGACAAGCATATAGATAATTTCAAGGCACCTTAATTATGATTACCTGCACAAGCGAATAGAAAAATGGATGATGGATGAAGGATTCAGTCATATTTATAATTACTGGTCAAAATAAAAAAATTTCCGGATTCTTAGGAATCACCTTAGATAATAAACTTCAGTGGGGCCCACACATAGATAAGCTATCGAAGAGACTTAGTTCTGCAGCTATAATAATAAAAATATTTTATTAATTTCGGTGATCTGTCTAGGTCGTGCTGATTATGGTGTGCAGTGCATCCGACCTGATATTGGAAAAGAAAGGTTAGCAATCCTAGCCTAGCATAAGATTACGTAAAGTCTAAGCACCTAGGTCCTAGGTACCCTAGGTACACAAAGGCACGCCGTGCCAGCGAGAGAAAGTCGGCACAGGCGCATTATATGCAAATGCTGATCTTAGATGAAACGGGTGGATTTGGTGCTGGACACGTACTGACAGGTTCTTCGAAAGGAACCTAAATATTTAGAAAATATTGTAATGTAAATAATTTTAAATAAATAGAAATAAATAACGCTGAACAATTCACACAGCAATATGTTTCTTTGTTTTGTGTTATGGGTACTAGATAACTGATATACTAAATACTATACACTACATAGATAGATACAAGATATTTTTTATTATACATAGAAAACATCCAGACCAACGGAACAAATTTCTGCAGATCGTACACAATTTTTTTCCGAGGCGGGAATCGAACCCGCAACCTCCTACGTCGCAGGCGGACCTTCGCCCACTGCGCCACGTAGGTCGTCATAAACAAATAATAGAAACAGATTGGAACTAGAATTTACAATTCAAACAATTAGACTGTTGCAAACAACCTAAGGTAGCTAAACTGATCCGTATCACTACCAGTCGAAAGCGTCCCCAAGACACTGGCTGCATTGGTAATTCTAGGCTAGGATATAGCTATAAAGAACCGTAATGTTTAAAAATCCTGAGAGGAACACGTAGCACTGCGTGAGCAGCTAATAAATGCAAGTCTATGTGTACACGTGGAGGGAGCTGAAGGAATTACATAAATATCTATGTAATAAGTATTCTATTTATATATATAGCAAAATATTTACTTCGCACGCGTTGTTACTATGGAAACGATTAAAGGTGGTTTCTATCCCATGGGAACTGAATTATGGGATAATGTTTGATTCCAGGATTAGAATTAACTGTATGAAAAATTTCAGCCCGATCCCTTCAGTACTTTTGGCGTGAAGAGGTAACAAACATCCATCCATCCAAACTTTCGCATTGATAATATTAGTGTGATGATGTGATGTGATATCAGTTATCTAGTACCCATAACACAAACTCTGCTTAGCTAGGGGCTAGATAATGCTGTGTGATTTGTCCAGATTTTTTAAAATATTTTAGCTTGGTCAAAAAGGTAGCCCCTGAAACCATCCATTTCTGATTTCGGGCGAAGGCTCAACCGTCGCAAGACTGTCACTATTCCCCTAGATTACACATTTGTATGAGTTTCGGCGTTACATATTAAGACATAAAACCAAATAATATGTGTATATCTACACTAAAACCGATCGTCTCCCGCCAGCTAAACTAAGTTAGTTTAGTGTATATCGCATAGTTGAGACAGTTCTACATACATGTGCGTCCACCGCAAGCTATGCCAGCTAAGCTTACTTAAATCGCCTAACTAAGTCAAACTAACCTAGTTATGTACGCCGATCCGAAGCTACGCGAACTAAGTGAAGCCCCTCTCACCCCCTCACGTTACCCCTCTGGCACCCTTTGTTGGAGTGTTAGGTTCTTCACTTGTTTTCCAGTGTTGAATCTGCTTGCTTCTCCAGTATCTGTGTTTGTGTATACAATACAATACAATACAATACAAAAATACTTTATTGTACACCATAAAAATAACATTACAAGGAGAAATTACATAAGACAAGTACAATGGGCGGCCTTATCGCTTAGAAGAGATCTCTTCCATCCAGGCAACCTTTGGATGGAAAGAATTAATGAATTTAAGAAAGGCAGGGGGTGTACCAAAGACTGTTAAATAGATAAATACAAACCATTTAGAATACAAAATAAAAACAAATAATAAATATATAAACGAAACCTAACAAAAAATAAAAATACAAATAAATATTATATATTATAATATAATGTATAATACTACTTATATACATAATAAATAACTAAATAATAAGCACCAATATTCACTTCTACGACAGGAAAAACTCCTTGACATGAACTTTGAAAACTGGTAAGGATACTGTTTTTCTAATAGACTCTGGTAGTGCATTCGTATTTTGTTTGTGTAATATAATAAGCAATATTCAATCTTCTTTTCCAGTTCAGAGGAAGATTACATGACGAATGTGATCCTCCTCTAAATTCGCGTCAACTCTCTTGTCTTGTTCTTCCATCACGTCCAATTAACTAGACACTCCAGCACCAACTGATCATCCCTAGCTTATTTTATATGTTTTAGCTTATTTTTCGAACGGACAATTAATTTCCTAGTTTAGTTTAGTACTTAATTAGTTTATCTGGTGGTGGACGATGAGCTTAAAGCCTCTACCCCACAGCCGCGATTTTGAAGCGCGTCTTATGACGTGCGATTTGTCGCATACGCTCTTACTCACTGCTGTGTTTATATTGACGCTATAAAAGTTGGACGACGCGTTTCCACGTCCTGCGATTTTGCGATAATTGTTGATTATGTATTAGGACGCATGCCATCTTACAGCTGCATCTTGCGTTTTACGATTTTTGCAGGGGGCGGCGGCGCGCGGCGTCTAGAAATCACGGTTACAAAAACGCGTAGCTGTGTGTAAGGAATCGCGCTACAAAAACGCAACAAATCGCACGACACAAGACGCGCTTCAATATCGCGGCTGAGGGGTAGAGGCTTAACGCCGTTGTTCAGGTATTTAAGCAGTTGCATAAGTACCTGAGCAGTCGCGTGAGAAGGAGAAATGCGGGTTGCGGTCGCGGTCGCCCCGCTCGCGCAACAGGGACACCCGAGACCTGCCTCTGTTCGCACCGCCTCCACATTGCACTCCTGACTCTGTTTTACATGGGAACTCTGCTTGCAATAGAATATACATGACTCACAGGTTGTATCACTAATATAAATATTGCTGGACCATCCACACAACATCATCTAGCACCAAAGTAGAGCTTGTGTTATGGGTAAAGCCGAAAGGAGGTGGTTCTGGAGGCCGAGGGGATCATCAAGTTTTGTTATACGATTTTTTGATTTATTTTCTTAATTTGTGTCTATTTACGTGTATTGTTACATTGATATTATTGTGTATTGTTACATTGATATTTTGTAATAGTTTCATAAAAAAACACCGTAGATATAACCAAAGACGACCTCTGACGAAAGCTGAAAATTTTCAAAATCGTTGCTCCATTATTACTATTGTTTTGTTTAAGGCCATACGCCAATATGGTGCAACAGAAAGTTGCACCATATTGCGCTTTATTTTTTTAAACCGGAAGATTCATCTATAAATAATTAAGTAGGTATTTTTAAAAATACCAATAAATTATTGTAGCACCCCAGAAGTGATTAACGAATTACGAGGCTCTTCAAATGTGAATTGGTGTGACCTCTGCCTCGGCCACACAGCCTTGCGAGTGGAGCGTAGAAGCGAAACTACTGACGGTCTTCTGTACCTAAGTATTGTCCATGCTCAACCGTAGGTGCTTATGTAATGTAGGGTTTTTTTATTAAAAAAAAATTCAGTGTAATGGATGAGATTCAATATTAGCAGAATTCCCTGAAAAACATAAGCTTGTACTGTATCTACCCCTCATTCTTGTTGCCTTTGTCCGGTATGTCTACATTATTATTGATATCCGGTGTTGCATGAATAGGCTACAACAAACAGCTCAGTTATTGTAGGTAGCGTAAAATTAAAATAATAATGGCGGACAATCAAAAAAATTTGCTTGGTTTGTGCCATAAAACAATTAGGACATCCCTATGACTATGACACACAATTAATTTTATTCACAAAGAAAATTACAATCAAATACTAGAAATAACAGAACCAGTATTTACAATTGAAACAAATTAATAAATAAAATAAGAATTATGAAAATACAAATGCATGTAACGTTGTACAATGGGTAGTGCGTAAATGGGTTGTGGTAGTGTGTATTTGGGTAATTACCGGTTGTACTTTCGCATCTACACGCGTTCTCGTAAAGTCTAGTGCACACAGCGTCCTCAAATTGCAACCTCGGAGACGACCTTTGCCAAGGCTGCCGGTGCGATAAACTTTCGTAATTCAATTCGCAAGTGTGCACAACATTCGTCAAATATTGACAGCGCAAATACTGGCTGTTTTAAAGTCTTTAGAAGGGAATTCCAAATTCGAAAATTCAAATGCATATTTGAAGCAGATGCACTTCGCTCTATCTACCGCAATTTGGTTTGCAAAGTGTTCGCAGCTACCACAGCAGCTACAAAAGTTTTCCAAAGGTTTTGTTGTCACTTGTATTTTGTATAATAATTTGTTTCGTTTAGTTTTCTATTTTAGGTTGAAATTTATACGCAGCAAAACATTAATAATGTTGTCGGCTAAAGTAACTTATGGAAAGCTTATTAGGAACTTCAAATTTTCAAGATTATGGTGGTATGCGAGTGAGTTCTTTTGCTCTACCAATAATAAAAATAGGATGCTCATCATTTTTAATTTTATTTCCAATAAATTTTTAATTGTAAAATAACTACAATACAAAGTGTGACGTAGCTAGGCGGGAAAAGAGCTCACCTTGGATGACGCGCTTCCCGCGGCCTCGCTCGCGGCCGCCAACGCTCGGCCAACATCGCCGCACTTCGGCCGCACTCGGCTCTTCTCGCTCCAAGTCGGAAACCTTCGGTTGTCCTCGCCTGAAATCGGCAATTATTTTGTTAAAAATTTACCCATTTTGAATTTATTGATGTTTGTACTCGTCTAATAATGACCTTAGCAAATCCAGAGCATTACAATGAATTTGCTGACTGAAAACTACCCTCTTTTGGAAACCATTCGTAAATGGCGGTATATTTCAAAATTAATTGGACTCTATATTCTGAGAGAGATAGCAAAATAATAACGTTACTTATGATGTTTTCCATGTTATTCGAAGTTTTATTTTCGTTACATTATAAGTTAAGATAAGTAATATCCTACGAATCTACTTTTCGAAAAAAGCAACATTTAATTACTTACGGAAACGTTGTATTTTATTAATCATACTAGTTTGCAAGTAGATACCTATATATTAGTTCGTAAAATTTTGCGAAACTGGTCTACTATTTTATGCTAGAACATAGAAAATTGCTCCAACATTTCTCTCTAGCCGGTAGTCTGCCGGTGGCGGTGCCAGGCGGACAGTCAGCCTTATAAATATTTAATAGCTGTTTACTAAAACGAGATTATTTAGAATGTTTTGTTTATGTCGTGGCATTTCTTTTAAATTCTGATCTACATTAACTTGTCTACTGAATTTGTTACCCAGACCAGCAGGGCGATTACACTATACTCAATGGATCTATACTGGGCAATAAACATTTCTATTCCATGGATGGGACAAATTGAATTACACAAAATTTTATAGCGAGATGGTCAATGTGAGTGGACATGGTGAACGAAGCGGATTCCCCATTCTTCGTTTTGTTTTCGATTTTGCGTAAATGTTGTCGTAAAACTGACGCTTCATCAAATTTTAGAAAAACATCAAAAGTACGTTAAAATTTTATTATTTTTGTTTGAATATTAAACATTTTTACTGAAACAATTAGGGTAGTGTATGAGGCTTTAATAGATAAAATTTCATGAAGATTAGGTTACTGTATTTGAATCAAATTGCGGAAATGAAACGTAATCGATAACATGGCGTCGGAACTGTCATTGTCATGGTAGACATTTTCAGTGCAATGTTGCCAATTTAGCCTAAAGGGCTGTTTCTGGCCACTGTTCTTTTTGTTTATTTATTTATGTATTTATTATATGTATACATATATATTTGATCGGGCAACAGTGTGTTGTGTTATGTTTTGCTAGATATCGTTTCTCTTCAAACTGACACTCGGAAATGGGAAATGGTATGTTGGCCCATCGTTCTATTTACTGTCAAAAACACTAATTTCGTTCATTCATGGGCTTTAATTTCGGCTAGGACTGACAATCGTCCTTTGACGGTTACCTTTTTTATTTGCAATTGGATGGCCAATGAATTGGCCATCAAAAAGGCTTTCAAATGACAAATATTGGATGGGAGATTTTACTGTAATCGCCCTGTGGCTCTACACAGGCTCAAAATTTTGTACATTTTAAATGCGTATTAAATTTTGTCTAAAAAGGTTTTCAGATTATTTATAAATAACCTTTCTAATTCAACGGCGCAAAACTCGCACAGCAAAAAAGACTCAACGCTCAAATAACATAATGGTACTTCTTAGATAAATAAGTCCGTTCTATAAGTAGATCCACGCCATTGTTTCCTAAAAACTTTCTTGACCTTCAGAACAAAAACGAACACATTTTCCAATCGCGCAACTAAGATTATAAAACATTTTAATAACTCAGTACAAAACACCCAGACAGAGATGAAAAACCTTTTCCAGGTGTCGCCAAACGATAGGATAGGCTCTCCAGTCCCACCAATGCACCGTAGAGCTTTGAACCTTGCCGAGCTTTCAGGAGGTGAACGCCTCGCGCCCGGCCATAGCCCCTGAATGAACGTAAATCAACCACAGGACGAACCACCAATTTTTCTACTTCTCGTGTCACGCCTTCTTGTCTGGGCCATAAAACAAAATGTCATAAATGACAGCTCCTATTTTACGAGCTTTATTTGGCACACATCCATTCCCGCATTCGCTCGATAGGTTTGTTACTTGTTATGTCAATTAGAAAATAGAAAGAAGCCAGTTGACCCAATTTGTTAAATCCACAGCCATTTCGGGGTTTGACAATGATAACGCTAGTTAGGAGCAATAAAAGTATACGCATGGATTGTGCGAGGGGGCGCGGTGCGCCGCCCGGTTCAGTGACTTGTCGACCGCGCGAGGAGGCGGACGTGCGCCGCGACCAACGTGCTACGAAACTACGAATCACAGTGTTCGAAAATCAAATTTGCTGACAGTGACAGGAGTGTTAGTGCTGTTTTGGATTTATATTACTTAAAACTGGATTGTCGTACAATTATTAATTGTACATAGTGTTGTGGACAGATCTGTGACCATTTGGATTGCGTTTTGGACTTGGTGAGTACTCTATTGAAGGTTAATAATTTTGTTTACATCGTGTTTAATGTTTTTTTAATTTAAATTTTAAGGACACCACAGCCCGTACGTTTTTGTATGTTATTTTAACCCTTTTAATATATTTGCATACTGTCAACGCACTGATAAATAAATATTATTGAATTATTGCATGAATTACTTTGCAATTTTACAGTCAATTAGATTAATGCTATACAAGCAGGTACCTTGCTTATAAATTTGTTTAAAATGTTCGCAGTTTGTTTACTTCGTTACTGAAAAACAAACTGAACAAATTCCAATAAAAAACCATAAAAGATAGGTAAATAAACCTACAAAATAACAAGATTATTGTCCCACCTCGAATAAAAGATAAACAAACAAAATAACATCTAAATATAAAAATGTATAATGTCAATTACACTGTTTGAAGGCAGATAAAGACTTATTAGTTTTAACGTTATGTTTATTATTCCTACAATATTCATATCTAATTGAGCCAAGAACTCTATTGCTAAAATACCTTTGCCAAGGGAATTCCTATTATTTAGACCTCATCCATAGTTTACCTTTTGGAACAATGAGCGTCCATCATCATGGCTTGTTGACACTCTTTGATGTTGTTGTTTTGACACTTTTGACAGCCGCGGGCGATGTCAGCTCGCAACTCAGCTATTTAGGGTTAACAAAACAATTATAACTGCCCATATTTCATTTCTCTGAATTTTTTACAAACTGCCCGAAATTGTTGTATTTTTCTCTACTCAGGACATACATATATATTTGGTAGTGTAAAATAAATTGTGAATTTTCAATGAAAACTGAAAGTTCAATGAAATCTGCGCACCATACAACCTTGAAATTCAGTAAAAGTAGGAAGTGACCTTTAAACGGCAACAGTGACCTTTGGCTCTAAGGGCAGCGGTTAGGTAAATCGCTGCTTACCTTTTTTGGAAGTTTTATGTTGAACCAGTATTTACCATTCCCTTGTTTTTTGAACAATCATAAATTACCTTAGGTACCTTACTTATTCTCTTTTATCTTGTTGTCCGTAGAACAATAATCTTTTTTATATTAAATTAAAACAGATTATTTGGTAGACTTTTTTCTTAACTGCCTGTAATTTCTTACTTTGCCTTGTTTTCCAAAAATCCTGAAATCCATTTGAATGCGACATCTTCCAGAGAGTACCTAAAGTCACCATCACACACGTCGTTTTTGATGACAGATTTTGATCAACCATTTATATCCATCTATAACTATATCACTTCCAACGAAGAGGTGAATAATGATGAATAAGGAATATGCAAAATTTGTTAATTAAAACAAATTAATGGTGTAAAAAACCCTCAATATTGGGAATTCAGCGCTAGGGCGGTATACTCTATCGTTTCTTGTCAAAAAATACTTCTGTACTTATGACGCAATTGCAACAATCGTTACGGAATAGACTAGCGGGTCATTACCACCAAATAGAATAGAAGAGATGTCTATCTATTAGATAAATTATACAAATTTTCCATACAAAAGTTATCAAAGGCCACCTCGTAATAATCGCCTGTGACTAACGAACGCCTGCATCGTTCGGGACCGGCCTTGAGCTCCGAGAAGGAACTGCGCAGTATAAAAAGGTTTTGTTTAAAAAAAACAATGAAAAAATGCTCAGGGCTAAGTTTTCTGAAAATCTTTCTACGAGCGTTTTCACCAAGATTTTTCCCAGCTAGAAGTATTAAGAACAAACGTTTATTTTTTAGCTGACTGTATTTAGATGCAGTTGGATTAGTCCAGCTGTCGGAAAATTTAATACAAAGTACCCTTCTTTGTCAAATCAAAATGAAATCCACACATAGACATATTTTTGTTAAGATTGAATTTTATAACCCTGCTATAATTTTCTCGGAGAAACCTTTCTGAGTACAGCCTAAAATGTAAAATACCAATAAAACCTCCAGGCAGACATTACTAGGTCTCACACGTTTCTAGGGGGGAAATATAACCCCTTGCGCCCTCGATCGGCCCACAACAATGATATCGTAAGCCTACTGGTTTTCAATGAACACCGCTTAGCAATAGGCAACGCTCACTCTATGAATAGTAGATAGATAGATGACTAGTACTCATAGCTGTTTACTATTTATCACATTTGTCCTCTACCGCTGATAATAACATTTCCGCCTTGTCCCTTACTACGTGATCTTATCTGCTAATCGATATTTATTTACAGTTTAACTGGACGGGATTAGGTCCAAATCTTGAATTTCGTATAATATAATAACAACAACTGCTGCGCAGTGCGCGAACACTGCTGGGCAGGAATAATTAAGACTTCCTACTTCGATTACACAATGTCAAAGGGCCAATGACATTTGAAACACATCAATCAAGACAAGAGTGAATAGGTGTCTTCTAGACCTACGAGATTCATCGTCACTTACATCGGATGTGATGTGGTCGCTACGCCGTTGGTCCTGCGCCTGAACTCTCCCCGGTTGTGTCGGTCTGTCGTCCCATCGGATTATGAGTTAGGGAATAGAGAGTGCACAAGTGTTTTCGCACACCGCCGCCGTGGTCGAAATTCGGCTAGGAGGACATTATTATTATTATTATGTGGTCAAATAACTAATCACAATAACATGTTTGAAGCTGATGGTCTGCAACGACTAAACTACTGAACGCCCGATGGCTGTTTTCCACGAATTAAGTTCTGGGCCTGGAATAACATATTATAGGTTACTATTTCCAGAAAAAAGGCATGCGAAGCCACGGGGGGAAGCTAGTGTTTTTTTTTAAGCACGTATCTTCATTTAACAAAAATATTCCAGTTGTAAAATATTTTTTGGATCAATAGGCATGAGCTTCAAATTTAATAGTGGGTTAATGATGGAGTTTTCTTTATATACCTAGGTACTCTTTCGTAATGGCTGATCTTTCAGTTATTCGCAGAAGTCTTTCTGCGAAAGACTGCAGGCAGATGCTGGATGTGGCGTTCTGAAGACTGTAGCGCTCATTGGGGGAGGCCTATGTCCAGCAGTGGACTTACATAGAATATAATATACTTTATTGCACAAAAGTTGTACATAGGCGAACATAATGCTAGATAGCATTCTCTACCTGCTAACCTTTGGATATTGTGAACCCTTGGGTAGTGGATGTGTGTAACATAGGCTGATGATGATGATTATCTTTCAGTAGTGTATGGTAGAGGCCTGGTAATCGTTAGTGCAAGGCCGAATGCCTTGATAGGCATTATCTACGGATGCATAATGTGAATAAATGGTCAGCACTTGTTGTACAAGTGGACTGTAGTGGACTAACTCTTTTTCAGTTCAAGCGGTTCTAACGTTGAAAGAGTACGTCCAAAACTATATCATGGTTCATAACACAAATCATGGTTAATAGCGTCAAATAATTTAAGGTTAAACAAACTTTTTACTCGTAATTTAACCCGTTCACCTACGCAAATCTGTCAGCTTATAATCGTTGCTTGGCAGTGTTTCTCTGATTGACATATTATATCAACGGAAGAAATTAGTATTGCCTTAAGAGATGTAGGTCCAAGGGTTGGTCTTACTTAATTTTGGGGCATCAAAACAATTTAACCTTTTACATATTGATTTGATTTTAACATTGATTACTGGTACTTTCCGTAAATTAATAGATAATGAGTCATACATAGTACGTAGCATATTCAGGTATCTACTAGGTATACTGGTTTTCGTTGGATCTAGCCGGTTCCAGGTCAGCCGTATCTGGTATAAAGCACTTGACAATGACACTGACATTGACGATACACTTGATTTCATAAATTCTATCAAGGTTAGATCCAATAGCACGGTGATTCTCTAGGCTCTTCTGTGCCGAACTATTTTAACGGACTATAAAAATGTGAAAGGGACTAGAAATCAATTTTACCTAACAACAGAAACAAGAAACATGGGATGACAGACGTAATAAATAAGTAAATATAATATCACATCTGCCTAATAATCATAAATACAAAATTAAAACTCCGTTTGTATGTTACCTTTTCTCGACAACTGCTGAAAAGTTCCTAATGTTTGGAAAAAAGAGCGATTGTATTCCGTGAAGGGTACTCTTAAAAATTATAAGATCGTGGGAAAGCCGTAGGCAGTAGGTACCTAGTGATGATGATGTCTTCCTAGCCGAATTTCGACACGGGCGGCCAGTCTCATGGGAGACTAGCCAGATGCGCAAGACATATTATAGTGTACAAGTGTTCGCGCCTTATTTTAATATTGTACCTGTGTAGCCTCCCCTCTCCCCTTACCTCACCTCAACGTTTTTGTAACACGACATTACACGCCATATTGGAAAGAAGTACGCATCTTTTATTTCTCTCTCCACACCTGAGTATCACAGCAAGTCAGGCCTTCAGTCTAAATTCTAATTAATAAGTTGCCTTATACCTAAGAAGCAACATTTTTGGTCCTTCCTCCGCCAAATACGAATCCTGCACCTACGGAAATACAATCTTACAACACGAAGACTTGGCGGCCATTGCTGTGACAAACTGCGCAATAACAACGGCACATCGAAACATAACCTGGAGGCTAAGCGCTAAAGGAATTGAAGTCGGATTGGCATCTCATCGTTCTCCAAACGCATCTGGTGGGACCAACCATCCTTCATTATCCATCTCCTCCCTGTTCCAATTGTGACACGTGTGCTAACCTGTTTCAGTGTTTTGTGGTGAAGGTGTTCTCTCCGAAAGACGGGATAGACGAAGGCTTGTGACGCTGCTATCACTGCCCATCCTGTTCGCTTTAAAATCGTGAGTATTCCTTCCATCCACATACCACCAAAATGTCTACAGACACCCTAAACGTAGAATCTCAAGAAAAGCCTAGGTCTCGCGATAGGTCTCCTACTACTCAGTTAGGTGATAACCCCACGCTAGTTCGCGAGTTGCTTAGAAAACGTGGAATAGTCAAAGGCCGTTTGACTAAGTTTACTAACCACGTCCAATCGTTAGTAGAAAGCGATGATCCTATTCCTTCTCAAAGAAATCGTTTAGACCTACAACTTCGAGTTAACGGAGCTACTGATCTTTTTAAAGAATTTAATAACATCCAATCGCAAATTGAAGACACTGTTTATGATAGTGTGATTCCAGATCAATTAAGCTGTAGGGAATCATTCGAAAATAATTATTATAGTACTTTGGCCTTAGCGCAATCACTGCTAACTAGTGATGAGGTCACTGACCGTTCTAAAGGTACTTGCGAAGGGTCACAATCTGTAAAACTGCCCACTATAGCCATGCCCACCTTCGACGGATCGTACGAGCACTGGCTCGAGTTTAGAGATACATTTTTGTCACTTGTTCATAACTCTAAAAATATAAGTAGCATTCAAAAGTTTCACTACTTGAAGTCTTCGTTGAAGGGCAACGCATTGCTGGTTATAGAATCGATGGAATTCTCCGCAGATAACTATTCCGTCGCATGGGAATTGTTACTGAATAGGTACAATAATAATAGACTTTTGATTCACAACCACGTAAAAGCTTTGTTTACTATAAACGCGCTAACAAAGGAATCACCCTCACTGATTAGATTGTTAATTGACACAGTTCTAAAAAACTTACGCGCTCTAAAAATCCTAGGTGAGCCTACCGACTCCTGGGATACGCTCACTAACTATATGATTGTCTCCAAGTTGGATAAATTAACGGAACGCGAATGGGAAACATACAAATGCACTTTATCAGCGAACGATCGCAATACGAAACGCATTATAAAGTTGAGTGATTTGATAGGTTTCTTGCAGGACAGGGCAGACATGCTAGAAACACTGCAGCTTTCACATAACAAACCGCAAACAGAAAAAACCGAAAGGTCTTATAAAAAACAAGGTTCGCATTCACAAAATGTTTCACACTGCAATGTTTCTAACAACAAACCCGGCGACCGTCAGTCTCGCTCCTGCAAGCCATGCTTGAAGTGCAACGCAGCTCATCCGTTGTATTCGTGCCTAAAATTCATAGAAAGTGATTTAGAATCAAAGATAAAATTAATTCGCGATAATAAACTTTGTGAAAACTGTTTACGCGCGGGACACTCGCCTGATCAGTGTAACTTCGGGTCATGCAGGAAATGCAATGCTAAGCATAACTCATTGATTCATACCGAAAGTGCCGTGACATTTCATTCAAGTGCAGATACTCAGTGCAGTATAAATAAGGCCACAGAGAACGCTTCTTCTACGGACTCGCTAATTCAGGTAAATAAGGCGCATATGCAGACTAGCTGCTCTAATTATGTAGGTATGCATACGGTGCTATTGTCAACAGCTGTGGTCGAGGTAGCTGACACGCAGGGTGCTTATCACCAGGCGCTTGCGCTTCTAGACTCAGGTTCTCAAAGATGCTTTATTACTAAATCATTAAGTGACAAAATAAGCGCTCCATTATTAAAATCAACTCACGAGATTCGAGGAGTAGGTGACTCAGTGATACAATGTTCGGAAACTTGTAGCATTGAAATTAAGTCGCACGTCGATCAAACATTCAAAACACGCATTAATTGTTTTGTATTACCGCAAATAACATCAGGCATGTCAACCTTCTGTGAAAACGCACAGCTATGTATTCCAGGCAACATAAGGTTGGCTAACCCGAAATTTCTCGACGTATCGAAGATAGACATTTTGATCGGCGCGGATGTATTCTGGGACCTATTAGAAGAAGGCAAAATTCGACTTCCTAGTGGGCCCTATTTACAAAACACAAAATTAGGGTGGATCATTTCCGGTCCGCTTTATAAACAAACGCAAAATTCTAAACCCATTCATTGTAATTTTAATCGTACGTTAGATTCACAATTACGTATGTTTTGGGAAATCGAAGAGCTCCCTAAGGCTAAGGATACGCAGACTGATGAGGAACGTTCATGTGAAGAACACTTTGTTTGCACTACAACACGTGATAGCGACGGAAGGTTTGTTGTACGTATTCCTTTAAAAGAGTCACCTGAGGTCTTAGGCGAGTCTTTCACGCAAGCCGAACGCCGTTTTCTTGCTTTAGAAAAACGTTTACAGCGTTCGCCCGATTATAAATCATTATACACAAATTTTATGAAGGAATACGAAGATTTAGGCCACATGAGTCAGGTAAATTCGCACGAAAGTCCATGTTACTACATCCCCCACCACGGCGTTTACCGCGAGGCCAGCAGTACCACCAAGCTGCGCGTGGTGTTTGACGCCAGCGCGGCCAGCACTTCCGGGAAGTCGCTGAACGACCTGCAGTTAGTGGGCGCGCCGATACAAGGTGATTTAATTTCGATTCTCCTCCGCTTTAGACAGCATAAATTCGTAGCCTGTGCTGACGTTAGTAAAATGTTCCGCAATTGTTTGGTAGCTCAAGACCAGCGTCAGCTACAGCTGATTGTATGGAGGGAGGATCCAGCGTTACCGTTACGCAAGTACTCTCTCAATACTGTAACCCAGGGAACAGCTTCCGCACCGTTTTTAGCTGTTAGGTGTTTGAAACAGTTAGGTATAGAATCGTTGAATCCAGACGTTGAAAGGGCAGTTAGGGATGATTTTTACGTGGACGATCTCTTGACCGGTCTTGACAACAAAGAAAGCCTATTAAATTTGTGTGTAGGCATAAAAAACGCGCTTCAGTTAGGTTGTTTTTCACTTCGCAAGTGGATGTATAATTTTCCGTGCGATGATGATCATACCATTTCTGAGCACACAAAGGAAATTAAAAGCAACGAAAACATTAATTCAAAAACGCTAGGCTTAGGCTGGAATAATTCAAATGATGAATTCTATTTCAAAACTGAATTCCAGTCTAATGATAGGCCAGTCACTAAACGATCAATTTTATCAAATATATCTCAAATATTTGATCCTCTGGGCTTGTTAAGCCCTACGATAATAATCGCTAAAGTTCTATTGCAACAATTATGGTTACTTAAAATCGGTTGGGATGACGTTGTTCCTGCCAGTGTCGCGCGGACCTGGAACCGGTTTCTCATCTCATTACAAACGCTCGATTCTATTCGTATTCCTCGGCACGCTATTGGAATCATACCTATGTATTTAGAGCTGCATGTTTTTAGCGATGCGTCGCAAACTGCGTACGGCGCCTGTGTTTACGTGCGCACGGTGAGTCAAAATGAAACAATAACTGTTAGGTTGCTTTTTTCTAAAGCCAAGGTCGCTCCCCTAAAGGTTTTAAGCATACCGAGACTGGAACTTACCGGTACGTTGCTAGGTGCTAAAATATTAGATAAAACACGTAGCTCGTTAAATTGTAGCTTTAGAAATATCGTTTTTTGGACGGACTCGACCATAGTATTAGGTTGGTTACGCATGGCACCAAATAAATTAAAACCCTTCGTTCAAAATCGAACTTCAGAAATTCACGAATTGACAAAGGACGTTATTTGGCGTCATGTGTCGGGTAAAGATAACCCCGCGGATCTTGCGTCTCGAGGTGCAAGTATTCATGAACTTTCTTCTTCTTCCTTGTGGTGGAATGGTCCAGACTTTTTACGAAGCCCGCGTTTCACGCTAGATGATTTTAGGGTTGAAGAAACATGTGACGACCTACCTGAGCTAAAATCGTCAGCTATTACATCGCTAGTGACACAGGGAGCTAGGTTTTTGTTTCCGTTTGAACGTTTCTCTCAATTTCAACGTATGAAGCGCGCGGTAGCATTTATGTTACGATTCATACATAATATTCGTTATAAAAATAATAGGTTAACAGGTATGCTCAATGTAGATGAGTTAAGAGAATCGGAAAGGACGCTTGTACGATGGTCTCAATTTGAAAGTTACCATAATGAATATAAATTAATAAATAAAAACGCAATCATAAAAAATAATCACCTAAATAAATTAAACTTATTTATAGATAAAAATAAAATAATGAGAGTGGGTGGGCGTCTAAGCTACTCTGATGAGTTCTCTTACGATAAGAGACATCCTATTTTATTATCAAACAAACATCACTTTACTAAGCTTTTGTTTCGCTACGAACATCAGCAGCTACTTCACGCTGGTAGCCAGGCATTGTTGTGCCATTTACGTGATATCTGGTGGCCTGTAGGTGGTAGAAACCTAGCTAGGTCTGTAGTTAACGCTTGTGTAAAGTGCACGCGCATGAAAGGAAAGGTACTTACCCCTATAATGGGTAATTATCCCAAACAAAGAATAACGCCCACTAATCCGTTCAATCGATGCGGGGTTGACTATAGTGGAAGTTATCTCATACTTAATCGCAAAGGTAGGGGCGCTAAAACCTCTAAGGCATACGTTTGTTTGTTTGTGTGCTTTGTGACACGAGCAGTGCATTTAGAGCTGGTCAGTGACCTCACTACTGAAAGTTATCTTTTAGCTTTAAAAAGATTTATCTCTAGGCGCGGTAAACCTTTAGAAATTTATTCCGACAACGGAACTAACTTTGTAGGGTTGATGAATGATTTTTCTAACTTTTTACGCAACTGTTCTTCTAACATTGTTGAATACGCAGCAAGTCAACAAATAAAATTTAAATTCATTCCCCCTTATTCTCCGCATTTTGGTGGTCTGTGGGAGGCAGGAATAAAATCTTGTAAACATCATTTGCGACGTGTGATGGGAAACGCGCATCTCACCTTCGAGGAATTCAGTACAGTGTTAGCACAGGTGGAAGCTATCCTGAATTCTAGACCTCTTTCTCCTCTCTCTCCCGATCCTAAAGATTTCGCTCCTCTAACTCCAGCTCATTTCCTGGTTGGTCGACCGCTAACTGCGCCAGCCAGCGATGACGTCATCGACGTTCCAGTACACCGACTCCAGCGCTACGAGAGGGTGGAACAGATACGGCAGCATTTTTGGACCCGCTGGGCCAAAGAATATATATCTGAGTTGCAGATTCGTAAGAAATGGAACAAGCAGCAGACAACTGACCTGAAACCGGACTCGCTTGTCCTTATCAAAGATATAAACTCGCCACCGCTAAAATGGCATATGGGTCGTGTGCTCGCTACGATTCCAGGCAAGGATGGAGTCTCAAGAGTAGCAGATATACAAACCGCTACGGGCGTCGTTCGTCGGGCCTACGCGAAGATCTGTCCACTCCTTCCAGAAGACCATAGTGACGAGGAACTTCACACCTTTTGAAAGCTGTTGCTTCCAAGGCCGGGGGCATGTTCGCGCCTTATTTTAATATTGTACCTGTGTAGCCTCCCCTCTCCCCTTACCTCACCTCAACGTTTTTGTAACACGACATTACACGCCATATTGGAAAGAAGTACGCATCTTTTATTTCTCTCTCCACACCTGAGTATCACAGCAAGTCAGGCCTTCAGTCTAAATTCTAATTAATAAGTTGCCTTATACCTAAGAAGCAACAACAAGTGTGTGCGCAAACACGTCATGTGCACTCTACTCTCTCTCTCTCTAATATTCCGATGGGAAGGCAGACCGACAAGACCGGGGAGAGTTCAAGCGCAGGTCCAACGGCTTAACGTGATTTCCAAGGCACGGGGGTGTAAAACCGCCAACTTCCTGACTCCGGGCTGCTACTATGAATTTTTCTAAAAACCTCTTTTAAAACCCAATAACAACTATTGGCCCGACCCGGGATTTGAACCCGGGACCTCATAATCAGCGGTTGAACCAGCTGACCGCTAAACAAACAAGGCAGTACCTAGGAACATTATAAAAGGCTTGTAAAGTGACATAATAGATCAATCACGATTAGAACCTCGTTTCGCAGATGAATTAAACGCGGATAAAGCAGTGAAAGTAATTTCTCTAATAAAATGAACATGTTATCCGATCATTTAGAGTCTTCGGTTGAAAGCGATTACAAAGCTTAAATTCTTTCTTACGATTTGTTACTTTAGACTCTCGTAGTTAGAGTTGATTTCGGATTGGTGTGAAGAATTGTCGAAATTGCAATATAGTCATCGCATGACACGCGATCTTTTGCGTCGGTCAACAGTTTTCTTTTTAGCTTTTACAACGACATTAATGTGCGAGCTGGCAGGTAGAATTCAAAAAGCATATTACAATAAATAACGGATTTGAAAATAATTTATAATTTTCTTTTGATAAGCTGAAACTAAGCGTTCCTACATTTATTGATAAGAGACATAACTATCACAAAAAAAAAAACAAAAAACATAGCCTATAAGAAATAAAAAAATAAAAAAATTATCTGAGGGTCTAGTCGAAGCGAGCGTGACCCGAGAGCTGGTATCGCATCAGCATTGCCAAACAGCGGGGCAATGCAGCCAGCGTCTTGGGGACGCTTCCGACTGGTATTGATATGGATCAGTTGAGCTACCTGTAGATTATTTGCAACCTGAAGTTAGTTCAATCGTTTCAATTTAAATATAAGTTCTAATTTATTTCTATTATATGATTGTAATTTCATTTCTCAAAATAATATTCCAAAAAATTTCTACTTCGACGGGACTTGAATCCGCAACCTTTCTCTACTAATAAACCCCGAGTGCGAGGGCTTGCACACTATAATAACAAAAACCTTAAAATCTTTACATTAACATAAAACATATCTAAAATTATGAAAAAGGTTTAAAAAGAAAGAAACGACACTTTTTCTACGAGCGACTTCCCGCATCCGCCATTAGCCCCTTTAGAGAACAAATTTACACCATTAAAGGAGCACCTTGTATTTTTCCCAGATCTCGGATAAACCAAAACGCTAGTAATAAAATGTGTTCCGCATATCAGCGGCGCAGGCGCATGCAGCGAGCGTTCACCGCAAGAAAGTGAAAGTCTTTCGCGTCACCGCGGCGTTGCATCGCCGAGCCGCTCTAACGTAATGTCAAGTACTGGAGTGCGTCTCCATTACTTCGATAAAAAACCAATCTAGTCATGAAACTCCCTGTAATACAAATACATCACACCTATTTATGTATTAATCTTTGGAAAACTTAAGCCGTAAGTATAGGGCGGCCAATTAAAAGTTTTCACAAATAGTATAAAAGAGTATTGATCTGTCAGTTCCTTGCCATATAAAACAGGATTGGCGATAAAACACATAATACCAGATATTTTCTTAAAATCATATACAATGTGAAACTCAATTTTTTGTCATTACGGGAGTAACGACCCTGAATCTAAGCCAATTTGATAACGTTTATGACATTTATCTATGTCTGGTGAACTTTGCACCCTCAAAAGAAATTAAAACTTGATCAATTTCTTGTTTTGGATCCCCGGGTAAAAATTTATAATGTCTCATTCCAAGCCCAGAATGCCTCTAATGTAGGTATGCACAATTTCTGCTCAATCCGCAATATTAGTGTGATGCGAAGCCAAGCCAAACTCTACATTGATTTCCTTCTTCGTGACTACAAAATATTACTAAACACGGGCCAAACTCGATGTAGAACATTTGTAAACAAACCGCCCATACTTAACCTAAAATTAACTCTGTTGCCGCGTCTTTTTATACGGAATTTACATAACTCGTCGATTTGTGAATCTCAATAGATATTGCTTACAATTATATCTGAAAACCAAGCAAGTGAGTTTTAGTTTTTGTGTCGTGGTTTATTTACAAAGATTCCATATGTAGTTAAGCTAGTGTAATCGTTTCAATTGCTGGACACCAGTTTTTTCGCAACTTTTCGTCCAAAAACATAACCTTAACCCAAAGGAACCTCGTGTTGGTAACCTTGCGCATGAGTCTCCGCGCGCACACATAAAACACGTAATAAACAGTCGGACAACTCTACTTCTAATCTGAAGCTCCAAGGTTCGCGATTTTTTCTCCAATATACGTTCTCCTTGACACACTTGTGCCGGCGAAAAATACGATAGCTCTTCCGAATCACCCGCTGATACTAAATTATGCGCGCGCGCCGACGCCGACGGGTTTGGTACTTACGTTTTTGAATGGTTTGGTTAGATTTTACTTTTGGTTTCTTTTCTCATAGCTTGCTAACTTTTCGCTTTTATGTACTCACGATATTTTTTTAAGATATCTTTCGAATTCAAGTTGATTTTTTGCGGTCCGTATATAGTTAATCTAGCTCTAAATCAATACAGGTTTTAGAAATAAATGGAAATCACCAAAAAGGTAGCCCTTTTAAATTTGACCAGAATTGAATTAAATTATATCGTATATATTTATATTTTTACCTTTTCACTCCATAACGACTCAACCGATCGAGCTGAAATATAGCCTGGAATCAAACATAGGCTACTTTTTATCCCTTAAAACATATAAAAAAACCTTTAAAAGTTTTCATAGAAATAACGCGTGTGTAGCCGCGGGCAGAAACTAGTTTATAAAGTCTTCACTGATCCTCATCATCTCACATGGACGTATGTAAGCTGATAACTGATAAGGAACAGATCAGGAACTCGAGAACACCTCACCCCAAACAAACCAGAAACACCACGCCTGGCGGGTGGATTGGTGACCACAGTGGAGGTGATAATAAATAAAAGGAAGCTATCCTTCCTCTGGTAGTACCCTTAGTCAGCTCTCTAGACATCCACGGACTCAGTTGGACTATAGAATTCCCTGTTATCCCAGTCGAAAGGCGGGAAGACTATATCGAGTGCTAGCTTGTGCGTATTTTCGGTATAATTAGTAGCCCTTACGGATGTAAGCGGGTTTACTACGAACCTTATTTGTGTTGGAAGAACACCAACCTTACACCGTAATGAATTCGTCAAACTACGATAGTTTTTAAAGTAAAATTTGTAGCCCATTATCTAAGTTAGGCTATGTTCTAAATATACGCCAAACTTCATTTGGATCTGTTCTGTAGTTTAGTAGATCTTCGATAACAGAATAAATTTCACAAATTTTCGGCTTAATAATATAAGTAGGATTTACTCCTTATGCCTCTAATTCGTCGAAAAAACATAAAAAAAATTCGCGGTAAATACCATGAGCCATAAATTAATTGAAAGAGATTTACAACCAAAAGTACAAAGCTAAAAATAATCGTTTAATTGCATTGCTTTTAGAAGTCCCACGTTCGCCCTAAATTCTTAAATATACAGATAGATACGGAACATTAGCGAATTGGAACAGATATCAAGGCCAAGAGATAGGTACGTGTACTACTGTTGTCATAGCGACGCGCTCGCTCCCCACATTTGGAATTGAGATGTGGGTTATAGAGTAGGTACCTAGGCGTGTCTGCTCAATCCGCTCAAGAGAAGAAAGATGGACACGCAGGATCACGATTTGGAAAGGACCTTATGTAAAGAGGAGAAAAGAAGACCGCAAGAAAGATGGCCAGACGAAATAGTAGAAAATGGGGGGGGAAACATGGACAGAGAAAGCAGAGGGCAGAAACAAGTGGCTACAACTGGAGGACGCCTATACCCGCACAGGGGTCCTTAGCAAATAAGTAGGTAGGTACCTACACAAATTTATTTTTAAGCATTTTTTTATGTAAATAACTTCATAGGAATAATAAAGGCTTTTATTATTATTATTATAACTAGACGTGTTTATTAGATGCACATACGAATGATATGCCTTAGGAACAGGAAAATCAGAGTTTAATCAAGGTTATGTAGAGCAGAGAAAGAAAACACAGGGAAGTGTTCAAAACATCATTCATGCAACATGCATTACATACATAAATATCCACAGATTTCAGTTACTACCGATAACTTTTTACCACTCATTTTCTTCCCACTGCAGTATCTTCCAACACTTCCAATCATCTGGACTGTTCCCACATAATTTTCAGTAAAAGAACTGAATCTATCAGTAAAAATGTTTCACACTGATATGCGTAGTAAATACCTACCATGTCTCGTCATTATTTGTTTGTGTTTGTGACGTCACACAATACTCAGTGACGTCACATTTAAATCAGACGCCTCTGATCAAGAATCAAAAACTCTTTATTTCTATAAATACAATAAATGTACACTCAGAAAACACTCAAATTCTTAAAATTAAACACTACGAGATAAAGTTATATGTATATTTGAATTTTTTCGCTTCGTTTTGTAGACTAAAGTAAAGAAGCGACGAAAAAACCTTTAGCATGTAAGTTGTTATTTTTCGAGTTGGAGCTAAACCAAACCCGTCTCAAGCTTTTTTATCCTGTAAATTATCAATTTTAATAAGCAGAGATATATATTTAGCTAAAGCACTTGGTCGGCGTTTGTTTTGTTCTCAAACACGGACATATCACAAGGGCTACATGTAGGTACTATGATAATAGGTATCTAGATAGTAGGTACTGATAGCGTTATCTGAGACTAAATAGTTATGCTGTAAAAGCCGCCGCCGGTAAAATACCTGGGTTTATGAAAGACTCTGGCTCAGTTGTTACATCTACGAGTATATGCATCTATACTATGGGAATTTGAGCTAAGAATTATTATAATTTAGTTAGAAATGCTATACGAACTCTGTCATAAATTTGAATATTTAGGATTTTAAAACTTTTTAATTTTTCTCGGTTAATACTTAACCGATAAACAATTATTAATTGTGTGGAGTGACTATAGTGGAGTCCTCGACTGGGCAAACGTAGTGTAGGACACCCTCCGGCCGTGTGATGACGACCTGTGAAAGACTGCAGTTTGATGCTGGATGCGGCAAGCTGAAGACAGGGCGCTATGACGCTCATTAGGGATTTGTAAAACTATGGACTTGTCCGAAATAAAGATTATTATTATACACTCATTTATTCTTTAATCTCGTTTATAAAATAAATTTTTTACTATAGAAAATAAAATGTTATAAAACTATTCTACAGTAAACAAGATCCGTCAAGTGCGAGTGTAACTCGCGCGCCGAGGGTTTTGAACGTTTGTCAACAAATATGTACGAAAAGTACCGGTTAGAGACTTCGCAATTTAGCGAATACCTAAGAATAGTAGGTACCAACCTACATTTCAGATAAATCTCTCTGCATGCTTCGGTTAAATGGGTGGTTCGGTTAAGGTGGGTTATGGTAAATTCTTCGACTTTTTTCGAAAAATTTCAAAAAGTATGAAAGTTACAGAAATTTGAAAAACTGGTTTGAAATGTCCAAACCGATACCTTTCATTTGATACCCCACTCGGTGGGGTAGCCCCCCTTTTGAAAATTATTGCTTTTTGACCATTTTTCAAAAAGTGTTCTTTTTACAGACTTCTCTATATTTTTCCTGTAAAATATAGATCCATATCTACAAACGCTTCATACATTTTAAATGGATCGCTCGGCAAACTTCGGAGATAAGGGGGGGGGAATGGGTTTTTTTTCGACTTTTTTCAAAATATTTCAAAAACTTTGAAACCTACAGAAATTTGAAAAACTGTTTTGAAACGTACAAACCGATACCTTTTATTTGATACCCTACTCGGTGAGGTAGCTCCCCCTTTTGAAAATTATTCCCCCCCTTTTTGACCATTTTTCAAAAACTGTTCATTTTTCAAACTTCTCTATATTTTTCCTGTAAAATATAGATTCATGTCTATAAACGCTCCATACATTTTACATGGATCGCTCTGCAATCTTCGGAGATAGGGGGGGGGGAATGGGTATTTTTTCGACTTTTTTCGAAATATTTTAAAAAGTATGAAACCTACAAAAATTTCAAAAACTATTTTGAAATGTACAAAATGATACCTTTCATTTGATACCCCATATGACTCTGTAGGTATCTTTTAAAATTTCGGCATCACAATTTGTATGGAAAATATTCATTTTCATTTTTCATTTATTTTCATTTATTTTTCTCTAAATCTGTACAGGCGCACGAAATGTATTATTATTTTAAATTTCAAGTTGATAGCTGCAGTAGTTTTTGAGTTATTAAGGAGGGAAAAAAGGACAGACAAAGCGAGACCATAAGGGTTTTGAAACCGATCTTCGATCTTCAAAACCCTAAAAATATATCAAAACGGTGAATCACCGGCCACGAAGCTAGGCTCAAGCGGCCGGTGACTAGGGCTATTATTATTATATTATTATTATTATTAGGGGAGGCCTATTTCAGCAGTGGACTAACATTATGATGACGATGGTAATGAATCATTAATCATATTGGATTTTGATGGATATGGTTAGATAAAGCACTGATCATCTCATGGTTTGATGAGGTTGGATAATGTTGGTAGTTTTTGGTAGGAAGGTCGGTAGTAAGTAGGAACTTTGTTACATACAAAAACATAGAAAATAATTTTAATTGTGAGGCGCCTTATTATGAAGATTTCTAGGGTTAGGTATATACTTTTGAAATACCAGTTTTCCAACTTAAGGGGGATTTGTCAAGGGGGAAAACTGGGATAACCCCAAAATACTATGGAAGTTATAAGAAAGAAACAAAGAATATAAAGCAAAGTTTATGAAAAATAGACATTTAAAAACCTTCAAACAACTATGTAACTACTTCGTTAAAATTAACTCCGGGTATTGTTCTTATTTAAAACTGAATCCATTTAAGATAAAACTGAAGGAATTTAATTTTGTGAAGAAATTTTCTACCAGTTATTAATAATTAAATTAGTAATTAAAAATGTAAATAGACATGTGTTTTAATCGAAGTAAATTGTTAATCAGGCAATGGCACCAATAAAATCAAGTGATAACCAAACATCTAACCTTTGTATGTAGGTAAGTACGTAACAAGATTCTGATGGAAATAAGATAGGCGTAAAACCAATATTATATTAAGAAACTTCTCGTTAAAATATATTAAATAAAAGACCCGCAATTATTTCGCCGCAAGAGAAAGCTTTTAAAAAACTAACAGTAAAAAATAACAAACAGTCTTAACCCGTCAAAATCTGTCGACACAATGACTTTATGACTATCCCTTTAAATAAAGGGTTGACAACAAACACCAAAACGTACAAATAATATTAAATATTTACGGTACTTTTATGACCCATAAATAAGCTTTTTTTAAGATACCCATGGGAAACAATGGTAAAAACTGTTTTATTAGTTTACTGTGTTTTTGTGGATACTCATAATGGTAACCCATGAAGGTCTTCTTTGGAAGAAAGTTAAGATAGAGTTGTCTCTAGATCTGACGTTACAAACTCAAACGGCTCTATTTTTTGAAGATATTAGGTATGTGTCTCAATAAATGAATAAATCAAAATAATAAAAAGTTTAGACTACAAATAGGTCCATAGTATGTTAGTATTTGTCCTTTCTTATCTAGTATATTACATACCAATCATAAGTCATAAATAACACAAGCTCTGCTAACTTTGGGGCTAGATGCTGTGTGTATTGTCCAACATTATTTATTTATTTTTATTTACTTGTAAGTAAGTTTGATGTGTTAGCTATTTGAAGTATTGTGTACACTTATTTACCTAGAAATGTTTAACAGCTTAGTGCACTTGTAGAGACTTTAGTTGGGATTTGTTGAATTTATGTAACGCCTTCAAAGGCAAGATTTTGTTAGATTTATATCAGAGATAGAGGAAAATGCGGTTGTCTTCAAGTCAATCGTAGCCTCGTAGTATTTATTGATCATCGTCTACGAATTTTCGTTGTTGTTATTTTTAATTATTGTTTTTATTCGATACCCATTTGCAAATTGTTTAGGTATGTGTGACTCGCGAATAGCTCGGCCGAATTCGTCAATTTTCGGCCATCATCGGTGGGTAATGTCGCGAATGATGGCCAGTGTATCTAGACCCGCTCGTCCCAGGCTGTTCTGGGTTCCGCTGTGGAGGGCGGGGGCCACGAGCCCTGGTCGCGCTGGCCTTGGCCTAGTTTGATAGCCAGCATCGCAGCTGGTGATAGCGAGATAACTCACTTCCTAAATTATTTCACTTATTCCTGATTCAGGCCTAGATTTTATAAATAGAGCAACATATTTTACAGTAGTACGAGCGGATTTTTTTTTTGAGAGAAATCACAAGTTCTAAGGGTCTTGAATGGTTTGGCAATAAAGCACGCATTTGTGTCCCTGCACCAACAATGTATCCAATTCGTTAATTTGACTGCTGCAAAGTTAATTTAATCTCAAAATGATTTTTACCAATTAACTTAAAATTAATCGTGTCTTTGAAGTTTACTTGTAAAATCAAACCAGAAACATCCGTATACTAATCGAAAATTGATTGTAATAGTAACACGCGACCTCATACATACATTAAATATTATACATAAGTACATAGGTACTCATTCACACCCCAACCTTGATCTCTACTATAGCCTACTGAAAACGTTGCATGAGCCACCTAGCATTGTCTAGCCATCACATACAAAATGAATCTTACGCCAACCACGTAAGGTGTAAAGTGTTTGTTCGTTTTTCCCCGCTCAGACCTTGAAGACCGGCCTTGCCTCGCTCCGTTCTTTCCGCCTTCGCCGTATCAATTCATTATTATTTTTATTTTCGTATTTTTTGGGTAATTAATTCGATGTTTTGCATCGGGGAAATAAAAGGTTTAATTGAATTTATAAATAGGCGCTTTCAAGATCAATAGAATTGTAGTAGCCTTTCGAAACTAACAAATTAGGAGTTATTTTTGTGTATTTAAAAATATATTACTCATTGTTTTGAATACAAGGATAAGTAAATAAACAATGTCTTACGGATTACAATGCATTCATGCCTATATACCGACGCATGCACATACATATTATACACACACACATACACATTAACCTCGGTCCTACCGACCGAATGAATCCTCGTTTATAACTTTAGCTCGATGTTTTTATAAACCCAGCATCATCGGTGATCTAGTCTGAACGTAAAAATAGAAAAATTCAAAGGTCAGTTCTATTTACCCGACCCAAATAATGCCCCAAATTCAGCTGCGAGTAGACAACTCCGGAATTTTGCGCCGAAAAAATATTGTTCACGAAAAATGCGCTCACGCCCATGCGTAATCAAATCAGGCGAAGTGTGTCATGATCACTAGGTGAAGTTTAAATAAATTGATTTGAGGGCCGCGCCGTACTGACTGCTGTTTGTTCTGTGCTCCAGCGCGCTCGTAAGGCTCGGGGCAAAAGGACCACTTGCCCACCTTTGGACAGCCATTTGTCAAAGAGTAAAACGACCGGTTGCCCGTCATCGCCACGCAATGCTTAGTTTTGCAAATCCAAGACGAAAAGTTCTTCCAAATAACATAAAATTCACTTTAAACACATAAACAAAGTTTGCATTCACCTGTGTCAATCCAGGCAAAAATCAACGTAATAAAAATGGGCGATTTTATAACAAATTTAATTTGGTTGAACTGAAAGCCATTTTGACATCATCAACTCTATTATGTCATATTTTAATCTAGCCTAGAAGAACCTATAGCCATTTACTTACCAAATAAATAAATAATGCTGGACAGTCGACAAAACATCGGCTAAGAAGAGCTATTTACTGATACATTGATCAGCCTACTTCTCTTTAGCCAGCCGCCTCTGTCATGACCTGTAACCTAACATTTCATTTGTAAATGTTAGGTTACAGGTCATGACAGAGGAAATAAATTGGAGGAGAGAAATTGTTTTTACCACTCTGGCTCGAAAACGGTGAGAAAAATCGGTTTTGCTCACATCGCACAGCGCTCTATGACGTATAGAGTCTATAGAAACGTCTGTGTTTGTGGTCTGGCGGTCGCTCATCTGGACCTTAACTGCTGGTGTGACTATGTTTCCTTCTGAAGAAGGTTGCAGGCACCATACAGCTGTAAAGGGTGTGAATTCGCAGTGTGGTCCAAGGGTGAGGAATTAGCGATACTGTGCGATTCGAGGAACGGTTAGTCAAGTATTGAATCAAGTGTTATTGAACAAAGTTCAGTGTCAAAGCATTCAAGGTCCAACTTAAGTTTACGACGATTTACTGAGCTAAAGACACGTTAACTTGAAGTAAATACGATGAAACCTCCGTTTATGAAATATGGGACACCTTTTACAAGGAGTTAATACGAAAAAATTGGCTCATTCACTCTCTTCTCACGCGATGTGTTGATTTGATTTGAAAACAGGCCTTGGATTGTAGAGTTTTAACATCTTAATGCAGGCGACTGTACTAAAATAGGTAGGTACAATCGCCTGCATTAAGATGTTAAAACTTGTCGCTTGCCCCGGGGAATAAAGTCGTTATAGCAAAATCTATTTTTGTCAGGAAAAATAAAAGAAGGTAATTCTATTATTTCTAGGTTCTTAGGAATCTTAGTTACGCTACATATACAAATTATATATCAAATAAAAGCAATTTTTTCCTATTAAACCATATAAACGTTATTGATAATGTACCTATGTAAATATTTAGTGTGAATAACAAAATATAATTTACAGTAATTTATCTAATAAGACTGAAGAGCAATAGCATTTTACGATTTTTCACTGTTTGAACATAATTACGAACGACACAGTAACCGCACATTACGACGGTAATATTGAGAGATGTCTAGAACGTAATAAATTATTAACACTCTTTTCGCGGAAATATTGTGAACTTGGTGTCCTGGGCTTTTGACTCAAACCTTTGATTATTTTGTAGAATTACAATCAAAACTAAAACTATCTTCATGATGCGTTTTATTTCCGGAAAGTAAAAGTGGAATACAGACACGAGTTTTTTTTTAAATGTTTTGTTAAAATCTGAAAAAAAAAACAGTTATAGTACATCACCTAAGGCTGTCAAAAATGAAAAAAACAATAAAACAGTCCTAATAGTGTTTTGCGACTTTGTTCCCCGGGGCAAGCGTTATGTCACAGATTATAATTATTTTGTTTTAGTAACTATCTAGAGGTACATCGTCAAATTGGCACAGTTTTCAGATACCTAAATTCATACACTAGACAGAAAAAGTAATTATTAGATACTCTACCTTTACGCTACTGTACCTACTTAGCATGTTTTTATTCGAGTAAATAAGTTATTTTATTTTGAGTCTACCTAACTATTATTTATTTTTGTTGTTACTACAGCCAACTGTAAATAAAATATTGGTTTAATTAACGTGCCGTATTGCTCTTGATAAACGAAATACACGATATACTAATTATAATAGATTACCTACTGCTAAGGTCAGTGCAACGAACACCGCGTAGGTACCTTCTTATTTGTGACGTCAGAGCACGTGGCCCGAGCACTGGACCTATTACATGCATAATAATTATAATTATTTTATCTCTAATTACGGTGAGCTACCTCTATATTTTTTGGAGCAGTTCAGTAAGATCAATTGTAAAAACTTTTTTGTTTTTATTTGTAACTAGCTGACCCGGCGAACTTCGTATCGACTAACAGTCGATTCTTTAATTTTTTTTTTTTTAGAATTTTTCTCTCCGTAAGAACCATCCTCGTACTTCAAGGAATATTTTAAAAAAAGAATTAGCGAAATCGGTCCAACCGTTCTCGAGTTTTGCGCTTGGCAACACATTCAGCGACTCATTTTTATATTATAGAAGATTAGGATGGTTGGTTAGAAAAAGATATTACTTGTTTGTTTCGAAATTGCATTGAGTTTTTGTCTGTGACTTTACTCAATACCTCTAGGTACATAATAACTTTAATGATAATAAATCTTGAAATCGACGAAGGAATAGATTATCTCTAAACTATTCTAACAAAACAAAGATGGCCGATCAAAATAAAGACCTTAATTTACAATCATAAGAATCTGACACAAATTTTAAATAATACCGGTATAAAGTAATAATAATAGACGACACCGATTTAAATAGGTATTATGTCGTTTTTCTCAGTAATTTATTTGCTCTGAGTGCATTTCAATTTGGGGCGCATTGCAACACTGAAAACTGCCTTTGCGCAGGTTTCAGTCAAAACAATATGACAGTGCGTTGCACAACGCAACGACCCAGATTTGCTGCCCGAACCCAACCTACCTACTGTAGTCAACTTAGTCTGTCTTAAAAATTACATATTTTACTCAGCAGATTTTACAAAATGATGTTATTCTATCGGGAATTATGTTATTTTATGAAAAATTCATAATTCCGGCCCGGCCGGCCTTTGTCAACATCTCAAGGCGCCATTTTAGGGTTTATCAATTCCAAGAATGAAATAATTATTTTAAAAACTTTATAATTCTTTTCTAAGAATAAATTATTAGTTTTATAAAACAAACAACTAATAAATACGAACATGATTCAGTCGTATCTGGAATCCGGTAGTGTCGCAGCGTAGAGCGAGACAGGTGTATGTGCACGGCACGGGTGCGAGCGAGACACGGACAAGGTTACCCTCATGGCCACCTGCTTGTGTGTGGGTGCGAGGCTAGTGAGGTCGTGGTACGGTGGTGCGGGTTTGAACCCAGGGGGAAAATTATGAGGATTTTCCGCTTGTAAATTGTTAATATGGTATTCTTCGAATTATTATGTTTTATATTTTAAGGCTGGTAAAATTTTTGGGCGATATCAAGTTGTACGTCACGTGTAACACGCCCAAAAACAATTCCTAAGTACGATAAGAAATTACAAAGCTATAAGCAGATGAGGAATACTCAACCTTTGGAAAATTAGGAAAAGTCTTGATAAAATATTTTATAATAGGTACGATAGGAAGCTAAACGAACGTATACGATGTACCTACTACCAATATGAAACGTCTATTTCCCCTCTAAAATAAAATATAGATGAAAATATGTTTCCTGTCGCAGAAAAAGCACTGTTATGTCACAAGTTCACAACCATACAAGGTGAAGCCAAGCCTTCTGGCCTCAGGTCTTAGACCTTAGACGTGTCTACTTAGCACACCTAGCACATCTAGCACACCTCGAGTAGAGTCAGCTGCTAGCATTGCAAAGGGACATTTATTTTTCCATTAAGTAGGCACCTTACCTATTTAAAGGTTTATGAGTGGGGATCTGAATATCCGTTTTTTCCTCGCAATGTTTTTTTCTAGAAATAATTTGGAAATAAGAAACATGTTTAGAGTAACATGTTTTCTTTTAAAATTATTTCTAGAATAAAACGTCACGTATCAAGGTAAATCAAGGTGTTTTCTTTTAAAATTATTTCTAGAATAAAACGTCACGTATCAAGGTAAATCAAGGTGCATTAAAAGGCAGGCAGATTAAACATCAAAGCTAATCAAAACCTACAAACAATATAATAGGTACCTACATACACTTTTTACATTATGTAAGAATTGAGAGTTCATTACCTACGAGTTTTCAAAATAACAAAAGTGAATAATTTCACCAAATAGATGAAAGTGACATAACACGTCAAATCTGACAGCGTCAAGAACCGACGACCCCGGCAGAAGTGCCAAATAAGGCCAGAAAACGCTCACGTTGGCTTCGCTAGTCGCTAAGGCCGCGAGCTCGACATAGACCTAGTTACGTTGGCATTGGCACTACATTCATAAACTGAGGTCATTCGTTACCAGTTTTAAAAATAAAGCGACACATCGCGAGTGCTTTTTTGACACTTCGCGTTTTCACTTTCGATGTGAAATGAATGACAGTGACAGATGACGTGGCGGCCATCACTTTTTGCGTTGTAGATTTCGGTAGGGGGAGTATAAGGATGGCCTTTTTATTTTAAATGTGCTTTGTTGACGATGTAAAACGCGTTTTAGGCTAAAAGTATGGAGAGCAAACTATATATTTCCACGGTAGCCACTGTATTTTGTATAATACCTGGATCACGATAATCTTTGCTTACTTCCCATTGCTTCCAGTTCAGTCCTTTTAAATAAGTTTATTTTTCGTACGGATATTTATACATTTTCGGTTGCAGCGGTTTATTTCGAAGAAAGTAATAAAAGTTTCAAGGTGAACGCAATAATGTCATCGATAAAAGTGAATTTGAAAGTGAAAGTCGAGCGTGAGTGTTCACTTTTACGACGTTTTGAGATCTTTTGAATAAGAAACTTGTTCTTTTCGATTAAATTTCGTTACTCGCGAGGTTATATTTGTGTTTTTCAAGTTTTTCTATGTGGTTGGCTGACACTCTTTATGACTCCGAAGTACCAAAAGGGATAAAGATTTGGTAAATGAGGTAAATATAGGTTATTAAATCATTAAGTTTTTTTTTATATACGTTTTTACCTTCTAGGTACAACTTACCTAGAAGGTAGTTGTAGTTACTATAAATCAACATTTATAGTAATTTGATTATGTTATTATAAATCATTTATATTTAATGTATATTTTAACCTTACACTTCTAGTGTGTATTATTAGGTTATTGATAAGTTATTGATATATTTCAAAACGAAAGCTAAATCAAAAGTAATCAATAACTCAAAATGTTGTTCTTTACATACAGAACTGATAACTCAAACTTTCTCGTAAGGTCACGTTACATAACTCATTTAAGTTATTCATTCAATAACTTATTCAAATACCTATTTATGTTAGGTTAAAATTAACTAAGAGTTGCACAATAGTTGCCTATAATGTAATCGAGTTTAGTTATTTAACGATTTAAATAAGGTTATGTTTGGTTTTATTGATGGCTCTTAACATTATAATAATTAATTATTTATACAAAAAACCCTTCCTGGTGATGTACATTAGTTATTTCTGACACCTAGGCGTCTTTCATAGTTGAAACTATTTAACTGTTTAGTGCAAAAGTTCAATCAAAATTAAAAAGTTATATTAAAATCATGCTCTTTGTAGGTTCCGAAACTGAACCCGTAACAGACCAGCTATTCACCCACTGTGCGACGGAAGTTGCACACCATGATTTCATCAAATAGTACCCACGCCATAGTTCTTTCGTCCCCCTACAGCACACATAATGACGACCGGTGTGGCGCGGTGGGCGAAGGTCCGCCTGCGATGCAGGAGGTTCGATTCACGCCTTGGGACAAAAGTTTGTACGATTTGCATAGATTTCTTACGGGTTGTTCAGGGTATGTTCCATGTATATTAAAAAATATCTGTATTTGTAATGCAACACGAAATGAACAATTTTAAGTATTTCAATGTTCGATTTTGTCACTTTGATTCTTTACTAAGGTTCTCAGAAGTCTTACATGCAACAAAAAAAAAATCATTATTTGAAAAATCTCGCGTGAGATGGGAGGATCGAGCATAATCTCACGATATCTCACCAAGGAGATATGGGGTCGAAAAATCACCTCACGTAATTTATGGATGCCCCGTAGATGATGCTATATGAATTGTCCAGCATTATTTATTTAAACGTCCTACGTCCACTGTTGAACATACCTCCCTTAACATGAAAGGTCTTGTCATTTAGGTTGGTTTAGGTTTTGCCAGAAATTAAGTGCTGGTGTTATTCACATCGTTTACATTTATTGTTTGTTACCTTACTTGCACCTACAAATCGTTGTGAAATTAGCTACTTCATTAAGTTTGTTTTTCTTAAGATTAATTATTGTACCTAACACCGGTAGACCAAATAAACAAAAATAAAATTAAACATCCATACGCTCGGCAGCCGCATTGATGATATTAGTGGAGGTGTCAAAAATACACAAAAAAAGGTGCAGCACGTCCTCTGTTAGGGTATTTCTTCGCCGTTTCTACTACGCGACGCGACGCGTCAATTTAATTTCCCCGAGTAAAATTCTTGCTACACAAACTCAAGCGGCGTAGCAGTGCTACGAGTTTCGTAGCAACCGTAGAGGGTAGCCCTTTTTCGTAGCAGGCCATTTTCTTCCTCATTACAAATTATACAAGTAGTTTTCTGGTAGAACGTATTATGTATGTATTCTTTAATAATGTCTCATTAGTGTGGACGCGCGACGTCGTTACTTGGGTTCTATTAGGATATTTTAATAATTTGGCGCGTTTTAAAAAAGTATAAACCGACTTCATATTTTGGTTAATAGTATTCTATGTCCACATTGCTGAATAATAATAGTGGGTTTGGTAGTCGTTTTAAGCCCGGAACACTTCGAAAGTACGATCTAATTTTTCTAACATCTAGTTTTAATTCTAATTATACAGGGTGGTTTTTTGAGAAGGGCGGTGATGGCCATATCCGAAACCACGAGAGTTAGAGAAAAGTCGTGAAAATTTATAAAAACAATAACTGCATATTTAGTTTATTTGTAAACCTTTTGTCGTAAATCGACAGTAATGATTTTTTCAAAAATAAGACACCTGTATTAATGAACCAATGGATTTTGTTCCTGATGAGGATCAATCTTTGTAAAGAAATGTTTTACTAAAAATGAAAGGAAAACGTAAGGTGTCTTTGTTTTGATAAGCCTTTCGGGTAGATGTCCATCAAAAATAAAAAAGATTAAAAAAAATGCAGTTACTGGTTTCTTATAAATCGAGGGCATGGCTCCTTTCACAACTTTTCTTTAACTCGCGTGGTTTCGAACTTGGCCGTCACCGTCCTTCTCAAAAAAACCCCTGCATAAAATACAATAATAATATTCTAATAATCTAATCTAATTTAATTTGAGGCCATGGAAACCATTCACTTACCAGAGGGTCTACTCACAAAACGAAAACAGGAGTTTCTTAAATATTATGATCTTTTTTAAGTTTTACGGGATAAGTACTAATCCCTCGGGAATAAAATTTTACAGGAACCACTTCAGGATCATTCTCTAAACAATTGTGAAAAAATCAGCAAAATCGGTTAACCGATTGCGGAGATATCCAGTATAATATATAACAGTCAAATAATATAAATAAATTAGAACTAATATTTACAATTAAAACTATTGACTCTTGCAACCAATCTACAGGTAGCTCAACTGACCCATATCAATACCAGTCGGAAGCGTCCCCAAGACGTTGGCTGCATTGCCCCGCTGTTTGGCAATGCTGATGCGCTGGGCCAGATAATCGCAAGCTCTCAGGTCACGCGTCGCTTCGACCAGACGCTCAGACATTTTTTTTTAAACCCGAAGAGCCTCGGTACCCCACGGACCTGGGGTCTCGACTCCAAGGAGAGAAAATCTGTAAGCTCTGTCGAGACCCCATTTCTCAAAGTTTCCTTAAAAGCTCAGCCCAGCTTACTAAATCTTTAGCAAAACTTTGAATAAAAGGTTTTTGAGAGTTTTCTTCACAACGTTTCTCCGGGATTTCTTTCCAAGAACCCTAGTAAGTGTCAAATATTAGGGTAAAGCGGTAGCTCAATTATTACGTATTTGCGGAACGCATTCACACTAATTACAGTTTACTCTCAACAATTGTTGACGATACAAGATAGATCATCTTTAAGTAATTAGAAATTGAAGTTTTGTGGCTATCCTAACAATAAATCAATTTTAAGACTGTTGCAGGTTTTATCATCACTCTCTGTAATATTAATTAATGAATCCGTTATCTATTATCAGTGCTTTAACGATTAATTACTCCTAAGGCTCAGCAACCAGAACTGTACCTTGGTCGTCAATTGCATTGGGTCTGCCCTGTGCAGTTTCACCCACTAAATTGTTTTGAATCGAATTGCCGAAGTGCCTGGATAAGGTGCAAAAGCATCGCAGCTTCCCGGATACGGCGGCAGTAGTAACATTGCTAGGCAACGGTACACGTGCCGCCCCCCGACGGCGCGGGGTGCCCCCTTCCACCCCCACCCACTGCACCGAGTCACTCCTGATTGATTCCCGGAATATCCGGGGCACTGGGACTGTTGTGTATACTGTGGCTCTGTAATGAGTCCGGGATTCCCCGAATTCGAAGAGTAATTGGAATGAACATTTGGTGAACTATTGTGGCGTTTGGTATAGTTTTTATTTTAACAATTTATTCAGGTAACTACTCTCATCAGCATATAGCGTCCAGTGCTGGTGCTAAGTATGCCTCCAAACCGAAACCAAAGCGTGCTCATTATTATTGGTACACCACACAACCGGCGGATCTCTGTAGAACCATGTCACAGTAAAAAACCCCAAAAGTGGCGTTTGTTATTGTGTTTGGCGTTTGCTTTCTTATTGTGACAAGGTTCAGAGTTCCGCCAGTTGTGTGGTCTACCTATAATACTTTCCACGGGTTTGGAAATCAGAATTTGACAGATACGTAGCCCAATCAATTGTTTCATATGCTTATTTTATTTTGTAAATACGTGCACAAGGTAATCACTGTAAATTTATTTGTGAATCAAATAAGCCCATAAAGTAACAACGGACTTAAAACGAACGTTTACTTGAAATATTTATGACGGAACTGCGTAAAAGGAGCAATCCCACTCACTTCACCTAACCCTAACCTACCCGTAATAGAGGAGCTTGTAGCCGCCTACACCGGGGTGTACGGGAGTACGGGGGGTGCGCCCTCCCCCCTTCCCACGTGTTCAATGGATGATAGTAGATAAGTCTACTTATAACTAAGTAGGTACATAGTAACGGAAAAAACTGAGATATTAGGTAATGAGGAAGAAAGAAAAGTGACGACTCGAGATAATGAATAAATAAATAAATAATGCTGGACAACTCACACAGCATTATCTAGCCCCAAACTAAGCAGAGCTTGTGTTATGGGTACTAGATAACTGATATACATAATACAATACACTACATGGATAGATATTTTTATTATACAGATCAGGTTATAAAAATACAGAACATAATATTTTGATATTTTTAATGGTGGTAACATATATATATATAAATATTAAATTAAATCGTATTAGTTGCTAAATAAATATTTACAAAAATACTATTGACATGACGGATCCGATGTCAAAACTTACAGAGCGATCAATGTGTGACAAAATATCAGAAAGATTTCTGAGCATTGGAATATTGGCCTGGTTATCGGTTATTAACACAATACGATCATTATAAAAGTACACTAATTTATACGGAAAGTATAATTGTCCCAACCCAACTGTCCCATTGCTAAAGGTGAACACCATCATTGAGAATTGGGCGGGAAATAATTGTGAACTAGCGACAGCTAATAAGTCCTGAAGTTTGCCTGCGACGCAGTAGTTTGCGGATTCAATTCCAGCCTTGGGACAAACATTTGTTTATTTGTTCCGTATGTTTTTATTAAATGCTATTTAAAATTCACTCTGTTGACGCGTCTTTTTAACCCCCGACGCAAAAAGAGAGGGGTGTTATAAGTTTAATGTCTGTCTCTGTATCTGTGTATCTGTCTGTGATATCGTAGCTCCCAAACGGATGAACCGATTTTCGTTTAGTTTATTTGTGTCATAGATAATTTTATCGCGAGTGTTCTTAGCTATGTTTCGTGAAAATCTGTCGTGCTGTTTTTTTAATTTTTAATTTGGTTCTTGTTATAAGTAAATTACATTACTTGTCGATTTCTCCTGATCCTTCAATAAATATTGCTTACAATCGTATCTGAAACTCGACACCAAGCAACTGAGTTTTAGTTATTTGTGCCGTGGTTTATTTACAAACCATATCTCCGTACCTAATTTTGACGATTGTCTAACTTAAATTTTTCTTTTCTAAATTACTTACTTGTTATTATGTTGTGATATTCACACTGTCATTTAACCGTGAAGGCCATTTATTAGCTTTTTTGTTGCTAGATTCTTGTAATTTCTTTGTATTTATATTCGCTGTGTGGTACCGGCTTAGAATTTGCACTACCTCAACTCTTCCCGCGGGTGTCGTAAGAGGTGACTAAAGGATATCCACCGGGGAGGGCAGCAGCGCCCCATGCAAAACCATTCTACCACCGAACTGCGATCCCCAACCCGCATGTCCAGCGTGGGAATTATGGGTATTACCCCCCATGTGATAAAAGCCATTATGGCGTATAGCAGGGGGAGACCTGCGACCAGTTGTGGACCAATACAGGCTGTTGAGGTTGTTGAGGTATATAAAGCTGTAGGCCTTCCATAAAATAAATAAACAAAAATTCTACATTGAGTTTCCTAGTGTATAAGTTCCCATATCAGTTATCTAGTACCATAGTCCATTAACCAAGCTCTGCTTGCTTTTGGGCTAAATAAGATGTGTGGATAGATTTATTTCAATTTCATAGTCATGTCACTTAAATTCTAATAAAGCTCTATAAACCTACACTGCAGACATTGTCTACATTTTCTCAAACATCCACATTTTCTCACCTTTAATACCTAATTCTTCATTGTTTCTAAAACCCCCGCATTACGCCAACGACTGGGAGAGGAGGGGGCCGGAACCGGCACGTGCTCTATGAAACGAGATGTTTTTAAATATTTCTTGGAAAGCAACATTTTCTTTGTGAGAATTTTTAAACAAAGTTATAGGCTGTTATGTAGGTGTGACCTTTTGCCCATTATGAGTCAAATTGTAACTCGAAATCCGAACTTAGTCCGTTGTGGATACACACACAAGTAAGTACATAGTTAGCGTTTATGATGTGGTGTGTAGCTGAATACAGAAAGAGCATAATATGGAGCCATCGGAAAATAATTTGGGAGAAATGATCCTCCTTTTCTCCGATTTTGTGTGACGTCTCGTGTGGATGGTTATATTATTAACCACCAACGCAAAAAGAGAGAGGTATTATAAGTTTAACGTGTCTGTTTGTGTACCTGTCTATGATATCGTAGCTCCCAAACGGATGAACCGATTTTCGTTTAGTTTTTTTTTTGCGTCATAGATAATTTTATCCCGAGTGTTCTTAGCCATGTTTTATGAAAATCTGTCGGGAGTTTTTATTTTGTTCTTGTCTAGGTTCTACAAGTAATTTAGATGGCAAATAAGAAGTTTTGCGTACATTGTACGCGATTTGCTATGAATCTTTGCGAAAAGAAACTGGATCAATTGTAGATTTGAAATCTATCGACATAATGTTGATTTTGAACTGCAAAATGCATGAGCATGCTTTTTTTGCATTCCATGAAAAACGACAATTGAGTCGAATTTAGCTTTAACTTAGGTTTAGGTATAGCAAATGGCTTGCAATTGTCGCAAAACTATCTACTAGCTAGAGATATGTAGAAAACTTGTAGAACGCAAAAAAATATAACGTCAAGTGCGAGTCGGACTCGTGCACTAAGGGTTCCGTTAAATTGTAAGACCTTTATAAGACTTACTTCTTGCCAAATTTTACGATTCTAGGTCTACGGGAAGTACCCTATAGGCTTTGTGTGCATGTGACTTTTGATTGCGTTGACTTAGATGTTTTATTTACATATATCGAGGCTGCAAGAAGTTACGGACTTGAGTAGTTGATGTTAATTTCAACTCGATACCTCCAGACAGACGGAAAACAAAGTGATCATATAAGGTTTCCTTTTTTCCTTTCGAGGTACGGAACTCTACAAACTGAAAACTACCGGCACCACCGGTGACAAGCAACCTTAACCGGTAATGATCAATATTTGTCAATAACTCCTCGTTTTGAAGCATAAGTAAATATTACAAACGTAAATGAATACCAGCCAGCGCAGACGGTATGCCGCCTTCAAATCACAGTATAATGGGAAACCGATAGAAACCGAAAACCGATAGTTCGACAGCAGGCAAACTTATTAATAATTCATTGATTATGCTGGATATATTTAATCTACGAGTACCTACTATTGATATACTTTGACAGCGAGTTATATCTAGGAGGGCAATTTTGAAATCATTTCGTTTTTACAAGTTAGCTTTTATTTAACTTCTAATGTATGTGACTATGTTTGTACCGGTGGAATCTTGCAACTCAATTTTGAAGCAGAGCTTCAACCGATTGAGTTGAAATTGTGTATACACTTTTAGTTTGGATGACAATGCATTAAAAGCTGGTTTTTAAAAAAGGTTTTTAAAACATTAAAACTTAATTGTACTGTAACAATATAATTTTAGTTTTTTTAACGCGTATTTTTAACCTGGTACTACGCGATAAAAACCCGTTTTATAAATAAATAATATTAATAAATAATAGAAAATTCACACCGCATCATATAGCCCCAAGCTAATTTTATTTAGTACTGAAAAAATACTATATAATACCTAGCCCTGTATGTATTGCCCGCTTAAACAAAAAGAGGATGGATTTTAATTTAGTATATAGATAAAACAATTCAAAACAAAGCAACTCATTGTATAGGTATTCCTTTTGGCAAATTTTACACAGGTATTTGTTGCATATTTCTAGTCAGAAAGTTTGCACACGGGATGCATCTTCAATCATTTTGACAAATAGCACGTTGTGACGTCACTTCCTCTGCACTCTGGCGCACTTTCCATTTGATGCACTTCCGCCTGCTAATGACATGTCAATATCGTGATGTATGGTAACATCGCTCGTAGATGTTGTGATTTATATGTTACAAAAGAACAATCTCTGCGGCACAGAAGAGGAAACTCCGTCGACGACTTAGAAGGTTGCAGGTTCGACCGCCACAGGACAAATGGTTGCAAAAACAAAGGATGCTAAAAAAATATCGCTATTTACCATCCTCGTGGGTGAGGTACTTACCAAAGTTTGTTATAAGTATTTATAATACTATTCTTTTTTAAAATAAATATTTCGTTTAGTTTAAAATATTTATACAAAATACCCAATAACATGGAACATATACTAGCAGATTTATACAAACATTCCCTGTATATGTGAAATTTATGGGAATGAAAACATAAGTCACATAATTGCATCATTCAAACAACTAATCACGAACTTGGCCTTTGACTCTTCTAGGTCTACCCCATGCCTACGTGCCCGGGAGATGTTAAACTTGTTTAGAACTAGATTCTGCCTACGTACGCGTTTTTAATAAAAAGACAATATGCCCAGATCTAGATTCACATATAGATAGATAGATAGTTAATAGCTTTATTGTACCATCAATGCTTATGAAATATCTTACAAACAACTAATTAAATCTAGCATGGCACAATCGGCGGCCTTATCGCTAAAAGCGATCTCTTCCTGGCAACCTTTGGATGGACAGGATCGGTTCGTGTAGAACTTGACGGTGGCGTTTATGATACTACAAAATACCTAAATAAATATTTTGCCTAGAATTAGAAATTAGAACAACAAAGAAAATATAATTGGAATGACATATGATCGGAAACTATAGGTACTAAGAAAACTAAAACTAAAGCTAAAAAATAAAAAATACATATATGATCAGTTTCAGCCCGATCTATTCCTAGTTTTGCGTTATGAAGTAACAAACATCTCAATCATACTAGAATAAACTATGACATTTTTTTACGCATCGAGGGATCAGACTGACGGTTTATTTTATTTTGTCCTCAACTCCGTTTTAAAATTAGTCCTGTAGAGTTATTGGTAACCCCTTAACCCATAGAAACGTATTCCATTGAGCTTATAGGCTGTTACCAAAACAAGCTCGTAGCACGCACCCGATACCGCGTGGCACTCGTACTCCTAGCCTTGAACCACCCTGTATCGATCCAAACTACTGCCGGCACTCACTATGTAACTGGCTGTGGACTTTGTGCGCCGAAAAACTCCCGGTTACTGAGGCTCTTCAGGATTTCCTATTGAGCTACGCTGTTTGTTATGTATGAGTCACTTTATGAAATAAATAGGTATTTGGGAGTTGATATTTTTTTAACTTTACTGAAAGTAGATTTATCACAACGATGATGACTAATCGATTTAAAAATATTTCACATTATATTTTCACATTACAGCACAAGACTTGACGATAAATATAATAATTATACTAGCTGCATTCTTACTACCTGTTGTCCTATTACCCGTTTTCCCGTAATAATGAAACATTTTCATTTTTTCACATTTATGTTCATCAAGAATAATGTGGCTTCTAATGGCAAAAGAATTTAATTTCAAATCGGTCCACTAGTTTCGGAGCCTGTTTAATACAAACAAACAAACAATCAAATCTTTCCTATTTATAATATTAGTACATATACGTATATACGATGCATAAACATTAATTTACTCATAAGTAAAAATCATAAAACGAATTGAGAATCTGTAGGTGCAGTGTGCGACCCTGACAATCTATCCCTTTTACATAAACCTGTTGGCAATCTCTACAAGGGTATTTGGTCGGCCGCAGGAGAGGAAGCGATTTCTTTAAAGTTTTCGATGAAGATTTTGAACATCGACTGCGCGCTGTCTTTACAAACTGTCAATAACTGATATCGCTTCCGCTGCACACCGTAAACGCAGCCTTAGTATAGTCGAGCATACCAAAACATACAGCCTTAGGTTCAGATTCAGATCGTTTGTTGTCATACATCATATAAATAAAAAAATATATAAAATAAGTAATATTGCTTAAATTAAGGCGCACACCCGACCCAAATCAGCAGGCAGAGATGCGAGGTTGCTCTTTTTGCTCACCATCGGGTCAAAATAAGCAACTTCGCTTCTCGCACTTACAATGTACATAATAAAACTTTTACAGAGGCAATAAATATAAACTTATGATAGGTATCACAAACTGAAAGTTCGATTTTTCAAAATTCCTTCGTTTAACATAACAATATGATAAAATAGGTGGTGGCGATTTCGGTCAGGCGTCTTAAATGATGAGGCTATGACTTAATTCACTAAATACAATATTTCTGTAGAGGGGCAATCGTCAATGTAAAAGTACACATATGCTTAAATCTAAAGTTCTTGTAAATCTATCACTTTAAATTAAGTGCTTCAAGGTGACAGGTAATTTAGAAGATTTGACCTTAAACTGACTGAAATCGTTTTCCAAAAACTCGGTTTACTCCGGTTAGGTTCACTCCTTTAGCAGCACACATACGTTTACTGTAGAAAATGCCCCAACAGGGGAGTTTTGAAATAATCACCACGCCTGGCAGGCGGATCGGTGATGGCAGTAGAAGTGTTAAAAATAAACAGAAGGAAGCTGTCCTTCCCCTGGTAGTTCCTTCAGTCAGCTCTCTAGACATCCACAGACTGCGTTGCAGGGGTCGTTTTTCTTGCGGCGTGACCCCACGGTGATCGCAGTAGACGTGTTAAAAAAATACTGCCTTAGATTCACTCACAGTAGTTAAACTATCCAAGAAAGACAGAAAGACAGATTTTATTTACCTTACGAATAACTACACAATACATGAAAAATCAAAAAAAATCGGAAAAAAATTCGACTTCGATGGGACTTGAACCCGCATCCTTCCGTCAGTACCAGAATGTGCTAACCAACTACACCACGAGGTCAAGTGACGTGGGAGTCGAAAATCTCTGCGACTTCCTACGGACTCTAGCGCCGTTAGCTCCACCTACAGGGGAAACATTGAAGTTATCCAATCCTGTTCAAAGTCTAAAGTTACATTTAGTTCGTTTGACGAGAGGTGTCACGTTGCTTAATTCTAAGGTTTTTTGTTATTATTGTTATTATGTGGCTTATTCCAATAATCCCCTGCCATGATCCCCTGCGAAGGGGATTTCTGGACTTTTTGTCCAATAATCCCCTGCCGGTTCAAAGAGAAGAGGCGCAGGGGATTTGTGGACAAGAGTTCCAGAAATCCCCTGATCCACTTATTTACACCGTAAGTAGTTGTTCGTTCTTGAAATAATCAAGTGCAAACAACTAAGTAACCTAACCTTATAAGTAGATGTTATTAGAAGTCCCGTCGAGGTCGAAAATTTTTGCGATATTATTTGATTTTTTAGAAATTACCCTGAGTGTGGGGTTACGCACTATAATAACAAAAAACCTTACAATACATAAAGATTTTATTTACCTTACGAATTACTACACAATACATTGAGCATTAATAGTTAAATGCATCATGCTATGAAATAAAATGATATAAATTTTGTGCGTAGCAGAACTCAAGGAAAACGTGGGTTTCTGGGTTTCGCGCAGCATTGTGCGGGATACACACTGATGTGTGCGCCCAGCGCTGGTTTTCAGCGGAAACCATAGTAATTACGTCACGGCCCTCTAGAGCATCCACTCTATCGTAGAAAGAAAAGAAAACTATCGTAGAAATACCTGAATACTCGCGTGAGACGCTTTCAGTTGCACAAACACAAACAAACGCAAAAAGACAAGGAAACAATTAACGCACAATTGCCATTTGAATCAACCACCGATGGCGCGTGATTAGCGCTAATTGCAGTGAAAGTGATGCACTAGTGTGTGCGGGCCTTAATGTCTTCCGTGGAGATCACTGCATTATCATATTTATCATAGAGAATGTGCCTCTGTGGAAAAAACCTTAAACTTAAGTTTGTACATTGCAAGTAACTAAATAATATTGAGATGGAATTTTTGTACGGAGTTTTGCAGTAGAGTCGTGAACATAGGGTGTAAGGTTTTTCTTATAGGATTTATTGGAACTAAACATGAGTGACGACGAAGGTGATGATGATAATAATGAGCAATCTAGAAGATTCCATACATTATTTCAACATAACATTTGAAATGTTGATTGGAATCGACGGCATGGTGACCACAAAGCTCACATTATGTCATCGGTTACGTTTTCCACCATCATGTCACGCGGTGAACGTCCCGAGGTGAACGCACTGCTCGGAAAATCTTCGAAAAGCGAGCGTCCAGCGGAAAAATAATACACCGCGAAATAAACCTTTTATAGGGACGTAAATTTGAACTCGTAAAAATCGTTTAACACAAGCTTTACGAGTGCCACGATTTCCTGGTGGACTCACTTTCGCGAGCGAACCCGATCGCTTTCCGCGGCTTTCCTCGCAGAAGTACAGCCGTCTCGCTCTAGCGCGCCGTCTCGCTCGCGCCCAGGTTCGACGACCGGGGCAACGAGCGCGCGAAAGTACTTTCACTGCGCCAGCGCAAGTCTCTAGCGTGTATAGAGTATAGTGCGACGCGCGTTTCGTTTCCACCGCTGGAAATTTAGCACTGAGTTAGAATAGAAACGCGCTTGTCACGGAGAAATGGCCTCTATCGACAGTGGCGGAGGATCCGCAACAGTTTGGTTAGTTTAACTAGTTGTAATTCATCTAGGAATGCGTCTGCCTGCGCGCGCGCCCCCGGCTAGTCCAGTAATGAGCTTTTGTTCTAGAACAATGCCGGCTTGTTCCAGTGTTATTGCTTTGAAAACATCGTATTTTACACGCGAATGAACCATTGAACACCTATACCTGCGCTTGCGCTGGATGCTGGCCATCAATAGAAACTGAAACTGCACCCGCTCCTTCAATACGATCTAACTCAATAACCCAACCACATAAAGAGAGATTTTAGAGACCATTTCAGTAGATTACTTCAGAATGTTGGGTGTCGATTAGAATGTAGCAACCAGAATATTTAAATGAAGATAAAACATCACTAAAGACTTCTTCAGTTTACATTGAAAACATCAAATTCTCAATCCATACTATAGTATTACAAATTCGAAAGTCTCATCAAAAAAACACTGTCTATCTGTCTGTCTGTTACCTTTCACGCCAAAACGGCTGAATGGATCTCAATGAAATTTGGCTGTAAATGGTATCCCTTGGATTGAAAAAGCGCGTGCGAAGGCGCGGGCGACAGCTAGTTGGATATAAAAGCTAGTGAGTACGCTACGCAATCAACTAGAACAATACAAACATATTTCTCGTCTAATCTCAAAGCCAGCGCGTATGCACATAAAGTCGCATAATAAGATTACACCTGCAAACGTAACTTAAGCATTGCGTCACCCACAGCAGTTTGTACCAGAGAAAGCAGAGGCCAAAAGAATTTAAAAGTGTACCACTAAAATTACACTGTTCAATGCCCTTGTCAGGAGCATCCTTGAGTTTACATGCATTTCCTGGAACCCTTCTATTCCATCCATTCGCAGAGACTTGAAACTATTCAAAGATCGTTCACTCGCCACCTTGCTTTCATTTCATCTGGTATATCTCACAGGACTCCATTTTATTAAAATTCTTTTTCACTTTTCTTGCTCAAAAAGTATATCATAATAGTGTAGCTTAGCGGGCCTAAAACTCGAGTTTAATACCTAGGGCTAAAAAGTATTTTTTCTTTTTAATTTTTATCTAAAATCATCAGCCCGTACAAAGCATTCGTTCTCTTACATAAAAACTCGACTTCTTGGTGCTCCGTCAATCTTTTTTTTTGAAAATAGAACCTTCTTGGTGATGTTTTATGAAGGTTGATTCTTCCCTTCACGGTAGAATGCGAACTGTTTCGTTGCGGGTTAGATAGAGATTAATAAAATTTCTGAAAATTGTTTAATTTTCAATTGTTTTATTTTCTCGCAATCGAAGTGAAAAGTAGAGTGTTTTACTCGGGCCAAAACCACCCATTATAACTCGGTCTTGTCATCCTCCCTCGCTACGCTCGGGAGTATAACAACCTCGTATATAATGGGATGGTTTAGTCCCTTGTAAAACAATCTACTATAATAAGGTCCCCTTAATATTCGTCGTACTAACCTTCTTACACGAGGAAATTAACGGCATAGTCGATTGTAAAGACATCCTGTTTAACATTAGCCTCGGCGTACCAACCAGGACCAGGCACCCTACCACTATCATTTTCAACACTCCTCCCTGCAACTATAATAAAGGCCTACAGGCTCCAGTAGTTCAGCTCTGTAATCAATATAACTATATTGTCAAACAAGTTCCTGATATAGACATATTCAGCAATCGCAATAAATTCAAGTTTAAAGTGCTGGAATATTTCCAGCATGATTCAATCTCTTTTTAGATCTCTGTTTTTGTGTTTAAATCTTAAAAAATAAATAAAAGTTCGAATTTTGTAATTTTAGAATGGTCATAAGTTTAATAACCAGATATTCCATTTTTGTTGAAGGTACCTACCTACTTTTTAACTTGATCCCAATAATTTAATTTAGTATAGTATTATATAGTTTTTAGGAAGTATTCTATAAACAATGTTGTGTCCGCCTGTTATTAGCTTAAATAATAAAACCTTCTTAAATAAGTATTATTTTAATAAATAAATAAATAGATACTGCCGTCAATTTTCGGTTGTAAATTCGAGTACATCCCGTCGTCCCGTGACCACGATCGCTGTAACACGGTAGAAACGTAAGGGAAATAATATCTAAAATATGCGATAAATACCCGATAAATAATTCTTAATTATGAAACAGGGTAATACAGGGTAACGGTATTACAAGGAGCTACAGTGATTGCCAAAAATGTGCAAAAACTGCATAATCGCTACCTATGTCGTGTATGAATGGTAGGAAGCGCGAGGGAAAGCGTCACGAGCGCACGCGCAGCTCCGCTACTATTGTCTATTATAGCTACTACACTTTATTGTGAGCCTGTGCACAATGCAGGTAGATCAGATCAGAGGACTAGACATTTTGGTTCACTGACATAGAGCTATACTGATTATATACTATCACAAAGATATCATTGCAGAATCGTCCATAGATGTAAGAAACTCTAGATAGCGTGCGGTGCTATTTGCACGGAGATGCTGATAGAATGGTTTTAACCTTGACACTTTTGACACACGTCCCTGCATCTGTAGTTTCTTTCATCAAAGGTATAAAATAATAAATAATGTTGGACAATTCACACAGCATTATCTAGCCCCAAGCTAAGCAGAGCTTGTATTATGGGTACTAGATAACTGATATACATAATACACTACATACATAGATATTTTTTAATATACATAGAAAAATCCAGAACACCCTGAATAAATATCTGCAGATCATACAAACACTTGTCCCGAGGCCGTAATCCAAATCGCAACCTGCGTCGCAGGCGGACCTTCGCCGAAAATGCCGAAATTGACATTCTGAGACGATACCATAGCTATGCTTGAAGCGTTTAATTCGGTGAAATTCGGCCCCTGGACTAATAATAATTATTACTTATATAAGATTACACGTAACACTAAAACAAAACAAAAAATGAAAATTACAGTACAATATAAAACAAGTGTAAGCGGTCTTATTGCTCAAAGCAATATCTTCCAAACAATCTTACAAAGTGTGAGTAGACAGGAAGATTAGTACCTGCTTATTAATTTGTTCCGTTGGTCTGGGTGTTTTCTATGTATAATAAAAAATATCTATCTATTTAGTGTATTGTATTAAGTATATCAGTTATCTAGTACCCATAACACAAGCTCTGCTTAGCTTGGGGCTAGATAATGCCGTGTGAATTGTCCAGCATTATTATTATTATTTTATAATTTCTGGGAGCGTTAGAGCGTTAAGTCTACAGTAATTCAGTTATAAGAAGCAAAACAAGGCTCAAATAAATTATTATAAAATAATATATAAATAATACGCTGTCTGTGAAGATTATCAGGTTCATTACTCATTAGGTTCGCACACAGAGCACCACTCACCGTCTCATAGAGATCACATCATGTTAAATCGACCCAGAGATGGCTCCACCAGTCATCACAATTAAAGTTATTTTCTTTGGGTACGTGGGTTTCGCATTATAATTGTTAGTTTGCGGCAAACTGTCATAATATAATCGCGGCACTGTATTTCCGTAATTATTGACAAACAGACAGCTGCAGCAGTGAAGATTTCTAATTATTTTATGACCTACTAGCTTCTGCACGCAGCTTTGCACTCGTTTTCCCAGGGTTAAAAATTAGCCTATGTTTTATTCGAGGTTTAGAACTACATCTGTACAAAATTTCAGCACGATCCGTTTAGTAGTTTTGTCGGGAAGAGGTAACAAACTATACCTACATCCATACATCCAAACTTTCGCATTTATAATATTAGTGTGATTCTGAAAGCGGTGATTTAACCTTTCTAAGGTTTTACTGTACTTACATTTAAAAACTAAAAAATTTATCGCAAAAGATCGCTTTAAGTTCGGGAGAAAATAGCAGATAAAGCTTAGAAAACATTTTGAAAAAAGCTCTTACACGTACCACCATTCTCATGATCGTGTGAAGCTCCAATTATGTTAATAAATAAATAATATTAGGTAATATTGACTTTTAATTATGAGAGAACAATTTTGGTTCGAAGAATTTAGTCCTAACATCGATCAACACTATGTTTTTTTTAAACGCGGCGCACAATGAAAAATGAAAAAAAAATATTTGGATAGAGGACATTAATACAAATAAAAAATGTCACATAACATAATGTCGGTTTCTGAGATATTCACATATGATGAAAAACCATTCGACCAACAGTTATTTTCAACTGCTGATTTTGAAAAAAAACTTATTGGTGGCCGATGTTAGGTTCACTCTCCATATAAAAATCTTCAAACCCCTTTTGAATTTCAGTAAAACATCTCGGCGACTGTCCCAACTAACATACAAGTCGCAATTACGACGTAACTCGTGGGTTTTCTCGACACTTCATTTTGGAATTACTATTGCGCAATATTAGAGTGCGTTTTAGATAGACCTTTTTACCATCACCCTGTATAATCATCATCGTTCGCAAGGGTTATTGGTAATTCACTGACACTGCGTCAACTGCAGGTTCTGCCCATCATCACGAACACGTTAGTAAAGACACCAGATCTTAATTCTTAATTTTTTTTGTAAATCGCCTCACATACAACACATACACATATGGCATTACCCTGGCTGGAAGACAGCCGAACAACCACACACTGATAATTTAATTTAACGCTTAACGTGTAATGAAATTCCATAGATTTTTCTATCTCGCATTTTAGTACACCTGCAAACTGCAAAACCTTATTTTTTTGGAAAAGGACTAAGCAACTTTCTGAGCAGGTGTAGTATAAAGTTATAACAGACAGTCGGACAGACAGAGAGACAGAATTATTTTTGAATTTATAGTAACGATTAGTATGGAAGTATCGATTTATTCGAATAGAAAACTTGAGTGAACCGGGTGACACAACCCTTTGTGAGTCGCAGAAAGAGTTTTCAAGGAATGCCAAGGTTTACATAACACTTAGCGCCTATTAGGTAACTTCTTACAAAGTTCTAAAAACATAATTTGTTTTTTAAACTTATTACCACATCTCTGACCTTTATCCCAGCTTTTAACATTTAAACTTTTCTTTTGATCCTTAGATTACGAACAATGTAAAACTAACTTCATTATACTTATTAAATAACTTTATTAATTAACAGATATTACGTGTTGTGATTTAAAACACTTTTTTCATAAAACTTAACCAACACACGATTCAAACAAATCTACCACGATACAACCAAAACAAACACTTTACAATAACATGCAGACATCGGATCTAAAGTATTTACCTAAGCTTGTACTAATCTCCCAAGAATCCGGCTAAAACACGTGGTACGGGTTCGAGTCCCGGCTGCGGCTATTTGTGGTAAATGGGTCAGCGCGAGCTCAACTTAGATGCAAGAACGAATACAAAAAGAGTAAAGCGCGCGGGGCCGCTGCGCTCGCGCAGAGATTAGTGACCGGCGGGACTAACCGACGGTTAAATAACAATACATAAAATAACTTACATAAAATAAATAAATAATGGTGTACAATTCACACAACTTCATCTGGCTGGCTCTTAAGTAAGCAGAGGTTGTGTAGATGATAGGATTCTTAAAAATTGTGGGATCATTCACGTTAAGAGCCTTATCACATTGGCGATTTGCAATAGAGTTCAAAGCGAGGCGAGTGCGCAACGAGCTCGCCGTGAGTTCGCAACGAGCTCGCCGTGAGTTCGCAATGAGCTCGCCGAGAGTTCGACAACGAGGTCGTCGCAAGTCCGCAACGCCGCGTGAGCAGCGAACTCGCGGCGTGCTATCCGCGTTTTGGACGCTCAGTTAACAACACGGGTTCCGTATTTTCTTCGCTTTATCTGCGATCAGTCTTCATATTCTAGTCTGCTATCGTAATTGTTGTCACTTTAGTACGAAAAACAGTAGATTTACCATGATTCGTTTATGTAATACATAAACCATGTTAGTTAAAAAAGTTTTTGCTATAAAATCGATCAATCGTTTTATTACACCAAGCTAAGTTTGATTCAAGCCAGAGGACGAGTTTGTAGAATATATGTTACAGTACTTCATACTTCGAAAAAAGGAGCAATCATATATTATATTAGTCGATAGATAGAGAGAGATAGAGGTCGATTTATGGACCGATTTAGAAATTGTTTCGCTATTGTATAGAGAATAATCCACAGGTGGCCCCATAAAAATGTTATCCCCGAGGAATAACAATTAAAAAAAAAAAACAATATAAAATTAAGGGAAATGAAGTTGGTTTTTAGTTTTTTTTAAACAATTGAATAATAATTACAGTTAAACTTATTTCTACATTATTATAAAAAAATTCTCACCTTCTTATAAAAGGCTTCAGTAAGTTACTTCAAAGGTCAACTTCAAACAATAACACTTTAATTATGTAAAAGAACAATATCTGATTCAAACTTTAATTGTTTCAATAAAACAAATTACTCGTTTCTTTTGAGTTTGTAAGTTTTACGGGAAGTGTGTACCTAGGTACCTATTTTGCAAATATTTCATCATCATTACCTAATCATGATGCAAGAACTTCTGAAGGATAGGCTTCGTAAAGAATACATCCGACAGAGAACCAAACTTATCGACATAGCTCAAAGAATTAGCAAGCTGAAGTGGGCCGGCCATAAGTCACGAAGAACCGACAACCGCTGGAGTAAACGTGTTCTTGAGTGGAGACTGCGACTAGGCAAACGTGGTGTAGGACGCTCTCCGGCCAGGCGAGATGACGATCTGCGAAAGACTGCAGGCGAATGCTGGATGCGGCAAGCTGAAGACAGGGTGATATGATAGATAATGCTGTGTGAATTGTCCACCAATATTTATTTATGACGCTCATTAGAGGAGGCCTATGTCCAGCAGTAGAATAAAATAGGCTGATGATGACGAACCTAATAGCAATTTTAGCAGCACAATTAATTCTTCTCTTTGACGACCGATGTGGCGTGGCGGGCGAAGGTCCGCCTGCGGTGCAGGAGGTTGCGGGTTCGATTCCCGCATTGGGACAAATGTTTGTAGATCTACAAATATTTGTTCCGGATGTTCTGGTTGTTTCTATGTATAATAAAAAAAAATCTATCTATGTAATGTATTATATTATGTATATCAGTTTTTTTTTTATAGTGCGTAAGCCTCACACTCTGGCAAATTTCTAAGAAATTAAATATCATCGCAAAAATTTACGACTTCGGCGGGACTCGGTACTTACGGAAGGATGCGGGTTCGAGTCCCGCCGAAGTCGTAAATTTTTGCGATGATATTTAATTTCTTATGTATATCAGTCATCTAGTACCCATAACACAAGAAGCTCTGCTTAGCTTGGGACTAGATGATGCTGTGTGGATTGTCCAGCATTATTCATTTATTTATTTCTACGTGGTCTAAGCCATCAAGGTGTTCTCACATGACCCAATTTTTTGGTAGCCTTCTTCGACCATTTCCGGGCAAAGGGCTCCAAATCGTACCTTAGCTATTTTTATTTTTTCGTTTACTGTTACTTTAGTAGGTACCTTAGGAGTTGGTACTTAGGGTATAATGCTGGTTAACCATACTTAAGCAACAGTTTTGTCAACAGTTCAAGCGATGAAGGTTGTAAAAAATAGTGGTCGACATTGGGCACACTACATAATTGAAGCGAGTCACTCGGGTAGACATTGCGGAAGTTACCAACCAGTTAGCCTTATATGCGCTCACTCGATACGTATATGGCTTTTATGTTTATTTTATAACTGCAAGGTATTCATTGCAATACAGACGTTTACCTGTACCAAGCTGTATTTAGGTTTAAAGAACTTTTATTCCTCATACAAAGTATACAGTTCATTTACAGTGAGATAAACTGATATATTCTTATTAAATTTTCGAGTATAATGTGTGAACGACCGACCTCTGAGATCCATAGTGAATATCATATTAAGAAAAAAACTTGACTAGACTTATTATTAAATAAATGTTTTCTAAAAATATTTTTTTCTAATTGTTTATATCATTTTAATACATAGGTATTTATGCTGTCATATCCTTTTACAGTGTTCATTAATTGGTAAACAATTGAGCTCCTTCTGCAAGAACAGATTTTTTTCCATAATTGGTTTTGATATGGATCAGTTGTAAATACTATTTCTTATTAATTTCTATTTAGATTGTAATTTTCTTTGTGAATACATATTCGTTATTGGTTCGATTGTGGGGAATATGCAGTTTAATTTTATTTGTAAGACGATATTTGTTTTCTTTATGTTTTAGTACTACTACACTATATAATAAATAATAAATAAATAAATAATGCTGGACAATTCACACAGCATTATCTAGCCCCAAGCTAAGCAGAGCTTGTGTTATGGGTACTAGATAACTGATATACTTAATATAATACACTACATTGATAGATATTTTTTTATTATACATAGAAAACACCCAGACCAACGGAACAAATTTCTGCAGAAATTACACAAAATTGTTCCGAGGCGGGAATCGAACCCGCAACCTCCTGCGTCGCAAGCGGACCTTCGCCCGCTGCGCCACGGAGGTCGTCATATACATAAAGTACATGCCATGTAATATTTCGGCTTCAACTTTGCACCACCCTCATTCTAACTGCGGGTGTTGCAAGAGGCGATGAGGGATATCCACCACAGCACTGCTTATACATGACAGATCTACCGCCGAACTGCAATCTCCAACCCTCATTGCATGCATGGGGATTAAGGAATTAGGTACTCCCTAATGATAAGAGCCAGGGAGAGGAAGCCTATCTTCAGCAATGAACTGGTAAAAGCTGTTGATGTGATGTCATGTGATAGTCACCTATAACACAAGCTCTGCTGGCTTCGGACTAGGAAAACTCAAGCAAAGTAAAACATCCAGTTTACTTATCAAATAGTTGGTAGAGTCAGCCGCACCATTATTATTATTTAAGTACCTTTTCGCTATAAAGCTGACTATGTCTGCGATCACGTTCGATCAACCAATAAGAGTTTTTTAGTCTGACAAGGTACTAAAGTGCATGCGGTGTAAGAAAAAAACAACGTAAAGCAAATAACGACGCTTCACTTTATGAGCACTAAAACCTATATTTGGAGCGTTTACTAGATTAACCTGTTGTGTGACACATAAAACTGATAACTTCTTTATATTGGCTTTAAATACCAACTCACCTTTTTGTGTAGTTACCTTTTTTATCAGAGATGGCGCCAAAAAATCGTTCATCCAAACTTGACTCTACAAAATTTTTAAGTAATTTGTGCATTCATTAACTAGTTATGAATGCACAAAATCGGTCATTGTGGAGATCTGGGAGGCATATGTCCAGCAGTGGACGACGATCGGCTGAGATGATGATGATGATTCTTCTAGAGGTTCTAGATCTGAAAACGCTTCAATTGGATTGATATTAGCTTTCCATTTGATTCAGGTTCAATATTTTTCAGACACTTTACTTCCTAGTATTATTTACGTAGGTATGTATTATGATATGTATTAGTTATCTACTACACAAACCACAATCTGCTTACTTCAGCTCGATGACGCTGTATGGATTATCAAGCATTATTCATTTATTTACTTACATTTAAAATATTTGACGTTTTATTTATTTAGGTTTGAAAAATGTCTTGTGTACGGAAATAAAAATATTTTAATTCAGAACTATTTAACTATTTGGAGGTGTAATGAAATGAAATATTTATTAACCTGAACTTAACTTTACAGACTTACGGAACTAGTAACTAACCCTATTTTTTAATGATTAAAGTTAACAGCCAGTTAAAAAGCTCGGTGCAGCCCGCCCAGTGCAGTGTCCCCCTTACGTAACGCACTATAAATACGTCGGTACGCGGCTAGAGCTACGTCTCCGGAACACACCGACGGACTAATGCACTTTAATAATTACCACACAATAGCCTGCGCCTTGACCTATCCGGATAATAATAATTGGTGTCATCTATTGTACTATTATTATTGTTCAATTGTGAGTCAAAATCTTTGACATTCGATCATGGTCGGTTTAGTTTTACCCAGCAGTGGCATTAAATTATTAACCCTCGACGCAAAAAGAGAGGGGTGTTATAAGTTTAACGTGTATCTGTCTGTGGTATCGTAGCTCCCAAACGGATGAACCGATTTTCGTTTAGTTTTTTTTTTGAGTAATAGATAATTGTATCCCGAGTGTTCTTAGCCATGTTTCATGAAAATCTGTCGGGGGGGGGGGGGGGGTTTAAAATTTAAAAACCAATCAATGGTTAATCCCGATTTTCAAAAGATAGGGTTTTTGGCAGTGGGTCACGTACCTATCAACACTACTTGAGCGACTACCCGGACTTTAGGTATCCTATTTTAATAGATATAAAAATAGGTAAGGAGACATTTTACCAATATGTACAACTTTATGAGTCACACATTAAGTATTAAGAAAGGACTTTGCCAAACCAGGGGATGAATGATTTGGGAAGTTTCTTCTTAATTTTGAATAACTAGAATTGAAATCAAAAAATCTAGTATTGATTTTGGCACCCAAGAAGGTTACACCTCTGGGTTACACAGTACCTACCCTCGTTCTACATCAAAGTGGACCGAAGATCTCAAAATCAAAGGAACGTTTCTTTAGACTTACAAAATAAGCTCATAGACAAGTAACATTTAATACAGTATTATTTTTAAATAATTAATGAAAAAAATAACGTCTGGTATAAAAATAATCAATGGTACTTATGTCATATGACCGTCACGACATGTAATCGAGTTCTATTAGTAGATTCTATTGGTAGTTATACGTAACGTACCATTGCCTTGACAAAAACAGTTGACAATCATTTTAAGTTCACAAGTTCAGTTTACTTCCGTGATCTATTTACTAAAATAGAGGTGACATAAGTCGATAAATAAATTAGGTATTTTTATATTCGCTGCAAGGCTGTCAGCATCCGTGAGGGTCTGAAGGTGAGGTCGAAGTTTCTGATATAAATATAGATAAGTCATAATTCCCTTGATTTTATTTCAAGACCTCTATGAAAAATAGACGACCTCCGTGGCGCAGCGGGCGAAGGTCCACCTGCGATGCAGGAGGTTGAGGGTTCGATTCCCGCCTCGGAATAAATTTATGTACGATCTGCAGAAATTTGTTCCGTTGGTCTGGGTGATTTCTAAGTATAATAAAAAATATCTATCTATGTAGTGTATTGTATTAAGTATATCAGTTATCTAGTACCCATAACACAAGCACTGCTTAGCTTGGGGCTAGATAATGCTGTGTGAATTGTCCAACATTATTATTATTATAATAGTAGGTACACTTACAGTTTTCTGAGTTTTTCATGACATGACACATGACTCGAAGACTCGAAGAGTTTTTGAAAATGAATAAAAGATATGTCCATGTCGATAGGGAAATGAAAACCTTTCAACCTTTCCAAATTGAATCCGGGACTATTCTGGAAACACTAAGGTAGGTACTGAAAAAGGATTGCTAGTTTCCCGCTAAACGTATTACTTTACACATTCTCACAAAAACTCTGGGAATTTTTGCTGCCTTTGATATTGTGGAAAACTGGTTCCCACCCCCACGCGTGGGCGCTGGCGACCCGCCAGCCAGGGTGCGTCGCCCGGACATTGTCCCATTCATCACACAAATAGATGTGATGTGCAGCTGTATGGGTCATGCGACAAGTTAGAGGAAGTTCGGACATCTTTGATACTCGCTCCTATCAGCTCCTCAGCCCCCGACCAAGACCGTCTTGTCCAGCCATCTAGGTTCTGAGATATCTCTCGCGAGATATAGACGTGGATATCACTAACAATACTGATTTTAGTAGAAGACGGCATAAGCAGCATCTTTGAACTAGATGATGCTGATGTGAAAATTCCAGCATTAGTTTATTAGGTGAGCTTACCTTGCGCCCAACTACCGGTTGCAGCAGTAAGAAGCATGATTCCTGTAATTTCATCACAAAATCTAAAAATCAATTAAGGTACCTTCATCATCATCATCATCATCATCAGCCTATATTAGTCCACTGTTGGTCATAGGCCTCCCCTAATGATCCCCTATTAAGGTACCTTCAAATTGTGGCAAATAAACGATGACGAATGACTACAATCTCCTCTCCCTCCCGAAAAAACGCGTGCATAAAGCTGAAAATTCTAAATTTATGTTAAATGTTACCGAAACAGCCACCAGTTCACCTGACCTGAGATATCAACAATGACCTGAGATATCAAAAATGCCCGTGACATCCCTAGGTACTAGGTATCGGCTGTCCTCCAGTTTCCCCACGAGCCTCCCACCGGCTGCATTTCCCCAGTTTTCCCCGTGACCCTAGCAGCGGGGTCGACGCCCGGCGGTCACGCGGCCGACGCCCGCGCTCGGGAACAATGCCGCGGGATAGCTGGGAAACTACTACCGCGGACGCAAGGGGTTTTTCTAACGTGTGAAAAATTCAGCTAGACAGTTAGGCACTATCGTATCAAGATAAGAGGACATTCAAGGGATATCAATGAGGCATTTTCCTCAAAAGAAAAACCTTATTTCAAACGCAAGTCAACTACCTAGATATACCTTCGATCAGGAGGATCATGTCATCGACACTCTAACGCACCCTCTGTTTAGTCTGATAGAACTAGGTATTTGCTAACCTAAGAAGAATATAATTACGATATTAACCTCATTGTAGCTATTTTATTTTTTATAGAAAACGCGTCATTGGGTAATCGTTACGAATAATCAGTTTTGCGGACGCTGTAGGTACACATTTCCGCAGCTGTCGAGATATCAGGTAGGTGCAGATACCGTGGACCCTAGGGTTTTTTTTAACGTGTGTAAAATCCGATTGCTTGACACTTGGGCATGTAGCTATGTTCTAGCCGTTGTAGGGTATTCAATTCCTAATTCAGTCTGGCAAGCCTGATAAGGACTCATGGCAGAAATAAGATTTCATGATCTCTAGCGTCGCTGTCATCGAAAACGATACGGGCGCTATTTACATATGTTGTAGGCATTAGCTGATAGCTTTCTGCCTTTATTGTTTATTCTGGCTACAGTAGGTACTCTCTCTTGCTGAAGCTATACATATTAATCCGGAATTCCAGATAAGACGTTGATTTCTGAAGGGGTTAGCTGTAATGTTGAATTTATGAATAACTTACTCCTGGCTCAGGGAACCGCAATGTACACTCCACAGAATTGACTTGGACGATATCGTCAACCAACATAGCAAGCGGCCTTTTTAAATTTAAAGTAATAAATACTTACTTACATTATTAAGATGTTACCGAGATAATGCCCTGATCGATTAACTTTACTTTATACATTTACGACCGTCTAACTTGCGACGAGTAAAACGAACTGTTCATAATAATGGTTTTGAATGAATGAATAAAAATGCCTGGTGCGTCAATAAATGCAATTGTTATACAACTTACTAATATTTAATAACAAGAAAAAATAAAATATTTAGAGTAGGTATACAAAAGATCGTAATCTATTTAAAAGTACGTCAATCTCAGCACCAAATATAACTCGAGTTAAAAGGGAAATTTTCCCAAGCATTATTTAAATCAGCTGAATTCGATGTCAAACATCCCATTGTGTAAAAATGTTTTTATTTTTCGCAGAAACAATACTGGGAACGTCCGCGAAATTCGCGCAAATGGGAAATTAAAACCTTTTAAACATTCAAGAGTTCATATTTATCTTATGAGAGGATTACAATAACAGCGACACTAAGCAAATTTTTCTTAACGACTTAATGAAAATAAACAAAAACGTAATAGCTAAAATCTAAGCCACGTCTCATTAAGATTTGGCCAAAAGCTATAATTGTACGTCCAATATGGCTACATAGAGAGGCAAAAAGATAGATCTCACTTTTGACGCACCAGGTGCCTGCAGCCACATAGAGATTGCACTCATCAGAAACAAGAATTAATAGTTATTTGTTCAACAAGTGCAAAACGATTTTCGCAGACTGCTGAGGTAGCGGGGGATTTAAAGGCACGAAACAATAAATATTAACCCTCGAGTTAAACATACAACTTTTCACCACGACTAGCGAGAAAATATTTTGTTGTCTATAAAAGAGGTCGAATGCCAGAAATTCATTTTGGTCAACAAACTTGGAGTGTAAAAATACTACAAACCTCTTTCAAACCATGAACGGACGATATTTTTTTTTTTCTATAAAGGTTGAATTGTTTTTAATTAAAATTACTTTTTTCAACAAGTTGAATAATATTCTATATTTCACATGTGAGCAAAACCCGATTTTTCTCACTGTTTTTGAGCAGCAAAGTCACCGTTTTCGAGCGAAAATGATAAAAAAATATTTAACTATTTACATTTACCACGATTTTCTAAACTTTTGCTTTTCCCAATTCATGATACTTTAATATATAGAAAATAGCACGCTTGTCGATTTCCTTCCGCGGAATATACCAGGCGCACATAAGGCCACAAGAGGTCACCGCTCCACGACGTTGACCAGCACCACGTGTTCGCCGCGAACCATCAACTGAAGCAGGTGCCTGGTGCACTCCCATACACCCTTGCCGAGAGGTTTCTCTATTATGGCAGCCACTGGGGATATGCTCGCTGCTGTGCCTTTCGGGACGGGTGTACCTTTAAAAAGGAAATCTTCTTTGAGTTGGTTTGTTATAGCGTGAAAGGTTGATAAAAGTATCAACCTTTCACGCTATTACAAACCATTATTACACAGTCATATAGATTTTAGCTAATGGAATTCTTAGAAAACAAAAGTTAGTTGCCGCCTCCGTTAAACACTAAGTACTAAAAGACATAAAATAATATTGTTACCAAAGAATTTTGAGAAGCTTTTAGGGTTTCCGGGAATATCCAATTCGCAGAACTCATTCTAAAAATATGTTCTTTTAGGAGCCTGATAAATGATAATTCAACATGGAGGTTCTCGCGATTTGGATAAATCGTAACTTTAATTATTAAACCAGCACCTACACGATCTAAATCAAGTTCAGTTCTCGCTTGACATTTGAAAATGTCGTTCATGTTCAATTATTTGGGTGTCCTTTCGATATTTATTTATGTAATCGGCATAATTGGTATGTGGGCGGATCGGCTCTAAATTGGGAAATAAATTAAAGGGAAAATTCATTTTTTCTAAAGTAGATTAATAAACAACAACAAGGTATCAACAAATTCGTAAATAACATTAATTAGCTGTGTGTAATTGAAACATTGATTTGCGCCTCCCAATTAATCGTTACCAGAGAGATGAATCTGGCGAAAGCGAAATCTCAAAACAGCAGTTTGAGATCTTTCAGAACACATACCTATTCATATCATTTATTGTGATTATGCATCCAGGTATTGTTCTTTGGTGTAGGTAGTCTAGTGGGTACACAATGCATAAAAACCCTCAGAGGGTGAAACAATTATTTTGGATTTTTTTAGATTGATAACTTTGATGCTTCATATTTATAGAATTCATTGATTTAGGAATGTCATGTTTAAAATTACTATTGGTTATATACGGCAATAATAAATAATAATGTAATTGAATAAGGTTAAGTTTCCAATCTAAAAAACGATCGCATATTAACTTCAGATTAGGAAAAATCACATATCAATTAAACACTTTCATGTCTCACGACTCACTTGCCCACCTCCAGCTCCGTGCAGCGGGGTGGGATTTTTTCCCTCTAATCGGACAATAATTAATAATTTAAGACCTACTTTAAAAAAAGAGTCAGCTAGCCTATTGTTTGAAATAAACGTAAACATAAATTCATAGACTCTTAAGAAATTAAATAATATCGCATAAATTTTTGACTTCGGCGGGACTTGAACCCGCAACCTTCCGTCAGTACCGGAATGTGCTAACCAACTACACCACGAGGTCAAGTGACGCTGGAGTCGAAAATCTTTGCGACTTTCTACGGACTGTAGCGCCGTTAGCTCCACCTACAGGGGAAACATTAAAGTTTATCCATTCCTGTTCAAAGACTAAAGTTACGTTTAGTTCGTTTGACGAGAGGTGTCGAGTTGCTCAAAATCTAGTTTTTTTTTATAGTGCGTAAGCCTCACACTGGCTAATTTCTAATAAATTAAATAATCATAGATTCTTACCCATCCCGGGAGGAATCTTTCTCTTCTTAAGTCCCTTCCTCTTCCAAATCTCCAGCACGTCGGTTAAGGCCATGTTCCACTGCTTGTCGAAGGCAACGAGCGTCGCATGCAGCTCCCCCCTTATTCCGTTGTCTCTACGCGTGATAATCTGGCGAAAACTTCACTGGTTATATAAAGGAAAATTATCAAAGAGAAATGGCTTTTATTGTTCGACATTAGTGGCTTTATTTAAATTAGCAGGTAGGCGGTGAAGCGTTGGCTGGACCAAACTATACAAATGAATAGAATTGAAGTGTATGTTTTTAATTTGAAATAACAGGTTGATACTCATTTCATAATCATAAAGTATACCTACTTTTTTCGTGACGAATTTACTTTGTGGCAAATGTACAACAACCCCATGGAACTTATATCAAAACACTAATTATTTTTTTTTGTTTTTCTGTTGTTTTAGGAGTTTTTAGGAGATTTTAAAGGTAGGTACTTTCACTGGCAGATTGGGTTCCGCGCAAAAAAACTAAAACCCATGAAATTGTGAATTCTATTGGGGAAGCCGCGGGCACAGCTAGCAAACAAATATTAAAGGCGAGTTCGGGACGGGTCCTGCAGGGCTATTGAGAGTCTCTGCTACCGAGTCATCGACACGGAATCTGACAGAGATTCGCGCGAAATTCAAATAATTTAGCGGTTTTCAATATTTTCTGCATTCTGCAACAAACTAAACTACCAGAAAAGTAGTTTTCCACAAACCGTAGACCATTTTCTATGAATCCAACATGGACAATAAAGTATAGTATAATGTAGCTTTTGTTACTATGTTGATTTTAGTAATAGAGCTCTTATAATATTCATTGCTTCAAAAGCAGCACGAAATCGAATTTTGTTAAAACATGGGTTCATATAAAATGTTTTATTATTTATGGAAAACTACTTTTCTGGTAGTTTAATTCCTTGCAGAACGCAGAAAATATTAAAAACCGCTAAAATATTTGAATTTTGCGCGAATTTATGACTGCACACGAGTGAATTTGGACCTTCCCCACACACATAAAGATGCGCTATACCTACTTCTAGCCCAGCGCTGAAGGTTGAGAGTCCCTGCCTATGATTGTACTGTAATTGGATGACACTAAACCTGTTATGGGAAGTCACAATGTTGCGCTATGTCGCGAAATAATGTTATTTCATACATCAGGTGTAGACATTACAAGTGCGCTTACACTGTATACTTGGTTAATGGCTTAATCACACGCCAAACGTACTGAACGGATCGGGCTGGAATTTTGTATAGACCTGGTATAACACAGGTTAGTTTTCATCCCATTAATCAGTTCCCATGAAGAAATAACATGTAAAATGTTTCCATAGAAACAACGCGTGCGAAGCCGTGGAAAGAAACTAGTTTTTTCGATGAAAACGTAGGGGAAATAATAACAGAAGATACTTGATAAATAAATAATCATCAATTAATTTGTAATAGTCTATCTAGAATCTAGATTCTATACCGCCTTGCTTGGCTTGGAGCATCTACTTGGGAGGTCTATTTGTACCTAGTAAGGGCTATACTATTATTCAGTCTTCCCTAACCTATACTTAGCACTCATAAGTTAATTATTATTATCCTCTTATACATATCAGGAACCAGTGCTATGAAAAGAGAGAAGACCTTAGAGAGGCCTTTTCCCCTGATAAGCGCCTTATTGGCTTTTATCTCATGGGTAATGCCCATACTCTCCATGCTGGGCATGCGGGTTGTGATCGCAGTTTGGTGGTGCAGGGAACGCTGCTGCCCGCCCCGGTGGATATCCCTTAGTCGCCTCTTACGACACCCGCGGGAAGAGTTGGGGTGGTGCAAATTCAAAGCCCCCCGCACCACACAGCAAGAGTAGACTCTACAATACTCTCATAACATTACAGTACTAATATGATATGGGGTACCTAAATAGCTAACAGTATAAATTGTTCGTTGCAGGTAGTGAAGTGAGGGCAGTGAATGACAAGAGCACGAGCAGCACCAGATGTGTTCCACCGCAACTGTTGCTTCCACAGCGGTAGACTGCAAGCGTTCCTGATGGTGAGTCCATTACTATAACTGAACTAGAACTAACCAGAAGGATGAGTCTATTTGACGCCAGTAACGAGTCGTGATCGGGACGTGTCCTTTTTCCGTACAATTTGGTACAGCGCCTCTATCGAGCGGACAGGGAACTACGCAAATACCACACAACAAGAACAAAATTAAAAATTGTAAAAACCCTCCGACAGATTTTCATTAAACATGGCTAAGAAGACTTAGGATAAAATTATGAGATAAAAAAAAACTAAACGAAAATCGGTTCATCCGTTTGGGAGGTACGATACCACAGACAGACACGTTAAACTTATACACCCACTCTCTTTTTGCGTCGCGGGTTAAAAAGAAGACGACGCGTTCACGTCTCGTTACTAACGTCAAATAGACTCACCCCTCAGAATACGACTGTCTTTTACTTGCTCGATTGTTTGTTGGCCTTTGCCTTTCTTCCAGTGTTTGGAGAACTCGAATACACCACATATAGGTAGATAGATAGATGGTTTATTTGGTTCACAAATGGAGAGCACAAAATACAATCAAACATAGACAAGCAGGTAGATATATAAAAACAAAATAAGAATTAAAACTTATGAGTACAAAATAATTGCTTAGATTTTTAAAGTTATATATGCACACTAACCTAGCCTACTCATGATGCTAAGACTCCAACTGCGTCCTAGGTGTGCCAGTGCTGCCGAGGTGAGCCAAAACGGATCAGTCTCAGCTTTATGCTGTTTTGAACCGGGGTACAAAACAGTGCTGGTTTTCAGTCCGACCCGGTCTTGGTGACCACCATGTAACCAACCAACCGCCATAGTAACCAATCCAGACTCTTGAGGACAAGACAAGAGGTCTGGATTGGTTACGCGCATTCTCAAGCGTTCAATCATAAGAGGTGTAACTAAAGTTGTTCTCCAAAGACTGGAAGAAAGGCAGATCATAAAGCCGGGTACTGATCGGTGTGAAGGGGCGTAATGTCCCATTCGCAGTGAACACGATCCGTTACGTCGTCGTCGTGTGCTAAAACGACTTGACATTTACATGCTTAAATTTAATCTAGTTAGAGTTTGTGATTTTAATTTCATTTTGTAATGATATAATTTATTGAATGTATTCTGGAGTTTATGTCAAATGAATAATTGAAATCTGTTTTTATGAGAACTAACATAGTATACAGGGTTATTGGTAATTCACTGACACTATGTTAACTGCAGGTTCTGCCCACCATCATGAACACGTCCGTGAAGACGCCAGGTCTCAATTCTTAAAATTGGTGGAAAGGAAATGATACTAGTATGTACCCCAGTCTATTCAAAAATCGTTCATTATAGGGGATTTCTTTGAAACTAAACCTAAAAACGGCTCTGCTGCTGAATTATCAGTGGGTGTGTATGTGTTCGACTGTCTCCCAGCCAGGCTAATGCCGCTTAAATCATCTTGCGTAGATCTAAAATAAGCGAATGATGATGATGTAGATTTAAATAGGAGTGGGGAGATCGGTATTCTAATGAATTACTAAATTAATTAGATTTGGGGCGCCAACCTGCAGTTTACGCAATGTCAGTGAATTACCAATCACCCTGTATAGGTAGTTGTACAACAATATTTATGGTGAACAACAGAAATAAATAAATTGAATTGAATAAAACTCATCTCGTTGCTCGTTGCTCCTGTCTTCTTTCCCCGTACTGACAGCACCAACGCATGCTGTGTAACACGTTACATTACGCCCGTACACCTTAATAGTATGTTCTTTTTACTCTAGATGAGTCTTTTAGATGATCTGCTGCTTAGATGAATGCGAAACGGATCTTAAATATGTAGATATCTAAGCAATAAAACTGGTATCTAAGAACCACAAATCTGGGACATCTCGCTCACGACGATGACATTGAATCGCCAATGAAAACCAGAACTTTCTCTGCGTCACTTGACATGATGTCACCGCACATATAGCCAAACGTTCAAGACCATATTGTCATATGCAGGTCCGTAAATAGGGTCGTGACGTCACCTGTCAGTGCCCCCAGGCCAGACGCGACCTTGGGCCCAAAACAACTTTCAACCCGGAAACACTTGCAAAGTTGCAACTTGACATGGCAACTGCTAGGCCTCCGTCACTGTTCTTTTGAAGAGAAACAGCTTTTTCTTACAATTACTTTAGAAACGTCATGGTGCTTCGCTGTCTTTCTTGAGTTGCCTTGGGGGTTCCTGTCAACTGAATATTCTATAGAGGATCAAGTCTTTGATTAAGTTGATCATTATATCTCTGAAGTGTAGCTCTACTTTCTCTTGGCTGTGTGGTGCCGGCTTAGAATTTGCACCACCTTGATTCTTCCCGCGGATGTCGTAAGAGGCGCCTAAGGGATATATTCCAGGGGCGGGCAGCAGCGCCCCCTGCCGCATGGGGAGTATGGGGATTACCCCTCTATGAGATAAAAGCCGATAAGGCTTTTGTCAGGGGGAGGCCTCCGTCCAGCAGTGAACAAATATAGCCTGTTGAGGTGAGGTGAGGTAGCCCCAGGTTTCTAGGGCATCGAAGATAATTCATCGTGACACCGACAGCAGTGAATCTAGTAGACACCTAGTACTTAATCTGTGTCTGAATATTACCCTTTTTGGCGGTAATAAACGAGTGTAGTTAATGTGATTATAAATCTTGTAGCCTTGAGCATAAGGTAAATAATGAGGTGGCGAGACCCTGATGAGACTGTTAAGACGTGCACTTAAATGATTTTTAAGTACCCCTTATTCTGAAAGGCCATGAAACTTAACAAGGGGTTTAGTGCCTACAAGTATATTATTTGAGGCACTTCAGCTAAGTAAATCTGTAAAGCAAGCAGCCAACGGCCGAGCACGCACTACGGTTAAGCGCGCACACGTTTAATCGCAAGTCAAAAACCGCAAAATAATGTAACACAGTTACAATGTACAAGCGTAATGTACAAGCGCACGCATTATCGAATTTTTCAGTGACTGATTTTAAAAACGATATTTACTACATTTGATTTGCGGTTTGTAAACGCGTGTTTTTTTGTGTCCCATATCAATTCATAGTCACAATAGGATGGTGACCACGCATAGCGGTTAACCGTATTTGGTTTTTGATTAGCGAAAAACCACGCTGTTCGCACGAAGTCCAATGGTACTGAAATAAAATTAAGCAAAACGCCAGCCGCATGCGTGTTTGTACACGGTTTGGCGTTTTCAGCTTTTCCTAAACCGCTTGCGCTGAATCGCAGTGCGTGCGCGACCTACGTTCCAAATTCCTAAACACTAGTTTGACTTTGAAGCCCCCCGTTGCCATGGAAACTATTAGTAACCAGAGATTTTGAAAATTATCATGTGTTTTAGATACGTTTTACGGCGCACATATAAATTCCTCGAGAGTCAAACTTTTACGGGACCACCTCAAAATCAACTTTTAGACAATAACGAAAGAATTATCAAAAACTATTAAGAATTGGCGAAGATATCACCAAAATTTTTGTAGGTGGTCGGGATTTTTAAAGTATTAATGTTGTTTTTTAAGCTTAAATTGTACCACCACTGTTACTACACATTTAAATTTTTAGTCTTTTTTTTGCCCCTGCCATAAATAAATACTTATCCCTCGGGAATAACATTTTTATGTGACCAATTCGAGATCATTTTCTATACAATAGCGAAATCAAATCAAATCAAAAACTCCTTATTTCCATAAATACAATAAATCTACACTTAGAAAAGGTCACATTATAAAACTAAACACTGACACGGAAATAAAGTGATATTATTGATTTCTGTTGCTTCGGTATGTAGACTAAAGTAAAGAAATAATGTTCATAATCGGTCCATAATTGACGGAGAAATCGACGAACATACTTATAATAAAACAAGATCCGTCAAGTGCGAGTGTAACTCGCGCGACGAGGGTTTTGAACGTTTGTCAACAAATATGTACCAAAAGTACCGGTTAGAGACTTCGCAATTTAACGAATAGGTACCTAAGAATAGTAGGTACCAACCTACATTTCAGATGGATCTCTCTGCATGCTTCGGTTAAGTGGGTGGTTCGGTGGGTAATGGTAAATTTTTCGACTTTTTTCAAAATATTTCAAAAAGTATGAAAGCTACAGAAATTTGAAAAACTGGTTTCTAATGTACAAACCGATACCTTTCATTTGATACCCCACTTGGTGGGGTAGCCCCCCTTTTGAAAATTATTCCTTTTTGACCATTTTTCAAAAAGTGTTCTTTTTACAGACTTCTCTATATTTTTCCTGTAAAATATAGATCCATATCTACAAACGCTCCATACATTTTAAATGGATCGCTCTGCAAACTTCGGAGATAGGGGGGGGAGGTGGGTATTTTTTCGACTTTTTTCAAAATATTTCAAAATGTATGAAGCCTACAGAAATTTGAAAAACTGTTTTGAAACGTAAAAACCGATACCTTTTATTTGATACCCCACTCGGTGAGGTAGCTTCCCCTTTTGAAAATTATTCCCCCCCTTTTTGACCATTTTTCAAAAAGTGTTCTTTTTTCAAACTTCTCTATATTTTTCCTGTAAAATATAGACCCATGTCTATAAACGCTCCATGCATTTTACATGGATTGCTCTGCAATCTTCGGAGATAGGGGGGGGGGGGGGGGGATGGGTATTTTTTCGACTTTTTTCGAAATATTTTAAAAAGTATGAAACCTACAAAAATTTCAAAAAGTATTTTGAAATGTTCAAAATGATACCTTTCATTTGATACCCCATATGACTCTGTAGGTATCTTTTAAAATTTCGGCATCACAATTTGTATGGAAAATATTCATTTTCATTTTTCATTTATTTTCATTTATTTTTCTCTAAATCTGTACAGGCGCACGAAATGTATTATTATTTTAAATTTCAAGTTGATAGCTGCAGTAGTTTTTGAGTTATTAAGGAGGGAAAAAAGGACAGACAAAGCGAGACCATAAGGGTTTTGAAACCGATCATCGATCTTCAAAACCCTAAAAATACATACAGCGAACATATACCTTCCTCTTTTCAATAATTTTTGAAGTCGGTTAAAAAGATACCGAACAGATTTTTTGTAGTGTTCTAGATTTTTTTACTGAGTTCCTAAGCCCTTAAATTTACTTAAGCGTGTTGCAAAGTTTCAGCAAACATGTAAACACCCGTTTATTTTGAAAAATAACACACAATGCCCGTGTTAGTTAATAAAATAGCAACCGGACCGGGTTTACAATCAAATAACAATAAAATTTTATTGTTCCTCTACAACACAAACACAGCGAAATCAGGTTTGAGCTAGTTCCTCTGGCACTTCCTTAAGAGTTCACGTTTCTGAATAAGAGGACGTTAAAACGAGCCTGGTAGGGTCCGGGCGACGGAAAAATCAAAAGTTTCCATACAGAGGGGACCTTGGACGCTCACGAATTGAGTCGGCCTCGGACGAGGTCGCGCTGCGCCTTCCGTGCCTACACACACTACCTTGGCCGTATCGGTGTGCTTCTGTCTTGTTTTGACTGTAAGAGAATATAGGTCTAAAACTTACAAGTCTGGGTAGGTACTTTGTCAGGTCGATTACATGTCAGATAAATATATACAACCGCTGATTTAGTCCTCGGCAATTCTAGAAATGTTGCTATTTGAATAGACATCAGTATTTTAAGCTTTTCTCTTCTAATTTAGTATTTAGGTAAGTAAGTTCTTTGTTTTGTTTTCCTATCTTGTCTGTTTTATGGCTTTGAATCATAATTTATGCAGTTTGTGACCTATAAATTGTAGTAGGATCCAAGAGTGCAGTTAACTCCTACTGCGAATAAATAAATAGGTATGAGTTTGGCCTTAAAGTTCCGAAAAGGCCTTCCAAATGGGATTGCTTAAATTTTCAGATTTCCGATGCAATTCATTTTTGTCGCATTTATTTTCGTCTGCGCTACATTTATCCAGCACATCAGTACTGTGTACAGGGTGGGGATGCCCTTGTACCGTCAGATGTTAGACATTTTCCCGTCCGTTAGCGTCAAGTGTAGAATACGAATCGTAGGCGTAACGCTTTAGTGCTTTTTTCACGGGAACACTTTGAAATGTTGTGACAAGTAAATTGGTGCCATTAGCATTGGGATGACGAATGTAATCCTGTTTGTTTGCTTTATGTTGTTTACTTGTTTCCGTCTGAATACTTTGTACTTTATTGTCTGTTTCTAAGCTCGTCCCGACTCGCTGAATTGTTTGTTTTAAGGTTATGATGAGTTATTATTATTATTTTTCTTCTATAAAATTTGAGTAGATAGACAGGACAGAATGGCACAATAGAGAGGAGGCCTATACCCAGCAGTGGGTACTCACGGGATGAGTTGATGGATAGATAAAAATGTGATTGTTTCTTGCTCTCCCATTTTACAGGGTGCCTCGAAACATGTTTACTAAGCCGATAGGGGATGATTCTGGACCCCGAGGGAATCAACTTTTGTTCTACGATTTTTTAATTTCGGTTTATTTTACTTTTTTGAAAAAAATATACTAAGACGAAGTGTTCTTTTTCGTATATTCTTATAATATTATTATTGTTTTGAAATTTCAAAGGATTTGCATTGGTAATTTTTTGTAATTATGTCATAACAAAACACTGGTTTTGCTGGTAAAACAAGATTAAAACATTTTTGAATTATTTTATTATATTCAATAATGCGAAAGTGCATGTTAAAGAACACGAGAAGAAAGAGAAATTTTTTATTAAAAAGATACTAAATTAAAAAAAAACACTCAAAAGTTGATCCCCTCGTGGTTCAGAATCGGCCCCTTCCGGCTTAGTACACACATGTTACGTGTCACCCTGTAGAATGTCCACTGTCCAGTCCACGCCGTCGCAATAGGGCACAAATTAAATTTAGGACAAGGAAACCGCAAAAACAATAATAATAGAGATGGTTTTCAGCCCGACCCAGTTTATTGACAACACGCTATGTTCTATTAATTTCCAATACGATTTCTGGATTACGCATCTCTCGAGATTACAAGATACCAGTATTACATGATACAAATTGAGGCACATTTCCAAAGACTTGAGAGTCCATTTACAATTTTCAAACCTTTCTGATAATTCGCACCGTGGGTGTAACACGTCCCTGCCACCTGTCCGCTGTTGCAAGCTGCAATTGACGCTTCCCTAGCGGCCATGATTGCTAAATTGCCTCAATGCTCTTCCTACTAGTTCCCACATTTGCGTCGGTAATCTCCTACACTGTGATGCTATCCTGGTACTTGCTAGTCATTAGCGGGTTATCATTTACGCCTTAACTATTTCTGCGTAATGGATTTCTTTTGTTTACCTTTTGTTCTGTGATCTCATAGAGGTCACTTTTGTTTGACAAAAACTCGAGGAATCAGTTTTGGAAGTCAACGAGAATACAACTTAACTTGAATGTTCTATTTCCAGTTTAATCGCTACGAAAATATTGCCAACTTATCAAATATGAACAAATAGAGCAGTAAACTACTTAAACCGGTACTTTAGGCGCCTTATCCTCGGCTGAAGTGGTCCGACTCAAACCTGGATGACGTCACCGCGGCTAATCCAATAACGAAGGCCTACCAATAATGTAAGTGGATATCAACCAATCCCATTAGCATTCGGAAGTGGGCTACAAAGATAGCTGCCAGTGGATTCCGAGCTATTCGCCAACTAAATCTCTAGAGGGATAAGAGACGACGACGCGGGTTTGACTGTTTGTTTTCTCGGTCCCATGAAAGTAGTCTTTCCAGAAATTGCCGATGTTTATGCATAGGTACATATTAATAACTAATGCTGACTCTATTGTTATGGAGACATTTAAAATGTTAACTTCAAATGTAAGGAAGCTGCTGGATCATGATGATATCTCATATTTGATCTAATAGTGTGCATAGACTTACTATGTATTTTGCTATTAAAAACACTAAGGAATGGAGACGAACAAAGAAAGACACATTTAAGTCCTTAGATTAAATCAGGAGACATGTTGTGGCGTCCCCTCCTAGAAGATAAGGGCAGGAAGAAGATTATTGAGATGAATTCATCGGCAACAGCTAGCGAGCCCCTAGCACCGAATTAGATGTGGTGTAATATCTGCCCTTCGCCTTGGCGCGGCGAGCCAAATGTCTCCGGCCATGGTTTATTCTCGCTGCCACTTCCTATTGATAAAGAAGACGGCAGGTTATGGGAGGCTTTACGGCAATCTGGCGGTAACTGCGCCTGCTATCGTCTTGATGACATTCTTGCTTTGATTTGTGTAGACATTAGTTTTTGCTTAGTCACCAGGTTGTTTTTGTGCTTAGGAGGAACACGTATTGAGGGTTTGTAAGCTACTACAGCTTAGATTTTCAAGTAAAAAGTACTCAAAGAGGAATACATTATAACTATAATATTTTTGAGCAAATCGAAGAGTCACATACGTCCACGTATTTTTGGTTTATGATTTTATCAGACTAAAAACGAGAGCCAAATAAAATAAATCAGCATCTAGCAGACCTTGTTACTCAGTCGTAAAGCCAAATGAGACGTCATCTGCTAAATAAGAAACAGATAACATTAAAAGTTACATGTGCTGGATATTTGATCCTACTTAGGGAGTTAGTAGTACGTTACCCATACTACCCTATGTGACCCGTTCAGGAGGGGAGGTCTTCGAAATACCACGCTTGGTCACAGGGAGGAGGGAAGGGGGGCTTAGGTTTTCGTCACGTAGTCAATATCCTCTAGGGAAATCTCGCGCTTTTTCAAGCTAATTTCAAATATAGCACGTAGCGGTTTTCAAAACTCACAGGTGGCAAGACTTGTTTTTGTTAATTAAGTTCCTGTATAACAATATGTTTGACGCAAGTTTTTTCTTCTTGATAATATGTTTTTCACTTGTTACTATAGGTATGCACGCAGTTTGGGCAAGCGCTGTACTAATAAAGACAAATTTAAGCCAATTTTTGTTTTTTAACTTTCTGTTTGCAAAACATGATTGAAAACCGTATCTATTAATTACTACGTGAAAACTAGAGAGGGAGGAGGGAGGAGTGTCTTCTCGTATACTACAGGTGGTCATCAAGGGGGGCAGGGGGGTAAAATGTATAAAAATGGGTCTCGTAGTATGGGTAAGTTCCCTTATTGCAAATCCGAAACCTATGTTTCTACGACACAAAGCAAAAGCGATAAATCGATCGATTACATTCTATTACAAAGAGCAACGGCGGGCACAGCATAACAATTACAGGCGCCGACATCATACGCTCAGGAAGGAAAACCTCTTACGAAAGAAGGTTGGAGCCGTGAACATTACTAGGTAAAGGCTAGCGATAACGTTCCGCGCGCGTAAGAATTGGGCAACGGTTATAGCTCATCACTCAGGGTCTATTTAACTTTGAATGATGATTATGAATGGTTGGAGGATATAACGAATTACATCTCATATCTATGGCACGCAGATGCATAGCGTTAAGCATGATTAGATAAAGCTTTAGCATGACCCTGTGGCACATTGGTAAAAGAAAAGTCACCAGCTCCTACCGTTACACTTTCAAATCAGGATGCGGATAGTGTTGAAACTCTCCCCTAAATCTGGAAGTTTGTAGAAGTCCAGGTCTACCATGTTTTTTATATTGGATACTTTAGTGACTATAATCCTTCAATCCGATAACTATTCAAAGCTGAAGATAACGAATTACAAAGCAAACTATCAAGAAACTGAACATTGAGTACGTAGGAGGAAAATCCTATCAGAGAGAAGTCAATGCCGATGATTTCCAATTTCACAATGCACTGAAAGCGGGTATTTCCGATGAATTTTACTTTTATCTCTTACCCTTCTGGCCTTGGCATTTTGATTATCTTCAATGATTCATGGGAAATAATAATTAAAGAAAATCTTATTTTCCAAAAAGGTGTCTTGATGTAAGTAGGTAAGACAAAAACATGCACGCGGTGTCTCAATGGTTTCAGTGGGAGGTGGAGCAAAAGCGGTAGGGGATTTTTCAGTATTTCGGTTTGCCGACACACAATATTTCCTTTGAAACAACATTAAAAGCACCAGTTTCTATATTACCACGTTTCGAATTAGAAGTTACAACTTAGCTTTCAAATATAAACGTTTCCAATTTCCAACTGACTCCTTAAGCCACTTGTAAATCCAGTCAAGTCATATTTCCCAATGCCGTTACGAACGTAGCCATAGACAATTTGTGTAGAATAGACAAATTGTAGACAATCTATGCATAATTACGCGATCCGAGGCAAGACAGCCAAGTGAAAGTAAACAAATACTTTGTTGGGCCGGCGGCGGGCGCTGCGCGGGCGCGTTTCTATTCACGATTCGCATTTTTACTTTACGAGATTCGCAACGGGTTGTGGGAAATGTTAAGGTAAGGTTTTGGTGAATATTTATGTTTCACAAACGCATGTTTTTATACTAAACTTTCTCTTGATTTAAATTGAAAATCATCATGAATTCCCACTGTTTTTGTTGGACAGCTTGAACTGGATAGGTAATTGAATTCGATGATTTCGATCTAATATCGACCAAATTGATTTATGACCCGCTTACATTTCACTTAGCATGTGAAATGCATGCTAAGTGAAATGTAAGCGGGTCATAAATCTTACGAATTGTTAGTAAATAGCGTCAATTCAATATGGATCAAATAATCTGTGAAATTTGAATTTTTAATCAAATGAACTTACTGTTTTTGTTTTCCGTATGTCTATTTAATACTTTTTTTGTACCTCTGTCCAAATAGGTACCTAAGTGATTTTTTCTATTACACACTATTCTTTATTTTAAATACAGAAGTAGTGTCGTAGACAAAATTGGAATTAAGTTTAAATTCTGGAACAACTTTTCTACGAGTTTTTGTAATAAATCTACTAAGTATTATTCTACAAAACGACAATTGAATGGTAGTTTGTTTTAGAGCGCAAACTTCTTATCCGATACCTTAACTATTTGTAGAACCTAGAAACTAGTAAAAACGCGTGTGACGCGTGACCAACTACTTTAAGGCACCTTACATTCATCTACCTACGTCATTCCTCCCCATAATTTTCCATATCCAGAAACATAAAGGCCAAAGACTGCAGTCTGTTCATCATCAGCAATAGCAGAACATTAACCCCAACCAAATCAAAAGAACGTAACGTACGTCTGTCTGTCATGTTCAACAATAGCAGCAGGTGTCCATGACCGCTGCCGAAACCGAGAGTGTGAGAGGCAGTGTAGATCGCTTGCGCATCTGGAGCGATGACGTCGTGCCACGGGCACATTCACTCCACTTACGTGATTCATGCAATATGTTTTGTACTTATTTAGGAAATTCTCGGAGATACGCGTTTGAGGCATTTTCTTGTTATTATGAGTGTATCTTAAACTCATATGCGAACTTCGAACCGCGGTTTCGCACGCGTGTCCCTGGATTCTCTGGACAAATTTGCCTATAGGTACCTTACTCAGGAATGCCCGGGATACAATATATTATCTTCTTAGTAAACAAAATTCCTAATAGACACCTACGAAAGCCCTATTTTTCATGATTTTTTTTTTGATTGGTGTGTTGTGTTTTGATAACTTACTTAGATTTTATTAAATCTATAAATGTTATTTTATGTATGAACGCCTGAATAAATGATAATAAAAATAATAATAATATAATAAATAAGAAAATAACTAACCATAAAGATTCGTTGAATCGTGAAAAGTTAACAGATAGAGTTTCCATCGCATTTACATTATTAAATGAATTTATGGGAGTACTAGCTTTTGTCCACGACTTCGCGTGCGTTTTTCCGGGATAAAAAGTAGCCTAAACGCTAGACCAGGTTTAGAATTACATGTATGCTAAATTTCATTCGAACTGTTCAGTAGTTTTAGCCGGAGGTAACGAACATGCACCCATCCTAACTTTCGCATTCATATATACGTGTGATGGATAGATTCGTGTAGAAAGAAGTTTGTGGAGCATCAAAATGCAATCTTGTACCTCCTCATAACAGCTGCCAAACAACTTTCATCCTCCAGTCTCCAGATCTATAAATACCTATACGTTTTATTGCCAGAGTTACCGATCACATTATAAAGCCTTCACCTCTGCAGGCTGTGTCACTGCGATCTAACTTTGAGTTATTTGTGCAAGAGCAAAGAATCCATATCATTTAATTTGTAAATACACGATTTACTTGGTCATTAAAATCTTTCTGAGAAGTCTTTCTGCAACCGCCTTGGGTGCAAAGAGTTGCTCCTTTTTAATATGACAATATTCTGGTTCCTTGCAGTGATTCACAAAATCCTAAATATTTTCGTGATCCATTATGAATGTTAGCGGGTTAACCACGAACCTTGTTGGAACGAGCTCTCCAGAGCAGTGCACTCAGTGATGCCGAACGCGCGCGACTCAAGCCGCACGGACCAAAATAAATCCCTCGTTAAGGGATGAAACGTTGGTGTTCTACAACACTGTTTATGTTGGAGGTTCGTGGTTAAACCGCTTACATTCATAATCAGTTCGTCAAACTACGATAGTTTCTATAGTTAAATTTGTTTTTGACGTCATTGGATTAAAGGGAAGTATGCTTGAGCTTATGCAAAAAAATCAGACGCAGGGTTTCATCTAATAACTATCAATTTCTATGTAGCAAGACTCAAACAATTTCTGGTAACATTTCACAGTCAAACGACTCGACTATGCTGTCTACCAGATCAATTAATGTGGTAATGTTAATATAGTAGCACCGCAGTGAAACTTCTGCTCGCAGTGACTACTCCACCACCTGCGCACCAGCCACCGCGCTACGCTTCCGCGTGCGCGTCACAATCACAACACTTTCACTGCTACAACCGATAGACACACAACTACAACCTCTATTCAAATACCCATATGGTACATAATTCCAGGCGATTGCCAGCATTTTTAGAATGACAGAGTGAATTGGACTTAATCACGTGTCGCGTAACGTCGGTTATGGCTCGGTGCAGTCGTCGGCCTCGTCAAGGCCGCACGTACGTTTGCTTTCTCTAGCGGTCAATGGTCACAGCTTTGGGAGTCGTCGTTTGTTGTCGAGTGCTCAAGGTCGGCCGTCGTGCTGGGCTGACATGCCTGACATGACACGCCAATACGCCATGCAACGGGAGTTACTCATCGCGTATTTATGGGAAGTGATGAGCGAAGTCTGATTATGGCTATGGCAGATTTTGAGCTTCCGCGATTTAATAACAACGTTGGTAAATCTTAGCAAAAGAAACCTACGCAATAAATACGGTACGGACATTTTTAGTTTTTACATGCTCTTTGTATTGAGAGGAGCTTTTGAGCTTTTGATATTCTTCTGCATTTTCGTGAGATTTTTTCTACTAATTCTCTTGATTCTGTTGTATCATTATCTGTATTATCACTAGCCGACATTATTCCACTGCAAGCCAAATATCTCCTTTCTATTGTTCCAGTTTTGTCCTACATTTTAAGCGAACTACTAGAACTTCATTACTGTCCATAGCAACTTCCGCACCCTTCACAAACCCAATAAGAAGAGTATTTCACAAATACACAAAACTCATCCCGCTATTCCTACGTTAGACGTCCTCAAAACCTAGAAGGAAAGCTCTGAAATTCAGTAAGATTAGTTATATTTGTCGAGCCAAGCGGGTTTCCTCTCGAGCCTAAGTGCGTTCATTTGCTAAAGTGCTCGGAATGGAAATATAGAGCGTCTTATTTGAACTCATTTGTATTCAGGTCTTAATATTTTGTAAGCCTTAATATTTTTTAACATTATTTTCTACAAATTATTTAAAAATTCAGTTTTACACGTGCTCCGTCTTTTCAAGCTATTTTACATCTCACGAAATTGTCAAGATGTTTTCTATGATAAAGTTAGTACCTACATATTTAAAAATAAAACGTCAAGTGCGAGTCGGACTCGCGCACCAAGGGTTTCGTATAATTGTAAGACAACGGGAAGTAGGTACCCTATATTGGTCCATGACTAGAATGAAAAGGTGTTTTTTGTGAATAAACTACAAATTTACGATTTTTGGATTCTTTCCTTTACTTTTAATAAGACCTTGCTTATTGCCAATTTTCATGATTCTAGGTCTACGGAAAGTACTCTGTAGGTTTTGTGTGCATGTTTTCCTTGATAATTTTCCGACATAATCGCCTGTACCTTTTGATTGCGTTGACTTAGAGTCTTAGAAGTTTTATTTATAGCACGGCTCTAAAAGGTCACGGACTTCAGTATTTGATGTTAATTTCAACTCGACACCTCCACGCGTTCCTGAGAAAAGGGGGTTGATTGACAGATAGACGGACAAAAAAGTGATCTAACAAGGTTTTTTTTTACCTTTCGCGGTACGGAACCCTAAAAAACAAATCGAGTATTTTATGAGTGATCCCCATAACACAAGCTTGGCTACGTGAAATGTATAGCATTATCTATATATATAAAAGAAAGTCGTGTTAGTTACACTATTTATAACTCAAGAACGGCTGAACCGATTTGGCTGAAAATTTGTGGGGAGGCAGCTTAGAACCAGGAGACGGACATAGGCTATGTTTTATTCCGGAATTACCACGGGAACGGGAACTACGCAGGCGAAGCCGCGGGCAGCAGCTAGTTAATTATATATGCTGGTCAGTCAAAATATATTAATTTCCTTAGATACAAAAGATGTACCTACACTTAGAAAAAGTCATTAAATTATCTTAAAGGAAAGAAACCATGGTGATAAATAGATATTTTTGGTCACGCTTACCAAATTAGATACAATTAATAACATTATGGTTTCGGTGTATCGTTTTTCAACAGATCAGATATATAGCCTTAATAAAAGTGATACGCCTCGTATAAGAGTCGTAAGGACAACTACTATAAAGGCAGAGAATTTGCGCCACCCGCTCTATTTCAATGAAACACTGCCTTGAAGCTTGACCTATATCAATATGCAGTGAAAAAATGCATCGCAGGAAGATACGTTATTATCGTTGTATACACGTTGTAAATAAAAATTTTACTGCTGGTTGATGTCACAGACGGATTATCGATATTAAAAGTCTTATTTATTTTTTTCTTAACTTTTTTAAGGTAAATAGCTTTTGCTTGCAGCATCGCATTCGTTTCTTATTATACACATACACATATTATAGCTACGCATACTATAATTAGTTTGCTGTGATACCTTCTTTTGGGAGTGATCAAAGACATTCAAAAGGCTATAATGTATAATCGCATTATTTTGTAGACTAAATCTACTTTATTCATCGTCATTCTTTAACGGAACTACTATTTTGATTCAAAAAATGAATTCACTAATAGGTTTTTAAGCTACATTATCCCTCAGTGCTATTAAGCTATGTTGCAACCAGTAACTTTCTGCCAGTGCCACGTAACAGTTTCAGTTTCAGTTATTTATTTATAAGAAATTTTCTTACATGTCAAAATAGTATAGCTAGGTACAAAATAATGTAAACAAACAAACAAATAATTGTCTTTGGTAATCTTACCAAGAGTATTTCAAATATGCCGTAGATCCACACTTATAGTGTGGATCTACGACATCGGCGTCAGCAAATTTATCAACGAAGAACTCTTCTAAATTGTAGTATGCCCTGTCCACTAGGATTCTCCTTAGTTTATTTGTAAATATTGCAGTCGACGCGGCACTAGTTATAGAGTCCGGCAGATTATTGTAGATTTTCACTCCTATATAGTCAATTTTGTGTTTTGCTTTAGCTAATCTTATTTTGGGTAGCATGAGTCGGTGACGATTCCTAGTGTGGTAGTTGTGGGCTTCAGCCCACGTCATGTATGTGTAACGTAATATGTCATGTGTAACATGTGTCCTACTCCGAAATGAGGTGATTCTGGACCCCGAGGGGATCAAGTTGTGATATATATATATTTTTTTTTATAAAAACATTTTGTTTTCTCCCCACTCGTGTTGTTTTACACTAACTTTTGGATTATTTAACATTACTTATCAAATATTTCTCAAATGTCTTTTGCTTGTTTTTTGGTAAAGCCAGTGTTTTGTCTTGTGTCATAGAGTCTGACTATCGAAAGATGTGCCAGAAAAAGCGCGGCAAATTTAAAAAATATGATTATGAAATTTCAAAACGATAATCATTATGTAAGACTACGCGTAAAAACGCGAAAATAAAGAAAAGGAGGTTTTAATTAAAAAGAAATACTCGAAATTCAAATCGTAGAACAAAAGTTCCCCTCGAGGTCCAGATTCACCCCCTTTCGGCTTCGTACACATATTTCGTGGCACCCTGTATATGCTTGTATCATATAAGTTATTTATCAGAGCTAAAAACAATACAAACAGCTGTGAAGAAATATAACTAAGTAAAATATTCGGCTTTAACCGATTATTTCCAAACAGGGGCATGTAGGTAAATTAACTTGTTTTTGTGTTTATTTTCGTTGATGATTCAGAGTAAATAAATAGGTACCGTAATACTTTAAGTATTTTGTAAGTACCCAAGTAAGGCGTTACTTCCGTATTTACTGTTAAGTACTGACCTTCGTGTAAAACACTGATAAATAATGTACTGCTAGTACTGTCGGATAATCACTCGACTAGAGTCACTACAAGCATCCCACTCTTAGTACTCTGTTATTAAACTAACAAGAACAAAATTAAAAAAATTAAGACAGATTTCATGAAACATGGCTATGAACACTCGGGATAAAATCATCTATGACACAAAAAAAACTAAACGAAAATCGGTACATCCGTTTGGGAGCTACGATACCCCAGACAGATACACAGACAGACACGTTAAACTTATAACACCGCTCTCTTTTTGCGTCGTTAAAAATCAAAATTCATTTATTTCAGATAACTGTTATCCATAAAACATTCAAATCCATCATGGTTATCTATATCTATACTTATAATAAAACTGTAACAGGTCCAATTCTGTACATTGAAGATATTTTGAAAATTTTTTTTGGAGGGCACTCTATTATCGATACTGAAGCCAAAACTGTAATTTTTTTCATTCATGTCTGTCTGTCTGTCCGTCTGTCTGTCTGTCTGTCTGTTTCTTAAACGCGCATCACGTCGAAACTATTGAAGGTATTGAAATGAAACTCGGCACGATTTTAGGTCATACTACGAGGAAGGACATAGGATACTTTTTATCCCGGAATTCAGTCAGGTTTCCCTGGGAGAGGGGATGAAAGTAAAATTTCTTCACCGCGCATGACGCCGAAAGTGCTGAATGAGTTGGAATGAAACCTTGCACGATTTGATTTCATACTACAAGGAAGGATATGGGATACATTTCATCCCGGAATTCAGTCATGTTCCCCTGGGAGAGAGGATGAAAGTAAAATTCTTTAACTGCGCATCACGATGGAACAACTGAATGAATTCGAATGGAACTCGGCATAATTTGATTTCATACTACGAGGAAAGATACATTTTATCCCAGAATTTAGTAAGGTTCCCCTGGGAGAATGGATGAAAGTAAAATTCCTTCACCGCGCATCACGCCGAAACTACTGAATGAGTTGGACTGAATTGGTACTATTTGAGTTCAAGGAAGGACATGGGAAACATTTTATCCTGGAATTCAGTAAGGTTCCCCTGGCAGAGGGGATGAAAGTCAAATTCCTTCACCGCGCATCACGCCGAAACTACATAGGTAATGAGCTGGAATTAAACTTGGCACGTTTTGAGTTCATACTACAAGGAAGGACATGGAATACATTTTATCCTGGAATTCAGTAAGGTTCCCCTGGGAGAGAGGAAAAAGTAGAATTCTTTAACCGCGCATCACGACGGGTCTACGCGTCGTCCGATTTCATGCATTCTTTTTGTTAGAAACAGTGTTGCAAGATCGAATTTGACTAAATCAGTAGAAAGTCGAGTAGAAAATCAGTAGATTGATGAAATAATCTGTAGTTAGAAGAAAAAAATTAGTAGATAGAGGGTAGGTAAGTTCCTATCTATGTATTTTTCCAAGACGCACCCATTAGTTAGGTTCCTACCTACTAAGGCGTCTTGGAAAAATAAGTTAGGTTCCTACCTTACATGATATATGGTGGTTTAGCTGGTCCAGTTAACTGTGCTACCGAAGTTTGGTTGCAGTAAGTGGTCCAATTAAACTAACTAGACCACAGAAAAATATTTTTTACTGTGGTACACAGCCAACTGTACCTACCTACTAACGAAAAATAATTACGGTGGTCCAGTCAATTGTGTCAGCAATTGTATTGCAGAATTGGGCTCCTGATCCATTTATCAGGAGCCCAATTCTGCAATACAATTGCTTCAGTATGACAATGGAATCGTCGCAGAATCATCACGTAGAATCCTTAGATTTATAAAACTCCAGATAGTGCGTGCGAGATAAATGAATAGTTTCAAACTTGACGCACGTCTCTCCATCTGCATTCATCATAATTTCTTTCATCTGAGGTGGAATACCCAAACGTGTCATTCTGTGTCAATACCCCTGTCATAGTGAAGCGATTAGTATAGCAGAATAGGGCCCCAGCTGAACGGAACCATCAGTAAGAAGTGAAACGAGTATGACACTTCTTAACACTGACGCTGGCCGAGTCGTAGCTAAAAGTCGTGTGGATAAAGAATGGGATTGAAGATGATAACATGCTATCCCCCGTAGACACTACACGATTTTTTGCACGGCAGCGTTTCAAATTATGAGAGACCATGGTTAAATGTGAACTTAATTAGTCGGAAGGTGAGGCAATCGCGAACGAAGTCGCGGGTACAGCTAGTTAACACTAAAGTCATTTATAACGGGATATTTACCATGATTTGAGTTTTGAGCTTTCCAATATTAAAATTGAAATATTGAAATATTGGAAAGCTCAAAACTCAAATCATGGTAAATATCCCGTTATAAATGACTTTAACTGTTATCCATAATTGGTTAGTAGCAGAAAGACCTCTTATATTAAATGTTAGTATTTTTAGTCTACCTACTACATTGAATTTTATTTAAATGCGATCAAATCAAATCATACCTATAGGTAAAATTAAATTAAAATAAATTAAATAAAATTAAACAAAATTTTATCAAATTTCATAGAAATAAATAGAATTAAATTTAATCAGACCAAATAAATCAAATTTCATAGAAATAAATAGAATTAAATTTAATCAGACCAAATAAATTAAATAAAAAGTTAAATTAATGCGCATGCCGTTTAGGGTTATTTCTGGGAATTCTTTTAGGTTATTACCGGCGGCCTTAAAGACTATTTTATATTGCAAAAACTTTTTACACTTTACGTTCCTTCTATGATCTAACTGTCAATTTAATTGACAACCTCTATGGCGCAGTGGGCAATTTCTGCCAGAAGCGTTGAAGGTGGCGAGATTAATAACCGCCGCGAATCAAGTGACTAAAAAAATACTTGTCAGAACAAGTATTTTTTTAGTCCAGAATCCATACAATCATATAATGTATATTATATGTAGGCTATCTTGGAAGACAAGCTCTGCTTAGTTTTGGGCTAGGCTACATGATGCAGGATGCAACTTTCAGCATTTTTATTAACCGGTCGGCCAGCATGACTGGTGAATTGCATACAAAAACGAGACCGTGCGGGCCGTAGGTACCTACGCGAATTAAGTCATAAAGTGTAACACTAGCAGGTTAATGTTTGTACTATCTATTATTTATTTATCAATTCACGTACGTTGGGTGTTAACTCGTTATTCGGTACCGAGGTTACTACGATAGGTCAGTTATCGCATCGAGATAGCGCAGCCCTGAACATTGCCTTGGAGCCGAGAGATTCCGAGCGGCAGGCTTTCACGTGTGTGACACGTGTTTAACGTTAACGTTGGCGTTACGTTAATAATGTTGTTAAACTGTTGTTTTTACTTATGACATGTTTGAGGATGTCTGTGTGAAGGTTCATGTGAGACGCAGAAGGCATGTTATAAATAAATAAATATTAAATGTTATATTATTGATGCGATACATAGGTTCTAGGTTGTTCAGAATATGCATTACAAATTGCTTACTTATATCATATTCTGCTTACTTTTGGGCTGGTAAGTGTGAAATGTTCAGCGTTTTTATTTTATTTTTGTTAACTTACTGCAGTTTAGTCAGAGTTTACCCTTATCTTGCATCATTCAAGGTCAGCCTAATTCTCAACCACAAACCTTGCAGCCCGCATAATTGCATCCGTCTAGGAAGGGCAACCATAAGCAACCATCCGTGCAACCCGAAAAACACCGGAACACTCGGACAAGCGAAAAAGCAACCGGAATCTATGGCAACCTTGCGTCGATTGCAGACAAGGGCGGCGTCTATCATCCGATAAATAAAAACTAACAAGTGATAAAGTGATAAGTGAATCAGTGATAAGTGAATCAGTGGCAAGGTCTCGGCCCTAAGCCGTAAAGGTCGAGGCGGTATTTTTGTTTGCTGAGCAGCAATGGAATTTTTTTCTATTAGTGTACTTGAGTATTGACATTGGAGCCGCTTGGCGGTCGCGTTAGATAAGTAACGCCAAGGCTGCTGATACAATAATAATATCTGCATAATTGTTTACGAATCAATTATGCGAATATTTAAGGAAATGAAACATCGAAGAAACTGGAGGCCAAGGTTACTGCCATTTATTTATTTTGTAACTGTTCTAGACTAGATTATGACTAGCAACTTTTGTCGCTAAAGTTGCAAATCGCTTTTTCGAATAAAAAGAAATAAACGTTGCCTCGTTATTTGTGCTCATAAAAACCCATCTGAACACTGAGAGTCCAGCAATACGGTCCATGACAATTAGTGGACCGTGTCTTTAACTGTACACGGCGCCACACCATATCCAAAGATGGAACAGAAAAACTATAGACACCTACAAGCCTTCAGAACTATGACGTTTTCACGGATAGCAAAACAGCATGATTCAGTCAACACGGCCAAGGTCTGGTATTAGTCAGAATTAGCGCCACCGATTAAAAACACGCGTGTAGCTCAAACCTCGAGAATAAACCTCACGTCATACGAGGAAACAATCGAATTTCGTAAAAACGGCCAAAAAACGAGAGTATCCATAAAGATATCCGCATGTCCTTAAAGAAAGAACGAATTTGGACTAAATGCCAAGGTTTAACTTGCAGTTTCACTCTACAAAATATAATGATAAAATTTTATTGGTGGTTACACTTAAACTTATTTTTGGCCCAGTTTCCACCGTTGTGATCTCCCATAATAATAATAGTAAATAAATCAATTACATTTATAAACATTATTACATTTATTATGCAAGAAGAGATGATGCGGTGTGGATTACACAGCATCATCTCGTCTCGTTAAAATAGTACATTGTACATCTAGGCGAGAAAGTGCCCAATTCCTATCGAGTGTCATTAAAGGGCAGAGGCGCAGCCGAGGGCCTTAAAACACAAGAGGTAGGAATCGCACTATCTCCCGAATGCTACATAGTGCTTTATACTACACCTTCGAGGAAAATCATCGTTTTAGAATCTTCAAAATCACTAGAGTAAATTCAAATTGTAAACTCAAACGTAGCAAAAAATACGCGCACGTGCGATTTTCACATGTTTTTTTTTTTTTTTAATTATTGTTAAGAGGCCGATATCATATGGCGGATTCGGAGTCAAAACTTTTATCGTTTGACCTAATATGAAAATAACCATAGCTACCGGCTAATATTTCAGAAAATTCAAAAAAATAACACTATAGAAATGGATTTCCATACACTTTTCTCTCCCTCTAAACGAAAAAGAAATGTAATTCCATAGAGTTTTCCATCCCGCATTTTAGTACGCCTCCAATGACTCACTTTCTACCTTATGTTTGGAATAGGAATAAGTAACTTTCTGTGCAGGTGTAGTATAAAAATATTAAAGAGTCTTACATTGAAATAGGGAAGAAAGACAGAAAAGCCTTACTCTTTTTAGGATAAAAACACCACTCCCACCCAACAGACAAACGATTAATAAATCCTAGAAACAGTTATCAACTAGTTGCATTATCAAAGTCACAGCTATCAGTGAACGCGATGCAGGAAGCAGGCTGACCGTGAACGGAGGTCGCTATGCAACAGCCAGACGGCGTAATAGTGACGATATTTGCGTAATCCGCAATCAGTTCTGATTCGATGATCAATAAGGGACTTCGCAAGACATCGCATGTCAGTCAGTGTCTGCTGAGGCTTAGAAGAACTAAGGTGGTGTAAACTTGCATAGAGCTGGTCTTCATTATGAAAACTCTGTAATAGGTGGTCACTTATAGCAAGTTTTACAGCAAACCTCTGGTGCAGTGGTCAGAGGGCCGCCTGAGACTCAGAAGGTTGTGGGATTGACATTGATTATGAGTAAAAATGGGCTAGATCATGCTTTGTGAAATAAAGAGAAATGGGACAATATATTTTATTTATTAAAGCATGGACAATCAGTAAATGCAGCTATAAATGATATCGTATCGACGTAAACGTCGTTAGTAAAGATACTCATGAATGACACAGACAAGTTGTCCTCATGTAAAGCACAGCACAATGACTATGCAAACATTGAACTTCGACTCGCAGATCGCGGAAGTGAGCCGACCTCAGGCAAGGCAAACCACTCCGAAACTTGTGCAGTTTGGAATAAACCCATCCACGAATAAGTCAGCAGACCCTGACATTACACGAACATGACAGTGACATATCTTTTATGGGCTTGGAACTGTCGCTGACAGATCTTGATCTAACGAAATATGGGGAGATCAAGGTGTTAATCCAGATGCAGAACTTATCATGAAGTTGAAAATGACAAGGCTTTGGTACAAGCCGGCGATACCGTTATGTTGATATTTTGAAATAAACTGGCGCCTATGTTTATGCAATAGGAAAATACCCGATTTCCTCCTAGCTCTGCCAAAGAAAACTTTATTATTAAGCCGTAGATTATATCACAGAACGTCAGGCGACGATAGCCTCGCTTTAGATAATTTTCATAAACGGCATTGACAACTGAAATTGCAACAACATCTATTATTATCGCGAGATTACACGCCGCCAAAACACTACGCACTTATTTTACGATACCTTGACGCAAATGTAATGTAAACAAAATCGAAGGTTGAAAATTTTTAGGGTTCCGTACCTCAAAAGGAAAAAGGAACCCGTATAGGATCACTTTGTTGTCCGTCTGTCTGTCTGTCTGTTCGTCTGTCAACCCCCATTTCTCAGGAACGCGTGGAGGTTTAGAGTTCAAATAAACATCAAATACTCAAGTCCGTAACCTCTTGAAGCCTCGATATAAATAAAACTCCTAAGTCAATGCAATCAAAAGTTACAGCCGTTTATATCAGAATATTTTGAAATTTCCAAGGGAATCAAATGCATATAAAACCTTTAGGGTACTTCCTGTTGACCTAGAATCATGAAATTTGGCAAGAAGCAAGGCATTATAGCACAAGTAAAAGAAAAAATCCGAAAACCATAAATTTATAGAATATTCTTTAAGAAAATTACTTTTGATTTTCGCCATGGACCAAAACTTATAGGGTACTTCCCGTTGACCTAGCATCATAAAATGTGGCAAGAAGCAAAGCCTTGCTTCGTAGCACTAGTAAAGGGAAAATCTGAAAACCATACATTTTTAGTTTATTTACAAAAAAAAATACTTTACTTTCTCGCCATGGACCAAAACTTATAGGGTACTTCTTGTTGACCTAGAATCGTAAAATTTGGCAAGAAGCAAGGTGTAGTACAGCACAAATAATGGAAAAAATTCGAAAACCGTAAATTTGTTGTTTATTCACAAAAATAATAATTTTAGATTCTTGCCATGGACCAAAACCTACAGAGTACCTACTTCCCTTACTTACAGAATCATGATATTTGGCAAGACACAAGGGCTTACAATTATATGAAACGCTTAGTGCGCGAGTCAGACTCGTGCTTGACGTTTATTTGAGGGATCTCTAACTGTTTACCGTTTATCTGTCACAAAGACCAGAAAATCATCAGAAAAAATACTGAACTGACAAAAATACAAAGGCAAAAAGACACCCACCCTAGGCCATATTTAATTAGTATGATAGATTTCTGTCATAGACTTAGAAGAATAAGAAGAAACTCTGATGTCTATTCAGAGTCTTCTAATTTTAGTATAATGATGCTAGGTTTTATGAACAAAAGTGACAGTGAAGTTTAATAGACACAATTAGTACCCCAGTCAGTAATCGATTCCGCTCCTTTGCCAGCTCCTCTAGAAATGCGAGTGAAACCGCTTGCATCTATTAGCTGTAAACGTTCTTTGTCCCATCGCTACCATCCTCGAGGTGCGACCATCGAGCTCTCGGATCCATTGTTAGGCCTGATTGGACAATTTAATCCTTATTATGCTATTTTACTACCAAAACGTTATGCTTCTTTGCGTATTATGCTCTTGATTTATTTATTTTTATAGTATTCTGTAAGTCCATCTTTTGTACGAAGTCAAGTGCAATTGAAACGAAATCACCAGTGCTAAATGTCACATTCTTGTCTTCCACGACACCTGTGAGTTATTTAATGGCGATGCTCTGTCAGGATTAGATGTCAGCGCGAGATCTTACTTTACAATTACGCAGTTGCGTAGGCAGATGAAACAAATGATTATGCATGAGCCATTTGTAAGCTCATACAGTGGCATAATAGCTTTTATTTACTAGGAAGCTACAGTACGAGTTTTCCTCTGTGGGTATTTGTTGTTTCATAAGGTTTATTGCCTGTCAATTACGACATTTAATCGTGACCTTAGCTGCTTGTTTGTTATCTTTCATAACTATGCCTTGGCAGGCATAGAAAAACAATAATTATGTTCGAGTATGCCTACCTACCAATATGTATAACAAACAATCCCCAACACAGCGATGAGATGTTAGAATGTAAAAAATCATGAATTATGATCATAATCTATTTTATTTGAATTTTTCTCAAAAAATACTGGAGAGCGTCATGACCGCGCAACGACCGGGCATGAAGTGAGCCCGTCAGCTCGCGTGCGCGCGTCGACAGGCGGAAGCGTGTGCGCACCCGCGCAAGGCTACGCTCATGACCTCGCACCGTCTTTGTCTAGCGCTATCTATCTGTTAGCCCGCGAGGTCGAATGCATCATACCTTCGCCTGGCTTCTAATACTACTACACAAATTTGAGCTGGAATTTAAACTATTGCCAACAGTTTAGATAACATTTTATGCGTATTTGGTAAGGTAATTTGTAGCACCCGCTTGCAACTTTATTATTCAACTTAATAAATTTCGGCATAAATCGTTGTCGTTATAATATCAATAAAGTACGTTTTACAAAGTTCTACGTGCGTTTAATTAATAGAATTGTCCACATGTTCGTGAGTGGCTAGAGTTACTATTAATCTAACTATTTATTCTTAAAAATACTTTTAATCACTATTGAAATCGATAATTTATCTATTTGTTTAGCGATCTTGTCGATAATTGTTGGATAATGGCCACTTGTTTGGATACGTGCTGTAAACACGCCTCACATCTTTGTTGTGTCTTTATTAGACTACTAGTTTCTGCCCGCGGCTTCGCGCGCGTTGTTTCTATGGAAACGTTCAAAGGTTATTTTATAGCCCATGAACCAGCCCATAGAACTGATTTGAGTAGTCTACTTTTTATTCCTATAGTAGAATTACTGTATGCATAAAAATTTCAGCCACATCCATTCAGTAGTTTTGGCTTGAAGAGGTAACAAACATCCAAACTTTCGCATCCTTAATTCCTAATGCGATCTAGGAGTAAATTCACAGATAAAAGGCACAAAGTTTCGTTTCCTTCATTGAGTACCTATAAAATAGGATGGCCAGAGAAAAATGCCAGGGATTTTTTTTCATTTAGATGGACAATAACGAAACGTTCGTATGTTTCAGGTATGGCGCGACAAACATGAGCGTGTCAACAGAGCGCCGGCGCCGAGGCTGTTCAGATGTAAGTTAATATATAACAATCAATATGTGTGAAATATGTAGATCGCCAAAAACTAAATAAAATGAATGGTAATGGCAAAAATATCTTATGCGCATAATCTGAACCATAAAGCTGCATTTCCACCAGCGAAGTGCGAAGATGCGTGTCATCCACCATTACTATGATGGTAAGGCTGCTTCTCACATCATTAGTGTGGGAAGCGCCAAGGAAAATGGGATATGGGAAGATGGGTCTAAGGAAAAACCGTTACGTAGGTCGATTACAGTAGACTTTACGTTGAAAGAGTGTATTTTCACAACCATATATGTGCAGATAGGTGCACACAATGGTCATGGATACCATCGTACCCTTTTATGGGTGCGCCCAAAAGAACCAGAGCTTTTCTTGATTGGCTATGATACGGTAGACCTCACCATAAAAGCAACAATACTAACATTTATTACAATAAGCAAGCTGACAATGTAAAACACTTATCTAGCCTAGAGAGCCAGCAAAGTGCTAATACGAACTCGATTAAGAGTCAGCACTCCTTTCACCAGGATAGGAGCGAAAGCATACACAAAAATTATATTTGAGGCGCATGCAACAACTTTTCGGTTGCCTTGCGCACTTCGGTATTTTATACGTTTCGCAGTTTAATCATTGGCAACCAAATGAATAGTATTTATTTGTCCCACCCTGAAAGAAGCAAGCCATACCAAAGATAGATTGTTAAAGAATAGAGCAAAGACCCCACTGCCTTCGGAAACTTGTGATCTCACTGCGCTTTACAACGTCTGAAACCTTAAAAGACAAGGTGTCTTTATGCCGCACTCGGAGGTTTCGTTCGAATGTAGACGGCCTTGTCGGCACAATTCGGGGTTAACCGCTCGTCTTGGACTCACAACAAAAAGACATTAAACAGAACAAGCCGGTATTCAAGAGCCTGTAAATGACTTTAAAATTGTACCAGCTTTTGATACAAGCAAGACAAATAATACTACGTAAAAATAATACGCGGTAAAGCTTGATTATGTCCTTTTTCTAGATGATTTCTTTGTAAAATCTATCCTTGCCAAATTTTATAAAGATTCGTTCATCCGTTTAGTCGTAAAAAGGTAAGAAACAAAGAGACTTTAGACATATTTTCGCAATTTTAATATACCGTTACGTCGTAGTACGTAACGATCTAATAAAACAGAATTTAGGACGACAACCTAACTAAGTACGCAGGCTAAAATAAGAACCGCATCGAATCAATTTCTAAACATTGTTTTGTTTTGAACGACTAACATTGGTCCGGTCATTAAAAACCTGACCTTTAATCAAACCTGTTAATATCTAGATCTTATTTACCCGTCTACTGTTCTATTAATCTAACACCGAACCTGAACCTTGGTACCCTCCGTAAGAGGCTGTGAAAAACCAGCGTATGTACATGTACGTACGACAAATACACACAAATTCTGATAATTAAATAAAGGCCGATGTACACAAAAGCATTTTAAGAATAGCGCACGGATAAATGGTAGATGCAATGCTTCCGCCAGTCTTCTAGCACGCATGCTTGAGCTCTAGCGATATGATCGTAATTGCAATTATAAATGAACGAGAACAAGAATTAAATAAGCAACAAAGGAGTTATGGTTTATGTTATGATGAGTTAGTCTCCTATTATTACATCTAAATGATATAACATCTAGGTATTGGCAGAGTCATTAAATAAACTGTATTTAATATTAACCAACTGTTGGCAAGCACTGGGACGGAATGAAGAGATAAGACGCACGACTGCATAAATCCCCAGTGAAAATATCCGTAAGTCAAAAATGACTGACCGCATGCAAACCCGCTTTATAATCCATCAGCCTTAAACAATTAAATTCTAACAAGCTGATCAATAAAGGCAATGTTTGGCTCCAAGGCGAACCACCGAAACCGTAGATAAGTGGATAGCAGGAAGTATCGTGGTCGATACGTCCTAGCGTGCCCTGCGCGCACGCAGCCAGCCAACACGCACGCACACTAGCGCATTGGCCGTGATCGTAACAACAAGGTCCCCAACAATAAGTACGGACAGAAAAACAAACAAAAAAGACTGGTTTCAGAAATTATAAAGAATAAATAAAGTATTTGCCCATCGTTATCTGATATCAATAACCAAGAAGTTGGGATGACGGCTTTGCTTATTTTGATAGTTACTCAAGTCGGAAGAACTTGCATACTATGGTTATTTTAATGACGCAAAACTACTTGATAAAACATTATTGTTATACATATTACATAATATTATTGTTATATTATAGGAAAAATAAAAACCACGTGGCGCGCAAATATATATAAGGCGCGCTCGACCAAGACCGGCTCTCATTCTGTTGCGGACCGTCATCGAGGAAACATCTCCCTGCCTGTTATGTCTGACATTTTTCGGTGTCTTAGAGTTAGATTTGTGTAAATTGAGTTTAGAATCGGTTTCTGTTAATTTTTGTTTTGATTAAATTTTGAGGTTAGAATATTCCTTTTACGTTGTTAAATTGTTTGGTTTTTTTTTAAGTTAATTTTGATCGATTATACAAGTTCAGAAGTGGGATACGGCACGATTTACAACGTGCTTTATCCCGCCTACTTGTCCACATATCCTTGACAAGATTCTGATCTCATTGTTGTTTTTACCGGAAAATGTCGGACCGGGCAAGCCGTCGTAAACGAGATGATTCGGTCAGGCGGCACAGTAGGTATCGTGACCGTACACCGCAAGGAGGGGTGCGGCGCATGATGGAGACGTTAGCGGTCAGGCTCACCGCATTGGAGAAACGGTCTGCTGTGCGATCATCAAGGTCGCATGAGCGTCGTTCGTCCGACAGGCGTCATCGGGTTGAACATCGTCGATCCACGTCACCGTCCCGAGACCGCAGCCCCGTGTCTGCACGGCCACGTGGCCGAGCAGATTCGAGGCGCTCAGCGGGCGCTGGAAGGCGCTCACGGTGCCGTAGCAGGCATTCATCTTCACGGGGACATCGCACCGAGAGGCGCTCGCCTCCGTCATCTTCGCTTGGTGCCAACGGGCGATCGAGACCATCAAGCGCCGTTGGGCGTCCGTCGTTGCTTACGCCATCGCGTACGTGTTCACCACAGCGCGTGCGGGAGTACACCACGTCGGCGCAACCACCGGCGCTGATACCCCCACCGCTGCCATCGCCGGCGCAACCACCGCCAGAGGCGTCGTCACAAATGACGCCACAGCTGGTGCACCCGTCGCCTGTAGCATCGCTGCCCGGGACGCAGGCTGGTGCTGTGTTGGCGCCGTTACTGTCTGCGACGCCGCCTGCGCCCTTACCAGCGCCAATCAGCGAGTCGACAGGAACCGGAGAATCCCGAGGAGGGACAAGCGAGCCGCAGGCACAGCATACGGTAGATGATCGCATCGTGAATGCGATCTTATCTCTCAACACTGCGGTAAGGCCGAACCAAAACTTTTATGTTTCTTGTTTTGACCCAAGTTTACACGATATTGATGATTGGTGTGCTGAGGTAGATAGGGCCAAAATTTTTAACAATTGGAGCGATTATGAGTGTCTCTCACGTATAGGACATTGCTTAAAGGGGGATGCTAAGGTATGGATGAGTGAGTGGGTCACTGCTGACCGCTCGTGGAGTAATTTCAAACGGGAATTCAAGCCTTTGTGTCCAAAGACCCCAGATGTTGCTAATATTTTGTATGACGTAATGAGTAAGGATTCGGATAGTTATACAACATATGCGGACTATGCGCGTCGTTCATTGCTTCGCCTTCGCATAGTTCAGGGACTTAGTGAAGAGCTTATCTCTGCTATTGTTATACGAGGTATTACTGATCCGAATATCCGAGCGGCGGCCACGAACGCAAAACTTTTGCCTAGTGACTTAGTACAGTTCTTTTCTATTTATGTAAAACCCAGCTCAGTTAAGTCTCGTTCTACACCGCAGAGTTCTTCCAACTCTAAAAACAAACAAGAATCATCTTCAACTAACGAGAGAAAGCGGAAGTTTGAGACAGGTAAATGTTTTTCTTGTGGTCTTGTAGGCCATAAGCAGGTAAACTGTAAAAAATCTAAAACCAGTAAGCAGGAAACGGGACAAGACTCTAAACCAGCTTCAACTCCAAATAAAACAGAATTAAAATGCTCGTTTTGTAAGAAAACTGGCCACGCGGTTGAGCAATGTTTTTCAAAGCAGAGGTCTGAGTCGCGCAACAAAAATGAAGTCAACTTTTGTCGGGAAAATGTTCCAAATAGTAATAGTGACGTAGTAGCAGCTGTAATCCAGGGTATCCCTGTTGATGTTTTGATCGACAGCGGATCCACCATATCACTTGTATCGTCATCAATGTTGAAGCATTTTCGTTGCACACAAAGACCTACATTCCGGGTATTGAAAGGTTTAGGTAGTGAGGAGATAGAGAGTACCTCGTACATTACTTTACCTATTGAGTTCGATGGTGTGACTCTAGAGGTAGATTTGTTTGTAGTCGAATATACGTTCATGAACACGCCGATTATTGTCGGGACCGATGTGCTAAATAGAGACGGCATTAGGTATGTTCGCACACGTGATTCGCAGTTGCTCACTAGGGAAACAACCGAGCGGGTTAGGGTTATTCAAGCTACTGAGTCAATTCCAATTAATACTCCCCTAGTTGGCGACGAATTGAACGAACTGACGAAAATCATCAACGGATTTTCCGAGCATTTTATTTCAGGTACCGCGACGTCTACGGTAAACACTGGTAGTATGTCTATTAAGCTTAACAACACTTCGCCAGTTGTCTATCGTCCGTATAGGCTGTCTCACTCTGAGAACCTTAGGGTACGGGACATAATTAAAGACCTTGTGGACAAAAACATCATACGCGAATCTGAATCTGAGTACGCGAGTCCGATTCTACTTGTAAAAAAAAAGGATGGGTCTGACAGAATGTGCGTTGACTACCGGAAATTGAACGACGCAACCATTAAAGATCGTTTTCCATTGCCCAGAATTGACGACCATATTGATAGGTTAGGGAAAAGTAGATATTTTTCGAGTCTCGACATGGCGACAGGATTTCACCAGATTCCTGTCGAAGAGGAATCAATACCTCTCACAGGATTTGTCACTAGTGAAGGTCACTACGAGTGGCTTAAAGTCCCCTACGGTTTAGCTAATGCCCCTGTAGTGTACCAGAGGATCATTTCAAAAACCCTACGTAAATTTATCGAATCTGGTGAGGTCCTTGTCTACATTGATGACGTGCTGATATTAAGTTCCACGGTAGAACAGGGACTTGTCTTACTTCGTGAAGTACTTTCTGTACTTACAAAAGCAGGTTTTTCCATTAACCTGAAGAAGTGTTCCTTCATAACCACCGAGGTTGAATATTTAGGGCGCAATATTAGTCAGGGTCAGGTACGGCCGAGTCATACTAAAATTAAGGCACTGGTTGATTCTACCGAACCCACAAATGTTAAACAGGTTCGCCAGTTTATGGGGTTAGCCAGTTACTTTAGGAGGTACATACCTGGTTTTGCTCAAAAAACAGCATCAATTGCAGCCTTGACTAGAAAAGGGGTAAATGTTTCTTGGGGACCCGAACAACAGGCCGCTCGCAAGGAAGTAATTGAATGCCTTACAAGTGAGCCTGTTTTAGCAATTTATGATCCCGCGCTCCCGATCGAAGTGCATACAGATGCAAGCTCAATAGGATATGGGGCCGTTTTAATGCAATTACATGAGGGTGGTGCTAAACGGGTTGTGGCATACTTTTCTAAATTGACTCAAGGGGTAGAGGGAAAATATCACTCATACGAGTTAGAAACACTAGCTGTGGTAAAAGCTCTTCAGCACTTTAGACATTATCTTGTGGGTTTACACTTCACCGTGGTCACAGATTGTAACGCATTAAAGCTCACACAGCGCAAGAAAGATTTATTGCCCAGAGTGGCGCGGTGGTGGGTATACCTACAGGATTTTGACTTTGAGCTCCAATATCGTAAGGGTACGCATATGAACCACGCTGATTACTTGAGTCGAAACCCTGTGAACGTTGTCACGATTCAAAAGCCGCAAAACTGGGCACAAGTTGCTCAGGCAGCTGATGAAGAAACTCTTAATCTAAGACAGAGACTGACTGACGGTCAACTTGATGCGACTAGGTACGTAGTCAAAAATGATCTCTTGTATGTCAAGTACTCGGTGACAGGAGAACAATCGCGACTCCTTTGTTATATACCGAAGGGTCATAGGCTCAGTTTACTTCGAGTGTTTCATGATGAACACGGACATCCTGGGGTTGATAAGACGTTTGATTTAATAATCAAAAACTTTTATTTTCCAGGGTTGCGAAGTTTTGTACAAAAATATGTCGCACATTGTGTAATCTGCATGACTCACAAAAAGGTTGCGCGAGCCCCCTTACAGCCCATTAATTCGTGGGAAAAACCCGACACTCCATTTGACACCATTCATATGGATGTCCTAGGACCTTTGCCTGAGTCCGGTGGCTATCGTCATATTCTTATAGTGATAGATGCATTTTCAAAGTTTTGCTTGCTATATCCAATGCACCGCCAAGACACTGGTGAATTAAAACGACACTTTACTAAAGTTATCTCCTTGTTTGGAGCCCCAAGGCTAATAGTAGCGGATAGGGGTCGAATGTTTCAGAGTAATGAATTTCTTGACTGGGTTAAGGGTATGGGTTGTGAGATACATCTGATAACGCCAGAAATGCATCAGTCTAATGGGCAGGTTGAGCGCTACTGTCGAACAGTCCTCAACATGGTGCGGATCGAGTGTAATTACCGACAGGAAGAATGGCCGAGCATTATGTGGAAGGTTCAGTTAGTCTTAAACATAACCAAACACCGAATAACACAACGATCACCCCTCAACTCACTAGTGGGTATCGATGCGGCTACACCTCTCATTCGTAGTCTTATACGGGATGTGGCCTTGGAAGGATCCAATCCTAACAGGGAAGCTCTACGAGAGATGGGTAGACAGCGAGTTTCTGAGCGTCTTGGGCAAAACCAACGGCAACAAGATGCTTATGTAAACAAAGGTCGACGTCCACCACGTGTCTATGAAGTTGATTCTTTGGTCTTTGTCAGGAAACAAGCGCAGTCAACGGGCAAGATGGACTCCTGTATGCGGGGGCCATACCGAGTGGTAAAGGCTCTGCCGCATGGGCGCTATGAGCTCCAACTCCTGGCGGGCTCCTATGGGAAGTCGACGCAGGCCGCGGCGGAATATATCATCCCATGGCGCGGAGAGTGGACTCCTGATGTTTGTGCTGCATTCTTTGAAGGTAAAGAGTGTAGCCATTGTAGGTACATGGGGCATTTTGTGTTCCTGTACCTAGAGGACAGGGTTAAGGAGAAGGCGGCCCCTTCTTCTTAGCTTGGTAGCCTTGGTCCCGCCTCACGTCGTGCTTCTCGACCAAAGGTACCCTGGATGAACTACTGCCTCACGTCGTGCCTCTTAGTTATCCAGTGTCAGGGCTTTGCTGCGAATGGGTAGTGCCTCGCGCATGACGTACTTATCCAATAGCAGAATTTCACTTCCTTTCATAATCTTTTTGAATGTGTCAATGTTTTGAACACGCCACTCAGACTTTGAAAGCTAATACATTGAGATTGTTTTGACTTAATAAGACCCTTTTTGTTTTTCTATGACTCATTGTGTGTTTAGCTATGGGCCCTACGCTATACACATAATGCAGTTATTTCCCTTTGGAGCTCTGCGATGAGCTTCCGTCTCACCATTATGCTTAATTGCTAGTACTTTCACTGCTTAATACGGCCTTTGTGTATGTTACATACACATTGGTCTATTTTTTTTCTCATGTTGTGTTTAGATGCAGACCCTGACAACACAGAGTCCACTGAGAATGCTGCGTGCTCCCCTATAGTTGGAGAGCAACCGTTAGCAACTGCACAGCCGTCCACGTGTGGTAGTCGGCAACCCTGCACGTCGCGAGATGCCGCTCTGCCGATGGATGCTGATGCAAGCGTCATTTGGGAGCCGCGTGCCAGCGCGCCCCAGGAAGAGGACCCGCCAGGAGAAGCAGCTTCAAGCCCGGACCCCGTTTCATCTGAGCCTAGAGAGGCGCTGTCCATGCCCCTGCTAGATACAGATCAAGAGAGCTAAGGAGCCCGAGACGGACTCAGTCAGGAGAGGCCGTATAGGAAAAATAAAAACCACGTGGCGCGCAAATATATATAAGGCGCGCTCGACCAAGACCGGCTCTCATTCTGTTGCGGACCGTCATCGAGGAAACATCTCCCTGCCTGTTATGTCTGACATTTTTCGGTGTCTTAGAGTTAGATTTGTGTAAATTGAGTTTAGAATCGGTTTCTGTTAATTTTTGTTTTGATTAAATTTTGAGGTTAGAATATTCCTTTTACGTTGTTAAATTGTTTGGTTTTTTTTTAAGTTAATTTTGATCGATTATACAAGTATATATATTACAACTCACAGTTTAATAAATTGTCCTTGGCATTTTGATTATGATCGCATATTCATGTTCAAATGACTTTATTTTATGTTTGGCTAAAACTAAAAACCAAATCCAAAATGTAGAAACATAAAATTTACATAAAATACCCGCATTGAAAACAAAATGATAGACAATAAACCTTGATGGCCGAAGTAGGAAATGAAGAAACTAAAGCAGGTAATAAATAAACAAATGACGGTTCTAAATAATATAAATTCTATACCAAATGTCTGGTTCCCGAAGTCACACAATCGGTCAAAGGTGTATCGCCCAATATCCGATGAATATCAGCTCGAAACTATAGACGCCATTATGAGCTTACATCACAAAACTCCTATTCGGCACACCTAACAACCTGGCTTTTATGGTCGTAAAAGCCTTGCGAGTAGAAAATTGAAGCGGCAAGCTGAAGAGAAGGCGCTATAGCGCTAATTTAAAGAGGCTTAATAATTTAAAGGCTGATGATGATTGATGATACGAGTAAAAGGATATTTTGCTGTCGGTAGTTGCACGTGCAACACGCATGCGCGTAGCACTGCTACGCGCTACGGCCTTCATAGCCGGAGCCTGCCCCCGCCCAAAATTAATAAACTGATTCAAAGCAATTTTCAAAGCTTATAGCTGCTTGGAGCTGAACAAAAAAGTCTCCCCAGCCTTCTCTGTTATTTTTTGAGGCATAAGTTTCAATCTGTCTGTTTCTGCAGAAACTCATTGGCATATGGGTACAATTAAAACATAAGCAAAGGTTCTGTACATAATGTTTCATAACAGGGCAAAGAACTAGACATTTATTTGCAGTTGCTAGACCACAACATAAACAAATCTATAGATAGTATCAATAGACTAGAACCATCAGGTCAGGAATTGAAACAAAATCCAGTGCGCAATCATAGTCCAGTTTAAAGTGTTAATTGACAGTGAAATATTTGAAATAATCAACCAATTATTATTCAAGGCGACCGAGTGCGCCGCAGGGCGTTACTACGACTTATTTTGTTTGAGTGGAAAAATATAACAAAGAACTTTCGTAGGAAAATTATGAAGCATCGACTCTACCTGATCGAGACAGATAATATGTAGGTATCAGAATCTAGAATATGTCCGAATAAGAATGATTGGCCTAGGATAGGTTAGTCTTTTGGGAGGTACTGGAACAAAGCTAGAGACAGAAACTAGATCCAAGATGCCTAAAGTGCGCTGTAGCCCTGAAAACGCCCTTGGTGAAGAATCATTTACGGTTGAGCGGCTTAATTGTACTCTAGTCATTAGTTCTGGCATTTTTCTGGTTCCGACCGAAACCACGGAACACTTGCACCGTCGATGTGGCGCGGCGGGCGAAGGCCCATCTGCGATGCAGGAGGTTGCGGGTTCGATAGCCGCCTTAGAACAAATGTTTGTACTATCTGCAAATATTTGTGACGGCTGTTCCGGATATTTTTTTATGTTTAAAATATCTATCTACGAAATGTATTGTGTTTAGTTTATTACTCATTTAGTTCCCATAACACAAGCTCTGATAAGCTTGGGGCTAGATAATGCTGTGTGTCCAGCATTTTGTATTGATTTATTTAGTACGATTGAAGATTCTCCATAAAGCTTCTGACTTATTTGGTTCAAGGAAGAGCAAGTCAATCAATAACAAGAGGGTAAAGAAGCATTCGCAATAGGAACTGACCAACAACAACTACAGACCAGAACAATGATCGGAACTGACCATTGGTTTAGTTGTCCAGGGATCGTAATGATAATAAAATTGAATAGAATTTCACTTCCTACTCCAGAATTAAACAACAAAAAAATCCATCCACTCTCTAGGAACAGCTAGAAAGGGAAATGTCTCGGACATTACTAGTGGAAATGATTCACAGTCAATAAATCATTTCTCTCAGTCTCTCAGTTAATGTTCATATTCGGCAGACCCTACAACGCATCCTTTGTGCCGGCTGGCAGGGCTCCAAGCAGGAAGAGGGCCGAAATAGCTCGCCCTTTCTAGCAGAATCGCTTTGCTGGGCCGTGCGTGACTATTCGGTATTGCTATTTTTGACGATCCCAGCGTGTGGGTCGTAGGTGTTTTTGATGTGAATGTGAACAACGATTTTAGGTTATTTGGGTAACTTTTGGGTGATGAACTGATGATGGATTCTGAAAAAGTAATTTACTAAGTTTTTTTCTTAAGTTTTCTTTATTTTCAAAGAAAGTTTTATGATTACCATGTACTTCTTACTCGCTCACATTATATAAATTGCAAATGGTCAGTAAATTACTCGTGGCAAAATAGTCAGCGCATCTCCACTCTACGATGTTAATTGTTAAGTCACAGGCGAATGAACGAATTTGACCCAGTGGCTATTTATAACACGCGCGTTCAATTCTACGCTACATCATCGGATCTCGGGTATTATTGGTGCTTCGGCGCCGGTAGCATGTTTTGTCTTTACTACTATAGCTGCCTTGTTGTTGAATACTTTTGTAATCGTAGGTTATTTCGTTTTATACTGACAGACAGATAACGCATACACAGCCAAACCCTGATCGTATCGATGACAGGAGATGCGGGTTTGTTTTTAAAAGAGTTAGTTATCTTATGAAATCAACACCAAGAGTTTATAAAACAAGATAAACTACAGTGGCAAGCAACACATCACGTTGGTAAAGTAAATTAAAAAAGAATCTCATAAAGAAATATCAAAAGATGAAACACCAGGAGCTCATAAGAGCCGAGAGTGTGACATTAGTGACACAGTGAGTCAGTAGGAAGAGCCTTGCATTGACGCCGGCCGGTCGGCAACGTCACTCGCTATGCAAGACCATGTTATTATTGGCACGGAATGCACTCGCCTCTGCGTTGGATTTATTGCAAATTAATGCTCTTAAATTGATTGTCTTTAAAGATAGTTGCAAAAACACTATCTACAAAATTAATACACTACATTGTCTCTACCTTCTTTTCCTCTGTAATTTTCGCCAGTCAATTTATTAACAAGCTGGTTCTTTGCACACCATACTCTTTAACATCTCATTCATTTACTTCTGAATTTCAATTCATCCTTGATACTGACGCCTCCATTAAATTACTCATTAAGATAACTTCAATTTCGTTAAATTACCTTGACTCTCAGCCTCTGGTCAACGCATTCTCTCAAGACACCGAGTGGTCCATCCATGTGCGCAATCCTCGTTATAAGATTCCGGGATTTCTTTTCCCTCCTCTCTGGCACAGACACTGCAACAATCAAATTACTTTTAGCAACCGTGACATCCCTATGTATAGACAATATCATAGATATTTTCTGGAATTATTATCAAAGCTACGGATCAAAAGATTAATAATAATGATGTAGACCAAGCGGCAATGTACCAAAATTGTTTACACAGCCTCTATGACGAAACTTACAAGCTATCTCAGTTCATAAACTTATTTTAATTTTAACGTGACATGATAAAGGCAGAGTCAACGCTCCCAAGTTATCAGCCCGGCATAGTTAATGCACCTGTTAAAATATCGCACAGTGTTTCTATTGTACTTGGAAATCTGCCGTTTCTATATGCATACTTTGTATTGCGTTTGCAGTGTCAATGTTTTTTTCTTGGTTAGGCACTAGTTCAGTGACCGATTAAAGGGAACCTAAGGTAGGACTTTTATTAATCTTATGTATGTATTAAAACTCGCTAAGCCGACATCCTACTAATCCTATATCCTACTAATATTATAATTGCGAAAGTTTGTGTGAATGTTTGTTACCACGTATCTCCGTAACTAATTAATAAACTGATTTATATGAAATGGTTGTATGTTTAGGTTCTAGAATAGCTCATAGACTAATCTAATGAGGGATCAGAAGGGTGGTAAAGTTTCTATGAAAAAATATTATTTCTTGGTTCGATTCACTCAAAACTCGGTATAAATAAACTAGAAAGGAAAAAATTAATCACGTATTTTTTATTTTTACAAAAGTACTAGGGGGTGTGCTATAAATTTCTGAAATTACCACGCGGGCGAAGCCGCGGTGCGCAGCTAGTAGAGCAAAAGGAGAGCTAGGATTTTTATGAATTCTAATGTCAATTCGCTGTTGTAGGCTTTATCGCCATCTAGTTAAAAAAGCAAATCGAATGAGCAAGACTTGTAATAAGCACGTAGTGGACTCATTAGCAAGAGCAGACGATACGCGAATGCCCTTACGTAGTAGAGTCAATAACATCGACACAGCTGACTGTTTGACAGTGAACGAACTGCGATAATGAAGGACATCGCCCGCTGAGCCTGCCTCATCTCAGACTGCACGGAGATATTTCGGAGTTCGCAGCAGTAAATCAAGAAATAGCTGCACACATTTGTTTCGGAGGTGCTCGAACTTTGAGTAAAATATTGAACTCTCAAATGAATTAATGAAAATCACGAACGTTTCTAAGAAATAATTTTAGGATTTACATTAGATTTACATGCCTGTGGTACCTAATCAAAAGGTGATCAAAAATAAACAATCATAAACGAGCTAGAATATTCTATTCCCTTTAGAATCTAACAAGCTTAGTCAGATACATCACCTGTTAGAAGTGCGAAGGCGTCTGCAGCTGGTGCCCACCTGGCCGCAGTATTTTACACCTTGGACTTTTTCTCCTCGGAGGAATAAGGGTTTGTCTAATTAATTGTATTAGTTGGACGCCGGTAGAATACTAATAGACTTTTTATGCTGCAGTTTGCAAATGCCGCTTTAACACACGGTTAATTTCCAAAGAAAGCGCCTGGCCCATAGTTTGCCTGATCATGATCTTTGCATGACTTGATTACATAATGATGAAGATTCCCAAATTGTTTTGTTTCACGGTGACGACGTTATTGAATCCATACAGTAAGCCAATATAGTTAGTCTTTTCTATGTACATGGAGGAAAAAAAGAAACTGATCTAATAAAAACAAACGTCAAAGGTCTCACTGACCACGGTCGAAAGTAATTTTCTGCTAATAAAATTGTAACTAGGCTAAGATAAATTTACATGTTAATAAGCGTGCAACTTTTACTGCTCAATCATGTTACTTTGTCGATAAGCGTCTTGAATCTCGTATAAAATCTAAATGAAATCAAGATAATATTCGAACAGGTTCCTTTATTAGAAACCTCAGGCCTTACTGCGTTATGGAATGGCTAACGGCCTTGTAACTTCAATCCTTAGTAACAGGGTTCACTAGGTCAATAACCAGGTTCACAAAACTTAAGATGCGTTGCTCGAACTACATAAGTTCCTTTGAATAAATAATTATTTTCAATAGACAACCAGTTTTTATTTCAAGATTGTGCCTAGCATGACTCTGATTAATTGACGCATAGATTTTACAAATGCCATTGTTGCCAAATTGCCAATTGCATCGGCCTTGCTTTGGGTTGTTGGAAAGTACTTTTTGCTTTGCAAGAAGTGGTTCTTGGAAGTTCGAACTTTCTAAGTAAGTACCTACCCATTTGTTTTTTTTTTTTATATTTTGGTGACGTGCTGTGGAACTATAGAAAAAAACCCACATAAAAAGTAGTAAGATTGAATCTATGCAAGCCTATGCAAGTCTGCGGGTCTGCGCTTGGTCGCACGCGGCTCGCCGCTCGCGAATTACTTTCACTCGAGTATCCCCGGGCGCTGACCGCGCGGGGTCGACGGCCGGCGAGCGCGGGAAACGCCGCCGCCGCCATTACCACCATTCAGAAAAGCGCCATGTTTACACAGATGCGCGCCGAAACGCGTTCCGTTGCATCACTTCCGTTTGCGTACCGTTCTGCGCATGCTGACATTTACTGCGTTCCGATTTAGTTTTACGCTGGTTGGAAAATGTGTTGTTTTTTATACACATTCTTTATGTTGAAGTTTTGTATCCCGCATGACACAAACATTTCTCATGTATTTTGCCAGTGATAAAAGATATAAACACACAGCCACAATAGTAAAAGCGAGAACCATCAAGTTTCGATAAGTTACAATGAAAGCAAAAAGTGATTAAAACTGACAGTGGTATGTGATCGCATCGCCGGGATCGCAACATGTGCGCACGCGCGCGCGCTGTGTGGTTTAGCGTGATGATAACACGGCACGCAACTATTTTTATTATTGTTTTTACAATTCCTTACAGAGTTATCGATTCATTTAAAAACAAAGGAACACTTGAACTCGATTTGCTTAATATTTTTTATACAACCGTAGCGAATATCATCTAACGCAGGTACAATAAATCAAAAGAAATCTTTAAGAACTTAAACAAACCGTAAGGCCGAAAAAGTTAACTGAAACCGTAAAAGTTTTTTAGATTTTAGCACGGCCATTGATGGGCCACTCAATGGATAATTTGATAGGTGCTTATCTTGATTGCTACATTTGCTACCTACATAAGACAAGAATCAAGAAGAAGAACATTGCTGCCGCAACATTGTGGCTAATCAAAAGTGACATAATCATCACCCAGTGTAACAAAAAGCGGAATCCCGCTGGAAGGCAACTTTTTGCAGAGAACATTTCTTAGGCCGCGAATCTCTGGATGTCGTTGACCGAGGCTCCAGGGTGCGAGTGAGAAGACACGATCGCCGCTCATGTGGAAAGCGGTTATGCAACAAGCGAGCACGCGAAAGTCTAACGAACAGACGGTGTTATGTTCGAGATTGCATCGCGTATCTAGATGACGTGATAATTTATGCGTTGTCCCACAGTTCACCGCTGGATCGTGGAACGTGTTTTTGAGAGAAACGCCGCAATCCACGTTGCAATTTGTCACAGAGAACAGTGTAAGAGAATGCATACGATAAATACGAGCACACTAAATCAAAGACAACTTTCGACCGATAATCCGACGTTCGCCGAGTCTTGTGCGGGACTTTCACAGATAAACTCATTAGCTGCGAATGCGCGCTATCCACTGTTTCAATATTGCGAAACAATGCGCTTGTAATTATACTAGGATATAATCTAACCGGCTCAAATTAGGTCTAGCTCTTGCTGCTAGCTATTGCACAAAAGAAGCCAATAATAGAATCAGACAAGGAGCCGAGCCAGCTGCGTATTTAATCTATGACCGTATTGTTGCTAGTCACTTTCCACCGCCATTTTTGTCAAATTGCCGGGAAAATAATTGACAATTCTATCACGCAATTGCATGCACTATGCCGTGCTAGGTTAAAATGAAAATATATTAAATAGTTTTATTATTTTAGAAATTGCTTTATAAGCCGAATTATTTAAAAGGGGCAGATTTAAATGATTTAAAAGGGACAGGGGTAGTACAGTAGTCAAAGAAGCCAACGCCTCGTCTTGAAACCAAAATGAAGGTCACGTTCCGTAGAAAAAATAAAGTAAACCATAAATGGCTAATTTAGATCCAAAAAAACAAGCAAGTTCTCGGTTAACGTCCTTTACTTCTCCAAAATTACAACCAACAAAGTTTTAATAAAAAGATAAAATGACCAATCAAATTCAAGACTCGAAAGACCAAACAAGCAAGCCAGCATGAGAATAGCAAGTCGACAAAAAACTTATTTAATAACAGATACAGAAGCCAGATCGTATAAAAAATGGGAACGACGACAGCCCATTTCTAGAAGCTTCTTTGATAAGTGACGTAAAAAATATCGTAGGAAAGGAACAAATAGAAAAAGCAATTGACGTGAAGGCTGCCGGGGCAGCGGGTCACGGGCGCATGCAAATGAGGCGATTCAGCCGATAGCTGCACGGTATTCTTTGTGGGGTTAGCCCAACGGGACCTGGAGTACTGACTAGTTTTGATAAGCAAATTTGCGGAAACACATCTTTGGTATCGGAGCAAGGCAAGGCACATTAAAGCGGGTAGAGGTAGAGTCGTAGCATCTTTCTTATAAGGGCATGCTCACGACAGGACTTGTAGGTACACCACGAATTGTACTGTACCTTTAGTTAGATGATGATGAAGGTGTAACTTGTGGAAATACTTACTCATCATCTAAAGGTACAAGTCGTTTTTATTACCTTATCGCTGATCTTTGTTCGGATCTTAATTAAATTTGGCAAGGGAATAGCCGACATTCGAAGAAGGACATGGGCTACGTTTCGAAATCCCTTAAAAATGCGTGCGAAGCCGCGAGCATAAGCTATTCTATGGATACGATGCGATGCTTTTTAGGTAGTCAGTGACAGACATATAGATTTTCCAGCTCATTATGAGCCTCGTAAGGGCTAGGGAACAAAGGCATCTATTGCCATACCTATAGGCCATTCTAGATAATATACTAACCAGCCACCAGCAGAGACTGTGCGCGGCGAAAGTATTAAATGACGTAAATCATGACATAACGACGAATGCAACTCGAACTCAAATGGGGGAATTCCTTATCTAACAATACCTACCTACCTATTGCCCTTTTAAGATATCCTACTGTTGGGTTGAGTAGAGACATCCAAAATCAAATTTTAATAGGTACAACATTTTTACGTAATCTCCGCTAAATAAGCTCTTTAAAGCCATTGATCGATTTTCTTAATGTGAAAATAATTTTCCTTAAACCAACTTTGCTAAGAACACCCGGAAGATTCGCAATCACATTTTTTCTTAAGTTACGATCGTTGAACTCATCGAATCCCTAAAATTTCGTATGGGTGCGGGTCTATCATTTTGGTCATTTTATGACGCCCGATCTGTTTGACTTGCTTTTAAAATCAAGCGCACTATTACATTATGCTCGGTGTAACCTAAGTTATAAGTGTTCTTTGGATGTGACGTACCTCAACGCATCAATAAAAGACCTAGCTGGAGGTACCTCGGAAAGCTGTCAATCATATTTTTTTAATGTAAACATACAAGCATGTTTTGTCTATTTCTCCACTGAATGTCCATAAATATATAAATCGCACAATGCGCAACCTGCACGAATATACCTAGGCCAATTACGGCTTGGACGTCGAAATCTTTACGACGTGATTGGTAACTTAAGAGTACATCAAAATCTTTACGATGCAATTGGTTACACTTTACAATGTTTACGTCGTTGTTAGTTAGTATTGACGGCAGCACGTTAAGAAATGGCACCCCCTCGCCAGGTCACGCACGAGGTCAGTCTAGGCCGAGCGATGAACGCGGCTCCGCTCTGTGTCAGCAGCGGCCGACGACCCGCCCCCTCGCCTCCCTCCCGTGCCCGGGTAACGAGGGGGGTAATCTCGCCCACCCAGCATGCACTTGTAGGCACTCGCTGATTTCCCGATCAAGGTTCTACGGTTAATTTGCTGATACTATTTTTGGAGTAGGAAGCGACATTTTGTAGTTAATCAATTTCGAGTGGAGGCAATGTTAGGTTTTAATCAAAATGTTATAAGATTTTGTTTGTTGATTATTCTTGACTTTATAGTAGTTCATGCTTTATTACTGAGCTATTGATTTCTTCGATTTATGGTATAGCCTCTAAGAATAGTTTTAAGTTTTTTTATTCAAATTTATACATGACCATAGTGAAAAATTATTTTCCAGCATAAAACCATATTTTGTATGAATACCTATTCAATATGAATTCTGACCAAATTCAAATGTGGAAAATATGGAAAAATAATAATATTATTTACATATAATGACATGTTCTACAACCATATTATAAATTATTAAGATAAATATTACAGTTAATAGTAATCCACACTATAATTATGAGTTAGTTCTCCTGGTGTAGAATGCCATGATGAATTTAAAATTATCATCACCATCTTCGTCATCTGTTGACGTTGACACCCACCGCTGGGTATAGTTGTCTTTTGTTGTTTACTTATTACAAACCAGCTTAATCAGTACTGTGTAAATTATGACAAGTTTTCGTGTGTGACACAAGGAAAGATTAAGTTGGTGTTACCTCCGATGACGGACAAAAGTTGGTAAAGTCTACAAAACTACAGTGGAGCTTCTTTAACTTGAACTTCAAGGGAAAGGTTACATATTTCAAGATAATGAATCTTCGACTGAGGACCTTGAGATAAGAATTTTATAATTTAATGTAACTTATAGAGGCATAATGTTTTAACTATGATACTTCAAGGTATGTCATGCAAAATAATTCCGGGATAAAATATAACCTACATGTTATTCCAGACTAAAATCTATCTCTGAGCCAAATTTCATCCAGATCCGTTCAGTAGTTTTTATGTGAAAGAGTAACAAACATCCATCCATCTATCCATACTTACAAACTTTCGCGTTTATTATATTAGTAGGATTTAATACTTATTAAAATCTATATGTATGTACATTAATAATGTATATTAAAATAAGTCTGTAATTTTCTTTTGTGTCAAGGAATTTACACATTCTTTGCCAATTGTAGTTTCAATTTTCAATGTTAGTTTGCAACTCATTTAGTTAATTTTAAAAAATCTTTTTTTCTTGACTAACAGTAAACCAATGTTCTATGTAGATAGCACAAGTAATGACACTCGATGAAGCAAAGAAACATTTGGTGCGCAGACAGATGTATGTAAAAATGGAATCTATACTTCTTAGGACACAACTAAGTGCCCAGTAACTGGTGATACAAAGCCTCAAGGGCAAAATTTCGAATTACCCTTGGCAAATCAAAATTGCAAAGTAAATGAGGGCAGAAGCCTTTATTCATAAAGAAAATTAAAATCAAGTAATATAAATAAATTAAAAGTAGTATTTACAATTGAAACAATTGAGCTAACTGCAGACTGTTGCAAATAATCTACAGATAGCTCAACTGATCAAAGTTAACACAAATCATTGCTTCTTCAAGATATAGGGTCTGCTAGATTTGTAGCGCAAGTTTCAGAGTGTAATGTATTAATAATACCTCACAGGGAAATCATATTCAGTTTGAGTTAAAGCATCTAATTAATTTGTGTTATAGGGTTTTTTGAACTTCAATGGAAGAGAATAATTAATTACTTTGTCTTAGAGAGGATTTCGAGTTAATGGTACGATTTAAAGAGCTTCCATCCATATAATTTTTGCTTTGACTTATTACCTACTTTAAGAATTTGTTTACGTACCTCTACCTGTCATTTCAAATTAAGTATTTGTATGACATTCATAGCGCTAAATAATGAATATCCCTACCTATCACACTAATACAATATATAAATAAATGCGAAAGTTTGGATGGATGGATGAATGGATGTTTGATACTGAAATTTTGAATACAGGTAATTCTAATCCTGGAATCAAACATAGGCTACTTTTTATACCATAAATCAGTTCCCATGGGATAGAAATCATAACTTAAAACAACGCGTGCGAAGCCGCGGGCATAAGCTAGTAAGAAATAAATTAATGAAACTGATCAAACAATTAATAATTATATTGTACCTACACAGTTAATAACATGGTTACACCCTCTCAATTCTCATTTTTTTTTGTAAATAGCTGTTAAAAATGCCACAACCAAAATGTAAACATAACCTCAAACTTACAATCGAACTTAGCGAACCGCTGTTTGTTTTTTTCCTCTAGCATCCTTTCCTCCTCAATCCTTTTCCGTTCTTTCTCCTGTTCCCTTTTTTGTACTTTTTCCTTCTCTCCTACGGGTATAATATCTTGGTTCTTCAATGATGCCTCGAGTTGCTGAACGTTTTCAAACATTGGAGCATTTTGAACCGGTGTTTGGGTTTTCTGCGAGTGCAATGCTTTTAGCGGATTGAAATCAACACTGCGAGAGCTCACTTCAGATTCAGATGTCGATGAATCGGAATTATTTTCTTCAGACATCTCGAATTTATCAATTTAACGCGAAAAAATGAAGATTACAAAATCAAAACACACAACAGAAGAGAACACACTTCAACTTCTTTATTTATGGCGCCTTCAGTTCCTTGCGTTTTGCATTAGCAACTCAGTGTCAAAGAAGTGTCAACTTCAACTTTTTCAACACAAGTTGTGTTGCCGATCAATAATCGAATTTCGATAGTCTATCAATAACCAATCGATAGTAACAAGAAATAAATAGTATCGATTGGCCTATCAATATTATCGATACCATCGACAGTCTGTTATGTCATCTCGCCAACTTTAGGTAAATAAGCGCCCGAATTTTCGATCACTGGTTATAAGTCTTTTAGAGTGCATATTTAGCTATAGAGGGTGCCACAAAACATGTGCGTATGTGTATTAAGCCGAAATTCAGTAATTTTTCATATTCTGTTTCATATCATGTTTTTTAAGTATATTCTTACATTATTACTATTGTTTTGAAATTTCAAAATAGTTAGATAAAATTTTGTAATAATTTCATGTCAAAATACAGGCTTGCTAAAAACAAGAAAGTGAAATATTTTAAAACGTTAAAATTTCTTTATTGGTAAAGAAAATTACAATCAAATAATAAATATAAATGAGAACTAGTATTTACAATTGAAACAATTGAGCTAACTGCAGACTGTAGCAAAAAATCTACAGGTTTAATAATGCAAGGCTGCGTGCAAAAGAACACAAACAGGAAGAAAAAATTTCATTATAAATATTATATATATATATTATAGTTATATATATATATATAGACACATGAGTTGACCCTTTCCGTTTTCCTCTAATACCACTCCCGAGGCAGGAGGCCATAATGTGGCCTATCAAAAAATACCCTTGAGTGGCAAGCGACCATAATTGTGGCCGATTTTCGCGATTTTTGGCTAGTCTTTGTTTCGTCGAAGTTTGGGTACGGAGAGTCAACTTTTGAGCCATGTCAATGTCTCAAAAGTTGACTGACAGTTTCAAACTGTCGTAAAGACCAAAAAAATCGTAAAAAAAATTTAAATCCGATACGTTCGCCATTTTTTTATTGTTTTTTCTGAATGAAATTAATTAAAATTAAATGGTTTGGAAATGTGTTCTTTTTTGTTTTTAGTGTAACAATATGATGGTAAATCTCTAAAATAAAACTCAAACTGGCCATAAAAACGGTAAAGGTTTTTTTAAATAATTTTTAAATATGTACTTCTCAAATTTCACCATCTTTACGCAATTATAATTAAATTTTAATTCAACGTCACTAATTGTAATTACGTTACACGACATCAGAATATTTATATATTTTGTAGGAATATTATAGAGAATCTAATTATATATAAATGTTACGAGGTATTACTAGATAATAATCAAGAAATCAGCGAAATAATGCACCACATCCCATTTCCGCGCTGGCGGGCAGCATGCTGGCGGAAGCCGTGCCACGCAGTGGGGGGTAGCGGGGCGCAGGGCTTGCTATCTGCGAGGTAAATTGGCTGTCGGTTGATTCGACATGTTGGAGGGAGAGTAAAGCAAGCGAGTTAGCTCTGTTGTTCTTTTTCTTTTTTTTGGCTCTGCATCATGGTTTAACACAATTCTACCAACTCTCGTGCTCTCACAACAACGTAACGAAACGGTAAAGTAGGTTGTCAAAGTCAAATTCAAATCGTACGAAAATGAAATGTCAATGCGATTGAGCTACGTACGTGCAAAAAAAAGCCGATAGCCATCAGACAAGAAGTTGAAGTTGACGAAACAAACAAAATAAAGCCTCAGCCCACAGATAGCATACTCTTTCTACGCCTCAGCCTCTATCTACCCCCACGCGTATTGTGTCGCGCGTTTTGTTGCGATATTTTTTTGCAGTACATTTTGTAGGTACTAAGACGCATACGATCTTACATACTGCAGCGATTTTATCGACGCGATAGAAGTTGGACGACACGTTGTCCTCTGCCTGTGTTTCCTGCGATTTTGCGGTAGGTACGTAACTGTTCACTTCACGGAACATTTTGAATTAGGAGGACGCATGCCATCTTACATACAGCTGCGTCTTGCGTTTTGGGGGGCAATTTAACGTTGAACTTCAAGTTATCCAGAATAGCATCATCATCATTACTTAACATCGATGACGTAGGTAGGTATCTTACTGTGTATCGTGATACCCCTGAATCGGAATAAATTAAATGCAATATGATACCTACCTATTACAACAAGCTCGCAGCAAATTGGTAATTGCAGTTTTCCATTGACATTGCAGTCATTCCACGCAACAAAGACGAAGGTTCTTCCGGCAACGGCAATCATAACTAATTAATACTTTAAACGCTGTTTCAGCTCAGCAGGTTCAAGTACGAATAATACATAAATAATACCTACAAGTTACAAAAAAACCTTAATTCTACCAAAAAAAATGTTAGTGGTTACCTACCTAACTTTAAACATCTTATGAAGTTCTCGAGGTCTAAAAACCATAGGTAATCTTCCTCTAACGTAGGTTCCCACAGGTACCCGCTCCGTGTTGGTTGGCCGGGGTCGGATACAAACAATAACCTACCGATAAACCAACATAAAGTGTAACTCTAGGCTGCTCTTTCATTATTTGTCATCATATTTGTTCCGGGTGTTCTGGGTGTTTTCTATGTATACTAAAAATATCTATCTATGCAGTGTATTGTATTCAGTATATCAGTCATCTGGTACCCTTAACACAAGCTCTGCTTAGTTTGGAACTAGATAACTCTGTGTGAGTTGCCCAGCATTATTTATTTATTTATAATTCCATGTTTTAGGGGTAAGAGAACCTCACTGCCTGAGCTTGAACAAATAAATACATCCTACTAATAATTGCGAAAGTTTGTGTGAATTTTTGTTACCACGTATCTCCGTTACTACTTAACTGATTTAGAAAAAAATGGTATAAGTATAGTTTAGGTTCTAGAATACGCAAATTAAATTTTCACTAATGGGCTAGTTTTTTCAAAAATTAACTTCTCAGAGGGTTAACATGGGAATTATTGTATCTATTCCTTGGTTCGATTCACTCAAAACTCGGTATAGGTGAATAAACTACAAAGTAAATAATGAATTACGTATTTTTTTATTTTTACAAAACTACCCCTGGGGGGTGTGCAATAAATTACTGAAAATTCCATGCGGGCCAAGCCGCGAGGCGAGCTAGTAAGTAAAATGTCTTTGTAGTAAGTACGTAAGTAGGTACTCACAGAAAAGTGCAGTAGTTTTAATTCACGATTAAATTGTGTAAACAACAACGATGGTAAACAAGCAAGAACCAGACGAGGAGTCATCAATTATGCCGAGTCAATGCAAGGTCTGAGCAATATGCAGCAGGAAGTGGCGCCAAGGTTGCATCTAGCTCGCTTTATCTCGATACCTATTTACAGTAGTAGGGGAAACAACCGCTGAATTTGCAGTTTCGGTTCTGCTTCTAGATGATAGATGGCGCTGTACGACTAAAAATTTCGTAACGTTTCATGGTCAAACTTTGGTTCCGCTACTAGCCGTTACGTTGCGCTTCGTGGGTCACAAAGTTTCCAGTGATTGGATTGGATTATGCCAAAAATTATGTTGAAGTCAGAGTTACACTGTAAACGGTTTAGGTAGTAAGTCAGTTCAAACCACCTACCTACTCAAAAAACACATTAGTTTTCACGGGTACTGCTTAGTTCTACACAATATGTAGTGGGAGTAGAACTAATCACAGTGCATTTTACAACGCGCAGTAGAGCGTAGAGATAAATAGCTTAGCAACAATTAAATGAATAATGCAGGAAGACTAACTTGAAACCAGTGTTTTGTCTCATAACATAAAAAGTTTAAAAAAGTAGGTATAGAGTACCTATCTGTGCGATATAAATTATCATCGGTACCTATACTTTTATTATGTGACCCCCATTTCCCAAAATGCGAACACTACTTGAACATGCCTGAACCGTAATACGTAGAGACCATAAATTACATTTTCGAGTTCCTTCTACTACTCTCAAATAGGTTCTTAGTTCTTCGTGAATAGTAAAAATACCCTAGAGTTTAATAACCCGTTGCACGTAGAATAAATACATAGGTAATGAATGAATTATGACGTCACAATACACACGCAACATTATCAAAGAAAGTGCGCGGAAGCGTTTTGAAAACAAAAGTATTCTTTTTGTGCGGCAATTATAGTGAAAGAGCTAGCGAACTATTCGTTTTCTTATTCGAGCATCGCTTGTCTTCCGTACATTGTCATTGTGAACAAAGACCAACCTATTAAATAGGTACCGACTTGTACCTAAAACAAACCCCTTGCAAGTTGCAAAAATGCGCGCCATACGAAGTGCTCTTATGGTGTTACTATTTTAATGTAGGTACTTACTTACACAACTTCTGTTCAAATTTTAGTGTTACAGTTTTGTTAGTTTATGACTTACTAGCAGCGCCTCGCGGTTTCACCCGCGTAATTCCCGTTCCCTTGGGAATTCCGGGATAAAGTATAGCCTATGTGCTATTCCAGACTATAATCTATCTCTGTGCCAAATTTCAGCCAGATTCATTAAGTAGGTTTTGCGTAGCAGGGCCTCACGGTTTCACCCGCGTAGTTCCCATTCCCGTGGGAATTCCGGAATCAAATATAGCCTATGTGTTATTCCAGACTATAATCTATCTCTGTGCCAAATTTCATCCAGATCCGTTCAATAGTTTTTACGTGAAAGAGTGACAAACATCCATCCATCCATACTTACAAACTTTCGCGTTTATAATAAATATTAGAAGGATTAAGTTATTTAATATAGATAGTAATTGTATCAAAAAACCTTTAAATGCGTCCTTAATTAAACTTTATTTAAATAATAAGTTATTATCCTGTTGAGTTATGTATAAATTGGTCTTGTAGGTACTTATGTTCTAAATGTGCAATGTCTTATGCTTTTTCTGTTTGTTTCCAGAACGGCGTCTGCTGAGTGGAGCGCGCGCTGCATCTATGGTGTATCGACGTAGGTTCGATATCCACCGGGACGTTGCCAGGTGATCGCGGCGTTTGCGCCGATTCTCATAAATATCATTTGATAATCAGCATTTATTTAAACAGCTTTTAAACATCAGCAAACCTTCTAATCGAAGGCGTATTTTAAGCTGCAGCATCAGTAATGGTTCGAATCCCACTGCACATCAAGTTGTAGATGGAAGCATAATATACACTAAAAAAAATAATTATTTCATGGTAACTGCATATTAAGATAAAATATTATTTTATTTGTAGATTTAAAATATAACATTAACATGTACTTAACTACCTAACAATAAGGAAATTACCAACACCATATTATATACTATAAAGATACTATAGGTACCTATACTAATAAATATTTTGGAGGTGCCTAAAACATTGTTAAACTGCTACCTATTCCTTCATTGCATGCAATAATTATCCGTTGTTTGTTCTTGGTGACAGGTTTGAAAGACGTGAAAGTCTACCTTTTCCGTTTCCGCAGGTCACTGCTGAAGCGGAGCGGAGTGCGGGGAGTGAGGTAGCCTGGCGGAAGGACAACCGAACAGACTGTACCACATGTGTTCTCTCAACTAAGTACCTAGCCCTCGTGATCATATACAACGAATAATGTACGGTCCGTCCAAAACGCTGCCAAACATTTTGAACGAATTTATAATATTAGTGACATTTTTTGACAGTTTACATTGTGTATAGTTCGCGGGTGCGAGTGTTTTTTTAAGTGGATGCTAGCGCCACCCGGCGTTGGATAGTGGCGACAACGTGGCGGGAACGCATGCGCCGGCGGCACCTGCGCTGGCGATGCCATTTATTGAAGATGAATGGTGGGCTGCGGAGAATGCGGAGGGCAGAATGGTTGATCTCTCCAATTGCCTACAGGTTAATATTTTAATCGAATGTTTCATACTAACGCCATCTAACATCGACGATGCAATCACCTATCAGCCAAAAAGTCTTAGGTATGCCTTTTTTCAAATAAGAAATCACCTACTAACTAAACGAACGCAACCCGTTATGTATTTTTGTGTCATATAGTCAAGATATTCATTTTATCGATAAAATAATCTTAACAAGTCAATAAAAATTTATTAAATAAAATTTTATTTAAGTACCTACATACTAAAATCATTATAAATTGTCAATGTACCCAATATGAGAAAAAACATTAAATTAAATAGGTACCTTCAGTAAAATAATAAGCAATAAATTATTTCACAATCATTTACTTACATAAATCAAAATAACATGACATCACAGTTTTTGTCGAGATGAGCCATATTTGAAATTTGTTTTTAAAGAAGCTAAGCTGGGTGCCGTGACAACATGCCCCGGTCGGTTTCCTAAGTATATTTCAAATATCCAAGATAGAGACAGCAGTTTAACTCTCTCAAAGCCGGTCGCTCAGTTTCAGGACGCGGTAGCAGCAGCAGGCGGTCAAGCCGCCGCTCAATTGCAACACATGGCGTCATCTCTCGGCGAGTTGTCGCAAGCCGAGCTTTCCAACATCGTCGGCGGGCTCACGCTCGAGAACGAGGGGGAGAACGCGGATCCCGAGGAAATACTGAAGCAACTCGGAGAGACGGCGTTCGATAACTTTGACACTTTCTTCACGGATCTGACGAATGCCACCGCATCTGCAGTGCCACCTATTGAAATTAAGGTAAGAACTTATAGCACTTATTAATTCTAAAAACTGACTAAAAATAATTTGACGGAACCCTTCCAAAAATAATTTATCATAAGATTTGATGCTACGCATTCAAGCGGGCAGCGCCATCTATCGGGGAGTAGCCGCAACTCCAACCAATTCCTATCATTATCATCGTCATCCTCACTTTTAAATCTCATTATTTCAATTCCAGCAAGAAGAGAACAACAACATATCATCGCCGTCTTCCAGCAACCAGCTACAATACTACCAACCCAGCCTACAACTGCTGCCGAACAACGGTCAGCAGCGGTTACAACAGCTACTGCGATCGGGCACAAATGCCATCAACAACGCGGTAACCAACAACATCAACAATGGACGATACAACATCGCGTCCGCGAACCCTTTGCTCGCGGAGAAGCTATCCGCGACCACCAGTGGGATCAAACAAGAGCCGGGCAGCTCGGATTACAGTGGGACGAGTATGAACTACGGCAGCGCGTCGCCGATGCAGCGAGTGCCGAGCGGGAAGCCGCAAGTCCACGATGCTGGCGGAGGTAAAGGTATGTTTTGATTACTAGAATGCGCTTACTAACCACGCTAACCACTCATGAAATACCACACAAACTAAGAATGCCACGAAATCTTACTTAAAAAATTTCAAACAGTGACATCTAGTGAAATACAGCAGAACTACGTTGTATGGTGCTAAGACAAAAGGTGGTTGCAAAAAGGTTCAAGTGTCAAGTCTCAACTCAACAATAGAGCACGCTGTCGTAAAAGTTCCCCAGTTTTTCAACAGATGTCGCTTCAAGTTCAAACCTCCTTCTAAACTGCAACTCTGCAACCTCAATGCACTGATGCAGTTTTCTCTATGATAGTTTTACTTTCGATTTCCGCTTGAGGAAGTGCCGCCAACAATTTTCCTTTCGCGTATTACCAGCTTTTACTTTACAAATGCTGAGAAAGTCTAGAGCCGGTGGGCTCGCTGTAATGGACTAGTCAGGTTTAAAACCGGGTTTATATTTAATGATAAAAGCGAAACTTTTAAAGGGAGTTTTAGTAGGATGATGATACAGTTTGATTTTGTTAGTAACCTAGGTAGTTGATACCTAACCCAAAATTTACCAATAAGTTGGATGAATAAATTTGACATAAATAAACCCCACAAAGATAAGGAAGGAAAATAACTTCCTTTAAAAACTTAAATAATTATTCGAATCAATTCACTTTATACAGCATAATAATAACATAACATTACATTAATGTCGTACCTATTAGCCGTGTTTAATAAATTCAATAAATTCATATGGGTTAGGTAGGTACCTATTATGGCAATGGCACAGTAAATTTTGAGGTAAACTGTGGCTGCATGATCTGTTGCAATATAAACTACGGAAATTTAGGTAGTTTTGGTAGGTGAATACTTAGAAAATGAAATGCAAGCTAAATACCGACGCAGTAGACTATTATTAGTCACAATGACATACTGGTTATATGAAAGCACACTTTAATTAACAATCAAGCCATAAAACAGTTTCTTCTCAGCAAAGACCCAAGTAATTTTCCAACAGAAGCTAATAGAATGGACAATATCAATTCCCGCCAAGAGTTGATTTTTTCTAAATAAAAGTAATTGAGTCGCGCAGTGTCGCCCCCACGCGGACGGAAGCGAAAGCGACGCCAGCTCACTTTATAATTTTGTCTTCAAGAGACTACTTTCTCTCTATTTAATGCTGATAAAAATAAAAGGGAGCTTTACACGTAATTTGGGAAACATTGAAGTCATTTAAAACGGGATATTTACCACGATTTGAGTATATCTGCCAATAAAAACTCACTCGCAGTGCCTTCAGTTATTTCGTGATCATGGCGCATTAAACTGTGCGAAATATTGAAAAGCACAAGTCTTAAATCTAAATATATCAAATAATAGACCCCCCATATCCCATAATAAATGAGTTTAGTATTATTAATACTAAAGTTAATACTTACCATTATGGATTTAAAAGTTTGACCAGGTATCTCTCTGTTTATACCTTAGCTCTACCTACCTCCCCAAGTCACGTCGATGCATCCGTTCCTTCGGATTAAGAGAGAAGAAATATATAGTACGCAGGTGCAACGTAAGCACACACACGGTTTGCGCACACACTTGTGCACTATAACAAGCAAGTGGCTAGATAGGTATCTTCGATGAGACTGGCCGCACTGTGGACGAAAATTCAGCTAGAATAGCTCTACCAGTCTCTTAAACGCAAAACTACATGGTAGGTACCTATGATAAGAACCTTTGTTTTTTTTATTTTTTTCATTCTAGCACAGTTGCATACGCTATGATATCATTTTTTCACTGAACTTTTTCCTTAAACTGCACAAAAAGCGCTCTAAAGCCACCGACTTTAGTGCGCTTTTTACTACGCGACTACCCACTTACCATTTAACCCCCTGAGACCGTCGGAGGGTCCTATCGGGACCATCGCTAAGTAGCTGCCGGAAACCATTCAACTAGAACGTGCAAAGCTATTCTAAAAAGTTGTCTTTTAAGTTTTTTTTTTTTGAACTGCGCATAACCACCTAAGGCGAAATTGGAAATCACACCCGGAAAATATTTTGGTTTTCCTGTAGGTACCTAAGTTATTTGTGGTGTAGGTATAGGTGAAATTCCGGTTCTCTAATAACTACCTGACTAATTTTTGATATATTTTGCATGCAAAAAATATGAAATAAATACACTTTACCTACCTAAATCTACTACACACTAACCTTTAAAATGTATTTTTATTAATTTTGAAATGGAGAGGTTACTTATTGACCGGATCGCAAAATTCCTTTGTGATGACAGATGTACAATTCTAAGCATTCCTTTCATTACCCACATGTAGATCAATCGACCCTATAAACCTTGCTAGCTATTGGCAACTATAGAACATAATAATGACACAAACACAACAACAATAATGCAAAATAATAGGAAAACAAAAATCGACTTAATTTTGATTGATACAACTTTTTCCTCTCGTCTTCCGAGAGGTGGATCCGGGACAGTGTGTCAAGGTTTCTATGTCAGATGTGTCAATCCAGTCCAGTGTCAGATATGACGTGGATTCCGCGTCATGGAGGAATAATATTTGCATGATTCTAGAGGGGTTTCCTTTTTGGTGAATGATCTTGAAATAATTTCAAAATAGGTAGGTCATACTCATACCATGTCATACTAGTAGGTGCCTAGAAAATAAAATTTAAATGCATACTTAAATAAATAAAACATCCAAAAAACAAATAAAAACAATAATACTGGACAATTCACACAGCGTTATCTAGCCCCAAGCCAAGCAGAGCTTGTGTTATGGGTAATAGATAGATAGATAGATAGATAGACTTTTTATTGGGTACACACACAAACAGCACAGGAAAGGTAACAAAAGAACTGTAACATATTATTATTTAAGTTACACATAATTAGGTAGGTAGGTATGCAGGTACACAATTATAAATTGATAACACATGAATATTATTATTATTATATATAATAGATAACTGATATACTTAATACAAATACACTACATAGATAGATATTTTTACTATATACATAGAAAACATCCAGAACACACATTTGTACTGAGGCGGGAATCGAACCCGTCGCGACCCCTGCGTCGCAGGCGGACCTTCGCCCGCTGCACCACAGAGGTCGAATAGTACCCGTAGTTTACTAATTTTAAATGCGAAAGTTATTTGTGGATTTTTGTTTCCCCTTGATACCTACAGTTCACGCCAAAACATGCATGTAGCTCACTGCGGACCCGCCCTACCACCGCGCCCACCCCTGGGGGTAGGCTGAGATGAAACCATAGAACCAAAATGGACCTCCTTCACTATGTAACAATAAGTCAGGCACGAGAGGTTACTATTATCCTGGAAATTTATATTTATGAATTTTTATAAATATTTTTTTTTATATTTTACCCATTTTATTTTTTTACTACGTACAAAGCTGCAAGCAGAAGCTAGCTTACGTTTTAACAGTAAGAGGTAGTTTTTTTTTAACAGTAGAGGTTATTCCCAGTAGTTCTGTGCTGTAGTTCTGTACAGAACTACTGGGACAGAAGCCATTCTGAAGTCACCGGTTCCAAATACAGCTTGGCTTAGTTTGCAACTAGATGGCGCTACGAGAAAAGCTTAGCATTATTTATGTATTTAGTTTAAGTTCTTTAGCAACTAAATACATCATAAATGTACCTCCTAATAGTTCTTGACATCGTCAGGCTGGCCACAACATCATCAAGTGATAAATTGCCGCATCAGTGTGGGCGATCTTTGATAATAGTCTCCACGCGCCTTGAACCCTGCAACATGGCGCTGCGTGCTGCTAACAAGCCAGCTCAATCATTCATTTTCAGTCCTATATGTTTACTCCTCAATGCAAAATCAATTAGAAGAGTTATATTTACAAGACTTAGCAAGTTGAACTGAAATATTGGAGATCTAGGAGAAATTTTTCTTGTTTTGTGGAAAAGGTGGGTAGGTCCGTTGTCTTCTGCATTTAAGCCGTTGTCGTCATCATCTTAGGTACTCTCATTAAATCCAGCACTCATGGGGTTATATGTTTTGCGCGACTCTTATTCGACACCGAAGAACGCATTGTTCTATTAATGCTGAACGAACATCTAAACGTCGGTAATCCAATAGAAACAATTGAATTCTGACGATTCGTTTGACTCGGGGCAAGTCTGCGATGTTTTCTACCATAAATTTCGTTTTGGGCTCGGAAAGGAACCTTTCATTATGTTCCTTCCTTCATCTCACCACAGACACTTGCGTACCCTGACGCCAGCTCTGCGACTTGGTCGCTGGTGAACCTGGACGCGGATGCGCCGCTCCCGAGCGCGCGCAGCCCTGACCCCGTTCCGCACACCTACGCGCGTGCGTGTGCGTTATGTCACACGACGTGTAGGGGCGGTGGCTCTACATGGATTTTATCAATAAATAGATAATAAAGATAATAATAATAAATAATAAATAGATAATAATATAAGAAAATTGACAGGAACATTTATACCTAGAGTCCTATAGATAGACTTTAACGTATTTGGGAGGAAAACACTTACATGCGTTAAACTATTGCGCATATAGGTATAAAAGTTTCAAAGTTGCAAGATTTTTAGTTTCAACTAAAAATCGGAAACCAAGATTCGCTATGGGATTTTACAGTATGGAATCGAATCTATCGAATTGGATAGCTTAGATTTGACATTGTAAAAAGAAAAAAGATATAAAGAGTAAATAGACAAATACATGGTTGTAAACAAATGTCAGCAAGAGGCATGAGAAGCTTTCGAGCTTGATGTCTTGTATTTGTCAGAGGTTCACCTGCTAAAACGGTACCTACTTTCTCCGCATTATGTGGTAGAGCACGGTGCAGTCGTACCAGGCGAGTAGTGCACCGCGTGCGCAGACCTTGGGCCCTGCTCGCGCGCGCCAATCACGAACATGCACACATTCTGTATGTTCCAACAATAACGTTTCCTGACACAGCTTACAACATCGCCTGTAATCGTACGAGATAAAGTGCATTACGAATTGTGCTGTGGACATTTTGTAATACTTTTTAATCAAGTTACTTACCTAGAAAATGTTTCGATTGTAGTTTTCTGGTGTTCTGAGTAATCCAATATTTCGGAACCCAGTTGCATGCACGAATAAAGGCTTTTCAGTTCTAAGAACTCCGTGTCTTATAAGAGTCTTGATTGACATAAATGTGTGTTTAGTTTTTTTGTTATTTAATTTATATTTCTCAACAATAATGATTCAGCACTATCCAGATAACAACCCATCCCTGCAACCTTCACCATAATAAAGCAAATGATTTATTAAGATTGTTCCATATTACGTCTGGGAGTTATGCGTAAAGATCTTTTCATAATGAACTAGTGCTCTCACTAGGTTATTTCATGATGATATGTCAATTACGCGGCACAGTCGGCCGCTAGTTTCATGGGCCAATAAAACGCGAAATGATAGGCTCTGCCTGCGCGGGCGCCGCAGGCGGATGCAACGTGCATAAAACTGCATTACCTTAATTGCGTTGGAGACGGCACCGCGGCCAATAACGAATACTTCTAGTCTGTGAGTGATGTTTCCTGCCGAAACTAATCTATTTTAATAGTTACATATGCAATTTTTAAGTTAAAATTCAAGTTCGTAAAGTCTCATCGGTGAATCTAGAATCATGAACTACTTTAATTAAGCCACCCTGTTAAAATGCGATTGGCTGCGAAAACTGCTATTTAATTTATTTTGAACATAAATTAAAATCGCAGTTTTTGCAGCCGCAGTTTCCTTTGTAACCAAACGAAACCTGGGCCATTTAATTTTAAAACATGAGGTTAGGTAACAAAAAATAAATTATGAGTTTGTCTGACTCCTGAATCTTATGCTACGCCTAAAATCACCTAGGCCTACTATTTTTGATATGGTAGAGTTGAGCCTCGTGTCTTTAAAAATATGTCTACTAATTCTGCCAACCATACACAGAATCTATGCACTCTACTACCTCCTTGGGCCAGTGCGAGAACCTTATAACATGTCAATGACAACCGCACACTCACACACTCACACACACGCGCGCTATCTAGAACACATCCTGCATCTTACACATAAGGCCAATCTAGACAGTGAACGCATTGGTAGCGTTTCTTACTTAACTATAAGTGTTTATAATATTATAGTTAAGGATTTATAATATATATTTGTATTTATAATTTAAAAAACCGGTTCGGATATCTAAAACAGCCGTTGTGTTTTAGATATTCGAACCGATTTTTTTAATTAGCATAAACGGTAGTTAGCTACACTGCTTAGTGAAATTTATGAGATTAGGTAAACAGGGAATATTCACGCCCAGTTGTCGCATAAAACAAATGAATATAATGACAATTTCAGCCCGTTGTTCAGTAGTTTTGGCGTAAAGCGGTAATAATGAATATCCCAAAATCCAAACTACCGCATAAATGCGATAGTTTGGATTTATTAAAAATTATATTTATCTTAGTATTATTGAAAATTGTGTATTTAATTTTTCATAAACATTTCAATCACTTGTTATCTGTATTTTTTTACAGCGTGGCATAAAATAAGTGGTCGTGTCGAACATTTTTAAGTAGACAGATTTTCTTAAATTTTTTATAGTTTGTTACGAAGAATGCGCTGAAAGTATTGCTAAAATTCAGGAATCATTAAGTAGATCTCACCTGCATGCAAAAATTTTTTTTTTTTTTTTTTTATAAAAACAGCATTATCTAGCCCCAAGCTAAGCAGAGCTTGTGTTATGGGTGATAGATAGATAGATAGACTTTTTATTGGGTACACACACAAACATAACTGATATACTTAATACAATATATTACATAGATAGATATTTTTATTATACCTACATAGAAAACACCCAGACCAACGGAACAAATTTCTGCAGATCGTACACAAATTTGTTCCGAGACGGGAATCGAACCCGCAACCTCCTGCGTCGCAGGCGGACCTTCGCCCGCTGCGCCACTGAAGTCGTCTAAAAATAACTTATTTTTCGCCATGTCTTTTTATTCTCATTAAAAAATTGTTAATTTATATACGTGTGTGCATGTGGTGGCCAACAAACAATACATACGTCTTAGTCAATGCTCACTAATGCTCAGCTAACTTCACTAACACAGACAGAAATACGATTTAGTTATTGTCAGTTGAATTGTTAAATAAATATTTCTCTATCACATTCTCGCTCACTTTATCTTTACTATTAACCACACATCCTGTATCGTTGTTTATTGCATACATTTCTTATCACAATTAAATCAATGCTACGTCTATCTTTACCAAATTGTTACCACACATCCTGTTTTGTAATTTTTAGGTAGGTAGATAAACAAATCTCTTTATCACATAAATCATGTTCCCATGAACGTATTAATTGACATTGTAAATGACATCTTCTTTTTCTTGTCATTTTTCACGGGTCAAATGAAAAAACTGTTTTATGGCGCCATCCCAAATGGATGTAGAGTCATTAATAAGCTTCGTTGACTGGCAACAAGTCGTCTAGAGCTGGCCTTACACTAAACAAACTATATTAATAGGTGGCTGGAAGGATTCCGTGGTGGTTCTGAAGAAACAACGGCAGTATTTTGTTTTTATTTGTTAATAAAACAGATGACTGTAAGTCAAACAATTGTGTTGAGGTAGGAACTTACGGAAGCGAAAATTCCCTATGAGCAGACTTTTCAAAATGTTGAATCTTTTTCTGTAAATCTGTTAATATATCGTATATTGAGACGTGCTCAAATCTGATTTGCCGCTCCCTCGACTTGTGTTCGGGGTAAGAGTTAGAAGTTAACAATCTTTACGATTTTGCTCTACATTGTAGAGATTTCACATTGACACATGTACAGTCGACAATAAAAACAACATTATTATATTAGTAATGAAATGATGATTTGGAGTTTTTCAAGTAGGGACCTACTTACTACAATAGTTGTAAAACTGTTTCAATAACGACAGGTACGTCGTTAAAATTCGGTGAAAGGTATTATTAAACTCGTATCCAGCCGTAAAGGTAAGGTGAGTTACCCAAGCGCTCGCTTCCACTATGTCACAACAGCCGGTACACGAGGTGTCGAAATGACTAACTACCAAATTAAAATACAAAAGTAATAACTTTTGTGTTTTAAGAAATGTGAAGCATATACATGTTAAAAACAATATAAAAATTAGCTGGTATTTTCACTAACAGCCTTAAAAATAGACAGCTTTCTCAAATTAAATTCATAGCTGTCATTTTATTCAGATGGAAATATCTGTCACAATCCATTAATTGGTACTTTAGCGTTATGCCTAAAAACGGTTTTCAATAAACAAACATTGAATAATATTCCTACGGGACTCTCCGACCCAAATAAACCTCTAGCTTGCCCCTTTCTAGACGAGATTTCTGCACGTGTCGTCAAAAACACAGTTATGTAACACCAACAGTTTTTTTAACCCCTCCGTTGTTTTTGTGTGACAGGTAGCAGTTTTTCTTAATGCCCTATTACCAAAGCCCGACATGCCCTATTACCGTGGTCGGCCACGCCCCGGGGTGTTAGGAACATGCAGTTAGAATTTCACGGGAATTAATTATTGGAATTTATGTTTCGATGATATACGGATGTCCCTGTTTTTTGCGAATCTAGGATTTTTATGAAATTAATGTGTAGAACCTTATTGACGTCGGAAATTGGGTATCTACAGATTTACAACGGGACATTTACAATGATTTGAGTTTTGACCTTTCCAAACTCAAAAGCTCAAAACTCAAATCCTGGTAAATATCCCCTTGTAAATGACTTTAGTGTTAATAAACATGATGGATTTAAAAGTTTTATCTACAGAGTTCTTAAAACCTGTGACAATTTTGTACATCACAATTACAGAATCGACCACGACTCAGCATTTGCCATTGTAGAGCTAATTATGCCATAGCGTTGGTCTTCTCTCATTTTGAATGAGACCGTTCTGTTCATCTTCATTCATAAACCCATATCATAACTATTTGTTGCCACCTGCTTTGCTTGCATGTCGCCCTGTGACCTCCGAGGGTCGCGCCAATACTTTCACATACTGTTCCGAATACCGCAATAATTTGAACTAATTATTTTCAGGTAAGTACAGTGAACGTTATACGGTATTCGGCATCGGTGAGTAATTAATATAACCATTGAAATATTGTGAATACCTTTCCCGTTTCCCTGTACTGATTTATTTACCGGTCTGCATGAAAATCACGAAATATGAGCCTTTGACACGCATATTTGAGTAAAAATAATATTAGCTGTAGGTACTGCTGGCAAAGTTATAGGTTTTTAAAGAAGGTAGGTTATATTTTCGCCTTGATCAACGAAATAAATGAATTTGGAAAATCGGAAAAGCTGGTTTCGAACCGAGTGGAAACGTTTTTAATCAAACTTCTATGCTGTAGGTAAGGGCCTTATTTTGGTTGTAATGTAGGTTATGATTAAATTAATGTGATAGTTCAAGAAGAAACTACTTCTGCTTTGAAAGTTGAAAAGGAATTAATTTAACGCACCTGTGGTTTAGATTAGAAGGTTTATTTAATTTTCCTTCCACTTTTCGTACTTAATGAATGAATGATTAGTTAATTACTGTTAATTTATTTAGGTCAACTCATTACTGTTAATTAATTGGGGTCAACCCAGCTTCATTTACTGAAATACAGGAAACTAAAACCGTGCTGAAGTCAAACGTAAACAGTACTGCGAAAGCGTTATCTGTGACGTTTAGCTAGGTCAGGGCTGCGCGCAGGAAAACGCGGCTTTTCAGTCTGCTCTGGTCGTTTATCAGCGAGAGTTTGTTTACTATTCCTCTTATTAGATTTTAGGTAGGCATACTTTTGAAGGTAGTTTTAGCAACAAACAACACGTTATCAAGCAAGCAAGTTATTAAGGGCCTTTTCTAAAACGGAGTTTAATACGACGTCATTTTATGCTAAGATGGATCTACACAGGGTGCCACGCAAAGGATGTACCCAAAAGGGCGTGATTCTGGACATCGAGAGGGTCAACATTTGTTCTACGATGAATCAATCATCATTTTAAGAAAAATATTCAATACGTTTTTTCTTTATATTTGAGTGTTTATTTACGTTATTATTATTGTTTTGAAATTTAAAAAAATTATCATCATTTTTTGTAATAATTGCATGACAAAACATAAAACAAAATATTACGCAAACCAAATTTGTGAAATATATTGTAATGTTAAATAAAAATAAATAATAGATTCAGATAGATGTTAAATAAAGCAAGAGTGGGAAGAAAAAACTTATTTTTTGTAAAAAAATAAAGAAACATTCGAAATTCAAAAAAAAATTATTCATATGTTGATCCCCTCGGGGTCCAGAATCACCCCCTTTCGGCTTAGTACACCCTTTCCATATTGCACCCTGTATAGCAGTTATGAACGAGACCGCGAAAATTTATTGCAAGATACTTACAGAGCTTCTAGTAATAAGGAATAAGCTAAATTCATCCGAAGCGATGGCCTAGCTTGGTTTCCCTGTATGTCCCTCTGGAGTGGGGATGTTTTAATTGAATTCAAAAACGTATATAGGTAAAGTCAATCAACATTTCTACCATTTTAAAACAAAGAGTTATTGTCTCAGACATAGGTATTTTAACTTTTATTGGATAAAGGAGGCATTAATTCTCTATCTTTTCTTCTCACTTTCCGCGGATTGGAACCTTTTACCGAAAACTATGAATTCTGCCAACCGTACTACTCGAAACAGTCGCTAACGTCACCACTCGTACTACATGCAGGTAATTATTATATAACACATATACATAACACACATACATAACACAGCCTGCGTCCTGTCCCAGTTACTAAGGTGAACTAGTCGCCGGCTACACCGCCTATAAATTAGAGACCTAATAGCTTAGCTAATACATAAAATAACAGTGTATTTATGTTGGTTACTTACTGAAAAGCTCCTGGGAAGCAGCAAGTTTTCACATCGAGCCAATAGAATACCTAGAATTAGAAATCAAACCTTGGCATTTTGTTGAAAACAAAACAAATAAAATTAAGATTTTTTACAGTCTTTATGAAATGCTTATTTCGAAGCAAAAACAAAATACAATTGATTAGTGTTTTGTTTCGTCGAGCAAAAAGTTCCATTTCGATTTTTGAAACAATATTTCAGTATTTCTAAATAATACCTACTCCTCTTGATTTTTTAAATTGCTGGAGGATTAATTTATCAAAACGAAAATTAATTGTACCCATACACGATATCATAGACTAAAATAAGTCCTTGTCCTTTTTCTACGAGATTCGATGTCATTGGTCGGAGCAGTAAGGATTTAGAATGTAGGAATCCAGTGTTCTGAATTTGCTACATACGGCCTGAGAAGGCCAAGTCCGTGTCAGTATCTATCATGTTGCTATGATTTACAAACTCCTTAAACCGATGATTCAATTAAACTAATTTAAGTCTTATTTCTTTGATGTAATTTTAATTAGGCATCCATGTAATATGGGTTCGAGCAAACTTCACACTTGAATAGTCCGTTTAAACTTTGTTCCTATTAGTTTAAGGTTTAAATTATGTTCACTCTTTATCTTATTGTTGGAATTGAAGTAAATTATAAAATTATTAAGAATAGTAAAACAGTTTGGCAATTTTTCAGGAAACTTTGTATAAACATTAGAGTTGTTTGTTTGTTGGTTTTTGTTTGTTGATATTGCCCCAACAGACCGTGCGTCAGTCGGACTTTCCGTTGAGAGGCTGGTTGCAACATCTTGATCAGCACTGAATCACGAAGAGCCTCAGGGTCTGCTGAGTGCGCCATCGTATAAAACTACTTTTTAACATAGGTAACTCATTTTTTTCGTCAAATTTTAGTTGTTCTTGCCTCGACTAAAAAGTATTTGAATAAATAAAACTGAAGCCCTGACTAGAGACTGGAAGAAGGAAGTTTTTTATTTTTTGAAAATAATTAACAGAATATGGGCTGGTTTTGGAAAATTCAGGGAAACAAAGATATAATTTTAAATCGTGATCTTCAAACAAGTTCAAGCTCTTAAAAGGGCTAGCGGCTAGAGGTAGACAATTATACATAAATTCATCTTATATACCCCAATTTATGAAATCCCTATCTCTTAAATGAAATCCATCGAAACTAGAAACAGTGGCACATACGCACACTCGTTGATCCGTGCGCGCGCGCAAGGTCTCTGCCGCGTGTCGCAAGCGCTCGAGAACGTTGCAGAAACGCACCTACCTACGTGCTCATGACTGCCAAGTAATAGCGATTACTGCTGATTGTAGATTTTGGACAGTTTGGACAACATTCAAAGAGTTAAATTATATAGATAAAATTGAAATTTAAATTATAAATACATAATATAAATGAATTTATAAACTGATATTGTTGGCCTGATTATCTCTAAAATTGTTTAAATATATAATTCTAACTATCTGATAGGAGAACTATGTAAAAAATAAAACGTCAAGTGAGAGTCAAACTCGCAAACCAAGGGTTCCGTATAAATGTAACGCCTTGTTTCTTGCCAAGTATCCATTCAATTCAATTCGTTTATTTCAAACAACAAAAAATAAGTTAGAGTGTCCATATTCGAGTCAAACATGATAAAAAATAAAAATTAAATACAAAAGATTAATAAATATTACAACACTAAAATCATAATTTAAATCAAAATCACTTAAAATTATAATTATCACTGAAATCATGATTCTAGGTCAACAGGAAGTAGGTACCCTATACCCCGGTTGTGGTTCATGGCCTAAATCAATTATTTTTGTGAATAAACTACAAATTTATGAAATCAAATAATATCGCAAAAATTTTCGACTACTCCTTCATCATTCAAATTTATGATTTTCGATTTGTTCCGATTTTATGTGGTATAAGACCTTGCTTCTTGGCAAATTGTATGATTTTAGGTCAACGGGAAGTACCCTATAGGTTTTGGTCCAGTATTTTTTGTGGATTAACTACAAATACGGGTTTCGGATTTTTTCCTTCACTTGTGCTTTAAGACCTTGTTTCTTTCAAAATTTAATGAATCTAGGTTTGCGGGAAGTACTCTATAGGTTTTGTGTGTGTATGTGATTCCCTTGGAAATTTCAAAATATCATGAACGGCTGTAGGTTTTGATTGCGTTGACTTTGAAGTTTTATTTATATCGCGGCTCCAAGAGGACTTGAGTATTTGATATAAATTCCAATTCCACCTCCACGCTCTCCAGAGAAAAGGGGTTTGACAGGACAACAAAGTGATTCTAAAGTGTTTCCTTTTTTCCTTTTGAGGTACGGAACCCAAAAACCCAAAAATCAGAACTACTATTTACAATTGAAACTATTTAATTATAATGACAAATCGTAATCTGTGTCAAAATAATAAATTGGTCTACCAAACAGGGTGCATGTACTAACTTTAGATATAACCTATGCAACCTATCTATGTATGTATGTATATATATTTGAAATTAATATATGAATCTGAATCTGACTTAACTATTTTGGAAAATGGGCTTGGAAATTTTCCAGAATTATTATTAAAATAATTTATTTTGTCTGAACGCAATGTAGATTACCTGAGTCTATTTATTCCTTTTTTTTATTTGATGTTTGTTACTTGTTCCCGATAACTCACCAATAGAACTGATCTATCCCTAAAATGTGTGGATGACATGATATCTATGATAGAAGATCTAAGGGTAGAGTCGGCAAAAGCGGGCCTCAAAATGAACACTGGGAAAACTAAAATTATGACTAACATGGCGAACATTAGAAACTACCACCTACCAGTAGAATCAGTAGCTGAGTACATATACCTTGGTCATAAAATTACATTGGGCTACGAAAACCAGACCGCGGAAGTAGATCGGAGAATTGCACAAGCCTGGGCAGCATTTGGCGCTAACAAGCAGACGCTACGTGGCAAACTGCCACTGCACCTAAAAGTCAGAGTATTTGAGCAATGTGTGATGCCCGTGTTCACCTATGGCACAGAAACTATGACCCTCACCAAGAAATCCGCGGAGAAGTTCAGAGTCGCGCAAAGAGGTATGGAGCGAGCAATGCTAGGTATCACATTGCGCGACCGAAAACGTAACGATTGGATCCGGAGCATGACAAAAGTGAGAGACGTGGTAAACACCATAGCAGCAAAGAAGTGGGCTTGGGCAGGACACATTGCCCGAATGGATACGTCACGTTGGACCAGGAGAGTCCTGGAATGGAGACCCAGAGCTGACACCCGAGGACGAGGCAGACCACCAAATCGTTGGGTAGACGACATCAGACGGCACGGAGGACATGACTGGATGAGACGGGCTCAAGATCGACAAGAGTGGACACGAAGGGAAGAGGCCTATATCCAAGATTGGATCAAGATCAGGCCACCATTATGATGATGATCCCTAAAATAACATAAACTAACGGCATAGTTAACTGGACTGTGCTGCATCCAAAGGTTGCCTGGAAGAGATCGCTTTCAGCGATAAGGCCGCCGATTGTGCCATACTAGATTTAATCAGTAGTTTGTAAGATATTTTATGAGCATTCATGGTACTATAAAGATATTATCTTATTATTATCTATAGTTATGAGGTAGCGTTTTAAATGAAACAGTCATTATGCAGCTAGCTTCTTGGGGACGCTTACTATTGGCATTGTATGAATCATTTCAGCTACCTCTAGATTGTTTGCAATAGTCGCAGTTAGCTCAACTGTTTCAATTGTAAATACAATTTAATTAATTTTTATTTATATAATTGTAATTTTGTTTGTTTATAAAGTTTCTAAAATTTCACGATACAAAGTCCGAATTATATTTAATTATAAGAAGCTAAGTAATTAGGTTCTGCTTACATTTCTCCGTAAAATAATTTATCCAGATAGTAGTAACAGAATCACGTATCTACGTGACGTCACGGATCGATGTCGACGTCACGCGGTCAGCATCTCGCAAATTGCATTTATTAGCGCGACCCAATTTCGCAATTACCCGCTCTATTTGCACATGCACATGGAACCAGAGAGACTGGGCAATGTTACATGCACAGGAATACCTAACGACCACAGGTTTAGGAATATCCTTAGTCCAGCGATTTAGGAATAATAAGTAGGTGGTGTGTCAAGTGGTTAAGAAATACAGGTCCACGAATATTTATGACCATACTAGTTTCCCGCGGGTTTGCACGCGCTTGGAACGGGATCTGAATAAAGTTAGCAGGGAGGTATGTATGGTATGCCTCCCTGCCAAATTTTATTCAGATCCGTTCAGCCGTTTAGACGTGAAAAGGTAACAGACAGGTATAATCATAGAAATATCAATCGGTTCCCTAAAAATAGTGATAAACATTATTTTAATACCAGAAATAAACATAAACTCGCTGTGAATACAACTAGGCTACACAAAATTAATGTATCTTTTAAAGGGCAATGTATACGCTTCTACAACAAAACTCATAGTGAGTTGCAAAAATTATCGATAAATAAATCGTGGAAAACTAAATTGTCAAAAACTTGCTTATTATAAAATACCAGATTTTCTAGAGAATAAAAAAGCTTGGGACGGGTTTTGTTTGTCTTTTGTGGTACTCGAAAAATAACAACTAACAGACTAAAGGTTTCTTCGTCGCTTCTTTACTTGTCTACATACCGAAGCGACAGAAATAAAAAATATCACTTTATTTCCATGTCAGTGTTTAGTTTTATAACTTGACCTTTTCTAAGTATACATTTATTGTATTTATGAAAATAGTTTATAAGTTTTTGATTTTGATTTTGAATCCCATTTACAAGTCAGTCTTTGAAAAATGAAATGAAACAGCCTCTTTCCGAGTAATTTCTGCCACCAATTTCTACGTTATTTACATACTTATTGAATTCCAATACGCTTTAAAACCAGATAAATTTGTTCTAAGTAAGCAAAGTAGAAATTCCATCTAGGATAATATGACCGTTTCTCACATGGCAGTTGCAAGCACCCCTATATTGCTGCTCATCTGTAGGAGCTCTAAAACCCAAGTCTTGAAAGAGTTCAGAGGAACAAAGGGACGCAGCATCCCATCAAATTATAAAATAGAAATAACGGTACAAAAGGAAACATAGATAATGGCTCGGAAGGAAACCGGTGCTGCGAGCAATGGTAGCGTAAGGCCGTGCGGCGGGGCAGCGGCCGCGCGAGGTCGCGCCATGCAAATGCTTCGCTCAAGGTGCGCCCTACTTACCCACACCACCGCCGCTGCAGCACCAAACAACCTTATCAGAACCCACTAAAGACTACTTTACACTTTTACAACTGCAAGGTCCCCCCTCCTCTTCCCCCTCCTAGTTGCATCGCTGCGGGAATCCATCGACTCTATTTGAAGTGTGATAGAGATCGGTTTAGCTCGGTGGGTTTTATCTTAGAGACGGTGACACGACCGATCCTTTTTAGTAAAATAGTTTGCAGAAAAAAAATGATTCGTTACGTTGGTTCATTAGAATTTAATTGACGATTAATGCTGGTTTTTATGGGGTTTTAGTTGTGTTTGTTCTGTAATCGGCTCGAGGAGATTTACATCGGTTCGGTTCAAGAGAGTTCTTTAGGTGTCCTTAATGATTACCCTATTACCTAGTTAGACATCTAGAATAGATTATTCAGCATCTTGAATAGATTCCTGCTGCTTTTTATTGAAGTATTGGGAAAACACTTTTTCTTTGATGGTTCTATGGGTGTGTTTGTTATTTCTGCGATTGTAGTTGGGGTAGCTCGTGTAGGTTCCACTTAAAATTATAAAATACGAGAATAAAATTAAAAATTTTAAAACCCCCCGTCATATTTTCATCAAACATGGCTACGAACACCCGGGATTTTTTTTATCTATGACACAAAAAAACTAAACGAAAATCGGTTCATCCGTTTGGGAGTTACGATACCACAGACAAATAGACAGATACACAGACAGACACGTTAAACTTATAACACCCCTCTCTTTTTGCGCCGGGGGTTAAAAATAGACAAACGTTCATACAGTGTTTTGTAAATCTGAAACAACTATGAGTCGCACCGCAAAACCAGTGCGGCGATAAATTAACATCGACCTGCGACGAGGGTTTCGTCCATAGAGGTGGACGTATTGTTGTGAGTTGGTAACCTAGTGTTGTTGCATCACAGAAGTTCCATTCACACGTCCATCAGCGAAGCCTGGTGCCAAGTCTACTCGGTTTTAGGAGTGTTCCATACACAGACGTCATTCATCTGTATGTAAATTTGTAACTCATGGAGACGCGACAAAGGACAAGGTAAGAGAGAATAATTGAGGCAACAATGTAGTAGAGGTAACGAAAACTTTATTATTTTGCTGCCCGCGGCTTCACTAATCCAAACAAATTAATCTCACAACAATTCGAAAAACTCCAACGACGTATTTAATTTGGACCATCATAACGTTTGAAAGGTTCCGCTGATTCTTATCAAACATAGCTTAGAACACTTTCGATGAAGTCTCCTTTCAAACAAAAAAAAAACTAAATCGGAGGTAGTCATTCGTTTGCGAGGTTCGTGCCACAGACAAACACACACACACACCTCAAACACTCTTTTTCAACGGGAGCTAAAAAATTTAGAAGTAATGCATGATATTGTTATTTCTGATGTAGGATTTCGAAACAAAATTTCAGCAACAAACATCCAGACATGTACTCGGAACTACTTTTTTTACCGTTTGATCAGTTATACTAAATAATTACTCGTGAAATTTGAGCCACGAAACCTTTTTACAGCAATAACAGCACTGGTAGTCGAATAGATAATAAATACCAGAAGTATTTTTAGAAGTCGACACAAAGGGTAGCAATTAAATTTAATCTAAAATTTATTAGAATTTCAAACAAAACGGTTCTAAATACTTGTGTCTGCCGAGAGAGAGTTCTAGGTATTTCTCATTTATATCTGCTAAATTAATCTTTACCTACCCTGGTCAGGTCAGGGCCCTATGTTTTAGGTAATAACTAATTTCTGTTTTGTTGACTAGATATTTATGTGGGACTAGGTAGATAAATAAGAACAAGAAAACATTTTCTTATCTTTTTACACAAAAACATCACTTTATTTTATACAATATATACAATAGCTCAGACGAGAGTTCTTCAAAAAATAACAATCGAAGACGAACTACCCTTAGAGTCTTTTGTTTTGTTGACATAAGTCAGAATACTGATAGATTTGTAAGCTTTCTTTATGGCCAGATGATGTGTTATTATATCCAGTAATTATTTATATTTTTTTAAACCCTGAGCGGACCTAGGATCTCAACTTCAAGGGAATCAAATGCGTAGGCTCTTTCGAGACCTGCATATTTGCGCCTCTTGAGATCCTCGGCCAACTCTGCCGCCACACCCGCCCTCACGGATGTCCTCGGAAGAATGATTGTGAAACAAATCATAGCCAGATTAAATTCAAAACCTAAAACATATTGAATAGTATGCCTAACCTCATAACATAATTCATAAAGCGACATGGAAATGACGTTTGCAGAGGTAAATGCACTCGTCGCCGTCCCTATCGGACCTACGATCTTTTCAATGACGTACCGCACGAACCTTACCTGCATTGTGTTGCCAGTAATGTACTCATATTTAAAAATACACTCAGTACTTTTATGTAGAATATTTCCAACAGTCTGCAGTTAGCTCAACTGTTTCAGTTGTAAATACAAGTTCCAATTTGTTTCTTTTCTTTACATAGGCAATTGTAATTTTCTTTGCAAATTAAAAAATAGTCTAATATCTACATAGCTGATGAAAATGAAAATGTTTATTTCGAAACCAAAAATAAGACATAGTTTTGGGCAACTCTGCTTTCTGTTTTAGTTTTAAAAAATAGCTTTCCTCACCCAACGCAAGAAAGTGGATAAAAAGCTCAAAAGCTCGTTTAAAATGACACCCACGCACCCACTTTACTCCTGGCGCATTAATCCATATTTTATCAGCTAACCTACTTACAGCCTACAGTGTCTGAATAACATGATATGTTACCAATCTTGTATTCGGTTTTTAAAAAATATTTTTTAAAATATTAAATAAATTAACAGCGGGCTGTCGGTGGCACAAAATAAATGTTAAATTCACAATGATACATTCGAAAAAGTGCATTTTATAAAGTAGCAAGATGGCAATACTTTTCTGGATTCATGTTTTCCCGTACCGTTACCATTTGAAATTCATGTTTATTAACAAGCTTAAACTTAGGTGGGTCAATGGGGATTTTATTCGTGTGAGCAGTTGATGCACTTACAAATGAACCATAAGGGTAAAACATACACGTGGTTTACAAAAGTGAATAGATGTCTTCTAAACCTATATGATACATCGTCGGGCGAATCGTCACTTTCCCTCAGGCAAGATTCTGATAAAAAGAAGAAGAAAGGGTCTATTGATTTAAAATAACTTCACACGGCTTGATCAAACGATATATACCTACTAGTAATGTTTCGTCTTTATAATAATTGTGTGATGTTGATTTTGAGAATAATGAACAGATCATTAAAAACCAGGGCTAGACCAAAACTACATGTCTGTTGAAATTGAAACACATTTTCATTCCAATTAGCGCATAACAAATAACATGTGTCGAGAGTTCGAGCTCTGATAAAATAACTTCTATTTGAACTGCGCCACTTTACTTCTTTTCTCGATCATCACACAAAAATAGCTGCGCTCGTGTCACATTCATCGAATAAGACCACAAAGTAACAAGTTTCTAAGAAATATTATAAAGGAACCCACAGTGTTATGAATTGAATCGAGATAATAAAGCTGAGAAAATAGTAACTATAGATCTGTAATGTTGTCATTCGAAATAAAAATAAGTCCCGCTAACAAGACTATTTTTCTAGCAAATAAAATTCAGAGTAGCAGTTCGGTGTCAGGAAGTTAGCAGTGTTGCACCTTCTGGCCTCAGAAAACAGGTTTAGCTTGGTCCTGCACCTGTCCTCTCCCCGGTCGTGTCGGTCTGCCGTAACATTGTGATGAGAGTGAGAATACCTGTTTGTGCGCACACACTTGTGCTATCAGTTTCCTATTAAACGATCTTCATTCTGGAGCAGAGGCAGAATGCGTCCCTTTTACGCTGAAAAGAATATTAAATGTTCGTGTTATATATCTCTCTCCAATGCCTTGTATATTTCTATCGGTAAACAAATAATTTGTATTTTTTTTGCGGTTCGTGTAAACATTTTTGGCGTATTTCTAATAAAATCTTATTATTAAACAACTGTGACATCAATAACTAAAAGTTTCTAAGATTTAAATTCTTAGAAGTTATAAATACAGTTATTTATAATGTTTGACTTCCCCTGATGTTTTCCTTCAGCAGATAGGACGAGACGGAGAGCTACGAATGTACGGACACGGTAATACTAAATAACACATTTGAATGCGTCTATTGTTATTTATTAGCACAAGAGATTATCACAAACCTCCATTTTAAACCTCTTGTTGTCCTGAGTTAATGGATCGAAGTAAAAACAGCATTCTTTTTTTTAATTAATCGGATTGTTTAAAACTTTTGAGTTTTGACGATGATTAAATTACGAAATCTATCCAAGAATACTGCTGTTATTGTTATTGCGCCTCATTAAGGTTAGTAACATAATATGTGGGCCTTGACTCACTTGTGATCCAAACAAGTGTCGCCGCTTCCTCGTCGCTATCTTATCTGAAGTGTATCTTGGACATTTACTTCCATAAAAACCAAATATTACTTTACGAGGTTAAAGTTACATACAACACAACACAACAAACCTTTTCATACTAATTCGTATATTTAATTTTAACAAATGTATATTTTTATAAAGGAGGAGTGGAAGGAGAAAAGAGAGCTTTTACCCAGAAGTGGGACAGTAACGGCTGAAAAAAAAAACCAAAAAAATATTTTTATGTAAATCTTGATTCCAGATGAAAATAAAGAATATAATTTAAGGGGCGAACCTAATGAGTATGGTTGTCAAACTAGGCCTGGATCTTAGTAATAACATAAAATTCGAAAAAAATTCTTTGATTCCTTAAATGTGAAAAAACGATTGAAGAAAAACATACGATAAAAATTCGATGATGTTCTTTAGTTTGGTTCTTTGAACCTTAAGGACTTACGAAATTTAATTTGTTTTGATTTCACCTTTTGTGAGAGGAAAATAAATGCCAGAAGTCTGCCATCTAATCTGCCGACAATTCTTAGAACCTAATAAATGAAAAATGATCGACATATTTTCTCACTAGTCAACGTCACGTCATTATAATTCCAATGCCACATCCACCGTTCTGCGCTCCGCGGTCGCGTGCCGCATTGACCCACTTCGCGGGTTCGATACCCGACGGAGGTCGTCCGCATAGATAATAACTTTAAACCGCTTGTGAGTCTTCACTCAATCTGCGTCTGATGACGGTCACGTGGTAGGTACCTACTAGATCTCGCCTCTGCGTGTGTGCCTACCTGCCTGTGGCAGTTCCTACACTCTATTAATATTATTGCTACTTGAGATCTTTACCTTCCACATATTTGACTTGTCACCTTATAGATACTGCTGAAGAATTGAGGTCTAATATATTGTAGGTAAATTACTTACAGGCAATCTAAAAGTGAAGTGTCGAGTTTCACTGAGCTTAACTCTTCTTTATGGATGTAGAGATCAAAAATTATCATTAATGATTAAGTACGAAGCGTACAGACGCTTCGGAGCTAATTTCATAACTTTTGATACATCCATGAAAAGCTCTGCGCACATCAATCCAATACAGCACAAAAATGTGCATTTAAATATGGGCTTAAACTTCTATCGATGTTTAGATACATTTTGCAGTGACAAAATAGCATCCTGCAGGCTTCAAGCAAGTGGTCCGCGAGCTGTCTGTATCTGATGCCGTTAATATAAAATGCATCTAAATGTTACACTTTCTTTAACCAACACAACACAATGCAAACCTAACTCATTTATGAATAAATACAAATACAAAAATTTCACAGAACAATTCCATCAATTTCCAATAACACATCCCACACCTGCCTAGATTCACTTTGTGTCTCACCGTACGGTACCTAGCTATAGAGTTATTCTACCTACAGGGTAGGGTAGTGAGGGGTAGATTCGCCCGGACGTCCTCCCGGCCAATACCCCGGTCTGAAGGGCAGGCTGTTTACCCCAACCAGGGTGCAATTCAGATGACATTGGGGAGGTGAAACGGCACCGTCAATAGCTTAGCCCACGTCAAAACATCTTGAAGGTTCACCTTAGGCTTCGAGGAATAGCGGGGACTTGAGATAAATACTGTAAGGGCGTTGTTTGAACACTCAACGGTAACCAACAGTCACGTGAATAGGATTATTTGGAAAACATTTCTATGCTAAAATTATATAAAGGAAAATATTAAGTATAAATAATAAGTGTTATGGGTAATCTCCGGAACCGGAAAAAACCCCACGAAAATGTTGATAACGTTTTATCGACGCGCAAAATATGCGAAGCCGCCAGCACAATGGCAAATACGTATAACCCGGACGAATTAACAAGGGGTTATTGTACATTATCCAGAAAGTAAATTCGTCACAAGAAAAAGCACCTGGCTCGAAAACTTTACGTAAATGAAATAATAATAAAAATAATAGCAAAAGAAGAACTCGATAACGTTCACACGTGCAAGGGTGCGCAGCAGATGAAGTATCGAGTTCCGAGCCAGGTGCCATGTTCATTTGCCCGGTTTCATGTCTTGAAGAAAACCAACGCTCTGTATCAAAACTCCATAGTCTCCAAAGCTTGGCTGACATAGACCATACCAATACTCGTAACAATTTTGTTTAAATATTTAACGATTCCAAGTTACGCGTTACGTTATGATACTATCAAGAAATAAACATTTCTTATCTTCTTCTAGCAAAAACGTTCACAAATCCCTAGAGCCATATTCCCCGATGAAAGCAGGCCCATTAGGCCTCGGGAACCTTCCCCAACGCGCGGCCTATAGAGCCGACCCCGAAGGTCGCAGCGCCCTCCAGACGTGTCGATGGCCAGCGAACAGTAAGGAGGCTGTATGTGTGCGTGCTGCAGTGATCTTACTGAGAAGCCTCCGTGGTTTTATAGGCGGGCGGTTTAGTAATGTTTGGATAATTTGGTTTGTTCTCAGAGCGTTTAAAAGTTTGAAAGGGTTTGTTTTTGTACTGTAGCAAATATTTATTTGTTATTTTTGAGTCTTCTTAAATTATCAAAGCGTTTCATAAATAAGTTACACAAACAAAAGCAGATGTATTTCCATAAAAGAATGTGGTAATGCAGCACGGTAGCAAAACAAATCAAGACAAATTTCCAATTCCTATTCTTAGATCCATATACAGTAGATTCAATTTGCATGTTTATACCAAAGATAACTCAAAACGTGCCAATTTCCAAGTAACGTGGCAATAGCTACGTGTCGGGGACTATGCCGTGGTCATCAGCCGCCCTAGGACGCGCCGCCCGCCCTTGCTTCCAGGGCGGATTTCTTGATGGGCGAGGGTTCGTGTCCTTTGGATGTTTGGCCGGACTCGGTCAAAGACACTAGACCCTTTTTGTGGAAATAAAACAGCTGTTTTCGACCATAAAACTCTAATTTGGATCTTTACTTTTTGGAAGTGGGCTGTATTATTTTTAGGGTTCCGTACCTCAAGAAGTAAAAAGGAACCCTTATAAGATCACTTTGTTGTCCGTCAAATTAATTTTATCAGGAACTCGTGGAGGTATCGAGTTGAAATTAAAATCAAATACTCAAGTCCGTAACCTCTTGGAGCCTCAATATAAATAAAACTTCTAGTCAATACATCCAAAAGTTACAGCCGTTTATGTCCTAATAATTTGAAATTTCTAAGGGAATCACAAGCATACGAAACCCATAGGGTACTTCCCGTAGACCTAGAATCATGAAATTTGGCAAGAAGCAAGGTCGTATAGCACAAATACAAGAAAAAATCCAGAAACTGTAAACTTGCTGTTTTTCACAATAAAAAGAATCTGATTCTTGCTATGGAGCAAAACTTATAGGGTACTTCCCGTTGACCTAAAATCATAAAATTTGGTAAGAAGCAAGGTATAATATTTACAAATAAAGGGAAAAATCCGAAAACCATATTTATAGTTAATTCACAAAAAAACCTACGGGGTACCTACTTCCCGTTGACCTAGAATCATGAAATTTGGCAAGAAACAAGGTCTTAGAATTATACGGAACCATTAATGCGCAAGTCGATTCGCACTTGACGATTTATTATTCTTTTATCCTACCTTATCTTTAAAACGAGCTAAATTAATGGAAATATTAATAGCAGAATGCAAGGACCGGAAAGGATGACGCGTTGGATTAATGTTAACACCAATGTATGTCAATGCTTTTTGCCACTTATTTGCTATGATTACCTACGACTGTTTATACTGAAAATTATTGTTTCGATAATTTATATTCAGTCATGAATCAAATTCATCCTAATGATGTGAACATTAATTTTTAAGAATGAAACGTTTGTATTCTTCGTCAATAACCAAGGCTCGTGATAAACCGAGTGTTTTATTAAATTATATTAACTACATTATGTATATATTATGTATATATAACAAGATAGATAGATAGAAAATACTTTTTTATACCACACAAAGACAGAAAACAATACAGAGAAAAAAGCTTAGAATACAGGAAGTATAAAGGGCGGCCTTATCGCTGAAAGCGATCTCTTCCAGGCAACCTTGGGATGGACTGGACATGAAAAGAACAAAATAGACTGCACTGAATAAATTTATTTAGATCACAGAATAGAGAATTCTAATTCCGTGATTTAGATACTTAAAGAAACCAAATACTTACACTACATACTAATACCTACATAGTCTACAAACATTATAATAAACTTATCTAACTTATATAAGGATAAATAAGGCTGATGAAGCAGTTTTTTGAAGATAGGGAGTGATTTTGCACGTCTGATATCCAGAGTAGAATATGGAGTAGGTACTTTATCTGTCTCATTTGTGAGAATAATTGGGTAATATCTGTTGAAAATAGGGCTTGAAATACAGACACAAGGCTAGGCCTCTGACTACACGAATCGCGAGACCGTTTCTACATGGTTTCTATGACTTTCTAGTACTTTCAGCTACGATGATTGAACCAGAACTCCACTTAGCTGATTCCTCCCCTTCCTCTGTCGTCTCGTAGAATTGGTCTAACGTCAAACAATAGACGTTGGTAATCCGCATAGATAATAGGCGCATTGCACTATCAGTAAAGAGGATGTAGGTACTGGACCCTTTAACACATTCACTGCGAGAGGCAGTGAGAGTGTTAAAACATCTACGACATATATAACAAGCTCTCCCACGAAAGCTACGAAAGTAGAATGAAATGTAGAGTGAAAATTAGTTTACTAAATAATTTCTATCGCCTCCAGACACTCGCCCGGAGCAAAACACATTCTCTTAGTAACGGAAGTTTTCACTCGGTACTGTTCATTCGTTTCAATTTTATTAAATTTGGAATATTTTTTTGAAAAAGCTTTTTATTTGGGACTTTTAATAATCATAAATAATGCTGGACAATCCACACAGCATCATCTAGCCCCAAGCTAAGCAGAGCTTGCGTTATGGGTACTAGATGACTGATCTACGTACATAGTACAATACATTATTTGATAGATATTTTTATCAAACACAGAAAATACCCGGAATACCCGGAACAAATATTGGCAGATCGTACAAACTTTTGTCCCAAGGTTAGAATCGAACCAGCAACCTTCTGCGTCGCAGATGGACCTTTGGCCGCCGCGCCACATCGGTTGTCTTGTGTAGATAAAAACAATATCATTGAAAAATTCAATAGTTAGCCCCCAACATTAGTTGTAGATAAACGTTCACCAATTCTTGATGAGTCTTTTCAGTCATTTGTAGATGAGAAAATTCAAAATTTCAACAAAACTTCGGACAGACTGCTCAAAACTAATAGTCATTATGGCTTTTACTATTCGGTAGTTCTAACAGTTTCTATTTTTTTTACTTCTTTATGGACAACGTAAGTTAAAATCAATTGATAGAAGTAAATTAGAACTAGTATTTACAATTGAAACAATTTAGCTAACTGCAAACTGTTGCTAATAATCTACAGGTAGCTCAACTGATCCTTATCAATAAATCCATATCAATTATTTGATTGTAATTTTCTTTGTTAATAAAGTTATTTACATAAATTCATTTCATGTATTTTGCCATGTTAGCTTATCTTCCTTTTCTATCATCTCGAACCTAAACTACAATTGTAGGTAGGTAAAGTACTAAATGATGTGCAAGCCCTTCCAAATAGGCTCGAGACTTACGTAGGAAGGTTGTAAGGGCGGCCCGCCCTAGCGCGGCTGTTGCTCCTTCCGCCGCCGGGTCGGCGCTCGATCCGCGCCCTGCAAGGCCGGCTGTAGGGCGCGGTAGGGCACGCCGTTAGGGCACGCCGTTAGGCCTCGAGAGGCAATAACGACAAGTATGGGCGGTTGTTAGAAATGCTTTTTATTTGGGGCTTTCAGAAAAGCGTCGCGTTGGTTTACAAGTTTTGATCTCTGAGTTCACACCGAGGAGATTTTTGGTATGAAAGGCTTATTTAGAACGATTCAGTTCAGTTCATTTATTTATTCCTTATTGATACAATCACGTACACTCGGAAAAGTCATAAACATTGTTATGATTACATACAAAATTCATCAGCAATAGCTTTGTCAATATTATAGAATGATTTACATAGCAAAAAGGTTCTGATTATTTCACAAAAACTTTTAAAATTAAGTTTCGTTACATGTAAAGGTAATTTATTATAAAATTTTATACAAAGGTAGAGAAAGCTCTTATTTCTTCGCTACTCTATGTTTCGGAATGACGACATTTTCTTTTTTGCGTGTATCATAATTATGAAAATCACTTTGTAGGTCTTATTCTTCTACATGCATTTTAAAATAAATACTATTTTGAAATATATATTCTCCGATGAATGTCATGATATTTAATTGTCTAAATTTGTCCTTACATGTCTCTAGTTTATCCATTTGCAGAATGAACCTTATAGCTCGCTTCTGCAAAACGAAAACTTTGTTGGATTGGCCCGTATTTCCCTTCAATATGTATGTCTGGAGAAATGTATGCCTTCAATATATATGTCTGGAGAAATATGTGCTCTGTTAAGTTCAGAAAAAAATATATCAAGAACTATCTAGAGAACACTTTTGTAACGCTACAATTCTACACGTTCAGGGACACAACAGTTTATAATTGACTAGCTTCTGCCTGCAGCTTCGCACGAGTTTTTACATTCATAATGTAAAAACCCGTGTGTTTTCACCACGTCTAGAACTTAATTTATGAAAAATTTCAACCCGATCCTTTCAGTAGATTTTATGTGAATAGGTAGCAAACATCTGAAATTTAACATTTATAACATTAGTGGGATTTCCGCAAAAAAATTAGAAGCAAAGAATGCTAAGTGGGTACAGAATGCCCCATCGATGAATTCGTATTTTTCATGCAAATTACTAAGTTTTCTGTACCAGGCTTAAAGTACAAATATCATCATCATCATCATCATCAACCTAAATTAGTCCACTGCTGGACATAGGCCTCCCCTAATGAGCGCCATAGCGCCCTGTCTTCAGCTTGCCGCATCCAGCATCTGCCTGCAGTCTTTCGCAGATCGTCATCCCACCTGGCCGGAGGGCGTCCTACACTACGTTTGCCGAGTCGTGGTCTCCACTCAAGAACACGTTTGCCCCAGCGGTTGTCGGTTCTTCGCGAGATATGGCCGGCCCACTGCCACTTCAACTTGCTAATTCTTTGAGCTATGTCGATAACTTTGGTTCTCTGTCGGATGTATTCGTTACGAATTCTGTCCTTCAGAGAGACTCCGAGCATAGCTCTTTCCATAGCTCGCTGAGCGACTTTGAACTGGTGGACCAGCCCTACCGTGAGTGTCCACGTCTCAGCTCCGTAGGTCAGGACGGGTAGGACGCAAAGATTGAAAACTTTAGTTTTCAAGCATTGCGGTGTGGATGACGAGAAGACTCGACGTTGTTTCCCAAACGCTGCCCAGCCTAGCTGGATCCTCCTCTTGGCCTCCTTCTCAAAAATTATTTTTACCCAACTGCAGAATTTGCCCAAGGTAAGTATACTCGGAAACAATTTCGAGAAGGTGGCCATGTACGACGACCGGTCCCGGATCAATGAGGCCATTGATCATGACTTTGGTTTTATCCAAATTCATGCCAAGACCGATGCGTCGCGAGGCTGAGGCTAGGCCGTCCAGCATCTGGTTCAGCTCCTCTAGCGACTCCGCCATTAAGACTATGTCATCAGCGAATCGCAGGTGTGAGATGTGGTCGCCGTTTATGTTGATGCCCTTACCTTTCCAGTCCAGCGTCTTAAACATATCTTCCAACGCGCTCGTGAACAGTTTCGGGGATATAACATCCCCCTGTCTCACTCCTCTGCGCAGTTGGATGGGTTTAGACTGCTGGCCCTGTACTTGGACACTCATGGTGGCGGCCTCGTAGAGACATCTCAGCACCTCGATATAACGATAGTCTACTTGGCATCGCTGTAAGGATTCCAGAACAGCCCAGGTTTCGACAGAGTCAAAGGCTTTTTCATAGTCCACAAAGGCCAGACACAGAGGCTGATTATACTCTTCGGACTTCTGTATAATCTGCCTCACCGTGTGAATGTGGTCTATGGTGCCAAATCCTCCGCGGAACCCGGCCTGTTCTGGTGGCTGGAACTCGTCGAGTCTCCTGGCGAGACGATTCGTGACCACTCGTGAGAACAGCTTATAGACGTGGCTCAGGAGCGTGATGGGTCTGTAGTTTTTAAGGAGGGTTTTATCTCCCTTCTTAAAAAAGAGCACCACCAAACTCCCGCTCCACGCCTTTGGAGTTCTCCCACTGTGAAGGACGGCGTTGAAGAAAATAACAATACAAATAGAAAGTACAAATAACAAACCTTAAATGGTTCAAATATAACAACAAATCTAATCCATTATCCCGAGCGAAGTCATCAAAAAGGCAGCTCTCCAAGCAAACTGCCGCCGCCAAACAAATAGGTAACCTCTGTTACATAATGCCGTTGACCCTGCAGTCAGCCGCCCGCGGTCGCGCCGCCCGTCCTTGCCTTCCTCAAGCATCTGAGGCTTGGCGGGCGGCATTACCGATTACCGAGATTATTGAAGAAATTGTTGTTATTTTTTGTTTGTTTGATTAACTCATTCAGTTAATATTTTGATTGAAGGATTAGCAACTGAACTGAAAGTTATTACAAAATGTTAAGTCTATTTTTTATGACTTTTTTCGTGTTTATAATGTTAACTGTTGACACACTTATGTGATTGGGCGGACTCGCTAATAGCTTTTCTTTAGTGGTTTCATTAGCGCCATTTACAAAGATATATTAGTTGGTAAATAAATAAATATCGGGCGTGAACACAGCAGCGTGGAAACCATCTGAAACTTCAGGGAAATCACAAACTACCTTACGCGATAAACACCTGAATATTTAATCTAAAATACGTTTTGGGGATTTGAAGATCAAATATTTTCTAACATCAAGTATTAGATATTCCTCCCTAACCGAACCATAAAACCTATATCACCCCACAAAATAGTCAGCTAAGATCGACGGCACCGGCCGGACGCCCGCTACTGCCTGCTAGGGCGGCGCGTCCTTCCTAGGGCGGCCACCGCCCTAGCCTCACTTAACTTTACGGGGCATTACGTGTACTTAACGGAAAAATTGCGTGGGTTGATGTTTGCGCGGAAATATAGAGGTAATTCTGGATAAGTTGGATAATATGTTTGATAATTTCTAGAGGATAATTTCTAGAGGATTCAAGAAAGACTAAATGATGTTCTGTTATATTTCTTTATAATTACTTTGATACAGTCTGTATCCCAAATAAAAATAAAACATCAAATTCGAGTTGGACTCGCGCGTCGCGGGTTCCGTATAGTTATAAGACCTTGCTTCTTGCCAAATTTTATAATTCTAGGTCAAGGGGAAGTATATAATATATATCCTATAGGGTTTGGTCTAATGCGAGAATGAAAAACTTTTTTTAACAGTATCCAAATTAATACTATCAAAAATTTTTATTTTTTTAGATTTATTTATGGTTTTAGGTCAACGAGAAGTACCCTATAGGTTTTGTGAGTATGTGATTCCCTTGAAAATTTCAACATACTCGGACATAAACGGCTGTAACTTTTGATTGCGTAGACTTAGAAGTTTTATTTTATCGAGGCTCCAAGAAGTTACGGATTTGAGTATTTGTTGGTAATTTCAACTCGATACCTACACGCGTTCCTGAGAAAAGAAAAGGCTCTTTGTTCCCTTTGAGGTACGGAACCCTAATGTAGTGTTCATAAAAGAAAATAATTATTAAATGTATACTTTTCTTCATTCATCTTATTTCTAATAGCCTGTGAAAAAACAATTTTCTTCAAACGAGATGAAGGCGCTAATTATCTGTTAGAAAATCTTACAATTTGAATTCAAGGCAGATAGGAATTGCACAGATAATACAAAGAAACAACTACAAAAGACACCATAGTCATTTATATGACAATTGTCGGACTTATTGCTGAAGAAATTACCATTGTGTTCTAGACAAACGGTACAAAAAGTAACACAAAAAAGTCTGAATTACATTAATTTTGCGTAAGAAAACGGAAATTATATATACCTTCTAGCCGCAAACCGCAATCCTTCGTAATATATAACGCACTAAAACACGTGTGAATATTTCAGTCTGTTCAAATAAGACATTGTTTGGTACCGTAATGCCGTGAACGCCAGGGCGGGTTGTCCTTCCCAGGGCGGGCGTCAACCCGCGTCTCCTGGAGGCGCCTCACCGCAGGCGCGACCCAACTCCTGTGGTGGAATGTTACACCTCGGTCACTTTCCACGATTATAAGTTATGTTAGTTATGAGATTACCAGACCATTTACCCAGACCATTGGCTGTTAGATGTATGGATGGATGTTTGTTACCTCTCCATGCCAGTACGACTAAGCGATTGGGTTGAAATTTTGCACAGATGTAGCTCTAAGCCTGGAATAAAACATAGTTTTCATGCCACATATCCCATTATCCCAATGTTCCCATGGGAAAGAAATAACCTTTAAACGTTTCCGTAGAACTAACGCGTGCGAAGCCGCGGGCAGAATCTAGTGTACAATCAGATCACTCGTCTGGTAGACATAAAACCTGATAACTGATTTACTACTCAACAAAAAGTAAATTTACTCAGATAACACCTAGACTTGGAACAAATATTCGCAGATCATACAAACATTTGTACCACATGGCCAATTACGACGCTAATTTCATCCGACCGCTAGTAACTAAGTTAAATAGGTATCCTCAAAATAATAATGAGAAAATCTTGAGAATCATATTTTGGTTTTATTATTTTCGTTGTTGTCAAAAGGCAGTTTTAGAAGTGGATGAAACACTACGTATCTACGGTCCATTACTACTGCCTTTTCCATATGCAGATAAAGTCGTAAAAACTCCAAAACAGCCTCTAAATCCAGACAATTGTAGCCTCTATTGCACAATTAGCGTATTTCTGTGACCTCCACCTCCGGCGAGCGTTGACCTGTCACCTTCGTAGCCGTAGCGCCCTCTACGCCGTAGAGGGTCTACGAACGCCCGGGCGCGTAGCGGCCTGCTACGACACCACGCAGATTGAGTAATAGTTACTGAGGTAATGATACAAGTAAAATCATAGACGTACCTAGTAGGGCTTGCAAATATTCGAAAATTTTGATATTCGAATATTCGATTTTTTTTCGGGTACTATTCGAATATTCGAATATTATTCGAATAATAGTAAAAAAACTATATTTTTATTATAATCACATCTTCTTTTATTTTTTATGTGTTATTTGCATAAACAAACTTAAAATATCAAATTAACAAAAGTTTGTAACGAAACATTGGCGATTTACACGAACACTCAACCACAAACTCTTGAAAAAACATTCTTCGTAATTAGGTGAATAGGTATTTTAACAATATCTACAATAAAATTTAATACAATAACAAGTACATAAACACGGTAAGTAACTAGGGTTGCCACCCGTACTTTTTAATAAAGTATTGTACCTACTTTATTACTTGCTAACGTACTCTATACTTTATGAGCACAATAAAGTATGCGAAAATACTTTATTTGTTCGTTTCACGTTACTACGAGGTATTTTTTTTTAGAAAGAGAGCACAAATAACTCAGCTGCAAAAGTCTTCAAAATGAACGCGGTCTCTCCGCATGGTGTTGCCTTAGCATGCTTGTCATTTTGGACAACAGCGGCTGTAAAGCCTGAAAATTATGTGTTGCTCACTACGCACACTTTGTAGCCCTTTCAGTTTGCCATTATCACGCTGTAACACTCCAAACCATCGTAACATACCCTACCTGTCCAATATTGATTATTATAGTTAGATTTGTATATTTTACCGTATCTTTTGTAATAAAATTATGATTTAAAGTGGCCAATGATCGTCTAGCTAGCGGAAGGACCCGTACGTTGTGTAGTAGGTAGTAACTCAGATTCTTTTAGGAGCTTTAGACAAACGAACTAACTCTTTAACTTACTTGAAATCATCGATTCTTCAATTCTGGTGTAGCATAACCAGCCTTTTTCACGGTCGGTTAAACCTAACTTTCTCTCTCTCTGAAACAGCTTAGATTACGTAGTAAAATTAGAATTCAATCCCGGGCATTCAAGGTAAAGATAATTAGGTGAAGAAGTAGATTTAAGTATAGATTACGATATTAACTGGATCATTTTATGATTTCGGTTACAATGCCTCCACTGTGCGGTTACCAGAGAACTTTGCTTTGGCCTGTGCAGGTCCAGACCAAAGCTTTCTGCTATTTAGGGCTCCCATTCAGAATCACATTCAGCGCCTCGGGGACAGTCGAAAGTAGAAGACTATCGCCTGGCCCGTACTCAGTTGTAACCAGACATTTAAGTGCAAAGCGATTGAAAAACGCTAACTCAGTAGAGTTTTACGGGGAATGGTCTAAAGCGACCCAAATACACCTACCTACCTCTCCTACACCTATCCTACCTCAACCTATACCTATACCTACCTAGAAGCTGCTGCTTCTGTAAACAGGGTGGAACCACACTCCAGGCTAACCGTAGATCTAATCAATAGACATAATAAACCCTCAGTTCTTCTACAATCGGGATGACGCTTGCAGAGAGAACCGTTTTAACGGAAGACAATTCCACAGACTTGGAACGTAAATGGTCTCCCAAGTCTGCTTGTTAAAATTTAATATACATCCAGGGTCTACTGGATGTGCTTGATAAACATAATAAGAATTTAGATTAGCCAGTTCTGGGATGTAACACCATCCGTCTACAACGTAGAGAAACGATAGAATTAAGTAGTGTGTTTACGTAACCTGAATCCTCACTCTCCGGAACGATAGAATGCTTTCTCCGAAATCCTCGCTGGTCCGAAGGATCTCAACGCTAAAATCCGATCCATTCTGAAGCCGTTCATCATATGTACTAGGTCGACCCAGCATTCTCTCAATCAGGCACACAATTCCTCACAGTTTCTGGAAAAACCTAGCAAAAACCCCAAAGCCCACCGACTCCTTTTTCTACCTAGACCCGACTGTCTCCTCCCCGAAAAATGCCTTTTGTTTTCCTAGAGACTAATCAAATTCAAATATTGTATTTTGCTGAACAAGATTTAAGAAGGTTTTATTCCTTCGGTGTTACAAGTTATATCAGAAAGTGTTAAATGTTTCTATATTTGCAAATTGAATGAACCAGCATAATCTGGACCGTTACAACGCATGGTCATGGTTTTCTTGCCATTTTTGCCAATTGCCACTTAAGTCTGAAAATTTTCGCAGCTCTCTCCGCTCGCCGTTATATCTTTAGAGTTTGGTTCTTTGCCATTGAGGATAAGTACCGTTTTAATACTAAGTATTACTAATCTCTTACCAGGTAAATTAGACTCAATTTTCTCAAAAAAAGGTGGAGACCCTATAAGTAACGGTAACACCGCGAGGGATAGACGGGATAGACAGGTCCGTACTTCTAAAAACGAAATCAAATTTTGATTCGTTTTTGTGCTATCGCTTATCTTATGCAAGCGACATAAAAGTTGGTTTTGCACGACAACGAAAATTAAACTTCGATTTCCTTTTTCACTACGCAGTCGCAAGCGGCACTCCCGAGTGTTTCCGAACCCTATAACTTTGCCATTTTGTTAGTTTTTGATTTAATCGAATATTCGAATATTGCAATTTCAGTATTCGAATATTCGAACCAATATAATATTCGAATTATTCGAATATTCGAATATTCGAATGCAAGCCCTAGTACCTAGTCAATATTATATTATAGGTAGGATAGATATGTAACTAATTAAGTTTGGAAAATTAAGTATATAAAGTAACTAGCAAACAAACTTCGAAAATTTCACAGCAAAAATGCTCATAAACGGAAAACTTTGGAAGTGAAATAATTTTGGCTAATTTTCTTTATCTTTTATGTTTTAGGCATTACACAAAGTCGGGAAGTTTGGAACTGCCTAAAGCTTTATTAGATCAAAGAAAAAAAGTCTGTAGTCTGTCTATAGGTATCATCTTACTTCTTACTTCAAAGATTAAATTAAGTTTTGATTTAAAAAAACATAACTGAATGTAGTATCCTTATCAGCTTGTCGAGAAAAATATTCCCTGTAATTCGCTGTCTTGCAGAAATTTCCCCCACGCAACTATGTCTTAAACCAAGGGTTTTACGGATGTTAATTTTGCTTCTATGTATGTATATTTTTGGCACTTTCGTACACAAATCTTAATATTAATTCAGACAGAAATATTTCTATCATCTCATCAAATACAAAACAATTACGCCTTCCCCCGACATAACAATTACGAGAACATTCGACCCCCAGCCACCCCGAGTCGTAGACCTGGGAACCTGTCCTAGGGAAGGCTGGAAGGACGCAGGGTACGCAGGGTGCAATACCCTGCAAGGTTGCAGCACACAGCCGAGCGGGGGCGGAGTTTCGCTTCTATCTGTATTTTGGGTTTATAGTGTTTGTGCGGGTAATTTTTGAATATGGATTCAGTTCACAGATACTGTAGATTTTGGGCATGTGTGAGTGTTTTTTAAATTTGGAATGCCTGTGATTGATGTGTGTCTATGTGGTTTTTTATTTATGGTTTCAGTTTGCCGATATGTTAGATATGTAGATGTCCAAATTAAAAAAACATTGTATTGTTTTTTGAATTTGGACAATGCAGGATGGATGAATGCCAGTGCGTGTAAATTTAAAATTTGTATGCATCGATACTGTTTGGTTAGGTATGTGTGAGTAATAGATTTTCTTTTATGTGGGTAGGACGGTTAATTTGGAGAAGCTATCGCATAATACTCAGTTGGTGTTTCTTACTCAAGTTGTGATTATTTATGAGTTTTATTATAAGCTTACTGCAAGTTTAATACTTATAACTTTTGACGTTAGTTTGTTCTTTAATTCCACACAGTAATAATGTGTACAACATGGTAAACGAAAATGTAAGAAAAAAAATGTTTTATCCTGATTAAATACAGCTGCAGAATATTCTTGTTTATTCCAAAGTCATTTACAACGGGATATTTACCATGATTTGAGTTTTGATCTTCCCAATATTTGGGCATAGTTTCATGCGGCATGATCACGGAATAACTAATTTGTAAATGACTTTAGTGTTAGGAAGCCGAATGGATTTGAAATTTCTCGTTTATTATTTCTAAACTACGGGTAAACATTATCCGCAATAAGAAAAAACACAGAAGTAAACCAACATTACCTTACTCTTTTGCACAAAATAATGTACATTATGATTGGTAAATCCGTAATAATGTTGAACAAACAAGAATCTAATAGACTGACAACCGACATTATATTCTGTGTTCTCCAGCACGGCCGGTGGCTGCCAACATGGCCTCCGCTCCCGTACTGCATCGTTAAAAACCTTGCTACGGGATATAAACTTTGTTATAGGAAAATGAGGATGTTCTAACATGAGACTAGGGGTTACCCGCGGGTTCTCTTGTAAAGCCTACCTAGTCTGGTTCAGCCTTATAAATTATTCTTAGATGTTTTCTAGATCGATGCTACGGATTTCGTTGCCATGATCTCGAGGGAATTTAGGAAAATACTTTTTTACCTTCTGACAAACCCATATGTTGCGCTCTTCCGGTTTCGAAGAAAGAATTGTAATGTTTTCATCCATAGTATTTTTTAGTTACTACCTGGTTGTGAAGGAAACAGAAAGTCGCTATACTTAACTAAATTTAAAATAATTAGGTTCTCCGTTAATAAATAAATAATGCTGGACAATACACACTACATTATCTAGCCCCAAGCTAAGCAGAGCTTGTGTTATGGGTACTAGATGACTAATATGGGTACTTATTACAATACATTACACAAATCGTTTTTTGGTTAGTTTCTAATTAGCGAATAAATTTTTTAACTATTGCTGCCTTTGACATGAAATGTTTCAGATAGAAGAATTACAATCAAAACAGCAATTCATAGTGAATCAGCCTGCACGCCGTTGTGTTCGCTGTAACAAACATCCATCCATACTCACCAATTAATATTATTACGATAAATTTGCTAGAATATAATTTGGTACAAGAGTAAATAATGTTAAAGTAAATAGGGCCGTGTAAGAGGAGCGCAGGGCCTGTCGGCCGCGGGATAACATACAGACGAAATATTAATACATACATTATATATTTACATACATACATGCTGAGTTAATATTATATTACACATTACTCGTGTATGTTCCGGTGAAAAGTCGATAAACGCTCTATTTTCTTGTGTTTAGGATTGGTTTTTCTTTGACAGATTTTGTAAGTTATCAGCTGATTAGTAAAGTGGGCTAGGGATATGTTTTCCCACTTTTGTGTTGCAAAAAAATATGACTCTTGTGTTCGTTTCATATCACAATTTTTGTATATGAATTCCAAGGACTCGTGAATCCTATTTAATTAATATCAAAGTAAAGAGACTTTGTCGTTTAGCGACCTATAAATGAAGAGTTTGATAAAAACAGAGAAAAGAAACAATGCATAGGAAACAACACTGATTCTAAGAATAATCCTAAAATGTACATTTCTAGCAATATTATTCCAATCGCCACTTGGCAACCAATCTGTTCAATAATTAAATTAATAATAATTAATTAATCAAAGCCTTTCAATCAAATCGTCCCTTCTAGGCTACCTTTTGATCTTTGAACCTAGACGCCAACCACCCCCTAGCTAGACTTATTAATTTGCAACATACAACCCTTTGAACGGAACTTTTTCAAACACTCACACATACATGCACACAATCGTCTACACCGTGGCGTGTCAGCGTCACGCACACAGCCGCCCGGTCGCACACACGCAAGCCGTCTAGACAAGTTGTTAAATGTTCCGGGGCTCGACATTCGTCAGTAGGATAGGTCACGGACCGTCTCTCTCCCTCTCGCCATACCTCCGTCCTTGTCTCTCAATGTACTTATGCAACTTCAGTTCTAACACGGAGACGTAAGGATCATTTTAGGTTTTCGGAATATTCAGGTATAAATTTCGCTTTCATAGCTAACACTCCCTAGAGCGAAAATGATGTAAATGCTAGATTTGCTTGTTGGAAAATGTATTGTAGCATTAGATCTTAGGGTTGATTTTAGTTTGTGGTGTGTTTAGGTCCTTCCAGGTCTCCCATTGCGTCCTTGGTGGGTCAGGACGTAATTAGTCTCGGGAATAATAATTTATGTAAATGTACATGTATGTAATGTAAGAGTATGTACACAGTACATAGCTCCAGGTCCTAAAATAATGAACAGTGTTTTGTTAGCTGTAAATTGCTCTCTGCTTCGTGGGTGATGTGATGGTTGGATAGCACCTCAGTTTGCGAATCAAAAGATGGCTCTGGAAGCTAAGGGGCAAAGATCCCGAATTCCCTTTGTTTTTGATTTATTACTGGCCTCTGCTTTCTGTTTTTTCTGAGATGAGAAGATTTGTTAGCGTTAGTTAGGTGCGCTTCGTACAACAAGCGGTTTACAAGAATCCATACGCAGTTCGTCCAAAAAGGGATTCGTCCAAATCGCGTTTCGTCCAATAAGCGATTCTTCCAACAAGCGTTTCGTTCATTAAGCGATTCTTCCAATAAACGTTTCGTCCAATAAGCGGTTCGTCAGGAATCCATGCGCAGTTCGTCCAATTTTTGAATTATCCAAAAGCCTATTTCACATCCTAGAATACCGTTTATGCAAAACTTCAGTTCGAGTTCGAGCTTTTCAGTAGTTTTTACGTGAAGAAGTAACAAGCATTCATCAAACCAAACTATCTTTTGCTCGCAGCTTCGCACGCGGATTTTGGAATAAAAATGAGCCTACATATTATTCCAGGTCTTTGCGTCTACTATTTCAGCTCGATCCATTCAGTAGTTTTGGCGTTTTTTTGACGCAACCTTTCGCCTTTATAACATTAGTAGTCTCAATCAGGATCAAAACCCATATTATCTTTAATACCTACGTATGGGCTCAGAGCAGCAGAGCAATAAATCAAGGCTTTGATTTAGTGCTCACTAGGAAGCTAGGCATCCTTGGTCTAGACGAGGTTTTAGATAGGCTGGCCCCCCGGGGGCTGAGATTGAAGCGGCCCTGTTTACACGGAAAACGAGACTCTCTATGGACTTTTTCAGGACAACGAAATAAGCTATGTGATTGCTCTTAACTAAATGTTTCCTAAGAATAAATATGTATATAGAAAATATAAAATTTAAAAGTAGCGTGCAAAAATTGCAGTGCAGCTTTGTCAAAGCAAATGTCTACTTTTGTGTCAGTTAGTTCCATCCATCCCATACTGAGCGCTCGTAGATTTTAAAGCTGAGATCCGCCTGAAATTCAGCGTTTCAGTCGGGAGCCGATGGAACCGAATTGAAACAAATTAATTCCGACGATTAGTCCGACTCCATGAAGACATGAAGACGTGTAACAAATACTCACAAAAATTTGCTTCCTTTGGTTATGCTTGCGAACATGTCTGTTCTGCTTGAACATGTTTTTGTGTTCATTTTATCATATTCCTGCTGGGCTTATCGGGAACTATACATAACCGTTTATCAAGTCTCGCGACTACAAGCACGTATAGCCTGGTTTCTGTGCAACACGATAAGAGCCTGAGCACTGCTTTGATCCCACGTCGAGCACATGAATATTAGAGCCAAATCCGCTTCTAACACAAAAAACAGAATAACTACAAGGTTACTCTAGTTTTCTCTAAGTATAATGTTTTGCCGACTTGTTTAAATAAAATACTGAATTTATCTGTAGACTGCTTTTCAACCCCCTCTGCCGCAAGTTATGCAATTTCCCAGCTTAAAAAAGTTTTGCTCTTATAATTCTTGAGCTTTGTACTCTAACAAAAATGACCAAATTAAACATTTGCACGACTAATAAGTCAAATATAGTGATACCTACCCTATTCTAAAACCATCATTGTTTAAGCAAATAAATACTATTTCATTTCATTTCTTTTTATGGTGCAGTTATATGTTGTCTGAGTCAGATTAGACAACATGTATAGTCCTTTGGGTGAGGCCTATGTTAAGCAGAGACTTAGGTATATGGACTATGGACTGAAGATGATATTCCGCGCGTGATCAGAATGTGATGGAACCGTTGTGGATTGACACAAGCTGGCGGAAATTTACTTTTATAAGGTTCCATTTTGACATCTAGCGGAACATATCCTTTGACAACAGCGGGTTAGAAGGTCTAAGAACATATCAGAAATGCTATTTACTACGACAAGGTTCTATCCTATTTTCGTCGCGCACGGATAATACATGCGCTAGCGAGTCAAGCATCGCTATAACTTGACAAACATGCAGCAGAAACACTTTCAGTGCCCATGAGTGCACGGGTCCATGTTCACCAGCAAGTGGTAGCAGCGGCCCGCGCGCCCGCGCCTGCGGGTAGCTCCCCGAAATGGGACTGTGAATGGGTTAAGCACTAGTAAAGATACAGAGAACCCCATCGATAATTCATCGCATGACAAGTGTAGGTAGGTACATACGCGATAACTTCGTTTGACAGCTAGGTGCAGAGTAAAGTAACTGCGATCGACTCCGCTATTATAAACCATAAAACATGCGGAATGATCTGTTGACAGCTGGCAACACTGCGCCCCGCCCGGCTACAGTGATCGATACTCAGATAGGTAGTCACCTCGTTGGCTCGCACCCGGAACCTGATTTCAGCCCGGACTGAGTTCCCTTCACACGGGATAGCTCTATCCTCGAAATTTGCAGATCAATCGCCCACTCCCCCAACTTACTATCCTGTCCCTCTTTACGCGGGGTAGCTGTTCTCTTTATTCGCAGATCACTCGCCCAGTCCCTTTAGTTTTCTACCCGTACTGGGTTTTGGCCAGTCTGAAACCATAGATCGACGTTGATTTCTGACTCATTTTGATAGTTTTGACACTTTCTAACAAAAATTCCAGTGTGGGCAGTAAGCTAAAGGACCGGGCGAGTTATCTGCGAATAAAGGAGATTTAATTATCGCTTACCATACATCAACAAATTAGGTTTCACATTGCCAACACTAAGTTATCTAATCAAACAATAATCTAGTTGCCTGACTATCTGAGGAGCGGTAATTTAAAAAATCGCAACAAATAATATAAGTGGCTAAGCAGCTCTTCATTTTGCTTGCGTCGACATTAAAAAGTATGAGAACCCATGTCGTGTGTAAACCTGTAATTTTGCCAGGCTTGCTCGACCGGCCGGAACATAGGTGTAAGTGGCGTGACCACGCGTGGGGGACATCACTCATTACTGTCTTCATTCTAGACTCCTTAGTCCTGACAATGTTAATCTAAGTTGTGCCACAGACAAAGTTGCAGGACAATCACTGTTTTACTAGTGGCAAGGAAGGCGTGTCAAGTTTTGCCGTGTGAACGAAGCTTCAACCTTTTTGATGGATAGGTACCCAAATACCGATAATAGATTTACTTTTCGGAAGTGCTGAAGCCATATATATTATTAGCTGGGAATTCGACTTTTTGTAACAAAATCAGCACTCAGCAGTCACTCCTCCTTGTTCTTGTCACATTGCAGATTTTTAATACTACTATCCCACGCCATCATTCAGAATCCCGATTTTTCCATAGACACTCCCCCCCCGCACCCCCGTATCCCATTCGCACCCCGCCTATGTGGGTTACCCTTGTGTGGGTACAGACGGGGGTTATCGGCCCGACCTTCAGACGGGGGTCGGGGGGCCGTCTAGGAAGCTCCCCATAGCACCCCATGGGGTGCGCCCGACACCTAATTAATGTGATAGATGTTTATTATGGGTTTTGTTTGTGTTATCGGAGGTTTCAGATGTAGAGGTTTTCATCAAGATATTTTTAGTTAGATAGAGGTCGTTTTTAATTTTCATAATAGCCTGTATTTTATGGATAGGTTTTTACATAGTTTTTTATACGGAAAAATGGAGTTTACGGACTTTATTTTCGACCTGTGCAATCTCCATAGAGCTCCTGCGAGTACTTCAAGTTTAGAAATTTTATAATATCCAATAAAATATTGTAAATGTCTTAGAAATTACCCTAAGTGTGACGCCTTACGTAATTTCATAAGAAAAATCTTACTTCAAGATTAGTTGTAGGCCAAATGATAGCTCACTACATGGAGTAAAAACACGCTGCTGTCACTCTTCTAAGGTGAGAGCCTTATCTATTTTCCCTAATGGAAGAATTGGAGAGTATAAGGTACCTACTAGGGCTCTTCATAATACCCTGTGTATTTCCCATCCACCCTGTAGTAAACAGGAAGTCGAGGAGTCAGGCTAATTACTCTTTATTGCTTAGCACGAATAACGTTCATTTCCGCTGCTCAAAGAACCGGAAATAGGCTCCCAGCTGGATTTTCTAGAGCTTTTTTGTGGAAATTGCTTTATTTTTCGTATAAAAATTATACAAAATCTGTCCTCGATAACCAGTATTCTAAAAACTTTATCATTCGTGATAGAAGTGAAACTAATAACATAACATTCAGAAAAAAATCTAAATTAGGATAGGCTTCAAATAAGTACTTAAGTACCAAGGTACCTTCCACTTTGTTCTTAATATACTCAGGTACTTGAGTAAACAATATTAAAATGTATTTAGACAAGGTTTTCACTTTAACTGCTTGATCATACCTAATAGGTAGCTCAGCATCTTTTCTACACAAGTCTGCAAAGTGTCTGTTTCATATAATCATCATACTGAGCTTTTTAAAGGAGTAGGTTTTTATTACGTCATCTCTATAAAATTGTTAGGAAGTAGATTTGCGTGCCACGTTACATTTCCTTGACGTCATTTTGACAGGAATTAGTTCCCGAGGGACTGTCAACGTCAAAACCAGAGGTGGGATTGACAGATCAAAATTTCTTAGAAATCTGTCAAAGCCATCGAAGACGGATGACGTAAACGTGCGTATTCTTACCGCGCTACGTAATGGCAGTAAAAAAGGAATAAATTATTTTTCCTTCGTAGAAAATGTAATCACCTACTGATACGAAATTGCTGAAATGATTAACCTGGATGAAAACCATAGGTTACAAAACATGTTTATAGGAATTAGCTCATAAGTTCAATTTGATTTTCTTTCTAGAAACCTGCTGTAGATATCTATCCTACTACCTAGTATTGATATGCATCTATAGGTATTATGTTTCCAAGAAGTTCTTCCTCGACCAGATCTTCCCGGAAAGCTTATGAAGGGATCTTAATTTTGGGAAAACTTCGCGCATAAAATATTCATAGCCTTAGGTAAGCACTAGATCGTTCTGTTTCTGAGAACGTGATTGCTTAATAAATTATGTGTATAGTATTGTATGCCCAGCTCTCGCTCGCGGCTTTACTGGCGTTTGTACCGGATATATACAAGCGTCTTATTGTAAAGTCTGGTCTAAAAAAAGGAACATCTATTGCAAAGTTTTAAACATATTCTTTCAGTAGTTTTGCCGTTGTTCGACACAACACAAACATTTTCACAAACTTCCGCCTTTATAATACTTACCTATTTATTAGTAAAATTATGAGAAAAGATTGAAACTCTTAGAATCGCTGTGTAGCAAATTGTTGTCGCGACGAAGTAGCATAGTGAAGGTATCGCTTTAAACTTAACTTACCGACTCGATGACCGCATTCATCTTCCAATAAGCACTCTTTAGTATGACAAGGTAATAAAGTGCATATTTTACTAAAACAGGTTCAAAACTATATGATAACTGCACATGTTCCGTTCCTCTCCCTCCTAGGCAATCGTTCGTCTGTCTCGCTCAGATAAAAATGCATTTTCTCTGGCCGTCACGCGAGTGCGCTCAAATTGGCGGGACTTTTTCTAAATAGAAGATGGTTTGCAGTTGTTTCATACAAACCGGGGATGGAAACCTATTGGAATTTAACATTTGATATAGGTAGTTCTTTACGCATTCGCCGCGTTGCAGACGGACACCTGCGTTTTGGGCCATGAAAGTGTTAGTACTTATATACAGAACCTAAGAGCTTATAGCGAATGTAAGAGGCTATAAGAGCAGAATGTAGAGCGTATTTAAGAGGTTGTTCGAATATGCGTGCATTTTTTAAACCTGTGACGTCGTATGTTAGTAGGATCCTTTTATAATTACTTAGGTAACTTAGGGAAAAGTCACAAGAAAAAAAATCTTAAGGGTAACAATTGAAGTATACCTAGGAGTTTCGACTTACCAATATCAATATCCTGTCCATTTATATAGATTTTAATGCTCATTTAATCAAAATATTTGAATAGCCTTCAGTCCTAAAAAATTCTAATTAGTCCGTCGGTTAGATTATCAGAAGCTATTGGACATGTATTTATAAGATTATGAAGATATAGCCAGTTAAAGTTCCGTGTGACGTCACACCTTGCGAAACTTTTGAGCAAGGTGTGACGTCATTAGCACCCACTCCCAAACTTTGACGTGCTTTATTTTTGTATTTTATTGTTTGATTGACAAAAGAAAAAAATTTATACAATATTTTCTGATTATCTAACTGACGGACTAATTAGAATAATAAGTTTTTTACCCACGACACTACGAGCCCTGACGATCACACCCACTGAGCCAATTACCAGAGAAGGCTGATTTGGTGATTGATATGTATTGGCACTAAAGTTAGCTTCTATTATGTCTAAATAAATAAATGCCTAAATGACAAGATGCCGTTTGTATGGAATTGTCGTTGAGCTGCTGACTGACTCTAATAACAAGAAATGCAAGTGCTATTATGAATGCCACAAGCGTCAATTTCACGCAAACAGGGTCGGAAATCAAACCTGCTTCGGTTCCTGTGGCAGGCTACCATCGCTAATACCTATATTAGTTTTAATACTTCTACCGGTGGTTTAGTATGTATTACTTTGGTTTTACTGTCCTATTCTTAATAATAATGTACATACTGCGGAGTTTATAAACAAAATATTTTGAATCGTGAATAGACCATGTTTGACCACAATCTCACCTGATGTTAAGTGACGATGTCTCACGTTTTCTAGACCTTGAAAACACCTGTTCACGCTTTTCTTGGAGATACCCTGGTTCTAGTTGTAAGGAAAACCCGAAGTAGCCAGCGAGTTTTAAACCTTGGCGGTGCGAATGATAAAGGTAGTGGAGAACCGCTTAGTACGAGTGGCTTTTAAATTCATTGTTCATACTTTTTGTTTAAATATGCGAAGGCAATGGATAAAGGATCTTTCGTCAACTATTACGTTATCTTACTTTAAGTCTATCAAATCTATTAAGCTACGACGCGACTCCTAATTCCAAGCTTCCTCTTGTTTCGCCTCTCTCAAGATATGCGAAGGTAAAGTTAAAATTCTTCATCAACTAAAATATCTATGCAGCCCGTGAGCTCTGCGGTTGTCTCCTTTCTGTTGCACCTAACTCTATTACTATAACTAATTTTATTGTGTGCTTTAAAACTATAACTAATTGTTATGTTCTTTTCCAGGTAAGCTTCAGTTAGTTTCCCCCGTGCGCCTGCGCTCGGAATTCTCCCTCTGCTCTTACGGTGAGTCAGCACACACGCGATAAGAGACGATAAGGGAAGGTCGTGTTTTATATTTAGTGTTTAGGATAACTACGAGATTTTAATATTACTACATATGTTTTTAAATTGAGCTGCTCAGAAGATCCTCCTAGCTAGGTTAACAACGGATCTTGAATTTTACAATGAATTCAAGATCCGTTGATAACCAATTAATAAATCAATTGAAATCTACTTGTTTGTTATATACTTTGAAGAAATAATAATGTGCGTTGCTGCCATGCCATTAATACTGAAAATAGGACAGACAGCCAGACGCTATTAGAAGCCGTACCTTAGAGCTGGGCTAGATAGTTAAAAGCCCACAGTTGACAGCACAGATCAGCACTTTCCCAATACGATTTTGCAACTTCTACCCTAAAAAAACACTTCTTAAAATTCACTTACACTGTCCATCGAAAAAACACCCTAGAAATACGACTTTAACGTGATGAGTGTTTATAACAATTAATTAAATTAATTTTATTTTTTTATAACGTTTTTTGAGGATATAGTAGCCGCCAAATATCTTGTCCGGTGACAGGCAGCGAGAGAGGGAAGTTTGCGCAAATACACTCACGCATATAATTCATAGGCCGCCTACAAAGCAGCAAGCGAAAGAAATAAATACAGCTTCTCATAGCTCTTTTTCGCTCTTTCATTGTTAGAAACAGTCATTGATCGACGCGACTGTCCATAAGGTAACCGCCCACCAATTTGGCCTAAGTTATTTGAATTACGTTCTACGCATCTTTGTCACGTGGTTCGCCAGAGGACAAGAAGCTTGACGATTATTATATAGATCCCTTGTCCTAACACTGTCTAAAGTTATCTTAATATTTTCAAACTTACGCGATCTGAACACATTATCTGAACACATGACGTTGAAACTTCGGGAAAAATAGGTAAATATACGCAATAAATACCCGTTTAATAATACTAATAATAAAGTTCTCTTGTACTTCCACCCACCGACCTTGGTGTGTAGACTCCACACACCAAAGTCGGTGCGCTGCCGAGTTGCAATACACTGACTACTGCCTACAGCATTTATAAATGGGCTGTGTTGGCTTTGGTGTGTAGACTTTACTTACAACTAAAATGTCCAGATTTAATCTGGTGGTTAAATGTAGTCCACCCCATTAGAACGTCGCCGAACGCACGAAGCGTGGGAACCGCGGCAAGGACAGGCCTCTCGAATGCGCTCCTCCGGCGACAAGTAGCTTCCTCGAATAAACAGAAATCACAGCTAAAACTAAAAGGTTACTGTGTCGATCCGGTCACAAATAAATCCACCAGCTAACGAACTCTGCTAAGGAGCCTGCTCTGACTTTATACCTCTTGAAGTTTCAGCATCCACAGCGCATCCACTTACCTACTTACATTGATTACTGGAAGATACTCTTAGCGATAAAGCTGCCCTTTATCCTACCGCAATTTTCAGCATTTTCTCTCTTAGTAATTAATTGTATTTTGTGTGGTTACATAGTGAAGTACATATATACTCAGGAATGATCAATTTTGACCACCTTGGCGGAATTTTTTACGAGATAAACGTTTAAAGACTTTGGTGTTTTACGCACAAGAACACAAACATAACTTTCGCGTACAATATTAGTAGAATATACAACATGACAACCTACAAGCCAATCAGGTCAATCAGTAGTCAACAAGTAGTTGGGTAACCTTCCTATAATCTGTTCCTACAACAACATTTTGAGATATAACTTTTAATTTGCGCTACTTATGAACCATTTTCTAAATGTTGAATACTTTCGTTCTAAATATTAGTTTTGTTCTGACATCGATTACTGTTAAAGTATAATAGCCCGTCCCCCACTGGCGCTGTTGGAAAGTCTGCGCGGCTTCCTCGAAAGCCTACACCCGCTATTAAATAATTTTCTGTATCCGAAGTAGATAGCCCATAAAACTAACTAACATTGAACCTTACCGCATAGACAGAGCATGGCATAAATAAAAGTACAAAGATAAAACGTGCTTTTTGTTTGGAAGCCCCCCTGAATCTTAATATTCATTTTATTTTTATTATTTGTTGTTATAGCAGCAAGCATAAGTAAATACACACTGTGGAAATTTTAACTGTGTACCTTTTACGGTTCATGAGATACAGCCCGCTGACAGACGAACTGACAGGCAGACAACGCAGGCCTAGTAATAGAGTCCCGTTTTCACCGTTCGGGTAGGGAACCCTAAAAATTAAAAAGTGGTCGACAACATATTTAGCTATCACAAAAGTCCAGTGGCCTAATGAGTATTTACAAGCCACCTCTCCCTGTCTCTATAATTACACGCCGTTAATGTAGAGTCGAATTAATTAAATGCCTTATTTTCCAACGTCCGTCGTTATGCTAACATAATTATTATGACGGTGAGCTAGAATATTGTATTTTGTATTGTATTGTATTTTATTTAAAACATTACAACTATTATTACAGGTCAGACCTAATACAATAGAGTAGTCATCTAAATAATTATATATATATATAAATCAACCAGGTAATTAATTAAATACAAAGTCATTAATTAAAGACAATTCAATATCAATAAGCAAAATAATATCAATAAACAAAATAATTTAATACGAATGTCAAAAATCAAAATAATTATATACAAATGTCAATAAACAAATCAATAATCAGTGAGCAAGAATATAAGTTTAATTTTATAATAAGTCAATATATGATTTGTAGCGTTAAAACTAATTAATCTTTACCATAGCACAAATTAAACAATATAGCCCGTTATTATTCGCCCGTTATGTATAAAATTCATAGAGGGCAATTCAATATTCAATTCATAGGTTTTAATTTCAAATCAATTTACATGCGAAAATCAGCCTTGTCAAAATGGCCTAATCTCATGCTAATTACATTTTAAAAATTTACCTATCAATCTTAAATTTGCCAAAAAGATATTATATATTTGATCTGCATTGCTTAAAACTGTCAAATTAAACAGCAATCTAGGATTTTCAGGAATATAAATCTAACCTTCTAATTCGTAAGCTCCACGCTCCATCTACGCTATACAACTCTTCTACTCTGCAGATTCATAGAAACTTTCGTTTATAGTTTGTCTGTGTGCACAATGCACACCACAGTGCATCGCAGATTACGCTGGTGTGCGTGGCTGCGCATGTGTGCGTGCGGGAGGAAGAAAGTGCATTCTGCTGCACGGACGGCTAGGCGAGGGAAACTTGACATTATGACGAGGGGTACACACGGTGGCGCAGTGTTAGGATATCTGTTGCATTCATAGATTTCACATATCCGTCAAAATATCACGTTGGGTGCGTAAAAAAATATATTGTTTCAGTAAATTACATAAAACAACCCCGCGGCTTCGCAAGGTTACAGACAGACACACAGAACTTTTTTCGCTTTTATACTTTCGCTCATATAATATTAATTTACTTTCTGGAAATGAGGTAAATTGAAAATCATCTAGATTTTAAATTCACCTCAGAAAATTAATTTACTTCATAATTGCTGTTTTCCAAGTAACTTGTGTATGTTCTTAGAATTTGAATAAAAGATTTATAAATCAGGCGACAAATGTAAACGTTAGCTATTTGAGACCAATCAATGCTTCTATCTGTCTTCTTCTGTCCTATGTAATAGACTGTTGGCCTACTTCAACGGGTTCACAATCTCAATCGAGCTTAACTTACCTACATACCGAAATAGAAAAAGTTACCTACTTCATACAATAAAGTTCCGAGAAAATAAAATATTTATATTCCGATCTTTTGAGCAGCAAGTTAAATTAAAACGATATTTTGCTATCAATGACCTAAAAATGGGTTCACTTACAGTCATAGAGTCTGAAAAAACCAATTATTAGGTCGATCAATAACAATTGTATGAAGCAGCCCACAATCAATGACAAACAAAGAAAAATATATGAATAGCACACATAAGTGAATGCAGAAATATTTTGTATTTCTTGGTATTTACTATCAAAAAACATGAACTATTCTTAAAGGACAGGATATAAATTGCTTCATTAACTTAACATTGCACACAAAGAAACAAAAAAGAGAAAGAGAAAAATAAATAGCAACAAGCATAAAATTAGTGACAAAGTAAATTGTCAAACATATCCTTTGTAAAAAGGCTTACTACAAAATATCAGATTATCTAGTAGAGGATAAAAAAGCTTGGGACGAGTTTTGCTCCAGCTCGAAAAATAACAACTAACAGGCTAAAGGTTTCTTCGTCGCTTCTTTACTTTAGTCTACATACCGAAGCGACAGAAATCAAAAATATCACTTTATTTCCGTGTCAGTGTTTAGTTTTATGATTTGACCTTTTGTAAGTGTACATTTATTGTATTTATGGAAATAAAGAGTTTTTGATTTGACAATGGACGAAGGTCTTCACCATTCTTAGCCATAGATATCTCGCGGCATATCCTTAGATACTTTCCCTTGTGGGGCAGTCGACTGCACTTGCACTAGTAAACTTGTAACAGTTCCAGTGAGTTATTGCTGTTTCCCTTTCGCACATTCACTGCTGCGTATTCTGCGCTCGCTTGCGGGACGGCCTGGCTGAGGCCTGACAGACTTGCATTCATAATGGATGTTTTTATAAACACCTGGTTTATCCAGCGTTTTATGTAGGAACTGAAATTCTTATAGTGGATTTAGACCAACAGACAACTAACGCCCGCATCTCAGATTTAAGCACATCTCAAGTCCCGTTTTTTGACAGTTTTCAATGAAAATCTGTCAGAAATTCGTCACTCTGAGTTGCGTTTGAGTATTTGGGTGTAAATGTATCTTTGGATGATTCCTGAGTTGGTGCGTTATTATATTTTTCGATAACGCTAAATCGGTACTCATCTGATCATTCATTTGTTTTAAGCAGATGTTTTTCGTTTTTCTAAAATAGTACGATTTTCATTTGTTTTGTTTTGTTTTTCATCAATCGGATCCTAACTACTTTGTAACTAACTTCTGTTTTGAATTTGACAGGCGAAGCATTGCTCGGGGGAAATTCCCAAGTTTTCCAATCTTTACCAAATACCTAGTCTAAACAAGAAATCTAAATTCTTGATTATACCAGGACGACTTTGATGCGCATCGTGGGGAATATAGCATTACCCACCCTCTTTTGATACGAGCCACCGATGCTTATTAGCCTATATCCAGCCGTGGACAGGCTGTAGACAAGATGAGAGTTTATTTTTGGACCAAAATACATGTGCGAGAAGATCACAAAAATAAAAAACTTAGAAGTAACGTTTCATTGCCTAGGTCTACCGTAAAGACACTTCATATGAGATTTGGAATCGCCAAATTTGTCGGTCGTTCCGCGTACAGACGATCAGATAAGAAACCAGCCTCACCAGGCCTAGCCCCTCGCTCCCTCACTAGGAACAAAAACACATTCTCCTGTAATCTGGCGATCTCCGCTTTTCCTCCTCGCGTGTCCGCCGCTGCTGACAATTACCCAGTACGGTTTCCCCTCTGTTCGCACGCTCGCGTTTTTCTCCACAGAACAATGTCATAATTGAGTCTGGTTTCCACTTTCCATTTCACTTGGACGATCCACGCTCCTGCAAAAACTGGTAGCGGTACGGTGCGCAGACTCTCAGTGCGAATGTTTTATGCACAGAGGTTTGAACCTTACGGGTTCTTTTTTTCGTTCCGCGAGCTTTCAGGCACACCATTGACTCTACGTACAAGCTTTCGGCCAAAAATTGAAGGGACTGAATCTTATAAAGTTATGCAAACTCTGGTTCCGGTTTCTCGAATTTCAATATTATAGGTTTCAAGATAAAGCAAATAACCCGGCTGCATGCTGAAATATTAGTAACTAATTCCAGAAGCAACTCATGTAATCCTAGATTTTCTTAGAAGAAAATTAATCTCTATGATCTTGATTTACAAAGAAAATTCGCATAAATTAATGATTTAATTGAAAAGCCTTCAGTATTTACATGAACTTATAGGCACGAGTTTCCTTTTAGATAACGATCAGCTTCCTAGAAAAAATTTTCTGACAAGAAAAACATAAATCGGTAGAGCCAATAAGCCTGGCCTAATAATTTTAGTTTCTCATTAAATAACTTGTAGTTTGCCGTTGTAAGTTCCATAAAAGTTTTCTTCTCACAGTACAGTATCATGTTTGTTTACAGTTTTCACTGTCTATATATTTCTAGGAGAAAATTCCGCCGCCGCAGAATAGACCACGGTTAGTATGCGCAATTGCAACTCGTGAGATACCAGTTTTTGTGACTTACTCTTACACATTCTTACATAGATCTGGTTTGACGTACTGGCAGGTAGAGCCTTCTAACTTACTTGTAGTTACTATATTGATGGATATTTCTATTTCTATTGGATACTTTGCTTTTTCAGTTTACCACCAAACTTTAGAGTAGCAAATGAATATCTATTTCATGTTGGAAAACATTAAACGTCTATATTATGAATGTCAGCGGGTGAACTACGAAGCTAGTTTTTGTTGAAAGAACACCAACGTTTCATCCTTTGACGACGTCATCATCTGTTCTATAATGGGTATTATAGTCTAGTTTAAAAAAAATAATGTAGGTAATTTCTTCTTCTAATCAGAACTGGGGCTTAATCGTATAATCGAGTAGGCAAATACTCGGTTTAATCGTAGTGCAAATACGATCGATTACCTTGTCCAAGAGCAATGCCTGCGCTATCTACAATCAACAGTAACAAGGATATTATTGCTCAGCAACTTACCTACCAGTCTACACAAACACCAATACAACAAGTATAGAATACAGGATGGAAATATTAGCGCTGTATTTTTTTATGTTTGTGTTCAGATCTTTTAGCATTCACGTTTGAATATAAACCGTAGATTTTATGCTAAAACTTTGACTTAAACCTTCTTTTTAAAAACATACTTTGTCTTCAAAAACAGTTCGACCAGATTGAAACACGGGCGCATTTTACTTCTATTCAATTCTTGGTTAATGGCTCTGCGTCTGGTCGACACAATTCTGCCAACCATTCTGAGTTTATAAAAAATTCCAAAAAATTACAGAAAATAAAAATACCAGAGAGATCTGAGCGCGTGATTGAGAAACCAAAACCTATAACAGAAAACAACACAAACAAAACAGGATAAGTTTACTTGTCAAATTACCTCAGCATGCACATACGGCATGGATAGTGCTTATTTTGACATTCGTAGTGAAAAACAAGTGGCGCCATTAAGAAAGAAGTTGAAGTTATTTTGACATGACATCCCATTGACATTAGACATTCTCTCCCCTTTGCGATGGATCCCTCGCAATTTATTAAGTTCTAAGGTTGTAAATATAGTTTATTTTTATTTTGAAAAATCAAAACTCTTTTAACTACTTATTACATAGCTTGTTTTTGATACACAACATTTTATAAAACTTTGCTAACGTGGACGTGGCGTGCCACATTCAAAAGCCTAATCAGGTAAAATGTAGGTATGTTACCTAGGTAGTTTGAAGAATCGTTGAGAAGGTATTTGTTTGCATTCGTTTCTGAAGTGGCTGTCTTCAAGGCAAAACCTCTTGATCTGTTTGTGCAATAACTTTGTTTTGTAGTTATTTTTAGTTCTGTGAATGGCATGATAAGACTCCTCGTAGCAAACCTAGTATGTCAACCTACAAGACAATATAGGTACCTAAAAAAATCAGGTAAATAAAGTAAAGATTTTGTTGGTCTGCAATAGGAGTTTTGAAACTAGGAGATACCTACTAGATGGATAGTTGGCTAATGTACGTGAGATATTAATTGGTCCGTTCACAGGTAGTACATAATTATTAATTGAAACCACCTAGTAGGCAGCAGCGATCGGTTACGCGCATACCTTCTGCAAATTTCTCGGTTCTGGCGAACTAGATCTTTCGTTAGTAACTTGGTAGAGCGGTTTTGGTCTGTGAACTACCAATTATTAGTTGCTAGTAGAAATTATCTAGTGGGAAACCTGTCCTATCAAAACATCGGTCATCACATCACCGTAACTGTCTGTAAAAGATTCTAATCAGAGAACTTTGTTATCTTCTCACAAGAAAACAAAATAGAATTCAATGATTTAATAATTTAACATGATGTAATTTGTCACTTATCGCAACAATCGGGAGTCCAGTAGGATCTTAAAACAAAAGTTTTAAGTAAGAAGATAGAATATTAAAAAGCATTCCTGCCGCCGCCGCGCCACCGGCTCCTCGGCTAAAAATAACTTCCAAATAGAAAAGGCAGAAACCAGTCTTCCTGTGTTAATCGATGCCAATTACACCTAATACATGGTAAATCTTCAGCACAACTACCGTCGTCTCTTTCGCACTTGAGCAAATTAGAGAGGAAAGAGAAGGAGAGAAGAGGGGTTTGTTGACACAGGCATAACTGTAATATCAAGTTCAAGTGTGAAGTTGGATGTAAGACATTGAAGTTGTAGAATGCATTAGGTTTTTATTGCTCAAAGTTCCTGGGAAATTTCAAGGGTTTTTTTGGAATAAAAAGGTTTTACATGTTGTTATCCAGATGTTGAGAAGTAGGACTCGTCCTCGGAAGTACTACCAGCAAGCCTCTCGCTGCCTCCAAGCAGCAACATCTTCTGTTGAGATTGTAGTAGGTATGGTTGCCTATAAAATTTCGACCCTTTCTAAAAACTCTGAAATTCTTATAAAAGACCTGAATGCCTAGATCCAAGCTTAGCTTAGCTAATAAGTCGCACGTTTGTTCCACGAGTAGCTACATATTAAAGTACCAAGCCCCCAAGCTATTATGCCACAAAAGCTTACCGCTCTGTGCGTCACGGACTTTTTAGATACGCACGGACTTGCAGAAGTTGCAAAGTAAAACTTATAACAATTAGTACCTTCACGTTTCCATCGAATTAAATGTTTGTTTAGAATTAGAAAAAAATAAAAGTTATGTTACAAAAATTATGTACCGAAATAGAAGCGTGACTGAAAGTTGTAAAACCGTTTGAGGTAATTTTGATGACGTTATATTTGTAACAAAAGTTACAGTCGGAGCTTTTGTTTAAATTTGCAGAAAACAATGATTCGCAACCTCTTTGGTTATTTTTGTGTGACGTACTTTGTAACTTATTGAAGTTTCATTACAATGTTGTGATGTTACTTTTATAACGTTTTTAGAAGTGCGTCATAGTTACTTTTACTTTGAGATGGTTAAGCAATTGTCTGCCCTGCCTCTGCGACGGTTTTAAATAATTGAAACGTTACGTGAATGACTTTATAACATACCTAGTATCCGAACCAATCTATATATATAAAAGAAAGTCGTGTTAGTTACACTATTTATAACTCAAGAACGGCTGAACCGATTTGGCTGAAAATTGGTGGGGAGGCAGCTTAGAACCAGGAGACGGACATAGGCTATGTTTTATCCCGGAATTACCACGGGAACGGGAACTACGCAGGCGAAGCCGCGGGCGGCAGCTAGTATTACATAAATGCGAAAGTAGCGTGCTCTGTGCTTCAGTTACGTTTTCAGGACTAGGTAAGCGGCTAAACGGATATTAATAAAATTTGTCAAAACAGTCAATATATCCCGGGTAAGGATTTAATGCATTTTTATTAGTAAAAAACATTAATTTATTTAGAATCCAGTATAACATCATTACCTACATGTTATTTAACCCAAGGCAACAACCCTAAAATATTGTTAGTAAGTATACTTACCTATAATATAAGATAGGTACTAATTTAAACACTGTGTTTTTTCGTACTTCCTGTGCTATTTGCAGGAGGAACGTGTGAATCCGCAGACATAAACTAGTTTAATATAAAAATACGATAGAGCATCCTAGAGAATCGCACGCGCAGGTGCCATCAACCAAACTATCCACATCTCGAAACAACTTGCAAACTTCTAACCCGCTGCACTCAATACCTACGGGACTCGCATGTGTGCGTGCGTCGCGCGTGTGCGCGGGCGCAGCCTTGAAGCCGATCGACGACTGCACTTGCCGAGCGCGTTCGGAAAACATCGGCAAATCGCTTATTTATTTTATCTTTATGTAGGTTGTGTTTTATTACGTAAGGTAAGTATTGCAATTGTTGTAATTGTAGTATTTAAACGTCAATATCTAATAAGAAATTCTCTGTCTACGAATAACCACTTATTTGAATCTTTTAAGCGGAACACCATAATATTGTAGGTATCCGTAATAAAACAGAAAAATAGTCTACTTTTTTCTCATTTACTTCTTACAAGTCAAAATATAAAATTATTTCTCGAGAAATAAGATTTTAATGATTTGTTGTACAATCTGCTGTTTTTAACGTCCTTTTTTATGGAGGGAGGAAAACAAATTATTTTTAAAAGCATTATGTACCTAGGTACGGAAAACCGCATGCTCAATCATTATATGGGTATTTCGAGTTTAATTAAAATTAGATTTTGAAAACTTGCAAAATAGGAAACATTTATATCGAAACATTAAACATCAGATTGTTGTGTTGTTAAACACAGAATGTGCAACACCGACTGGTCCTTGCATCCCATTCCCTCTTGCACAGGCTGGATGGGACTGCATCTCGCTCGCACTCGTAATTCGCGCAGGAAGCGAAGATGGATTGATGATCTAAGCGCTGGATACTTCCTTTTATTTTGTACGAACAGATATACAAACCTGTGTAGAGCTCATTTGTTTATTTTTTGCGTGCCTTCCTTCATCTGAACTATGTTTTGTGAAAAATTCTCTTTATAGCCCTTAACTTAACAAATCAACAACAAAAAAGCTGTCTGATTTTGACGCCTTTTAAACCTTTTACTTGCATTCTGCATCTAGAACTCCTAATTTTAGAACTCCTAATTTTACTGTTTAATTCAATAAGTTTTAGTTACTATACATACTACTTCATAGGCGCCTATTAAATAGACCAATAATATTAATAAATAAATAATACTGGATAATCCACACACCATCATCTAGCCGCAAGCTAAGCAGAGCTTTTGTTATCGGTACTAAATGACTGATAGGTACCTTGTTACTTAATATAATACATTACACAAATAGATATTTTTTTTATAATTCATGGAAAATACCCAGAACACCCGGAAAAAATATTTGCAGATCGTACAAACATTTGTCCCAAGGCGGGCATTGAATCGCAGAGGTTGCCACCTGCACGTCGCAGGCGCACCTTCGCCCGCCGTGCCACATCGGTCGTCTAACATATAAAACCGCGCTAGCTAAGTAGATCAAAGCGTTCTAGCGAGCCTATCCGAAATTTTGTTACCAAAATAAGGTCGTCATAACCTAAACAAGCCTGGACTGGCAACTCGACAAAATAACATAATTATTTAACTACAATTTACCCCAATTCCTAGAAGTATCTAATATTTCAAACGGCAATATATTTCTAAACTAACTCGAATATCAGGCACCCTTTGCTTCTATTCCATCCACCCTCAGAACTATCATGAGAGTATTATTTCAATTGAACAACCTCGTAGATACAGTCAACTGCACAAAAATGTTCACGTTATTACCTTCATGCTGAAGAGTCTGAGATCCCTGAGAGAGCCTAGACTAGAGATTGGGAGACGAAGCACGGTCGTCATCGTGTAATTTAACTATACACAGAAAATGTGATAAAGTGTATACTTATTAGTGCTGAACCGACTGTACTTTGGCAGGGCTTACCCGGCAACAAGACAAGTAAACGCCCCGGGTCGTCCTTCCCGGTTTGTAGGTCACTCTGCAGGTACCTAGACTACCTAGTGTTTGCACGGAGATACCTGACCAAACTATACACATCCAAACGATGTGATGTAAAACGATCTATTTGCTTCTAGCACTCCTAAGGCTGCCTTTCCACCAGAGATGTGCTACACTGCTAAGTTTCCAGCCGACCAATAGGAACGCTCCATTTTCTTACCTGAAAAAAATGACGCGATAAAGAAGCGATGCTATTGGTCGGCTGGAGACTTAGCAACGTAGCACATCTCTGGTGGAAAGGCAGCCTTATGGAGTTTGTTCCATGTTCTTGAAGCCAAATGAACTGATGATGATTTAGTTATTTTTACTCATTTTGTATTATATATATACATGTATATTAATTCAGCTTAGATAATTCGTTTATTTGGACAAAAACATGACATTTTTAAATTCAGACATTACACTAAATTATCTGTTAAAATAACAGCTAGATTAGCGGTAGGTAGGTACTTATTACCATCATTAATTCATTCCTAAGACCATTTATCTTTAGCTATGAAATTTTGTCAATAGATAGGTAGACTATTACTTTATTGCACCATCAATACATAAAACAATTCATTCAATTCAATATAATTTTTCTTCTTTACTCTAGTTGAATTTCAATGATATAATATCGCCAAGACATTGCGCAGTGATCGTGTGATTCTAGAAAAACTTTATTCAACTGTTATCAGAAAGCAATGCGTACGTAATTTCTACTATTTCATCAGCAGAGGGCTCGGCACCCTACAGTTATGCAACATGTTGACACAGTGAACTTAAGGACGCACGGACGTCAAGAAAAGTTTAATTCTTGAAAAACTGGCCATAGAAATAAAACTTTTGTTGGGTAATGAAACCGATCATTGTGACTGATGACGTGCGCTCATTTTCTTTTATATAAAATATTTCTGTTGTTGTTTTAATGGAAGTACTTTCAGCGGAAAATACCCTTATTTCGTTATTTTATCTTGAAGGAAACGACAGCATTGAAACAATTGATGACTCATCAACGACAAGTCTTCCTGGCCGGCCGGTAACGACATTGCAATTAATTTGGTTAAGTATGATCAGGAGATACATTTTATCAAGGTAACTGGTATGAACCAGTGCGTTCATATGTATCTGAGGTTACAGTTCAGACGTAGCTAGCCGCCGCTCACTCCGAGTACTAAACAATAGTATTTTCCTCACGTATCCTCGTCTGTCTCTGCCCTTGGCTGACCTACATTCGCCGAAATATTTCTGATACAAGTATCAGGCATGTAGTCTTCCAAATACATATTAACATTCCTCATTCTCATCTAGTGCCCCAAACTAGGGGGGTTCACCGCAACAAGGGGGGTTCGCCACAGCAAGGGGGGTCCGCCACAATCACCACGCTTGGCAGGCGGATCGGTGATCGCAGGGAAGTGTAAGAATACACAGAAGGAAGCTGTTAGAGCAGCAGCCTCTGAATATTATTTCATTCATTCAACTGTTACCGGATCTTCTTTTCATTTGAATGCAGGCAAAGTCATCGTGAACCCCTCTCCCTCCGTATTCATTATTTATTGCAGTCGCACCTGATGATGATGATGATGATGCCCTCCTAACTAAGTAATAAGTCGAAGACTAGTCAGGTGCACAGGTCTTATTATAGTGTCCAAGTCTATGCGTAAACACAGGGGCACTCTTTATTCCCTCACTCTCATAATCCTATGGGACGGCAGACCGACACGACCGGAGTGAGGTCAGGTGCAGGACCAACGGCTTAATTGCTTCCCGAGGCACGGGGTTGTAACACCGCAACTTCCATCTGCAGTCGCGCCTATGGTTATGTTTACAACTTGACCAGGCGAAAGAATGAATAGTCATTGTATGTCTGTAAGACCTCGATTAATAAGTAGGAATCAAAATCTAGGTAGGTCCTATCGATGGCACTTTTTATGTAGGTCGGCCCTACGCAAAAAGCTTTAGATTCTAGGCTAAAACCAAAGATTTTTTTTGTTACGTTGATGCAAAAAAGATTTTTCTTAAAAAAATTTAAACATCCGATGATGTCGGGCATCCTCTCTGTGCTTGCCCAACAGTTATTTCAGCAACTTTAGGTTTAGGTAAGATGAAAGGGAAATTTTGTTTTTATTTCAAGATATTATTATATCGTTTGGTTTTTATAAAAAAGTACCTACTGATAAGCCTCTGTAAAAATTGTTGATTATAACAATTTATCAATGGACAGTTATCCGTTGGAGTTACGCAAGTCTTGGCGCGGGTTCGATGTCCGATCCATCACCGATAGGCGGACCCTCGACCCGGGGTCGCGCTGATAACGCAAATACGCACATCTTAGATTCGCAATAGAATACCTACTTATTAGTTGATTCGTAAACATTTAAAATATAAGTGATAACTTTTAGGTACTTAAAAATGTTTAAGCCGCGGTGGTCGTGGCGTAAGAATCAACCCCTCAGCCTCAGCCCGTGAACGTAGTAAGAGAACGTACTAGCGGAAGGACAGCAGCCTTGTTCTTTCCGTGTATTTTGACTCGCCAATCCGCCTGCCAAGCGTGGTGATTAATGCAAATCCCCCCTTGTTGAAGGGGGGCTCTTTCATCAATGGACGTATAGTGAGCTGATAACTTTAAATGGTAATCGCAGTTTCCACTCAAATAGCTCAAGCTCTCGAGTTATTTCAACGTCTTCTTGACCGGCGACATTCTTACTGTTGGGTAGGAATAGGTATTCAGGTAGATCCACGAAGAAATTACTCACGATTGATTACCTACGAGTTATAACCTTTTCTTTAAAATTACCTACTCTTCTACTGTACTCCGTCTACGCGTTTATTTTATCTTTGACACATGCCGCCAATGACATGCCCAATTGTTGACTTGTAAATCTTAAAATTTAAGGCAATATTTCATAGACCTTGTTTCTGTTTAAAAATAGTGATTCTGAGTGATTAGTGTTTAGAAATCTGTCGACGCGAGGAATATCGGGACTAACACTAGTTAGATGACATTGGCATCAAATTCATAGTACACCCTATTTATTTACAACCAGAATAGGCTGACCTTTCTCTAGTTTAGATTGCACGAGCGTTGTTCTGTGTCGGTGGGCTCGAGAGCTCTCGCTAGGCTGGTTTCAGTCAGTGTGTCACGTGGCCAGCGCGCGCGCAACTATATTTGTAAAGTCGGTCAATGCCCCGAGCGTTAGATAAAAAAACCATTTGTTTACGGGCAGTGTTACGCAAAACTGCGTATTGTCATGTTCCGGTCAGATATCATTGCTAAGTGGATCCTCTCCAATGTTTTTCTAACTCTCGGTTGGCATGATGCTGAGTGTTTTCCTACCCTGATTTCCAAGGTGCTAATTCTCTGTGAGAGCTTTAACCTACTTTGTAATGTTGTACTTGGCTGAGATATCAACTCAGATAAAAGCATTATACTTACTTCAAAATACATATTTTTCGCAAAATTTATTGGTCACTGTCACTTGTCACCTGTGAAGTAATCATCAATCACATCAAGAACCTGTTCGGTAACTCGGGAAATGGAGGAAAGCTCACACGAAAGTGGAAAAAGCTCCCAGTACAGGCGTACTCACGCACACAGCGACACGCACCACCACAAACAAATGTTTACTAGTGTGTGTACACGTCACCCACACATGCGCGCGCTACGAAAACGAAAGTGTCCGAGCGGCGCCGAGCGCGGCCGAAGCGAGCTCACGAAGTCAGTGGAACTCATCGTCGAAACTGGGACATCAGTCCGCAATTCGACGCGAACGGCGGCGGACGCGGCCCGCGATTGCACGCACATTACGTCGTATGACATAACCGCTTACCGTGCTTGTGATTATGGTGTTCGGTGTCAATAAGTAAACATGATGGCTGTGGAAGCGCGCCCGGCGAGCGCCGGCTCAGCGGGGCCGTCTCCGGCGCCCGAGCTGAAGCAGGAGCCGCGGACGCTGGCGGCCAGGAAGGCCTATCCTCGCGAGGACTTAGAGCAGGAACGTGTATCCGCCGACCAGGACTGCGACATGAAGCGTTCCGAAGACGACAAGTCGGAACTCATGGACACTCAGATGGACTATAAAGTGGCTAAAGAGTGCAAGGAGGAGCTGCCCCTGGACCTCTCTGTCCGGAAGGTGTCGGTCTGCGAGTTCGCGCGGCACCCCTTCACGGAGGCCGCTGACTTCGTGAGGACGCAGCTGATCCTCAGCCAGTCCCAGGGCTTCCTGGCCACGGCACGCGACTCCGGAACCGACTCCGATGACTCCGCTGGACGGTTCAGCCCTGGCGGTGATGCTGGCCAGGGAAAAGCTTACAAGAAGTCGCTTATCAAACGATACAGTAAGTTTTGTTGTACATTTTTTCAGTTAGCCGGCTTTCTTAAGTAGAAGTAGGTATTATTTTACAAGTGAAATTATTTTGGTTGATCATATTCCAATAAGAAACTTTTTAATACAGGGATAGCAATAACTTTTGATAACATCCTAACAATCTGAAAAATCGTAAAGAATATTTAAAATTTGTGGTATCTCATAGTCAGAATAGAATTGTTGTCATACAAAAACCCTAGCACCTGTAAAATTTTCAGACCAATCTATCCAAAGAAATCTAAATAAAACCTTACCCCTGAAATAGAATGTCGCGCCGTAGCACCAAAACAAAAGAAAGTGGTTGCTACGGCGCGACCGGCAGCGGCGGCGGGCGGCGGCGTAGCGCTACGAGCCGCTACGACACCAAACTTTTGACATCTTTTGCAAGCTTTTCGCAGCTTATGTGATTGGTATCACTTTTTATGTAATAATTTAGATGTATTGTGTTTGTAAATTTGTTTTATGTCAATTTTAGCATTTTTTATGAAGGTACATTTAATTTTGTAATGTACGCGTTTTTAAAAAGTATGTCGCGAAGTCAACGCTTAGGTACTTGATCTGTGAAATATGTTAGCCTAAGTTGACTAGGAGCCGCCTTTTATGGAACTTTATTCATTATTTAACAGTTTACATGGAAGCATTGACAATTATTTAGTTATCCATGGCGCCACGGAAAGGGTGTAGGTACTAAGCCGAAAGGGGGTGATTCTGCACCCAACTTGTGAATGACATATTAAAATACGAAAATTTTGAATTATACTTATATTTTTAATTTCTTTTGCAAAAATAAAGTCGTATTTCTTCCAATACCTACTCTTTTACACGCACTCTTGCATTATATAACATTACAAAATATTTCACAAATGTTTTTTGCTTGTTTTTTCAGCAAAACCAGTGTTTTATCATGAAATTATTACAAAAAACTGATGTAAATCCTTTGAAATTTTAAAACAATAATAATAATTTAAGAATACACGATTACATGCAACAGAAAACAAATATGAAAAAATACCTCTCTAATTTAAAAAAAAAAACGTAAAAACTCAAATTCAAAACTTCGTAGAACAAACGTAGACCGTAGGCTTAGTACAGCCTTTCCGTGGTACCCTATATAATTTTGCTAACAATTGATTGCATATTATCCTTATTTTAATTTCCAAAAATGATTGTGTTGCTAACTCACCGCTTTTACTACATGTAATTTACAACTAAGGATATTCTGTTAATAATTTCCAAATAAATTGAATGGATCATTTTTCCTGAAACTTTCATGGCGGAAATTATATCCCGTCACAATACCTATATCGGGCGCGAAACATTTGATTGTAACCTTTATCAGCATTTTTAGTTGCTATGAGTATTTTCCGCTATGTAAAAATATTTAATTTAATTTTCTTCCGTATTATTTATATCTGCTACCCATAACACCAACTCTGCTTACATTGGAGCCAGATGATGATGTGAACATAGTAAAATTTATTTATTTATTTACATTTCCAACCCTTCGTTTCTTCGTTTATTTCTTACGTGATAACAAACTTTGCCTTTATCCAGCCAGGAACCAGGCCGGTAGCCAGGGACTATCTAGCACTTAAGTAATGAAAGGAAATGTCTTCTGTTCAAAATATACCCGGAATCCCAGCTGATTAATTCAGATGTATTCGTCCCTCATACTATTTTCGCCGCAAAATTGATCATTTTCTTTTGTTTTTTAATCGTAATCATAATGAAGCCAGTGAGCGGCAAGAATATGGCAGATACAGTCACGAATACATTGAATTTAACCACAGATAGATTGAAAAAAAATGCACGAGTAAATCCTCGAGGCACCTACGGTACCATAGAGTGATTTTGTGACTCAAGTCTCAACTTCCATAGCGTCGACAAGCAGTCTAGAAAAAATGTTGTCCTGTGTACAGATTAATACTATCTGATGCTCATTGTTTGTCATTTAAAATCATTTATTCAGTTGTTTGATGTTGCTACAAAGGTTCTTAGGTTGGCTATAAAAAACATGAAAACATAATTATCATTTTGTTTTAACCTACTTGGTATGTCGACAGTCCTCGGTTTGTAAGGCACGCTCTTTACCATTCTTCTCATATTTCCCTGTTCTGAGATTCTTCCTCGGTACAGACAAATAATTTCCTAATCTCTTAAAAGCAGCTACTAGTCTATGCACAGAATAAGCAAAATAAACAGAGGCGGTTAACAGGCGGGCCGGTACAATGGCGCATTGTTTAGCAAGAATGCCGGCAACGCTGAATACTGGATACGGTTTTTTTATCAGTCTAGACTTGTTTTTATTGATAGGGTTCCTATTAGTCACCTTTCGACCTTTTGGGGATCTGGGAGCTGATAAATGTAGGATCTATATCAAAGAAAGGTTAAAGTGTTTAGACTTAATTTTCGATTGGTTCAAATCAACATCAGACGTGGTAGATAAAGGTGCGGCCAGAAATCTGAGCACACCACTCTTTGGTGACGGTCTACCTTAAAATGTAAGTTAAACTACTAAATCAAGACTTTTTTTTAATAGTTATTCATGGGGACTTAAAACCTAAACGGGCAAGACAGTGGTGGAGGAAGACCCGCAGTATTGATTGGATTTTTCATATTTGATGTGCAAATGTGCGTCTAACTGGTTATTTATCGAATCTTCATTTCTAAGTAGTTAATGGGCTTTCCTGTAAGGTAGGTCACTAAGCTTAAGACTTGACGGGCATTTTCTCTGATAGATTTTCCAGGCTAGATTACATCGTGTATGCAATACCTTGTTAACTTCAAATCTTCAAAAATATCGAATATATTTTCCTATTACACGGTACCGACGGTTGACACATAACAAATTAAACATTTTATAGATACCTAACTGTAATTAGTAATTTAAGGCCGAATTAAATACCTAACTCTTTATTTACCTGTAAATATTAGGTATTTAATAATAACAATCGATGGCTATCGGTTCTCAATAATTCCAACACCGCATCCATTGTTACATGTTGTTTTCGTCGCGTTTACCTGAAGATAATGGCATATCGACAATAATGCACAATTAGCGGGTCTTCCCGGCGGAAAATGACCTATAAATTATAATAAATATAAGAACTATAACAAAAAATAAACGGCATCTAGAACCTGTTTAGGTTACCTACGAAACTCCATTTAGTAATTTTTTAATGTTGTAATGTTTCTGTTCGGTAAACAATTTTTTCAGGTATACAGGGTTATTGATAAAAAATTATATTAATGCACATACTTAAAGTACTTTCTGGAAAAGTACTATAAAACAAAATATTTTTATTTTGTTAAGTGTGTTAAATTAAGAGTGGCAATGAGGCGTGCCAATAAAGTAGGCAATCATAATAAGTGCAAATGCTAGCGATGCAGTTGACACATAAGCAGGTCATTGACACGCGGGAAATAACATAACAATAAGCACATTATGTAAAACTTGTCGGTGCAATGCACATTCGATGCAGTTTTAGTTTTCCTGACAAAAAACCTTCTAAAATGGGCCTTCTAAGAACAGACGATTAAATAAATAAACAATGGTGGACAATTCACACAGAATCCTGGCTAGCCCCAAGCTAGCAGAGCTTGTGTTATGGGTACCAGATAACTGATGAGTAATTAATACAATACATTACATAGATTGATATTTTCAATTATATTTTTATTATGAATAGAAAACATTCAGAACAACCTAAACAAGTATCTTCAGACCGCACACACATTTGTACCGAGGTGGGAATATAACCCGCAACCTCCCGCATCGCAGGCAGACCTCCACCCGCTACGCCATAGAGGTCGTCAAAGATTTCAGATTAGAGAAACTGATTAGTATTTTTTATGTATTTGTCTACTTATGAGTCAAAACTTTGCATAAGTAGGTAAACAATATGCCCCGTTCATTACAAAAGCAGAAAATTCCGTTTTCTGCGTCTGAAACCACTAAACCACAACACAAAAACCGTAAAGTCCGAAAAATGTGACCAAAAGTACCTAGTCACTTGTTTGTGCATTGAACACCACTTCAGGTGATGTAATAAATTATATATTTAGTCATACATTTGTCGAAAACCTACGGAAGGCTGTATTTTACTTGCTTATATTTTTTTTTCATAACGTTTTTTCGAGAATTTCGAGATATATCGCGACAGTATTTTGGGATCGACCTTTGCAGATTTTTAGCTTGTAGCCCAGAAGTAGTGATGAATTTAAGAAGAGCGTGCAACATCAATAATCTTGAAGGGATAAGAATATTAATGGTACTATTTTTCCATCAAGTCTGATAGCTAGATATCAACGTAAAAAAAGCTCGGAACACAATCATCTCACGTATTTGTTTACGAGGACGCATCCGGGGCGTCAACGGATAAATAAGATTTTTTAGGCACCTTTCTCTTCCGACCTGCAGGTAACTAGTAACCTCAGCTTAGGGGTTTCGATAACCGACATTTGATTTTGATTTTGACAGCTGTGTGTATCCTTTCACGGGAATAATGCGGAAGTAAGATGCGCTTGATCAGGCCCTGTCTCCTGTCACGGGAGATGACATCGCGGATTGACATCGTGGGAGTCAGGGAACTGTCACCGTTTGACAGTGCAATTACTTGGCAGACTTAAAAAAAAGTTACTACAAGTTAAGTTAGTTACTTAAAGTTCTTAAAACGCGTTCAGATACATACATCTTTTAAAATTCCTATACAGGGTTATTGGACAAATGCGTTACTGTATTTCCAAACTTTGATTGTGTCAATCCAGTAAAATAATTGAAACTCTTAAGTAAAAGTACCAATAATAATTGCAATTTCAATATCATCATGGAAATAAAAATACAACAATACAATTTGTTCTTCATAAACAGCAACTAAAACTCCGCAACACTTTAGAACTTTCATAACGTTCAAATACGTCATCGTGGACGAAAGCATGCAAAGTTTTAGGAAAATTTTGCAAAAGTTATCGTTTCCTTCCCGAGTTGTGCAAAACAGGACTTTTGATTACGTAAACATCCGTCATAGATTTTTTTATAGGCATTAGGATTATATAAGTAAAATGGGGAGACTTTTGACCAGCTGCGAGATGAGAGGTAAAAAACTAAATCTTAATTAATGTAGGTCATTGAAATGGTAACAAACAAACTGACACTAGCATTTACAAATTAGCAAGAATACCTAGCAATAATTCAGGTCAATATTAATCAATTTCTTGCGAAGGCGGCCACGCCGACACAGATGCTATTCCAGCCACTGATTTCATGCCCGAAAGATGTATTACGGTTAACATTTACTGAAATAAATCCAACAACAACTGTACCTACTGCACATAGTTTTGGGTAAAATATCTAGTGGAAAATATAGCAATAATAATAATCAAGACAACATAAAACAGTTATAGAACTTATTTTACTTATTTTACGGCCCATAATAACAATAAGCCAATATACTTGGATGATGGTCCAAGCAACATGGGTTTCACAGGAGGAATATAAAGTGTAAGAAGGCATTTACAATAAAAATCTAAAATATTCGTGAGTCTCTTTAAGAGTTTCTTAACTCTATAGAGTTGGCGATGCTTGATGCTAGCTGAAGACTCCTGTCTTCAGCTAGTCGCTATGGCGCTCATTAAGGGAGGCCTATGGTACAGTGGTGGTAGTAGGTATATGCTGCTGATGATGATGATGCATTGGTGTTCGGGTTAATCATGCATAGTTATGATGATATATCGATATTTCGTTGTGAATTCCAACTGACAAAAGACTTTAAATTATTGCTTTGAAAAATAAACAAAATGGCGAATAATGTTTGCCATTTAGATTATCCTCCAAAAAATAATACTGATCCAATCTATATACCTATCGCATTAAGATCTCATCTCGAATCAACTTGTAAATTCATCGGAAGTCATTGACCCCCGGCCAAATGTCGCGCGGGTCACAGAATAGATGTGCCATATTCATAAGTCATTTGCAAACTTGAGCTCATCACAAAAGGTATTGTAACACTATCTTTTATGTACAGCCACACAGTAAAGCTGATATAACGCAAAATCGTACCACGTATGACACAGCGGTCGATATATCATAATGGCTCTTTTATAATTACTTGGGAAAGGCTTCACGTTATAGCCCTGTATGAACGTTTTCTACTTCTTTAGAGGCTATGAGACTTTTTGCCAAACAGTTTTCAAAAAAAATTATCAGTTCCTTTTTCAAATATTTGCACAATAAACTATGTAACAGTCAGTAGGTACCCACAAACAAAGAATCAAAACTTGCACGGCCAAAGTTTGTCGACATAAAACGTGCAGTTCGCGCGACCGTCAGCACTTTTCTTGCTTATTGTACAAACCTTAGTAGGTATTGATTATGAAAATCCATTTGGTCGTGTTCGGAGTACCTACTCGACAGAATGCTGACCACATAAGGAAGCGCGCCGGGTGTTGAACCCGCTACCGAGAACTGATGATCGCGCGACACTGATATTTCGCTGATTGTCATTACTCATTCTATTCAATTGGTAGGAAACTATTTTCTGTCTCTAAGGCAACGAGTTAGGTGAAACTGACTAGGCAGTAGGGAGAGAACAAGGTATCAAGCAAGAATTTTTCCTCGTTTTTGGCGATAAAATGTGAGCTAGACTCAACAAAAAACCCGGAGACGACACAAAGGTCGTCGCTCTTATCAAACTTTGCATAAATTACATAAAAACGTCCATTAATTGGCTTCTAGCCGGTCGCGTCCTGACGCCTGCGATACCTAAACATTATTACACGCCAATCAACTGCTGACCGGCTACCTGTCCCGACACATTCAAATATCACGAAAAAAACAAATCAGAATTCATTTAATTCTCTGCATTCTGTGCACTATGTATTAAGTGCTGTTTCATATAAAGAAAATGAAGCTCAAAGCTCAGCGTCATAGAGCGCATTGTTTGTTAATTTAAACAGAAGTTACGATACTATGGTCCCAATGTAAACAATAGAATGCCCCGAAAGCGTATGGAAGGGTTGTTCTTTTTTTGAATAGCTTCCTGCGCCTGCGGTCCCTGTCTCGCGCAAACCACCGGCCGCACCCGAAAGGGACGGACGCAGCCAAACTGATTTGTGACTAGATTTTTTTTAAGCAATTTTACTATTCAAATGACGCGAACGCATCCGTTTTTAGAATTACAAAAATAAATAAACGATGCGTCTGAACTTACGACGGTCTATTGATAAACTATAAACAGTTTTACAACTTCCTTACTGAACAAAGATGAATTTACATAATTTTGACACCTGAAATTAACACGTCTATATCGGTCGCCTTTGTCTTGGGTGAATAGGTTGTGTCGTTCCAAATTAGGGCTATAAAAAATGAAGCGACACTCCCGAGCAGCCGCCGCGGTCGTCGATATTTTTATCTAATCAGTAGAGTAATAAGCGTGCAATGCTCTTTGAATGATCGCGCACATCTGGGCGTGGGGCCGCGGTCGCAGTTTTGGCCGGCCTTCAACCGCGACGCAAGGCTATTAAGTTTCACAATACTTGCAGACAAACAAACAAGCGATCTATAAGGCTACGGTAGCTTTGGGGCCTCTTGAATCGATAAAAGGCATGAACATTTAAAATCCCGTTACCAAAAAATAACGCATATTAAATACTGCGATGATTTTTTGCTGCACTCAAAACATGTGAACTGATTATGTTTTGAAGGAAAAAGTAGTTAATAGGGTCATACGGTTGGATAAAAACCGCGGGTTTCCGTAACCATACACCGCTCACCTTGCCCGCTTCATCTGTCACACAAAAAAAACTTAACCCAATTTTTTAAAGTGCGTCAAAAAACCTACCTGCCTCCGGTAGCGGCTACACCCCCGACTATAAAGCACGACTAACTGTAAACGTTCCTTTTAAATGCTTGAATTCGGAATAATGAATTGACGGCATTTTTTTGCGAATTGCAAAAAGGTTTTATTGGCGAATTTATGGTTGCATTGGTTGTTTTGCAACGGTACCTTTATGCGCTTTTGTCTATGTTTGCAGATGTTTTTTTATTGCGAAACTAAAAAGTGCTTTGGGCATAGAGTAAAAACTCGCTGCTGTCTCAGCAGAGGGATAGTGTCATTCAACAATTTGACAATTTATGCAACCAAAAACCAATCTATGTGTGTTTTGACAGCACGTTAATACAGTGTTCTCACTCACACATTCAAATGATTGAATGTTGCTAGTGAATAGCATTTTCCCTAAAAAATTGGGTAACTGAAGCAAAGTTCCAATTAAAAAAATAAGCCATTTATTTTTTTATCACCTTACTTTTTATTTTCGATATTATCTTATTTCTTTTTTTATTAAACGAAATATCAGCTAGTAGCTTTGGTTACTATCATTCTTCCTCGGTCAAACGACAAAAAGTTTTTACTCCAAGTCCGCAAAATAAGATCGGCTCCGATCGTTTACGGAACAATAATTTAAATAGACGGTCAAGTGCGTGTTCGACCACGTGCAGTGTATTCAGTATTCAGTATTTTTATTGCGAAACAAAAATATTACATACAGTAAGTATTAATGTACCCTGTCAGGTAGGGTATGGCAATATATCTTAATCTAGGACTTAAGTTAAGGACTAAATTAAGTATTTTGTATTTTATACAAAATAAGGAGATCTTTTATGAACAATAAATAACATTTGTGTAGTTTAGAATAATATAAATTTACTTAGGTAGGTACAATAACACTTTTTAACAAAATAGTTTACTTTTTATTAATTTGTGTGACTAGGTTATACTTAACATCTTATATTTAATCAATACTATAACCTATTATATTATTAAGAACACTTCGAAGCTCTTCCATTGTTAAAAAGAAAATGTAGGGATTCTATCCAAATAGTTTGTCTTCAAAAAAGTCTTTTATGTCATAATAGCATTTTTTTATAAGCAATTCTTGTAGTTTTGATGCGAATATATGGGGTTTGGGTTCAGATTTAAGGAATGTTGGTAGTTTATTATGTATTTTAATGGACAGGACATGTAATAAGGGCTCTGTCTGTATAGTTCAAGTCTAGGTATTGGAAGGATGAGGTTTGTTTTTCTTCGTGGATTTTTATCAAATTGGTATAAATTCAGGTTTTTTCTAACAAATAATGCTGTTTCATATATATAAAGGCTAGTCAAAGTTAGTAATTTTTGTTCCATAAAATGTGGTCTACAGCTGGTGCGTCTTCTGATATTAACAATAATACGTAGGCATTTTTTCTGCAATATAAATAATTGGTTTGTATCTACACTGTTGCCCCAGATTACTACCTATGCCATAGCGTAGCCATGAATAAGCATATGCATAGTAGGCAAATAAAGCTGTTTAATGTTTGTGTTACTTTTTAAGATAGATAAGGCATAAATAAATTGTGATAGTTTGCTTTTGGTTTTTTCTATATGTCCTTTCCAAATAAGGTAAGTCAATTTTTAGGCCTAAAAGGGTATGATCTTGGACTTCTTCAATATTGAGGCTACTTGTTAGTGAAGATAGATCTAGAGGTGTTTTCTGGTACGGGGTAAATTGTATGATTTTTGTCTTTTTTGTATTTGCTTCCAAATTGTGAGCTTCTAACCAGGTGGTTATGTTATGAAAACTTTCTTTTATTCTGATAAGTGAAATTTTATGGGGGGAGGGGGGGGGCATTTGAAGGGACACATTGTCTTCAAAAAGGATGCAGAAGGAGTTAGCAATTTTAGGCAGGTCATTCATGTAGATTAGGAACAGAATGCATCCTAAAACACTTCCTTGTGGAATTGAATTGTTTATGGTAATTGTTTTTGATTTTACTGTTTGTATAATCCCTGAATTTTTACAACAATGTTCAATTTGGACAAACTGTTTCCTGTCTAGGAGGTATGATTTCAGCCAATTTAGTATTTTTCCCCTGATTCCTAAGCCTGATTCCGATTTCAAAAAGTTTGGTTATAAGTATTTTATGGGAGATATTATCATATGCCTTACTCATGTCTAAGAGTATACCTATTGCATAGTATTTGTCTCTAATATAGTTAAGGGTTTCGAGGTTGTACTTAAAAATAGCAAGAGCTGTTGAGGAGTTTTTACGGAAGCCGTATTGATTTTCACTTAGGAGATTATATTTTTCTAAGTAGTTATAAATGCGGTCTGATATTGCACGTTCAAATATTTTAGATAAGTGTAAGTAATTGCACGGTTCATGGCGTATCTAAACAAACTTATTTACCTGTTTTACATATCGAACCACCTTATTTAAGTTATTTTCAACAAAATTTGTTCAAATTTTCCTTTTTACCAACCAAAGTACCTACATATTTTAAGTTGATTAGGACTATTAAGTACTCAACTAGTAAATATATTGTAGCTGTGCAGTTTTCCTTCTAAATCACACCACCCACTACCAGCATTTTTTCCACGAATAATAATGCCCAAGTAAGACTACACTGAAAAAAAACCAAGGTTTCTTTTTTTTTTTCGTAGTTTACAATATGAATCTATTCAGAATATCGTCCAGTGACAGAAATTTTAAAATTATGATATTCCGCGCAGTTTGATTCCTAAGTCCTAACTTGAGTGAAGTCCACCCTCTCCTCTACTATTTTTATAATGTCCTCCTAGCCAAATTTCGACCACGGCGGCCAATCTCATCAGAGACTAGCCAGATGCGCAGGACATTTATAGTGCACAAGTGTGTGTGTAAACACCGGTGCACTCTCTATTCCCTCACTCTCATAATCCGATGGGACGACAGATCGACACGACCGGGGAGAGATCAGGTGCAGGACCAACGGCTTAACGCGCTTTCCTAGGCACGGGGGTGTAACACCGCCAACTTCCTGACTCCGGGCTGCTACTGTGATATTTTCTTGCTGGAAAAACCCCAGTAACAACTTTTGGCCCGACCCGGGATTCGAACCCAGGACCTCATAATCAGCGGTTGAACAAGCTGACCGCTAGACCAACGAGGCAGTCAACTATTTATATATTATACCTATACATAGTATTATAATATCTGTGCCTATACTAAGTAACAAAACCGGGGTATTTTTTCCCCAGTGCATAGCAACATTTTCACGAAAATGGTGGACGAAATTTTTAAATTTATTTATGACTTTTGATGACTGTTTTAGGCAAAATTACAAATGTAATATGTGTGTAGACTAGTAGAATGAGATATTTGCAGTATTATTTTTCTTGCTACTGGTGTTTAAATACCCTTACACCGCACAACACATCATTTTTATATTTTTATGTGAGAGCTGCTTTCCGCGTCATTTCAAGTATTGTACTAACGGCTCAAAATGAAAATTGCGACGTTTAGTCGCAATTTTTTAGATTCACCTCGTTTGTGTCAACTATCATTCTAAGCCTTCTTATTCTAAGGCTTTGGGTTTGCTACTTCCTCAAATATTTTTGTTTAACTTTTTTTTAAATAACCCTGTAATTTAACATGCACAGTTATTATTAGTGCCAAAAGTGTTGAAAAGAAATGTCGAACGAAATATCCTTCAACGTTAACATTATCGAGCGAGCTATATTGCGAAAACAACGTTGGTAGTTGTCATTATTCTTTGTTATCAACACCGGATAAATAATTAAGTATTTATACGAAACCTATCTAAATGGAATACAGTAAAGTAACACCAGTAACATCACTTTAAAAACATTCAAACAAGCTGATTTTGTTTGAGTTGGATCGACCTCTTACAATTTTGAGGAAAACCCGACCAAAGAGTGCTTGCTACATTAGGTTTTTCTTGTGCAAAAGAGTCGTCAATCAGTAACGACATCGCTTCGGCTAGCCGATGCGTCATCAACCGCTAACTAGTCTTTGTAATGATTTACATCGAAGCTAATGTCAGAGTTCGTGACGTCACGCCTTCCGGTCAGTCTCCCACACACGTGTGGTCATTATAGGATCGTGTACATATAATGTACATCAGCTATGTCCAGACCAGACGTCGAGTTTTCCTGTTAAGACTGTCTGGCTGTTATCAAACTGACAGTTATAATTTCTTATAGTCCTAGCTAAGGGACTATTTTATCAATAACCCTGTATATCACACTAATTTCTCTACCAAATCTTTTTTAGCTGGCACTCAGAAAATATAATCTGAAAAGCTAAATATATCAAATAAGTACTCCGTCACAATACTTTCTTCAAGATTTTGGGGAAAATACGAATTATGTTACCTTGTTTGTGCTTGATATTTCCAGAAAGGGACATAGGTAGCCGGCCGTCGTGTCCGCCACAGCGGACATAAATGCCAATTACACCTGTCTAGCCTAGAAGTAGGCAGTCGAAGGTCGTTTTTTCAGCTTTTTGTGTTTCCAACTCAAAGGCTGCCCAATAATACTGGGTATTAGTCGGACGATGTTATACATTTTTCCTCTGGTAAGACCTAAATTATGTCTCATATATGAAATCAGCAATTACAAGTCTTTCCTTTAATTAAATTTCCTGCTACAATGCTTCGTTACTAAGCTTCGTTCAAAAATATAACTTTTACAAACCGAAGACTAAATGCTTCCTGAGTAAACATTGTACTGAATGAGTAAATGTACTGAAAAAAATCTTAATAATAATTTCTCATTTTTCTTGTAAATTTTCTTTAAATAATTATGTTTCTTTCTTTTTCTTTAACTGTGTCGTTATTTGAGGTACATAACGCACTGTGTAGAATATTGTTACGTAGGTATTTTAAATTATCTTTAAAAAATACCTGCTCATGTTCACCTTACTGAAACGACACCATGAATTCCATAGACAAGATTTAACGAATAACATTATAATTCAAATTCAAATAGATTGACCCTGAATAATTAATAATATGATAATAACAGCCATTAAACGGTTGATCACCACTGTCGTTTATAATAATACGGTTTGTGAGGAATATAAATAAATCAATCGATTTCTGTTTTCCTTCGCATTAAGATACCTCGGCGGATATTGCAACATGTCTGACTTTAAAAACAGGAAATGGATTACTTTTAAGACATCAAGAACGTTCAAACGTTATGCTCGTAAAATGTAATAAATAGTTTCGTTTCAAAGACACAGTACCTACCTACCTACTCAGTACCTACTTATGTACTTTTAATAACCGACTTAGAAAAAAAGGCAGTTCTGTATATATGTTTTTTATGTATTTTCGTCGATTTCTCCGTCAATTAGATAGATAATGATCCCCAGGCGGTCCCATAAAAAATAATTTTATTCCCGTGGAATTAGTATTTGTCACGCAAAACTGAAAAACACTGTAAAATTAAGGGAATCGAACGCGGTTTTTAGTTTTGTTTTAATAATCAAACTTTGCTTAACGGTAACTCATGTATAAATTAAAAGTACTCCAAGTAAATTTTCCCTTATTTATTTGCCATTGTGTGCACGTATGTGGTATGTATTTCAGGCTTTCTACCATTTACAACAGCTTGTTGGGCAAGCCGTGACGCAAGAGCGATGCGAGCATAGCACACCCTTGAACAAATGAGGTTGCGGAACATGCTGAACTATTTGTTCCGCACTTGGCTGTGGAAGGCTTTTAAGTTATTTTAAGCCAGTTTCAATTCTTTTCCCAAATTCGAAACTTAAAAAAGCTTTACATTTTCAGTTTTTCTTACAGCGTTGTTAACTAACGTTCGATGTAAGAAGAGACGGTATAGCTCTAGGGACAAGCCCTTGTTTTAAAAGACAAAAAATACTACGTTCCGTTCCGATATCACAAAGTTAAATTGATAATAGTGTGACACAGAAAAATCCGTAACTGTCAAAACTCCCACAATTAAAAACTACTCGTGTGTACGAAATATTTGTTAAAAATAAATAAAATAGAGACAATCAGTACAAACATCGGTTACGACACCGATAAGTGTGTCAATGTCGGCGGTCGAGCCGGTCGCCGCGAGCTTGTGGAGCTTGCCACTGCGAAATGAACATTACTATTTATATCATTTAACTTTATTTCTCAGTCACGATTAACTTTTTAACTTTTAGTTTTTCAAATTAAAAGGATTCTTTAATGAGTAGAATAATTAGAAAACCCTCGAGAACCCCTTAAAAACATATGATGAAGTTCTCCTAGCGAAATTTAATCCCTAGGGAGCAGTCTCATCAGGAGACGAGCCAGAAACATATAATACTAGTTTCTGCCCGCGGCTTCGCACGTGTTTTTTCTATGGAAACGTTCAAAGGTTATTTCTATCCCATGGGAACTGTTTTATGGGATAAAAAATAGCCTATGTTTGATTCCAGACTTAGAGCTACACCAATGCAAAATTTCAGCTTAATCTGTTGAGTAGTTTTTTGAAGACGTAACAAACATCCATCCATCTATCCATCCATCCATACAAACTTTCGCATTTATAATATTAGTGTGATGTAGGTTGGTACTTGGTATGTCCCTGATTTTAATATGCAGCAGTTTTGTGAGGGCCTATGGAGTTAGGTAGCTATCGCGAGACGATCTAGTAAATTTATGATTGTTTAGGTTTAGTAAGTAATTGTTTACGGTTGATCTGCGTGCGCGTGGGGCAGGCAAAGGAAGCGCGCTCGCTGACAACAATGCGCTTGTTTGCGCGCGCCATGTTTGTTTGTTTGCGCCGGCGCGTGCGCAATGCCGGTATTTTACGGTTTCCGGACGATATAATGCACTAGGTCTTGTTCTATCTATTACACGGATGTTTTGTTCCATCTCTGATTACCCCGATCATAAAATAAATACTCACCTACCTACTGCATTTGCAGTACGACAATAAACTTTCGATATAAAAATATGTCATATTCAAGAACCATGTGCATGTGTGAAGTGAACCCACCCAGGTGGGTTGCAAAATATGTACTACATTTTGAGTAGGTAACTATCTCTTTTTAGCTAACATGTCATGCCTGTCAAACCTGAGCGTGGAGTGGTCTTGAGCAAGGATATCAGAACCGGTCGCGTAGTATCAACTGTTAATAAATCTGTGGTATCGCTGGAGGACTGTTGCGCAAGCGCATGCCCAGCGGTAAACAGGAAAAAGACGGTTTAAAGCGCAAGAACGCCGAATTTTCATAAGTTCAGTTTGTCATTTTGGTGAATCATCTTGTGTGTGTTATTATTGTGTATTAACACATTTCTGTGTCTAAATTGTTTCCGTGTTTTTGTCATAACTCGTGATAAGGTCAGGCTTAGGGTTTCCAACATAAATCAGAATTAAATGAGACAGTATCCAAAATAAAAACCGTAGATTCGAACTTATTTTTACTCGTACTTATTTTTTGAGTATAAAAGGTCATCTCATTGGAGTGATGAAGTCTGCTCTGTACAATGGTGTTGAAACTGCGGTTGCGTGTTTCCTCCGCCCTCCCACCTGCAATCTGAGATTGGCAAACGCTTCCGGTGCCGACTCTACCGGTTCTCTTGTCGGACTTTTTGTGCCGTAAATTATGTCACCGGGTAGTACTGATCATTCTTATCGGCTTCTTTTCAGTTTATCGGTGGAGAAATTTAATTAAATACCTTCATTAAATTTATGAACTTGGTAAACTGTGTCGAAACGGTCAGAAGGAAATAAAGCTCATATATCGGTTTAACTAAATAAGATCAACTGATATTAAATGCGATCCTAAACCCGCATGCCCAGCGTGAGGATTATGGCCATGATATAAAAGTCACTAAGGCGCTTAGCAGAGGCCTGCGTCCAGCAGTGAGCCAATATAGGCTGTCGAGGAAGATATACTTAATTATGAGTACTTAATACATAATAATAATTTTAAAACTAAAACAGGTTATCCCGAAAATAACTAAAGATAAGTTTTGTGTAACGTCACAATTTCTCAATATTATCGATAATTCCTAAACCGTAACCATGAAAAACGTTTCCATTAGTTAGCGACTGCACGGGTATTGTTCCGCGGCGCGGAGCCGTGTTGTGTATGTGGTGCAGTTCTCGCTAGACGATAGACGAGGTATCTATGTGCTAGGTTTACTATCGTAGTGCGGGCGGGGCGGGGCGCGGGCGGCGCGCAAGCGGGTCAAGGGAGCCGCGCGCGATGCACCGTTCACGCTAAATCTCACTTTCGCGCTGCAAAAACCAATATGGCGGACGTAGTGACGTTCCGTTTCCATCTCGATGACACAATTAAACGATACGAGCCCAGAAAACAACGGCTATCTATGTTGCAACATTTTACACGTGTAATGTAATTGGAGAAACAAACAAAATATTACAGCCCAATACCCTTGTCCCTATTTCTTATTTCCTACGAGTATCGCGAGTAATCGAGATAGTGAGTTTATCTGCTTGTAGTGCCATCTTATCATCGCCTCGAATTAATGCAATATCTACATAGCAGTGTACGATAAAGCTGTTACAAATAAACCTACTTATTACCATTCATTGAAAGTAGGTAATAAATTTGACATAATTTTGATAAAAGACGAAATAAACAAATCGCGTACCTATGCCGGAAATAATTTATCCTAGGGCGCTCGAACAAGGAAATAAATTAAGAAAGCCATGCTCCTAGTCTTCCGGTCGACAACTGCGTAGACCACGCCGTAGACACGAAAAAAACAATTTGTAAAGGTTTGTTTACACGTAACCGTGGCCGTGGATCAAATTAACGTGCGATCGAGGCTGCACGTAGCCGACCTGTTGTTTCCCTGCGCAAGGTTGGCCCAAAAAACTTGTAACGCAACACGGTGCGGCACAGCCGGCTTTTAGGACATGACTAATGTACAGCACAATGGCTTGCGAAACCGCAGCGTGATGTCTAGTCTAGCTTTATACTCGATCGGTCATGTCAGTTGATGAACCGAGTGAGTGAACACCTCTGGTTGGTCCATGCATCGTAAAACAGATAGGTCGTCCGCCAGATTATTCTAGAATTCAACGACGGAGGAAGTTCGCGTTTATCTACAAGGACTTCAAATATATTTTACTGTTCTAAACATCGATGTAAGTAAAATTCGGGAGATTGGGTACTAACTTCTCGAAAGTGGAAGGCTCAAATTCGGTCCAATTAGGTCCACCCACCTCAGTTCATAGTCGGACTGACGCCGCCGGCGTTCGTGTTTCGCGTGCGAATTGTTGTCTCGGTCTCACTTCGGCCTAGGCAGGTCTCTCTATCTTTGCTGATCATTAGATAGTACATTGCAAAAATTCGAAATAACTTTAGCTGTAAAAAAACTCAGGTAATTTGTTGAGTTAGCGCTGGGGGAACGTACTATCTTCAGAATTTTACTTATATCTATGGTTCTAAAACAATATTTATTTACTAACTTAGGCCTATTTGTAAAAGCACTGACTCATAATATGTAAAGGGGTATCTGACTAAATATGTCATATTTATTCATGAAACCCTGTATAGTTTACTGTGGTAGGAAAATCTTTCTTCCTGCAAAAACCTTGGAAAAAATCACATAACTAAATAATACTGCTAATAAGATTGAATAATAATATTGTGTTTTTTATCAATAACTTGTAAAATCATCGATAGATTTCCGCTGCAATTCCGCATCACTACCGCCTAGTGCGAGTAGGTAGGTCGCAGTCGCGTAGGAAGCGCGCGCGCATCTCGCCCTTCGCCTGACGCTGACCCACTTACCGCGCAAACGCAAATATAAACTATACTTGTTGTGATCGCTAACGACGCTGGAATGCCTCGCTTATCTTCATGATGCTCTATAACTAGAGAGAACCTAGTTTTGTGTGATGATAATCTAGATTTTTAACATTATAGCTAAGTGAGAAAAACTCTTTGATTATCAAGGTGTCCTTGTAATGATGCCTCATTATGAACCTGCCATCACTCGGTCAATATCTGAACGGACCATAATTAATTATCGCTGTAGTCTTAAATTTACAAACGAAATGTATGAATGTACGAAATGATTGCATATTCGGCTCAGTAATCCGTACAAGCTTCGTTTGACACGATTCAGCCTTTCCTCCGTGAGTCACAAGGCTCCGCGGTTTGCGTAACACTCCATAACACCGCCTGATTACCATACCAATCGCTTTATATTTTTGTTTTGGGCAACACCGGCAATACGGCAACACTAAAACTAATTGCAAGTTTGGCACTTGATATTTTTCTTGGCAACGATCGCGTGTCCGTTCGACCACACGGTTCAACAAATAGCAAGGGCGAAAGTTAAGCGGAATAGATAGTAATAAAACAATTTATTTGCACCTGCGTTTTGAAAATAGCTTAGATATTAATATCATGCTTTACGTTGTGGTGATTATGAAACGTGTTCGTATTTTCGATCGGCCTATTACAATTTTCAGGTCCATTTAAACCGCCGCCCTTTTTACACGGCAAGACTATAAATATAGATAACGGAGTTTACGTTTGCATATTGGCTGAGGCATCGCGAACCTAAGCTTTTAACAGGCTGTCAAATCTGTCATAACGAAATACGTTGCGAGGACCTGGCCAGCATATGGACAGCATGTGGATCACACTACTAGCTACCAGCTCTTTCAGAACTGCAAGCAGTTGTTACTATAAAGTCCGCAAGACCCGCAAGATAAACGTGTTATCAGCGTAATCGCGGTTTCCATTTCGCAGCGCGCCGCCGCCCGCCACTTTCTTACGTTTCCCGCGCGAGGGAAAGTGCCCGCGCTTTTCCGACGCCATCTTACCTCGCTACTATCCGCTCATCCGGTTCGTTTTATAACTTAATAATAACAGAGTTTTAAATCAATGCAATAAATTATTTATTTGGATAAACGGATTGACGCATTCGGTCACCGCAAACAGGAAACCAGAAAACTAACAATGAATCATTTTTTAAACATTCATATTTTTATGCAAACAGACAAATTGGATTTCAGACATTGAAATGTCAATCATAAAATAAAACTGTAACACCTTGTAAAAACGATAAAGATATTTGCTTGTACTTAAAATCATTAAAATTCACCGAGCATATCCTTTAGGTATTCCCTTTTAGAGTCTAGTAAATTGTTCGTTGCACTGCTGATTTTACTTGTAAATCGCGAAGAACAATTGAAGCATACCCTCGAACTATCTATACGAAAATCCGTTGAAATATGCACAGAGTAGCTTACCTGCGCACGCGCCGTGACTAGCAGCCCAACGAGCCCTCAAGGATCTATTGTTTACCGGACGGATTCAAAAACTGTTTTTTATTTCAAAATACTATATTTTATATCGTTTGCATTTTCTCTAGGTTCATCAAAACCTGGAAAATATGTGGTTTTCGTGAAGGCAGAGAACATTTTAACTACAATTTGATAGGTAATCATGTATTTCCTTTTATTGTTGTCATGAAAAACAAGCAGAGGTACGCATGCGTTAGGTAAGGTAGCGTTAGCTGACCTAATTTTTATTATTTTAGTGTTAAAGTTAGGTTCATATTCGTCATGTTTTTTCTTGATTTGCCTCTCTGTTATACTGGCGATTTATTATTGTTTTTACCCTAATTGGGCACTCTGCAGAATTTCTGGAGAATCTTATGAAAATAAAAAATGTTTGTATGTAGGTACTCCTTCACACTGACGCTCAACAAATCCTCTGAACGGATTTGATTGAAATTTCGTATCAAGATAGTTTATAGCATAGATTAAAACATAGGCTACCTCTAAATCCCGAAAAAACTGTTATGTTCTCGTGGGATGATCAAATAATTCAAATACATAATATGTTTCTTACTCAATAACGCTCAACGCGGGTGACATCGTGGGCCGCAGCAAGTCAAATATAATCTCTTTAATTTCGACTTGAATTGATTTCTTTGACAGTTTTCTCCCCTGAATTGAGTTACTACACCGCACAAAATGTATTTTGTCAGAAAAACGATTGCAATTCATTAAAACAAACATGATATGGTCCACGCGGGACCGGGCGTGCCTAGCGTATTAATATTTCAGTAACAAGGAAATTATCCACACGCGATATTTTGACAGCCGTCATGACGTTATAAACGACTTTCCCACTGTGAAAAATCATTTCCGCAAACCATTCTCAAGCTAATTCTACATATGAGTTGGTATTAGATATGAAAAAGCTAACAATCGCGTAGTTTGGAGCACAATCCGTGAGATGGGTCATCACAAAAACTTCATTAGTTATTCAAAATCATCCAACAAATTATTTCACACACATCCAAAAGCAACACATAATACGACCACATTATTCAGACCCCCGTCTCCGATACCAGGGAACCTGCACAGGGGTCTGTGGTGTCTGGACAGCGCTGCTGTTGGAAATAGCATAACTTCCCGGATGTTCGCTGACGTCACATATCTCGCTAGAGATTCGCCCAATCCTTTCAATCTCAAATTATTCTTATTTTCTGAGCACTAGAGTCTGTTTTTGTGTGAAATTTTCATTGGAATTATTTAGTCCTCAAACAAAGTAGGTATCTAACTCAAAGTACACAGAGGCTAGTAATACCTAAGCCCTCGGAGGTGCCTATATGACCTGCTATATGCTGCTTTAAAATTTATTAAATATCCTTCCTCAGGCGTTACGATAAGTAAATTGCATGGTATACAATTTATCGTAGTTTGACGAATTCATTGTGAAATTAAGCGGGTTAAGTACAAACCTAGGTCGAATTGGGAGAACAACGATGTTTCATCCCTGAACGTTGGTGTGTTTACAAAACAAACTTGGTTCGTAGTTAACCCGGTTTTAAATGGCACTGAGCCTTAACTGAGAAGACTGACAAAAGACAAACTGACAAAAGTACAGAAGACAGCTTGGAAAAATAATCTCAGATGGATACGTAAAGTTTGGTGCACATTAATTTGATCAACAAAATTTTATTGTCAAGGCAACCATTCGTAAACTCGAATCGGAATAACATAAACCCCTGAACCTTCGACCTGAGCGAAACCTTCTATGACGCTTCTAGTGTAATGGCGCTTATGGAGCCATCGATTTGGACACTTCCGCATTTTGTTCGACATATTTGTCGCAATGACGGTGTCCGGATTACATTATATTAATAATATTATGCTGTAATGATGATATCCCATAAGTACCTATACCTATATCATTCAAAATGCAGATAGGTATATCTCTTTGCAGATAACTTTTGTCATGGCATATAAGTAGCAATTTTTATATGAGTGAATTGTGCAATTTTTAGATAAGTTTCCTACTTTTGGTTATAGGTATAAATTTTAAACAAAGTACATTTTTAAAACAATGCGTTTATGAAGACAGATTACCTGAATAACACATTTGAAATAGTTGTAAAAGTGTCAGAAGTTCAAACGCAAATAATAAATGCTTAAGCGCTCCGTTTTAATTATTTCCTGTCTGAAAACACAAATTATCAGTTACATGTGCCTTTGTCTCTTTTTAAAAATAAATACAACGCATTCAAATTATTCTACCTACCTACCTTAATAATAAAGAGTGCAGGCTATTGACGCGTTTACGCCAAATTCTTGTTTATATTTTACTTGCTTGTGTTTTTTTAAGTGCCAAGTCGGCAGATATATTGCGAGTACACACAAATATGTTAAACGTCTTTTTTACTAAATATGTACTATTGTAGTTTGACAAATTTATTATGAATGTGAGCGGGTTTTCTTTATAAATATTTCTAAAAGCAATAATAGTCAAAAGTTGAATAAATAAAAGTCATTGGAGCGATTATTCAAAAAAACATAGCCAAGCATACTTTGACATTCGAAATGCCCTCCGTGCTCTGAAAATCAAGCAAAACTCCTTGTTACGAACGCAGTCAAAAATATTCGAACACCCAACAAAAAGATCCGAGCACTAGCGTGCATGTTATTTTAATTAAACTAACCTTCTGCATGATTCCTATCCACATGCAGAATATGAAATTCACCCGCCGCTATGCAACGACATGTAAAATAAACCTGGCACTGCGGCTGAGGTTCTCATGAAGTTTGGACTTTGTTTCGCTGGACCCAAGATCCAATGTTTCGTTCAGGCTGCCGGCCAGAATCTTGTTGATGGTGTGTCTAGGGATAAAATAATACATTGAACTATATCACTTTTACAGTAAACTACGTGCTCAATTTTATTGGATTATTCATTCAGACGAATAATGGTTCTCTCACGGTGAAATAGTACTGCTCATGTATTCTGTGCAACTCTGTAAAGTATTTAATCAGACTGCGCCCGCTTCCTACAAAGAAAGAATGTAAAGAGAACATTGCACTGTAGTATAAACCTCCGCCATATTTTGCTGGTATTCAGAAAGTGCAGGGGGGTAGACCACCACCCCAGTGCATTCACCTATTCGCCCCCGCATCTTCCCCGAGGGGTAGGTAGGATAGGTATTACCTACCCCGCATAACTTATGCAAGTTTGTTAATATTTTAGCGCAGTAGGAAAGTAAAAGTTTCAGTAGCGTAGGTAGTTTAAGTTTCAGTAGTGTAGAATAAGCGAGACGTCGCTCACAGGATGGGCGGATCATCGTAGAAAGGAAAAGTTTCTGAACTTGCTAATGACGTGGACATTATATTAAATGGTAGAAGTGACTCATATGAGTCGAGCTCAAAACTTTGTTTAGACAAATAAACCAACTCTGTTTTCTGTACTTTTTCTTTGTGCTGGTTATATGAAGGTACACTAACTAGTTTTGCTCGTGTGGTCGTAAATGGATACTTCAGAAAACAAGAGTGTTTCAGATTGGACGATCCGTCAAAACTTCTACTACTATTTCATAGCCATCCTCTGTCTCCTTAGATAAGAAGTTCAGCTCTTCGCTGTGGCTCCAGCTTAATTATGAGGAGTAATTTGTTTGGATTAGCCCCGTCCTGCCCGCCCGCCCTGGGTACAGCTTGCAGACTTCATCTGCATAATCAAAGGTTTCATTTTTAATAAGGGCTGCTGGCCAATGTCTGTTGCATTTTGACTCTCGGGGAATTTGTACTGTCTGGTTTATACACTGGTTGGTTTCTTTCAGGTAGAATATTTATTTAAGAAGCTTTTGTATTAAGATTTGATGGAAAGTTTTAGTTATTTTCCCTAGAAAAGAGTTGGGATATTCAATCAAATAAGTCATTAAATTTATAATAACATTGTTCAATAAGACCGAACTTTAGTTTGCTTTTGAAGGATTGCGTTGAAGAAGCACTGCACTGGTGATAGCAGGTGGAAGACGGTTATAAACAGCCGGCCCATCACATGCACTAGCCTCAACGATTTCGTGAGCCGCCGCGGAACAGCTCTCTGCTTGTGTGCATGACGAGTAGGGTCCCTGTGCCCGTCGCTGAACCTCGAGTACTCGTCAAGGTGGCTCCGAGCATACATGGTGGCATGGAACATGACTAGACCAGAGACCGTCATGACCTTCAGAGAGCGGAAAATTGGATGAGCGGGTGTGTCCCACGTAGGTACTACAGCCCGTACCTACTAATGATAAATCCATGGTTGCTATAAAGGAAATATCACATTCCCAGACACAATATACATCAATTTCTCAGAATATTCGAGCACAATTTCAAAGTAAAGGCTTCAGAAAGCCTACAGGTAGATTTCGATTTAGATTCCCGCCATCTATATCCAACGACTGAATCACTATTACGCTCTAAGGTAACCTGAATTGATATTTATCGACGTTAAGCGATAAGCAATGTCTACAATATAGAAATACAGGGTGCCACGGTAAGGGTACTAAGCCGAAAGAGGGGGTGATTCTGGACCCCGACGGGATCAACTTGTGAATAACGAGTTTTATAGGATAGAAACAAATTAGAACTAGTATTACAATTGAAACAACGAACTAACTGAAGACTGTTGCAAACAATCTACAGGTAGCTCAACTGATCCATATCAATACCAGTCTAAAGCGTCCCCAGGACGCTGGCTGCATTGCATATTTTTTAAATTTAGAATATTTCTTATATATTTTTTGCAAAAAAAAAATTGATTGAAAATGAAGAACGAGTTCTTACTACATTTTTAAACATTACAAAATACTCCAAAAAAGTTTTTTTGCTTGTTTTTTTAGCAAAACCAGTGTTTTGTCATGAAATGATCACAAAAAATTTATGTACATCCACAAAATTTCAAAGTTTCAAAACAATAATAATAATAATGTAAGTATGTATATACATAAAAAAACACGAAGAAGTGACATTTTCTTTTCAAAAAGTTTTAAAAAAATATTACAAACTTACGCAATCTGAACACATTATTCTTAGTATTATTTAACGGGTGTAAACGCGATAAATACCCATTACATAATACTAAAGGTTCTATTATTAAAGGTAAAAATATCCGAAATTAAACAAACGTTGACCCCCTCGATGACCAGAATCACCCCTTTTCGGCTTAGTACACCCTTTCCGTTGCACCCTGTATAGACCGAGAAAGTGAAAAGTTCTAAAAGAAAAGCTAACATCGCCCGTCGGGTTTGAGCTCATATCCGCTGCTTTATTAATTCGAGAATGTTTTGTTTATTTTTTATAACTATGTTTTGGGACTCTGTGATTTACTTTTATACAATATTTACTTCCCAATGACTATAATACACGACCAAATTTTTCTCATATATCTAACTAGGATAACATAAGTTTTGCAGAATCAATCTCCGTGCTTTGTTATGTAGTTGCGTAATTTCCATTGTTCACAGTAAACCCGCTTTCTTTCTGTAAAAACTAAATTGAATAAAAATCAAAATAGCTCAATTAAATCCCTGTACGGCTAAAACCCTTGGACACGATAACCACCTGGTTATCACCTGGAAAGTGGGGCAACCTCGTTAGCTCTCAATAGATCAGAAGCTGGAGGACATCGCCATGGAACCCGATACAATCTACCCTCATTATTATTTTCTAGGACGTTCCTTACTCCTTCAATTCTATGGAATAATCCAATAACACGGTCTGATTTCGATCCCACGAACGAATAAACTTTTCTGTTACTGTCGCCTTTTTGTCTTAAGTACCTATTCCATTTCCTTTACTTAGAAACAGATTCAAAGCGTGCCTGAAGTAATTTTCTAAAACACGTCAGATATTTCCATTTATTAGAATACCTACAAGATTTCAAGCTTTGAATTATACAGGAGGGGCAAAATCAATGCCATCTAGAGGGTACATTTTACTCAAAGAAGATAAGGTCTGGTTTGCTCTGCGTAGAAATTCCCAACTTTTATATTTGAGTACATCCTCTCCGGGTTGCAATGATTGCTCCACACTATACATATACGCTACAGTTGAACGAACTTTAAAAGCCATGTACAGACGAGATATAAACGTTATGTACAAATAGTACCTACATGCTAGTAGGTATTTGCATGCATCGCCTTCCTACCCGTTCAATAATGCAATTCCCGTCCGTAGTTACTGTTGCATGTTCTGTGCTGGGTCCGGACTCGCATCCGCTCAGAGTTCCGTACAAAAAACTCATTTTACTTAAACAGTTTTGCATAAATATTTTAGATAGGAGTTTTTATAAACGCTCGTACGTGGTGCTTTTAGTTACGTGTGCTGTTACTTTTTATGATAGTAGAGTTTCAGCAGTTTCATGTAGGTGTTGATGGTTATGAAAATTATAAGAGTTCATTGTTTTTCATGATCAATACTTATCACCATTTACTTGAATGTATAACTCGACGTTTCAATAAATTATTAATTTCGCGAAACATTCTGTAACAACCGTTGTTATTAAAATGTGTTGCGATATGAAGAACCTATTTCGAAATTACGTTATTTTCTTCTTTCTTTTATTTTAGCAGGGAACTCTAAATCTCTCATTTTAATTCCATCAGTCATGTAATCCACTTTAGCTCCGTGTTGTGACATTTTCAGCTTTTCACAAGCAACATCGCACTGATAAACAGGGGAATTGTACATTATGTATGTACCATCCTGTGTAGAGCTCGATCGATCATTTTAAACTCGACTGTGAAAACTTTGCTTCACGAATCATTTTGGACAGGATGCTATGGACCACGTTATCTTCTCAGTGACTAATATAGAGCTTTTTATATGTTTCCTTTTTCACATGCCATACTTATATTTTATGTAATAAATTAACGAATACTAACAAAGGTATGCGTGTCGCGTTCTAGGAATTCTAGTCGTCCAAATTAGGTACTAAAACAATAGCTGGTAACTGCTGATAGAGCGCACGCGACGGTCTCGCCAAAATTCCAAAAAGTTTCCCATATGAATACGAACTCAAACCATTTTGTTTTATAACTCTATAATTTATGGTTTCAGCGCTTTAAAATAGGAACAGTGAACTTGTCGCTCGCGTGCAACTTGCATTATCGGGACATCACAGTTTTCGTTTTCATTTCGCCTCACGGAATCCTTAATTTCCATAAGGCGATGGCAGTCCCACGATCACATGTGTCCGGGCCCGTAAAGAGTTCAAATTCTGTCTAGACAGTTCGACCTGAAACGACGGCGAATCTTGGGGGTGTCATCCCTCTCGCTCTATGCGTCAAACATGCGCAGTGGGCCTGTGGGGGGGATGGGGGAGACAACAGGTGGGCCATATTTCGGGGCCCAAGGTCGCGGCGCCGCACGGAAACGTCTAGGATGTATCGGGAGATTAGAATCGATTCGCCGGTAATATCTGTACACTCACTGCTTATCGGTATATTCTGATGTTTAATGTTGTAAAGTATGTTTTGGGCGGGGGTTGTTTAAACTGCGGAGAAATCAATAATTTAGTTAGGCACTGTGCCTTAATGTTTCCGATGTGTAAAGTATCTCTAAGTCAATGTAGGTACCAAAACTCTCTCTATATCGCCCTACATTCTCGTAAATACCCAATGGAAATATGTACTTATTCCTCGTGTAGACAGTTCAGTTCAGTTATTTATTTATAAGAAATTTTCTTACATGTCAAAATAACTAAGCTAGGTCCAAAATAATATAAAAACTAAGTACAAATAATTGTCTTTGGTAATCTTACCAAGAGTATTTAAATATTATAGTATTATATTATAAGTGTGGATCTACGACATCGGCGTCAGCAGCAAATTTATCAACGAAGAACTCTTCTAAATTGTAGTATGCCCTGTCCACTAGGATTCTCCTTAGTTTGTTCGTAAATATTGCAGTCGACGCGGCACTAGTTATAGAGTTCGGCAGATTATTGTAGATTTTCACTCCTATATAGTCAATTTTGTGTTTTGCTTTCGCTAATCTTATTTTGGGTAGCATTAGTCGGTGACGATTTCTAGTGTGGTAGTTGTGGGCTAAACGTTTTCTCCAGACATAAACGTTTTCTCAGAATTCTATTAAATAAGCACCCTTGATAGATAAGTACTAGGAGTTGAAGCAACAAAGGAGCAAGTCAGTCGGAACAGACGAGCTGAAGGTCTGTCCTGTATAAATTACCATCGGAATCGACCTACGCTCCCGTCTGCGCCAGGCGCCCCCTCTCGCTGATAACTCTGTTACTAAGTACCTAGGATCTGATTAAGACTGCTCACAACATACCTAGATAGGCGTGGTTTGTATTCGTTATTCAATTGCTGAAACTTTTCGCTCTATCATGCTTTCGTATCCAAATATTTAAGGAATCATGCGAAGTGCCCACTGTAATTTTCAGTTTTATGAATATTGTAGGCAGCAAACTGTGTTCTTTCAACTTGTCGGCGTCGACTTTGCTGTGTTTATAGACTACTTAAAAACCTGTGAAGCTTTAGGTAGGTATAAAATGGTCATACATCGTATGATACACCACCGACTAGCTTGTTGTTTTATGCGATACTTAATTCCAGTGATGTGTCAGTCTCGGACTTGATACCGTGTGAGTCCATGATGATTTGGCAGGTGAATAACAATAAAGTATTCAACGTACTTTTTTAATAAACTCCCTCTTTAGGTCCTCAGATCTCGAGTTGTAATGCTAACAGTATGTGTATTTGTTGCAGTGGACGGCGGCGAGCCGGCGCGGATCCCCCTGGGACGAGGCTCCCTGGCGCTGCTGCACGGTCTGCTGACGCCCACGCCCACCTCCAGGCATCATCTTTATACGCAACCCAACTCTGGTGAGTCTACCATTATGAATAAATCTCACATTACACGTAACTTATTGAACTATGAACTATCTTTCATATATTATGTACACGTAGATTCTGGGTGGGTAGGTAAAGTCCTAAAAACAGCTGATGAAAAATACTGCCCCCATAGGCTTCAGATTTGCTTCCTGGCATACAAATCGAAGCCAAAGACCAGCTTTTTAGAATTTTATGAACAACAGGTAAGGCCAATGAAAATGATGACTTTACGGGCCTTCTTAACAAACTTCAACAATATATTTTTATGTCTCAGAAGTACCTACCTAAGCCTAGTCCGATTTCGATCAGTACGTGGCCGATATTAATATGGTTTTGTATGGATGAACATAATATTTTTTTAGTTAGATAAAAAAAAATCCTACCGGGGTTTGCTACAACTCCAATAAAGGATCCTTGTCTGTTCACGTATCTCAAAGGAATCCTTTCCTATCAGAAAATAATTTCCGCTCGGACCGCTCGGCGCTCGCTCGATCCGTCCTTGGCCCTAGGTCATCTATAACACACCTATACATAGCTATAGCTACAGCTGGAATCCTTAAGAATCTTCTAGCAAAATAACAAACGCAAAATCAAAAATGCTTTGGTTGTTAGAAAGGCGACGCGTTGATGTCTTTTGTTTTAACCTTTTTTTCGTAGACGCTCTACGCCGTAGCGTCTACGATGTTTTCAAGCTTTTTGTTTTGTTTTGATTCGTTTTTGTTTAAAATTAATGTGTAAGTGGTAATAATATTATTTTAACACGTTCCCTGTGCATGACCTACCTGGGTGGTGCATTTTGAGGTTCTCACTGTACTTGCATGACCCACATATTATGGGGAATGAGCTCTAACAAGTTCAACGGCTTGTAAACATGTAGGTACACGCGTGAGCTTATCCACTTATTCCGCATACACGTGTACCCAAAAAAAATAATTGACAAGAAAACTGGAGGCCTACTCATTTAGGGTTGCCAGTATCCTACCATTAAAAGTGCGTTTGCACGTAGGGGGTTGACTCCATAATCTTGGGTGCACAGGGAACGTGTTAAACAAATAGGAACAATATGAATGAACCTACATTCTAAAGACTTTTTTATATTTTTTAGCAGAATCACTTACAAGATCAAAAATTAAAGTATAGTTTACCAAGGAAAAACTAGTATCAAAGTCAGTGACCTACTTTATTTCCTGTTTACCAACAAATATTCAAAGCAACCAGAACCAATCTACTTTCTGTGGCAAAAAACTTAGGCCTTCTAACCAGCTGCAAAAAACAATGGATAGACAAAGTATGTGTTACGCAAGATGAAGTGTTTGAAAACACCATCGCCGAGCCACCATGAGGCCCGCCACAACAAAACTAGCAGCGGCTATGAAATATTCATAAAGAACAAAGAGGAAGTGGGAATCGATAGCCGTCAGCTGATCCGCCGCCCAATGTCACGACCGCGCCGCCCGCCCTACGCACCCACCACGCACACATCCGCACTCACCCCCACCGGTGTAGGTACCGCTACAGGCTACGCACACAAGGCGCACACAAGACATAAACGCAGTGAGCGAACAGCCTTCTCGCACACAGCAGGCGTTATGTTTTCTAGCTTAGTTCCGGCTTCGGCTGACCTATATTCTGGAAAAAATGAATGGAGGAGATATTAGTTGTTTTAAAAGTTTTCGGCATAGCTGGGAACTTAGCGGCGAAGTAGAGAGGACTTGGCTGTTTTTGTTAAACCGGTTATGTGCTAAATGCGATCAAAGTTTTTTCAGTTGATTCAGTCCAGGTGGCTTGATATTTAAAGTTTTTAAAAATAATTTCACTGATATCATAATAATATCATTTCACAGCTGCTAACACTATTAGATATTAGCAATAAAGATATTAAATTGCACATTTTCAATTTAAAATTTCGCATTTTTTTTCTGTCTTCGCCCTTACAATTCAATATTCAATGCTTTCGCTTTAAATAACCCATTCGTTGCAGATGTCATAATCGCACGGGTCAAAATGACCCGCAAATCCCATATTGCATGTGCACCCCATGGGGGTGTGATGCTTGCACAATAAATAATATCGATCCGGAGGGTCAAATAAAGGGTTCTAATGCGCATTATTCGACGTATTTGATAGAGCACCGTCATTCAGTGCTTCAATTGTGTAATATTTGAGTTACAACATGTGCACATGACGTCTACGTCCAACTGATGAATGGATTTGTTTCATTGTGGACACTATGTGGAAATACCAACTTATATTCATTTATTTTATCCATTGATGACCAACGTAAAATTTCCAATAATCAAGTTGCGCAATATCCTTGAATAGCATCAACCTACTATTTTGATTTTGTTCTATCCATATCTTCTTTCGATCCAGGCAAACGAAACTCTTCATAGAGAAGACACCTTGCAAAAATATAGAAAAAGTGTCGGTGCTTCAAAGCTAACCCTTACAATGCGTCACCGGGTCACTCGGTCCCCGTCTATCCAAATATGCAACATCCTAACCAAACAATGGAATCGCAGATGCTTGCACACGTTGCGCTAAATGTACACATTTCACCCAAATCGGGTTTTTATGCAAAAATGGGTTGCATCCTTGCATCGCACCTTGCAGCGCGATATTGTAGCGTCATCCGTCACAATACACGCTAATCTGATCACCGTCTCGCTCTATCGTATATCTGCATCCCCCTCTCCTTTGCAATTCATCCGGGCGGCTTTCCGGAGCTATTGACACTTTGGAATTAGAATGTCACGCGTGGGTGAGCGTACGTAACCCATTGTCCTCGCAATATTGTGCGGAGCCGACAGCGCCATTCGAAGGGTTGAACCATGTTATTTGCAAAACGATTCTACTTATTCTCAAATTGTAATAGTCGTTTATGTAAAAAACCTGTTAAATTCAAATATGGCTGCTGAAATAATTCACTAAGCTCTCCGAGCGCTGGCCAACGGTAACGCACTTAACTAAATAAGATCCTAAAGGATTGTGGAGTTATTCTTAGGAATTACCATCTTAAAGGAATTATAACACAAAGAAAACGATACAAAGGGTCGCTGAGGTGTAGCCGAGCTCTAACATAATGTGATACATACATTTTGATAGATAGATAGACATTTGTTTGATTTTGTGACCAAACGTGCCAATTAAATATTACTTAATGGAATTGTATGAGCTCAGAGCATAAACAAAGAGACAGTCAAAAGCGTCGAATATGTAACATCACGTACTAGTGTACTTCACCTGATAATGTGGAAGTAACAATCAGTCATCACTCAATCAACAATCAGATTATAAATAGTCAATCTCTGATTTATTACCCTCATAATTAGTTAATCATCATTAGTTATGTGCGAAATAAGATAAGTTACTACACACTCGTGTGTCGAGTTAGTCCGTTACATAACAGTAAATAATCCAAGCACAATATATTGATATGCAAAAAATGGCGAGCTCCGAGTGTTCTCATGGCTTATGGTCTAACGCCGATTCGCACAAAGGATATGGACAGCGGTCAGTCCATAAAGATCCGCGATTAAGGAAGGGGTCATCTTTGTCCAGCTTTGTGATACTTTACTAATGGGACCGCATTCCCGGTCGACCGGTACACGATACCAGATGACCCCGGGGCGCTACACCCCAGCTCGCATTATTTATACTTAATTTATTATTATTTTGATATGAGAGATGAAAGGGTTTGTCACAATGGAACGGGATTCCGGGTTCGGGCCGTTGGCCACTCGTGTGTCCGACGTGTAAACTGACCGAGGGGATCCAGCTTTGTTTATAGCCTGGCCCTTGGGAACCTGGCTGTCCAGGGCCTTGCTTGCAATCTACCTGGCCAAGGACAGAGAGGTTTCAACTGGATGTGTGGGCGGGAACCTGGCTGATACACTTCAACCTCAATTTTTATCCATATCGTTTTTCATCATGTAGCAACATTATGAAGCGAATCGATGAGATTTAGCTCTAAAACGCAAATTTATTGTAAATGTCCTTATGCTATAAATGTAAAAGACTCGTATTACGTAGCTACAACATTATAACTGTTTCCGACTACTTATTATTTATGCAATTCCAAACAACACGGACAATTGTCTTTCCCTATTCTTGAGTTCTCGTTTTAAATGGTCAAGCTGACCGGTTGGCGCTTCCCGGTTCCCATACATTGTGCGGCATTGAAGGGTTAACAATGCCCACAAAGGGGTGTGGACAGATCGCCACCGGTCAAATGGTCATTTTAATAGTCAAGGAAATGTATGAAAGGCCCTTTCTAGTTGTTGATTATATTATTTAAATGCCGGATGACCGTTATTCATCAAACTATTTTATGGGACATGAGAAAGTTGGGTTAAGACGGTGTTCTCAAGGTGGTCGCCTGCATGGGTAATGTGAAGTTATGTCTGATAAAAAGATTATATATACCTAATTTAAAATAACGAATTTTATACTCATAGCGAGTATACTGCAGAACAACTACCTTTAAAAACGAATTATGAAAGTAATGTAAAAAGGCAAAATTTAAATTATAACGGTCAAAGTTTTGTGTGAGATAGTTACACAAACTGCAAAGAAATACGACGGTCATTTTCATAATAATTAAAACCGTTTCTACATGCTGTAACACAAATTACTAAACCAAAACACATTTCATTTGTGATGCAAAAACACCCCGGTCTATGAGACCCCGAGATGAATCTGCATAATCATAAATTAGCCCTGCACTTTTTGCATCACAATCGCAAGACGTTCCCACAAAACAGGTTGAGTGCAAGTGCATCAAAGACTTTTCTAACTGACCGTTGGGGTACAAAGGGCCGGCGGGATTAATTGCATCAAATGCAGACGCTTGCAGGGTTAATGCAAATTTTAGATGACCGTTAGCCGGACAATGGGGGATGATGTTTTTTTTTGCTTCTTTATACCGTGGGTTTTCTAACGGAATATCTAGACTCTGGAATGTGGGAATTGGTAACGTAAGGTATATTTACCAAGATCATAAATCTGCGTTTAATCGATTGATACTTAAGACCAGAGTTCACCAACAGATGGTTAAATGGTTAAACGGTTGTTTTAACGTTTTTGACACAAGTTTTCATACATTAAACGTCAACGTTACCCGACATAGCAGCCTAATTGTCCGATTATCTGTTGATGAACACAGACGGATTGTTAGTCTGTTCTCGACTCGACCTCAACATTGACATTCTTTTATCCGCAGGGTCCCTCCCCCCCTCGCCCGCTGACAGCGGCGTCTCCGACGTGGAGTCTTCATCATCAGGCGCGGGCTCCGCTGAAGAACTGAAGGCGCGCCTGCAGCCTCCCCCCGCGCCCTTCCACGCCCCCTTCCTGCCCTTCTACCAGCACCACCAGATCGCCTCGCTGCACCATGTCGCTCATCCACGACCACCTGGTGAGTACTCTACTTAGTCATTATAGCTATGGACCTGCAACACCCACTATTGGGTACCTATACTTCTAAATAAGAGAGATTGGTTTGGCTGAGCAGCCCAAAGTGGATCTCGGCCTCTGACACCAGACAAAACTTCTCCAGGTTATCTCGGTTCCGAGCTGTTTCACGCCAGCTCGCTTTTCTCTGTTCCTGTTCTTAAAAATAAATGTGCCTTATTCTTTCTTGTGCCAGCTAGGCAGACCAAATAGCACAGTGAGAAAAATGATAGATAGATAGATAGAAAATTCTTTATTGCACACTTATCGATAGAAACAATACAACAAAACAGCTTAAAATCTAAGTGACAAGTGGCGGTCTTATCGCTCAAGAGCGATCTCTACCAGACAACCGTGGATGGATAGGATCATTGGATAGTACAAGGGGATCTGTGTGCTCATGAAAGTTAAATAAATAAATACTTTCAATATACATATATTTCGCATAAAATATACTACATACATAACATAAATGTCTAGGTTAGTAAACATAACAAGAACAGTAAACATAAAAGAAGTATAACTTTACTGCTGCTAACACAAAATTCAATCCTAATGCATAAAATTCCACTTTTTAAACGATAAAACAAAACAAATAGAGCAGCGCGTAGCAGAAACAATGATGTCCGAGGGGGAATCCTGATGATATAATCTTGAATAGACAAACGTAATTAGAATCTGTGCGCATCTGTTTATTTATTATCTGAAGCGTTACATTAATCAATGGTGCTTTACCACATATATACACCTACTTATTGATTGTTTATTTATTACGAGCAAGCGTCCTCGCTTACTAAACAATCGAATATCGAGATTAGGCATCATATCCAGTATTTTATGGTTTGAAGTTTCCAGTAGGGAGGTATTACGGCATAGCTGCTAGCGCCATGGTCGCGTAATAACGGAAAATACCCTCGAAATTATTATTTAAACCTAGATAGGTTTAAAGATACAATTTAAACCGAGATAGGTTTTTTTTACTCATTACATTTTTGACAATGCAGCTACCCCCCTAAATTATTGTTATTATTTTATGATTTAATGTTATGTGATTTTGAAATTTAATTATTATAATTATTTGACTTGACTAAGTGTTCCTTGTGAACCCATGGTATTAATAAATAAATTGAATTGAATTGTACAACTAGATACATATAACCGCACCGGACACCTCAATAATTAATGCAAATCCACTTGACATTGCACGGAACAAACCCAATTAAAACAAAACACGAATAACAAACAGGGGACAAAATGTCGAAATCTTGGAATATTCATACAGCGAGCCGATTACCGATACATGCCGAACAAATAAACGTACCTAGAGGCAGAGAATAGTGCTGTGGATGTCGTGGAGGTGACCCGGTGAACGAACGCACCCGGAAGGTCACCTTAGCTGCGCCGGCGCAGGGAATTTGGGAAGCGACCGCGCTGCCTTGCTGGTACTTTGCAATGTTAATCAACGTTCCGTTTGTCATTGGTGATTGAACTGATTTGCATTTTTTCATTTGTATGAGAATATAAATATTAATTCTAGTATTTAAATAAATTAAGATTTAGGAAAACAAACGTTTGCAGCAAGGTATTTAAGCAAACCGCGAGCTTACAGGATGTTCAATGGCGTGATGATGACACCCGTATGATTAATATTGTGGGCACGTTAGGTGCCACTCAGGACCGCTCCGTATCAGAACGAAGTGATCTCGTTCTCGCAGCAGTGTGACGCCGCGCCAGTGAGAAACGGTCCACCAGACTCGTTATCTAAATATAATGCATGAAGCTTTATCAGCTCACTTCCGGGGGCGTGCGAGCTGCACCCTGGCCAAACGCCAACTGGCCTTCTTAATACAAACATTACAACTCGCCTCAATATATTACATGTATTTATCTGACAAAAACAGCGGATACTGCGCTGCTGTTATTGTGTTTCTTTCGAGATATATTGACGCTGTTAATCGCGTGCCTCAAATAACTGGACGCTGCAATGTTTTCCGCTGTTACAATAAATGCCCCTTGTTGCCCCCAATGACGGAGTGCACCGTCACCGCAGTGAAATAGGCTGGAGACATAAGATTTGACAGATAACAAACACTATCCGGAAAACATAGCTTCGTCATTATCTGCAGGTGTGTAGTTGCAGGAGAACATAACGACATAAATAACAATGGCATGCCAATCGGCTTCAGTACTCGTTATTACCTTGCAATTGTATATTTGTAGACCATTCCGAGATGTGAATATCGTAGGATATCGATAGGTGATTCCGGTTTCCATGACACAAAAACAAAAGTTGCGACGACGGAACCAGTTGGCATGGCGATGCATCGCCCATTATCGCTACTTGGCGCTCCTCGCTCGTCCGAGGCCATTTGACATTGCGCAAGGTCAGTGCACCTAATGTAAAGATGCAAAGCTCCTGACGGTCCAATCCAACAGGCGCTAGGCCCTGTTATGCGGAACGCGTCGCCACCGCTACCGCCCTCGCATGCAAACACAACACTTTCGATTTTCTCGCACAATATTCTCTTACTAAACCATTCAGATTCACGAATTCAAACCTTATAATCACCAAGAAAAATAAAATTACACCTACAACATTATTCAAAAACGCTCATTTCTCCGATAAGAACCATTACAGATAGCGCACCGGAAAAGTCAGCCATTACAGCGTTTCAAAGACACGTCTTCAGTTGTTTATGTCACACTTTTGCTGTAATGTAAGACGACTGTAAAAATAATTTTACGACGTAATTTCAATTGCATAGACCAGCACCGAATCTCGTGAGCCAGCCGAAACACGAGTTTTAAATATAACGTAAAGATGCTGGATGCGATCTGTGAATTCCAAATGTATGATGCAATGAGGAAGCACAAATTTTGATGAATCTGTCAGACGGCAGGTGGCAGTGACGCTGGACACCAGATTAGCTGGCAACAGACTATTACTGAAACTCATTTCCCCTCATCAAAAGTTTCACACACACTTTTAAAACGGTTAATGCGTAAATTTACGCAATAAACGTTACGTCGAATGTGCGAGTTGCTGGAAGAACTGCAACGAGGATAAATCCTTCAAAAACAAACAGGCAAACCCATTTAATAATTTCGATATCAGTTGCAATGCCACACAAATAGCTCCATGTTGTTGTTCTAACCATCGCATCGTCACATTGACTGGACCACATGAATGGAAAGTACCTGCGGAGTTATTACTCATTATTTCTAGTAAACGGACCTGAAATTGCAAGAAGTGCTAGAGTTTAATTTGTATTTATTTAACTTACTTTAGAGTTGACTGAATTTGTGTTTCTTTCTTGTAGTTCACGACTGGTAGTTGCACACAGAGGAGGCCTACAAAGGTAGAGGCTCATTGATCGCATGCGCATAGCGCGAGGCTCATAGCGGCGTACCTAAATCGGCCATTGCTGTAACGCGGCACACACGAAATTTCGGTGTTGCAAACGTGAAGATTGGGCAACAGCGGTGGTACCGGCGCCATTGTCAGTCTCTGGCGAAACGTACACGACCTTCCTACTCGGATTGGGCAGTCAGAACCTGATTGTGCGAGTATGTACGCTCGTGTCATGCTCGTTTTACTTCAACCAGTTCACAAAAACACTGATTAGGCCAAGACCTCTCCGTTTCGCAATCCCTAATCTATATAATCGTCAACTTTTACAGCGACAAGTTATTGACTCGTTACCGTTTCAGCAAATTAGGCCCAATTTCAAAGCTAATTTAATACCTAATTGAATCCACGATTTCATGATTCAGCACTCATGCTAAACACGGTGACAAAATATTTTGAGGAATCGTTTGAATAAATATGCCTCTACTAAGCTCCGGCACAACTTGCTAGACAAAAGAAACCTTGGCTGGATGTTGGCAATTGCCAAATTGTGCTGATGTAGGTGGCACGATTGGCTGCAGTGTGCGTGCGATGCGCGCTAAATGCGTGGTATGCGCCGAGTCGTTTTTGAATGCGTTCCGGTGCTGAGGATTACGTCAGGTCATCAGAGATCATCGAATAATGAATTTATCTCTCTGCAACCAGTAAACTAAAACACACATTGAGAGGCAAATCATTCCTTAAAGGCAAGTAAAGTAATGCTAACATTTTTTCATTGTTAAAGCTTCTAGAATATTTTGTCGTGACCACGTACAAATGGGCATATCCGACTCCTAGCTGCTCGATCACGAACGGCTGACAGGATATGATAACGTGCCAGCTATACCCTATGCACATAAGTAGGTACACCGTTTATGCAAGTTACCAATTTAAAAAAGGCCTTTTGGCTCATCCGTATAATGAATCTTGCTTAAAATATTGCGTAAGAGAGCTCGCAAAAGTTCAGTTCAGACACATAACAGGTCTGTGCCTGTGGGCAGGATAGGTTTGTAATGTGTATGCGAACGAAAAATAAAACAACATTCTACACTACACAGTGCTCAATACATTTTCTGTGTGTAATTCTGCGCTGCCTAGCTTACACATTCAGCGCACGGAGTAAACAGAGTCGTCAATGTGACATTCGCAAACGAAATGGAAATTAAAATGATCGCCGTCGTATTCTGCAGCGCTGCATCGCGATAGCGCGCTGGTGTGCGTGTGCGCGCTGCGCAGGAGTGTGCGCGAGGTGATCGGCCCGATTCAAGGGCAGTGCAGCGCTAGCGCTCGCCTCGTATTAATAGTTGGCGACTATTTTCGCCTCGCCGACCGCTGGGGGACCGGAACGTTATTATTGACATTCGCAACTTCCAAATTGGATGTCTCTCAAGTGTCGCTACATTACTTCCTTGAGTCATCCTCAAAATAGTAAGTATGTTTTGGATGTCAACAAGTACCTACAATATGAAATAGCAAATACTTCAGTCAATAATCATCTATTGAAAGAGTAATTCGGCGATAAACCTATAAAATCTATGATATTCAAGGAAAATAACAAGTAGAGTGTATACTCAGCATCCTCAGCCTCACGCTCTCAATTTTGCCGACGAGTGATGGGGTGTCGATTGATTCATCTTAAATCATCGATGAAAGTGAATTTTCGCACGATATTCAAAGTATGCCAAATTATAATGAACACGTGTATAGGTAATTTAAAACAGCACGAAAGTGGCTCTTACTGTTTGGTTCTTATCCTCGTTTTACAGAATCGGGTTCAATAGTATCTTTAACGGAAAGAGGTTACAGTTCGTCAGTCTATTTCTCATCAGATTCCGGTTATTGGAATTTTCTTGTGTTGACGTCAGCGTTAAAGTTATAGATCCCAAATAGGTTAAGTAAAGGCACCGGTTGGTAAACAAGAACTACCCAGGCTGGCAAATATAGCGCGTTACAAGCGCTGCGGTTGCGGATCTATTTCCAGCGTGCGATTCTAAAAAGCAGTTCGTTCTTTGTTTGTGGACGGTGGATGGATGCGTCTCGCCGTATAAGGAAGAAGCGTCGCGCGCCATCTGTCGTACTGAAGGCGGTTGCGCAACCGGCGACCCAGTTCGCGCCGCGGCCGCTGCCAAACGCGCCTCGCCTCGACTCGACTCCTCTACAATTACATATTTCGGTGTCGCAACACCGCGGTCGCATCCGAGTTGAACGGCCCGCGACCTTGAGTGTTGCGCAGGCCTCGGCGCACGCGCCGCCGAAAGCGAAAGGACTCACGATCCCGAATCCTCCATAGCTCCCGTTACTCCCGTGCGTACGTGACCTATTTCCCGTATGTTATTATTGTGACAAAGACGCTGACCACAATCGATACTGGCCCCTGAATCACGGAGCTGCAGCGCTCCCGACGCGTCGGTGACGCGTGCGTCAGCTTCGCGCGGCGCGGTTCACACGCGGCTTCCTGCGCGGTTTCGCAACGCATCTCGCGCCAGCCGAGCCGGTGGCGCAACCTCTTCCGAAATACGCAGAATACGCGGAATAGCCCTGGCGTATCGAATCGTGAACTCGGAAAATTGCCGCGACCCAATTTCGCACAGGAATCTCAGCGCTCCACTTGTCCGGAAACTGTGCACGCTCGTTTTATGATAGGCGTAAACACGGGGTAGGGAGCGTCCATGCGGCCTACATACTCGCTCCGCTGGTTTCCTGGCCGTTTTAAAATTATCTGCTCGTTCCCGGCGGAGCGGCAAAAGGCTCGCCCTTCACGGGCCACGGCCGCCCCTGCCGCCTGCCACTCTAAATAGCATAATTCCATAACCATCGGTCGATCGGAGAATCGATCGCGATCGCGCGGCGACTCGCTATCCTTGTGTTTATGCGTCGCACTCCTAACCGGGTCAGTGTTAGGTCGCATAGCGCTGCATAAATAGACGCTTGGAGCTCCCCGCGGCGCCGCTGCACCGCAAATCCTCTCGTGGAACTGCGACTATTAAATTGTAGTTTCGCAATGTGTTTACGCTGAGCGTCATCAGCGGCCCACATGCCGCTGCCAACCGACGCATCCATGGTCCCTGCCGGTGGAAAGTGTCACGTTGCAAAACTTTATCTTTATAATAACCCGCGGTGTCAATGCTGCGGCCGGAGCGGGCCGTGGGAATATAGGCCGGTTAAAATTAGGAGGCGGACGTTTTACAAAATAGCTGCCGTTATATTCTTACTCATAATTAGACGATTATTGCGGCACGGTGGAGGCAGTCCGCACAACTGTCTCATCGAACTTTGATCAATACTTACAAGTCAGTACATTAAGGCACTCGCTCGTTATTTCAGATTCATGATTCCTGGTAAAGCCCTAGCAAGGAATTTATGAATACAAATAGTGTAAACTACGCACATTAAAATGGGTGAACCATTTAAATTTTCACCAGGCAAACTACGTCTTTTGAATTGAAAATTTCAGCTAAAACAATTGGAACAAATCTTGCTCAATTTTCCGTTCATTACAAATTACAATTTAAAAACACACGATACTAAAAAAGAAGTGCCATCTTTTGGTACAAAAAAGGCAACATACGCCGAAATCACAAGTCACAAGTCCAATCGATAATAATTAAATGAAAAAAGTCGTTCCGGCCTGATTGGTGGCCGTCAGGGTCGGATTAGGCAACGGATGGAAATCAGCACCAGCCTTGACCATTGCTCGCCCCTCAACCCGCTTTTTATTGCCCACGTCTTAACGACAAATATACTTTAACGACATTTAAGCAAATTATTAGATAAAAAGTAAAAATATTTATTTTGTCAGAACATAAAGAGAAAAAGATACAAGCATATAAAATAAACCTTAAATTAAAAGGGAAACTGACAAAATCGGACTCAACATGTGCCATGCCATGGTAGAGCAGATCGTGCCATAGCGCTGCAGCGCTGGTCTTATATAAAACAAGTAAACAATATTGTAAACGTTAAATAATCATCAACGAAAAAGTTTTGTGACCAAGAGTGGTTCTGGTTCCACTTTTCCTCAAAGGAACGTCACCAATGGCCTCTTTTATGGCTCTAAATAGGTAATGAAATGGAGTGAATTAGAAGAATTTAAAACTTGTATTTAGTAAATTTATATACATTAAAATATTTATTTAAAGTTAACGCGAACACAACAGAGTATTTATTTAGGTCACTGCAGACCATGCCGGATATACAGAAACGGAAATAGGTATTTAAGATGAACGGAAGACGAAAATTCAATTCTAGCACGCTATTACCCAGTTTGCAGTTTTTAAGACATAATCGTGAATTGAGTTTCTAATAATCTGAAGACTACCGAGTTGACCTACTGGGTTTCCATTCATCTATGCAGCTCTTTGTATTTTCTAACCTTTAACATAACTACATTTAAGGTAGAGCAATGACAAGTGAATTCCTAATTAATTTCAAGATGTTACTTTTTTGTAAACATGAACTACCTACTGTTTTATTATAACTAAAAATATGGTAATCAGCGTGCCTAGGTCAAAAGTAGCACCTTGTAAGGACGATAAAATCATAATTTCAATAAAAATACAAGAAAACCCAAACAAAAATGGCAGCTATGCAGAAGTATCAAACAACTTATTGATACACCGACTACCTAATACAGATAGGAGCGAACCGGTTCGCTGAGTACTTTTTGCTTCCTCCGTCCTATGTTCTGTTAGTTTATTTTCTTGAATGTGGCGTCAATTATGCGCTATCGGTAAGGAGCTACAACAATCGCAATCGCAAAGATGGTATTAGCCGTGAATATAATATAGAAAATAATGAACCAACTTAAGTCCGAGCTAGCAAACCAAAATTCTACCTACCAAGAGAGCATTTGGAGAATTGCAGACGATCTCATCACAAAGCCACCGCAAAATAAAGACGCTGAAATACTGAACACCAGTGAGATGAAACAACCTAATGTGATGAGTACCAGAACTTAGGCAAATAATTTACCTTTGCGCCAGTCCCTGGATTCAGTCCTCAAAGGAGCATGAGAATTACAAATTCAAACGAGAGAATTATCGTAAACCGGCAAAGTTAGCAGCGGTGGTGGGGGCGATAGACGAGTGGGGGGGCGGGCGCGGGAGCGGGGGGCGGATGGCTGCAACTGTTTGCGCGGCGCAGCGCAGGCAGTGGTCAATGACACGGCGACATTGCATCAACGCGCGAAGGTCACCCCTCCCGCCACCACCGCCCGCCAGCGCCCTCTAACGCGTCTCGCAAATTCCTACACTTCCTTGCAACAGGACGCCATTTTGGATCAATCACTGGCTCCCCAGGATATCTTTGTGAGAATTATTCTAAAAATAAAGCAAAAATGCTACTGGATGTCCGCTCCGAATGCTCCGGGAAAGCAATGGAATTAGCATTCTTTATAAATTATGCAAACACTGCATTTGGTGTAAAGTTTAATTAAAAGAGCTGGTGGAGTTGAGCATGGAGCGTTATCGTGTATGCTCGAGTAGAGTCGTAGTGACGATATGACTCTCCGAGGGGCCATTTCCTCAAAGTGACACGGCTGCACTGAAACTACGACTCCGACATTATAATGTGACCCTTTTATTAAAAATCAACAACAACCGCAGGTGTAACACAACATAACAATCGATTAGTTATTACAATACAAGTAATTAAAATACAAAACATTGCAAAAAAGATTGAAATGTCACGTGTAGCTACATGAAGAATACACATGCATTTAGGAAAAAAAACAAAGATAACGAAAACGTGTTTGAAGATGACTCTCAGTCACTTCTAAAATGTATAATTTCGGATCACGTCACGTGTTGTCTTTTATTTGATAAGATATCTATCATGCAACACAATTACTACCCAAGATCAAATTGAACAGCATTCCATGACCAAGTCACATTGCAACTGTAGATACCCATCTACAGTTGCAATGTGACCCATCAGACTGGTAGAAGACCACCTCGTACTTCATCATAGTTAGGTAGGTACCTACTAGAATTATTACCTACACGGTAAAATGGTTACATTCTGTCGTATCAGTGAATGCATTTATCAATATTAAAACAAAAAATGTTTTCACAGTTGTTTTACGTAAGCGAGGTGCTCGAACTCTTAGCAGATCACCTTCGGTGCGTCCCAAACTATAGGTTGAGGTCGAGGTGTCGTATCGGCAATAATACTTATCGATAACATAACACCGCTGCGCTCGACAAACAAGATGAGGGACAGCACTAGTGCAGAGCAGAGCGAGTCCACGCAGCGCGGGAAACTCGCAATGTCAAACGTTCGGTGCTGTTGGCGACAATGTCAGTGCCAGGTTGGAAATTAAATTGTCTGTATATTAGTCATTCTAAAAGTTGGACTCAACGCTAAATGCGTAATTTCAAACGCTGTAAAATAAATTTTGAATCTTTAACGCAAAGCTTTAACGATATGGACACACAGGGTGTTCGGCACAATGTTTGTCTTATGGAAACTGGGGTAGGTGGAACCAAGTGCAATAGCTTGGTGGCTTTTCCAACCCTGAAAAGCCTCTGCTATTTTTAAGATTTTTTTTAATTAGAAGATCAGAGAAACTTTTCATAAATCTAAAGTTGAACTCTCAGCTCATTTTCACTTTTCAACACTTTTCATGCCCATAGCTGCTTTATTTACCTAGATCTCTCGTAAATATTGATTTCATTAGTAAGGGCTAACATGCCAAATATAATTTAAAAAAAAATGTAATGCATGTTATTTCGTAAAAATAAAGTTACAGCACTAATAAGTTAAAAAAATTGAAAAATCTAAAAAAGAGCCGAGAGGCTTTTTAGTGTTCAAAAAGCTGCCATGGTTACTCTCCACTTATGGCTCACTTATTTCCATATGACAAACGTTGCGCGGAACACCATGTATAACTTCCGGTTATCCATAATGCATTGGTAAACAATAAATCGTATTGTCATAGTGATATGAACGCTTGGCGACATAAAACCTATGTCGTGACAGGTACGATAAAGACAGTATGGCGACTCGTATGGTCTCGCAAGACAAAGGCGGAGGCAGAAGCAAGAAGCAGCAGAGCAGTGGCAGCGTGACCTATCTCTCAGAGCTCTATCTGTGAGCCTGACCTTCCACAACACAGACCTTTGCTTCGCCTAAATAAACACTCATACACACATAACTGCAACGATAACTGTGTCCGGTGTGTTGTTTGCATTAAAAATGACACAAGATAATGTATCACCCTCCATGTTATCTGAGGCTATCGCTATATTCCTGGAAATTATAGTTTAGGTAAATTATTTACATATACCAGTCGAAATCGCACACGAAACTGCCATAGGTACAAACAAAAATAAAGAAATAGCTGCTATGAGACAAAAATGTTACGTCGATAAGTAGGGACTTCCCGTTTAGATAATGAGATTTGTCTGGAATGCGTAGCGAACACTCATAAACACTAATGATTACAAACATGAACTAATAAGTACTACACAGTTTAGGCATGAAAGCGCAATAACAGTTTTGAAAAATATGAGAAAGATGTTCAAAGCACCTAATATTTATGTACATGATCTTAAATAAACCAAAGTGGACAATAGCTCGTAAAATATTGCAGACGTCAAAATTTTGGTACTTATTAAACAATAAAGGACCATTGGGTTTACTATACGTTTTTATAAATCGTTTCAAACCGCTCTACCATATTCGTCAAAGTTTGCGCAGTTGGTCATAGATAGATAGATAGATAGATAATACTTTATTCATCACCTTAAAAATAAAACTAATTTTACATATAAACTAGAGAACAGTAATGGAACTGGCGGCCTTATCGCTTAAAGCGATTTCTTCCAGGCAACCAAAACGATGGGAGAAAAATACAGGATGGCGGTGCAACTTAACATTAATCTAAACTATTAATACTAATACACATAATACCTACTAAACTAATACACTAATACATACAAAATTATAATTATACTTAGTAACTATAGTGAACATGCTAACTAGTGTGACGTGACATTCAAAAAGTAATTAAAAACTTTCCTTTTAAAAGTGTGAGGTGATGTGGACTTCTTAATATCCAATGGCAAATCGTTCCAAAGTCTGACAGCTTGAGCAGTGAAAGAGTCGCTGTAAAAAGATGTTCTCTGTACTGGAGATGCGAGGAGCAGAGTATCCGATGACCTTAGAGAGAGACCGTGAGAAGAATGTAGAAACTGAAATCTCTCCTTAAGATAGGACGGGGAAAGGGGGTTGAAAAGTATAGAGAAAAGCAGAGACAGAATATGCAGGTTACGGCGCTGGCGAATAGGGAGCCATTTGAGCTGGGCTCGGTAGGCAGACACATGGTCGTACTTACGGAGGCCAAAGATAAACCGGATGCACACATTTTGTAAGCGCTCCAATTTATTGAGCTGTTCCTCTGTAAGGTCCAAATAACATGCATCCGCATAATCAAGGACAGGTAGAAGAAGAGAATGGGCAAGAGCAGTTTTGGTAGCCGTGGGCAGAAAGTTTCTCAATCTCCTCAGGGAACCAGCAGATGCAAACAGCTTTCGACTGGTTACCTCCATCTGCGCCCCCCAAGACAGAGTGCGGTCAAAGATAACCCCTAAGTTCTTGATAGTCTCGCTGAAGGGGATTACTATCCCATTAAAAACAACCTGTGGAATTGCCGACCAGTCCAGATTACACAAGGTTCTAGAGCTGCCGACTATTATTGTTTGAGTTTTGGAAGGGTTAATTTTGAGTCCATGGCGTTTGCTCCATTCAGTAATATGACGGAGATTTGTGTTTGTTGTTTCTATTGCACTAGAAATATTACTGAGTGGAGCTTGGGTATAAATCTGTAGATCATCAGCATATAAGTGGTAGGACATGGAAAGATTTTGAGAAATAGAATTGATGAAGATTGCGAAGAGGAGTGGGGATAGTACGCCACCTTGAGGCACGCCAGCAGAAGTAGCACACCAAGACGAGAACGACTCATCGAGGCGCACGCGCTGGCGACGGCCATGCAATGTCATTGACAATGAATACAAAATTTTGCAAATTTTGCAATAATTTGACATTGTTCTGCATATATTTGAGTGTGCCTTCCGTATTTACCTACTTTATTTTATAATTATTGTGTCTTTTTCACAGATTTTATAATTCTATTCTTCAATTACTTAAGTGAAACTAGCAAGCCTACCTAGTTTATGTTGATTGATATGGAACACCAGACGAAGTCATCTGTGCTATTTGCTTTAGTATTTTTTTATCCTGATATATCCTTAGTCTTCTCTGTCTTGTGCTCAGATTCCGAATCGCTTAGTGGGGTTTCCACCGCGTAAGGGTGGTAAATGGTAGGCAAGACGGACTCCTTTTAAATGAAATAGGTAAACATTTTCACCAACAAAGATTTTTGTCTGTTGATTCCCACCGCAAAAGGAAAATGAGAAAAATGAGTGAGCGGAGTGTTATCAGTGCTTTCTGCTCGCTCAGTCCTTTCATGCTCGACTGTTTGTTGGTGGAAATACAAGTATGCAGTTTACTCTTGCGAGCTGAACGGAGTCCTTAATGAGTCCGCGGTGGAAACAAGGCTTTTGGCTTGTTTTTTTATTGTCTAAAAGTCCTTTTCAATTTCTTCAGTCCTGTCACTGTCCATTATGGTTGTATGTATGTATGTATGTATATAAGTACTGCTAGGTAGGTAGGTAGATACTTTTATCATGAGCGTTCTGTTGCTAACGTAACAGACGTTACGTTAGCAACACAACAACACAACTCTTGATAAAGTTTTATATATTAGCAAAACAGCATTGATACCTAACAATTGCATTAACTGATTACAGCTCGATTACAGCAATGGTCAATGACATGAGGTATTGCGACGGTTACGCAAGGCGAGGTAGAACTTCAGAACCAGTCCTGATAACTTAAATAAGAGCTCGGCTTATTACGAGATTGTCACCTCATACATGCAAAATGCAATTCTTTTTTTACTACAACGCCCACGTTTTGAGGCCGAGCCGCAATAAGGTTGCTCGCTCACCGGGGTCGATCGCCCAATATGTAGGCAGATACATGATTTTAATCTATCTTACGGCGATATATCACTATCGCTTTTGACGGAAAAAGTGCACAATAGCTACATATTTTTTAAATCATTCCTATAGAAAATAGTATAACGTATCTATGTAGGTACCTAGTTATTGACATCGTCGCTTCTAATAACACATAAGTTACATTGCTCCGTTACGTAGAGCTGCAAGCGCAGTGCTGACCTTCCATAACACGGCTCTAGTTCACCGCATGCGCCCGCGCACAAATAGAACGCGCCATCTTTGTTTTTCAGCTTCAGTTCCACATCTTGCATCGGTACTTTGTTATGCGTGTTTGTTTGTAGGCACTATAGTTATGTTTTATTATTGTTATCAAATTTTGTAATGGATCAAGTTAATGTCACCTTCGTAAAAGATAAATGCAAATGTTAATTATCTAGTATCCCGGTACCGAAAGGCACCAACTTTTAAATGAGATAAAGTATTTATAAATTTTCCGTAAATTTTTCGTTGACCTGTATCGGAGATAATGAACCTGCCTATATCTTCCACATATCCGATTCTTTGTGCTGAAGTTGTAGTTGGTATGTCAGTGGTCGGATTGGTTGTTCGTTGTGCGAACTCCCGTATCGTCGGGAGTGAGGCGGGAGCGCAGGGATGCGCGCGCTCATGTGTGCGTGTGTATGTGAAGGTCAGCCGGCGGCGTCATTTCCTGGTCATTGCCTGCGCCCGCGCCGGCCGCGCCGCGACTCCTCGCAATCTCACAAACACGCGCGCCGCTTTCCGGTCGCACAGGAAAACGTCCCTAGATCCCTTTCACTATTTCCATTCCATTCCCAACGAATATGGAAAAAAATAATCAAATCAACCACGCATGCAGCAATCTTGCGACGACTCTGATTACATTATCTCTTCCGCCAGCAGAAATAGCTGCAGATAAACAAAGAACACATAATTTTTGCACGATTTCAGTTGCTTTGAGGAAATGTTCTCTCCGCCTTATCTATCTAATTCTTTTATCGTGAGCTAAAACACATTCGATAGCATTTTGCAAGCTGATAATGTTTCTTAGTTGTTATTGTCGTTTATGAGTGTGCACCGATTGACGTAAGCGCATAGCAAATACGCACATACAACTATTGTTCTTCCTGGATTGTCCTAATGGCACTTGTTAGTTAGACAATAAAACAAAAGCATAAGGAAAGTGACTCGAGACAACATCGATGCAAAAGCCCGGGAGAGTGTGCAGGGGAGCGCGACCGCTGGCATTAAAACACGCTGGCCGTTTGTATCGCAAGAGGTTTGTGGGGTAACCCATTTATTGCGAGGCGGGATGCGCCGGAGCAACCGGTTCCTTCCCCTCACCCCCCACCTGGGTCGTTCGCACATACGCATCCGGGAGTGGATCCATCCATCATCGGCGCGCACGCAGAAAACGCCTTACAGCGCAGGGATTAGAGCTCACTTCGTGCTAAGAGTGGCGTCGTGCGATTTTCTTTCTGTATGTAGGGGGATAGAGTAACTAGGCGCGCGAAGACGCGGGCGCAGCGCGCCGTAACCTTGATCTTGCAGTGCATCCAGTAGGAACGACCACCGCATTCGCTAAAAATAGAGTCGCCAGCGCATAAAATGCTAGTTTTTTAGCCCGTTTTGTTCGCTTCCCAGGCTCGCTAGGGATTTTTATAGGAACGTTCGTGGAACGGTTCATTAAATTGTAAATACCAGGTACCTACCTACGGCACTGAGCCGCGTTGCCCGATGCTTTCGAGACCGTTATCTAGTCGAATTATGCGTTTGTGCCAGGGCTCTACCAATTGCCGATACATTATCATTTTATCCTCTCCATCATTATTCGGAATTTACACAGATACAGAATATCGCGTAGGCACAGAAATTGTTTACTCATTCCACATTGATAAGAAATCGCTCTCGACAAATATTAATTATTTGTAAGGATGATATAACTCATAGTTCCTGCATCGTTCCCTTCGTTTTCAGATTAGGTATATGTACATGTATATTTCTTAAGCTTCAGTCTGGTTCCTTGCCGACCTCTGTGGCGCAGCGGGCGAAGGTCCGCCTGCGACGCAGGAGGTTGCGGGTTCAATTACCGACACATCCATGTATTAAGTATATCAGTTATATCTTATCTAGTACCCATTAAGGGAGTATATCCATACTAGGTACTGGTACGTGACCCATTATTTAATATTTTAATCACCTGTGATACTGAATGAAAAACTATGTTTGTCCGGAACCCAATGAATTAATAAAGATCAAACTTTCACTCCCACACCCACTAGTAATTCAGAGCAGAGTTCAAATAAAACCCTTCTAACGAACGATGATTGGATGGAGAGGGGTACCTACTACCAAAAACAAATTTAATAAGAAATACCTGGCGTCTTCACTAACGTGTTCGTAATGTAATGATAGGCAGAGCCTGCAGTTCACGCAGATTCAGTGAATTACCAATAACCCTGTATATGTATGAACAAACGCTAGTTTCATTCAAATTCGTTTTCCGCTTATGACTAATCTGAACAATAGACCGGTGAACAATAAATCGTATAAAAAGCTCGCCAATCGCATTAGTAGGTAACAATGAGATAGCCATAGACCCCATAATGGGCGATCGCTTGCGAAATAAATATCACGACATATCAGAAACAGTAGGTATCGAGAGCTAACGTATTGTACAGCAGACACGTGTCAGCGCCGGAGTTCGTTGACCGAAGATAAGGCGCGCGAAAATATACGCAAGTTAGATAATATTAGAAAAAATATGGCGGAACTACCGACTGGCCTCGCGCGATTGTTTACTGCGCGATTACTAGAAATAACCATGACACATCACTTCTACTTCAATCGATATCTACTGACGATTAAAATATAGTAGTACTTACTTTTTCTCCAAAATTCGGCCTGGGTGAAATTATAATTATAATTATACCTACTTCATGTAAAGTAGTACATAAGTACTTCTTTAAATAAAGTAGCATAAAAACCGCACTACGATGAACAAAGACTTCAATACTTGCGCTTAATAAAGCAATAGATCAATGCTAATAATAGCATAATACCTACTAATACCTACTATAACAAATTAATAGGAAAGCCAATACTTATAATAAAATGCTCTAAGAAACTAGGTAAACCGCAAAGTTGACGTGCCTAGGCTAGGTAATACAGTTTTCCTCGTAATTAGAACTGGGCTGGGCGCTTCATTCAATAGCTCTGTAATTGCAATTTCATTCAAAGAGTAATAGTAATAGGTACCTCGTAGATAACGTGTTGGTAGATAATTTCCGGCACGTCCATTTGCTACGTATAATATTGTAAATGGAATTATAGTTATGACGATTTCGCAACAAACCTCAGGAAATCCCGGATGAAGAAAACATATCACGACACACACTGAATCATTGCAATAGTAATAAGATTCTAGGAATTATGAAATAAACTAAATTTTAAAGCTTTGTTCTATATAAAACTGTGCCAGCCAGTACTTCCTCTAAACCGTAAGAAAATCGCAACGGATTCGAGGTAATTAAAATACAAACAACAGTTTTATGAGAGAGAATTTAACGAGTGAAGTTGAATTTCAGTTTGAAGTTTTTAAAGCATCGCGAGCATCGGTTGAAAACTTTATTTAATTTCCGATGAATCAATTCGATTTGTGATACGATCGGCTACGGGTCTTCCAAGCTGCTTTAGATTCAACAGTAGTAACACTTAGAACAGGTTAACACAACTTATAAAAGTGCTGTAGGTTTCAGAGAAACGTTTGAGTCGTTGAAGAATATATTTAATTCGTTACTTTCAAAATAAATTCAGAGTTTTATGTGAAAAACTCAACAGAAAGACGTAAAATGACTCAATTGCATTCCAAAGACTTATTTTTATTGAGGAAAAATAAAGGGAACAGTGGGGCCAACAGCACGAGCATTGAGGTCAAGGCGCCGATAGCGGCCGCTGACGCAATCATATCTGCTGCTTTTACATTATCTACACCGATGTATTAGAATTACACACCACCGCAGGAAACAACACGAGTGGCACACTTTCTTATCAATGAATACACGAAATAATTTAATCGATAAATATGTATGTAATTGGTCTTTCACGTGGATATGAAAACTCTGAAAGTGTTCATTGATCTGTCCCCGATGTAGGTGCCGGAAATATACATAGAGCACTCAATTGCCAAGTCGTTTTCACCGTGTCTGCTAGCTACAGTATCGGAAAATGTTTAGAAAATATTATTTATAGAAATTCGCAATGGCGGTCTCCAAATGACCCGTCGAACCTGTTTTCTCCTCTTTCTTTATTATTACGAGTTTGTCATTTTATATGTTATGTCTCATTTTCTTAGACTTTTTTCTGTTTGCCTTCTGCTCGTGACATCATTATTGCATTTATAGATTAGGTATTATTATAGGTATTATATATATTGTAGGTATTATTAAAAATTTTAACTTTAGGCAGGTCCGCGACTATTTATGCTTCCATTGTAATGTTTCCTATTGCGATATAAATGTTATTGCCAAATTGTATTATTAAAATACTGCAGGCAGTTATGACAACACAGATTGTCCTAATCTCGTGAGAGCTAACTAGTCCCACAATTGTTTAGCGCACTAATTAGTTTAATACACAAACGTTTGTATTATTGCAGAGCGATCTTTGCATATCTAAACTCTGCGCCTGCTTTGAGACAATGCTTCTCAAATTAGAACACCGAGATAACTGTAGCAAACACCTAAACTAAACTATAAACAATGTTTGCATGGAAATGTTTCTTTTATTTTCAGTTTGAACTGCTTGTGACGTATGTGTTTGTTTGTTCTAGTGAGCGGCGTGAGCGAGCGCGAGGGCTACGGGTACGGGTACGGCGGCGGCGGGGGGCACCACTTCGCGGCGCCGGCACCGCCGCCGCTGCCGCACGACGAGCTGCCCTACTCCGTGTTCGACTTCGGTGACTACTCGCGCCAGCCCTACCACAACAAGCTGAAGCCCAAGAAGCGGCCGCGCGCCGACGGCCCGCCCGCGCCCGGCGTAAAGCGCAAGTCGCGCGAGGGCTCCACCACCTACCTCTGGGAGTTCCTCCTCAAGCTGCTGCAGGACCGCGAGTACTGCCCGCGGTTCATCAAGTGGACCAACCGCGAGAAGGGCGTCTTCAAGCTGGTCGACTCCAAAGCGGTGTCGCGCCTCTGGGGGCTGCACAAGAACAAGCCTGACATGAACTACGAGACGATGGGCCGCGCGCTGCGGTACTACTACCAGCGCGGCATCCTCGCCAAGGTGGACGGCCAGCGCCTCGTCTACCAGTTCGTGGACGTGCCCAAGGACATCGTCGAGATCGACTGCTCGCTCGCGTAGAGTGCTCTAGTGTTGCGAGTGCCAGTGCAAGGGACGAATCTCCAGTGCGTGCGCCGCCGCCGCGCCGCCGCCGTCCCGCGACGGTCGGACGACGCGGCCGAGACGACAAGGACTATTTTCATACGTAACTACCTACTTGTAGTTGAGTAGCGTATTCGTTTCGCTCTTGTCTTGCATAACATTTTCCAGTAAAATCTATTTTTCAATCATCATGCATTACGTTTTCGGATCGCTTCTAAATAATGTTATTAATATTTAAATGATTATACCTATTGTTCTCAGATCGACGTAATATTAACTTTATTATTGAATTTAATATTTATACAAAAATAGGAGAGACGAAATTGATTGCTCAAATGTTTATATAGGTACCTATTTTTAGGGTATTTCAGAAAGAGGAACACTAAATTTGCTAGATGTTATATGGTACGGAGTGATTTTGTATAATGTTGAGAAGAATTTTTAAATGTTTGTAATGAAGTTTGTATGTACGTATAGCATGTTTAGCACGAGCCGAGCCGAGCCGCGGCCGCGCGCTAGTGCCGGCGGCTCGGCCTCTGGACGAACCAGACCTTCCTACCTCAAAACTATGCGAAACAACCCTTCATATGAATATACAATTTACGATATTCTAACACTTTTTACATACAAATACCTTTGCAATAAGAATATTAATATATGTAGTCTTAAATGAGAGTTTATTATACAGAAATATTTACGTAACAGATTATTAATGACTACAAAAATTACGTATTTTATTATGTTCAGATGGAATAATGTTATTAACTTGTTTGGTGCTTTTTACGGCCATTTCATATTTACACGTTGTTACAAACGGACACTCCCAGCTGTTATCCTCTTCTGTTACTTCTTTACTAGATAGTTGTGGATCTACAGGCCCTTCATTGTTACGTAAAGAAAGATCGTTTTAATATATCTAGGTGTAATCTGTTCCTTCGTTGTCTATAGTCTATCTATCGTATAGTTTGTGTATAGTCTCTGTCGTCTGTTCCAAACCGAATTTTGCAAATGATATTATATTTTGGGCGTTGACAATTTGTGGAATTGTAAGTAAATTCTACCGAGTACTGAACCTACTGCCAACTTCTGTTACTGACATAAATCATAGATAAGGGATATTCGTGAGTTAATATTTGTGTTAATTATAAATAGATGTTTACTAGGTAGGTACTATAAGTGAGCTGTTTGGATGAACATGTTCTAGTTTATTTGGTTTATTTAAAGTATCGTAGGCAAGTCGGGAGAGGTCGCGCGCATACAAACAACTACATATCACCAAAGTTGAACATTATCTTATTGTACCTACTCGTATCTCATACTGAATTACTTCATCTGCATATCAGGAGCTGATCGTATATATCTTAGAGGCGTGCGATCTCTATTTTTTGTTACCTGAATAAATATTATAATAATTAATTACGATTTGTGGTCCAATGTTATGAATCATAATACTTTATCTAGATAGTTTATATCGAATGGTTGAATAAGCATAGCCTAGTTCACTTCGACAGACAACAGCCAGACATAGCGAGACGATTCCTCTAGCTGTCAGGGTTTCGAGGCGACATATATGTTTACTGATATATGTATCTGTAGAGTACCTACCATCACCGAAAGCGAAACAGTTGTCGTGGAGTGTATATTAAGATTTGGCAAAACGTCCGCTCTTTCGGCAAGTATTCGCTTTACTGAACAATATGCAATATTTTTATATTCTTTAAAGTTATATCAAATATTAGAGGGGTAAAGATATAGAAATATACAGATAGATAAATATAAACCTTGCGGAAGGAGTGGCCGTTTCGCCGTGAAACTGAAAAGGGTCTTTGAAGCCTTAGGAGTAGAGCAGGAGTAGGAGAGAGTGATGGGTGCTAGGTAGACGGGGCCGGCGCGGGCGACGAAGAGCTGCGATACCCAGTGTTAGAAATAGGTATATTCTTTATAGATGAAAGATCTCAGTGTCCAACTTCTTTGAAAAAAACCAGTGCCCGGTCATGTGATTACAAATATATATTCGAAAGTTTGTAATATTTTTATATTATATAATATAGCTAGTTGGAATTCTCTTTGACTTTCGTTGTGGCACTATTTCTAATGATTTTGTAAATATAGTTGTAGGTTAACTTATTTATTTGTGAAGCAGCGGGGGCGGCAGCCGCCTGCGGTTCTTTTCCTTTCTAGGAAAATTTCGTTGTATAGGTTACAAATTTTATTGTAAATTATCTTTATAATTAAATTGGAATCAGTAGGTAATGAATGGACCACGTGATTGGATGGCGAAACGCTCTCAGAATTTATAATTCGGCTAGTGTGTGATGCTAATCGATGTGAGATAACTAGTTACCGGTTGTAGGGAAAATGTTCGAGCAAGCATTCTAAATAATGCTCTGAAAGGTTTAAAATAATTTTAGTCGAATTGATGTTGTTGGAAAAATCAAAGTTTCTAATTAATAATGTACTTAAATTTTCAATGTAAATTTTAATGGCACCTCGAGAAAATTTATTGTTAAATTATTTTAATTTGAGCCTAGTCTTAGTATCATAATTTGATTAAATTAATTAAATTCGGACGGTGTGATTGGTACGTAGAGAGTGGAGGTGGCCAGGACACCAGTCGGCTCACGGTGTTGGTGCGGAGCCCCGGCAGCCCGGGGCTCCGCCAGTTCTGAACCAAGCGCACACCTCGGCCATGCACTATCAACTGTACTGCTAGATACGTACACGATAATAATTGCATGGAGCAAGAGAAGGTTAGTGATTGGTATCTACTGGGGGAGTACCTATGGATATGAACGATGTTTCTAATATAATTCGATGTTTTCTAATTCGTCGATAGTTAATGTCCAATATTTTAATACGTAATTCATTCCGAATGATTGTTGTTGAATGTCTTTATCGGGATCGAGTTCTAGCTTAAGTTTCCGCTACTATGAGGTGACGTCTTTACTTTATGCTTTCAAGAAATTTTACAATGTTCTGAGAGTGCAGTGCGTTTCAGTGATTTTGGGTTATATTTTGCTTTTAGTATAAACAGTTTAAAGTCCGATTCATGTTAATTTTAATTTAGTTTTTAATTTTACAAAATACTGTATTTTCTCCCCTATAGTTAAGTTATTTTTCTATGTATAGTTAGTTATAAGTGTAAATGAGTTAGCACATAATTCTATGCATGATGATAATATGTTAAAATAAAACTTAAAAAAACACAAACTCTTGTTTTTTGTTAATTCCAAAATGTCCCTGATTAAACTTCCCACGGAGAGGAGGAAGGTAGGAAAAGTATCTTTTTTGACTATTAGGAATAAGTAGTCAATCTAAGATTGCTAGAATGAGTGGATTCTCATCAGAGCTAAACTTAGTAACCATATTAGGATAATGAAAATTCTTTGAATTTTAACGAAATTCAAGGAAATTGCAAACATTTGCTACATAATAAATAGGTAAAAAAGCGAAAAGCGTGGCGCTAGTGGTTAGCAAAATTAAGTTTGAAGCCGGCTTTTGACTATGGGATATAATATAAATTACATCTTGTGCTATATATTACATCCCGCGGTTGCTGTTTACACTGTGAGATATATATTTTGGAGCACACAATGATCAGTTTACACGTCTGCACACGAACGCCAACATTCAAACGGAGGGCGAAGCGGGGGAGGCGCGGTGTCCGGGGACGTGAGGTAAAATATACACCTTCAAATGACCTTCAAATATCGCTCACTCGGTCGAAAAAATATTTATAGTTTGGGATGTAATATATATTATAGCACAGTGTAAACGGTGCCATACAAAATGTATGGTGAGCGATAAAATATTATATCTCGGGATGTAATATATATCCCATAGTGAAAAGCCGGCTTTAGTCTATGTATATATATATCTACTAAGCGCCACGCTTTTCGTAAACGAAATAATCTGGTACTATTCGACAGGTTTTTCCCCAAACTCAATTCAATCAATCAGCTTCAATCAGCAAATTCCGTTTCCGTTCTATATTTCAAAGAGGAACGCATGCTTTTCTACGATATTCTTAGGCTGCGTTCCGTTTTACGCTTAAAGCGCTCATGCGCGGATGAAGTCGTTCCATTTCTACTTTCAGTGCGCTGAATGACCGTCCACTTCGCCCCACCCCACGCGCGCACGGGAGCAGCACTTGAATTGCCTCACCTTTCGATACAAGGCAGCTCGTGCGTTCCTACGGGCGACATCATTTGGGCGCGAAATTTCAAAAGTGGGCGTGTTGTTTGTTTCCAGCATAAACTCGTAGAGTACTCGATCACCGCGGCTAATACACCGCGTATAATTTGTATAATTTGACAAATTATAAATAAAATGTTTATCTGTTTATCTAAAACTGGAATAAACTCTGACATGATTTTATGCTCAAATTTTTGGCGTTCCATTGCAACGATGGCATCGTGGGCACCAGCGCGCTCAGACGAAACAAAACGCAGCCTCGTGCGCGCTTAGATCGTGGAGCGCCTGAGCGCTTTAAGCAAGAAACGGAACGCAGCCTTACTGAACGCATCTTCAATCCATAGACAATTCCTGACGTGTTGTTGTTCTGTCAAAGCTGTCAAATGCTTTGACGTGTTTTATCAGTTCATCACAGCTATCACTTTAGTAATTTCACAATTTCTTGTGAAATTTTAATATTTTACTTATAATGCGAAGAAAAAAGTAGTTCGGGCTGTTGATTATTAGTTCCGTATGTTCCGCTAAGTTTTGTGCTAAGAAAAGACAATTTGTTTAGATTCAAAATGGTTTTAATGACTATGATCGCTAGGGTCGTAGACGGCTTGCCCCTGGCCGCTACAATGCAAGAAGATGAGCAAGTAAATGATATAATTACCCGTAAAAACCGCTTCCTGAATATTTCCAGCACTTTCTATTCGTATCATTTGTTTCCTGTTGAATAGTCCCTAGACTAGACGGTCTGAAAACTTTGCTTACGTTTATGGCGATTACGCGTTTGTTTATTTGATTTTTCCTTTATTTCCTTGTCAGTTTTTATTTTTCCGTTAAAAATTTATAATTTATTTTGCTGTGGTGGTTTGCAGAGCGGATGTAATATACTCGAGTACCAGAATCAGGCCAAAATGCTGTTTAGGAAGTTAGGACCTCAGTCACCGTCGCGTTGCTCCATCGAAACCGGGCCCTTTCTCTTCCAGTGAGTTCCACCGCTTGTTATGTTCAGTTTCTTTATTTTTTTGTGTTTACTTATATTTCACTCAGGTTTGCACATAACTTGCCTTGTCATGGTTCAGAGACTGCTACGATTCTAGGACAATGAACTGTGTGACTGCAGTTAACATTCTAGCCTGTTTGGATGTTTTATTTGCTGTTTCTCAGCAATTCACCTCAAACTGTTATGTTAAAAATAGTAACAGATGGTGAATTGCCTTGAAATTAAAAGTAGGTATCTACTTGTGTCATAATCAATTTAAATTTCAGCTATCTGATTGAATTGGAGATTTGCTACTTAGTTCTATGTGAAAGAAACTACAGCAAAAGACTTGCCTTCAGTTATCTAGAAGAAATTGCCAAGGAGTTCTACCAGCAATACGGCAAGAGGGTAAGTCCATCAAATTACTCACCAAATTCTATAAGCTAAATCCTCTTTGATTTTGTAGTGTTCAGATGTTTCACAGTCTCTGAAAAAAGTAACAAAATTAGATTTTAGTATAGCAGCTAAATAATCTTATTCCATAATGAAATGCTACAATTATACTCTTAAACATTTGAGTATGATAATGCTCAAAAATCATAACTGGAGGATAAGCTAAGCTTTGGGCACCCATAAGTATTGCCAGTAATAGAATCAGAACCAATAGATACTTATCTAATAACATCACTGTGTTTCCAAGACCACATAAGACATTTAGGTAAGATAAATCTAAGAACTTAATAAATTTATTAACCTAAAACCCATCTTTAAATATTGAAATTGTTGACATTGCAGGTGAACACAGTAACCCGACCATACACATTCATAGAGTTTGACACGTGGATGCAGCGCGCTCGGCGGCAGTACGGCGAGGGCGGCGCGCGCGCGCGGCACGGCGCCGCCGCCGCGCTGGGAGCCCAGCTGGGGGATGTGCAGCGCGTCATGATGCAGAACATTGATGACGTGCTGCGGAGAGGGGCGGTTTTGTCAGGTTAGAACTTATCATTTTCATTATGCACACACAAGATGGGTTCACGACATCGTCAGTCAGGCAGGGCATACTGGATGAGACAAGCATAAGGCAGAGGAAACAATAGAGAAGTGGCTGGTGCCAGAAGTGGGTGGTCCCAGGCTACAAAGATGATGATGATGATGATGCTGTGATTTGATTTGTTTGGTTTGTATCCCTTTTGTTTACATAAACATTTTGGATTCTAAAACCGAATATAGGTAGGTATTGATTTTTGATGAATTATTTTGATTTTTGGAGAGAAAACTGGAGCAAATCCAAAACTCAATCATGGTTTCAAAATCTGAATTAATTTTTGCATACATCTTCGTTTTCCTGTGCTTTCCTTTCACATTAATTGTAAGGGATCACTTTAACAATGTTTTAAAATTTAACCACATGCAGAAATAAAATGAATTAAAAGAGTGAATTAATTCAGTATTTAAAACCATGAAATGGGGGAGGCTGGAGAAGATGCACCCTATGATAACTGTTAAATTTTGGGTTTTCTGCCCAAAAAGCATAAAAAATAATAGTGAGAGTTCATCTTAGATACCCATGGCTCAAATGGTACTTCTGAATGGTCTATTTTTGCTTCTCCTTAAGGCTTTCACCTAGCTACCGATCACCCTGTATTAATGAATGATCATTAGAGATCGTATATTCTGATGCATATTTACCTAAAGCTGAGAGTTGGCTATTATGGATTGCACTTTTTTATCGAAAAATCCCACGATCCCGGGAAATTAGAATTTAAGTGTACTCCGTCAGATTTAACAAAGCCAATTTGACACAAATTACAGTTGCCCTGTTTTTGACGAGATTAGTAACAAAAGTCAAATCAGCTATTAAACCTCCTTTAATCGTAGATAAACGACCAACAAGGCTAAATAACATCAAAAATCCAAAAAACAGGTAGAAAAATGTTTTTAGGAAACGGCCGGCGACTTTCGTAACGACTTGCGTCACATTTTTACCATTTTTTTACGCGACTTTTTAGCTATGTAAGAAGTTCATGTCATGGCAACTTGTGAAGAAAACAACACAAATACTTGAGCCACGTTAATTCAGTATGAGAATTATTTGGGTAGGTATATTGCCCAATTGCCCGTGCACAACTTTTCTATCTGTCATTTATCTTCTATATATTTTTTGAAAAATGTTTTTATAGAATATCCAGCAGAGGCCGCATTTTTGTGATTTTTAAGATTTTTAAAACCATCTGAGACTTAGAAAATAGTGTTTAACATTCTGAAAAAAAGATATATGTTACCTAAGGATCTAGTCTAGTCAAAGTCGCATTCAGTTACGAGAACTAATGAACTTCACTCTACAGAAAATAATCCCAAAGTTACCCCTTTTTCTAACGTTTTTTCAATACTATGACAAGCGAACTACTGATATCACACTTTTTTTTATACTCAACTAAGGACACTCAATATTTCTAAACAAATTCGCAGAGTTTGACTTGATAAAATGATTTTCTTAATCACCATGTTTAAATAACTACAAAAAACACGAGCGCGGCGGCTTGGCAGGTGCGCATTTTCCTTTACGCCTACTGCTGCAGGACTACCTGGCCTTAATGAAGAAATTAATTTATATTGATTTATGTTTTCTTATTTACCACACCCTTACACATTACATTACACACACACATACTTGAATGGGGGAATTAAATTTCACATGAAGTAAATATACATTTGATCATGCAATCCTGGAAACCCATAAATTTATTTTTAATGAAAGTATCCTAAGAAGCCATATCCATAATTTGCTAACCAAAAATTAACTTTAGGTAAATATGCATCCGATTATCCGATTTCTAATGATCATGTTGCTCAATATTGGTCAGGCTAGAGCAATATTGCAGATGCAGAAGTTGTCAGTTATCTTATCAGTCACCTGGTTGGTTCTCAAAAAGCTGTGCATTAGGGCCTGATTGCTGTGTGGAATGTATCGGCTTACAAACTTGTTGTTTGACCACATTCTAATTTTACTTCCAGAACTGGACACAAAAACTCAGAACCTGTCAATAATGTCTCAGAAGTACAAGAAGGATGCTTCCTACCTCAACACCAAGTCCATGCTTGTGAAGGCGACGGCGGGTGCTGTCGTCTTACTGGTGGTGGTCCTGTACTTCTGGGTACTTTAGTTTCTTGACAACTAAATGGGTTAGGTCCAATATCTTCAAACCACAACTTGGGTTCTTTAGCTCAGGAATCCTCTTGTTTGCCTTATAGCCTGTATTTCTACAAGTGGTGAATAATACATTGGAATTGGCAATACATTTAATAAGTAGGGATCATAAATATTTTGTTGGTTGATTTAACTTTTTCTAAATTCTTTGTGATACCTATTGATTTATTTTTACATGTCTTATTATAAATATAAATGTGATGTCTGAATGTGCAAGTTCAAGTTATACTCCAATAAATAACAGTTGATGATGTCAGCCTTACTTTTAATATAACACAGAATATTATTGTGTATCTAAAATCTTCCTTGACTTATGATACAATTTATTCTTAAACAATCATTCCAATGCAGTTAAAAGCGAAAAAAGGCTAGTTTTACATGGACAGTTTTCATTTCCTATAATGAGCATACTAACAGTATATGGTACTTGCCCATATTGCAATGGCAAATACTCTGAGTATAAAATAAAATAAAATTAAGTACTACCAAATCTGTAGGCATCTTAAGCTTAGACCCAGTAAAGCAAATATATGGGCATGCTTGGTGATGGAATGTTGTAAATTTTATCACATTATTGTTATTATTATTATTGTATTTACTTATCTTAAGAATTAATAAATATGCATTCTTTTCATTAAGTTGATTTATTTTACCTTTATGTATCACAGAAAATCTTATAATAATAATAATGAGGTACTTAGAGGTACTTAATAATAATAATGAGGTACTTAGAATATAACACACACAATGCTCACTTTAGACCCTTAGAAGACTTTAAAACAATAAGCTGGTCCACAGCATCTTTCATGTGTAGAGCTTTTGGAATGGTCAGCACCTGTAACAATGGTATCATCTGATATACAGAGCTTATTGAACGCCTGGACATGACCTAAGATTCCCTCAAATTTATTTATATAATCTTAAGATTTGTTATAAAAATAACCTGGAAGAAACCCTTACCTGCATTATCTTAATAAAAAAAACTTGCTTTCTGGAGAGCCATCTTATTGATCCAAACATCTGTACTGGAGACGGGAGTACTAAGGACTGCAGCATTGCTGTATACTGTGGAGACCTCAGATACAACACAGATACATGTATCTTTATTTCTGGAGCTACACCACCTGTACAGTTCATCTGAAATAATTACATCCACTTTCAAACAAACATTTTATAAGAGCAGTCTATGCAGATGAGGTTTTTTTATTGGCAATGTCCAGGTGCTTTTTGGGCTGGAGTGGAGTTTACGGGACGCAGCCAATAACAAGGCAAAAAAGACTTTAAATTTTTTTTTTGCATTTTTATGCATTAATAACATATATATTTTTTTATAGAACAGTGGAGGGGGTCACTAAGGGTGCAACCTTTCTTAATGACCATGACCTCTTAGTTCAATGACGTTGGCGCTAGAGGTCAAAATGTGTCGCTCAATCACAAGGCGAAAAAGACTTGAAAATTTTGGACATTTTTTTTTCAGAGCTATAATGTAAACACATGTCAAAAAAGAGTCCTTGCGTGGCGACTCTGTGACGAAAGGGTGTGTATATGTATAATTGCACCCAGAGCCATAATGTTAACACAGGCGTCCCACTGGGGGGGTGGGTGTCCTGATCGTCAAGGTCAAAGGTCAATGACCTTGAAAAAAATTAAAGTTAATTTTTTCTTGCATCCCGTAAACTCCACAGAGACCGCTTTTTCTAATGTAGAAAGATGGTTTACTTAGGTACCTCACAGATGTAAAATTGACCATGGAAGCTCTGAAGAATTCCAATAGTTCTACACCAAGACAATTCCTCTTCTGTAGCTGTAGGCATATCCATAACAGACAAATCTGCTACACTGCTGTAAACGTAGTTGGGATACTGAAAGAGAAACAGACAAATTACTATTCGTTTTTAAGTACCTAAGACCTACCTATTTTTAAATCAACAGATTTCCAAAACTTGGTCTGGGCATCGTGTACTAATAAATAATTTATGTATCTACGCCGCCGCTGTTCGGAGAGGACTAATAATTTTGAGTTGAGAACTTTTTCGGTTTGATAAAGGTGGGGTTTACGTTTTATACCCGAGTATCTGGAAAATTTGCTAGAGGAATATTTCTGTAACTCTCATTACTAATCCTCGAATACATTTCAGCGCTCAAACAAGAGCAGTTATTTATTAGCTCAAAAAAGAGCAGTCAGTATTTAGAAAACACACAATTTTATTTGAAAATGTTTTCAAACCAAATATCAAACTAAAACAAAATAATCTAGAAAAATAACTAGAAACAAAACAAATTATCTAGTGTTGGGTAACGGTTGGGTAGGACAAACATACGTTTATAGGTACCTCATTCACTCCAAAATGTCACAGTCACAGAAATCATTTTCAATCCTTGTCCCACCCGTCCCACCTCACTATTTGCTGTGATTTTTGCACATTTTTTTCACAGTCTGTCAGACTCATGCCATTACAATATACATAAGCTGGTTCAGACCAGCTTAGTTAGTAGCAGAGTTCATAAAAACGAGCTCTCACTCAGCTCGTTTTTATGAAACACGTGCTCAGGCACGTGTTTCATAAAAACGAGCTGAGTGAGAGGCCCCAAAGTAGTAGTTTATCTCTTTCTAGTAGGATGTCCGTACATTCATGAAACATTAATCTTTAGAGTAAACTGGATCGCGCACGAATGAATCATAAATTCATGATGCAAACTGAGCGAGACAGACCCAGACTGAATCTTAAGAGTAAACTGGATCGCGCACGAACATTGTTTCATACATTCAAAAGTACCCGTTATTTCATGTAACTAAGGCTCATTTGTCTTTGTTCTTACTTTCATAGTGCGCAAAAGATTTGAAAACATGTGTTTAACATTCTTACGGTAATGTTGCCGTGTTAATTTGACAGCTTTTTAAAAAGGACATATTCCATATGTGAGTTTATCAGAATCTTTGTGCATAAGCCCCGTGACTTCGTATTGTTTCATGGACACCCTACATCATGTTGCAACGTGCTAGACAAGGACAAACTACTACTTTCAAGCCCTCTCACCCGGCTCGTTTTTTTTTTTTTTACTCTGAGATGTCACAAAGAGAAATGAGCCTTAATGGCATGAGATAACAGGGTTCTTTGAATGAATTAAATATGTTCGAGCGCGATCCAGTTTACTCTGAAGATTCATGCCCTTATCACAAGCTCTGCTTAGCTTGGGGCTTGATAATGCTATGGCCTGCATTATATTTTTTTCTTTTTTTTTTGCGCGCGCATAGGTAGCGCGTCGCATATTCGTCTCAGAAGAACGATAGGATCGTTCTTCTGAGCTATTCGTACAAAAATGCGCCACTTGAAACTGACGTTGGCAGAATTGTGTCAAACTATGCAGAGCCATTTGACAAGAAGTTGAAGTAAAGTTTAATTGTACTGTGCGTGCGTGTGCGTCATTGTCATTTGTCATGCATGTGATTTCTTTGCTGTTTTTGGTTTTTGTATTGAAGACTATAGAGATGAGACGTACTTGCAAAATCGAGTACCAGGGCTTCCAAGTACGTCCTAGTATAAAAACCAGCGCCAAAAACCAGGTATAAAATACTTTCAAGTATTTTTATACCTTGTACGTACGAATACTCGGATGGCGCTGGCGGGCGGGCGCGGCTCGTGGCGAGTCTCGCACCTTGAAAGTAAAATACTTGCATAGGAAATTGATCCGAGCTCTCATGAAAATAAAGTTCGTTTTGAGTTATCAAAAAAAAATACTTGCAAGTACGACGAAAATACTTTCATAGAAAATTGATCCGCGCTTCTTTTGTTATAAAGAACAAAATAGTGTCAACGAAAAATACTTGTTCCAAATTACCTTTTGAATCTATATATATAAAAGAAAGTCGTGTTAGTTACACTATTTATAACTCAAGAACGGCTGAACCGATTTGGCTGAAAATTGGTGGGGAGGCAGCTTAGAACCAGGAGACGGACATAGGCTATGTTTTATCCCGGAATTACCACGGGAACGGGAACTACGCAAGCGAAGCCGCGGGCAGCAGCTAGTAGATATATAATTTATCAGCACGATTGACCTATTCAGACCCAAAGATTTCGATTTCGAGTCTAGATGTAGGTTAGGTAGGTACTAAAATTAATGTATCAGTAGGTAATTTTATCGATTAGATGAGATACCTATTAATCTTATATTTTAATTTTGAATTTACTTACTTAAATATGTAGTTATACTTACAACTAATAAAATAACACCATCTAGGTACCTACTCACATTAAATCTATTTTAAAATTTCTAAGTAAGTGGGACATCTGCTCTTAATTTTAAGTAGGCGTTAGGATTACAATTTGATTAGGTACCTACTACACACTACCTAGGTACTACAGGTAAATGTTCTGTGTTGTACCTAGTTAAGACTAATCCTAGCGCCTACATAAAATTAATAGCCGGGGACGGGCCGTATTAAAGTTTCTAAAAGTACGGGAGGAGGACTTTTCACTCTAGGAAGGTATGACGTAGGAGGTACTTACCTATTTATAAAATGAGATCTGTGTTCACTCATCTAATTTCAGGTTGATGAAGGTACATAATGTACCTAGGTATAGCTAAATGAATGATAATTTTGATGAAAACTGCTAAATTTTCAGGATTGAAAAAATCAATCTAGCTCAATCAATAGGTCTCATCTCTGGGAAAACGTGTTTTCCGAGTTTTCCAGAGAAAACAAACCCAGGCACTATCTAGCTAGATAAATACCGAGAGTACATACCTAGTTGGTATGGGAGGTTCGATGGCCAAGAAGGCTGGTATTAGATGGATAAGTACCTACCTAGGTAGGTACATAATAATTATCTAGATGCATGATTTCGGACTAAGATTACATAAAGGTGCCTACTACATGACGTTTATAAGGTTAGGTTATACATCAACCTTTTTAAAAAACATTTTAACTGATTTTAAGCAAGTACGTAGGTAGGTAGGTAGGTATTTTTTTCGTAGGTTTGTAGAAGATACCTGGTTGATACCTACTATTGGTTTTAATTTAGTTTGATTATTTATTAAGGACAACTTATGAATATCTACCTACCTACCTACCTATCTAACTGAATTAAAATGAAACCGTTTCTTCCTACTTCAAAAACAGGCTTAGGTAGATGGGTAGGACTGTCAAAAGAAATAAAATTAATGAGTAGGTAGGTAGCTAAAGTAGGTAGGTAGGTAATGAATGAATGACTAATAATGAGTTTCTTACATCTATGGTAATACTTATGATTAGGTATGAGGAATTTAGGTGCAAACTAGGTAGGTAGGTACTTTTACCTGGTTTTGACCAACAGACAGGGACCTACCTAGGTACGTAGCTTTTACTCTATAACAGCTTTGTTGTATTTAGAATGGCGTAGGTACCTAGGTAAGATTCATGCCGACGACGACAGGTTATGCACATCGATCGAAAAATCCTTAGGAAAAAACAATTAGAAATACTGAAAATGTCTGACAGCGACAGTGACACAAAGTTGTCTGGGTCAGACGCAACTTTGTGTCACTGTCACTGTCAGAAGTCAGTCATAGTCTGCCGATTTGCGTCACGCACCTTGAAAGTAAAATACTTGCATAGGAAATTGATGCGAATGAACATGAGAATAAGATTCGTAATGGAGTGTTCAGAACAAATACTTCAAGCACAGGTATCGGCGAAAAATACTTTCATAGAAAATTGATCCGCGTTCTCTTTGTTATAAGGAACAAAATAGTGTCAACGAAAATATACTCAAATACTTTCAAGTATGTAGGTACTTATATCGCGCGGTGCGTCAATACTTGCAAGACCTTCAAAGTATTTCGACTCATACCTGGTTTCCGTACTTGCCAGCAAATACCAGGTATAGAAACCTGGTCGCGTAAATACGTCTCATCCCTAGAAGACTACGCCTAATAAAAATCTTATTTCAGCAGTACATAATTTTGTACATTTAGTTATATTGATTGAATAAATGTTTTGGGAATAATTTAGAAAACAGGCATATTGCAGAAAAATGTCACCTGCCTTTGTTGATCTAAGGCCAGACCGGCACCTCCTGGATCATAATTTCGAAGGCTACAAGCTGAATTTGCAGTCTTTACCGCACTACTCATACGATCTCGAAAGCCGTGTAGACAGACTGTACCCTGATGAGGAGCAGTGTTCCTACCCGCACGCAGAGCTCTTCTTGCTGCACAACCACCTCGTCCTCGATTACTGGGACTACTCCTTCAATTACTACTACATCGACAACAATCGCCTGGTGAGACACATCTCTTTCGAAAATACCTCGAATACATTCCGAAGCAGAGTCGTGTACGATGTTCCTATAACCGTGGAGCGGAAATCGGGTCATTTCAACCCCTGTCTATCTTTCCCGTCCAGCCAACTAGCGGTAATCAGCGACGGCACAGGATACTTGCATATCCTGAACACGGGGCCAAGGAACAGGTCTGGAACGAGCCCAACTTGGGAGGCTGTGAACACATACCTCGTGCTAGGTGATGATAAATACTTCAACATCATGGATACGAGACTGCAGGAGAAGAATGACACATTGGTTTTGCACTGTCTGTTAAAGTCCATTGAGCACAACTATGTGCACTACAGAACTGTCCTTTCATGGATTGCATACAGCTACAAAGAAGAAGCATGGATACAAACAAGTTTTAAAAAAATGGAAGGAAAAGGAATACTACATTATGCTGCTTTAGAAACGAAGTGTGGGGCATTGTACATTGCCTCAGATAATGGCTTTGAGCTTACAGTAGACTCTGAGATACCAGACTTACTTAACGCGGAGGTATATCCTGAGAGGAAACTCTTGTACACCTGGCACCAGGCTTTCGGTGATGTATGTATCACTCTTAAATTGGAACCAAATTTCCACCGAGAACTTTTCCAATGTGAAGTTAACAGGCGCACTATAAAAGTGAGCTATGCTGGCAGAGACATTATCAATGGCAGGTTGATGCACAGGGTAGATAGCGAGCTGACCTCATGGAGAATACTAGAGAATGGGCAAGTTGATATCCTCATCACAAAGTCTTATGATGATAATTGGGAAGATTTACTAGAATACATAGATGAGAATGGAGAGCAGATCATGGATCCAGAGATGATGGAGGAATTTCACCAAAGACTGGCTCATCTTTGCTGTGAAGAAGAGGTCACAGCTGACCACCCTCTGCCATGCCTGCCAACACAACAGATTGAAGAGTGTGATGCACCTTCTGATGAAGACACAGTCTTGGGTAATTATAATAATAAATTGATGTCTGTAGGTCAAACTAATATTTAATAAGCATTTATTTCATTAATATCTAGAATAACCCATTACTTTTTTGACAGAGGTCAGTAAAAATGTGTATTTGCACAATAATTAAATTATATTTTTAAAGAAAAATAAAAATATTAATCCTAAATTGAAAAGACAACACCAATGTGTTCAGTCTTTCAACTCCTTTTAGCTGTAAAAACTGTTGGCAAAATGTCAGACTTGTTGCCTTACAATATCAGGAAGACTTGTGCACTGTCATTATTGTGTGTTAACTTCCCTTTTAATATTAAATGTTTCAGTCATCATATATAATAGGTGCTTGTCTTTATTTCCAGTGCGTATGGATATAACAACTCATGAAATCACCCATCGAGTTCCTCTCAGTGTGAACCAGTACCTCTTCAGCATCAGAGTAGAACCTAATGAAGCACCTGCTTTAACTCTACGACATGATGTTGATGCATGCATCTGGCAGCCATATGCCCGAGTGGCCAATTGCAAAGTCTGGCCAGTCAAGCATCAGGGCACTCTAATGGCCTTTGGGTATGTGCAGGCATCAAAGCAGAACAAGAAATTTGTTACATGCTCTCCTGACTTTTCCTACAGTGTAGTCTGCGAGCAATCTAGGCACATCTTTATCTACCTTAGTCCAAACAAAGCAGATTCCCAGCTCAGGAAGAGAACAGCAGGAGTGATCAAGCCTGTAAACATTGGTAATCAATTTGTGTTCAACATTGGTCAGTTTGGTGAAGTTGTAGGAATAAATGCAACTAATGAATTCTTATTCATACTCACTGAGACCAAACTTGTTGCAATACTAATTAATTAGAAAAGCAGTATGATATTGTAATAATCTTTATTTAGCATCTACATAATAATATTCTTAGCCAGCTTCTTTATCACTGTCACTAAGATTTTCTTCAGAAGAGTAACCAGTAGTAAAAAGTAAATTCTTAGGCCTTTTTTTCTTTTCTTCCTTTATTTCTTTTTCAATCTCCAACTTTTTCTGAATAGCTATTTTCTCTGTCATCAACTGTTTTGTCCTTTTCCTGTTTTGTTGATCATGGGTGGCTTCAGTATGACCATTTTGGTTTAAAGGTAGATTCTTTTGTGTCTCTGCAGATGGTTTATCATCATCATAATTCAATTCATCTTCTGAAAGTACAATTATTATTAGTAATTTATTGTAAGGTAATATTTAGATAAGATTTCTAACTCTACTAAAATTAAGATAGTTTTTAACCTTTACCTGGTGTTGTGATTTCAAAATTGTATGCATGGTCCTTGAGCACTACAAAAACTATTGGGAATTCAACAATACACTTCCCAGATAGATTTTCAGCCAAGGACTCGGTTGTGTCTAGTTCAAAGAATTTCTTAAAAGAACCCTTTACTTTTTCAGCTGAAAAATTACTTATAAGTTTATTAGATTATAAGTTAGATTATAAGATTAGATTATAAGATTATAAGTTTATTAGATTATTATTATTTTTAGATTATAAGTTTTGTATTTATTCCCTGCTCATGTGAGAAGATTCCTCAGAATAATGCCAAGCCTATTGATCTCTTGGTAAAATAATCTTAAATATCTCATTATGATATAATGTAATCACATTTCAATCTTATGTATATACAATGGCACTGTATTAGAATTAGAATTTATTTGCGACATGACTAGTTTGTTAAGGGGGCTTGGTGGTAATTTGCCCAATTCTGTCCTCAATGTTTTAAAGATTTCTCTAAAACTTATCATATATAATGTACTGACAATGTCACACAAATGTCAAACAAATGTACTGTCATAAATTATGACCAATATCTGATCTACTCTATAATTTTTTTTGTATAGTTTTATAATAAATGATGTAGAAAATACTAAAAAATTGCACAGGGTTTTCACCCTCAAAGTAAACAGTAAAAACCAAATGAAAAATAAAACATTAAAAGTACATCAATAATTATCATGAGATTCAAAGGAATAATAATAAAATCCCAAAAAACTCATTTTCGTAAAACACATAAAAAAAGAAAAATTAGATTATATTTTTTTTAAAAGAATTTCAACCTTATTGGTCGAATATTGCTAAGAAATTGGTTAAATCTTGTGGCTTGTTTCATTATTTTAAATAGATTTGTTTTAGATAAATATTTAAACTGGTGGGGACCATATTGGCTAATTTACAGCTGAGTGGCCTTAAACTATTTATGTTCATATTGGTATGAATAAAAAATATTCTTAGTAAAAAACAATTTTGATCATTGTTATTATAAAGATACTACCTTTTAGAAGGATTTTGACTCCTCTGAATCCAGCAGCTTTGTAAAAACCCAATGATTTGGAACCCTCAAAGGAGACTGCATCCGGGTTCAAATATTTGTCTAGCAAAGAGGAGAGTTTCATATTCTCTGGACATTTCTCATCTACAAACTTAAGTGGTTTTGCATCAACATTAGGGAATATCCACTCTATCCGCCAGTGTATTATGTTAGTCTTGTAATTATATCTAGTGCTGTTCAATGAATGTCTGGTAAAGTTTTGAGCCAGGAATTGTAGGACTACACCCCTCTCTCTGGCTGCCATTTTTAGCTTGAATAGATGCTGTAACAGGGCAAAATCATGGATATTACAGAAACAAACATACAGGTAAAAATAAGCTAGCGTTATAATTTTTAACAAATATTCTCACCACAGGCAAATCTTTATCGATTCTAGTAAATTTCTTCTTCTCATCGCGTTTCACGGCGTACACAAACCGCGCACATTCTTCCAACATCCTGTAATCGCTTAGTAGGTCTGTATCAGTGAAGTTTTTCATCCGTATAAACTTTGTGCGATCTCGAATACCATCGCATTCTAATTCCTTCTTGTGAATCCTGACGCAAGCCAGGCAGCACGTCTTTACTTCGCATTTAGGACAGGTGTATTTAGCTTCGTTTTCCCCACAAACTTCGCACTCGCCGAGCCTAAGATTAAAGGAAGTAAATAAAATATTATGGAACTTCCTATTCCTTCAAGAACTAGATTATTATGTGAAGTATTACCTGGGCACGTCAGAGCGCTTTGCATCGGTTTCCCTTTCACTGCCAGACGACGACATTACAAACCCTAGAATTCTATTAAGAGAAGAAACAAGGGTCAACCGGGTTCACGAAACGAAAAGTCTACCTACTAAAGTAAAACAAAAACAAACAGCATTATAGGTTATCTGTCAAAAACATGCTGCTGTCCAAATTTTTCGTTTGTAAGCGTTTTCACACGATCAAGCGAACTTTTTTGTTTGGTGATCAGTGATCGATCATGCTTGGAAAATTAAATGCATATATCACCATCAATGATATTATTTATTTAAAAACTGAGGATCACCATGGTAGAATTAGACAAGTATGCTACTCCGAGAAACAAAGATCACGTGGTTTTTCCCAAGCCTACGACATAATCCGCTACGGTGGATCTCAAACTTTCTGGGGAAATTCGAGATCTAGGTTTTAGGAACATTTTATTTATAATGTAATTATAATTAGACACGCAGGGTTTTGAGGTTCAAAATCTGGCACTGTGTCTGGTACGGGCAAGCTTCATGCTTACCGTCAGGTAGCATGTCTCGCTCGTCCTGTTACTCAATATCCTAAATATAATAGGTAGTAATTTTGTAATTTATAAATCTAGCTAATACTATGAAAAAAATGAAGTTCCTACTTATTCACTATGAAAGGTTCCTACTTATTCAAACTCGCACACCTACACCTATACTTCTATTCTATAGGTACTTACTAATACATTTTTAAATAGAGCAGAAGCCTTTTATCACAAAGAAAATTATAATATAATTAGTAGGTATTTACAATTGAAACAATTGAGCTAACTGCAGACTGTTGCAAACAATCTACAGGTAGCTCAACTGATCCATATCAATACCAGTCGGAAGCGTCCCCAAGACGCTGGCTGCATTGCCACGCTGTGTGGCAATGCTGATGCGCTGTGCCAGATACTGACCAGCTCTCGGATCACGCGTCGCTTCGACCAGACGGCGGCTCGCTCGCGTTACTGAAAAACATGCGAGTGAGTGTGGTGTCAATACACGTTCTCGCGCTCCTTTGTCTCGCGCAAAAAAACCGACAACAATCGGAGAACAAAACGAGAACACGTGAAGAATATGAGAATCAGCTCCATACTCATGCTTCTCAAGGTTTTCTCGCGTTCTCGCGAGAATGTGGAGCGCCCTTTACTGATCCTCATTGTGTCTAACCAAATTCAGAGCCTAAAAAAAGAAGAAGAAAAAATAATTGTACGTTGTGTTGTACGTTTACAAAATAAAAAACAAAAACAGTATTTAAGGTTAAATAAATATTAATAAAATAGCTAATATATCGATCACATCGATTTCATAGTTCTTTCTCCAGAGGCTTGATAATGGGAACAGCAGAGCTTCAAGGTGATGACTGGGACTTGGCATGCTCAGATGACGAGCTCACCTCAAATGGAATGTTCATTGGAAAACATTGGATGCCCGATCCCAACGAATTGGAAGACCTCTACAAGAATATTGACAAGAGTGGGACTATCAATCTAGAGTGGAAATGTCCTGGTAGGCGGCCACCTTCTCCTGCGCCTGTTAGCAAGGAGAATCAGCCCGAAGCTCCTGCATCGCCGATTAGAGAAGAGAAGTCTGATTTTGATTTCATGGATGAGGTTAGTTCACTGCGATTGCGGGTGAGGAGAGAGGGGGAAGATACGCTCAGGGGCTCAGCCAAGAAGAAGACAACATCATTTGATGGGATCCTGTCCAACATGATCCGGCACAAGAGGATCGAACAGATGGAGAAGCAAGCCAACACTCCCCCGACCACACCTTCCTCCAGCGCCACTTGACGTGCACTCCCTACTCTGCCTTCCTCTGGAAGTCATTAATGAAACTAATTTAATTACCAATGTAGATTTGTGAAGGTAATTTCTTTATATTAGTAACATGATGCATATCAGGACAGGACAGACCTAATTTAAGTTTGGTTCCCTCTATTCTTGTAAGGCCTGATCAGGCCCGTTCCGTCACCATTTTCCGCACATGCACACTCTTGCGAGTGGGAGGAGTTTTGCTTATTTATTCTCTATACATATATGTGTCAGGGGTTAAGTGATTGAGGTATGTGGTTGTTAAGCCTTTTACTAAATAAATAAATAAATATTAGTAATGGAACTTACCATGAAGTCTATTCAAAATAGCCTCTTAGAATTTAAAACTAACTGCTTATTTTATTGGGTATCCAAAATTAAAGAAGTACCTATGTAATATAACAATTTGATAAAAAAATAAAATGTACTCGCAACTATATCAATTTTGTTTTACTATTAATACTTAACTATACAAACTATTTACAATACCTAAGTACAACTATAATGACAACTTTGCTGCTTCAGGGTGCAGCAATTTCTTATTTTCCTCCATGATCTTATCACATTGGTCCATGTTATTGATGATGTGAGGTAACTGCCAGTGTTTCCGTAGCAACGCTAGCTCCAAGTCGAACTTGCCCTGTCGGATGCACTGGACGCCCGTGCAGTGGGCCGAGGTCTTCAGTTGGACTCCCAGGTCATGCACTAGTGTCCATAGATATGTGTCATATTCATTTACTACTTGAACCTCTGGAAAATAGTATAAAAATAAATAAGTAAATTTAAACTTAAGTAGTATCATAGAATACACTTATTTTGCCATACTTTTGCAAGTTGTAATAACTAACCCAGTGTAAAGTGAGGTGGTTTGAAATGCACACATTTGAGTCCATATATGACAGGCAATTTGCTGTCGCCTGGTCTGATGGTGCCCTGGGATGCCAGTTCATACATAGTCTGGGAATCCATGTGCACTCCTGCCATTCTGAAAATAAATCCACTCATTAAAATCTTATATTCTCATGAAGAAATGTCTCGTCTTCAAATAATAATTCTCTGCTTTGTAATGAATTGAACAAAACGAATCACTACTTACTGAAACATAGTCTTCTGGTGTGCTGCTTGCATATGAGCGACTACTCCATCTATTTTCTCCCGAGTCACATGGTTATATGTGGACTTCTCCACAAGCTTGCCATTCCAAAAGTATGTGTCTGTAGCTTTTCCTAACACACCATGAATTTTGTATGCTCGGGTCAGACGAGACATATTGATGCGGTAGGTTAGTTTTGTACCATCATTGATGCCTAATACTGAAAAGAATTGACTTGATTTATAACGACTTTGGACTATCTCTTCAATAAATAATTGGGATAATTAAGTAAATGCAGAAAACCTAAGTCAATGCAGCTTTTAAGTTTTTCTCAGTCTGTTGGTCCTAAAAGTTAGTTTGTGGTTTTACTCACAAAGTACTCCACTGCTGAACAGTCCTAGGTATGTAGCCCAACTGCAGCGGAAGTCATCCTGAATGTACCGCGGCCCACACACCAGGGGGTCATCTGCATAGTTAGTGGTGAGTTTCACCTGCATGGGCAGGTTCGTGGGGCCTGATATCTCTACCCTCTGCTCATGGGGACGGTCGGGGAGATTATTTAGATCTGAAAATAGACTATAATAAAGTTGCTCAGACTTACTATGAAAAACTAGTGCAATTGGCAGTAAAACTTATTTATTAGTAGTGGATAGCTTGGTTTATGTACCTACCTATTTGCTGAAGGTATATATAGCATAGCACTTTAATTAAAAGATAGAATCTAACCTCTGCAAATATTGGTAATGATGGCATGTTGAACTTGCTTCACGGGAACGCATGGTGGCTTGTACACGCAAATTAGTCCATTTAGGGCTTTATACGCTGTAGCAGCATTACGAATTTTCACCATTATTTTGTTATTTCATCACATCAACATCAGAAGGGAACATAAAGCGTGTTTGTTTATGTTTAGTAGCAAGGCACGTTTTTTTTTTTTTTTTTTTAATGGCAATTTTATTCCTCTTTTGGGTTTGAGGAAACTTTGCCAACTTCACTTATTAGGTCACGGATCAAGTGATGTGAAAAAAACAAAATGAAAACTAACTCGACTGGGTTATATTTTTGGCTACCAAATTGTTTTTAGTATACACACAGATGAGAGGACAAAAGAAGAAAACTAAAAGGCCTATTACATTTCACGATTTACCGGAACGGTGCGCCGTGACGGCGGAAAGGACGTTCTGTTACACTGCACGGCTCTCAAAATTTCAAAAAATTGGAATCGCCCTTGCAGCAACTGCGGCTGTAAATAATAAATATAAATAAATAAATAATGCTGGACAATTCACACAGCATTATCCAGCCCCAAGCTAAGCAGAGCTTGTGTTATGGGTACTAGATAACTGATATACATAATACAATACACTACATAGATAGATATTTTTTATTATACATAGAAAACACCCAGACCAACGCAACAAATTTCTGCAGATCGTACACAAATTTGTTCCGAGGCGGGATTCGAACCCGCAACCTCCTGCGTCGCAGGCGGACCTTCGCCCGCTGCGCCACGGAGGTCGTCAAATGTGAGAAAGAAGAAAAAAAGAAAATGTTGGATCAAGCAATATCTTCTTTTAAGAAACAAAATGTGTAATTGAACATCTTGCATTCGTTAGAGTCAGAGGATTTTGTTTGTTCCATAGTTAGGCATGTCTTTATACAGTTCTAGAACATTGGACAATACATCCTTTTCCTTTTGGGAAGTCATTTTTGCATGCAAGGCTCGCTGATGCACGTCCGCTCACAATAAACGCCTCGCGCGACTGAGCGGCCGGTCTCTCTTTTGCGATTACATTTGCCGATGCACCGGCAATTAGGAAGTTAGGACAGCCGGGAGCGCACGGTCTTCCGGTATCGGCATCCTTTCTTCCTAACAGCGATTACACCTTCCGTTTTATGCTTCCTAACTCTTACCGTTGACGGTGAACCGTAAAGTGTAACTTTAAACTATCTCCGAATTTTTTTTTTCTTTGGTGTCTGGACGACCATGCTGCATGTGGACGACGAAAAGGTAAGGTAGGTATGTAATAATTTAATTTCTTTAGTCGATGTAGCGTTTTGCCTATCTATCTGGACCTGGAAGAAAATATATATATTTTTTTAATTCTAATTTTATTTAAGACGAAGTGAGATCGGTTTTGCGAGACAAGGACGAGCGGATGTCGCGCGGGGAAGGCGAGAAAGGAAGGCGAGAGCCTCGAAATGGCCAGCCCGCGCGCAATTTCACTGGTCGTTTTTTAGAAATTTGTTTTTTGCTCTAAAATAATACTCTTTCGTGAAAAAATAAAACCATTCATCTAAAGTATTTATTAGGGAACACGTAGACGAAATTTTATTGGAATATTATAAGTAAATAGCAAATGAAACTGCTTTTTCCGTAGAAGTATTTGTACAAAAATGAAGATTTAGAGGAAAATTTGCGAATTTTTTTTTTGTGTCGAGTCAAGTTTTGTCAATTGTGTTTCGGCTCTTATAACTTACTAACTAGAATCCTAAACTTTTCATGCTTATCAAAAAATTATATAAAATTGAATGTTTTATTGCCTTAAAATTGATTCTCCGTGTGGTCAAAACGAGGGTTTTGGGACTCACTTCACCTTAAACTAAACTTATGTAGTTCATTTCAGCTTAAAATTCTTCGACAGAGCGCTGCTATTTGTCTAACAGCAGTCTTTCTGTTTTGAAATAGAATGCATCTCTTTTTGCAATATGCAAACTGAGCGAGACTTAAGAACCAGATAGATAGATAAGAAAACTCAAAGCATGTAAAACCCCCATAAAATTCTCTTTCTACTTTAAAACTTGTGTAAAACCAGTATAAGACGGAGCGTGTGTGGCCATGAACCTTCAGAGTAAACATCTCATTTTTCTGTGACAGTAAAAGGACAAGCCCAGTGAGAGAGCTTGAGAGTAGTAGTTGGTCCTTGTCTAGCATGTTGCGACATGGTGTAGGGTGCCTATAGTATAGTATAAGTACAGATAAACAGGGTGACTGGTAGCGGGGTGCAAAGCTTGAAGGTGAAGTTAGTGCAGACCATTTGGAACCATTTGAGCCATGGTTGTCTAAGACGATGTCTGACCATTATTTTTTACCTAATTCTTAAGGATTTAAAAAAAAAACCAAAACTCTGCAGTTAATTGATAATATTGGCGAGTTGGAATAATAAATGTTTTTTTTTTAATTTATTTCAATAAAATAATGTATAAATCCATCTAACAAAACATGTTTTGATGATCTGCGGCATCAGACTCTCTTTAAAATATTTGAAAATTTTCAAAGATTTTTAAAAGCCATATCTTGTTGGATTTTTAAAATAAACGGAGGATGTTTCTTTAGTGCAAACCTTTTTAAAAACATGCCTAGTTATTGTTCTTTCTTTTGAGGTCTTATTTTCACGGATTTTCTTACGAATTATTGAAATTAGGACCCACAAACCTAATTAAGGAAAATTTTAATTTTTCGGCAGACAATTTAGATGATCCTCTAGTATCTGATTATCTGACAATGGCCTCCTTTATGAAATTAAAGGTTCCAAATGGTCTGCACTAGCTTCACCTTCACGCTTTGCACCCCGCTACTTACCAATCACCTGTATAGTACAGAAAAATGGACATCGTTTTAGAAAGAGATGAACTACTACTTTGGGGCCTCTCACTCGGCTCGTTTTTATGAAACACTTACACAGTCCAGGTTTGATATGTGTTCATGGCTGTGACAAATTAATTGTTGGATTTCTTTCGTCCACGATTGACGGCTATTTTACGTCACCCGTACTGACAGTCGACGTATTTCATTCAATTCACTTTTTCATTCATCATTTATTTTTATTTCATTATTTTATCTGTAGTTTGTTTGTGTCGTGTCGGTTGGGCGGGTGAGTCGTCGTCGTCGCGATTTATTTATTTCTTGTAAATGAAAGGCCCATCTTTCGAACTGTCTTCCTTGAGAAATTCTTAATCATCCTAGAAAACTTAGTGAAAGTTATGTGTGGGGAAGCCATTGACTAAAAGTTGTCTTGTGCAAGTGCCAGAAACTGGTCGACGCATTTCTCGTGAAACTATCTTCTTGGTAAGTTTTTAGATCATGTTATTTGCCAATTTCTTAGACATTGAGGCCATGTGCACAATAATTCGGCAATTCATGCAATGGATAGTGCAGGCTAGACGCAGACCCATGCAGAGGCCATGTGTGAATGAGAATGTAGCGCCCATTATTTATACATCGGTTGTGTAGCGACTTTACTTCCTACTTGTTTGATCATTCACTGCAATTTTATTCAATCACAACTTTATCATTGAACCTTGAACATTGTGAGTATGTAGTGCCATCTCATTAGGATATTGATCATCCACCTCGTCTCACCTGATCTAGTAATAAATCTTTCATAGGTATTTAGTTGGTCACTAAAATAAACAAAAACTCACTGTCATCAAAACTGCTAACTGATAGTAATTGATTTTCAAACAAGTACTTACATAACAGTTGAATGAATCCATAGGTAATTAGAATTAACAAATAGCTTCAATAACTTCATTTGCATGCAACCCATGCTAACTCGCTTTTGTATGCAATTGATGAGTTGTTCTTGCTGACTGGTAATATCTGAGGGTCTTTTAAGCAGATACTATTTATTATATGTACATATTCAAACAAACCAACAAGATCATAATTAGCTTAGAAAACTAAAATTCTGTTTCAGTTCAGTCAGCTTAGCCATACTTTCTCTGTGGTTCATAGTTCTTTATTATTAACTTAAACATGTTACAGATCACTTATTACTGAATTTGTAAATAATACATAAATTATAAAATAAAAATAAATCAATTTAAAATTATATGACATCATAATCAAATCACACACATCTTAAAATCATAAAATCAACATGATAAATAGATTGCCTTATCAGCCAAATTTTCAACTTAACTTTAAAAGACTGAGTGGATTATGCGCTGGTGATAGAAGTTGGAATGTGGTTGTAAACAGCCGTCATTGCTGTAATACCATTGTTTTCCAAACTACTAGCCACTCTCAAACAATAGATGTAATTCAGGGAGATGTGTACTCGTAGGTATACACAACAGATGACGTCAATATCCGTCTCTTATCACTATCACTCAGCAATAACCCCAAATTAAACAAGTGATTAACATTTACTCAGATAAGCAAATAACTGTATTTAAAGTGACAAGATAATTTATAATTTCTTTGCTTTGTTAATTGTATTATACTGTGAATGAAAATTAGGTAAATAAAATTGAATTTCCCTCATGTGCAGGAATTTTAAACGGCATTTGAAAAATCTGTTGCAAACCTACATGAAGATCTGTTTTTCAGAAAACTTATTATTGAAGTACAAATAAAGACATTACTTAAAACTTGGTTTCCTTCAATAATCTTATAAAGGTGTCTTCTTGATTTTTGACTTAACTAACTTTGTGTTTGTTGAATTAGCCCCTAGTTGACTACTGATTGTTTGCAATTTTCTTGAAGAAATCTGCCCTTCCCCAATATACAATCTAACGCCTGGCCAAATTTCACAAGGAAATATTTATACAGTATGGTTTTGCCTTGATCACCATGCTTGGCAGGCACTTGGTTTGTGGTAAAAATGTTAACAATACACAGAGGGAAGCTACTGCCGATCCTCTGGTAAGTTACTTTAGTCAGCTCTCTAGACATCGACTGAGTCAGCTCTCTAGACATCGACTGAGTCAGCTCTCTAGACATCCACGGGCTGAGTTAAAAGGGTTGATTTGTACGCCGCGACCGCCACGGCAGAATAAGAAATACATAGGTACTTCAATTATCAGTTCCATTTCTTAAAACACCCAGGGTCCTTTCCTCAGAACTCTAATTATGAGTTATCAACAAATTTCATGATAATTAGTTCAGCAGTCAAGTAGGCCGCCGCGCCGTGAGGAAAAACAGCGACCTTTTGTATCTCGATTTCATTGAGTTTGTCATGCTTGAGGAATGATTCGCGGCAATTACCTCCGCGTCGCAAGCTGTGGAGAAATCATCGTAAGGTGTATTTGTCGCGTAAAACCAATGAAAATGTAAATGTCGAAATGCTTAATCTGTCATACCTAAAGCATGCTTTGTTTTTTGCCACTTAAACCAGGCATTGCAGACATGGTATTGATCGTATGTAGGTATTATTATTTTTAAAACCAGTAAAAAGTTAGGTACACGAAAGGTAATATAAATAGTAATGAGGATGAATTCTTAACATATCCTTGAAGCAAAACGCATCCGCTTCCGAGTCCATCTTGGATCACTATAAGGCCCTCCAACGGCCGTCGCCAAGGCCAAACTCAAAGGAGTCCGAGGAAAATGCGAAGGTCGCCAGATTTCGTCACCGAAGCCCTATCTCGGTCATACTGATCAGACTTCTTTGATTCGGTTTTATAATGACCGATTTCAACTGACCTTGTTGATCTGGCTAGGTACTTCATTTTCAGCACGTTTTTGTTCATGTCGTCGATTTAAGTTACTTTTTTTCGCTCGTAAAATACCCTTAATCAATGTTAATTCATACTTGTAGTAGGTTATGTACGCATTTAATACATTTGATCTGCTTAGCGTACGTGTTTAGTGCTCTATTTATTCTATTAGTTTTTAATAAGGCCGCGAGCACTCATTCCCCGTGTTACAACTTCCTAGTGTGGAGGTCAGAGCAGAGTTTCGAGTTGCATAGAACTGTTCCATGTACCGTTATATAAGTGGGATATGTCTTGTAGTAGATGTGCTTGTGTTGCATTAGATTCGATTGTTCACGCTCTGTGAATTTTGCTTTCAATCGCGGTCTAATCGAACTCTGTCAACCCGTTGATACCCAGGATTCCCGACACACTGCGGACACTGAGAATGAACACAAGCGTTTCTACTGCAAAATATATAACACAAATGGCTGCCATGGGCAACAGTAAAAACCAAGATGACGCGGTCGTTTTCAGCAAAAAAAAAACAGCAAAAAGCCAAATTATTGGAGAACACGGTGCGATAGGCAAATCGTGAGCGATAACACACACGTGTCGCATTCAGTCCTACTTAAACTTACATAAAACTAAGGCTGGCGTTGTCTTTGTATATTTTATAAAATATCCACAAAGGTTCGAAAAAATTCTCAATAAAATCATAAACCTTTGTCTCAGCGCTTTTTTGTTTTAAACAAAAGGTTTGGCTTTATTACTTCGTTACGTCCATTAATTAATCTGAAAGCGTAGAAGCGAACCCTTGAGTACTAAATTACCTACAGAAAATAGGCGTAAGTATGTCGTGGAGCCCGCGACCTCGCTTTCTCAGCCCTTTTATCTCGGCTCTTAAATTACGAAACGTGCTCTTTATCTGCTGAACTTGACATAAAATCCACTATCATTTTGCTCCTTTTTTCCACCGTCGTCGTCGAGCTACAGACAGGGCGGACAACCTTGAGCTTATCGCTACTGAAGTATGAGAGGTAGAAATGCGTCAACTGTAGCATTTATCAGTGAAATAATACAAAAACACGAATTGCACTGATAAGCTGATGCAATACCATAAAATAAATGATAAAGACAAAAACGATAGAATATACGGTTCCAAAACGTGACCCAGAAATCTAATAGAATTGAACATCCTAATGAAACTTGAACGTTACTTGCAAACACTCGAAAACAAGTGTTTTGCTTGTTTATCGTTAGTCAAGTATTGCGAACTGACAATGCAATCAGTGGCGCTGGTACTCAAATGCACGTGACGTGAGGATGAGGATAGTTTTCCACTTTTGAACCTCATGTGTTTATGCCTTTATACTACACCTGCTCGGAAAGTTGCCTATTCCTTTTCCATTTATAGAATAGAAAGTATGTCTTTGCAGGCCTATAGGAAACCGGGAGGAAAAACTCTATGGAATTTCATTTCTCATGTGTTTTAGCGGGAGGAAAAAGTGTATGGAAATCTATTTCTAACGTGTTATTTTTTTTTTAATTTCCTAAAAGATCGGCCGGTAGCTATGGTTATTTTCGTTCGGTCAAACGACAAAAAGTTTTTACTCCAAGTCCATTAGGCCTCGTCCGATTTCCGAACAATATTTTTAAAAAAGAACCCAAAGGCTGGCGCGGTCAATGAGGTTTTACCAACATCATTGGGCCCGGTAAGTTCTTCTAAATTTCAATTCATAATTAATTCTGCTTTTTATTTTCCTCGAAGGTGTAGTTTATAGCACTATTTATCACTCGGCAGAAAGTGCGTTTCCTACCTCGTGTGTTTTAAGGCCCGAGGCGCATCGGTAGGAATTGATCACTTTCTCGCCTTGGTGTAAAATGCACTATTGCCTACTATATACGCTGTATACCCTCTTATACGCTGCCATTTGTTAGATACATGCAAAGTACGGCAGTTACGGTGCGGGGCCATCTTCCTTAGTTATTCTAATAAAACTAGCCGTGTCACGTTTTAATAGAATGAATCCATCAGCAACAGAGTAAATCAACCTGACATTATCTTACAGACAAATAGGTAATCATTCGATGGTAATGCATGAATATCGTTCGAGTTTCATTTGCTGCGAATGTCGCTGGCAACTAGTCCTGTATTGTTCACCAGACACTTGGGTAAACCGCAGTGCTGCAAACATCCATTGTCAGAAACAAGAGATTAAATAATGATCATTGAGCACTTGTTGTCTGTTTCGTCTGTCAACATCGCCTTCGCTTCTAAATGCCAATTCCAATTTGTCAGTACTCGCAATGGTTTTTGTGTATTTTTGAACATCACGTTTGTTCTATTCAATTGAGTTGAGTTCCTCATTAGTAGGTAGTAACAGGCAAAAAATCGCGGGTTATTATGAACAAAAATATAAATGGATAAATGTAGTACAACTAATGGTTGGCCTTGCCATTGTCACAGACGCCCGGTCAAAGTCACCAAGCGTGGCAATTGTATGGAATAGATAGAGGCTTGAACGTAGGTACCTACAATACACTAGCCGCTAGCTGTCTTAATTATAGATATTGTTGCTATATGTCAAATGCCCTGGAAAGGCCACGAGTTGCGTTAGGTTTTGTTGACGAAACTCGTTGATTTCAAATAAAACGTCGTATACAAGTAGTAAATGTTTCACAAGCAAATGTGTTACGAACTCTCGTCGTTTGATCCTGACAGACGACACGCACATGATCAGCTGACGTAAGCCTATTATTGGTAATGAGAGCCTTCACGTGTGTTTGAGCGTGAGCTTAGAGTGGAGAATTATTACTCTCGGAACTTTGTGAACGGAGCTAAACATATTATTTGAGATACTCAGTAGTTGCAATTATATGTCTTTGATAAACCCGAGCTACATGGAAGCCGGGTCCAAGCCGAGCTCCTCGCAGATAATTTACTATGTCAAGAATATTTTTACTCATAAGTATTTTATGGAGGTTTTTGTCATTTGTGTTCTTTAAGAATGTTCTGAAGAATTTTATTTTCTCTATTTCAGTCTTGTTGGTTCTATTCTATGTTATTATTATCAAGATACCAAGTATTTAATCGTCGACGCATGCTGTCAGGTTCGGTTAGTACCAGCTTATTGGCTCTGAAAGTCTGTGATCGCCTTGTATTTATTGCTCTTGACATCGCTCGTCCTTGATCCGAACGCTTCTCATCGCTAAGTGCGTAGCTCGTCTGCGCGCTGATTTATCTTCGTTTACGCCTTCGTCCTTACATTTGCATACGTGCTATTTCCATTATCTCGTAGGGTGTAAACTTCGAATCCCGTTTTTGTAGCCACTATCTCAGAATTTATGGCATAGGCGAGTGCTTTCTAACTAGTTTAAACTGCAAATTTTAACCCTTTTACAAATAGTTTGCAATAGGTACTTAAGTTTTACTAATTTCGGTTGCTTATCCCAATAGCACCCTATCCACAATCAAATGTGAAGAATAAGTGTTCAGTTGTGAGTAAACATCCTGCAGAAGCGAGTATAATGAATTAATGCAGCATCACAAAAGCTCAGCTGCTCTATACTAATGGAATTGAATGGCCAGCTATGCATAATGTAACTGGTTTGTATTAGAGCCCGCTTGCAAATCTGGAGATGGCATGCAGTCGGTGACCGTTACGCGGCTCTTTGGGCCGACCCTGGCGGTGACCCCGATCCAACGGACTCACAGTCGAGCGCCACACAGCGACCACAACGTATTCTAGAACATGCACGACATGATATCAATCATGGCTAATTTGTCGACCCACTCATGCCAGTTAGGAACACTTTTCTTGTGGCTGTTGCTAACCAAATTATTGGATATCCATTTTTCTTCGAGTTCTTGATGAGTTTGCTAAGTGCGTATATTTTTGTTATTATGACCATTATTATTCCGACAAGTCCAACCCAAATTTTGTCGCAGTGTTTGATTCCACCTCAAGCCTAGAGTGACTGCATGATGTCACTGTACGGATAGTGTTAATGAGCAATCAGTTTATATGAGAACGTGAATCCCAGCAAGCCTCAACTATGAGTTTATGAATATATTATAGTGGTAGAGGCTACGCGAACGAACGTGGTCAATGAACTTGGCACTTCTCTTCCTAGCGTTTAGTCTTATCTGGGTAGTCTTTGTTCGAAATCGGTTTCAGCCATTCGTGTCTTACGATTGTAAGGGTAATTTTATTTCTATGCTTACACATCTGCCCTGGCATTACGGTCGTTAGCTGCGTAATTCGCATTTCAAGTCTGTGGTTAGGCTTTCACAAAAAATATATGTGCTTGTGCTAACAATACATTAGTTTGTTGAAGCAAATTGCAACGTCGTCGGGTTTTCACTATGTTTTTTACGATTGTATGTTTTGTAATATTATCATTTCAAATTTGTAAGCAATATGTATAACTAGCTGCTGCCCGCGGCTTCGCCTGCGTAGTTCCCGTTCCCGTGGTAATTCCGGGATAAAACATAGCCTATGTCCGTCTCCTGGTTCTAAGCTGCCTCCCCACCAATTTTCAGCCAAATCGGTTCAGCCGTTCTTGAGTTATAAATGGTGTAACTAACACGACTTTCTTTTATATATATAGATTAATAAAAGATGAAAGACTGAATTCTGTGCTTTATATGCATCTATGTTTTTGTAATATTTTATTTGAAAATTAATCCGTGTTGTAAGATATTTGGAAGGTTTTGAATAAATTTAAATAAACAGTGTTTCAATACTGATCGACCAACTAGTTTTTTGGGTGATGTTTGTAACTGGTGCGATGTTGAACTCCATCGAGTTAAACGGATATATAATATCATCAGAATAACTGTCTGTCTAGCAACAATAATCAAATCACTGCCTCGTAAATATCTCGTTCCTTTCCCTAACAGGCCACATCATTGGCTGGATAGATATATTCTGATTACATTTATTGAGTGCTGCTATCAGATCAGTTAATCGTCTCTGCATTTAAGTTATCTTCCTAGTCTTATGACTTGGATGACTTCATGCCATACTTTAAATAATTTATTATCGTTAAAAAGTCGAAGATGATAATTTTAATGAGTTTTCTGTTTATCTTTACATTGTTTTAAATTGGTTTTGTACTATCGTCAAGTAATTTTTTACTAAATTGGGCGATTAACCAGTTTTGTCTATTATTAAGTATTGTGTTATCTATTCGTGATTTTCCATAAGTTTACTTTAATTATCACGCTCTATACACTAGTGTAGTTTTTAAATGTATCAATGAATGCTGTTCTTTATTTTACCTTATTATTCAGCATGGTAGTTCTTGGATGGAAATGTAGTTTCCAATATTTGCCAATATCGTTGTTCTCTACGTCTAATTAGCGGTGTAGTAACCACCGCTTGTAACTCTTCATTACCAACGCTGGAGGATGCGGTCATACCTGTGAATTCGACGAATGATATTACACCCTTCCTACTAATTAATGTATTGCGTTTTATTAGTACTCTCTGTACCAATACAAAAACCTTATTCTTTGAACCTTTAAAGGCAAGGAACCGGAAAATTTGCATACGTTATTGTAGAGTAAGGAGTGGACTAAAGCTTTAACTCCTGTATTCACGTGGAGACGACAGTGAACATTTCACTTCTGGTTTATTTGCTGTCCATTGTATCGTCTGATTACCGTCCGACTGTATCAAACTATGAGTGCTATTTATCAGAGGATTACTCCACAAAGGCGTTAAGCACTGCACTTTGCTTCCAATGACGTGATCGCTGATAACTGTTGGCCAGGCGGGTGTTACCTACTAAGTAGGTACAGCTCGGACTCGATGGATGTTAGGGATCGCTTCCTCGTCACTTTCTCCTTGACCACACCGCTCTGACCGCTCTCTGATAGGTTTTCACGTCCGCATTCACTCACAAATCATTGTGATAGGGGATATAGAGGTAGACCTTTGTTTATTCATGCATACAATTAATCAAAGTGGTATCGTTCTCAATTAAGAGCAATTCCCAATTAATCAGTTTATTATTTTATTATTTTGGCTATGCAGGGTCGTATTTTGACGCATTTGTTATACAAGAAATTTCAATATTCAGTAATCGATAAACAACCAAGTGCGAGTTTTCGGGTAGATATATTGAATAAATTTGGATATTAGGAGGTGCCAGTCGTCATCTTGTATGACGTCTTGTTGTTGCAGAGCTGCATTATATTATCTCTGCTGCTCCCACTTGCTGTGCGCCCAAAATAATGTACATCGGATTACATCAATTCCAAAAAAATGTGAAGACGACAGTAAATGTATTAGAGCAATAACCACGCGATGCGACGACGACGCGACACTGCAATCTTCTGAGACAACTCTTTTCAGGGACGTATACCTACGTTTGCGCCAATCTTTTAAGTAGATTCCTCTTATTCGTACATTGTATGTATATTTCCCTGATCAGTGCCTTGTCGCCTGAAGTAAGTCAATTAGCTGCACTCAATGATCTCTTTTTGTTACTCTTTCGCAGTTAGAAAACATTGTTGCGTGACTTCAATTTGGCTCTGGCTGGTTGGTCGCGGCGCAGTCACACTCGCGCCGATTATTGTTTTTGTGGAATTTGTAATTTTATGATTGATGATAGCCTCTTTGTACTCTGTGCAATGTAGGAAGCAATTAAAAAATTGACACGTAAGTTTGAAGAATAGTCTAGAGATTAGATAAATAGACGTTTTAAATATATGCAATGTCTATTCGACAAAAACTACCTGATAAACACGCGTATACCACGCGACTGGCACGCTAAACCGCTTAACACCTTTGTCCGATCATGCGTAACTACATACGGTATTACATAAGCACGCGAGGGAAACCACCCTTTTTTTCTTCTATCGGCGATATCGGCGGAACCCTATTCATTGATTCCGTACACCTTGATTTGATACGCAACGTGGTTTGTGCTATTCTGGTGTCCTGGCCGGACTTCAAAGGAACCTACTTTAAAGATCAGTATTTGTGCAAATACTTATAATCGTGTTTCGAGAAGGTGCTCGTGATCGCCCGCTCTCCCCTACTTCAAATTTAAACAACGTTCAAGTGGAAATATTTGATCGCGAAAATATTCAAGTAAAAAGAAGTGGTAAAACTTTTGCTCCGGCTACCAAACGATCAAACTTCCGAGCGTTATTTGATAGAACCAGACAGGGATCTAAGCCAGAATTAAAACTCAGACATCTACGAAGAAGTAATCTAAATTGCTAAATAAATATTTTGCGCAGACTATTCTCAAAGAGCTTAAAGTCTTTATTAGATTCATCCATCAAGTCGGAGTTTATACCGACTCTTAGAATCACTGATGGTAAATCATCGTAAGTACCAAGAGATGCTAGGTGACCAAGTTGCACTGTTAACATAAAACCAGACATTAAAGTAAACTTTAAATACAAACGTACGTCGTAAAGTCAGCTTAATATAACTCATTATCACAATTACCGGTGATTTGTCGTGATTCCAATGCTGGTAGAGCACGGGATCGATCGGCCTCGGAGCCGCTCCGCTGGACGTTGCGTCACCAGCATCACCGGCGCTGGCAGGTGGAGCAGATGAGCATTAGCCGTGTTTTCTTTATTACACTGTTTACTCGTTGCGGGTAAACTGCTCGCATTCTTGCTTGTTCATGTTTATGACTGGCTGGAATTTACAAGTGCGTACGTGTCTGTGTGAACGGTGAGTAGTGATTTGTGAAGTTATTTGGGCATCCAATCGGACCGTTCGGAGAAGTGTGCAGAATCGATGGGTGCGCTAACCACCTCTGACGGATTGATCAGCTCGGTGACCAGTCGAGCGTAACGGCAATTACATAGACGTGAGTGTCGCCCGCCTCGGTACACGGACCTGGCGCGTTAACCAGCCTTTTTACGATAAACCCAAAATAAAACGCCTCGACGGAAATTAAACGAGGGCGCCGATATGTAAACGATGTCATTTATCGATTTCGAATTGTCCTTATTTATACAATGTACCCAGGCGGGCAGGGTGTCGTACAATGTTGGTATTCGTATCACGACGAGAAGTCCCATGTTACGGTGGGTAAATAAAATCTTTCAAGATAGGTCTTGCAGTGATTTGCACTCACACATTTTTATCCTTAGTAATAAGATGTGTTATCCTTGTAACTGAAAACAATATTAATGGTGTCGTCTAGTTGTAGTTTCAAGCGCCCAGCAGTCCCATGGAAGATAAATAAAATCTTTCAATGTACGATTAGGTATCGACTACTGATTCTCACTTATCTTTATCCTTTTACTAGCTGTACCCGCGACTTCGTTCGCGATTGCCTTACCTGCCGACTAATTAAGTTCACATTTAACCATAGTCTCATAATTATTATGAAACGCCGCCGTGCAAAAAATCGTGTAAGGTCTACGGGGGATAGCATGTTGTCATTTTCAATCCCATTAAAGAATGGGAGGATAAAGATCCACACGACTTGTAGCTACGACTCGGCCAGCGTCAGTGTTAAGAAGTGTCATACTCGTTTCACTTGTTACTCATGGTTCCGTTCAGCTGGGGCCCTATTCTGCTATACTAATCGCTTCACTATGACAGGAGAATCGACACAGAATGACATGTTGTTGTATTCCACCTCAGATGAAAGAAATTATGATGAATGCAGATGGAGAGACGCGCGTCAAGTTTGAAACTATTAATTTATCTCGCACGCATTATCTGGAGTTTAATAAAACTTAAATCTAAACTTGAATTTATGGATTCTACGTGATGATTCTGCGACGATTGTCATACTGAAGCAATTGTATTGCAGAATTGGACTCCTGATCCATTTGACTGGACCACCGTAATTTTTTTTTCGTTTGTAGGTAGGTACAGTTGGCTGTGTACCACAGTAAAAAATATATTTTCTGTGGTCCAGTTAGTTTAATTAGACCACTTACTCCAACCAGACTTCGGTAGTACAGCCTGGACCAGCTAAACCACCACAATATATCATGTAAGGTAGGAACCTAACTTATTTTTCCAAGACGCACCACCTTAGTAGGTAGGAACCTAACTAATGGGTGCGTCTTGGAAAAATAAATAGATAGGAACTTACCTACCCTTTATCTACTAAGTTTTTTCTTCAATCTACAGATTATTTCATCAATCTACTGATTTTCTACTCGGCTTTCTACTGATTTAGTCAAATTCGATCTTGCAAAACTGTTTCTAACAAAAAGAATGCATGAAATCGGACGACGCGTAGACCCGTCGTGATACTTTTTCCTCTCTCCCAGGGGAACCTTACTGAATTCCAGGATAAAATGTATCCCATGTCCTTGCTTGAACTCAAATCGTACCAATTCATTCCAACTCATTCAGCACTTTCGGCGTCATGCGTGGTGAAGAAATTTTACTTTCATCCCCTCTCCCAGGGAAACCTGACTGAATTCCGGGATAAAAAGTATTCTATGTCCTTCCTCGTAGTATGACCTAAAATCGTGCCGAGTTTCATTTCAATACCTTCAGTAGTTTCGACGTCATGCGCGGTGAAGAAATTTTCCTTTCATCCCCTCTCCCAGGGGAACCTGACTGAATTCCGGGATAAAAAGTATCCTATGTCCTTCCTCGTAGTATGACCTAAAATCGTGCCGAGTTTCATTTCAATACCTTCAGTAGTTTCGACGTGATGCGCGTTTAAGAAACAGACAGACAGACAGACAGACAGACAGACATGAATGAAAAAAATTACAGTTTTGGCTTCAGTATCGATAATAGAGTGCCCTCCAAAAAAAATTTTCTAAATATCTTCAATATACAGAATTGGACCTGTTACAGTTTTATTATAAGTACTAGCTGTACCCGCGACTTCGTTCGCGATTGACATACCTGGCGACTAATTAGGTTCACATTTAACCACAGTTTCTCTCATGTTATGAAACGCCGTGCAAAAAAACTTCGATGCTCAGAATTGGACCTGTTACACTTCTAACATAAGTATCTTTATTTAGGTACCTAGTTAAATTGTGTATAAATCGTGTTGAGTCTACGGGGGATAGTATGTTGTCATCTTCAATCCCATTCTTTATCCACACGACTTTTAGCTACGACTCGGCCAGCGTCAGTGTTAAGAAGTGTCATACTCGTTTTACTTCTTACTCATGGTTCCGTTCAGCTGGGGCCATAATCTGCTAAACTAATCGCTTCACTATGACAGATGTATCGTCAAAAAATGACACGTTTTGGTATTCTACCTTAGATGAAAGAAATTATGATGAATGCAGATGGAGAGACGCGCGTCAAAGTGTCAAGTTTGAAACTATTAATTTATCTCGCACGCACTATCTGGAGTTTTATTAATCTAAGAATTCTATGTGATGACTCTGCGACGATTCCATTGTCATAGTGAAGCCATTTTATTACAGAATTGGGCTTCTGATCCATTTGACTGGACCACCGTAATTTTTTTTTTCGTTAGTAGGTAGGCTCAGTTGGTTGTTTACCACCGAAAAAAATATTTTTTAGTTTAATTGGACCACTTACTCCAACCAAACTTTGGTGGTACAGTTAACTGTACCAGCTAAACCACCAAATATCATGTCCATGAATGTCGCATGGACCATCTGCACATTTTACCTACTTTGCCTGAAATAGGCATTGACGCACTCATTAGTTAGGTTCCTACCTACTTAGGTAGGAACTTTACTAATGGGTGCGTCTTGGAAAAATATATAGATAGGAACCCTTTATCTACCGATATTTTTCTCCAATCTACAGATTATTTCTTCAATCTATTAATTTTCTACTTGACTGTCTACTGATTTAGTCAAATTCGATCTTGCAACAAACTTACTAACAAAAAGAATGCATGAAATCGGACGACGCGTTAATGAATTCTTAATAAGAACACATTTTGACTTTTATCCCCTCCCTGATCTTTAACCGTGCCTACTGATATCCCAGATAAAATGCATCCTATGTTCATTCGTAGTATGAGCTCAAATCAGTAGCATATTTTTACTTTCATCCACCCTCCCAAGGGAACAGCACTGATTCCGGGAAAAATCGTATTGCTCATTTGTATACATTCTGTACTTTCGGCGTGACCCAGGAATTAACTTGTATCCCCCTCCACGGGGAACCTTACTGAATTCCGGTATAAAATGTATCTTTCCCCGTAGTATGAACTCAAATCGTGCCGACTTCCATTCGAATTCATTCAGTAGTTCCGTCGTGATGCGCGGTTAAGAATTTTACTTTTTCCTCTCTCCCAGGGGAACCTTACTGAATTCCAAGATAACATGTATTCCATGTCCTTCCTTGTAGTATGAACTCAAATCGTGCCATGTTTCATTCCAACTCATTCCGCAGTTTCGGCGTGATGCGCGGTGAAGGAATCTTACTTTCATCCCCTCTTCCAGGGGAACCTTACTGAATTCCGGGATAAAATTTATCTTTCCTCATAGTATTAACTAAAATCATGCCGACTTGCATTCGAATTCATCAAGAAGTTCCGTCGTGATACGCGGTTAAAGAATTTTACTTTCATCCTCTCTCCCAGGGGAACCTTACTGAATTCCAGGATAAAATGTATCCCATGTCCTTTCTTGTATTATGAACTCAAATCGTACTAATTCAGTCCTAACTCATTCAGCAGTTTCGGCGTGATGCACGGTGAAAGAATTTTACTTTCATCCCTTCTCCCAGGGGAACCTTATTTCGGGATAAAATGTATCTTTCCTCGTAGTATGAACTCAAATTAAGCCGAGTTCTATTCGAATTCATTCAGTAGTTCCGTCGTGATGCGCAGTTAAAGAATTTTACTTTCATCCCCTCTCCCAGGGGAACCTGACTGAATTCCGGGATCAAATGTATCCCATGTCCTTCCTTGTAGTATGAAAACAAATCATGCAAGGTTTCATTCCAATTCATTCAGCAGTTTCGGCGTCATGCGTGGTGAAGAAATTTTACTTTCATCCCCTCTCCCAGGGGAACCTGACTGAATTCCGGGATAAAAAGTATCCTATGTCCTTCCTCGTAGTATGACCAAAAAACATTCCGAGTTTCATTTCGATACCTTCAGTAGTTTCGGCGTGATGCGCGTTTAACAAACAGACAGACAGACAGACAGACAGACAGACAGACATGAATGAAAAAAATTAAAGTTTTGGCTTCAGTATCGATAATAGAGTGCCCTCCAAAAAAAATTTTCAAAATATCTTCAATGTACAGAATTGGACCTGTTACAGTTTTATTATAAGTATAGATAATGAGATGCGTTATCCTTGCAACGGATACGATATACTGATGTGGGTCTAGTCGTCGTATCGAACTGCATATTTTTGCTCCTCCTTGCACTTTCTTTAATGTGATCCTGATGTGTAAAGTGGTGCCTGGTGCGTTATCATTATCAGAGTGCTGTGCAGAGTGGCGTCGCTTGGCGCCGCGACGCGACGGCGATAACATGCTAATGTCGCCGCGCCAAATTGCTCGCTAATGAGTGCGCCCATGTGTCGCCGCGCCAGGGAACTAACCTGCATTCATACTTGTTAATGTTGGATAGCTCCTTTGATGATAGAATCAAGACAGGGCAATCACACAATAACTTGCTAGCTGAACTCAACGCAACACTATCTCTAGCCAAATTAGAACGAATACACAAATTCAGCAACATGATGCGTGTATTCCACGTTGCGTAACATAATGATTTTGACGTATCTCGTGTCCGCTCCAGTTGACCACCTGCAAGATGAGGCCCTGCCTGAGGGCATGCCTGAACAATTTCCGCGCTAAATTTCAAGGTGAGCTTCCGAATCTGTTCGCCTTTTGGCGCGCTGCCAACCACCTCGCGAACCATCGCAACTACAACACCAAACAGAACAACTATAACTAATCTAAACAACTCTGTTATATTTTTAAATTTGCAATGCCTATGGCGTCGTCTAGCGAACAGAACGCTTGTTTGGTTACCTACAGTCTGTTTTACCAGGTTACACACTATGCTGATGTTGAAACGAATGTGGCGTGATCTACATAGTTGCTATCAGCGAAAATAAAACGATGACTTGAAATTATTACAACATCGTTCAGCAAAGTAGACCAATAAATGAATTTTATGAAGCAAATTCGAAATAGGTTTCTACTGTCTGTATTTTCTAGTCTATTTGCCGCCGTGATGTCGCTGTTAGTTTATTTAAACAGCTCCCTGGAGTGTGCTCTAGTATTTACCAGTTTGCGCTGGACGATCCAGTCCGATAGCGCACTACCTGTCTTCAGCAATTGCAACTAGTCCTCCCCACTGAGCAATGTAGATAATTGACGAGTCGAGCTGACACGCGAAGGCCGATCCCAATTTGTTGATGGCCGAATATCCACCTGATTATATAAATTATCGTTAACATCTAAGATTCATGTAATTATACGCATCCTACACGAGATGCATCAAATGCAAATGATCATCAGTTTTAAGGTTTCACTCACCTGTTAACAGCGTTAGTAACACTTTTAGATGTACAAGTCTTTCCGCAACTATGTAAGTTGTGTTGCTTTGGTTGAGATCTTTAAGTATAAGAAAGTAAATCTGACACATTTCGAAATCTAGTGCTCATATTTCGAAATCTAGTGCTCATCTTGATGGAAAGTGCCGATGTGTACAAATTAACTACGCCCTGTTGCGCGTCAAATGCCACTTCTCTCGTATTGTTGTTGTATTTATTATTGATATTGTTTGTCTATTTGTTTCAGGCTATGCGATAGTTCCACGTTGCGGTGGATTTGATCTGGCAATGTTCCACGCGCCGACTCTACCAGATCTCAAGAAACACGTGAGTTCAATTTTACTTTATTTGGAATAGCCAAATTCTTGCCTCAACAATTCAATAAATGTTCAATTGCTTGAAAAATGTAATTGAAATGTTGCGAAGCTTTTTAACAATAAATTTTCAAAAGACAATACTTATAATAGAAACGGAAAACTTTGCAAATTTTGTTATTATCCTCTCGTGTATTATAATTATAACAATGGTTTGTTAATTTGGCACACCTTGTTTTTGTGCGTCGTATGTTCATCTCCCATGGGCTCGTCCCTGTAGTGTAGGCACAACAAACCGCACCTGTGTCGCCCAAACACACTGTTTTAACGTACTTTTGGACTGCTGACGTCACAATAACAATGGATACCCACTGATGATAACGTATCAGGTATCTATCCACAACACAGTCGCAATCTATAAACGTCCTTCTGAAAGTCGCCTTCGTTGACATTAGGAATTGCAAATAAATTCAAAGAGGTTTGAAGTTTATTGTCTTAATAATTAAAAATAATTAATTATAGACACAAAAAAGAACTTATTTATCTTGTTAAAAATTAAATTTCAGTTACATTGCTTTTATAAGTAATAGAATCGGTATTTATCTTGCTGAAACATATTTTTTTACTCAGTTGTTTCAGAAATAATAAACCGAATATTATTTTTTAGTCTGTGGTTTGAGAAATAATAAACCAAAAATAATAAGACAAAGCTTTTGATTTAGTATCTCTATATCCCCAGTGATCGTGTTGCCAGTGTCCAAACGCACGCCCTCTGAAATGTGATCATCCCGTGATATAATTATTGCGAGTGTCTATTAGCATATCCCATTTAAATAACTATTGGTTTTGTGTTTAATTTGATTATGATTACGTAAGTGAGTTTGAAACGGTTTGGGGTCGTGGAGCTAAGTGGAAGAAGATGATTTGTGCGATGGGATTATAGACAATTTTTTTTTTTTACCGAATTTATTATAATATTACCCAGACAGAACAATCAACTTATTAGTATCTTGCTACGTCGTACCTACTTTAAGACCTTGTAAATGTATGATTGATAGAAAGCATCAATCATGATAAATCTAAACTATGTTTATTGTTATTTATCTACGCACATTAAAAATCTAATTTATATCACGCATCATAGACATTAATTAACACGATTATCTATATTAAAATCAATATGTTACAATCAGACCAAATTTCGAAAATTTTAACGAATTGAAGGCTTATCGCAGTCGGTAGAGTTATATCATCATTATTCTAGCCCATGAGCCCATCTTTGGAAATAAGGCGCTCTTCGCTTCTGTCTTATGATTCTCGCTTAGTAATTGAATAACGTTTATTGAAAAGATTTAAGACTTAAAATTTTTACATCGTTGATCCCTAAACTAGTATAAACTTGTTTCTTGGGGACCACCTTGCATGGGCTCTTTACATAAAAACATATCAAGCGAACGTTAAATTATTAATTACAATTAATTAAATCGTTAAATTAGTAATTTATCTTATCTGCCATAAGTGGTTCAAAAAATATGTAAATGGAGTATAGACTAAAAAGGCTGATGATGATTGCCAAGTGTTAATGAGATTCAGTGAATGCGCCGCGGCGGCGGCAGCGGACGGCAACATGGGCAACGGTTTATTGGAATAGCCGCAACAGATGTTGATTATCGCAGCCCGGTTATCTGTTGTTGATGTTATTACACTCCCACTGCTCATATTGTCTCGCTGTTATTGTGTATAATTTTAAAATATACTCGTACAGTTGATTATCGCCCATCATAACTAGCCTGACCTGACGATGGTTTTATCAGTATCCTAACCCTAAACCGAAGTTGGGCAACGTTACAACGCAGTGGAAACCTATTAAATTTACTACTGCTGATTCCAATATGCCATACGGCACCCTGTTATGGGGAGTACCTGCTTGAGTCCAATTTTCAAAATTAGGTTCCATCAGATTACGATTTTCTCAATGTTACGTCACTGACTACAGATTCCCCTACTATATGTTGCATGTTCTCATTTGCTCTCGATGTTATTTTCCTCAAACACAATCTAAGCAGGTATCGTTTTGTCGTTTTCCTTATCGTAATGCTCAAAACCATTTTCATTTCCAGACTAATGACAGCGGGGAAGCGGACCGGCCGAACAGACTCGCTGATGCCAAAATAATTCTTCCAACGATAAACTCCGAGTTTTAAAGGACACTTAGTGTTGTACAGTGAAGTGAAGTGTGGGGGTGTTTCGGGGGGATGTTGGCGCCATGGCCTTCATGAGCAAGAAGAAGCGCTACAAGTTCGAGGTGCAGACTTGCCTGGAGGAGCTCACCGAGGTGCCCTTCGTGTCGGCTGTTCTTTTCGCCAAGATCCGTCTGCTGGACGGCGGGAATTTCACCGAGCATTCTACCAGGTACTTAATTACAATTTTACACAAAAAGCTTCTTTATTAATGAGGATCCTAAATTGAATGAACCTGACTCGCTAAATTATTTTTTTTTTCTTTTTTCGTATTCCATTTATCACGATTTTACAAATGTATACAGCTTAGGTACTTTAAAGCGAGGATGGTCCGCTTAGCATAATTTAATAAACAAAGGATTTCTCGAGATGAGTGATAAATCTCCGACCTGGATTGAACTTAACATACGATTGTGCCCGATGGACGGAGCTTCGCGAAAAATCATGCATTACAAAATTAGCTGCTATGAACGTTAAAACCTAGATCATTCAGTTACATAACGCCTTCAAAAGAACGATAATTTATAGTTATTAGAGAACAAGCAACTACAATAATTATTTATTCATTGCATTGCACCCACTGACGCAATAGCTAAATCATATTTATTTATCCACCAGACAGCGTCTAGATTGATACCTCGTAATAAAACTTGGCTCCACCACGCCTTTGATAACGAAACGGTTCAGTCGTGTGCTGAAATTCCACATGCCAACAACACGCTCTCACAACAAAAAAAGTCTGCGAGAGGTTTTCATAAGAAATTTACGTTATATGAGCTATCAAGAGCGCCCAGGGAATGGAGATTAGAAGGTAGAGCAAAGTTCATGTTAATTCATCATTCTATCGGCTTTCCGACGGCAATTCCGTTTTATAGCCGAACTGGGAAAGCGTTCAACTACGGACGAAACCGCGTGATATTGACCATGAAATGAACGCTCCCGAATCGACTTTGTTATTTGTTCTATCCATACTTAGCCTTCGCCCAGCGGCCTCGTAAACACGAATCAATTCTTTTGAATTTTTAGTATTTATGTTATTCTTTTATGATTGACCGATTGTCTGACTGTTGCCTCACATGAAAGTCAAAATACGTCTATTTATTAGTAAATGTTGGCAGTCAGTGTGACAACCGTTCGTGTTGTTCGATTCATTTCTTTTGTGAAAGCATTAGCACAAAGGTGTTTACATTACACAAAGCAATCGGCAACAAAGTTCCAACTTGCTGTGTTGATTAACCGAAGAGACAAACATAACTTGTTCTTTATCCTCTACATTCGCATGCATCTGTCCTGGGTCTGACAGAGACGGCCTGTGTGTTCCCACGATGCGAGACGAGTCTAATGAATCGGCTTTGTTTCCTCTCCTATCATTCGAAGTGGGTCGATTCCCTTTGACATTATCGACGATTAAAGACTTTCATAACGCGGTTAGGAAATTTTAAAAGTAATTCGTCATTCCCATCGTCAATCTTTTGTTCGCCCACGTCTCGGATTACACGGCCTGTCGTGTTACAGTCCTCCGCCGCCCACGATATAGGTATTTGCTCAGGCGGTTGCGTGCTCACAGCGCTTGGTGACCTGCTCGCTCCATTACTCGCTGTTTATGAAAGTTTACTTTCAATTTAAAATATTGACTTTGTTCCATTTGCTAAATTGATTGGCATTTGCACCAGTTGTACTGGTGTAATTTAATTTGACAGCCGTGCGGCACGCGGACACCACATGATTCTCGTAGATACTCCCAGAGATCCTGTCCTACTTATGCATTGTAGTTTGATTGCCGCTACTCAAGTCTAATTTGAATAATAAATGTCAACCTTAATCATAAAACGCTTCCGAATCCTATCGTGCGTGCGTCTACACATGAATCGTTTATGCGTAGAGAAGCTAGCTGTAGGCAGGTGACCTATGCTGGCGAACGGTCATTTGGAATTGTGTCAGTGTCCCAGCCCTTGTTTAATAATTCACTGTTCAAATATTTGATACCTAATTTGAAACAATAACTTCATACAATAAGTCGCCCGCCAATAACAGCATCACATCACCTTCCTGCCAAGTCTTGGTTATAACTTCATTTGGCGAAATGCCACCATTAAAGTTAGACTAAATACTCCGCCGAAAAATGTACTTTCTCAAACGATGAACTTCAAACAATATTACTTTGTAGAGCTTCTCACATGTCATTGCAATCACGGTAAGAGTATAATAAATAAAGCTTGGAATCAAATCGTCAAAATGACCAGATAGAACGATCCCCTGCAGCTGTGTTACATACATGGCATGGCGGTGGGAAGTCGCCAGTTAAAGGGGGAGAGGTGGAATGCGGAGGTCCATCTCCGCTCGCCGATTGCCGCGTGAGCGATGTCCTGACTCGTGCACATCTGATGCACTAAACACTCACTTCCATCACTTGCATTACACAATCTATTTACCAATTCACGTAGGTTATACGTGCAGATACTTTGAATACATTCGTTCAAGTCCTAGTTGGTCAGCTTACCTATCTAAGAAGGCTGACCAACAACAACTTTGGAAATGTTGAAAATGTCAAAGACCCTTCGTCACTGTTACACAATCATTTTCGATTATTGGTGCATCTGCTGCAGACATTAACTTTTGACCGTTTCAGTTCTGTTTTCTCTGTTTCCACCATATGTACCTGTAATTAATCAAAAACAGGTCGTACAATACAAGCTTTTGGAATTTTACGCGCGTGTCTATTCATAGCGAATTAGCATAACTCTGAATAGAAATTATAATTAATGTAATTGATCGATTATTTAAATTGTAACAGTAATAACGGTTTCACGAGGGATAGGTACTAATACGTGCGATACGCGCGAAGGTGAACGGACCAGAATACGTACTCTCAAAAAATATGAGTAGACCAAAAATTTATGATTAAACTTATTGATATAACTGATTTTGGCTAAGATTGAGGGAGGAAATCTATCTAAGCCTATAGAACATCCAAATAGATAGAGTGGGCAGATGTCCACTACTACTACTAGAACTATGATTGATGCCTCTTATATTACGCGGCCATTGTTCTCAGTCACGTCACACATTATCTCGGCTTCTGTTGCCGATGGTCTCGTGGCCGCGTCACGATAAACCTTGCATGAACGCATTTGTTCCACGTTCCCACATTCAGTTTTATAAATTTTCATGTTCTGTTATTTTATTACTCGCGCTCCGGCAATGTTATGCCATCCATTTAAATTCGACATTAGATTTTTTAATTCAAAACACGATTGTTTAACTCGATGCCTGCATATCGTTTAACCCTTAATTACAAATAATGCACTTGTGGATAATTTAGCGAGGTCCACCGTAATGGGCAAAGTTGGCCAAGGCGATGGTGCCCGCATTGCACCCGAGGCAAGGCCAGAAGGCATGGCGTATCGCCAAACGCTAGGCCGGGTTCCTGCTTTATTTGTCCTCTGTTTTCGGGGCTGTACCTTCAGAGCTGAGGCATAAGTGATACGCTTAAAGAAGCTATTTTAATAGAGCTTAGCTGTAGTGCGGCTTTCCCATGCGAAACCTGTTGGTTACCCGGCGGGCGGCGCGCGCGCAGGCGACGTGGTATTTCACTCGAATGTGATAATTGCACTCTGATCTTGCTCACTTCTTGGGAATCAAGACGCGATTGCAAAGGAAGGTTCAATGTCCATGATTTCGCACAAGAAGGAATGATTGCTCTTCGGAAAACAAATATTTTCCGACACAGTTCATAAGGTACATTACCTATCTAGCTAGATAATGGTTCGAGTAGTAGGTAATGTAGATTTATGGAGTTATCTATCGTTCTAAAATAAGTATTATGTTTTTACAACCCGATCATAGCCTCTGATCGTGCTTGTGCTATGAAAGAATATTGAAAACGTAAACCTGAAAAACGTCATCTAAGAAATTATGTTGTACTTAACGAAATTTTTCCATCGTTCGGAATAATTTCAAAGCTATTTCAAATGTAGTGTAAAAATTATAAATCATCTCTGGCAATAAGCGCGGATCGTGTTCGATGTTTTCGAGTTGAACAAAGGCATTTAGTTGGTCGAGTAGATACTTCGCGCCCAGACGAGGTCGTCGACCTGCGATGCCCATTTCTGCTTCATCTGTGGATTCGTGTCTACATCACAACATTCACAACACATTTTACTATTTTCAACAATATTGTTATTTTCATTACACAGCAATATGGCGTTTGTCGTAGTGAAAGTAATATGATACTCTACATTTAAACCACCCTACCACCTCTTCGGAATCCCGAATTGGATTCGAACTATCCCTTTCAGATAACCTCACCTCAACAGGCTCTATTGGTTTACTGCTGAATGCAGGCCTTCCCCCGATAAGCACCTTATTGGCTTTTTTCTTATGGGTGGTCCCCACAGCAACAACAACAAGAACAACGGACCACCTGACTAACATTGAGCAAAGAACTGTCAGCTGACATTTAATACGTCGCAGTAGCAGGATTTCCCGCACCATAATTGCCCTTGTTAGGATATTTGAGTTACCAGTAGGTAACTTTTACGATTCCGGTAACGAACGGTTTGAGTTTAGTAACATACGTTTCACTCGATGCGACGTCATCTTCTAGTAATTATTACTACTTTCAGCCCGCGGCTTCGCACGCGTTGTTACTATGGAAACGTTTCTTTTCCATGGAAACTGATTTATGGTATAAAAATACCTATTATTCCAGGCCTAGAACTAGGTACCTGTTAGCAAAATAGCCCTATCCGTTCAGTATTTTTGGCGTGAAGAGGTAAGTAACAAAAATCTAAACAGTGGCTAGTGCTTATTAGTCGTTTTAATTTAATTAGTAATTAACGTTGAGTAAGAGGCTCTCGCGCACATGATATGATAAGTGAAATGACGTGACGTCACAGAAGGCGAGTGACTGTTTAGTTTAATTTGAAGTACTTCCGCCGTTTTACAGTACTGCTATAAAGAACGCAGCCACTAGCTTGACGCCCGCGGCGTCGCGCGCTTTTTTTTAAATAAAATTTTTGCAAAATTTCAGCCCCATCCATTCTGTACCTTTGGCTTTGTCTTCGGCCATACATCTTCACAACGACACAAACTTTAGCCATTATATTAAAAGTGGGATGTTTTAGAAGTTTGATGTTGAGTTTCCCTCACCTCCAACACCAGCTCTGCTTACCTCGGGGCTGGATGATGTTAATAGGAATTGTCTAGCATTATTTTATTAAGTAGGTACTAGCGTATTGGATCAACAATTTCCATGGTAATCTCTTTAGCGGGAAGTTCCTTAGACACAAAATATAAATTTCTATAAAACAGAAGTAGGTAAATTAAAATTGATGAATGATAAACATAGATTTAGTGCACTGATATTCCTCCAGCATCCATTGTATGATAACCGCGTAGTTATTACCTAGATACTTACTATGTATTAGACTGCGCGTCTATAAATAAATAGAGTAGGTACCTAAATGTCGGCACGTGCTGCTTCCTACTTCCTCCTAAACAAATACATAACATTTACGCAATCACATGACTATATAAACCACTCAGGTACTCTACGCTTAAAGAACAACGTAGGTATCGTCATAGGTAGGTACTACAATTAAATACTGAAGTCATTCTCAAAGTACAATGTTCGTGAGCAACTCATAGCACCAAAATACAAAATTATATTGTTATCGTCGGTTTAGTGTAATGTAATGTTAAAGAATGAAAATGGAAATATCTTTAGAAAAAAAATAAGTGGATGGTTACTTGAGAAATGTTTCTATAGTGTAAAAGAATATTTGGAAGATTGATTTGTTACATAATTATTATTGTACTAATTATATAAAACCTTATATTAAAATTACTCGCACATATATTTTGCACGCCTGCGTGCAGGGAACAATTGCATACATAGTTATAAGATCTGTCATTGTGAAATGATTATGTATTCTTGCAAATAAATGATTTGATTTGAGAAAATAATTGTTAGCATTATGCATTGTATATATTAATATATAAGAGCTCAAAGAAACAAAAAGCAAGTCTTTTTTAGGTTAAGAACGGGAGCCATTTTTACAAACATTTATCTTGAGTTTGGCCGGAGTATAACAAAAAGCAATATTCTTTGCGCCTGCAAACAAAGTGGCACACACAGTCTCTTTTACATAAACATTTCCATTTCCTACACTTACTTATTTCTTCCACCGCTTTCCTTATAATGGAAAATATGTTACCATCTGGAGTTTTGTTTCTTCACAAATCTCCTTACTCGTATCTTCGAAACGGAAAGCTTTATCCCTGCTTAGTTCGTTTGCTCTGTTTGTTCTAGTTTGAGTTGGGTTGGGTAAGACGGTTAGGGTTTACATTGTTTATTCAGAGTCTGTTACTATGTGCTAACAGGCTTTGGCTTCTCCTAGAAAGCTTGACTTTCTTTGTGGTCGTTGTGTGTTATTGTGCCTATCACCCCCTAATACCTTAAACTTTCTCAACTATGGTGTGGTGTCCTCGTATTGACATTGGCTTCTTAGGCTTCTTGTAATAGAAGGACATGGGTTTCCAAGGGCCTAGTCACTTGACATTGTCGAGTTCACCAGAGCGATAGCCTTCGAGCAACTAGTTTGTATCACACGGCGTCGAGTAGCCACGGCTCCGAGCTGACCAGACATGTTTACGCATGGCCTGCACACCGGCCGCAGATAATACAACAGTCAGTATAGCAACATTGTGAGCTAGCTTGCTAAAGAAAAGCAAAGCAGCAGGAATGCAGTTTGTCCGGTGGCCGTCCGCCTGTGACCACCAAACGACACCCACCACCGAGCCAGACCAACTGCTGGCTAATCTGCGCCGTAACAAGCTGCTATTCGACGCTCATTTACTGTTATTGCCAGTTGAAGTTTGTTGTTCGCCACATTTGCGTCAATGAGGTGCAAGTGAAACCTTATTGGTTTAGTTAGTGAGAGAATTCTGATTGCCATCTTTTCATTGTTGATGCAACTGCCTCATTTCGCTTTAGTTAATTTAGTCCAAATTCAAGACCATGTCTCCAGCTGAATGTTAAGTTCATGTTAACTGCTCAACCCATACGTACCAAACTTGCCCCATCCAGTGTCATACTGCTCGGACATCAAACTAGTTAGGTATCATATAAGTAAAACATTGCACCATTGCGTAAAGCACGCGTTAAACGGCCAGCCAACGATAGCAGGCCCGTCCGTCATGCTCGTTTAGACATAACCACAGAATGTTTTACCATAAACGATAAAGCTGTTGGCGACGGAAGGCGTATGTCATGTTTGAGTGACATAAACCATCTCGTTACGCAAGCGGTCCTCTCCACAGTTGCATCGCTTAGTACCATGCCGCAAATCATGGACAGTCTCTGGAAGAAATATCCGCTACCATCATCGTAATCCATTTCGTTATTGATTCTCCCCGTGCAACTAATCCAACACGTGTTTACTGTGGTATATTTGTTAAACAAACTGAAGCGCCGCATCGAAGGAATAACGACAGGCCTGCTGCGCTTCGCCTGTCAACGAACCGCTTTGAACTTTGCAAAACACATGTCATTCTTCGTATCCCTGTTATACTAACAATGTTTCAAGAAAATAGTGTTCGTGAAAAATCAAAGGCCAGGTGAAGATTCCGTGGAATGAGCTTTCCGTGAATTCTTTACCGAGAATTGTTTGTAATCGAACGCGAGCCTGGCACTTAGAAACCATCTGCTCTAGACAACGGAGGATATATGTTCAGGGTCTGAAATTAGACATTGAAATAGAGGAGTTCGTCTAGATTGAGTGAGAGCCCATTACCAGATAAGCACTTGGCTCATCACGATTGGGCAATTGCGAGATTGTCCAAGCGAAGATGAGTTGCAAATCGCTGAGTGCGAAACTAGTGCTGAGCGTTTTGCGCACCGATTTGTGTCGTAACTCTGCACTGGGCGATGGCGAACGTGTGGTGTGCCTCATGTGGCAATGATTACCGGCCTTCCTGGTCTGTTATAATTTACGGAGTATTTCTTATAAACTTGTTTCGCTGCTTTACGAGATTATTCGACATAAGTCTGCTTTTGCGTGACTTTCGTGACAACAACAGCGAACTGCACTTTGTGTGTTTTACGGTTAAACATCCTGAGATCTTAAACAAGGCAGACATGTAGGGTTGCAGCACTAAAATTACCGCACACCGCAACCAGTGAGCACGACGTTCACTGATGCCCTTTCTCCCCGTAACTGAAGGGCATTGTTATGAAAATCAGAGGAAAGTGAAGATTCCTTCGCTCTTGTGTGATTTTTCATGGCCTTACCTAGTTTCGGAAGCTCACTCGCGACCTTGGGTCTTGACAGTTGAGGCATGAAGCCGGTTCTTCCTAAAGAGATTGGCAACGCCACAGACTGGTGAACAGTGTCCTCGAGCAATTACAATACGCAGCTGATCGTTAACGTGTTATTACGTGTCAACATCGTTTTGCGGGTGCATTGCCGAATACCGGGGCTTGGAGCGAAAGTATGAGTTCCTTCCAGTCAGTTATAACCGGACTCAGTAGGTACGATGTTGTTTCCTTCTGCCATCCATACCTACAGCGGGCCGTTTCTCTACGTTTTATAAATATCTGTCGTCGCGACGACGGCAAAGCGAATCGCTTTCACAATACCCGGAACCCTGCATTCATTTTTACAGATAGCAACATATGTTACTGTCTGTTTGATAGATAGACTAATGCGATTTAGTAATTCAATCAGCTGTCTACACACTCAGAGCAAGAAGATAAACAAAGTTAAACCGTCATCGCTCTGAGCAAACGTACAACTTGTGGATTGGAAGGCGTGTATGAGTTGCACTTCGGCTGTTCAATTTAGATTTTTTTATTATTAGATATTATTTTTTCACTTTCAACTGAATTTGCAATGAGTCAATGCAAGGATAAATTTCCACAAGAAACGGCCAGCTTTGTAGGTAGTTTGCCACAATTTCAAAATGGTAAATTTCTTATTCGTAATGCCTTTCATAGCTAACGTAATTGTTTAATTTGTGGTCAATAATGCCATAAAATGTTAACATTCTATTGGGTTTGTTTGGAGAGCGAACCATGTTCCGCGACGAATGCGGAACGTACGTTTTCCCTTATCGCAATGCTGCTGTTTACCTAAAGCACCTGCGTACGTTATTGGTCAGATTAAATGGGTATTTCCGGGCGTGTCGGGTAGGTAATTCCGAACGAATAATCCGGTACATTAACCCTGGCCGCACCGGGCCGGGCGCTATCGGGGAGTAATCTCTCCGGTTAAGTAGCTCGCCCTGCGGGCCTAGCACGGCGTTTTCATCTCTACTCTACACTAGACTAGAGAAGAAAGTTTCTTGTCTTCCTATTCTTTCTATTACCCGAGCATACCGTTTCTCGAAACTAACCCTAGAAAACAGTTTCTTCGTAGACAAGCTCTTTCTATAGCAACGGGAGCGAAACCACAGATAAAACATAAAATGTTGTAAAAAGCTCGTTCTTTGCGTTTCATTACCCACAAAATATCAACACGAAACAAGAAATCCAGTTTATACGTAAAATGAAACGTTTTAATTTTGACATTGACTTGACGTTCCGACAATTTTTGTCATATCATAGCCTATGTCAATGTCATTTACCCATGGTCTCCCGCGCGAAAATTGAATTTTCTTTCGGTTTTTTCACCACAGTGAGGGAAGGTTGAAATTAAATATGTCGAGCTCAAAAAACATTTTGCCGAACAGTGTCTCCAGAAAAAAGTGAGTGATTCAAGTATCGAATTTTTATCAAAGACGCTTACCTATAGATACCATAAAATAATGTGCACTATGACAAAATGCTGAAAGCAGATCTTGGCCGCCAAGTTTCGACAGTCTTGTCAAAGCTTAGAACCTCCCTATACTAAAGATTTCTTTTATACAATACGTCATATCCATGTACTAACAATTACGTACTTAATTACAGTCTCCGAAGCAATCCTGATCAAATAAAATACTTGGTGGACTATATGTCCACACACAGCATGTTCGCCTTGGGCGAGTTTACCGGGCCACTGGGACGTCGGGCCCACAATGAAGAATGGGTGCGTCTTCAAGGCGCACTCAAGGAGTTAGGGCCCGATAAGACTGTGGAGCAATGGAAAAATGTTTGTACTAATATTATGTTCCTTATCCATTGCAAGACTTCAGTAAACTATTTTATCCATAACCATCTTATACCTACCTATTTGATAATCTATCTCATATAATGGAAAGACACCTATGTCTTACAAGCTTCCTGAAGCTAGTAAGTTGTTCACATTGGCTGTGTCATGATTTCTACTATTTAAATTTGCAGACCTGGAGGGACCTTAAAAAAAAAGCCCGTATTGATGGTGCTCGTCACAATCAAGCCATTAATAAAACTGGCAACAAGCCAGATTATGTGCCACCAGTGCCGAGCACCAGCAGGAAGATAATCAGCATCATAGGCACCGAGAGTGCCTATGGAATTGGACAAGGCAGTGAAACGGGACTGGGCGAGGTAATTGCTAACAATTTAATTACTACTTGTTCTGCTCATGGTTTTGTTTCTAGGATATAAATTATTCCAACAAGTCAACTGTACAATTATTTTTGTAAGAAAATTATTTTAGGACTACTAACATTTCTATTTAGTTGGAAGTGATTTATGGGATAAAAGTAGCCTTTATTATGTTTGATATTCCGGTCTAGACCAACATATATGCATATTAGTTAAAAGTAGCATTGCTAGGATTATTAGGATGAAAGTAGATAATCATGAGTGGTTCATGTATATAAATTATTTAAACACTTTCAGTTTCCTGCCGATGTAATAATAATAGAGGATACACCAAATACAGTAGCCCCACCACATCACAGCCCACCCCGCCTCAGCACATGCCTGCCACCATATCACAGCCCACCCGGCCTCAGCACATGCCCACCACCACATGACAGCCCACCTGAGCTCAGCACATACCTGCCACCACATCACAGCCCACCATGCATTAGCCCATTCCCACCACCACAAAGCCTACTTCCAGACTCCCCCAACTTTCCACAGCCCCCCTCCCAAACACCTAATACCAGACTCAGGCCACCGAAGACTACTAAAACTGATTTTCTGGCCTCGGATGAGAGGACTAGAAGTGTTTTGCAAGTAAGTTATTGTGAAAAATTAGCGCTTGCTCAAGAGTAGGTATTTTATGTATTATTTATTTATGATGGCTGTTTGTGCTATCCATTAAGCTGTCATAAATAATCTATTCTAAGAGGTTTGTACACAGCAGTGGTGACTGTCCTGTAATGATGATATGAATATTCCTATCTTTATACACCAGTTTTGCTGCAAGTGTAATTTAAGTATACCTATTACTTAATTATTATATTATGTATTAACTTCTTGTTTCAGGAAATAAACAACAACCTCAAGAGGAAAAATAATTTGCAGGACATTCAAATGAGGAGAAATGTTACAGAAAGGTAGTTATAATTATATACAAAAAATACTGCTTGTATCATGCTGGCATTCCTTGTCCTTGGTACCTGAAAAATAAAGCAAAGTTAATAATTACTTATTTGTTGTTACAGATTGCGCAAATACCGGCAGGACACAATAAAAAATTTAGGAAACTAATTATAACTAATAATAAAAAAATATAAAACAATTACAAAACTGCATTTCACTCTCAATGAAGAAATAGGTACATACCTAGTCACTGAAATATTCCCTCACTATTCTCTGTCTTTTGCTCCGTGCCAGAGACAAACTGCTTTGTTGATCATGGGCATCAACATCAACTCTCCTTTCAGCCTCCAAGTCGGGCAACAGCTCCATTGGTACCCTGAAAAAATTGTTCAGTACTTAGCTAATAATAATCCAAGTCTGATTAATAAGCAATTCTGATTTGTACATTAATTTCACTGGGTATGCTTTAGCACAAGAAAGTTTTATTATGCTGGGTCTTAGGAAACTTAAGGTAGGTAATCAATCATAGTATAATTATTAATTAAGTAGGTAGGTATAAGTGAGAATTTACCGGTAGTGTTTCATAATGTTGTATAGTGTACAACTTGCATATATTAATGCTGAAGCCTTCTCAGGCTCATAGTGGAGGCTGCGGTCTATGCCGAGTGACCGGAAAGTACCTTTTAGGTATCCGTTGGTTCTTTCAATGACATTCCTTGTTTGGCAATGCCACTTTGTGAATTTGTCTTCTGAAGTTCCTGCCCGAGCATCCAAAATTGGTGTCATGAGCCATGGCTCAAGGGCGTATCCAGAATCTCCTAGAAAAGGACAATATTTAGTTTTATATAAATTGACCTACTCATAAAAAGTTCATATACTTCATAATATTTTCATGCAAGTAGCATGAAAATATTATGAATAGCTAGTGAAGAAAAAAATAAACAGCTTTTAGGTACCTACACCTACTTACCCAGAAGATGGTAATCACCAATCCTGGCAGTGTGCAGTCTGCGCAGCTCTGTTTTTATAACTGAGTTGTTAAATATAAACTGGTCGTGCACACGGCCTGGGTAATTAGCGTTGACATTAAGGATCCGGCACTCTGCATCTGCAATCTGTAGAGGCAGATACTCATTTAATTAAGGAGAATATTAAATTAAATATTTTTAGAACATTATTATGTCAGTATTTAGTAGATACATACCAGCTGTACATTGACAGAAGTGAATCCGTGGCGGTTCTTATATTGTATCTGGCCTGGCTTAGGCGGCGGAAACAATTTGATGTGTGTGCAGTCAATGCAACCCAAGATATTAGGTAACCTAAATTTTTCCCTAAATGTTCCCGCCACCTGTTGTCGGCCAGCTTCCGTGTTGGGGAAGGTTATCCATTTGGGCTTAAGTCTGAAATATTATGAGGTAGGTTGGTAAGTACTTATTTAAAAGTATATAGGGTGTTAGTTAGGTAATTATAGGTATGTTTGACATGTACCTAAGGGTAGGAACATAGAGTGTTAGTTAGGTAATTATAGGTATGTTTGACATGTACCTAAGGGTAGGAACATAGGGTGTTAGATAAGTAATTATAGGTATGTTTGACATGTACCTAAGGGTAGGAACATATACTTACTTAGTGTTTACACCTCTAACAAATTGTTCGAGGAATTTGCTCACAGTAGTTTGGGCAATACTAATATTTTGTTCTTGGCCAACGCCTCTCTGGTAATGGCCAGAAAACAATACTTTGAGGGAGCAAAGAACCTGGAAAAAAAATGTCAACACACGAATATAACCTTAATTACCTACGCGGTTTGCAGTACTGACTTAAGTCTCTACTTTAGTAATAGTAGGTCTACTTACTTTTACAATTGGTGGGTAGCCTTGTATTGTGCTAGGAGACAGCTCTTCTTGCAGCTCTTGGCACAAATATTGTACCATCTCCTTTGAAACGAAAAAGTTGCGCCGAAACTCGGCCTCCGGCAAATCGAGAGCTGCTGTGAGCTCTCGAACTGCGTTTCTTTGTTTTCTCCTTTCGTTTTTCTCCTCGGACTGGCTGAGAAGCCAATTTCTACCCCCGTTCATAATTCTCGTAGAAAAATAATCTCTAAATGATGCGAGAGAAACGTGTTTCTAGGTCTCGAGAGGTGTAGAGAATATTAGAAGAAATGTTTCTATTCTCAAATGTCAAAAGTAGAATAAATTGATCGGCATGTTCGCAGTGGTAGACTCATCTCTAGGGTAGACTAGAAAACATTTCTATCCGCTCATTCTTTCGAACGCCGTGTTCGCGATCGAAGAAAACTTTCTACTCTCTACATCTAAATGTCATTTTTATGTCATTATAAATCTATTCTACCCTAGACAAGAAACGGCGTGCTAGGCCTGCTGTTCGCCTTCATAGGGGTAGTACTTACTCAGGTTAATAGGGTAGTGCTAACTCAGAAAATGTCGATGGCATTTGAGTTTGTGCATCCCACGTTATCATAAACGTTTTCGCTTATCCAGTGCCTTTAATCTTTACATAATGTATTTTATTCAGATGGATATATACTGTGGTTATTTATAACTTGTTTGGTTATTGATAAGATTGTGTAAAGTCTCTCATTTCTCGCGATACTTTATTCAAAACAGTTGGAAAATTTTACCATTGAGTAAACGACCAGAATTTATTAGCTACCCATACGTGACAACCCATACATTTCTGGAATTCATTCTAAAACTAAACAAACTGTAAATTACAATGGAAACGAAAGCAAAGCTGAGTTATTAGATGTAGAATTGGGTTAGGGAGACACATGGGCCGAATAAATTACCCGAACTATTTCCAGTTTAAGTTGAATTAATTAATCACGAGATTTTTTGACGAGGAGCTTAGCTGGTGCTCAATAATCTCGATATCCCAATAAAGAGAGCTCGAGTTGTAGGTAGAGTCGCAAGTTTAATAACAAAAACTACTCGTACTCGCTTTAAGAATCCAACATATTTCCAACAAAGACATTTATAGGAATGAAAACTGAACAATATTTTACAGAAATTAACAAGGTTATCATTAAAAAACAAAAAGCCAATAACGCATAATTGCAAACGGGCACCAACGCAATCACAAAAAGTTTCAAATTCGAGTACTATTTAATTTGGAAGATTTAAATAAACCTTTTTCGTACCTCAAAAGGAAATAGGGAAACCTTATAGGATCACTTTATTGTCCGTCTGTCTGTCTGTCTGTTGTCTGTTTGTTGTTGTTGTCGTTGAGGTATCGAGTTGAAATTAACATCAAATACTCAAGTCTGTAATCTCTTGAAGCCTCGTTAAAAATAAAAATTCTAGGTCAACGCAATCACAAGTTACAGCCGTTTCGAAATATTTTGAAATCCAAGGAAATCACATGCGCACAAAACCTATAGGGTACTTCCCGTAGACCTAGATTCATGAATTTTGGCAAGAAGCAAGGTCTTTTAGCATAAGTAAAGGAAAAAATCCGAAAACCGTAAACTAGTACTATATTCTTTAAAAAAATTACTATTGGTTCTCGCCATGGACCAAAACCTATAGGGTACTTCCCGTTGACATATGTAGATGGCAAGAAACAAGGTCTTACAACTATACGGAACCCTTAGTGCGCGAGTCCGACTCGCATTTGCGTTTTTTTATCATCTTGGACTAAAGTGCTGAGGAAGACAAATCGAACGAACCCAATCTCGACAGGGTTACGTTGTTTCGTTTATGAGTTCCTATGCCACCTTCATTAGGGGAGGCCTAATGTCCAGCAGTGGATTAATATAGGTTGATGATGATGGCTTCCTCTCCATCATTAGACCAGCTCGCAATCATTGCATTGTCACAGAACATACATAAGTAGGTATGCCAAATTTCAGCTCAATCGGTTGAGGAAAATTGGTCTAAAATTCAATTGCAAGATCTGTCCCACACATAAGGAAAGGGACACACGGGGAAAATTAAATAAAGCTTGTAAAAAGAACAAGACCAATGAGATAATCAATAAAAGTATAGAAAATCAATAGTTAATTGTTTTGAACTTTGCGATTTGCCCAAGATAGTCCAGTGTCGTAAATATTTTCCACCAATATTCCTTCGATTTTGTCACCCCCTGGTTTGCAACAAATATCTAGGGTTCTAGAACAGAGTACTTATTGAGTAACCAACGGTTGAGTTTCTGTGTGTAACGAGTAAGGTCGGCAAAGGTGTATCTTTTTCAAACCATTGAATTTCCCAACACAAAATTATATTTTAAACGCGCGGTTTATAAGTCAAATATTAAAAGAGATAAATTGGTTCCGGGCTCTGAATAAAAGTAAAAGATCAAAGCGAATCCTGCGCACCGCAGCCCTGGGCAAACTTGGTAGGGCTCACACACATTTATTTTATGTTATATAACTTATGCCCGCGGCTTCGCACGCGTTTTTTCGGTATTAGTATACCGAAAAAACGCTACTTAGTAGTAGCCTATTATCTAAGTTAGGCTATGTTTTAAATTCACGCCAAATTTCATTTTGATCAGTTTAGTAGTTTTCACAAACTTTCGTCTTTATAATATAAGTAGGATAAATTAAACATTACTCACATACTTACATCTAAAATATAAAAAAAGTTTATAGAAAATGTGTTTGGATGCGATACATGGGCAAGGACACAGCGAGACAGAGAGAAAATTGAGTTGTTTGAAATGTGGTGCTGGAGGAGGATGAAAAGGATTAGCTGGACGGAGGGGTTACTAATGAGGTGTTGAAAAGAGTTGAGGATAAAGGTTTTTGATTAACACCATTCAACACAGAAGAGGGAGAATGGGACCTCTTCCATGTAGAAGGAAGACCAAGAATTAGCTCTATGTCAGATCAAGGAAAAAGTCGCTGTCATTTCGTATAAAAAAGTAAAAGACATTGCATTGGAGGGAGCGAGAAGTGGACGAATTGCATGATTTCACTGAATTGGGTCCCAAAAAGTCTCCTACTTCATACTGGTGTAAAGTGAAGCTCTCGCGTCGCGCCGTCGAGCCGATGCCAGTGGTGTCATTTACTTAAAAATAAAGATTCTGCCCTGCTTAACACTTTCAAGGCCCACGACGCGCATGTCCATGTCTGCAGGTCCTTTCAGCGGCGGCGGCGCGTACCTGCAGCTGCGAGTAATTGCAGTATACCAACATTTTAATAGCCCACGACGCGCATGTTCTTTTTTTAACACATGCACTGCCCAGCCACTGTGCTGGGCAGTGCATGCTTTAAGCCGATTTCTCGTTGATAAATGTGGCGAGACCCGACCAGACTCGTGCGCATCCGCGCATTCGTTACTCCGCTTATTTCAGTAAACATCCGTCTCATTCACATTTTTATTTATTCTTTTGACTGTCTTATATTTAGGCTGTCGTTGAGTGACTTCTGTAATTTATATCTTCGTTTGTTTTGATCGAGCCTCATCACTTAGATATAGCGGATGTGACGCTTTCGATCGTGTTCCTATTGATTTATATTTCCAGTACTTACATACATGAACTGATGATACATACTTGCGCAAATATGTTATGTTGTTCGCTTCCACCCAATTACCTATTGAGTTTCCTGAGCAATAAAGAAAAAAGACATTTGGTTTGACATTGTGTTTTAATTTCTATTGCTAGTCGTCCTTCCAGCAGCTATTCCCGCTTTAGTTGTCTTCAATTTTCGTGAAATTTGGCGCGATCATAGGTTCTACTAGCACTTGTTATACAAGAGTAAAGTGTAAGTATAGCAAACCTTATTGGATTCAGCTTCAATCTGCGCTGTCCGGCATCTCATCAATTTCCGTTCGATTCTTGAATTTGATTCCGCAGGTCAAACTGTCAAGCCGGGGCGTTGCGTCCAGTTCAAATTGATTTCTAAATTAATTGGAGCTATTTCCTTTGGCTGAACTGAATGGCGACCGGTCGGGTGCCCTTAATTGAAATCATTCTGCTAGATAGATTAAAATAATCTACGTAGATGCTGCGTTTTATCATGATGGGGGTCGAATGTGGCGAAAAGCCGTCTGCGGGTTCGATTCCCGTGTTGGATGTTTTCTATGTATAATATTAAAAAATCTATGTAATGTATTAAGTACCTTTATCAGTCATCTAGTACCCATAACACAAGCTCTGCTTAGCTTGGATTGGAGCTAGATAATGCCGTGTGTATTGTCCAGCATTATGTATTTGTTTCATTGCAGAGAGTGTCGTAGGTATTATAATTAGTTATTGCCGTGGTGTCAAAGCTTAGTGTCTAGGTGAGAGTAAATTATGACTACGTAAAGAGTTGTTTTGAATAGCAAGCCGTGACAATGACGTAAATGAGTGACCCATTCACCATTCGCTGACAATTCACAGCACGTCGGACGGAGCTGCGCACGCGACGGGTGCACTGCTGAAGGACACAGTGCACGTGCCTTGTCTCTAGGGCTAGCCTTACAATGCTTGATAACCTAGCGACTATTACCACTATTATGTATTACCATTCAAGAATGAAATAATCTCGTAATAATTGGTCCTCGAAAATACCTTTGCACAAATACAAAGTCAAGCCACCTAAACTGACACAAGTAACGGTTCAGATTCCTAAAAGCAGGAATATTGGTCCCTGTCACAGGTCTCACCAGGAATCATAACACGGCGTCATTTCTAAAACCAAGCTTGCATTGTGTTTCACAAATTATGAATTAGCTGAGTGTGACGGCAATGCCGCCTTTCAAGAAACTACAATCATTTAAAAAGAAGCGAAACGGCGGGGTCAGTGCTCGTGATTCGTGGCTTTCGTGCGATGTGAACGACCAGAGCCAGAGCACACCGCGCCGGCCGCTGCCCACCTAATGGATGGACGGCTAAGTGCCCGCCGCGTCTCGACAAATGCTCGCCAAGCCCACTGGCGTAAACTTAGAGGGAAACGCTCACAAATTATCTTGAATCACCTCTAATTCGTGTCGTGATCCGATGAGCAAACCCAATCGTCTCCAATCAAGGCGCCGACGAACTGCGGTCTCGGATTACTGAACTGCCAAGTTTTCAATTTGCTGTCTCAAGCGCTCGTTCAGGCCATTGAGTTTGATGCTTATTGTTACGAGAGGCGAGACCCTTTGCCGAGCTCGGCGTTATTATCGCTGTCTAATGTTCCCACTGCCTTTTATGCAAATTGCTATGATCCTTATAAACCCGCGAGATATATGACAGCCTCGTCGCATTTGAGGGGTCTTCATAAAACGCCGTGTCATCTTAGGAAAATATGCAAAAGGTCACGTTGCGAAATTTGGGTTTGAAATTAGAACCTAATACTGTTTTGGATACCGTGCATTTCGGTAGGGGTGGCCGTAAGTAGGTATATTAAAGATGGCGTTTGTAGTGGAACCCGGACCTGGCCCGACGAGCCCACAGACTGTCGCCATCGGGCGGCCGCAGCGGCAGCATGGACTTCGTTAGCGAACCGTCCTTGCCGCCGCCTGCACGGATTGCCGACCCTGGATCTAAAATTAATAGCATAAGGGAAAGTCCTCAGCAAAAAGAAAACCGCCTTTTAGACCGCTTGTAAGGAAACCATCCGAGTAGGTACTTTAAATGATTACCTCATAAACGTTTATAGTCCCTCGATGTGCATAAAACTTGAACCGTCCCAAGCAATAAGTAGTTTTAGCATTTCCAAGAGCGACATAAATGTTTTATCGTTTTATTATTGGATCTTGCAGCGCCAGATACTCTTATCGGAGGACTGTAGAGCTATACGCGGCGCACACTTCTATAATTAAAACTTGAAATTGCACAGACACTCAGACGAACTCCTGGTGAGTCGTGAGGTCGCGAGGCGAGCTGGCCGCGCGGCCTTGGCTGACCTTGCGGCCGCAGGTGGGATGCGCCCACCACATGCAAACATGCACTTTCGCCAACTTACGTAACACAATCTGATTTGATCATTCTTCGAATTCAGAAGAACAAGGTTGAGATGTTATATATATTATACGGTAGTGCCCAAACTATCCTTTCTCTCGAAAATTTTACGAATCGCACCAGATGTTTCGATGATTCACTAATGTTATGTCTATTTCGGTGACAGAATCGTCTATGATTAAAACTCTTGCATAATTTCTTACGCATTTGTCATCAGCTATTAATAGCAGGATATGCGGGTGGATAGGCCGTCCTTCAGCGCGCGGGCAGCAGGCGATGTGCTAATTGCCAGGATCGACTCCTACGCCGCTCCTACGATCATGTGATGAGCAATTATCGCCCCGAATGCCTAATTGATGTTAATATCAGGTTTTTTATTAGATTTTGTGTGTTTACAATCTTGCTCATTCGTTCATCATCGAGATGATGCTGGAGTTCGTTTTGGAACGTGTGTTTTTATTGTTTCTGCGTGACTCGCCGTCATTGGATTTAGCTCTAACAATTTAATCTGGTTACATTATTCTGTGGCACGTCAAGGCATTCAAGTAAATCCTGATGTTTCAATGGCTCCGGTTCCAACAACAACATTAACATTAACCTGGGATAAGTTTATACGGTAGTAAAAGTAATTTAGTTTGGTTAACCGTGTCAGGAGAGCCGAGTCCATGACATCAATGGGCCCTTAAATCCAATTATGTCTCACAACTTCCGTCCTACAATATGCTATCTGGCCCGAACCGGCCAGGCTACTTTAAAGGTCATTGTTGGTGATAAATTATAATACTCTATTAATTCTGTACTATACTGGTATAAATTCTTATTCGCTTTTAATAATAAAACCGTAACGAATGTTTCGGCTTTGTCTCGTTGCCGAAACTAATTTGAACAAAAATCTAATTTACGTGCCTGTGTTTCGTGTAACTGCTCGCGCGAAAATTACTCTCTTGTTTCCATGCAAAAGAAATAATTTTACAGGACTTTTTATTCAAAAGTAATCGGGCGTAACTTCGGAGTACTGAATTAAATACGAAAAGAAAAGTAAGGAACATAAAGAAAATCCTTTAATTTGGATAAAAAAAATATTTCTTGTATTTAAGTGTAGGTATGTATTTCCAAGTAATTCGCAATGATGACTGATAGTAGCAGCAATAACACCACCAAAGTGTTTGTTATTTCAACGTATTTTTGTAACTGGTCACCTTTGGTCGCCAGTCAATGAATCTCAATGCACGTGGGTGTTCGCAAAATGTATTCTTGTCCAGCGTTTGATAAGGTTAATTGAGATGACCCGACCCCTCATCTAATCGCCTCACTTCGTACTTATGGTTTCTCTCTGAACCTGACGTGAACTCGCCAGCCAACGTTACCAATACAAGGTGTTTTGTGCTATGAAACTAACTTATAAATAAATAAATAATGCTGGACAATCCACACAGCACCATCTAGCCCCAAAGTAATCTACTCAAAGCTTGTGATAAGTACTAGATAACTGATATATTTAATACATTATATAGGTACACAGATAGATATTTTTTTATTATATATAGAAAACACCCAGACCAACGGAACAAATCTCTGCAGATCGTACACAAATTAGTTCCGAGGCGGGAATCGAACCCGCAACCTCTTGCGTCGCAGGCGGACCTTCGCCCGCCGCGCCACGGAGGTCGTCAAACGTTATAATTAGTGCTAATTTATTTAAACGATTGCATAAATTAGAAAATGTTGACCCAATAGGGATTTTCCTATTGCATATAACTTCAGTAAGCATGCTTGCAATTATTTACATTTCGGTACCAACTTCATTGCAAATTTCGTGGAAGCTTGTATTGTATGTTTGCGTTTCTGAGAAGCTTCGGCAAAGGACCTTGGCAATTATCCGTGACGTGATCTCACCTCGATCGACTGCTGAGCAGGTACTTCTCCGGTCTTACCTTATGCACTGCCGGGGATGCCGTCATCATAACGTAGATTCGTCGGTTTCGTTTCGTGCTGCAGGTGCAGTAGGCTAGAAGGTACTGCAAGTCGGAGCGATTCCTTTGCGTTGGCGCTTTGCAGTAAACATATCAGAAAATCTGTCATAATAATACAGTCATCACATCACCATTTCAGCCTCAGGTGATCTCATATAAACATAATATACGCCATACTATACATTATGTCCCGAAAAACTTAAAAAAAACAATGTAAATTTCTATAAATTCGAAGTTGGTTTTTAGTTATTTCTAAACGAATCACTTTTCTTTATTATATACTAGCTGCTGCCCGCGGCTTCGCCTGCGTAGTTCCCGTTCCCGTGGTAATTCCGGGATAAAACATAGCCTATGTCCGTCTCCTGGTTCTAAGCTGCCTCCCCACCAATTTTCAGCCAAATCGGTTCAGCCGTTCTTGAGTTATAAATAGTGTAACTAACACGACTTTCTTTTATATATATAGATAATTAAATTATGTCTGAATAAACAAACTTTTTTTTTTATTTATTTAAATATGAGGTAAGAGCTATAATTTCGGAAATCTGTAGAAATCATTTTAGTACACAAACAGCGTTAACTAAACAAAACCGCAATATGAGTTCAGTTCCTAAGAATTCATTGAAGACCTATCTATCGTACGACGACCGCTGGCCTCGATTCTGTTGTGTGTAAATATGACCGGATTATTATTGCATTGAGAGAATATCTCAATGTTAGATTATTGGGTCACTGGTCTCTTTTACCTATCGACAGATAATGATCTGTATGTCAGACGGTTGCGATGGAGGTGAGGCGAGTTGCAACATGGCTTCTGGTGCAACATCACCTGCGTGTGGTGAAACTAAGGCTTTTTAAATATTTATTTACTAAGCAGATATTTCTCTCATATCATTAGGGGTTAGCAACTAGAGGCAAAGTTATCGATCGGCATAGGTCAAAGAATTAGCTAACAGAAATGGCACTGGGCCGGCTAAATATCTCGGGAAGAACAGACAACCGCTGGGTTAAACGTGTTCTTAAGTGGTGATGGTGACCGCGACTCGACAAACGTAGTGTAGAACGCCCTGCGGTTAGGTGGGATGACGATCAGCGAAAGACTACACGCACATGCTGGATGCGGCAAGCTGAAGACAGGGCGCGATGGCGCTCATTAGGGGAGGCCTATGTCCAGCAGTGGACTAATATATGATAATATAATATATATATGATAATATAATATATATATTAGGTCCTTACATATGAAATTGGCGTTTTGTATGGGAGGAACAAAAAGTCGAATATTTTTTAATATAATATATTTAATTAATCAAAGTATGAACCATTATTTTCTATGCACTTTTGCCATCTTATAGGTAGTTCATTGATCCCTTTACTAAAAAAACCAGTCGGACGGGAATCAATAAAATCTTTGAAGGCGATTTGGACTGCCCCATCGGAGTTGAATTTTTTCCCTTGCAAGAAGTTATCCAAATTTCGAAAAAAATGGTAATCTGTTGGAGCAAGGTCCGGGGAGTACGGAGGATGTCTTAGACTTTCCAATTGAAGCTCTTCTAATTTAGTAGCCGTCTGTTGCGCAGTGTGTGGTCTAGCGTTGTCGTGAAGTACCCACCTTTCAAGCTTTTTAATCTTCCCAATTTGCTTCAAGTGAATTAAAACAGTTTTATCACTAACACCGCAGCCTGCAGCTAACTCGGACGTGGTTTGCGATGGATCCGCTTCCACAATAGCCTTCAACTCTTCATTATCAACTTGAGTCTCAGGCCGTCCACGGGGCTTGTTCTGCAAGTCGAAATTTCCAGAACGAAAACGTTGGAACCAAAAACGAACTGTGTTTTCTTTTGCAACACGACCGCCATACACATCATTCACCCTTCGAGTTGTTTCCGCAGCACTAGTGCCACGGCGGAACTCGTACTCGTAAATAATGCGATATTTTAAGTTTTCCATTTTGTAAAATGAGTGACGCAAACAGAAAAAAACAGAAGAAAAAAAACAAATGAATGACGATCATCGAAGCACAAATACACGAGTCTATAGCTGTACAAATTTGAATTTGGAATTCCTTACCAAAGAGGAGAAATTTGTGATTAAAGTGGCCAGTACGAAAAACGCCAATTTCATATGTAAGGACCTAATATATGGCTGATGATGATGATGAACTAGACCCTATAAAATATCTGTGTCACAACAGGGCTGAACGTAGATATTTTAGAAATGTGGCAGGGAGATAGATGGGGATGATCATAGGCTGCTTTTTATCCAAGAAAATCGTAAAAAGCCGCTGGCAGAAGCTCGTAGCTGTATAACGCGATATAATTTAATAAGCGGACATTTTAATGAGCGGTCCCGAGTCGTGAATACGAAATATAATTGCATTCGTATTAACGGCGAGCTGGTCGCTGAATGCACCGCGAATGAATGGGCTTCCGAGAACGCGAGCCTTCAAGCAGCAATTACACTATTCTGGTTATTCTTCGCAGAAATGGTATGGTCGCGCTACAAGTACATGCAGAACAAGGTTATTTATAACAATTACTTATATACATTCGTTTTGTTTTTATTTTTACTGTTCCATGCTCAAAGATTGCAATAATAATAGTCTGTACTGTACTATCTCTGTAAGAATCATTATTATGTATAGTCCCATTTGTCACACAACACGTCTACTATGGCCATTGGCCACCCATAGCTTTATAGGAAAAAATAACGCTGGTGTTTATTTTGTATGAAACGGAACCCTTAAAGCGCTACGTAAGTAGGTACGATACGAACTTAGCCGATATATTATCTAAAACATCTCTTGTAAAATTGCATTAAAAGAGAAATGGCCCTACGCACTTAGAAACCGACCATTAGATGCAGCTGACTGCAATCAAACAATTATCTATCTGCAGCGCACGCAACGATCAAGGGAAACTCGAGCCCGCAGCATTCTGCGCAATTACCGGCCGCGACCAGCCTCGGCTTAACGGCGGCGGTCAAACGATCTCCCGGGCTTATTGTAGGCGCTACCTTCATCCCATCAGCCTGTATTTATCCACTTTTAGATCTGCGGTTGGGATTTCATTGACCGACATTCTGAGTCTCCTCTAGTGCCGTATAGTGGGAGTGCAAGCTCAGCGCATTCTGTCCATAGTTTGTAAGGTGTAACATATCAGAATAAGGGATCCCTCTAGCAAAATTACAAACACTGAAGAAAAAACTCGTCCACCACAGCAGAAATGTTCAATTACGACTGAAATGTCCTAGGTCCTCATCAAATACGAGCCCCGAAAGTTTATCTCAGCCTGTCCAATTCCAATTCTCGTCGGAATTCTCTCCACAATCCCTGAAACTTATAAGCCTGTCGGAACTCTGTATTAAACTTGTGCCCGTTTGTTCCAGGTAAGCCGATCCACTGGAAGTTCTGATATACTAGACTTCGCAACTGAGTAAGAAGGCAACAATTATATGTATTGCTATGAACATTGTATACTTTAGATATAAACAAAATGTGAAAGTCCAAATGTATGGGTGGATTGCTACTTCTTCACGCCAAAACTACTGAAAGGATTAGGCTAAGATTTTGCATAGATGTCATCTAGACCTGGAAAAACATAATTTTTATCCCATAAATCAGTTTCATGGGATAGAAATAAGATTTGGAATATCGCATCTATCTTGGTATCTATAAACTACTTTTTATCTTGGTCGATTAAGACTAGATTGAACAGGTGTCTCCTAGACTTTAGTGATACAGCGTCGGCCACTTCGTCGCTTACCATCAGGTGAGATGGGGTCGATGCCAAGTGTCAGCTCTTCGTATGATGAAAAATAATAATGTAAAGTTCAGAGTTACAAAATACAACACCGTTAGTACCGATCAACCAGAGTTACGGTTACGATAAAATCCTGTTGGGATTGAAAAGGACGTCAGCTCGCATGATTAATGTAACCGGACTTTCTACATAACAAAGAGAAAATTATTGTCAACAAAACCGCTCAATCAAAATAAACGTGACGACTCTGAAACGTACGAGTAGGTAATTGTTTCGGTCTGAGATTCCGTTTGGAAGCGTGACTCATCCGTGCACTCTACTCATCAGTTCTGCAAATAAATAGAACCGTGGAAACTGCGGGGTTCCGGGGAAGATCCTCGTTGGCCAACAGAGTAAAGTGTTTACATACCGCAGTATTTTCATGAACAGCAGTCCATCTCAGCCGTCGGCTGCCAATGATGATATCACCCGCGCAAATATTATAAACAATAACGGAGATAATGCCACTTCTGATTGCGTGTTTACGACTGTCTTATTTAGATAATTAACTGCAAGTTGTTATACCTCTTGCTATGATTACCGAGATTCCAATGTCTTGCTTGCTAAGATTCCATTCATCACCCGGCAAGATTCACACGATACGTTCTTAAACAAGAAGTGAGTGTTATGTTCATTTGATTCATGCACTCTTAATGAACCGCGACGGGCGCAATGATACTTCCTCAGCAGCTCTCTATGTTGTTGGTTTCGGCTTTAACTGTTCATCGTGCATCCGCGTGAGCGAAGGTCATTGCAATCTCGGGTTTCACTAAACTGTATGTCATTCATTACAATGCTAAAGCATAATTGATTATACTTTTCCATTCATAGCAGACAATAGCTTACTGCAGCTATGAATCATATCTGTTGAACATTCAGTTTGTACGGCAGGCTGCCTTACGCCCATGCTGCATCTGTAATTGTGATCACGAGGTTCTTTTATATTGTTTCAAAGCTGTCGTCTTAAGGAAGAACGTGGGCCGAATGCCTGTGTAATTTGCACGCAGAAAAGTTATCTGAAGGTGGTTCCTTACCAAACAAAGAGCCGCGCGAACGTGATCGCAAAACACTGACTTTAAGACGTTATTTTTGAGTAGAATTATAGATGGATGCAACAATAACAATGTTAAAGCCAGGGAAAGTTTACAAACAGATGCCACGCCAGCAACCTGTCAACACAAAAGTCACGGGATCTAGTTGGCCCATGAAAAGTGGCGTCGCTGTGGTGTGTCAAATACCGAACGTCCAATCATAACACTTGCGCTGAGACTGACATGTCACCGGTGCATGTAGAGCTGCCACAGGGCTGGCAGCGCGCCACCGCAAGCACCGGCCAACGTGGGTTACAACAGCCCAACACGAGGCAACCCTGCTCGCTAGTAGCGCTGGTGCTGCGGGTTCCGGGACCAAATTGGAAATGCTTATTTATAGCGATAACACAATTAGGATTCTGTCATATCTTCATTTCGGAGCCAAGATGATCGCGATACAACGAGAATAGACTAAAAATTCTTTCCGCGCAGATAATTTTCGACGTTATTATATTCCTGCGAAGAAATTAGGAAGCGTGTCTAATACGTTCTTTAACGCGCATCAATCTTAACTATGCTGAAACGGTATTCAGGGCGGATAATAAGGAAAGCTCGCGTTGCATGCATCAGATGTTCACAGCGGTAGAACTACAACGTGCAACGCTCAATAAAACATTTATGTGGCGCATCCTGCGGTTGCATAGACGTAACCATCGTAACGGCCGGCACGCTATAGTACCGGGGCTTTGAGCCCATTCCGCTGAAAGCTCTGGAGCTGGTGTTTGTTGATCCGCGGGTAATGGTTCCAGACAGAGCACTGCAGTCCGCCACCGCTGCAATTGCCAGGCTAATCCTGGCTGGATTAGGTTCGTATTTGTTTGTTCAACAGTTCCGGGTTGGTTTTCGGTGTGCTACAGGATGTTTATGTGATTATCTTCTCGATTTGATTAACGGCCTCATTTTCTGTTTATCTCCATTAATAATTCACCGCTACATTATGTTATATGGAACCCTAACAATGGTTGGCGTCAGGCAAATAAATAGTATCATTACGATGTGGGCGTGTGGCGTTGTCATTAGCATTTGTTATCGATTCGGAAATACCTGCCCGCTGAACCCGCGCCCCGTGACGTGACGTGACTCACTTCTGGTGATACCTCGGCGCTATGCCAACTGCCGTCACCGAAGCATGTTAACACTACTCTGAACTGAACATTACCCAAACTTGACCCAGACTACATAAAAATAAATTTCAATTGTAAAGTTATATAAAAAGCAAAAGGATAAGAATTATGTTCCCTGATAACCTGAGAATTATAACCCTGTTGTTTCTAAGCATATCTTCATGAGCGTTGATCTGTCCACGTTGCCTGCTACCTACATAAGTAGCAAGTAAAGGCCACCATTGTACACGTCCAACGTGGCCGTCCTTCAGCACTCATTACGGGCATCAGCCGGTACCTCGCTAATCCTCCAGTACACTACGTACCGCATGCTGATCACGTCATGACTTTACTCTACATACATATTAGTGTAATCTTTATGACCGAACCGAGTCTCCTCTAATGACTTTGCTTGCTAAATCTTTATTGGGGAGGCTATAAGAACGAAATGGGATATGCGTATTCATTTTTCTACAATTCGAGCGAATCCTCACAATTTATCGCAAAATGTGTCTGTAATTGTGACACTATGCCATTCTTAAAATGCCAGCCGACATAGCTTAGGTTAAACCTTCAGAGATGTGGTTGTCACTTAAACCCATACTCCCAAACCTTGATAGAGATACCAGCTCTAAGGTGAGGAAATCCAATAGGAAGGATTTCCTCACCTTAGAGCTGGTATCAAATAATCTACTTCCTATTAGATTGTTATGAAACATGCAATTAAATGTCTCATCATTATATCCGGTGGTTGCCTCCGCATGCACAATTGCACAGCGTGGGTAAGTCCAGCGGGCCAGCCATCTGGTCGTCACCCGACACCGGCGCAGGCGCAGGCATCTGCCGGCCTCGCTCTACTTATCTAGGACTCCGCGTCCAGTTCACACGCCGCCCAACCAGCCCACAAAACTGGAACACTCCGATTTATGTTGTTTTCGTCAATAATGAAGCGAGGCTAACTATTGAGATGTTTCCCGAAAGTAGGCCGCAATAGATCCGAATTCCAAGTAAGTACGTATTGTTGGGACCTAGGTTTGAAACCTAGGATTGAATACATTTGGCATTTTCGATAGAAGCCAAGCTAGATGAATCATCCCCACGCATGACATTGGCATGCCAAAGTTTGATAATGTTAGTACCTAGTTGTGGTGGCCGCATTCAGTATTCTGTGCCTAGTTAGATAGTTAAAGTATCATGTTTGAGGTTTAAAGAGTGTAATGTCGAAGGATTAAAAGCCCTTTAGTTCAAAATTGTCTCCTTTGTCTGATTTGAAAAGCACATTTTTGGATTTTTTGATTTTTCGTTGCAGCACAGCATTGTTTATTGTTTCAGTCAACCTGTATTCTATTTCTATTTGATTTTATTCATTTGTTGGGTTATTATTTCTAACCCATGCCGTCGCGGCTAATTCTAATTTATTAGCGTGTTCGTGTTGTACTTGCACGTGTGTTCAGGTTTCCACAATCGCTTTTAACGAGCAAATGGTGCATGCAATTACAGCATTTCTCGCAGTTTTCCACAATAAAACATTTCCTAGACCCATAACCCTCGTATGAGATCCGCGTGATCGTAACTAGAGGAATGGGGTCGAAGCTCGCAGTTAACTTGCATGTTGCAATACAACTATCCATACGACGGACTATTTGTGACGTGCTAGTGGAGCTGGTCTTTGAATTGTTTACGCTTCTTCGAAATGAGAGAGATCAAACGACTTCGATTATGAAATTGACTCTACTTTGGAATTTCTGAAAAAAGGTAAACTTTGAACAAAAGTAGAACTCGTCTAAAACACGCAAAATCAAAAAACCTTACCATACTGCTGCTGATTGTAATTATAAAGTTTTGATCGAACTTTAATTTGCGCCATTATCAAAATGTAGAAGACAGTAGGTACCAGCAGCGTTCTGAGCTACACGCAGCACGCGACCTTTATTGCGAAACCGTCTGAAACAGATCTGATAACCGCGATGTAAAGCGCAGATAACACAACTTTATAATTACAAGGGCTGCCTCTACACCGGTTACTCACGTCTCGCTCAAAAGAAAGCACCGGCCTTCTTTTGTTGTCTAATGTCTTATCACTCTCCATTATATGTATTTTCATTTCATCATTACTTTTGACGGAAATGATGAATGGTCGAGCTGCGATATTAAACTTTGATTTTGTTATCGATCGAGTCTTTGTTTCGGTCTGCTTGCTACATCTTCATTCTGTTTTTGAAAAATAAAAGAAAAATGGTAGAGTACAATTGTGTTTTTTCAGAAACACTTAGGTATTTTATTTACCTTTCCACTTCCTTCAGTTACTGTATCGCTGGCTATTACGTGGCGCAGTTTGATAGGTTATTACTTCCGAGTTTCTTTCGCTCTGTTCCTTATGATCTTCGTAATCATCACCTTAGTTTAGGTACACACAATCTACAACGACTTCTAATTGCAGACTATATTGTAGCAATAACTTTAAATGGTCATATTATGCAAGTCGTATTCTTTAAGCGTCAACGTCCTTCGGGCACGTGGATTGTTGTTTTCGCATAATTTAAGTGCATAATGGTCCGAAAATCTGCTCTGTCTGAGCTATTAGGAGATAGTTTACAAATCTCTCGCAAACAAGTCATCAACTGCATAATTAAGTGAGTGTTGTTTACCCACACGCAGCATAAAAGGACTTGTGTTGCTTACTGTGGATTAAGGCAGCATGCTCTGCGGTAATAACATTGTGTAGCATGCAGCTGTGTCCACGGGCTACCTGCCAAATAATGCTGCATGTACGTAAACCAACTTAATATCGGAACTAAATACTTATGGACAGGACACTTGGTAAAGTCTAACGTTTAAAATGAAAATGAAACCTTGTCTCTAGTGTGTATCTAAGTTATTATTATCGAAGCAGATTTTTCCCCTGGCTTCAGGCTTTTATTTTTAGCTAAATTTTTAAGATAATTTGTAATTAGACTTTTGTTACAAAAGACAGATTTACCAAACGTTTATTTTTTTATTTATTATTTATTTATTGAAGAGTTAAGTTTAATTTTTCAAAGTAAATTAGATAGTATTATGGAGCTGATTAAACGCACGCAATCTGTCTTTTATTACCGACGTTACCGAGCCACTTTTACGGTACCTACTTTTACTTTTATGAAGGCGCTGTTCAGGCCAGATTGGATTAACTGACTAGAGCAGGGAGTTGCTTCTGAAGGGAATCCTTTGACTCAAAGGGTACAGTCCTTTTTATTTTACTTTCATTGTGAGGTTTTGACAGTTTGTCTTTCACTACGTTGACTCTTTCAGAAGCTTGGGGAGTTGTGGCTTTTGTATTCAATGTCTCTCGTCTCCTAATTGTTATTAATATAATAGAAACAGACGATTTATACTCAAAGCTAAGCTTACTCTATGTCTAAACCGGCCTTGTTTTGTGTATGATAAAATAGAAGAGCCCTCCTTAGCATCTTAATTAAAACATCAAATTGAATATGTAGTAAAACTGAATTATTAATGCGGCGTGTTTAGAATTCAAGACTCGCTTTACGTATTAGTTTCACAAAAATAACGAAATAACGTCGCTTTTGAATTCAGTTCATATTCGATTAACAAACCAAAGATGTTGATGTTGCATGTTATTTGCCTCTCATTGTCAGGGCAAGGTAGAAACTCCTTATTTATTTGATTGCGGGTACAGTACAGGTAGGGTAAGTACCTCGGTGAATACATTACGTGTAGGAAGTCGTTACGGCGGCGCGGCCAGGCGTGACGACTAAATTGTTAAACGTAAAAAAATCGAATGAGCACCTGCCTGCTACGTCTGCCCATAGCGAACTGGCGAAGGTCAAGTTCTTATACCATGCAGATTATAAAACCCAGAGTTCTTCATTCTGCAGGCATTTACCTACTCGTTCTTGAAGCGATTTCATCTTCCACCAAATATACACCTATTATAATACTCGTATCTCCCAAGTTTCTCGGAGCCAATTCTATGCTGGTTTGAATACCAAATCAGTCCTATTCTCGTATCTCTATCTGCAACGGATCTCGCTGCCAGCACACGGTTTAATATCGGCTTTGTGCCGAAACTACGTGGGCAGATACCGAAGCCGTAGCTATATTCAATATGTTCTGGTCGATCTCTCCCACGGCCACGGTTCCAATGGGTGTTTCTAATCAGTGCTCTACCGTACTTGTACTTATTGCATGAAGGTTGGGGCTCGTTAGCCAAGGGCCGGAAACCGCCGGAGTGTGACCGTTCGCGATAGTAGCGCAAGGAACCCACCTACCGTGAATAAGATCGATTTAATCTTGAATTCATTTAAATTAAAATAATTAAATAACACAAAATATAATAAGAATTATCTAGGTCCTACAATACAAGTGAGTTGTTCCTGTTCTGATTCGTGAAATACAATGTCTCCAGACAATAAAAGACATAAAACAATGGGGTATAACATGGGTCACAAGTAATGGGTGACAAGTAATGGACATCGTATTATTTCAATGTAACGCAATAATTTTCCAACTGTCTATCCTCACTTGTAGATAAAACTGATCTCCTTTGAGCTTTCAGCTGAATCGAAACCCGTAAATCAGGATTGAGAATAACTTTGAGATCTGTCAGTGTTCCACGAAACAGTCGTAAATATACCGCAAATGTATTATAGAAGACAGGTGGGCTTTATATTTATTTCTGATTATTTCGGGGATCCTATTATCGAGGTAACCATTAACTTGAAAAGAAAACTACAAACTGAAGCCGTTATAAAATGTGCTGTCACAATTCAATTAAATTCATTTATTTCCTTTATAAACAAAATACATTGTGTGTGGAACCTCAAATACATATCAAGAAAGTCACCACACCACCCCGTCTAAATAATAAAAGTTGTTTTTTTTTTCATACTAATATTATAAAACCGAAAGTAATTCTGTCTGTCCATCACCTTTTCACGCCTTAAGGCGAGGTTTCCAGAGCGGCCGATTCTATTAGGCCAGGAGCCATTGGAGGGCAGGAGCGGTGCGCAGACAGCCGAGCACGATTTTGCAGGTATTTAGGTGTTTTGAAAAATATTTGTATGACATATAAAAATATTTTCTAGTGATGCACTGCGTAATAACTACAACTGAACAAAGTGATAAAAGGTCAATAGTCAAGCACCAAAGTCAAAGTCCTTCTTAGAGAACCGTTTAGTATGTTATCTACGTTATCACAAAGGCATTAGCCGGCGGAAGTGCGTGCCGCTGGCCGCTTCCGACACGCGACCCGGGGCGTGCCTGACGACCCGGTGAGGCTCTCAAATGGGACACATTTGGTTAAATTAACGGACAATGCATATTACGAGAAACCCTTCAAATTATCAGACAAATTCCATTGTAGAGTAAGCAACTATGGAATTCACAACACCTGATCCTTAAATTGTAACGGAGAGGTTCGTTGTCCTTTGTTGCCAATGGAAAATAGTCTGATTTCTCAGCAATTCCTTCGTATAGATATGGAGCAAAAACCTCGTAGCCATAAATACTAGTCACGGAGACATGAGACAGCGTCTAACACTAATGACTCGACGTTAACAAGCCTTTATCCCGATTGGCAACGCCTTCACGACCCTATTCACAGGGAATCGAAGTCTCATTCAGCAATGGACGCACATATGGAATGGACCCGCCTGTCGCAACAAGGAAGACGACCTATTGACAACATAATACGACACTGGCTCGCCTTTTACAGAAATCAGCTTTTGCAGGCAACTGTACGACGTCGCAAACGATGCCGTCAAATGCATTCAATTAAAATTTTTCAGCCACCGGCGCAGAGTCGGCGCGGCGGGAACCGGCACCGCCCGCACTGTTATGCAATAACAATTGTGCTGCGAAATAAAAGTGTCTTCGAAAAATGCTGCACCCGAGATAAATCGCACGTTGGCCATGACAAACAGCGGCAGCGACGGACTGTACGTTATTTACTTTAGGTCATGGTAAAATCTCAAGCAGCATACTGGGACTGTGATGGATGAGCACATAAGGAGTAGATGGAGCTAGCATCTGATCTGGTCCTGATAAGTTGGCGCGGGTGCACGGAGCGCTTATCCGATGCAGGCACTTGGACCCGTGGGAGACGCTCTTGGCTTATCGCTGCGTTACAGGAATTCTATGGGACATTGCTTTGTACCGGCTTCTTGTGTAATCTTATCAGCGATATGTTTCGCGTAACTCCAATGTTAGTTATGTTGTTTACTTGACAGACTACACCTACTAAAATAATTCAGAAGAGAGCCGAAATTGATAAAGATTGTTCTTGCGGATAGGGATTGCAAATCCGGATAATTTTCTTATCCGGGTAATACGGATTTCGGATTTCTTTCAAAAATAAAATGAACAATTTCAAATAACACCTATTAACTAGCTTTTGCGGTTTTGCACGCGTTTCCCAGGGCAAAAGTATGTTATAAACTACAAATATGGAAAGTTTTTACTATACACATTGTAATTGACAAATTTCTTTTTATTTCAGCAGAATAATATAACAATGAATGTCATGAACTATGAACTCGTGTCATACGTCCAATAGTTTTGGTTTGAAAAAACATTATTATTTATAAAAGTTTTTAAGTGTAATAAGCCGAAAGGGGGTGATTCTGGACCTCGGGGTAATCAACATTTGTTCAACGATTTTTATAATAAAGACAAAAATAAAATTGTTTTGAAAAAAATTCAAGCATTGTGCGCGGCGTGTGGTGTGGCGCGGGCATAAAAATAATGCGACGTATGTACGTAGTCGTGCAAGTGCAAAGCGTAGTAATTGGAATAACACGAAGGAAAAAACCCAAATTATATTAAATTTCAAAACTTATTTACGATCACAATCTAAATTATTTTTGCCTAAAAAAATTATATTGAGTTATATTACAGTTATCCAAATTCTGGATTTCAATGCATAAATCCGAATAAACAAGACTGACAAATTATCCGGATAATTCGGATTGCAATCTCTACTTGCGGACCTAGTCATTTGCAACTAGGTTCTCTTGAATGCTTTTAACAGAAAATGTTAGCGATCGCTCATTAGTTATAGTACATTTTGGAAAGTCAGGTTAAGTGCTCTAAAACGAACACACATTAAGTGCTTTGACAAATGACAGACCATGTGTTAGGGCCAGTGTGGAGCTTTTAGACGCACCCTACAAGTCCCTACGTGACTCTAAACGCTATCTAATGCGCAGAAAAACGTAGCGTCGTTTAGTCAGACTGGGCTTCGGTAAATTACGCTACGAATGTGCTACGTTACCGCTGCGCCGCCGTCGCTAATGTGTGATTCCGAGCTCATTTGTACACGCTGCGTGTTCTCCACTACCGAATTAAAGAGCTCACCTCAAGCGTTCTTCTAATTAGCGCCGAATTCCCTCACTCTGCCACATTCCTGATAAAGCCACTCCGAATTGCTTTCATTAATTATTTTCCAGCGCGTTTAGTCGTTTAATTTGAAGCTCGCCGAATTCGTCACGTTTCGGTTGTGGTGTTTCTGTCGTAGCTGATTAATTCGTCTCCTTTGAATTGCAATTTGGTCTCCATAATATGCTAGACGAGAGTCTTTGATGTATTACAATTAAACAAGATCCGTCAAGTGCGAGTATAACTCGCGCGCCGAGGGTTTTGAACGTTTGTCAACAAGTATGTACCAAAAGTACCGGTTAGAGACTTCGCAATTTAACGAATACCTAAGAATAGTAGGTTACATTTCAGATGGATCTCTCTGCATGCTTCGGTTAAATGGGTGGTTCGGTTAAGGGTATTGGTAAATTTTTCGACTTTTTTCGAAATATTTCAAAAAGTATGAAAGTTACAGAAATTTGAAAAACTGGTTTGAAATGTCCAAACCGATACCTTTCATTTGATACCCCACTCGGTGGGGTAGCCCCCCTTTTGAAAATTATTCCTTTTTGACCATTTTTCAAAAAGTGTTCTTTTTACAGACTTCTCTATATTTTTCCTGTAAAATATAAATCCATATCTACAAACGCTCCATACATTTTAAACGGATCGCTCTGCAAACTTCGGAGATAGGGGGGGGGGAATGGGTATTTTTTCGACTTTTTTCAAAATATTTCAAAAAGTATGAAACCTACAGAAATTTGAAAAACTGTTTTGAAACGTACAACCAAATACCTTTCATTTGACACCCCATTCGGTGAGGTAGCCCCCCCTTTTGAAAATTATTCCCCCCCATTTTGACCATTTTTCAAAAAGTGTTCTTTTTTCAAACTTCTCTATATTTTTCCTGTAAAATATAGATCCATGTCTATAAACGCTCCATACATTTTACATGGATCGCTCTGCAATCTTCGGAGATAGGGGGGGGGAATGGGTATTTTTTCGACTTTTTTCGAAATATTTTAAAAAGTATGAAACCTACAAAAATTTCAATATATATTTTGAAATGTACAAAATGGTACCTTTCATTTGATACCCCATATGACTCTGTAGGTATCTTTTAAAATTTCGGCATCACAATTTGTATGGAAAATATTCATTTTCATTTTTCATTTATTTTCATTTATTTTTCTCAAAATCTGTACAGGCGCACGAAATGTATTATTGTTTTAAATTTCAAGTTGATAGCTGCAGTAGTTTTTGAATTATTAAGGAGGGAAAAAAGGACAGACAAAGCGAGACCATAAGGGTTTTGAAACCGATCTTCGATCATCAAAACCCTAAAAAGGACTTCGTAAAGCGCTCACGGCTACCTTCTCAGGTCAAACTGCTGATGATCCTGTTGGTAATGTAATATGTTAACTAATATCTAATTTTAATTGATGAACTCGATGTATTCTGTTTAATGTATTGCATGTTCAGATAACAGCAACACAAAAAATCCTGGATCCAGTAAATATCCTAGCAAGAGGATTAATAAACCGAATCTATCATAATGATCAAAACATTTTCCCCATTCCGCAAGCACATTATAAATGGCAAGTCGTGGTGTTTATTTACACGGCAGCTGACGGCCCATGACAACCCTCGGTTGGATTAACATTAGCATAATAAAAGCGAACGTTTGTCTGTGTTGTTTCTTTCGCGGTTGAGCGGGTTTATATAATTTGTACGTCGCAAAAACAGTGAGAGAGCGGAGGGCGGGGGAGGGGACCGAAGTGAAACCCTGAATACACCAGTGCCAGTGACATTAGATATTGTGATGGATGATAACAGTTAAATAATCTATATATTTATATTCCTTTTATTCGCGAAACTTCTCACTGCTCTGCCTGATTGATGTTCGAATAAGGGATTAGATTCTCATCTAGAGTAAAGCACCATACCGCAGAACTTGTTTGACATTACATTAGACTTCAATTCGTGTTTCTACGTCCCGTCGGAATTTCCGCAGTTGCTTGCACCTAGCATCGCACGCTCTTCATCAAAAATTCGTTCTGCGCAGCGAAACGAGCTAACATCGCATGCGCACCGGCCATAACGATTAATGTAGTAGTGAGTGAGGGGTTTATTAATAATCCTACGTGAATTAGTTTTTATGCAACTTGCAAACACGAAACTAGCAGAGGAAGTGATGCCCTATAGGCATGCTGGCATTTATTAACCGAACGAGACCTCGCTCACTTACTTATCATTATCAACCGTCTGCTGGTAATAAATAGGCCTCTCTATGTACATGCCTTTGGCCTCAGCCCTTTTTTTTTTTATTCGGCGAGGAAATTCATTTACGAATAAACTGGTCTGGGGGGGACCAGAATTATGTGGGACTCGACGTTCTGAAAAGAACATAATACCCACTAAAACCTCTCCGGTGTCCCTCTCTCGCCATTTTTTGCCGAACCACGGGAACATTTAAAACCTCCGCGGCCCGACTGGCGTCCCCTCTTCCTCCTATACATAGCCGGCGAGCCCACCGATCCACACACTCGCCGACCCCATTCTTCCGTCACCTTTCCTCCCCCCGATTAGGACACAGACAGGACAGACGCTGGAACCGCGTTGGCCTCAGCCCTGCCCTAGCTATAGCTAAGAGCAGCCCATGATCTTGCGGATGTCTTCGACCCGTCGTGGACATCCCCCACGGTGGCCGTCCTCTTCCCCTACAACCGTCTCTCGGCGACCATCTTTATTTCGAAGTCTTTTTCGTCCCATCTGTCGTAACTTCGTCTGACCACGCGTCCTGCCCAGCTTCCCCCTACCTATTTCTACCTACCTATTTCTGTAAACTTATGGTGTTGTTTTGTTGTTGTCCCCAGAGAGGAGGTTAAGAACCACGCGGTGCGGTGGAACGCGCAGTTCTCGTTCATGTGCAAGATGTGCGCCAACGCCAGCACCGGTGTACTGGAGCCGGCGCTCATGCGCGTCTCCGTGCGCAAGGAACTCAAGGGTAAGGGATGAATCATGTATGTACCTACAGTTCATCTTCAGGCAGGCATGGAACTCGCTGCCGGCCCCTGTTTCCCCGTCAACTATGATCTGGGATTCAAGACTGAAATAGGTGAAAAGTATATCAGTCTGGTAGTGGATGGTGGAACCCATAAACAAGCTTTGCTAGGTGATGCTGTGTGAAAATGCTAAATAAAGTTAAAGAAGTGGTTTGATATTCTGTTTCGAGATGAGAGTTGAAGTTCAGAATACTTACGATTTATAACATTCACCACAAAACGTTTTTAAAGAAATGAATTCGTTAGTAAAATTGATTCGTGTATCCAAGGAAATGGAGCCCTCCAATTTTGAACAACGAATTAGTTAGTTTACCATTTTTTCAATAATTGAATTAAAATTTCATGGTTTTCCTTTCATTTAATTTATCAAGTTTGTTAGAGATTCATCCTTATAATTGACCCTAACGATCGATGCAATAAAAGTACAGGGTGTAATTTTTACAGATTTTAGTCGGTTCTATTCCCGGGTGTGGCAATCGAATTTTCGAAAATCTATGAATGCAGTTTTCTTTTCTTTCAAAAATAAAGGAATCTTTTCTTTGAGTAAATTTTTCTATCCACAGTATTAAGAAGAGTACTTTTCCTCCAGGTGGCATTACAAAATTCCACCCTGTATAATAGTTTGATCTTGAGAAGGATTTTGTTATCACTATTTAAAATAACATGACAATTAACGTGCTGGTTTGCGTAACCCTGAATATAAAGAGTGCATCTAACTAATACTTAAATCGGCTCCAGTGCCAAATTGTTACAAATAGGTACCCAATACCCGCAATAAAAACCAAATCCGCTGCAATGGCTCCAGTAGTGTTGCCGATACGAAATTTATAATTCGTGATAATCTTTTCAATATAATAATAAATAATACTGCAAATATACAATTTATGTATTATAAAATCATAAGGACCAGCATAATAGCCTGCCTAAACCTTTAACAGCGGAAGAACGTTAGAGCACTACATCAAAGCAGGACTCAACTGCACTATGAATACAAACGAAGCGAATCCGTTTGTAATGTCACAAGTTTATAACGAGTCGCTCACGGCTTTACTTGTCGCTCCAGGAAGTTTTATAGCGACGCCTCGCCTTAATCGAGTTGGAAACTTGCGCTTGTTGGCCTCGACTGCCGAAGAAGATAGTTGTATGTAGACTTTAAAGTGAAGGTTCAAGTATTCTGGCAAGCTAATACTGTGACATCCGATTGAATAAGGAATGACTTGACGTCTGTTCTGTAGCTCTTGAAACATGCAGAGCCAATGTACCTGTAAATACCCTCCCTTTTGACCATGTTATCATCACAATAGTTCAATATAAGTCACCTTCTCTGGTATCAAGTGCACTTTTAGCGGAAAGTGCTGGACCATTAGCTTATGCATCGCAGTGTGCTATGCAATCCGTACATCGCTCGCTCTACCGTGTGCGTATTCTTGAAATAATGTTGGCCCACTGGCCGTATTGTGACTACATATGCATGCATAGTAGTTTATCTGTACTATAAACAGCTATGCCTAAGCACCTCATTAAATCAAACCCCTTTTCAAACAGGAACATCACTGGAAGCTTAAGCCAGAATGTAATATGATATTTGTGTTTTCCAGGTGGTCGTTCATTCCAGAAGCTGGGCTTCTGCGACGTGAATCTAGCTGAGCTGGCCGGCGCCGGCGAGACCACGCGCCGCTGTCTACTGGAAGGCTACGACCCGCGCCGCCGGCAGGACAACTCCGTGCTGCGGATACGAATCAAAATGAACATGATCTCAGGGGATCCGCTCTTCAAAGTGTAAGTGCCTGCCTATCCATAGCATCGCGATACCTGTCGATGCAGCGGTTGAATGACCCAAAGATCACGTCAAACTTTATATACCGACTTAAACCACCACGTGAGTTTCCTAACGCGTCGGTGTCGGTGTTGAGCACGCGTTAGCACTAATCCGCAGCCCCGAAGGCAATGGCCAGCTTAACGACTCAAGCACAGCTCGCGGTGACATATCAGAGCTAGATTTAGGTAGCTGTCACACCATCTCAGTGTCGCGCGGAAAGAAGGCATTTACCCTCGGGGCATTATGCTGTCGGCGGCAGTTCCCAGACTCTGGTGCCAACGCGTCTATAATTGATAAGTCAACGATGAAGGGTTGAAAATATATCCATTCTGATGACGAGCATTGTTTCTCTCCAGGCCGGAAAGGAAACAGGAGGTGACGGAGCGAGTGGGGGGCGGAGACAGCGGCTCAGAGAGCGCGGCGGGCACCCAGCAGGACGACGACTGCGCCTCCTCCACCGCCAGCTCGGGCTGCGGCTCGCTCACCAAAAAGAACAACTACGGTGAGTCATCATCAACATGCAGCTGTTCGTTGATCTACCCAAAAACAACCTGTGTCTCTTCAAGATCAGAGTAAATAGAACCCTAGCCTTTTGTGATACATTGTCGGCAACATAGGGGGCCACGGCGCCAGGGGCCACGATAGTGGTCCTGCCAAGTCGAGTAGGCGGCCGCCAACACGAAACCCTTTTCTGGAACCATTTCGAATGAACCATTTGATCTATGTTCCAAATGAAACCTAGGCCTGAAAATGATTTTAGGCACTCTACCTAACATAGTCAACCGACTCCTAAGCGACTAGTATCAATTTAGTTTAGGTAAGTATCAGTATTTGGTCATAAGCACTCGCTGACTGACAAATATTAAAAATGTTTCGGTACTTCTAGCAGGCCTACAAACATGAAAATTTTAATATAAGCAGAATTCAGGGCCAAAATAAAGGGAAAATTCTAAACCCATGATTTTTAGGGTTTAGTCGGAAAAAAAGAATCCTACAGTTTGTTCCTCGTAGTTACTTCTACATACCTACCTATAGATTTTAAATTTGAAATACAAGTTTTATTAAGGCAGAAAATAATGGGGAAATTCATAAACTATGATTTTTAGTGTTCCGCAGTCAACAAAAGAACTCTAAAGCTCTCAGGGTGTGGAGTTAAGGCAAGTAGAGCTACAATCCCAGAATCTGAACCCCAAAAAAGAAAAACACTTGTCGGGATATGAACACTTTTGTGTGAAGTACTTTTAGAAGTACGAGACGAGACTTGGCATATTTTTAACATAAATGTTTTTGTTCGGATCGTCCATCAGATTGCTGTCAAACTAAAATCTATGCACCATAATTATAAGCAAATTTTCTTTGTATTCAACATTCCAAGATTTGAAGAAGAATGAGACAGGACTACGATATTATTTTCGAACGTACCGAACAATAGACAAAGTAGTGAAAACCCCTATTGCTAGCAATTCTTTATTTCTCAACTCTTTGAAATTCTTCTGCTAAAACTGAAATCAGTGTACCTAGTTGTGCTTTAAATAATAATAATAATAATAAATAAATAAATAAAATCCGTTTATTTCAGGCACAAAATTAAGGACCCATATTACAAATCATAAAATTAACATACACAAAAATAAAATAAAAGTACCTATATAAAACAAAATACACAATGTAAGTAATTAAACAGTTTCCCAGAGCAAAATGCTGCTAGGCCGTTATTTTCTATTACGGTCCATATGGATGGATATCCAATGTTGGTAAATTGGGTTGTTGTATACCGTGTCAGAGACAGCCCTCAGTATACTGTTATCCGAGCGATTAAGCCTACTCCAGAAAGACGCCACTCGAGATCGGATGATGGCAAAGAAGTCCGAAACTCCCGCCTCGGAGAACATGCTCGACGCACTGCAGTACCTCGGTAGGTTCATAAGAGTCCGGTAAGCGTCATTGTACTGGACTCTTATAGTATTAATGGCTTTTCTGGTAAAGCTAGTCCATAGTTGGCACGTGTACATACCCAGACAATATGCACGGAACAAGGTGTTTTTAAAGTCGGTACTGCAGTTCGTGAAGCGGCGCGCGAGCATATTACTCCGTACGGCAAGTGCTCTCCGCTCACGTTCTATGTCATCATCGTCTTTCAGCGTCTCTGTGAGCCAATGTCCCAAGTATTTGAATCCCTTGACCATTTTAATGGTGTCGCCGTTAATATGAACATCGGGTACATTCTCTGGACCTCGTCCCGACCTGAACACCATCATTTCCGTTTTAACGACGTTATATTTCAGTCCATGAGAAAGGGCATATTTCTCACAGACCAAAAGTAGTTTCTGTAGACCTTTGATCGAGGGGCTAAGAAGAACCATATCATCAGCCCTGCACCCTTGGGTTTCTCCTTATTTTAGCTGAAGTACCACGTTATATATTCCAGAAACCATCAGCCAAGTGGCGCCCCTGTCCCTGGTGGCGTCGTGTTCGCTGCCCACCCCCGACGACGAGGAGTCCCCCCCGGGGCCCGGCGAGGGAGCGGGGGGCGCGGGCGGAGCGGGCTGCGTCTCCTGCATGCAGCAGCACACGCACTCGCGCAACTCCTCCAACACCTCGGGTGACATGAGCAGCAAGGTACGTCTGCTTGCAGCCAGGTCTACCGCGACTCGGAGAACGGAGCGCGTACGTTTGTGTATTGTCACTTGAGTTGGTAAACATAGAGGACGCTAGGAGTTAGGAGGACGCTCTGGCTAGCTAGGATGCACTACGAAAGACTGCGCGCAAACGCTGGATGTGGCAATAAGTTAGGGCGATATGGGGCGTTCAAGAAGAGATGCCTATGTACAGCAATGGACAAGTATAGGCTGATGGTGTCAATAGCCAGACTGGTTGATTGACAGGTTATAGGGAGTCCTAAAAGATTCCTAACACTAGGTGGCGCACAAAGTGGCGCATCATAATTATGTCATAATAGGCTAGTGTCCTAAAAAATTCTAATTAGTCCGTCAGTTAGGTTATCAGAAGATATTGGACACATATTTTTTATTTTGTCGATCGATTAACCAAAAAAATGATGATTCTAGCCATTAAAATTCCGCGTGACGTCACTCCTGAGCAAAGTGTGACGTCACTAGCCCCCACTCCAACTTTGACGAGCTTTATTGTTGTTATTTTGCGTTTGATTGACAAAACAAAAAATATGTGTCCAATATCTTCCGATAGTGTAACTGACGGACTAAGTAGAATAATATTTTTTTTTACAAAGGACACTATTCTGTCCCTATTTCCTTCAAAGTCATTAAATACACGCCACCAAGTAAAATGTGAATTGATGAGGTTGCCTTAGTTCGGTATGAGTGTACGTAGTGTTTGTGTGTCTACCAGGCGTCCGGCTACGGCAGCTCGTCGGCGGCGTCCGCGCACTCGCGCCAGAGCTCCGAGGGAGATTCCGCGGCCGACTCGCGCCCCCACCACACCAGGTACCAACGCATACCATACCGACATATTCTACTACACGTCTTCCTCTATCATGTGACTTCTAGTGCGTGTGGTGGCTATGCACTGTACACTTGTGCACTGACAAGCGACTGACCTAACAGATTGTGGGACGGTGATTAACGGTGATTGCTAATTTAAGCGGACGTTTGTTTCTTGACTGTTATTTTTTGGTTAGTCCTGTTCCTTTATTATTTTGTTTTGAGTACTCATATTTTATTGTAGCGTCGGAATGCGTCGCATATCCAGCATGCCCGTCGGCTGCATCCTGTAAATGAGCTTCCGTGTTCCGCACGTGACTAACTCGTCCGCTTCTAATCCGTTCTGTTTCCACCTGGCAGCGTCCGCTTAGAGCGCAGCGCGAGTAGCACCAGCACGCTGCAGGAGCGGCCGCGGCCCAAGCTCCTGCTCGAGCGCAGCGGAGACGTCACCGAGATCTATCTCACCCCTAACTGCACCCTCTCCGGCCCCCCCGACGTCATCCCTCGCCTCGCCCTCTCCCCCGCCTCCCCCGCCTCCACCGACGAGTACCGCACGCCCGACGCCACTCTGATCAACGGACACGACACATTCTGCATGCCGACCTACTTCGACCGCAAGCGGCAGGGGGCGCGCACCAGCCCGGCCGCGGAACCCCTCACGAACTTCCACATCTTCAAGCAAAAGTCGCTAAACACGATCCCGGCGCTGCTGGACCGCACGAAGAAGCACGAGGAGATATTCAGCAACTTTCCGTTCCTGACTCCGCTCGCCAATCGCAAGAGCTCACTGGTCTCGGCCGCCAGCCGCCTCTCGGGCTGCATCGAGGACGAGTTCTACTGCATCGCGTCCGACGCGGAGGGCGACGCGCTGGACGGCGCCGACGTGCGGCTGAGGTTCAAGAGCCGCTCCAACCAGGCGCTGGACGACGTCGTCGACACGGTCGTCACCTCTACGCCCAAGAGCGAGGACTCGGCGCTCCAGTGGGAGCGCGCCTGGCGCGCCCCCGCCGCCCCCGCACGACACAGCTACACGGAGCACGTGAGGTGAGTGCGCCGCTTGCTCGCTCTAACCACTAACGTGCTTGCGGTGCCAGGGACTGCCGACTCTTCTCCTATCCTATCCTGTGACGTCTTTATTTTATTTACTGGTTTCTTTTGTGTTTTTTTAGTTTTTTCTTTAATAAATAATGAAAGATCTGATTTGTGTTGAACAATTGTGTTAAATTGACTACATTGACGTGACTGCAAGTGATGATGACAAAAGTTTGCATTGGATATCATATCATAATCATCATATCATCTTATTGAAACGTAGAAACACGGATGACACACAAGATGTAAGAAGCAGCACCACAATCAGACGTTGTAAGCTAAGCGTGTGAGTGTTGACAGACGGGTGGCGGAGGGCGAGTGCAGCTGGTGCGGGGCGCTACGCGACGCGCCGCAGGGCTCGCTGCCGCGGCGGCCCAGCTCCGCGCTGTTAGTTACCAACACTAGTAACTATGGGACCTGTGTGTTTCGGTTCAAAGATAATCGTTCCGTTGAAACTTTTGATCCACATTGGTAAAAATCCTACCGGCTGCGCCAGTAATCTTTTAATACAACAAACTATTCTTAACTATAAATCTGAATCGTTTGTATGAGACAATAGACTTAAATAGATTTCTTTTCAAGTTTTGGGCAGTAGGTCACTATTCAACAAATATGTAGTAAATAATACTTTTTAATTGTTTGCCTTATTAAATAATAATTGTAACCGAGACATGCAGGCCACCTGTTTTACTTTATTATAGATGTTGTCTTGTGTCGTGTCCACATCATTGTTGCAGCTTCCGTAGCTCCTCGCAAATGTAGTAGGCATTATTGTTTTAAGACTGAGTATGTTTATAATTATTCATCAACATGGAAATTTGTCACATTTTCTCCGACCTCTGAAAGACTGTTATTTAGGCGTGATTTCAGTAAATGTGATATTCTGTAAAAATGTTTTCAATTTCTGGAAGCGCATGTTTGTTTGATTTTTCTCGCCTATTTGCTTGCTGCGTTGAATGCATGCGGTCGAAAACGGTAGAGGTTTACTTTTAAGCATGGTTATGGGTTTTTTGTGGTATGATGCATTTCTCCAAGTTAAAGCGAAAGTTTGGAATATGACAAAAGCTTACTTATTATGTTTATTTTATCGCTTAAGCTTTCGATTGAAGAAAATCATTAGAAATTGTCAGTCAGTATTATGTAGGTAGGCATCTGGCATATTGTTGGTCGTCCAAAAAATTACATCAGCATTGTTTTAAGACCATACGAGCTCGTTTCGACTGACGTGAGCGGAGGAACAGTATGGTTCACCAGAAACAAGCGAGAGGCCGTGCTCTGCGCACTATGATCGGTCGCATCGCTACGCTCCGCGGCAGTGGGAAGGCTTCCTTTTAATTAATTCATGCGAGCTTCTTTCTGTACTCCACGGTTAGTTGTTTATGTGTCTACATGTACTTTATTCGATTTGTTTTCGTCAGAAACCCATCGTCCGGCTCGCTGACGGCGAGCGCGTCAGAAGGCGGGTCCCTCGAGCGGGCGCGCGGCGCGCTAGAGCGGCGGCGGCGTGCGGGCGCGACGCTGGCGGGGGGCGGCGCGCCGCCGCCGCCCGCGCCCGCGCGGGACGACGACCCGGCCTCCTGTCGGGTCGAGAACACGCGCGTCAACCCCGACTCGCTCATTGACGAGCTGCTAGCAGGTACACCAGTTTTTCATCATCCACTGCGTCTACTTATTGCATTTTCTTCATTTTTATTTTCATAAGAGGAACAAGTATAGGCTACTTTATACAGGCGATATAAAATGAAATGAAACCATTGAACCATTAGACACCGGTATCTAATACACTAACTATATGGCTGGATAGATTGTTAACTGTATCGGCTGCAGAAAGTTTTTGTCTGAAGCCATATTGGTTTGGTGGAGCCAACAGATTATTGTCTTCGAGATAACCGAACAGTCTATGTCTATGTTTTTAGGAGAATGTTAGTCCTGCTAACATTCTTCATTTGGCCTATAAGTACCGATTTCATCGTTAGGTCCACTTTAGGGAACCGACCCTGTCTAATTGCCAGATTACAAACAGGGCCCGCTTGTCTATGTTTTTTTAATACTTTAGTTAGACGATAATATCGTAAAAAAATTCGTGTACAGCAATTATGAATTAATAATTGTAACGACGACGTCAGTTAGGTCAGTTACCAGTAATGCAAACGAGCTAACTGGTATAACGCATGCCAAAGGACACTAATAGAGAATCGGATTCAAGTACTTTGTCCACACAATATATTAAGGGCTATATTCTTCTCAAAACAATTAACCAAGTGTTCGTTGGCCTTATTTACAGCTACCTCTGATTTAAGTGGGCTGATAGTAGTTCATGACATGAACAAGTGTACTTTTATTAGCGTTGTTTCCAGCAACGGTATTTATAGCGTTCCAGATATCTTTGATGGTTTTGGCTGGATGAGTGTGCGTTCATACTCGGAAATCTTACATAATTATGTAAATCTTAGAGTTTTATTAGTAGGTCCCGTTCCAGTTTCTTACGTAGTTGATCTCTATTTCTCATGCGGCGTATATGATCCACTGTAATCCAGGGCTTGATCGGTGTTTTCTTTTTGGTAGATTTTCGTGTCACCGTGTTGCGATCTCTAATCGTAGTAACTTTTTGTGATAGCATTTCTGCAGCTTTGTTACAGTCAGAACAGTCCATAACACACTGACCATTTTACTGTTTTATCTCTTATCATATTCTCAGAATATTAATCTAGCTCCAATTTGTACACGTGTCGGGTCCTAAAAAGCGAGCTCTGAGGTCAAGAGACAAGACCAATGCGTGTTTGTCAGTTAGACTGTGTTTGACAACAAGGGTTTTCACATAAATTAAAAATAAGAAGCGATCGAGTGTAGATCCCTAAGGTATTGTAACCACAGACAGACCCTGTGGAACGTCTTTCTTATGTCAACTCCTTTGTATCCTGTCACTTAAAATAAGAAGATTCAAAGAGATGTTCCTGATTCCATAGGTGTTTCCAGATAAATGTCTCATAGTGTACAGGTTAATCGAATGCTTTTCTGGAGTCGCAAAAATTGGCCTAACCGTCTCGAGTATGAGAAAACAGTTCTTTGGAGATATTCAACTGGGAACCACGAAATTTTGAGATGTTTATTTGTATGTATTTGTGTTGTAGGCACGGACTTGGCGAGCGCGGCGGCGGCGGCGGCGGCCATGGGCGCGGAGACGTCGGGCCTGCAGCTGTTCATAGCGCGCGACGGCACGGCGGCGCTCGGGTCGCGGCAGCGCACGCCGCTCGCGCGCTCCGACTACCAGCGCGTCGTGCTGCAGCCGCATGACAACAGGTACCGCGCACTGTGCCACTCACTACTTACCAGTATGTACTGGGGACCGTCACGGGATACGTTTATTCATTCGTCGCAGTAATTGTTATTATCCCAGCGGTTAGGTGATTTTATAATTTGTGTGTATTCAAAGAGTATTCAAAGAGTGTATTGTGTGACGACCTCTGTGGCGCAGCGGGCGAGTCTGCCTGCGACGCAGGAGGTTGCGGGTTCGATTCCCGCCTCGGGACAAATGTTTGTACGATCTGCAGACTGTCCAGGGCGTTCTGGATGTTTTCTATGTATATTAAAAAATATCTATCTGTGTAGTGTATTGTATTATGTATATCAGTTATCTAGTACCCATAACACAAGCTCTGCTTAGCTTGGGGCTAGATAATGTTGTGTGAATTGTCCAGCATTATTTTTTTATTTATTTATTCAGTCTGTGTCATATAGTCGATGAAGCGTCGCATTTGATAATGGCGCACAGTTTTATGAGTATTGAACTGTTTTTTTTTTGTTTTCCAGGTAGCCAAAGGAGTGCACGCAGCGGGGCGCGGGCCGCCGGCGGCCGCAGGCTCGCGCGGCGCTCGCGGCCTGACTGCGGCTCAGCCAAGCATAGCCGCATATTTATTATTGTTTATTGTGTATCTAATGTAAATTATGCCATACAATTATTGTTTTACGATTTGTAACTTAAATGTTGATTATTATTCGGTAGCAGTTCTTTAGAAACGTCGCGTTCGCGCGGCCGCTGAACTTTTGTATCTTTTACGTTTTTATTTACTTTTATAATGTAAGTAGGTATCTTTTGAATTGTATGACGACCTACACGACGACTGAATGTTCCTATATTTTGCGTGGCGTCTGCGCGTCTCCCTTCCGATCACGACCGCGGTCTGCGGTCGACATGATCTTGATAATTTTAATTAATTGTAAAGGCCTTCGAGGTGTAAAAGTCTTCGCGATCGCTGTGTAGCTTCCCAGTTTAGAACTTTCGTCTTCTCTAAGCCTTGTATTAAATTGTAATTATGTAATTGAATAGTTTAATCAAAACGAAGTGGTCAGACGTGGTGCTAGCGCGGCCGCGGCGCGGTGCTGCGACTCCCGGCAACAGTGGTCTCCCGAGTCCCTCCGGAGGGCGGCGGGTGACGGAGCCGCGGTGCGAGGTCAATCTAAGTCATTCCTTTGCGATAGTAGCTTAACTAGCGGCCGGGGGCTGCCGCGGGCGCCGGCTCACTTCGACGAGATCGAAGGATCCGCCTCATCCAAAAAAAATATTTAAAATTCAAGATTTTGAATTAATGTATGTAGGTAGGTACATTATTAAATTCCGCTTCCCGGCTCGGTGGTGCGGCGCGTGGCAGCTCGCCGGCGCTCGGCGACAGCTCGTTCGATTGTGTTAGGTATTCAGGTAAGTCCGCCGCCGCCGACGCAACCTGTCTTATGCAACTAGGTTAGAATTAATCCATAAACAGTTTTGAAATAAAGAAATCATGGTCTTCCACGTGTTCCGATAGATTAGTAATGCCTGAACGTAGAAACTGTAAACGTACACTTGAATGTGTTCAGCGAGGTTGCGGCTCGGCGCGCGGCCGGCGCGTTCTTATTGTATCATAATGTCTAAAAAGCCTGTACAGTATTTGAAATAAAGGACGTGTTTAGAACTAATCTATGCTTTTTACTAAGTACTTTATGTTCCCTACCTATCTAATGTAGTGTCTTTTAACTGGGACAGTATGGGGGGCACCCGTAACTTTCTTAAGAAATTCTAATCCTAATCCTGGAATCAAACATAGGCTATTTTACTATAAAAACTATCGTAGTTTGACGAATTCATTACGGATGTAAGCGGGTTAACTACGAACCTTATTTGTGTTGGAAGAACACCAACGTTGGTGTTCTTCCAACACAAATAAGGTTCGTAGTTAACCCGCTTACATCCGTAATGAAAACATAGGCTATTTTGGCATTTTTATCCCATAAATCAGTTCCCATGGGATAAAAATAACCTTTAAACGTTTCCATAGAAACAACGCGTGCGAAGCCGCGGGCACAAGCTAGTCCTTTATAAATATTAAGCCATTTTTGATAGTATCACCTGACCACAAAGCAAGCAGAGCTCGTGTCATGGGGACCAGTACCTACCCGGTGACAAAGAACATTATGTATGAAGGAAGGGAAAGGGACGACTTTCAACTATAGGTAAGTAAGAAAAACTAGAGAATACATAAATTCTGTTTATTGACGCCAAAAGGCTACTGCTGTAGGTACAGTAGGTACACAAAGTGCAAGACTGCAGCTGCGCTGGCCTGTGTGGCACCCATAACTTTCTTAAGAAACAAGCTCTTTTTTAGAGAAAACCATTTTGGCAGCTCCTAAAAATCTGTGATTTTTTGACGACTCCAGTCTTATTTTAGAATCATTTCACTGCATCGATGAAAAAGATCCGAGCAGCGGAAGTCAGACAAATTAAATAAATATCAATAAAATGACGTTATAGGGAAAACAACGATACAGAGGAGATCTCCTCTATATATCTAGATAAAGGTGATCAAGCCAGTTTCCCTGTATCAGGGAAACTGGCTTAAACACCTTTATTTTAATGTATTTTCCTATTAAAATGTGCATCTATTTTTGTTCCCACTAGGCATTACTTGGGTTAGCTTAAACGTGATGTTTAGTAATTTTTCTTTTCGATAATAAATACTGATTTTCTTAAACTCCAAGGAACTTCTCCAAGGGCAGCATTAGCGTGAAAGAAGCATCATCTATTTTCTTTTCATTATGAAATACTTGTACATGAAACTTCTACTCGCCTAGTACCTACTCTTTCAACTATAGAACTAGGGTAGCATGGTAACGCGAAAGAATTTTACTAACTGAAACTTAACATTAGTACCAGGAGAGCAGAAGTTAGAGAACTCGTGTAGTAGGTAGGGTAGGTTGGTTGCTCTAAGAAATAAACGGTACTTCTTTCACGTTTTTTTCCTACTACCTAGCGTTAATATTCAAAAAGTACTTACTAGGAGACATAATAAGGGCGAAAGTTATTGTCTTTTTCACGGCTATACGGTCGAACCGATCCTAATGCTTGGCAGGGAGGTTAACGGTATCCCGGTGCCATATGCTACTTAAAAAGTGCGTTCAAAGCCGCGCCCAGGAAGGTAGTCACACTAAATTTTGCACACAGGTAATTCTAATCCTGGAATCAAACATAGGCTATTTTGGCATTTTTATCCCTTAAATCAGTTCCCATGGGATAAAAATAACCTTTAAACGTTTCCATAGAAACCACGCGTGCGAAGCCGCGGGCAGATGCTAGTCCTTTATAAATATTAAGCCATTTTTGATAGTATCACCTGACCACAAAGCAAGCAGAGCTCGTGTCATGGGGACCAGTACCTACCAGGTGACAAAGAACATTATTTATGAAGGAAGGGAAAGGGACGACTTCTTTCAACTATAGGTAAGTAACAAAAACTAGAGAATACATAAATTCTGTTTATTGAGTAGACGCCAAAAGGCTACTGCTGTAGGTACAGTACACAAAGTGCAAGACTGCAGCTGCGCTGGCCTGTGTGCTCCGGCAGGCTGGGAGTGAAGCGGGTGTTCTAGGCTAGCCTTCGATAACGATTGCACTTATTTTACTAATGCGCACGAAATACAACGTTTCTCAGGGATTTAATTTTAGGCCCCAACTTTACAAACATTATGATATGACTGAACTTCATTATAAAACATTGCTATGAACACAATTTGGGGACTTCGTCCAAATTCTTTAATGTGTAATACAAGTGTAGGTTCGAGTCCCCGCCTGTGGACGGCGCACGCGGCCGCAGCAGAGTGCCACATTCCTTACAATAATACTTGATTGATACCGTTATTTTATTATGTACAATTTGTCTACTTAGGTACTTAAAGCTAATATTGAATTCCACAAGAAATGACTTACAGAAATCGGAAAGTCTTAGATACACCAATAGGGAGCAGTAAAGTACTATAGGACGGAAAACACTACCATTATTGCTCGGATTTAATAATGTTAATAATGCTAGATATCACACAAAACTTAACGAGTATGGAATGCTTTTGAAATTTAAATACAATGACTCGTTCTTAGCTAGTCTTTAAATAAAATAAAAGAATACAGAAACACTGAGCAAGTAACATTTAAGTACAATATCCAGATAATACTGGCGCGAATACTTCAGTTATATGTTATTTTGTCTATTCTACCTGTATGTACACGTCACGCCCTTAGCCTATTTATTACAGAGTGAATACATCGTTATTGTATCGAGTTGTAAATAGCTACCAAATATACAGACTTGTCTTATGTGTAAGGCACGGCTCGGCGCCCGCCGCCGCCGCCGCACTGCGCCACCCCTAGCTACGCTATACTGGAGGCGAATTATGTATAATGCACATCATCAGTGCGAGAGACTTGAACAACGGCGTTACAAGTTATGTCAATGTTGGTTTCTAATGTCGTGCGGCGCTGCGTCCGCGGTGGACGGCATCGGGGACCAACATGGTTCCTTTAAATATGCTTATTATTAGTGCTATCTACAGCAAGTGCGGGCTCGCAGCGAGTGCGGGGCGCACCGCGCGGTCGGACGCCTTCACTATCGGTAATTTAGAATGTGCACGCTTTACGCTCGCTTACAACTAACTTATGCTACATGTCTCGATGGTTCTGAACTCGTCTGACCATGCTAAATCACACGTCTCGGCCGGTAGGTACACCAATATCCAGATTAGGTAATAATAATTCTTTTGCATGCGTAAGTAAAGAATGGTGCCCTTCGGGTGTCCGGTACCGTTATTGCAGTATATTGCCGACTTATTAAAATACTAACTAAATTACACAGTTACTTTCGAAATATTTAAGTCATATTTTAATAAATATATTTCTCTTATTCACTTTCCAAAATATAATATTGCTTAAATGAGGCCCCAAAAATATGAGTTTAAGATTAATTAGATCAGATTCCTTCGATGGTACGAACGGTCATTTTAGAAAGTGTATAAAAGTTTCCGATTTTATCTTTTCCTTAACTAATAAATTGTCAAAAATTGAGGCACAAACAGTCAAATTTAAGTTATTTCCTTAAAACTATCGCATTCCGAGCCCACCACGCACCGTCACTTGAGATCTCAAAGGTTTGCCCGCCGACGTAAACGTCAGTGTTATATGCAAATCAACACCTGAGAGTGTGTGAGTGTGTGAGCACTAACATTCAATCGAGACCTCTCGTGTGACGATGGGCCAAGTAATTTCAGAACTCTGTATAGAAAAACCTTTAAAATTGCGATTGAATACAATCAATAAGTACATAACTATCTCTTCATTTCATGTAAAATTTCATTGATTGCGTCGACCCGTAGTCTATATTCGTAAAAAAGTCTAAAATAAGTAAATAATTCTTATTTATATGGAGGTATTGCTCACTGCTCTCTGTAGTTAAGTACATCATTTCATTATTAGTAAAAGAGCAACATCCTTACAACTAATATTAAATATACACTCCACAGTCATGTTACAGGTACTTACGAACTTACATACATACATCCATACATACATTCAATGTCGCTTCTCTCACATACAAACATACATCCACGCAACTCAAAAAGTAACAAACATTTGGTTGATATGCGAACAGTTTCGTGTTTTAGTTTGTTTTGTTCATTTCTTCGTTTTTCCCCTAGGCCTGAAACAAAATAAAGTCATCAACATTTCGTTAACGTGAATATCTATAATGATGCGAAAAAACTAAGAAATAGTTTTTAAATCCAAAACTATATTGGATCTAGGCAAGCTTGGTACGACCTAAGTGTAAATCTTGAATTTAAATTTTTGCAGCGTAAGCATTTTGAAATCCTACAACGTTCCTCAATTCGCATAAATGATTAGTATTTTTACCATAGATAAACAAAAACATTTAGTTTGACCACTTTCATAACTGATGGTGTGAGGGTCTAGAGGACACTTGTTCAGTTTTGTCTCGCGGAGAGAGATCCAAGTCTTGCAGAGAGAGAAACCCAAGATCATCGTCGGCTGTGCTACGAGAACCCCGAATACTCAAAACTTTCTTCAATAGAAAAATGTCATTTGAGACCGAAAACCATCAAATCTGTTGTGTGTTTGAGTACCTATACGACGACCTCCGTGGCGCAGCGGGCGAAGGTCCGCCTGCGACGCAGGAGGTTTTCGGGTTCGATTCCCGCCTCGGAACAAATTTGTGTACGATGTGCACAAGAACAAATTTCTTCCGTTGGTCTGGGTGTTTTCTATGTTTAATAAAAAAATATCTATCTATGTAGTGTATTTTACTAAGTATAACAGTTATCTAGTATCCATAACACAAGCTCTGCTTAGCTTGGGGCTAGATAATGCTGTGTATATAGTCCAGCATTATTTACCTATTCTGGCGTAAAGGAGACCATTCGGGTAGTGACCTGATGAGTCGGCACGTTCATATGAGCCTCTCCTCCGGCGGCGGCTTTAGCGCGTGGTGCATCATCTCCGCGCGCGGGTTGCAGTACTCCTGTCCGGACGGCGAGTAGGTCCCACGCGTGGCCCGCTTGCGCCGCGCCTGAGCGCCCAGCGCCGCCAGCACCGCGCCCACCGCGCCCAGCGCCACGAGGGCGGCGCCCACCCCGATCACCACCATGGACGAACGGTCGCCGCTGCTTATTGACTCCTCGGATACCACCTGTGGAATTGACCTTCAGTAAGATGTTTCTAGGTTGATAAGATATATTCAAGATTTTGAGTATTTTTACTCACATTTTACAGTGAAAATTCCTTCAGAGCGAGAATTTTGTCGCTACAAGCAAATAATAACTGAGTCGACGAGAAGTCAGTCTGCCGGAGCTATGTGTCTCCGACGTGATCATCATCAGCTCGGGCACGACTCGCCGACCAGCCGTCCCGGCCGGCCGGGGGACTCGCACCTTGCGGTTGTCCGCGAATTCATCCGGACCAGAGCCCTGAGGTCAGCGATAGTACCGTGTCGTCTCATTTTAGTACCTATGGGATGTGCGTAGTTCCAACTCCGTACGCTAGAGGCGGGCGCTGCACCAAATCACAGATAAAATAAGACGTCACGATGCAGTGGTCAAACAGAACTCAGGGCTCTGCTCGTGCCGAGTGCCGTACAGCTGTCCCTCGCCGTTGGAACGTCTAGTAATAATGAGGGTGACGGTACCTGCTGCGTGCAGTTCTTCCCTCCCCAGCCGTCCGTGCAGTGACAGTGGTAGTCCGTGGTGGCGGCGCAGCGTTGCTCGCAGCGCCCGCCGCGGCGGCACGGCCCGAGCGTGGCGTTGCCCGCCTCCGCGCCCGCGCCAGCCTCCTCCTCCGCGGGTTCGAAGCACGGGTCGCGCAGCGCGCACTCGTCGCCGCAGAAGCCCAGAGTGCAGACACACCTGAAAACAACAACATGACAGTCAAATCAGCAAGCTAAAAGGACAGTGGGCCGGTTATATCCGCGAAAACCGACAACCCTCAGGCGGCCCCCACGTCCCGTTAAACGTAAACTTGGCGAGAGGATTATGAAAATCTGCGAAATACTGCTGGAAGATCTTCGTAAAGGAGCCTATGTTCAGCAGTATTCTAGCATATGTGATGATGATCCAACTCTTTCCGCGGGTGTCTAGAGAGGCGACTAAGGGATATCCACCGGGGGCGGACAGCAGCGCCCCCTGCAGAACAATTCTACCACCGAACTGCGATCCCCAACCCGCATGCTCAGTGTGGGATTATGGGCACTACTTATCTAATTTAAAATTGTATCCTTATTATCCAATCTTATTTATTGACTGTATAATTTTGAATTTTATTTAATTTTGTGTATGTGTAATATGGGTTATTTAATTATCTGATATAAATGCATACAATACAATTATCAGTGGGAGGCCTGCGTCTAGTAATGGACCAAAATAGACGTGAAGGATGATGATAAGGTGTTGAGTTGAGAAGGTCAGCACAGGAAGGCCGTGGTGTGATGTACAGTATGTAGAGTGTACTCACGTGTAAGTCCCGTCCAGGTTGCGGCAGTCCCCGGGCCCGCAGCTCACGAGCCCGAGCGCGCACTCGTCCACGTCCTCCTCGCAGCGCGCGCCCGACCATCCTATAACACACAATCAACACACACATATTACATACAAACATATACACAACCTTTTAACAGGTAATAGGAATGTTGGTGGTGTGGGACTCGGTTATTGTAGGTTACATGATTTCATAATGGTTTTTGAGGGTTCTTTCCCCAGTGACGCACAGCGGAGTAAGATCGACCAATCAGAAACTAGTGGGAGAAAAGTGGAATGGTATATTCTGCCGATTTCCGAACCGCTCGCTTCGCGTCAGTGAGAACGCACCCTTAGCGCACTCAAGACCCAACTCCGTCTCAGTCGCAATAAAATTAATTGAATAGATACTATACCTACCTACACAGATAGTAGGTAAATACTTTGAACTTTGTAATGTGTAGCAAATAGGATGCAATAAAACGGCGAGTACGCGGAACTGGAGCAGGGATAAATGAATCCATACTCGCCCACGCGCGTTACGTTTACATCAGCGGTGTTGCGGGTGACGCGGGTGGGGAGCTATGTGGAAACATAATACTCATTGTTTGTACAGATCAAATATACTATTTAATCGGCTTCTTGTATTTAATAAATACCTACCAATATACAAAGGCCGTACTCGCAAAAACGAAAATCGAAAGTTTTGTGCAAGCGCAATCTTATGCAAGTGACATAAGGTTTTGCACGAAAACGAATATGGAAGTCTACTTTGAAAAACGAACGAAGTTGACGGATGATGTCAGATCGCACAAAACAAAGGACGACCGATACGTTGTTTCTATCTGACATTTATTTCTTAGATGTCCGAAACGAAAGGTGTCAGTTGGTTACCTGCCCGAAGCAACTTGGTAGTAAGGTTCTTCGTTTGATGCGATCTGACGTCATACGTCCACTTCTTCGTTTTTCTAAGTAAACCTCTAGAAACTTCTATTTTCGTTTTCCTGAAGATGAAGGTACCAATCATCATACCAACTCGAAAAGAGCTATAAGCTTGAATGAACCTTTATGTGGGATATTAAATAAAAAAAGCCGCCCTCACTTACTACAGAAGAAGGTCGCCCATGAGGTGCCTTAATATTGCTCCAGCCTGTAATTGAAACGTCGGACGCACGACAGAGAGTCATCCAAGTTCGGAAAGTACATTGATAGCAAGCAGGCTAGCCACAAGGTTTCAATAAACAAGGAAAATTACATTGACAGAAGTTTCCTCTGTCAATATAACACACTAATGTAATGTTGGCAATCAATCCAATTTATATTAAAACAAATTACTAAATACTTATAAAAATCCCATGATTTTTATCGCGATCTTGGCGCGGCGATTGCCAATTACATTACATTGGTGTGTTGTAATGACAGAGGAAACCCTTGTCAATGTAATTTTCCTTGTTTATTGAAACCTTGTGGCTAGCCTGCTTGCTATCAATGTACTTTCCGAGCTTGGATGACGCTCTGTTGTGCGTCCGACGTTTCGTTTCGTGTTGTATTGACATACATGAGTCCGAAATGTATTGGGCCGCGCTAAGGATTCCCGAAAGAACTACATACACAACGCATTGATAAAGTTTATTGATTTTAGATAAACCTGCAACGCAAGAATGAAAAAGCTTGTTTTATTTGCATTGCAATTTCATTTTATTTCAATAAACTTATTATTTGTTATGACAAAGACATGAGATGATTGAATAATAGAGGTGATGCCAAACCCTGAAAGTTCAATCAGTGGGTTTTTTTATACCTAAAACAGCGATAACCAGCAGTTCCACCAACACTCTCATTGTCGAAGTCGCAGCCCCACACTGTCCCCTCGAGCACACTCCCCAGACGCATCACTTCATCTCCACAGCACAGATTCACTTCACATCACAACAACCTTCCGTGAGGCCTACGACGTGCCTGCGCTGCGCTGCTTGCAGTTTACAACATAACACTTGAAATGTTAAGGTCACTTAGAACTTATAGAGATTACCGACACCTCAACAAATCAGCTTTGCCAACTTTGTTTGTATGTTTATTTTATGCTGGCAAGAAAAGCTACAAATATTTGTATTAAAATGATAATTAGAGTGATTTTGAGACGGTAGAGAGAGGCGCTGCGGGCGAGGCGCGGACGGACACTGATTCACAAACGGGTGCTCACGTCTGCATGTGGTTCCTCTAAGCGCAAGTATTCATGCTTGCGGCTTTGATATCAGTGCCTGCGGCCTGCGTGTCTCTCTGCGTTATTCCTTCAATTAACAGGAATAGTACAAGATCAATTCCATAGAAAAATTTACACTAAGAATTGACACATTTTGTTATCATAATGCTTTTTGTATTCTTAGTGTGTCATAAGTCAGAATAAATGTATGTTTCCGTAATTAATGTTTTTATCAAAGTAGGTAATTGAACAAACATCTTATAGACAAGGTGCTGTGTGATTTTTATTTTTAAAATGTTGAAATTAGTAAATAAATAAATAATGCTGGACAATTCACACAGCATTAATAATAAGTAACATCGAGGATGTTTGCATGCTAATTCATTGCAAGTTATTGCTTAAATTATAACCTGAGTGGGGAACTAAGTAGCAATTTTAATGCATTTCCTTGTGGAAATAATCCAAACAAGACTGTAAATACGGCTTGTATCGTACTGGACGTGAAACTAGAAGTCACATTATTCATTCCGACATCAGTGGTACTTTTTTATATGGCGATCACAAATTATCACATCGCGAAATTATTAAATCATCAAGCTAATAATGAAAATGTTGAGAGCCACAGTCGCCTTATCAGTACGAAATCGTTATCAGTAAATTGTGGCCGTGATAAGGGGACGTCACCCGATTAAGTGATAACACCTGTGTGTTTGTATCAGGTGGTGCGGCTTGTGGACGCAACACTGCGGGCTGCGCGTGCGGGGCGCGGGGCGCGGGGCTCGTGAGAAATGGATCAGGAACACTTGTTATCGATACGTTCTACTTGCACTTGCTCGGTTCCACTTGCACCCTTCGTAACATTGAACACGCAATGTTTACCTTTGATTAGCTAGTGGCACATGAATCATCTTGACTCGACACATTATCATTTATTTAATATTGTTAGCGGTATCCTGGTTTTAAGAATTTGTACGCTGATTAAATATGTTTGAACAATATTTGTTCTTCTACTTAGGATGACTAACTGATGTATCTCTTTCCGGTAATTCGTACTTCCGAGTTGCAATAGTTGGAATTAATTAGACCATGAATTTATTTCAAAACGCAGCTTTGGTACAGTGGGGGTCATCTTTTAGAGATGATCTTTGGTGGAAGAACTAAATTGAGACTAGTGACACGTTCTTGACTTATTCGTGTCGATTGGTGGGACTTGGCAAACGAGCGGGATTCCCAGAAGTGTTCGAGGGAAACTTCTATACAGGGTATTTTGGCGCATGGACCAACCGGATTTTTTGGGGAGTTAGGGGGTCATGCGCTAATTTTTTTTTTTTTTTTTATTTATTTTCCCTGATAAACCCCATGTCCTAAGTGTCACGGTAGTTTAGATTATGCTATTTGTTAGGTTTTTTTTAATCACCCGAAATCTTGTTATTAGGGTCAATCAAGATTATATTATATAACTATAACATATATATAATTGACCCTAGGGTCAATCAAGATTAGGACAATACGTTCTGTTATGTCTCGCAGTGCGTAGGTACCGCTGTATCCGGCCGGGTGCACGGGCTACAGGCTACAGGTACAATAGTTAGGTATACCCGTGTTCTCGCAGTCGCAGATGTACTTGGCGGGCGCGTCGATGCAGCGGCCGCCGTGCAGACAGGCGCCCGCGCCCGCCTCCGCACACTCGTCGCGCTCCGTCTCGCAATGCGTGCCGCTGTAGCCGGCCAGGCACGAGCAGATGGGGGGCTGCAAGGGAGTACAAAGGTTAACATACCGGTACATAGACATCGGCATCGAGCCCTGTGACAATGAGGTCCGCGCAACTCGCTCGAGTGTACCTTGGTATCGTTCCGGCACTGTCCGTGCACGCAGGGCGTCACCTCGCAGAAGGCGCTCTCGCAGTAGACGCCCTCGAAGCCGTCCTCGCACAGACACGTGAAGTTGTTGCCGGTCGGAGGGTCTGTGAATTCATGATTTCAAGTTACATTGTATAAATGGAATAGAAGCGGCCCAATGCTGACTCTTGAGGAACCCCACTAAGAGTAGTAACGGTATAAGCTTTTTTTTAGGAAATAGTGTTTCCCCAGACATGAAATGGCCAACCCACAATGAAATGGACACGCTATTTCATAGTCGATTTGAAGTTTCAAGAAAATCAGAATATTTGAAAATTGAGTTGCGATTCAATATCAGGAACTATTCTAGCTTTACAATCCAAAGCATCAGAAAAGTCACAAAACACAAGATATAGAGAAGGTCTCTCAAGTGATAAATATGTGAAGTAGTTACCAGGTGGCACATCAGTGCATGTTCTGGCGGTGGGCGCGCAGGGGCGGTGCGCGCAGGTGCGCGCGTGCGGCAGCGCGCACGTCTGTCCGCGCCACAGCGGTGCGCACGCGCACGTGAACCCACCTACCTGGTCCACGCACGTGCCGCCGTGCGCGCACGGCGAGGAGAGGCACTCGTCGATGTCGCGCTCGCAACTATAACACAAAACAATCGTAAATATCTACGATTAATAATAGCGTCAAATATGATGATACCTCATAACACTGGAAAATCATCCATCGAACCACAAAGTATATATATTGAGTAGCTCTCCCAGGGATGCTGATATAAAATTCGAGCATACGACAACATAACTGTATTGTATAAAACTACGATTAAAAAGATGTTAATGATTGCGGTTGGAATGCCTGCTGCTGATGCACTGCCCTCCGCAGGCGCGCGGGCCTCGCTCGCGGCACGAGTCACCTCAACCTCAACCTCAACCTCAACAGCCTGTATTGGTCCACTGCTGGACGCAGGCCTTCCCCTGCTAAGTCTCCTACTTAGGTCAAACTGCTGATGATGCCTACCTACGTGATCGATGTATCGAACGATGGATGATGTGGATCTTTTTCTAAGTTTATGAATGTAAGCTTTTTATGTGTCTAGTTATAAAAGCAGCGTCTAGCGCGATCACAGCGTCACAGCGTAGGCATGGAGAGTTGTACTCACAGTTCTCCTTCGAAGCCGGGCGGGCACACGCAGGAGTACCTGGCCACCTCGTCCTTGCACGTCGCGTTGTTCTGGCACTCGTTGTTCGCACACTCGTCTATGTCGATCTGAACGAGAACTTGATCAGGATTCAACGAATAAAAGATAACTACTACAGAAACGTTCAGTCTAGAATGTAAAGCGATCTGAATGCCGTCAATAGACTCATGTCGGGCACAACTCTTAATTCTCGAGTACACGGCTCGGATTGACTTGTTATGGACATCCCTAAAAAGAGATGGCGGGATGCAAGTATTCACCTGTCAAAACGTACAACGCAGTTAACTAATGTTTTCTGATTGAATTAAACTAGTCATAAATATACGGACTTATTATTGATGAGATGAGCATTCAAATATAACGAGAAGTATGAACGTAAGGATAGATTCATCGCTCAGGCATCTGTCGAGAGAGAGGAATGGTAGCACATACCTGGCAATAGTCCCCGGCGTACCCGGGCTGGCAGGCGCAGGCGTAGGAGCTGCGCACGTCGGCGCAGCGCCCGCCGCTGGCGCAGTCCTGCTCCAGGCACAGCACGCAGCCCACGCCCTGCGCCCAGCCCCACGGACGACCAGACCTACATCATTCATTCATAAATAAATACCTAGTCTGTAGTGTAAGAGATATGGTTGAAGAGGTAATGTGGACAGACATATAAATCTTTTCCCTACACCACACTCTAACCTGTAGGTATTGATCGATCGGACGCCCATTTACCACTCTGCTTGTCTGGTCAGCGTACCAGTAATAGAAAAGCCTATGTGCATGGCTGTATCTACCAGCCATGTCCACAGTACACGGGGCTTGGGTCAAGGGCCTAGGAGTTCGAGGAACCATACATACACAGGTGTGCGCCCTGCGCATAATGAATGTCTGAAGTTTGTCAGGATGATTTGATAATTTGTCACAATGAAAATGAACAAAGCTCAAAAGGCAACTTTGTTCTCAGCGCAAAAAGAGCTTGAAAAGTTCAAGCTCGGTTGGAGTTAAACTAGTTAAACTAGTTAGTGTGTGGTACTCACGTGAGGGCGTAGTGCGGCTGCGCGGCTAGCAGCGCTGCGGCGGCGCCAACGAACAGCTCCTCTTCCGTGAAGTAAGGCAGCAAGAGGGAGCCCACGTGCACTGCGCCGATGCAGCCCTACACATCACACAACATCTTACATATTGAACCGAACAAACTATTTCAAGAAGTCAATAGCTTTTAAATAAAGTAAATGTACTTACCTTGAAGAACTCTCCATCCAGATTGTCCATAGTGAAGTTATCGCCCTCCATGTACTCGAGGTCGCCAATGATGTCCGTCGAGCTCTCCGTCTGCAAACAAGATCACTATCAGAATCAGAACTTAGTAGGGTGCCTAAGTTTAGTATTTATCTTTAGAAACTTATCATAATACAGATTAAAAAATAATGGGGTTTACTTTGCTATGTGTCAATCAATTTTAAGTTATTGTAACAACACATGGGGTGGAGCGGGCCGAACAACCTACGCCTGCGTCCACGAATGGAGTAGTACGTTACCGGCGGCGGGGTGTGCGGTATGGCGCGGGGGGTGGCTCCAAGGTGGATGGTGCCGTCGGCCAGCAGCCGCTGCCAGGCGTGCACGTCTGCCTCCGCGGACATGCCGGTCTCCTCTCGCCCCTCCGCGTCCACGAATGAACCTGCAACATACAATTTTAAACTGTACTTTTTCTATCTACTACAACAGTCGAGAGTTGTGCATTCTTACTTCTACTAATCTTCATAATGTTCACTTCACGGCACTCAACGAACACCTGAAGATCCGAGCTTATCAGGACCGGCACACCAAAAACAACCAGTTCAAGACCACACACGTGGTAGTCTCACCTATAATGGAGTCCGCAGTGATGGAGAACCGTATGGTGGTCCAGTGCAGATGCGAGCGGCCGCGCATGGAGCGCACGGCGGGCGCGCCTCCGACCCCCGCGCCGGCCCCCAGCCGCCAGTGCACCGACACGTGCTCCTTGAACACCCCGACACTGAACACTTCCTGTCCGTTCGCAGCGTGGAAGAGGGTGCCGCCTTTCTTGCTCCTAGAAAAAGACCATACTTGCAATTTCTTACTTGTATTTGAAATGGCATGAGTTTCGGTCGATATGTGCGAACTTGACTGACGCGCATTAAGATCAAATCATATGTGCTGAGAGAGGAAAGGATGGGGGGAGGGGGGGAGCCATTCGTAAGGTGGAACTAACCTGTACGTGATGGTAAGCGTCTCCGGCAGCGTGGTATCGTCATCGGGCTGCCGGGCCACGGAGCGCGGCACCCGCAGCCTGTACGCCAACGCGGTCGACACGCCGTCGAATGTCGCGTTAGACACGCATTCGTATCTAAAAAAAAAACAAGATCCGTCAAGTGCGAGTGTAACTCGCGCGCCGAGGGTTTCGAACGTTTGTCAACAAATATGTAACAAAAGTACCGGTTAGCGACTTCGCAATTTAACGAATACCTAAGAATATTAGGTACCAACCTACATTTCAGATAGATCTCTCTGCATGCTTCGGTTAAAACTCACGAGGCAAATTAAGATAGACAGGGAGTAAAATAAAAATGTGTCATTCGTTCTAATAAATGTAATGTAATGTAAAGGTATGAATTGTTGGATCGAAATGCCCTGTGAAATTGTAATTCAAGTTAACCCTTGACTAGAAGAAACCGTTGCACGCTAAAGTCAAGGCGCTATAGTGCTCATAAGGGGAAGCCTATCTCAGCCCTCTAGCTCGACAGTGGACTAGCATCAGGGTGCAGATGATGAAAAGAATGTATAAATGAGGATCTTACCCGCTGTCGAGGTTCCGGCAGTGCGAGTTGAGCGGGCAGCCCTGCAGCTGGCAGAACTCCACCTCGGAGCACTGCTTGCCCTTGTAGCCGCGCGGGCACGCGCATCTGTACGGACAGGTGGATACTTTATATAGGTTGTAGGACATTATCACACTCGAGTCCACCTGATGGAGCTTCCTGAGCCTCCTCGGTCCCAATCGAGGTCGAAAGGCAAGGGACGCATGGCGCGTGCAGATGAAGACGTTCGGTGTTTTGTTTGTTTGAGGTTTACAAAGAGGTATAATAATGCGCGTCAAAGAACGCTGGCGGCGAGCTGCGCATTAGGCGATCTATCAGTATGTATCAGTGTGCACGAACCGACCCCCACCACTTTATTCAGCGTTCTTTTGAAGTCACGCGACCTATGATGAGCCTCCGAGAGTGGCAGCGAAGAATGGTGGTTCCGGTAGATAAAGATAGTTACGTGAAGTCGTTCCAGGTGTTGGAGCAGACGGCCTGGTGCAGACAGGGGTGTGAGGCGCAGGCGTCGTCCGACACTACGCCGGCCAGCACGCCGCCCGCCGCCAGCGACACGGCGCCGAAGGGCGGCGGGAGCACCAGCCCCGGCACGTGCAGCGGGAAGAACTCCACTATGCTCACGTTCACGCCGTTAGAGATCTGCGGACAAAAGTCGGGGAGCCTGTATCAGAGACGCAGCCCTGGGAATGTGCACCACAGGCGCGATGGTCTATTAAGTTCCAACTGCGTCTTGCAGCGAACACAGCGCCATTTAAGCCAGCAACAAATGTTTAACTGAATCGTGTTCTTTTATTAAAATCTTTTTTTGCATAGGTTTCTTAGATATACAATACAAAAATACTTTATCATACTGCAAAAACACATTAAATAAAATAATAAATAATGCTGGACAATTCACACAGCATTATCTAGCCCCAAGCTAAGCAGAGCTTGTGTTATGGGTACTAGATAACTGATATACTTAATACAATACACTACATAGATAGATATTTTTTTTTTATTATACATAGAAAACACCCAGACCAACGGAACAAATTTCTGCAGATCGTACACAAATTTGTTCCGAGGCGGGAATCGAACCCGCAACCTCCTGCGTCGCAGGCGGACCTTTGCCCGCTGCGCCACGGAGGTCGTTTAACATTGAAAAGAGACTTTATATATACATGCACTAAGGGCGGCCTTATCGCTTAAAAGCGATCTCTACTTAAGAGTCGTTTTTAGGGTTTTGAAGATCGAAGATCGGTTTCAAAACCCTTATGGTCTCGCTTTGTCTGTCCTTTTTTCCCTCCTTAATAACTCAAAAACTACTGCAGCTATCAACTTGAAATTTAAAATAATAATATATTTCGTGCGCCTGTACAGATTTCGAGAAAAAAAAATGAAAATAAATGAAAAATGAATATGAATATTTTCCATACAAATTGTGATGCCGAAATTTTAAAATATACCTACAGAGTCATATGGGGTATCAAATGAAAGGTATCATTTTGTACGTTTCAGAACAGTTTTTGAAATTTTTGTAGGTTTCATACTTTTTAAAATATTTCGAAAAAAGTCGAAAAAATACCCATTCCCCCCCCCCTATCTCCGAAGATTGCAGAGTGATCCATGTAAAATGTACGGAGCGTTTATAGACATGGATCTATATTTTACAGGAAAAATATAGAAAAGTTTGAAAAAAGAACACTTTTTGAAAAATGGTCAAAAAGGGGGGGAATAATTTTCAAAAGGGGGGGCTACCTCACCGAGTGGGGTATCAAATGAAAGGTATCGGTTTGTAGGTTTCAAAACAGTTTTTTGAATTTCTGTAGGTTTCATACTTTTTGAAATATTTCAAAAAAAGTCGGAAAAATACCCATTCCCCCCCCCCTATCTCCGAAGTTTGCAGAGCGATCCGTTTAAAATGTATGGAGCGTTTGTAGATATGAATCTATATTTTACAGGAAAAATATAGAGAAGTCTGTAAAAAGAACACTTTTTGAAAAATGGTCAAAAAATAGTAATTTTCAAAAGGGGGGCTACCCCGCCGAGTGCGGTATCAAATAAATAAATAAATAAATAAAATTTATTCAAAGAAACTCGTAAAATAGACAATACATAAGTGCACTAAACAAATAAACACAGCTAAGTATAACAAATTAGCCTGAACTAGGTAATCCTGTGTTTCAGGCGACAAGAGTGCTAATTATTAGATAAAACAATCACTTAAACAATAAAGGCATTTAGTTTAATGTTGTTTAGGTTACAAACATTTTGTGTATTATGGTAGGTATTTAACTTACATCGAGTAGAAACTAGATTAATCACTATACTAACTAGGTTAACTTTATGTATAAAAATATAATTTACTTGATAATATCTAATAGCTTCTCTGTATCATCGTAGGAAAGACTTTGAAGTGTAAGTTTAATAGATTTCTTACAATTATTATAATTAAGCGCGTAAAAATTAGACATTGAATTTAGTCTGTTGTATAGGAACGGACCGAGAAATAGATAAAATTTGTTCGTAAAAGCAAATTTTAGAGTTGTTGGCTGCGGGCAAACTTTATCGTTCCGTCTCTTATTAGTAAATTCAGTGCTGAAGGGAAGGGCTGCGTGCTGTCTTAGTACTGTGTTCATTATAAATAGCTGACGGACTGTTAACACATCACAGGACTTATATAAGAGATTAGTAGGAAAGATGAAAGGACGGAAAGTTGCCACTTTAAGTATTGCTCTTTGTGCTCTTTCTACTGTTAGTAACACAGTTTTTCCCGCTCCACCCCATGTGGTAATGCAATAAGTTAAGATTGATTGACAAAGGGCAAAATAAACTTTTCTAATTATATAATATTCTGCAATATGGCGTAGCTTTTTAAAGATAAATATTAACTTTCGCACTCTACCACATAATGTTTTTATGTGGGGCTTAAACGTAAGCTTATCATCTAGTATGATACCTAAGTATTTAATTTGATTTGTACTTTTAATTATGGGACAAGGACATTGAGTGTTGTTTGGGCTATAGCAATGATGTGCGTATAGGTTAGTGTTATTACTAGTTGTGGCCTGTTTGCGCATCGAAAACTTAGTATAATTGGTCTTCTCAGTATTTAATGTTAGTAGGTTGTGCTGTAGCCATTTGTTAACCACATTGAATCCATTTTGCGCAAACTCGAAGACTTCCTTATCAGAATCAGCTGAAAAAAGGAGGGCAGTGTCATCAGCGTATGATATAATAATGCCGTGGTCTAGCTTTAGGTTACAGAGATCGTTAATATATATTAAAAAAAGGGTTGGACCCAGTATACTTCCCTGGGGAACCCCGAAGGATGTGTTTTCCTGATCATCGCTCAGGACACTGCCAATTCTCACGCATTGAGTGCGATGTTCTAGGTAGCTTGTAAGGAGCTTCAACTGAGTGTCTCTGATTCCTAGAAGTTCTAGCTTGCGCAAAAGTATAGGGATGGAAACTGTGTCAAAAGCTTTAGCAAGGTCGAGGAAGATTCCTATTGTGTGTTTTCCTTTGTCGAGTTCTTGAACGAGATAGTTGGTCAGGTGATGTACAGCATCGGCAGTGGAAATTTTAGGTCTAAATCCAAATTGGGTCTTAGATAAAATTAATTTATCCTCCAGGTAATTAACCAACCTTTGATTAATAATTTTTTCTAATATTTTAGAAATAGAGGGTAGTAAAGAAATAGGTCTATAATTTGTAACTTGGTCTTTACTGCCAGATTTGTACACAGGGATAACTATTGCTTTTTTCAAACATGCAGGAAAAACACCAGAAGATAAGCATTTGTTGAAAATGTGTGTCAATGGGGCGATTAAAATGTGCCTTAGTTGTTTTAGTATTTTAGTTGTGATATTGTCCCATCCGACTGCACAGTCGTCCTTTAAACTCATGATTATCCTTTCTACCTCGGCTTCATCAGTCTCTAGTAACACAAAGGATGTTGGAATATTGTGGTCAGAGACAGCTGTGCATGTTTGTGTTTGTAAAAGGCCCTGAGCTCGTTCTGACAGACACTTACCTACATTTACGAAGAAAGAATTTGCAGAGTTAGCGGATTGCAAATGTGATGCGTTTGTTTGCAATAAACACGAAGATGACTCATGCAATTTTGACGAATAAGTTACATTTTTAATATGTTCCCAGATTTTTTTACTATTTTTTCCCGCTTTTTCAAGTGCAGTTTTGTCGTAGTTAATTTTGACTTTACGTAAAAGATCATTACAAAAATTACGGTAACGTTTATACGATATTTGCAAAACCAAGTTATTCGGGTTAGATTTTGCTTTTAAATGCAACTTGTCACGGTGTCTCATACATCGAATAAGACCAGGTGTGATCCAGGGCTTAACATTATGGTATTTATTACGTAAACTAACATTATGCGAATTCCTTAAAATTGCACGTTGCACATTATCTATTACAAAAGACATGCACAACTGCGGATCATCGGAATTGTAAACGCAAGCAAAATCTACGTTGCATAAATCATCTTCGAGTTTATTTATGTTTATCTTTGACCTAATGCGATTACTGCTTGGCTTAGGTAATTTACAATTTAAAGAAAGTAGGATAGCATTATGATCGGTAATAGATGAGTTAATAACAAGTGTAAGTGAAGGGAGATTCGATTTAAGCATGATATGGTCTAAGCAGGAACCACCTTGGTGCGTTGGCAGTGTGTGCGCAGGAAGCAAACCATGAAAGGAACATAGATTTAAGTAGTTCTGGTTAGTTTCGTCGCTATACTCAGGTATAATATTGATATTAATATCTCCAGCTACAATGATATTCTTAAAAGACGATAAGCACTGTAGCGTATTGTTTAATGAGTCGGTAAAATTGCTGAGGTTTCTAAAAGACGGTGGCCTATACAAGGCGAGTATCGCTGTCTCAGCTCCAATTTTAACTAACAATCTGTTGCAATCTTGCATATCAGGTTCCTCGACAGACACATTAAGATGATTCTTTGCATACACTATGACGCCGTCATTTTGATTATAATTTATGTTAGTGTGGTACATAGAATATCCAGGCATTAGTGGAACATTGTACTGTTTAGTAAGCCAGCATTCTGTTAACACAATAATGTCGCAATCAATGTTCAGTCTTTGTTGAAAAATGCTAAAATTGTCATAGTTCTTATAGATACTGCGGATGTTTTGTGTTAGCACAGTTAATGGATTGCTATGAGAGGATAGATAATGTTCACAGTCTTCAACTTCACAGAGGCAAGAATCTGATACAGAAAAGTTATCCAAATCATTAATTACATTACTAATCATTTTTTTATATAAATAAAAAGAGGTTTACACGGACAAGAAAAAATAAATAAGTAAGCGGCGCTCTTAGGCGCCTTCATAATCTATAGAGTTGATGTACCTTTTTTCCGCTATTGCCTTAGCTGGACAGTCGGCAGAACCCGTGATATGCTTACTTGGCTTTTTGAAGTGAAGGCAAGTAGCACACTTTGGCTCTTCCGCCTTTTTGGTGCATTCCTTTACTGAATGACCTTGAAGTCCACTGTTAGCAACGACGACATTATGCCGAAGGAATAAGGCTCAAAATTGTGTAGGACAATATCTTCATTATAGCTAGGAAATTTCTTGAAGTTTTGTTTTGAAATAGAGTTCAAAATCGAACATTATTTTTAGGTAAACAGAATAGGTAATAGTTGCTAGCGTCCGGCTCGCTTATACCTACCTACTTATGTATCTATAGACAATTAATTTCTCGAACGAATCGAAAAGAAAGACAAGGACAGAAAATTTTTCTAGAATAAAGAAAGAGATAGGTATAGCTTCCGGAAACGCGTAGAATTATCCAGAAAGGATAGAAATAGGTATATAAACCGAGCCTTTTGGCAGATTATTTATTCAGTTCTAAGCGATCTAACAGTGAACAAGTCTCAAGGAAAATAACGAAAGTGAATTATTAAGTGCAGTGCAGTGACTTTTGTATTAAGGACGTAGTTGTGTGTATAGGTACGGTTGAATATACCGATTTGAAGTGTTCTGAAGTGTTTCTATTGATATCATTCCTGACCAGCCCTAGTTGAAGTCTTACACCTTCGACGAGCCCCTACAGTTTTTGGTCCTTCGAGCCGGATTAGGAAGTGATTTCGCGTAATGCCTATTGTACGCTCCAGATCACCGATCTGCCCCGGGAAGACGGGAGCCGAATACAGTTCAACTTCGTCTTTGAACATGCTGGCTGACTTGAACACCGCCGCTCCGTTGTCCATTGGAACTCCTTGCACAGTTGTACCGTCTGGGACAGCGGAAGCATTCGAAAGCCCCGCAATGCTGCCAGGGCAACTAAGGAGGTCAGCACGTGCAAAAACAAAGAATATTGGAGGAAAACAAGATGTTCCACCGTTTGTTTCTTTGGAATCGTTTTGTCCTGCAACTGCTGATGTAAAGCCGAAGAACATTGGAGGATCTGCTAAGATTCCACCGTCAGCTTCTTCTGCATTCTTTGTTCCTGCTCCAAGGTCGATGAAATCCTCAAGGAGGTCTCAGTCATCTGCTCTTCGGGAACTAGAAGAAAAAGAACTTGAGGAGGCTAAAGCGAAGATTGCTACAGCTAGAGCTGAAGCCGCAGCAGCCAAAGCTAAATTCGCCGCTGAAGCTAAAGCTGTCGCTGCCGAAGCCGAAGCCGAAGCTGCCGAAGCTAAAGCTGCAGCTGCCACTGCCGCTGCCAAAGCTAAAGCTAAAGCCGCCGTCGCTGCCGCCAGAGCTGAAGCTAAAGCTGCCGATGCTGAAGCTGCTATTGTAAAAGCTGAAGAAAAAGCAGCTACAATCGCCGCGAATTTGGCCCGTATGAGTGTCACTGGGTCCCAGTGTCCATCAGAACTTCAATCAGAAGATGATGAGTTCGACGAAGAAAGATCGATTCAGGTGGAACGATGGGTCGAACAATCGACCAAGTTTACTGAAAATCCATACAATAACTTACAAATTCAGAATAAACCGATGTCACCTGCCGAGAACAAACCAGTGCCATCTGCTGAGGACAAACCGACTCATAATTGTGAAATAAGTAGACTCGCCGACGCCATCATAAGTGCCTCTAGATCAGGACAGTCTACAAAAGTGTGGGATCTTCCAAACTTCAATGGAGATTATGAAGAGTGGCTACCATTCAAGAGAGCATATTTAGACAGCGTGGCCCAGCACAGCGACGTACAGAATATGGCTCGCCTTAGAAATTCCATCAAAGGGACAGCCAGGGAAGTCGTCAGAAGTCTTTTGTTTGTGGCCTCTAACCCTGGCGATGTTGTGGATGCCCTAGAACAAAGATTCGGAAGACCTGAACAAATCGCACTCGCTGAAATTGAGAAAATTAAAGACCTGCCACGAGTTGGCGAGACGCCGAGAGAAATATGTGTCTTTGCAAGCCACATAAATAACGCAGTTACGACGATTAGCGCACTGAACAAGACAGAATACTTGCATTCGCCAGAAACGAGCAAGAAAATAATTGAAAAATTGACGTCGTTGTACCGAATTCGATGGTTCGACTTCAAAGCACGCAGCGGTGAAGAACCTGAATTGATAAAGATCAAGAACTTCTTGAATCAAGAAGCATCCTTGTGTGCCGCTTACGCTCCTCCAGAATCTAGCAAGAAAAGACACCCACGTCACCAAGTGAATGTTGCAACAGATCAAGAGGAAACGGTGCTTGAGAAAACGAAAAAGTTCTGTGTCCATTGTGAAAAAGACCATTGGCTCACAGAATGCAAAAAATTCAAAGAAGCTTCAACAAACGAAAGATGGGAGATCGCGAAGAAATATCGGCTATGCTTCATGTGTCTCCGTCGAAGACACATGATATCAAATTGCAAAGGACAGCCGTGCAAGAGATGCAAGCGACCTCATCACAATATGTTGCACTCGGAGCTATCTCGTCGAGAACCAGCACCGTCAACGCAACCAGACAAGCCAAGTGAGACGTCGTCTGTAACTCAGCCAACGACGGAAAATAAAGAAGTTGCAAACGTCATGACATCCGTTTATGCGATGGGCAAAACAGCAAGCGTCTACCTGAAGATGATTCCTGTAGATATTTACGGACCGAAGGGGACTACGCGAATTTTGGCACTATTAGATGAAGGTTCTACAGTGTCGTTGATTGATAAAGATGTTGCCCGTCGCATCGGAGCTACCGGAATAGCAGAACCGCTCATAATAGAAACTGTCGGTGGAAAGAATATAGAAACGAAAGACTCCGAGAAAATGAATCTCAAAATAAAAGGAGCATTTAGGACGGATAAACGAATGCTGAAAGGGGTGCGCACCATAGAAGACTTAAAACTGGCACCTCAGTGCATCGATGTGGACACTATTGAAAAGTGCAGTCATTTGAAAAACTTGAAAGAAAAGCTCCTCTATGAAGCAAATAAACCAGCGCTGCTGATTGGGCAAGATAACTGGGATCTCATCGTATCAAGAAAAATCCAGAAGGGAAAACGAAACGAACCTGTCGCATCACTCACGAGCCTGGGATGGGTACTCCACGGCTTTCATTCTGGAATAACGACCCCCGTGAATTTCGTGAATCATTGCCGCATGAAAGATAATGATGAAGAAATTGCAGACATGATAAAGCGATATTTCGACTTGGACTCTATTGGAATCCAGGAACAAAGACCCAGTAATGACGCTGATGGACGTGCCTTAGCCCTGCTTAATGAAACCACGAAGAAAAGACCCGACGGCAGATATGAATCTGGTCTGCTTTGGAAGACCGATAACGAGACGTTGCCAAACAATTATGACCAAGCCTTTAACCGACTTCTTGGCATCGAGAAAAAACTGAGTAAAGACGCAACGCTCAAAGAAGATTACAAGAAACAGTTGGAACATTTGGTAACCAGTGGCTATGCCGAGAAAGCTCCAGCTAAATTAACGCCGGGACGAACATTTTACTTGCCCCACTTTGCTGTCGTTCATCCCATCAAGAAAAAGACCCGCATCGTATTTGACGCTGCTGCACGATTTAACGGCAAAAGCCTGAACGACGCGCTACTGCCAGGACCGGACCTACTCCAGTCTTTATTTGGTGTTCTTTTACGATTTAGGGAAGGACCTGTGGCAGTGGTCGCTGACATTAAGGAAATGTTCCTCCAGATACGAATTAGAGAAGAAGATCGTGACAGCTTAAGATATCTATGGCGAGGAGACGACCTAAATCGGAAGCCAGAAGAATTTCGAATGACCTCTGTAATATTTGGTGCCGCGTCTTCACCAGCTACAGCTATTTTTGTGAAAAACCTCAACGCACTGAAATATGAGAAGACACACCCAGAAGCAGCAAGAGCAATCATCCGTAACCATTATATGGATGATTATTTACAGAGTTTCGAGAGTATTGAAGAGGCGTCAAAAACAGCGGAAGCAGTAAATATGATCCACAAAGAAGCAGGATTTGAACTACGTCAGTGGGCAAGCAACGCCAAAGAAGCTCTGGACAATGTAAGAACTGAAGAAGCACCAAAAGAGAAACAGCTTGGTGAAGAAGAGAAAACTCTGGGAATGAGATGGATCGTCCAAGAAGATAAAATAGCTTTTAACATTGGCTTGAGGAAAACACCATCAGAAGTTTCTGAAGGAAAACGTGCCCCAACCAAAAGAGAAGTTACTAGTGCTGTCATGTCAACTTTCGACCCAATGGGACTTGTAGCTCCAGCACTTATTAAAGGCAAGAAACTTATCCAGGATCTATGGAGAACTGGAGTGAAGTGGGACGACATGATCAACGAAGAGCAAAATACCGTGTGGCAGCAGTACGTAAAAGATTTAAAGAAGCTTCATAAACTGAAGATTCCTAGATGTCTAGCACCATCTTCGAAAGTAGGAGAGCTGCACACCTTCGTCGATGCTAGTGAAACTGCCTATGCTGCTGCAGTCTATTGGAGAACTACAGATAGCAACGAGAAAATCCAGGTCATACTGATGGCAGGAAAAGCCAGGGTAGCTCCTGTTAAGATAACTTCAATTCCACGGTTAGAATTACAGGCAGCACTACTAGGAGCGAGGTTGGCCGCCACTATCTGCAAGGAATCAGACCTTGAGATCACATCTAGAACTTTCTGGTCTGACTCAACCACTGTATTGCACTGGATGAAAGCCGACCCACGACGATTTAAAACATTTGTCGCTCACCGTCTTGCAGCTATTGAAGAAATCACCAAGCCAGATGAATGGAAATGGGTTCCAACTAAAGAAAACCCAGCAGATGACGCTACCAGAAACGTCCCGAAAGACTTCGACAGCAAAGCAAGATGGTTTAATGGGCCCGCATTTTTATATCAATCCGAATCTACTTGGCCAGTCAAGGATATTGGAAAAGAGGAAATACGAGAACTTGACCATGACGAAATGAAAAAGGTTACCTGTGCCGGAACAAGAATCGCCATTTCGCCGAGTCTGCCTGATCCCTGCAGATTCAGTAGCTGGATGCGCCTTCTTCGAGCTACGGCAAGAATATACATGTTCATGGACTTATGCCGCCGAAAATCAACGAGTCAAGAAACACCGTCTAAAAAACGGGACCGAGGAAACTGGCTACCTATCGAAAATGAACATTTGAGGAAAGCTGAATTAGCTCTCATTCGTTACAGCCAGCAAGAATCATTCAAGAATGAAATAGAAAATCTGAATAAAAACAAACAACTTGAAATTTCAAGCCGACTTAAGAAAATAGATGTGACGCTCGATGAAGAAAATATATTGCGTCTCAATACTAGAACAGCGAAGCTTCGGGACTTCGAAGAAAATCCTAAATTACCAATCCTGGATGGAAAAAACCGTGTGTCACAGCTAATAATTGAACATTATCATAAAAATCTACACCATGGAAACCACGCCACCGTAATTAATGAACTACGACAGAGATTTTGGATACTATCCCTACGCGACGCAGTACGACAAGTTGCTCATCAATGCCAGCTGTGCAAAATCAGAAGACAAAAACCAGAAATGCCACCACTAGGGGACTTACCTCAAGAACGTCTCGCACATCATCAGCCACCATTTACATGTACTGGTGTTGATTACTTTGGGCCGATATATGTAACTATTGGCAGAAGAAAAGAAAAGCGTTGGGGTGTACTTTTTACGTGCCTCACAACAAGGGCAATTCACATCGAACTGGCTGCATCCCTTAGCACGAATTCTATGATAATGGCGCTGAAAAGGTTCTCATCGAGAAGAGGAAGCCCGAAGATACTGTTTTCTGACAATGGCACTAATTTTGTTGGAGCGAAACGAGAACTCAAGGAAGAGGCCAAGAAACTCCGAAATCAAGACCTCATTGAGGCTGCTGAAAATGGAGGATTCAAGTGGAAATTTATTCCACCAGGTGCACCTAATATGGGAGGAGCATGGGAAAGACTAGTGCGGTCAGTGAAAACTGCTCTCGCTGCGGTCCTGAATGAAAGAAACCCACCAGAGGAGGTGCTATCTACTTTATTAACAGAAGTAGAGCACACAGTAAATTCTCGGCCACTTACTCATCTCAGCGCTGAACCGGGAGAAGAAGAGAGTTTAACTCCAAATCATTTTTTGATTGGCCGCTCTAACGGAGCTGCAATTTTCGGAGAATCCGATGACGTAAACCTCGTCGGCCGTCCTAATTGGAAGACAGTACAAAGATTGGCTGACCACTTTTGGAAGAGGTGGTTAAAAGAGTATCTGCCGACACTGATGCCTCGTAAGATAAAAAACCGAAGAATAACGAATATTCAAATAGGAGACACAGTTTTGGTAGCAGACTCTTCTCTTCCACGAAACACTTGGCCAAGAGGAGTCATAGAACAAACATACCCGGGTCCTGATGGTCGAACGCGTATCGTCGACGTACGAACAAAGGGTGGTATCATGAAGAGACCTACTTCTCGCCTCATCGTCATTGTACCCAATACGTCGTCGCTTCAGTTAGATGGAGTGCTTGTTGGAGCGCGCACTGGGGGGGAGAATGTTAGCAACGACGACATTATGCCGAAGGAATAAGGCTCAAAATTGTGTAGGACAATATCTTCATTATAGCTAGGAAATTTCTTGAAGTTTTGTTTTGAAATAGAGTTCAAAATCGAACATTATTTTTAGGTAAACAGAATAGGTAATAGTTGCTAGCGTCCGGCTCGCTTATACCTACCTACTTATGTATCTATAGACAATTAATTTCTCGAACGAATCGAAAAGAAAGACAAGGACAGAAAATTTTTCTAGAATAAAGAAAGAGATAGGTATAGCTTCCGGAAACGCGTAGAATTATCCAGAAAGGATAGAAATAGGTATATAAACCGAGCCTTTTGGCAGATTATTTATTCAGTTCTAAGCGATCTAACAGTGAACAAGTCTCAAGGAAAATAACGAAAGTGAATTATTAAGTGCAGTGCAGTGACTTTTGTATTAAGGACGTAGTTGTGTGTATAGGTACGGTTGAATATACCGATTTGAAGTGTTCTGAAGTGTTTCTATTGATATCATTCCTGACCAGCCCTAGTTGAAGTCTTACACCTTCGACGAGCCCCTACATCCACAGTGGCTGCAAATGTGGGTCGTCTCACGGCAGGACTTGGCAGCATGTCCGTACTGCTGGCACTTGAAGCACCTGGTGACCAATGTAAAGTCCCTCACAGGACACGAGGACCAGTTAATGAAAACCCTCTCCTTAGATATTAGAGCCTTACGAATAACTGCAGGTACTTCTATCACATAGTTGCAGGTCTCAGCATCCTTCTTGCCGGACTTATGACTCAGTTTGGTCAACAACAGGAATTTTTCTAGTGTTAGATCCGGAAGTGATTCGACGATATTTTGTTTGTACAAACAAGTAAAAACGTCCTTTTCCTGCATAGATGAGGGCACTCCAATTACTACGACTCTGGGCTTTCGTTTTTGCGGCTCATCGATCAGCAGGCCAGAATTCGTGAGCTGCGCCGATTGCTTCAGCTTTTCTATGTCGCCCCTCGTTTCGGTGCTTATTATTACTCCTCCGTTTCTTGTCTTTCTTAGGCCTCTAACCTGTAGCTTCATATCCTCAGGGCAAATTATTTTTTGGACTAAAGTTTTGGTTTCCTCGCTCGACTTGAGGTTGTCTTGGGGATAGATGGCCACAGAACTTATATTAACCGGCTTTATAAAGTTATTACCTCTTTTCACCATGTCTGCAAAAGAGGAGTTCCCAGAGATAGGTTTGGATGTCTCGTCTATTTTATTCTGCAAATTTTGGAGCCGCTTTGATAGGTCTATTTTCTCGTTCAAGGCTTTATTTTCGATGTTCAAAGTCATAACTCTTGCTTTCACAGATTGGTATAGGGTTATCATCTGCGAAGTACCGTGACCCACTCTTCGGCATAGAGTGCTAACTTTCAACTTTTGTTCGGAGTTTAGCTTGCCTGTTTCGGCGATTGTGCAGATCTCATTTAAGCACTGGTCGATGCCCGTCAGCCAGTTTTGAAGTTCTGACGTAGCAATCAGGTCTCCACACACTGCTGCAGGGCGAGACGAGGGCTGCGGGGCGTCCGGGGGCTGCCGCGGCGCGGCCGGGGGCTGCGGAGCGGCCGAGGGCAAGGCGGGCGTCCGAGGCGGGCTGCGTTCTATCCTGCTGCTCCGGCTGAAGGGACTGTTCGGATCCATTTCGATTTTTTTGAGTTATTACAGTATTTTTATTAGTATAAGTCCATTTTCAGCAAAACACTATGACACAGTTAAATTGGCTAACGGTTAACGAGGTCACTAGTCAGCAATTGCAATTATTTATTTTTGATGCATTGAGTAAGGCACGTCTGCTCTAAACAACGTTCAATACACGTATGATGTATGATAAATGAAAGGTATCGGTTTGGACATTTCAAAACAGTTTTTAAAATTTCTGTAGCTTTCATACTTTTTGAAATATTTCGTAAAAAGTCGAAAAATTTACCATTACCCACCTTAACCGAACCACCCATTAATCCGAAGCATGCAGAGAGATCTATCTGAAATGTAACCTACATTTCAGATAGATCTCTCTGCATGCGGTACCTACTATTCTTAGGTATTCGTTAAATTGCGAAGTCTCTAACCGGTACTTTTGGTACATATTTATTGACAAACGTTCAAAACCCTCGGCGCGCGAGTTACACTCGCACTTGACGGATCTTGTTTTTATTGTAACCCATTCGTATTCAAAAGGTTGACCTTATGAATGAGCTAGAAGTCGAAGCATATCCATATATCAGGAGCGTTACCTGCACGTCCTGTATAACGCCCTTGAAGTACGCAGAATCATCTTGCTGCGGTATGGGCGGCGGCGTGGGCGTCGGCGTCGTGGAGGTGGGTGGGGCCGCGGGGGCCGCGGGTGCGGGGGGCACCGCGCCCGCCGCGGTGAGGGCCAGGGCCTCGGGGGCGGGGGGCTGCGGGATGGGCGGCGGGCCTCCGAGGTACAACACCTGCGAATGACACAGTTGCTTAGCTACGGTGAGAAAATCATTGTTTGTGAGCTAAAGGTGGAACATGTCCCTACATAGCAGAGGCAGATCGTCCCTGCGCAGCGTCACGGCCGACCGACATGGTCCATACAGTCGACCGACCCGCAGTTGTTGTTAAGATGTTCATTGTTTTCATAATTAAGATGATATTAATTTTGCTTGCGCGATCTAGGACTGCGCCAGTTCTCGTAGCGCCATCTAGCAGGTGTCTTTGAGTTTGACTGTTCATACTGAAGAGTTATCATCGATTCTGCAACTATTTTTCTTTATGGAATTTCCTCAATTGGTCTCGTAAAATAGATTAAGTTTCCTAGCAATTATTACCTGTGCATCAATGAATTTGGCAGCGGAGATGGATTTCCTGAAGTATTCTGTTCCGTTCAATTTCACCTGCACTAGCGTTGAGTTGCGCACCACCTGTCAACATTTACAAACATTAAATATAACCTTTCAAACAGAAAAATCCTACGGAATTTACTTAAGTTTTTTGTTTTTACCTCGATCAGATGTAAATGTCCGTTGTCCAGTCTCGTCCCTCCTACGGTGTAGTTCTCTGGGGTCTGGTTGAACCGCAGATGAACCAACAATTCGCCGTTCTCTAGTGATGCTCCGACTTGAGTCTCTTCTGTTTGACCGTACCTGAATCAAATACATGAGATGATCAAAACTTTAGGCACAGAATTAGAAAATGTTGATATGGTAAGTATTTCGTTAGCCATTAATGTTCAGTTTTATAAAGACCAAGAGCATGCATCTCATATGGCATAGTAGACTTCTAATATCCATAATATTATACATCGTGGCCCAAAATAAAGTTGACAAAATTAAAAAGTAAAAATTCAATAATGGAATATTTCGCGTTTTCTTTTGTTTTTGTTATTTTCTACGACATTTTATATTTGAAACCTTATGTAATTCACTTGTAAAATTTTATAAAATATTTAAACCTCTTGTCAAAGTTATTTGGGCCAGCCTGTATATTATAATAACCCGCAAGCGTGCGCTTCTAAATTTATATATTATGAAAGTTTGTCAAGTGTTACCTGGGAAGTGTTCCGAGATAGAAGATCTGTCCGCTAGGTTTCCTGGTCATGATGAACATGGATATGTCGAGCGCGGCGTGCACGGCGCGCCGAGCCTTCTCCGAGACCTGCACGGTGACGATGCTGCGCGGCTGGGCGGACTCCTGCCCGAACGTGGCCGCCGTGTAGTCTGGAGGAAAGGTACGAGAAAGGACCTTAGTACAGGTGGCATTTCATAACTACTTAATCTTGGAATAGCCTATTCCTTCCTTGTGCCCAGTTTATTTCACCTTTTACCTAAAATGAGGAATAACGGTGTATTAAAGTTACGCACTCGTTATTCGGAGTTTATTAATATGGCTGTGAGTGTACTTTACTCATCATAAAATTTGATAAGAAGCAAGGTCTTATAGCACAGAATAAAGGGAAAATTATGAATACCTTAATCATGGGTTCTTAATTGAGTCCAATTTTGTTTTTTCTGTCCACGGTAACTGTTAATTGGTGAGTATCAGCTAGGTTCTAGTTAGCCCAACTGTCTGTTAAAAGCCTTTTTTTAAATAATAATAATTTATTTATTACAAACTATAGAAAAGTTACAGATCTTATTTAACTTGTTCTACAGTCCATAGTAATTTATACCTTAAAAGTAACATGAAAATAAAAACTTAATAACATGTTATTTGTGATAAAGGCCTGCGATGCGAGTCCCATCCAGTTTTTCCTGAAAATACTTTTGCTGTAAAAAATTAAAGAATGTTCTCCAACGTTTTGTTAGATACTGACTGTACTGGCAGGTGTCTCCGAGATGCGGGCGGGGGCAGGCGCAGGAGAAGGAGGACCAGTTGTCCTCGCAGAGCCCGCCGGAGCGGCAGGGGTTGGGGCTGCACTGCGGGGTTCGCGGGCAGGAGGCCAGCACCCCGCTGAGCACGGCGCGCGCCTCGCGGTCGCTGCGCTCCTCGGCCGCGGGCGCCGGCGTGCTCGCCTCTGCGCTGTCGGGGGACGAGTCTTCGGGCAGAACCTGGAGGAGGGAACTCGATTACTTATATGCCTTTAATTACGTAAAAGTCTACCTGTGTTGACAACAATAAATATATTGAGTCACGTAAGAAAAAGATTCAAGAAAAATGAAAAGATTTGATGTGGAATTGTCGCATTTAGTTAACATTCCGATCTGAAGGTAAACTTTTTTAAGGTCTGCATATCGCTCGCTCACCGGCTGTCCATTAACTATGACATCCTGGAAGCAGCCCACGAAGAAGTTGGGTCCGTGCGTGAGCGTCGCGTACGAGGAGCCGGCGGTGCCGAGGCGCGTGGAGGGGAAAGACGTCACGGAGGAGTTGAACGTCTCCAGCTGGCTGATGGGGTAGATGGTCTGCTCCTCGTTGGCGGCGAGGACGAGGTGGGACGAGTTTATGGTTACGAACACCTGGGAGAAAGGAATCCATGATGAGTCTTCAGTGAGTACTTTACACTGACTGTTCATGCGGCAAGTTGACGACACGCTCGTAAAAGACATGGCCTGAGGCTAGCATACACTGATGATGAGGATGGTAGTAGACACTTTTTAGTTTTTTTTATTAAAAAACATAAAGGGACTTTGTCGCTTAGCGACCACATCGTCCTTAGTAGGTACATCTATAACAGAAATCCTACAATTATGGAGCAGACAAACTATTTTTCAGTAGGAAGCTCCACATAAAGTGAATAATTCCCTTACCTTCTGCCAGTTGCTATCGTTCAAGTTGGATCCGATGAAGACTCCCTCCCACTTGTTGAGCAGACTGGAGTGCAGGTTGAGCCGTCCGTTGGAGAGCTCCAGGAAGAAGTAGGTCAGCCCGCGGCCCATGGCCAGCAGCCCGCTGCCCAGCGTCGTCTTGAACCGGAACGAGATGTCGTAGCCCTCCTCGCGGGACGTGTTCACCTCCGCGTAGCTGGACTTCTCCAGGGACATCGTGGTGATCTGAACGGTAACTAGAACTTGTACTTTCATACATTTTTTTGACGTAAAACTTCTTTAGAAAATACTATTATTATCATTATTATTATTATTATATTGTTATCGATATAAACGCCATGGGTGAACAAGCCATGAGTGCAAGAGCGAGACTCCCTGCCCTCATACAGTGCAAGCTCGTACGGAGGGAAGTCGCTTCAGTATCTCAGGCCTTGTAATTTACTACTTACCTATCTTTATAATAGAGCAGTCACTCGGGCCGAGAGAGTCACTTCAGAAATATGTAAGGCAGGCAGGAACCACCTATCGGCCGGCATTATTTTAGTACCATAATGTGGAGTAGAGGATAGAAGCGATTGCTTGGTAGTCATAATGATAAGGCGCCGGCGTAGATGACGCTTTAACCGCGAGCTGCACATTCACAACGCATTCGGCAGACTGAATTGAACAGTCCCGGCGACATCAACCCCGGTGCCGCACCCTCGCCGAGCTGTGCTGCCCTCTAGCCCGCACAAGACATTTCACCTTCACTGCGGCTGAATACAGCCTATCCATTTGTTTTAATGAAACTGCTCCGAGGGTTTATATTTCAGACGTGTGTACCTTCTCGCAGGTGGTGCCCAGATGTCCGGGCGCGCAGGAGCAGTTGAACCGGTGCTCGGTCTCGTGCCGCAGCCAGGCCTGGCACGAGCCGTTGTTGCGGCACGGCTGCGCGCGGCACCCCTCCAGCACCACGGTGCAGTTCTGACCGCCGTAGCCTTCCTCGCACACACAGAAGTATGACGCGCGCCCGTCGATGCAGCGCCCGTGGGAGCAAGGTTGGTACCTGAAGGACATAGTACGACATCACATTATATCACACGTTGCAGGCAGGACGCAGAACAAATATTGACTTTTAGGTTTAGGACCAGGATTCACCAACTCAATACCATTTCATCAGGCTTTGTTGCGGTTGAGCTGATTGAATTTTGTCCAACAAGTGACAAAATTGTTTTCATGTCAAGGACACTCCTAAGTATGGGTAATATTTTCGTGCATACCTGGCGCACTCGTCGATCTCGAGCTGGCAGTGGTCGCCCTCGTACCCGGGCAGGCACTCGCAGCGGTAGGCGCCCACGCCGTCGATGCACTTGCCGTGCGCGCAGGGCGAGGACGCGCACTCGTCCACGTTGGTCTCGCAGCGCGCGCCGAGCGTGCCCTCCACGCAAACGCACTCGAAACTACAAACACGAGTTTCTTACAATTAACTGACCGCAAGAACACCTTTAAGCGGCATTATAAAACTTTGCCAAATTATTTGTTATTACTTATTATTACATTCACCAAAAAATTCACAAAAAGAGCAAAGAACACATTGATGAATTCGCGCCAATCGAATAGGTATCCTACTAAAGTTTGACCGAAACCGCTGTACCGCGCCTGAGGTATGCGCTCGGCGAGACGGGGGGAAGTATCGGCCGCTCCGATCCATCAGTCTGCCGTCAACGCTCACGGCGGTAGATAGCTTTTGTACCGGACTGTCCATGTCAGACGCACATGAGATAAATATCCAAAGATGGGTCAAGCGCTATCTCGTGATGTCAAGACCGTCATTTGTAAAGTGGTCGAATATTTTAAGAAAAGAAAAGCAGACAGAGAAAGCTTCAAATATAAAAGTGATGCGAATATTGCCAAAATCGTGGCAGAGGCTACGGGGTACTGCAGAAAAACTGCAAGAAATGTGATAAAAGCGGGCAATTCATCAACTGAAAATTTGGGCCGATTGAACTTTAATTCGCCAAAAAGACCAAAAAGTTTAAAGAAAAAACATGTTGTTGACGATTTTGATTTAGGAGTTATCAGAAGAAAAATTCACCAGTGTTATGAATTTGAAAAAAGAGTACCAAGTGTCCGTAAGTTACAATCAAGTTTGAAACAAGATGGCATATTAAATTGTTGACGAGAATTTCTAAGAAGCCACACAATGGGTTACTGTTTCAAAAAATGCAAATCGAAGAGACATCTCCTTATAGAGCAGCCTAATATTGTAGTGTGGCGGAAAAAATACGTACCACAAATCAGAAAATAAAGAACGCAAAACAGCAATATATATTTTCTTGATGAAACATACATTAACGCCAGTAACCATGTAAGCAAATGTTATCAATCATCGTACGAACCTGGGATTCATGCTGATATTGGAAAAGGACGGCGTTTGGTAATTCTTCACGCTGGATGTCGAAATGGCTTGGTTGATGGTGCATTGACGATATTCCAATCAGATGGTAAGACCGGCGACTATCATGGAGACATGAACGGGCCTACTTTTTATAAGTGAGTAGAAGAAAAGTTAAAAGATAAATTGCTTCTGAATTCTGTAGTTGTCTTGGACAACGCGTCTTACCACAGCGTTCAGGTTCACAAGAAGCCAACCATAGCAAGCCTAAAAACTGGAATGCAAACCGCCGTACCATCCGGATTTGAATCCCATAGAGTTAGTCTGGGCTGATTTTAAAAACAACATAGCCCATAACCATATTAACTCTTCTCTTGATGAAAAGATAAACATATTACATACACTATGTATTCAATATGTTTATCTTTTCGGAGTTCACGGGGGAAAAATTGCAGAAATGTGATGATCATGTCCAAAAAACTTAAAACAGTTACTGGGATCGCGATAGTAGATTTGATATTATTATCGATCCATTAATAAGAAATTAGCAGAACGACTCTGATTCAAGTTCCGATGGCGAAACGGAAAATGAAGTTGAAGCGCAATCTATGCCAGAATATCTGTAGATAATTTAGTTATAAAAAGTATAAACATATCGTTAACGATATCGTATGATCTATCCGACAATATCGATCTCATGTGTACTCTTGCTGCTTTTCCTCGGCCCCCACCTCGCCGCACTTTCATAAGGAGCGGTACAGCGGTTTCGGTCAAACTATGCTTACGAAGGTTTCGAATTCAACAACAGTCGATTTTGTCATTCCACCAATGAAATGTCGTTTCGTGAAACTATAACAAAATAATGGCGCGAACTTTTGGCAACAATCAATTTTCATTCTACCAAGAATTCTAAATTAGTGGATAGAAAATAGTGATGTCCTTAATTACTTTGCACGTTGGATACTATTTCATAGACATGGTCAAAATGTTATCCGAAAAGTGTTTTAGAACGGATATTTTTCATTTGCCAAGTCGAAATGGAATATATTTTTAACCGACTTCGAAAAAAGGAGGCTTTTCTATATTCGGCTGTACGTATGTAGATTAATTAAAAGGTTTTAAGAATAAACACAGTCCACACAGTATCATCTAGCCCCAAGCTGAGCAGAGCTTCCTGGTTTACCTCATAAAATCCATTACATACATAGATAGTTTTTGTATCATACATAGAAAATACCCAGAACACCCGGAACAAATAATTAATAAATCATCGATTTGATTTGATCAAAGTCATCGCTGATAAATGACCCAACTCTCAACGTTTAGGATATCGACGCGAAGAAGAGTGAGGATTTGATTTAGTAAATGTAATATTGAGTGAGGGTCTCACCCGCTCGCGTTCTCCAGAGAAAAGGGCTGGTAGAAGAGTTGCGGCAGCAGCATATGCGGCTGCGGGCCGACCTGCACGGGCGGCGCGTCGCCTGGCAGGTACAGGCTGGCGTTGGACCGCTCCAGGCACACGCCGTCGTACTTGCACGGCGCGCTCTCGCACTCCGATATGTCGATCTCGCAGTTCTTGCCTACGATAAACGACTTACAAATCAGTGGCAGTCCTACTGCATACGGTAAAACTATCAATACAGACTGAATAAGGGAGGCCTTTGCAAAGCCAGTGGGGTGATAGTGGCGTAAATAATGATAGGGATTAAAGTATGGCTCAACAGGACTCAATTCGGCACAATAACCAAGAGAGACTTTTACAAAATTTATTGGGTTTCACAAGTTATTCTAAAAGGCAATGAATTCCCCTAGAAGACGTAAAATGCAGAGGCGAAATATCTGACCTGTATAAGCGGGATGGCACTCGCATCTGTAATCATTGACGTCATCGAGACAGGTCCCGCCGTGGCGGCAGGGCGCGGGCGCGCACTCGTCGATGTTGACGTCGCACTGGTCGCCGGAGTAGCCGGTGCCGGCGCACTCGCACGTGAAGCTGTTCAGCCCGTCCTGGCAGCGCCCGTTGTGCATGCACGGCTCCGACTGGAATCACGCACAATCATGTCGATGTGGATCTAGGTGTGAAGGAGTGTACCTACCACTCATACTATGAATATATATATAATCTATATATATAAAAGAAAGTCGTGTTAGTTACACTATTTATAACTCAAGAACGGCTGAACCGATTTGGCTGAAAATTGGTGGGGAGGCAGCTTAGAACCAGGAGACGGACATAGGCTATGTTTTATCCCGGAATTACCACGGGAACGGGAACTACGCAAGCGAAGCCGCGGGCAGCAGCTAGTATAATATATTTATCTGAGCGTCTGGTCGAAGCGACGCGTGACCCGAGAGCTGGTCAGTATCTGGCACAACGCATCAGCATTGCCATACAGCGGGGTAATACAGCCAGCGTCTTGGGGACGCTTCCGACTTGTATTGATTTGGATCAATTGTAAATACTAATTATATTATAATTTTCTTTGTGAATAAAGGCTTCTGCCCTCTTTAAAAATACAGCGAATTAGCGCCTTCAATAATATAAGAGATACTCCTGGTTACATGCATACTTCTAACATGAGTCATAGCATGACTATTTAAAACTATGCGGGTACAAAAGCAGATATCGTTTTCCACGAGGTGATGTGGAACTTTCGACGTTTATCAGTTCTAAAGTTTGAAGTAATACAGAATTAATAATGTATGACGTAACCAAGTTTTGTTTTGATTGATTTTAGTCTATTATTTACTCGTTTAAATGTTACAGACTCGCACTCAGTACTTTAAGTTTACTAACAAAATAGACTAAGTTATCTGAATAAACAAAAATTGTATTTATTTATAGTACGTAGGTAAGTAGGTACCTACTGCAGAATCGCCCACCTCAAATTGAAATTTATTTATTAATAAAGATGTCAGGTCTTATCGCTAAGTAGGTTTTAGATTCAATGCATCTTACTCTAGGAGCGTATGGTATGGTATGGTATGGTGTGTGTACTCTTGTGTCCGCACTTAGACTCGAGTTGGTCCATTGTGCGTGTCTAGTTTGCTAGTACAACCAGCCTAACTCCGACCAGAAGCGCAGAATCTTCCTGGGATCTTCACAGGCTTCGCGGAGTGACCTCGGGTGGTCGAGGATTTCGTGTCGTTGCGCTGTTACTCCCGCGCATTCCAGGACTACGTGGGCAGCTGATTCTTCGTTAGTGAGACACCCCCTGCAGAGAGGGCTGTCTGTTGCTCCGATGGTGAAGAGATGTTTGTTCAGTGGACAGTGTCCTGTGAGTGTCCCCACTAGGACGCGTAGGTCCATTCTGGTCAGTTTCAGTAGGCGCTTGGTTAGCCTTGGTGATGCAACTGGAAGTGCTGCTCTTGCCTGACGGCACTCTTGTAGGTGTGTCCATCGTTCAGTATGCGTTTCTGTGGTTTTTAGTTTTATCCATGTTCGGAATTGGGAGAATGGCAGGGGAAGGAGCGGAGGTGGGCCTATTATCGGCGTCTCCGAACCTTTCCGTGCCAATTCGTCGGCAGCGTCGTTTCCAAGTGAACCGCTATGTCCCTTGATCCATTGAAGAGTTATCCTGTTCCTACAGGAGATCCTCTCGAGTGCCAAGTGACATTCGTACACGACTTTGGAGTTGCAGCTGTTTCCTGCCAAGGCTCTGAGTGTCGCAGCACTATCAGACAGGATTCGCACGCACTGGTTATTTATATCTCTTCTTTGCACAGCTGTGGCTGCCTCGGTTATAGCTGCGCATTCACATTGAAATATGGAGCTGTGTTTGCCTAAGGTTATTGATACATTGATGTTGAGATCCATTGAGTGAATCCCTGCTCCCGTGCCCATATTAGTCTTGGAGCCGTCTGTGTATATTCTTACTTCATAGGGGCCTGATTCATCTCTTTGATCTTCCTGTAGTTGTATCTGGTAGTGTTTGTTGTGTATTGGTTTGCTGGGCATTCTGTCACAGGGGGCCGCTAGAAGAGGTTCATAGGCTAAGGCCCTGTCCAGGATCTGAGCGTGCGGACTATCTGTGGTCCCCCCCCAGCATCCCATGTTTTGTAGTCGTAAAGCCGACATAGTGGCTTCTTGTTGTATGTATAGGTCTAGCGGCGCTAGGTCCAGTATCACTTCTAGGGCAGCGCCCGGTGTGGTTCTCATGCAGCCTGTTATTGCCGAGCACACCAATCTTTGGAAGCGTTGCAGTTTGGTTATTACCGTGTTCAGCTCGGTTCTGGTCCACCATACGATGGCTCCATATGTTAGTATCGGTCTAATGACAGCAGTGTACAACCACATGGTGATCTTTGGAGACAGACCCCATGTTTTCCCCAGCATTCTGCTACATTGGTAGAAGGCAGCTGTGACTCTCTGTAGTTTGTAGTCAAGGTGTTTGTTCCACAAGAGTTTGCTGTCTAGTATAACCCCTAGGTACTTGACTTCGTTTGTCAGAGGTATTTCGGTACTGAATAGTCTTGGTAGTTTCAGGTTTCCCAAGTTTCGTTTGTTGGTGAACATTATTAGTTCTGTTTTTGTTGGGTTGACTGATAGTTCATGGTCATTACACCATGCTTCAATGGTTTTAAAGGCGATTTTCATTAGGTCGCATAGTGTGTTCTCGAAACATCCGGTTGCTAGGATCGCGAGGTCATCCGCATATCCCACCGTCACCAGTCCGCGGCCGTTTAGCCTACGGATGAGCTCGTCAACGACTATGTTCCATAGTAGGGGCGAAAGGACCCCGCCTTGGGGGCAGCCTCTGGCTACTACACCTCTTGTGGTTTCATTAATAGTGACTTGTATTGCTCTATACTTGAGCATGTTGTTTATCCACTCTGCCAGAGTCGGCGCGACACCATATTTAGTAAGTGCTCTGTAGATACTGGTATATTTGGTCTTGTCAAAGGCTCCTTCGATGTCAATGAAGGCCGCCAGGGTCGGTTGTTTTAACGTTAGTCCATTTCCTATACGTGATACTACGTTATGTAGAGCTCTAGGAGCGTATGAATATGTCTAGGTTTGAGCGAGGTTCTATTTAGCTAGGTATTTATCACACTAATATTTTAAATGCGTAAGTTTGGATAGATGGATGATGGATGTTTGTTACGTCTTCACTCCAAAACTACTGAACAGATTGACCTGAAATTTTGCATAGGTGTAGCTCTAAGCCTGGAATCAAACATAGGCTACCTTTTATCCCATAAAACAGTTCCCATGGGATAGAAATAACCTTTGAACGTTTCCATAGAAACAACGCGTGCGGAGCAGCAAGCAGAAACTAGTAATATAAATAATGCACTGTAAAAGTGTCTATACAAGCATTCATATTCTAATATCCAAAATTTTTACAAATTAACTATAATTTTATTGTTTATTTTTGATAATAACAATGTCCAAATTATTAAAAAAAGTCATGTTGCCATTTTGACAATTTTCTCATAAGGCTGAACGAGTCGCTCATCTCTCCATACAAACGTGGAAGGGTAACGCTGTTTGATGTTGACCATCCAAAACATATTATCCTGTCTGTATACACCCGAAACCGTAAAAAAAGTATTAATAAAAAAAAACAACCTTCTAAACTTTCGTATTTCAAAACCGATTTTAGCCCAACTTTGGGCGAAAATAAATAACATACGCAGAAAGAAAACTCTAAAATAAAGCCCGTACCGACATAGTTTAGTTATTCAAAAGTTGAAATAAATTTATTTTGAAATGATACTCTCAATAGTTTTTCTATAATAACCCTTGTGCTAAAAGTCTTTTCCCATTTTTTTACGCGGCCGTTTTACGAGTAAATTTATTTGCCTTTCATCAAGCGCGCGAGAATGTCTATTATGTCAGATGAGACAGCATACATTTAGGCCGCACCCACTGATGAGTTGGACCGAACGACTCGTGCAGCTTTAAAAATTAATACCGAAAGATCTTTAAATGAGTTGAGTAATTTATTATAGACGCGAATGGCATTGACTGTAGGAGTTTCAAGTTTAAATTGGGGTACATAAAATGTATTTATAAAGTTTATACTCTTATTTATATGTTGGGAACAATGTCAAATTGGTTCATAAAGTAGTCAGTATTTGTTTTAACAAACATGCATAACTCCTGTATGAACATAGGTATGTACCCTTGCTAGGCAAGGGAAGAATGTGAACTCCTTTGAACAGTAGCTTGCCACTCTCTATGAACCAGACGCCAAAGGTAGCTCTAATGCACTTCTTTTGAACTTCGTTTAACAGTATCAGTAACAGTATCGCAGCCCTAAACGAAGTCCGCTCGTGGAAGCAGCGACAAAGTAACGCCCGCGTCCCGCGACCGCCTCCGGCCTGACCTACTGACAGTGTCAGGTAAAGTGGAGTGCCTCGTGGAGTGTCAGTCTGACACTCCACGAGGCACTCCACTTTACCTTATTTATAATTTGTATCTCATATCGAACACTAGATTATTTTAGTTGTAATCTTTAAATGTTATTTCTTTTACTTTATTAAAAGGTCTTAATAAGAGAAAGCGTTTTTTGAAGTACCTTCTGGGAGCGCTCGTCCTAATACGCAGCGTAGGTGAACAAATTACCAGTATTTTTGTATGGTTTATAGCAATTAGACCCATGAATACCCAAATTGTTTTCAAACTAATTAATCAATTAGGGGAAAATACACGACGCCAAATATGACGTGTACTCAGAAAAAAAAACGAATAATATTAGCATCAAAGTAAACGAGTGTCGATCGATTCGCTTCGCCCGCCAGCTGCCTGCGAGGCACGCCATTCATTGCGCGGAACAATATGTATTTAGCGCGCCTATGGCTGACTAACAATGCATCGTTTACAGTCGTAAACAACCCTGGCCTTATTGAAATGAGAAATATTGAAGTCTAAAATTCGTATTTAAAACAAAAATATTACTTTCTTTTCAGTAAGAGAAAACCAAAAGTGAAACTGTTCCTTTCTTTCGGGCATCGGGAATTGGCCTGTATGGTGAATGGCTTAAGCACAAACCTCCCAAGTTTGTACCTACTCAAGTCAAATCGTCGGTTGTGTAATACTGACCTCGCAGTCATTAATGTCAATCTCGCAGTTGGGCCCGGTGAGTCCGTCCTGGCACACGCACGCGTAGCTGTTGACGCCGTCCACACACGTGGAGCCGGCCGCGCACGGACTCGACTCGCACTCGTTTATGTTCACCGAGCAGTCTTTACCTATAATCATGACCTAATGATTACACCACGATTCTAAAAAACCACATAATAACACGAAAGAGTAATAATAACAGACCTTCGAAACCTTCCATGCATGTGCATTCGTAGTTGTTCTCCAAGTTCATACAGGTGCCGCCGTGTTTGCACGGTGACGAGAGGCACTCGTCGATATCCTGCTCGCAGTTGTCGCCCGTATAGCCTGCGTATTATAGCATCATTAAGTACATAATTTATTTCTGCATTAATTAAGCTGTTGTGAAACCCTCGTACCTGGCCTGCAGTAGCACTGATAAGAGCCGGCGACGTTGACGCACACACCGTGATTGCATATTTTCGGGTTCTGGATGCATTCGTCTATGTCGATTTCGCAATACTTTCCTGAAACAATCGAAGACATAATTAAGAGCACATGCCATAGATAATTAAAAAAAATATATGTGTTATGGGTACCTTTTAAAATTAGGCACCAAAAAACTATGATAAATCGCATGCTTTAAAATCAAGTTAATATTTCTTAGTAAACAAGTTCAACTGTTCGAACATTTTTATAAATACGTTAATAGAAAACCAGTCTATGCAAGTGTATTGTTCGGCCGATCTACCTACACTAATGACTGAACTTATTTTTATGGCGGCGTGATGAAGATACAGAATATTTATTAGTTCTGCATTAACTAAAAAAATTACTTGTTTTAAATTTAAATATTGATTGCCATGTTCATCAGGGGGCATTCAGAAATCCGAACTCATGTAATCCGTTAACATAACATTAACATCGGACAAATGAACAATCACATAGATCTAATCTAGCGCAGCACAACACTAGCCAGCCATTGTCATGTCTTAAATTATGTCAATGTCAGTGATGCTAATTGTCACGTTGTCAGCACGTCACTGCCAGTCAGTTGTCAAATCAGTTTGTTGACCTTGTTCTTGCTTGGGCAGTTTTTTTGTTTGTTTTCTATGAAAATAAATCAGCGAAATGATTAACAATTGTGCAAAAAACACCTAAAAATGAAATAAGTTGAAGTATTCAATGTACAAACATAAAGAACACAATGTTTTATCCAATGCAAAGTGCTTTGAGGTTATGTCGGCGAAGAAATGCATTCCAAAACAAACGATACAATCACGTTCAGCCTACACACGAAATTACAAACAAATTGAATTCTCCTAACAACGAAAAAGCTAAGGATTTTCAATCGCTATTCCAAGAAAACCAACACAAAATCACGTTTAGCTCTTATTTAGAACACGAAAAGGTTACATTGGGTCACTTCAAGTACCATATGAAAACACTAAAAAAAGTAAGATTAGCAGAAAAAAAGAAATTTGAATCGAAAAGTCTGCCTGCCCTGCCTGTCTCCTTGCGATATTATGTGGAAGAGGAGCGCTTACTCAAAGATAACAGCGAGGAAAAAGAAAAGACTGAACCCATTGAACCAGAAAAAGCATTTCAACTGCCTTTAGGCAACACAACACAGATCGAGTACAAGGGAAGCACTGAGAAAACTTCAAATAATAAAGCAAGTAATAAATCAAGTGACAATGATAAATTTGACCGCTCAAACATAAACAAATGGATGTTAAACTATGAACATTTTGATGACACTAAACTTGCTGAGCATGAAGATGAAGAGGAATATGATTGGAGTCGAAACTATGGCTCACCGGATCCCAGCCTCGGTATCAGGAGGGTGCCCTGTGGGGGCTGCGGAGCCCTATTGCATAGCAGTGATCCTGCCATTCCAGGATATTTACCGAGTGAAATACTTAGGCACAGGTCAGACGTTCAACTGAAAACAATGGAGTGCCAGCGATGTCATTTCCTCAAGGAGTATAACATAGCATTGGATGTTACAGTTCATCCTGATGAGTATGAGAAATTACTGCAGTCTATCAGGTTACTTTTGTTTTATATTCTATACCATGGAAACTATCAATACTAGCTTTTATAGTAACATTATTTATGTTTACAGGTATGTGAAATCCCTAGTTATCTTGATGGTGGATCTTTTGGATTTTCCTTGTTCCATATGGCCTGGAATAGTTGACATCATTGGAAATGAAAGACCTATTTTTATTGTGGCAAATAAGGTAAAATTTCTATAGAAACTATACAGGGTGTACTAAGCTGAAAGGGGTTGATTCTGGACATTGAGGGGTCAACATTTGTTCTAGGATTGTTATTTTTTTTTAGTTTTTGTATTTTTTCTTCATTTTACGTGGATTCTGACATTATTATTTTTTTGAACTTCAACTTCATTTTTTTGTTAAAATTTCATGTTAAAACACTGGTTTTGCTAAAAAAACAAGCAAAAATGATTTATGAAATATGTTAAATAATGCAAGAGTGCATATAAAAAAACACAAATAGGAACAAAACAAAATTTATTTTCTGAAAAATATAAAAAAATATATTCGAAATTCAAAAAATCTTTACAAGTTGATCCCCTCAGGGTCCAGAATCAACCCCTGTACACCCTTTCCATGGTACCCTGTATATTTTAAACTTAGCTTTGTAGATAAGAATTTTATTTTCTTTTGTTTTAACTTTCAGGCAGATTTACTACCTGGGGATAGCATTGGCTACCTGAAAAGAGTCAAGGAGTCTCTGATGTCAGCAATCGGCAAAACCAAACTGGTCGATGCCAACATCAAGTATGTCTCCATAGTCTCTGCAAAGACAGGCTACGGAGTGGAGGACCTCATCTCTGCCATGTTCAAGGAATGGATGTACAAGGGAGATGTGTTCCTCGTTGGATGCACTAATGTTGGGAAGAGCTCCCTGTTCAATGCTCTTCTCCAATCAGATTACTGCAAGGTCCATGCAGTGGATATCGTAAAAAGAGCAACGGTCAGCAGATGGCCCGGCACCACATTGAATCTACTCAAATTCCCAATAAACCGGCCCTCTGGCTGGAAAATTTACCAGAGAACTAGAAGACTGAGAGCAGAGAGCAAGCTTATGAAAGTGGAGAAGAATATCCGCAAAGCACAGCTAGAGGGCCTGCCTACCATCGAATATCCAACACTTATTGGTCACATAGGAAGGTCATTCTCGGAATTCGTAGACGATGGCACTATCCAAGATAAAAAGTTTTCGGTACTTGACGAGAGACAGTTTGCTAGCAGCAAATGGTTCTACGACAGCCCCGGTGTCATCCACACCGATCAGACGTTGTCCTTGCTCAGTACTGAGGAGCTGCTTCTGACAATCCCTAAGACTACGATCCGGCCGCAGACCTACTACCTTAAAATGGGCATGACTCTGTTCATTGGCGGGCTGGCGCGCGTCGACCACGTGGCGTGCTCCGAGCCCTGCCGGTTCACGGTGTTCTGTTCCGAGAGCCTGCCCATCACGGTCGTCAAAACCGAGGACGCCAAAGAGGTCTACGACAAATTCCTTGGTACCGAGTTGTTCGCGGTACCGACCGGCGGCGCCGAGCGGCTGCGAAACTGGCCCGGCTTGAAGAAACACCCGCAGTTGCTGCGATTCAAAGGCGGCGGGCCCAAGTGGTGCTGCGGGGACATCGTGCTGTCGTCCATCGCGTGGGTGGCGGTCACGTGCAAGAAGTACTCGACGTGCGAGGTGGCGGCGTGGACGCCAGCGGGGCGCGGCGTGCACGCGCGCGAGCCCGCGCTGCTGCCGCTCGCTATCAACTTGAAAGGGAAGCGAGTGCGCGACACTCCCGCTTATATGGTCGGAAAAGTCTTCTCGCCGGATGAGGACTAGATAATATTATGCTACTAATATTATAATGTAATTAAAATTGAAAATATTGATTTCTTGTTTTTACTTCGTGCCATCCGCTGCTTTATTTCCTTTAGCCCTTGTAGAACTCTTGGACACGTCACAAAATTCAAACAACACAAGTAAAACTTGGAAAAAGTCTTCATGAATTTTGACGTGAAACTTCTTTTAAATCGGTTTGTAGGTGTTTGGCAAAACCATTAGATATTGATGTTAGGGAAAGATCGATATGAAGTATAGGAGTCGTAAAATAAAATTTGGGAATCTATGGAGCAGGCAATTGACGTAGGCTCATGACTTGTTGGAATATTGTTGTGTGCGGACGTTTTCGTGTGTTGCTAAAATCTAATTTATGTTCTGAAGGATAATTTATTTGCTTTAGTTTTCGTTATAAATTGTTTAGGTTATTTCTGTACTTCTTTTCAAAATATTGGATTCACTTCTGATTCCTAAAAATAGCATATTTTGTTGGTAGCGCTGTAATGGCACGCCGCATTTGGTAATAAATTTAGCATTTTTCAGACGATTTGCGGTCTTTATTAAGGCCGCTCTGCGCAAAATTGCCAAATTCTCTCCTCACCTTTTTAAAGATTTCTCTAAAACTAATCTAATATTAATAATGAAACATGATAAATGATAAAATATGACAAATATCCTATCAAAATATGACATAATGACAGGTTGAAATTACTTTAGGAAAACTATTTAATTTGTTGCTAGTATTTCGCAAGGCTCTTTACAAAATGTGTTTATTGGGTTTTTATTATTATTATACTGAATCTCAACTCTAGAAATTATTACTCAATATTATAAAACGGAAAGTAACTCTGTCTGTCTGTTAACCTTCGGTGCGCGATTCCAACTCGCAATTGACGTTTTATTATTTTGTGTCTTGAATTGAACGTGTGAATTTAAAAATTTTGCTAGACATGCTTCCTGTCCAAGCACTAAAAGGACACTAGTTGAATGGTTGAATATTTTAAAAAAATCTTCTTTCTGATTTGATAGGATTCAGTGAATCTATGGGAGGCCGGCGAATACCTTGATCGATGTGTAGATCAGATACCTATTGGTCGTATTTTGTGATTGGTTTCATTACATATTTGTTTAGATTTAGAGAAATTTTTAAAACGATGAGGACAAATTTGGCCAATTTTACGCAGAGCCCCCTATGTGATTACTATGCAGTACCTACCTACATTGAGCGATACGAGCAGGAGTAGTCGCGTTCGATAGAGCTCACGATTATCCCAGTGCGTCGATGGACCCGCAAATCGCACACGTAGTCCACTGCGGCTGCGTCCTTGATATAGCCATACCCGATTTTAGGTAGCGATTTCCGATAAAAGCCGTCACACACAGAAACCGTGGCCGGGCCGGAAGCGAAGGCGTGCGAGTCGTATCATATGAATTGATACGAGAGACTACACACACGCCGCCCGGCGGTGTATGTGTAGTCTCTCATATAAATTTATATAAATCTCATATAAGTTACTTCCAATGGACACATAACCATGTAGGTACTCATAAGTGGAAACTGTAGGCTTAAGTTAGTACTCAATAAGTTTAACATATTAAGGTTTAATAAGCTGTTAGTTTTCCAAAAATTAAATAAATTAACGCATTACAACTCGCACGCACGCCTTCGCCTACGGCCCGGCCACGGTTTCTGTGTGTGGAGGCTTTAAGCACGAAAGCTCAGCTATGGAGTGATGCGGACACGTACCAGTGGCTCCGGGCGGGCAGGTGCACTTGTAGAGCGCGGCGGCGGCGGGCGGCGCGCCGGCGGCCCCCAGCGCCAGGCACGTGCCATTGTGGCAGGGCGACGACGCGCACGCGCTGTCCGCGGCCGCCGCCACGCAGCGCCACGTGCTACCAGACTCCATGCATTCCTGAACAAAACATAAGTACATTATTATTGTATTACCGCTGAGGCAGGCGCGGGTGCTGCACGTGTCAGTGCATTACCTGATGCGGAGGACAGGAGGAGGCGCGACAGTCCGCCGGGGTCTCGCACAGCGCACCGGTGAACCCCGCGCGACACTCGCACGCGGCGCCCGCGCCGGCCCCGCCCTCGCGGCACGAGCCGCCGTTGAGGCAGGTGTGGGTGCTGCACGAGTCAGGACCGGCCGTGTCGCAGCGCGGCCCGCTCCAGCCCGGCTCGCACTCGCATTGGAAGCCGCCGTTCTAAATCACAATAATGGTACAACATTATAATATAATATTATAGTTAGTAATTTCCAGTGCGTTGTCGTTGGTGGGAATAAAACAAACAGTGCGCGTTGTAGTGTACTCCCAAAATCCGCAAACCTAGCTCTCACGTGAGCAGAGCACAGTATTTATTTTACTTATTAGCGGTGATTGTGTCCTATAAAATGTTGTACAGTGTCAAGTCAGTAGCTATTTCATAAAGGTTACTGTTACTGTAGAGATGGTTTAATATAATCTTTTCTAATAATCTAACTATTTACTAACAAGCTGTGAAAAATATAAAAAACAAAGCGGTTATCAGCAAAGCTAACAAAGAAATCACAATTCAAAGCAAAGTCAGAAGAAAACATACAGAACCATGCAGGAAATACACCTCTACTCTCACCACCTCGCATCTTCGTAATAGTGTATATTTTCCCCTGCGCGAGAGTGCGGTACACCTCGGTAGGTATACCTCACCGTACCTGTAGGTCCTGGCAGCCGACGGCGTGCGCGCAGGGCGCGGCGGCGCAGCGCTCGGCGCGCAGGTCCTGCAGCGCCTTGCCCGCGCCCGCGCTCGCGCTGCCAACCTCGCAGTACACGCCTGCACCGCACACATACAAACAACACTATACGCACACCTACATACAATACAACACAACACTACAATACAATACACAAGCAACTGGAGATAACACTAGGAAGGAATTTACGCCGAAAAACACTTTTGTCTTTTTCGATTTTTTTGTAAGATGCTCTTTAACAATTGAAAGAATGATGGTCATGGCCGTGATGACGCTTCGCGACGCTGCGGGCAGCCGCGCGAAAACTGGGAAAGTCGCCTTTCCGAGATTTAGCGATACTGGTCTTTTGAGTTGTTTTAAATTATTTAACACTGAACACATGCTCGCCGCGGACCTGCCGGCCGCTGCCCGGAACATGAGGTCATTTTTTGTTACCACTACAGTGTGTCCTTCTGGGCAAAGTTCGCCAAATTTCCCTGATCATACATCTTCCTTCCTCGAGGTACTTTTAAAATGTTTAATTTATGACAAGGATTTCAGGTTGTTTATCGGTATTTTGTAAAAATTGTGAATTCAAAGTGTTATCTTTATTGTCTGCGCAACAGAACACATGCTCTAAAGTAAACGAAATAGTAACAGCACGAACAATAAGACATGATTGATGCAACAATTCGAACATCGACATGACGGTACCGAGGCGCTCAGACAAAACTATAAACGCTGAGTAAGTGATATGCATTCTCTTTAGGTTATTTAACTAAGATACCAGCAGGCTTAGATTGATAATAAGAAATGGCCGACAATCCATGTTTTATTATATTGTTTATTTCAGATAATAAAGATATCCTTATCACATTATTAAAACTCAATTATTTAGAACTTTCAATTACACGTAATAAAAAAAGTTTTGGTTTAAAGATTTAGATTTCAGATTTCAAAAACTTTATTTGTCTAGGCTTACAAAATAAGCATTCAGACGAGTCGAATTTGTGTAAGTACTATAAATTATTTTCATAGTTTCAGTAGTTTTTGAATTTATTCGTTACAAACATACAAAAATACAAATCTTTCATCTTTATAATATTAGAGTAGATATAGACGATAAATACGAATATAGACGAGATAAATATCGACTCTAGAAAAGATTTAGTCAGGCAAGAATGAGAAAAGGGTCATACATCGTGCGAAATTTTGTAAATAAGCTTAAAGTATTTTACGATCCCTAGCCAGACATACGCTCTGTCTCGTGCGATCATGCTAAGCCTGCTGGTACTCAGGTCGACTATTTCAACAATAATCAAAATAGCAAGATGCGCAACAATACTATACGCTAAGAAGCAATGCAACGTGGTGCAGTACATACCTTTGTAGCCGGGCGCGCAGGTGCAGTTGAAGTGGTCTGCGGCGGGCGCCAGTGCGCACGTGGCGCCGTTCAGACACACGCCGCTGTCGCACGCCGCCTCCACCGAGCTGCAGTTGGGAGACAGCCCGGGCGCGCCTGCGCATCACACTTTGTATTAGCTACACCTTAACGTGTTACGAAGCGTTACATTCCATAATAAAATAATATAATGAACGCATTAGTAAAATAACTTATTCATGAACGCAGCGCAAAATGGCTACCGGATGTGAGAGGCAGGCGCGGGGGGCCGAGGCGACGCTGACGCATCGCGGCATCCACCGCCCAGGCCGCCGCGCCGTCTGCCGACGAGCAAGCCTCGAGGCTGCTAGTTAGAATTCAGATTTTGTTTTGATTTTAAACCTCGAACATCTTATGGCTAGCTTTTATCCCGAACTAGCATGCTAAGTGTTACCGTAAAACCCGACGTCGCAGATGCACGTGACTTGCTTCACGACCACTCCGGGCGCGTTGCTCATTATGCCTGAAACAATTGTTGACAATTGTCATTAGCATTCACTGATTTAAACACTGGAAGGGACATTAAAGTGATCAGAGTTCGGTGGGCAGTTGTTTATAAGAGACTGGAGGTAGGTGCCGAAGGTGGAGTGGACCGCATCATGCAAAGGAACATCTTTTTGCAGTCGACGTTGATATTGGGGCCGTCTAGCAGGCGCATTAGAAGTTCTATCGATGCTTGCTTGGTGTTTCTTGTTATGATATCGGCACATGGAGTGTACGTACAGTGCGAGCGAGGGGGGCACGTCAGGTCGGCGCAGGAGGCGAGCGCGGCGGGGGGCGCGGTGCAGAGCGGAGGCACGAGCCCCTTCACACACACGCAGCGGAAGCCGCCGCCCTCGGACTCGTCCACGCAGACGCCGCCCACGCCGCACGGCCCAGCCGCGCACGCTGACATCTACAACACACGGACACAGGTTTTATACATATTAAAAACGGTTTAATCATCGTCATAATAACCTAATTCACCCCAAAACTAAATAATATTATTGCAAATCAATAACTCAAATGCAAGTTCACCTATCCCTATGTCAATCAATTTTGACTTACTGCATTGAATGTTGGGGTGGATCGGATTGGCAGTCGCTCTGTTTCCTACCAATTTGATTATATCTGGTTTATCTCAGTCCAGACACGCGCAAAATTATTCATTATTCGCATAATGAATGCTAACTTACGGCCCGCTGTGATGTGTGCAGTAGTACATACCTTGGCCCGACAGCGCTCGCCCGTGTAGCCGGGCTGGCAGGCGCACACGAAGCCTCCGTACGTGTCGTAGCACACGCCGTGCCCACACACGTTGCGGTCCTCTACGCATTCGTTCACGTTTACTTCGCAGCGGGCGCCGGTGTAGCCTGCAGGAACACATAAAAGAGGTTTTGTACTGTGTTACCAGGCCCTTAATCACAGGCTAAAAATCCTATTTGTAGCGCCTCTTTTCAGCAAAAAAATAACGCGAGTTGTTGTTCAAATGAACCCGGTTCGCTGCCAAATATCGTCTGTGGAAATACCGTCAAAGCGGTGTACAATTGAAAGAGCATACCGGTTCCAGTGCAGTTGCAGGTGAAGTTATTGACGGCGTCGATGCACCTCCCTCCGTTCAGGCACGCCCCCACCGCGCCCGCGCATTCGTCCACGTCCGTCTCGCAGTTGCGACCTGTATAGCCTGTAATAACACCAATTGCCTATATTCAAACCCTCGCTCCACGCTTTTACGTTAAAGAATCAATTGTTTTGAGCGTCATCCAGCTCATATTTGGGTAAAATTAACATGCACATGTTTAACGAAATGGTACCTACTCTTTTTGTAAGTATGTCATTGAGTACAGTTGATATTGGTGTAATGTGATATGATTACCTGGAGGACAAGTGCAGACGTAGGTGTCGGCCCCGGCGGGCACGTTGCAGCTGCCGTTGTTCTGGCATGGCCCGGCCACGCACAGCGGGTCCAACGAGACCTCCAACTCGCAGAATTCACCTGAGGAACACCTATTATTTAGATATACTTGTGTCGTGAAACGCGAACTTTCATTTGTTCAGAAACTGATGATGTTCTCATCGTCTCGAAGGCCCCTCTTGTGTCAGAGGTCGCCGGCTATCTAATACCGCGTCTACCTCGCGGTTGTTGCCTGTGTAGCGGGCCGTGCAATTGCACTCGTATCTACAATCTCACCGTGGTAGTTGGGTGGACAGTCGCAGGTGTAGTCTCCCCGGGGGTCCTCCACGCAGCGGCCGGCGTGGCGGCAGGGCGTGGACGCGCAGGGGTCGCCCGCGTCCACCTCGCAGTTGTTTCCGGTGTAGCGGGCCGTGCAGTGGCACTCGTATCTACAGTAAGAACAGTCCTCTTTGTAACTATCCTCCTTACATCTATCTGAGGTTACTCAGAGGACTCTCTTTTTGAGAGTAATCTCAGATACTATAGAGTCCAACTAACTGACGCAGTGTTATAATTGTTGTGTTGTGTCATATCACTGCACTGTTAATTAAATACCTCCCTCCATCAGAGTACTATATGATTATTTTATAATGATTAGTTCAATGTTGTTGATATGTTCAAGCTTGTTGATATGTTCAAGCTTGTTGATATTATACCTAACTATGTTTACATTAGTGCATGTATATGTTGTTTCTTTGAATAAATTTATTGATCTAATCATTCGTAATACGTTGAGAGTTTACAGCAAATTTCGAAAGGCTGCTGTTCAACGAGAGCCTGGACTTATATGACTTATGATTAGTTAGTGTAATTGGCAATCGCTGTTCTAATTAATAAGTAAATAAATAAATGACTAAATGACTCACCTGTCCGATCTAGATATGCAAGTTCCGTGTCGCAAGCAAGGCTCATTGTAGCAGTGGTCTTTGGGTGGCGTCCTGAACACGTCCTTTCTGTCTTTGCCTGGAAAAACGAATGAAGACATTAAAATACACAACAGTTTTATTATAATAGAAATTCTAAATATGCATAGCCAACTTATTGCTGCTCTTAATACACGGTTCTACCACAACAACACAGTTTTTAAGAGGCAAATCTTCAAACAAGTAATTTTATAACTTTCACTGACGCAGTAACGATAGGAACGCACTTCAGAAGACAGGTTGTTCGATTGCTAGATTTATGAAATGGTGGATAAATGGACTGTAGATTTTTTGTTAATGAATGTTTGTGTGACTCCGAAATTGCGAGACACGAATGCAACGAAAGTGATTACAATCTTGGAGCGAGAATATGAGAGTAGGCGTGAATTGCGTGAATGAGGTGTATCGAGGGTGTTACGAAAAACCACTAACCTTTGAATCAGAGGCGCGTAGCAGTATTCAGCTCTTTCCAGAGTTCCTCGGGGCGTCACGGCTAAAACTATACCTTGGAGATCTGTACTTCACTGGGCGGGCAAGCTTAGCGTTAGCTTAGAGGGGCCGGTCGGAGCAGTAGAGCTAATATGTGGAGTCTCGTACAGCGTCGAAATTCACGTCAAACGCAAACAATTACACGCACCGCACAAATCCGTATCGTATTCTTATGATAATTACAACAACGACAATAAATTATAAATACACCGAAAATAATAACGTAAAAATGTGTACTTTCAACTCGACTTTCCAAGAAGGAATGACATTATTTATTTCAAATCGCGGGAAAACCTAACGGTCATAAATGTACGCGGCGTGAGAAATGTCAGAGTCACGAATGTCAGATACGTCAATGACAAGTCGCAGCGTTACCTATAAAAAGGTGATAGCCAATTCTGAACATTCCGACCACCAAAATGCGCAGTATTTTCCGCAACTTAATAAAAAAAAGTATAATTAATCAATTTATAGAATTATGATACGAAACAATTTATCAACAAAAAAAGAAAACAAATTTACAATTAACATAGCTAGATTTACCTAATCCTTTCAGCTAGAATTAGGTGGACTGGGCATCAGGTTCGATGTCCTCGTTCATGGGAAGGACACACAATTTGACCACAGGCCGTTTGCATTCTCCTGAAGCCGTCCTTAGAGTAACTACTCGGCAAACATTATCGGCTCCAAGATGGAGCTGCGTTACCCGACCGAGTTTCCACTTCATCGGACTGCATTGCTCGTTGGCAATGAGAACCAGAGTTCCAAGGACTATATTTTCTCGCGCATCCACCCATTTATGTCTCTGCTGCAGCGTGTGCACATACTCGAGGTGCCATCTCTGCCAGAAGTCCTGGTGCATTCGTTGGATGAGCCTCCATCGACGAAGAGGACTTACGTGCTTTTCTAGGATTGGTTCCTCAGGCAGAAGAGTCAAAGGCTCAAGTGTAAGAAAATGACCTGGGGTCAACGCCGAAAAATCATTTGGGTCGGAGCTTAGTGGTGAAAGTGGCCGTGAGTTTAACAAGGCCTCGATTTGAATCAGCAGCGTGTTAAACTCCTCATAAGTCAGGCGTTGCAAACCAACGACACGAGCGAGGTGAGTCTTAACCGATTTAACTCCTGCCTCGACTAGCCCCGAAAAATGTGGGCTACCAGGAGGGTTAAACGTGAACTCCACCTTCTCGGCCTGCGTCGCCTGCGACATTAAGTCTTTTAACAGGTTACTTGCTCCGACAAAGTTCGTCCCTTGATCAGATACCAATCTAGAGCAACGACCTCTACGAGCTATAAATCGCTTCAAACATGCCAAATATGCCTCCGAAGTGAGTTCTGATGCGAGCTCCAAATGGATTGCTTTGGTGGCTGTGCAAACAAAAACACATACATACGCTTTGTATGTTCTGACGCCACGACCACGACCAAGGGCTATGTCAAACGGCCCTGCGTAGTCCACTGAAGCCGATGAAAACGGTTTCAGTTGACTTAGACGATAACACGGTAAATTTCCCATCCGGGGAGGTGCGGACAGTCGTGGTTTTGCACGGAAGCATTTGACGCAGGATGACACCACGGAACGAATTGCTCGCTTTGACGAGAGGATCCAAAAATCCTGTGCGAGAAGACTCTGTAATGTCTGCGGTCCTGGATGTAAAAATTTCCTATGGTACTCGTCGATTAGTAGATAGGTCAGACGGTGAGTTCGAGGAAGCAGCAGCGGATGCTTCTGGCTATAACTCAGATCGCTATGCACGAGGCGGCCGCCCACCCTGAGCAACCCATTGGCATCTACGAAAGGACATAATTTTCTTAAGACTTTGGGGAGCAAATTTGGGTTGCCTTTATTTAGCGCACGAAATTCTGAAGCAAACACGACTTCCTGTACATGCTTCACTAAGAACTGCAACGCATGGTTAGTTTCGACAGCCGATAAGGCGCCAGTTGATTTCACCGATGCCTTTAAATTTTTAGAGAATCGGTAACAGTAGGCGACGATATTCACTATACGCGAAAGTGACGAGAACTTGTTTAAAAGTCCGTCGACAAAACCAATATTGTTTTCTGTCATAAAAGTCAATATTCTTCGCTCCTCGAGTGCGGACTCATTGTTTGCAGCGTACGAACTTTGCGGCCATTCTTCACGAGGGTTCAACAACCAGTTCGGACCCGACCACCATGACTGACACCGGATTAAATCTTCGGGCAGTAAACCTCGCGAACCGTGATCGGCTGGATTATCGGCTGTAGGAACATGTTGCCAGAATTCGGAGGGTATACCGTCTTGGATTTCCGTAACACGGTTGGCAACAAAAGTTTTCCAACGCGACGGACAGGAATTGATCCAGGTTAATGCAACGCTGGAATCTGACCAAGCGAAGAGGGCACCGACACGATGAAGACCATCTAGGGCGAGGGTTAACGAAGACATAAGCTCAGTCAGCAAGACAGCTGCCATCAACTCCAAACGAGGGATCGAGCGTTTGCGGAGGGGGGCAACTTTCGACTTGGCACAACAAAGTCGGACCTCAGTTGTCCCGTCACTGCACGACGCGCGGCAGTAGACAACAGCGCAATAACCTCGCTCAGAAGCATCACAAAAGCCATGAAGTTGAAGAGATGCAAACGAAGGAACCATTCTCCGAGGCAGTGCCACAGCACTCAGCGACGACAGTTGGTTCTTGACCTTAAGCCATTCAGACGAAATGAATTGAGGAGCATCCTCATCCCAGTCAACACCAGACAGCCACAATAGCTGCATTATATATTTGGCAAGGAATACGACAGGAGACAAAAGGCCTAACGGATCGAAGATCCGAGCTATGTCTGACAAGATGGACCGCTTTGTACACCTCTTTTCGAGCGCAGCTGTTCTGAATGTGAGCTGGTCTGCGGTGGGAATCCATAACATTCCGAGGATTTTCAAGGACAAATCCTGAAGATCTTCAAAGTTGCACATCTTTTCCGAGTACAACTCGGACGGCGGCAAGTCGCGGAGGAACTCTTTAGAGTTCGAAGTCCATTTTCTCAAGTGTAGACCTGCGGATGACAGAATTAGCGTAAGATCACGACGAATTTGAATCGCATTCTCCACCGAGTCTGCTCCCGAGACAACATCATCCACATAAGTGTCCCGCTGTAACACCGATGCTCCAAGGGGAAAACGGGGTGCAAACTCGGACGCCAGACGAGACATGCACCAAAGAGCCTGGTACGGCGCACACGAAACCCCATATGTGACCGTAAGTAGCCTGAAATCGCGAATAGGTAAGTCAGCAGATTCGCGCCATACTACTCGTTGGTAATCAGCATCATCAGGGGTTACCAGGAATTGACGATACATTTTTTTTATATCTCCCGTGAAGACCACTTCGTGCCATCGAAAACGTATCAAAATATCAAAGATGCTTTTTTGGAGTTTGGGACCTGGCAACAACACGTCATTCAACGACCTACCCTCAGCATCTTTGGCGCTAGCATCGAACACTGTTCTTAGTGGCGTGGTGACTGATTCTGGGCGCAGGATACCATGGTGAGGGATATAGTAGAAAGGACCGACATTGGTGGTAGGAGGCTCCACTTCCTCCATATGACCACTCTCCAGATAATCTTTCATAAAGTCGACGTACGCTGACTGGAACTGGGCGTTCACTTTAAATTTACGCTCTAAGTGAAGGAACCGTTTCACAGCAATATCGCGAGAGTTAGAGAAGACTGGTTTAAGTTGAGGATCAGCAAAGGTCAGCGGGACAACCAATCTTCCCTCAGAATTTCGATAACTATTTGCTTCCATAAGCCTATCGCAAGCCACTTCAGTTTTCGAAAAGGCTACTGGTCTGGGCGGCTCGACACTTTCCAATTCCCAGAACCTTTTTATTGAGTTGTCTAGTGACAGGTTGGACACAAAAAAACAATTTTTATGACTATTGGCATTGTTGCCAAGGCGAGCGAATCCGGTGCCAATAGTGCACTCGCCCATCACTATCCACCCGAAGATAGTGGGGATAGCGACGGGTTGACCTGATGCACCCTTAACCAAACCAGGTCTGAGTGCCGACGCCAAAATGTTGACACTTACAAGCATGTCAACAGGCCCTGGTTTATAAAAACTAGGGTCGGCAAGATCCAAACCATCTAAATGCTCCCATGATGAGGTATCAATAAAACCAGGTGGCATGTCGTGACAAATAGTCTGTAGCACAGCAGCTTCCAAAACCAAATTGCTTGAGAAGTTCTGACTTTTGGGACTCAATTCACACATAACCGATCCAAGTGTTCTGGTAGAAGCTCTGCCAATTCCATCGACAGATTGGGCTTTTGGGCTCAGCTCTAGTCCCAGCCGGCGTGCGCACGACAAGGTCATAAAATTACAAGCGCTGGCGCTATCCAGCAAGATTCTAATTTCAACAAATTCATTATTATTATTTTTTGCCAAAATCACAGCGGTAGAAAATAATGAATCGGTACTGGATGAATATGCGGCCAGAGCCACTGGCGGTGCCAATTCTTGGGATGTAGTGGAGATAGGAGCAGCTTCATCAAAATGCAACAAAGTATGGTGCCGTTGGCTACATTTTGCGCATGTTACTTTAGAGCTGCATTTTTTGACGGAATGTGCAGGCTTTAGGCACAAAATACACAGTCTCCTTACCTTCACATCCCGGAACCTATTTGCTGGGTTCAGTTTCAGAAACTCCGGACAATTTTCTGGACCATGGCCTTCATTGGGGCAGAACTCACAAGTGGAGTCGGGGGATACAATTAGTGATGTTCGATTTTTTGGTGCTGGCTTAGAGGTTGCGGGTGGCCCATGGCAGTTTTCTAGAGCCCGAGCACGTTTGTCCAAAAACTCCATGATGTCTTCGAACAGCGGAATGTCAATATCCGGGCTAAGTTGAAGCTCGAACGCTTCCCGAGTAGCCCCATCCAGCTTTGACCATACCAACTGAAACAGCATGAAATCCTGACTTGGAAGGGTGTACCTTGACAGTATGGCCAAATTCTCTGTGAATGTCCGATGAACCCGTTCCAACTCCGAGGCACTTTTATTCTTCACCAACTCACATTTTAATAACTTTTCATAGTAGGTGTTGGCAATGGTTCTCTTCCTATCATAGTATTTGTGCAGTGCATTGTATGCTGCCATATAGTTGCTGCCTGTCAGTGGATAATTCTTTATAAGATCAAAGGCAGCACCCTGTACACTTGACAGCAAATAATGTAGCTTCTCTACATCTGGCAACTCCCTACTGTGTATGAGCGAGTCGTATAGCTCCTTAAAAGACACCCAGTTCTCAAACCTTCCATCAAATGGCTTTAAAACTATCTTGGGCAATTTTGCCAACATACTGCCATTCTGGATAGTTGGTTTGTTTATCTGCTCACGTATTTTTGACAACCTTGACTTGAGACCTAATAATTTCTTATCAAAAGAAATGGTGTGCGAAAATTCATTGCTACGATCTGCCTTAGACGTACCTGACAATACGTAGATTTGCGCCGAGTGAAACTCTTTACTAATTATGTTGAGATCTTCTTCTGTTACCCCTTCGAGATCCGAGGACTCCAGAAATTCGATCCGCATATAAGAATAATCTCGAGCGATCCTGTATTTATCTCCGCCTTCGGTTTCCATTATTATTGAGTTGAGATTTCAAAAAAGTATTCTTTATCAAATGTAAACAAAACAAATACAAAGCTACGGCTATTTTGCCGTTTCCACTTCTTTTTTAGTGGCTACAACTGACGCCTATTTGTCAACCGAGCTTAGCAATACAAATAGATAAAACGAAAAAGTACATTTATGACCGTTGGATTGTTTTAAATACGTACCCTCAATATTTTTAGCGAATCTAAATAATATTGTCGGAACGGTAACTAACGACAAATTTACCGATTCCAATACTATCTTATAAACAAAACAATGATGCAAAATGAAATGATAAAGCGAAAATGAAAGCTAGTTAAATCCGGTTCGAATGACCAAATGTTCGATTGCTAGATTTATGAAATGGTGGATAAATGGACTGTAGATTTTTTGTTAATGAATGTTTGTGTGACTCCGAAATTGCGAGACACGAATGCAACGAAAGTGATTACAATCTTGGAGCGAGAATATGAGAGTAGGCGTGAATTGCGTGAATGAGGTGTATCGAGGGTGTTACGAAAAACCACTAACCTTTGAATCAGAGGCGCGTAGCAGTATTCAGCTCTTTCCAGAGTTCCTCGGGGCGTCACGGCTAAAACTATACCTTGGAGATCTGTACTTCACTGGGCGGGCAAGCTTAGCGTTAGCTTAGAGGGGCCGGTCGGAGCAGTAGAGCTAATATGTGGAGTCTCGTACAGCGTCGAAATTCACGTCAAACGCAAACAATTACACGCACCGCACAAATCCGTATCGTATTCTTATGATAATTACAACAACGACAATAAATTATAAATACACCGAAAATAATAACGTAAAAATGTGTACTTTCAACTCGACTTTCCAAGAAGGAATGACATTATTTATTTCAAATCGCGGGAAAACCTAACGGTCATAAATGTACGCGGCGTGAGAAATGTCAGAGTCACGAATGTCAGATACGTCAATGACAAGTCGCAGCGTTACCTATAAAAAGGTGATAGCCAATTCTGAACACAGGTAGAGGCGATATAATTTTATTTTATTTATTTGGGAAACAAAAAGCTTATGAACAGGTAACAATAAATTCTTAAACTAGAACAAATGAAGCTAAAGGCAGTTTCCACTCATAGTCTGTAAAATTACCTGAACTAATTTAAAATATACAACAGTTAAAAAAAAAATGACAAATACAATACTTAATCAAATTATATGAACTGTGTGCCGATGCAGAAGTAGTAGGTACCTATATATAAAAAAAACTTATCTACACTTGCGAGCTTTAAAATGGAATCGCTTTCATCGCGAGTTGATCAAAACAATTTTTTTACAATTTATGTACAATGAACTATAGATTGTGGTATATAATTTGAAAGGTAATTTTGTTACCTTTCAAGTATATCAAGAAGATTTAAAATTAATTAAATTGGCTACCTACATTTTGGGAATTATTGCAATAGGTCGAAGTTGCATCTATCGGCTTCTGTCGGCGCCGGAGCTGGATGAGCTGGATTTCTCCCTCGTATCCGCTGTTTTAGCTCGTCACACGGGCTTTAGTAAGGCATTTGATTGAATAGAACATGTTCTACTTATCGACTAATTGTTAGTCGCTGGTATTAAGAGTCCGCATAGTTGGTTTGCCTGGTATATGTATAAGGGACAGATGCCAAACTGTAGTCCACAATAGCTTCGCTTTAACCTCTCACCCACCTACTTGGACTACCTCAAGGGTCTATTTGAGACCCGCTTTTATTTATGTTATTTAATAATGAAATTCTTGATTGTTTTACAATCGTATGAGGTTCTTAATATTCTCAAATACTTCACTAAATTACTTAACCGTCATGTGAACAAATAAAAACCAATAATGTCCAAGACCATCGAACGTAAAAAAATGAATGACAAATTCGACGCATTAAGCTAGCGAGAGCCAGCTGAAAACAGAGATGCCTGGGGAACCCTTGCACCCAACCAAGGCAAAGGCCTAGTTAAGGTCGTTGAGCCACATTAGTAACAAATGTCCCTGGATATTTGTAAGATATGGTACTCACACTCGTCGGTGGCTAGCGGGCAGTGCCCGAAGTCTACGTGGCGGTGCTGTGCATGCTGCGCGTGGAACTCCAGCTGCGGGCCCTCGTGGATGCACCCGCTGAACACGTTGCCCACCAGCAGCACGGCGCCCTCCGCCTCCAGCGCGCCCGGCGACAGCAGCTCCGGGTTCCACGTCACGTTCGATATCACCTACAAACAACACATAAATTATTTTACTTAGTTAAGTGGTCGCTCTCTAACTAGCTAGACATGGTCGCACCTTATCTCCGCTCTTAAGTCTGCCAAGACTGACTGCTCCCATAATGGAACAAATAAGAACCGATGGAGGCGCAACGGACGAGCAGCCGTTCATCTCGACCTCACCCACGTACAACTATCTCGAACCCTGAGACTGAGCAAAAGACTCTGACACAACATAACTCCAATCAACTCCTTTGCTTTAGAAAAGGTAGGTTGGACTTCAGGTTTGAATAGGGATAGTCCAGCAACGCTATACCCCTTGAGATATATGCAGACCTTAATTGAAATGTATGTTTCAGTGTCTAAAGCAACTTTAGTTATCATTGGCATATTTATAGCCAAATAAAGTTGAGTCAATTTGGGAGCTTGTAATATTACGGTCACTAAAAAGGCATTTACTCGCGTGACTACTGAACGTTTAGTAAGATAACAAAAGTAATTTGAATGTTCAACCAAAAAAAGTCACGACCCGAAACGATGCAACTAAGATCCAAAGAAGAACCTACCTGAGTTTCCTTATCGACCTCCAGCAGCAGCGAGGGCGGGTTGGGCTTGTACTTGAGCGCCACCCAGTGCCACTGGTTGTCCAGCGTCTTCTTGTCGAGCGCCACCTCCTGGTGCTCCTGGAAGGGCCGCGCCCACGACACCACCACTTGCTCGAACAGTGCCGTCACGTGCAGCGTGTACCCTTCGTATCGCTGCGAGAACAGCTCGCCCCCTGGAACACCACACGAGACTTTAACTTACACTCCATATGGCTCTTCGTCATTTGTCACGTCATTGATGGGAACAAAGAAATCTTGTGAACAAAGATTGTCAGTTTGTTCAGACTCCAGTGTCATTGTTTACATTTACATCACGTAAACATATTAAAACAACAAAATGTTTGGAGAAATATTGGTCACCCACATCTTAGACAATACATAATGAATTGCAGTTATCAAAATACTTGAGCCTTGTATAGTGATAGTTACTGGACTAGCATAGCAGCGTTTTGAAATATAAATTAGCATACAAACAAAAAGCAATCTCGGAACGCTTTATTCTCAGGGCACGTTACTTAACGCGTGGATTATACAAGCAGCAAGCAGGCTCCAAACTCTTGCAAATATAACTAAATTCGTCTTCGAGGTCAACGATCACCAAAAATAAAAAGACAATGATCGTGAACTACTTCCGATCCGAGTAACGGTATCGTATCGCAAGGCAGCCTACGAAATTCTCACACTCCACCACTCATATAGAACCGCTTATTTTTTGAAACCAGTCTTTTCAACAATAGTTATTATAAGAAGAACAATAGCGCGCCTATTACAGAAAATACGTCCGTTTCAGACAATACAATGGCCTCTAGCGATGGAAGGGAGGAAGGATTCAAGACGAGATGTGTGCAGGGTTCGTGCAGGCGTGGTAGTGATAAAACAAAACAACACACAAAATAAGGTGATCCGTAGTGAACGATAATGCAGTCGGTACCTAATGCACATGTCGAATTCCGGTTGTCTGAATGATAGGATTAACATACAAAGTCAATTATGGTTACGTGATAATATTTAATTCTAGACTACATAGGTTCTTGACATACACGTTAAAGTAGGATGTAATTTACTAATAATAGTGCTCGTATGATAGATGTTCTACCTTCCTTTAATAAAATGTATAAAGTTCCCGCAAAAACATAGGCAGAGTGGCAGCATAGAGCCGATGCTGTCCTTCATTATCTACATGTAGATCGAGACATCATTATTTTCATAGTTGTGTGTGATGTGCGCGTTTCCTAGTCGTGATTTTAATCAAACCACGTAAATTACATTTGCGTTCACCGTGACCGCTCGGAACATTATAAACCGTTGTCTCAACATGTTTTTGAAACACTTAAAAGCATTGACCCTAGAGTACGAGAGTTTATTGCGCAACGCATCCACATCGGTGTCAAATGAAACCGGTCGCAACGACGACAATTAGCCGAGATTAATGGCGGCGTGCACATTCGCAATGCACGATCTATTGCGATCCTTTCTCCACCGGGCCGCCGCCGCCGCCGGCTCACACACGCCAGCCACACTACTCCACACGGCAGTTTACAATCTGTAGTAGGTAGGTATGTGTGGATGCTAGCCGGCCCGCCGCACTGTCCGTCGATGCGGTGCGGTGATGTAACCTTGATAACGATCGGTGGGTGGACACACCGCACACTACACCGCGTGTCATCAGCACAGCACCCCCTCTATGAGATCTGCACGGACATCTCGCATGGGAGTGTATTGTGCATTATTCCCCTCCCTAAGAGCACCCACTCGCTAGAGTGCCTAAAGCACGCTGAGAGCTTCAATAGGCTAGTTGACTCTTTTTTTAAAGTAGGTCTTAAATTATTAATATTGTCCGATTAGAGGGGAAAAATATTACCATATTTTTAAGGACATAGAAAACCCGCCAAGATATGAGTCAAGTAGCCTTAATACAAGCAAGATGACACTTTAATGTTTACCTACTGTAGAGGTTGATTTTAGGACAACCACAATCTGCTTGTATTTTGATGAAAATTTATCATGGATGTTGTAATGTTTCTGGGTATTCTGATGCAAGATAAAGAAGAGAAGATGATCTAAGTGATATAAATTTGAACTAAATCGCTCAACAAATTGAAATGCGACTAAGTTCCTGCATGTTGCTTGTATCTTCGACAAATAACAAAACAACACGTCAGAACATCGTAAATATTAATGTTTCTTCGAATGTCGGAGCTGCTACCTGTTACTGTAAGGAGTGTGCGCGTTCGTAAGCGCGCGCAAAAAAATACGTTAGGCGCATGAAGACGGCCTTCTTACAGGCTGTGGGCATGCAGTGGAATGAAACATCAACGGTCACGTGCAGAGCTTAAGATCCAATATCTCAGACTGGTGATCAGGAATCGACGGGCTGGATATCCTAATTTGTTGAACTTAATGGAAGACGAGTCCTTAATAACTTGCAAGTTCGCAACATTTGCTTGGATATGTCTCGCTAGTGCCGGGGCGCGGGCGGTACCGCAGGGGGCTCTGGGTCCCACGCGAGTGACTATTGTGTATTCTGCAATCGATCAGGCACGTAATGAGTCCCGCGACACGACGCTTGATTGAAGTCCGCCTGATGCGCGCGCGCTCCGCACGCAGCAGGTGCTTCTGCGACGTTTTTGTTGATGCTACTTTTTCGGAGTCGTTGTAACCTGTTGCAGCACAGCAGCATTCTTCCGGCTCGATTGGAATTATAATTTACAACAATGTCGGAACCGTAATGAAAAACAGTAAAAAATGATTGTTTTCGAAAGAAACAAGGAGTTACAAGAACAAAATTAAAAATTTTCATCTACAGTTGGGAGCTACGATGCCACAGACAGATACACAGATAACCAGAAAGACACGTTAAACTTATAACACCCCTCTCTTTTTGCGTCGGGGGTTAAAAATACAGACTTACCTTCGCAAGTCCTAAAGCTAAGTCCGACTAGCTGTTTGAGCGAGATTGGCTTGGAGAGGCGGATGTAGGAGCTGCCGTTGAAGTAGGCCTCCGGGCGCTCCGAGGGCCCCAGCGGACCCGCCGCCAGCGCCGCGCCGCACAGCCACGCCGCCGCTACGACCAAGCTGCATGCTGCAACAACACAAACACACTATTATTATTTACCTACAAATTCACTTAGGTAACATGCCAGAAACATAGAGCACAAATCAGTCAAACAAATCCCGATTTGGGGAATGACAAGCAATTTATTAATCGGCACCAAGGAAACACACTGGTTTCTAATTGATTATCATCTGCCTTGACTACAGTGCCGTCTTAGTGTTAGATGAAGGTCGACCTTACAAACTACCTATGAGGAACTCCCCGACAAATATTACTGACGACGTGACCAGACCTTTTCACTTTATAATCATTAGATAATACCCATCTTCAATTTTAGGGAATGATCAAACGAAGGGGGGTCTTTCTCAAATGTTGTGGTATAACATTTCATTTTAGAAAACCCAAGATCTACTAGCCTGGGATGAAGAAGACTGTTTGAATGTATTGTGGACAAAGCTAGTTGAAACGGAGGGTGCGCGGGGCGCGGGGTGAGTAGAGCCAACAGATCGATTCGAGGGAATAATGCTAGGCTAGGTACCTATATTTTAGCATTGCATGTGGCAGAGCTTGAATAACCGGGTCAGTCGCGGGCGGCGCAAAGCACGACCGGTAGGCGAGGGAGGTCCCCTCGGGGAAACAAACGGTGAAATGACCATAGATATACTAGTTTGTTTGGATATTGATAGTGAAAGTGACGGCGATTAAAGATGTAACCCTTTCTAATGAATCTCTTTATGGTTTAAGGAGAGAAGTTGGTATGCAATCGCTGAACGCTTATGATAGGTAATGTTGAGATGCAATTCAGAGTATTTCCCGATAGCAGGCTAGCGCTGGATGTCGGCGGACGGCCGCGGCCTGGGCTCCGCTGTTGTTGGCTGCTCTAGATCTCTAGCCATGGAATTGGAAATACTGTCCGCGTTTGTTACAACAAACCAGACTTTCTCATTCTACCAGTTATATACAAAGTTGGTGAAGGTGAATAATTAAAGCCTTGAATCAGGAAGTTCAGTTCGGCACGTAATTTGAATTACTTAACTAGGATAAACGTGTGCTGATCTTTTTAAAATTTGGTTAATTTTCGCGAAGACCACTCAAGTTTGCCGAACACATTTTTTTTAGTTAGACCTTGGACTATTCACGAAAATAAATACGAATTATGGTGATAAAACCACGACATAAGAAATCGTTACTAAACGTACCTATTGATTTTCGTAAGATAAGCATTTCTCCCGTTGCGTTTCAATTACCTACATGCAGTATTTAATAGGATGATTGGTAAACAGATAAGCTGAAAGTTGCATTAACTCGGTGCATTCTCTCCCACTTTGACCTCCAGGACTTTCTCTCGGCGCGGCGGCGGCGGCGGCGCTGCTGAAGCTCCGTTAGTTGCATTGCATGAATGACAAATATAAATATCAAATATCAAAGCGCTTTATTTCCTTTAGACCTTACAGGACTCTTGGACACCAGTGACTCGGACATAGCATAAGATTTGCGTAGGTACAAAATATGTAATAATGAATTCCAACTAGGTACCATGACAGGTCGTCTTAGCAATGTCTTACAAATGGCATAATAATGAGTAAGATTGCATGCAGTCGTCTTCTGTGTAGGTAGTGAAGCAGAGCAATGTCTGAATGAGCGAGCATGCAATCGCGGCAATGTCACGTTTGCAGGGTTCCTTGACTCCAGCACGTCAGCGGAGGCGGCGGCGGCGGCACTCGTGGACTGGAGAGGCTGAGCGAGTATGAATCCGCTAATCCAATTGCGGTTATATCGATACAGTGCACGCGAGAGTGAGAGCCGACTTAATCGAGTTAGAATCGATTCGTCACGACATGGCGCATGGCAGCGCGCGCCCGGCATGTATCACCTAATGAAAGTTGTTTTAATAAACACGCGAGCCATTCGAAGCTAGGAGATAATGGCCGACAGGCAAGCAGATGCTAATCAATACATATGGTTCATGTAACTGGCTTTTCATCTGGTCACATCTAGTTCATCCACTTTTAAGGTCGATGCACGTAGAATTTAGAATCAAACCCTGTGTAGAAAAGCCCTTAACCCATGATGGGTTTGACCTTGGGTTTTTTCTGCAAATGTCTACTGTAGATAGAGGTATAATTAACAGTTGCATACATGAAATACTTATTGCATGAATAGATCACAATTAACTTGAGTATTAATTTACAAATAATGCATAGCATGCATCGTACATTTGTAACATAACTGGGCGCCTGACATTTCATAACATAATGCTGTCTGTCTGCATAAGTTTACAAAAACTTGATTAGAGATGCAATTTGTCGCTTAATGATGTTTGTTCGCGTTCAGATAGATCTCTTGCTCCAGTGGTCGGTGGAAAAGGGAAAACTCGTGGCCTCGGTGAAGGTCAAAATACAATAGTGCGCTTTATGAATTTTGATTTCCTTTGAAAACAATTTCCACGGCCATTCACTTGTGCCTCATTTGCAGAGCGAAACCTTGATGGTTGGGAATAAATAAGCAAGACAAGCCACAAAGTAACTGCACCCGGGCTGCTCCCTCCCACATGGTAGTGGACTAGTGGCACAGGTAGCTGTGTGAGTGTGAACAGTTTATTGTATAATGAATATACAATGCGAACTGCCAAAGTGACCCACAAATTATATTAAAGAATGTAAAATTATAAAAACTGAATCATTTGAATTATAAATGCTGATTTCACCACTTTCAAGAATTTTAATGAGATATATAACGAGGCAAGAGTAAGGTGTTTATATTTACAATGTGATCATAGAGCGTAATTTTGACAAGTGTGGGCGTTTAGTCCGGGCCCGAGGCTATGTCGTCGTCGTCGGTGGTTATGGTTACCACACCGAGCGCTCGGCGGGGGCTGGACGAAACTAGATTCTGTTGTGAAGACGCGAAGGCGCAGATTTCAACGGATAAATTAAACAATAGGCTGTTGAATTTAGCATAAATGGGTATCTATTAGGGCTTGCAAATATTCGAAAATTTAAATATTCGAATTTTCGATTTTTTTTCGGGTACTATTCGGATAAAAGAAAAAACTATATTTTTAATAATATTATATTATAAATTTATTAAATGTGCCCGTACTCTTAAAAACGAAATCGAAGTTTCTGATTCGTTTTCGTGCAACGCTAATCTTATGGAAGCGAAATAAAAGTTGGTTTTGCACGACAACGAAAACGAAACTTCGATTTTCTTTTTCCGAAATATGAATCAGAATAGAATACGCAAATGCACTACGCAGTCGCACGCGGCACTCCCAAGAGTTTCCGAACGATCCGAACCCTATAACTTTGTCATTTTGTTAACCCAAACTTGTATTGTCTTGTACGGATATACCTATCGCGCGAACTTATAAGTGGCATTTTATACACATCGGAGTTCTATGTTGCGTGTTTTTTATTTTAATCGAATATTCGAATATTTCAATTTTAGTATTCGAATATTCGAACGAATATAATATTCGATTTATTCGAATGCCAACCCTAGTATCTATCTATACTATATCTTAAGAATCTTATGATATAGTAGCACATACATAGATCTAAGTAAAATTTCTACTTAGATCGATGAGCACATAGGATGTTATGACGATGATAAATAATGCAGAATCTACCAAGGTGTTGTATTGATCGTAGTGATCAGTAGCTACGAAAGAGTTAATAAACAACATTATTAGGTATACGTTGTTTATACATTGTATACAGGGTGTTAGGGTAAACAGTCTTATCCTTGAGACCACGTATATACACCCCTAAAATAAGACGATACAAGTTATTTTTAAAAATAAAAGTCAATTAGTTTCGATGGAATTTCATAATTCATTTCTCTGCTATCCTACGTGATTTCATGGACACCCTAGTGACTTTATCACGCCGCGCCGCCGCCGCCGCCCGCTCTCGCCTGTAGCCGGCCGGTGGTGTAGGTATCGAACCACTCGAATTGTAGGTACCTACAACTTGTGATGGAACTTTCCCTTCATACTTTTCCTGGCTTAGGACAGGCAAAAATAGCTACTCGAACACATTTGCCAGTAAGTACCTAGGCTAAAGTAAGTAGGTACTTTTGGCGTATTTAAAAAGTTCATCATCAATCAAGTTTTAGGTATGTACAATTCAATTAAAATTTACAGCTTTATGTACCTACAGTTTGATTTACTCACATTAGGCATAAAATGTTTTGAACTGGCCGTAGGCACGTAGCCTTTGTGTAGCCGCTAGGATCGTTTCCCGGCTTGGCACACGTTGTTCTGGGAACCGCTCTGCGTACATCGTACGAGCCAAGTTCATGTTGTCACCAGCGATGGCATAAAGTCGCACCATTTCAGTCCACTGTTCATTTGTGAACGACATCGTCACTTCTCTACTTAACACAATACGCGAACAAATCGGCACATCACAAATTAGCAAGTTTAATTTTCGTTGTCGTGCAAAACCAACTTTTATGTCGCTTGCATAAGATAAGCGATAGCACAAAAACGAATCAAAATTTGATTTCGTTTTTAGAAGTACGGACCTGTCTATCCCGTCTATCCCTCGCGGTGTTACCGTTACTTATAGGGTCTCCACCTTTTTTTTGAGAAAATTGAGTCTAATTCACCTGGTAAGAGATTAGTAATACTTAGTATTAAAACTGTACTTATCCTCAATGGCAAAGAACCAAACTCTAAAGATATAACGGCGAGCGGAGAGAGCTGCGAAAATTTTCAGACTTAAGTGGCAATTGGCAAAAATGGCAAGAAAACCATGACCATGCGTGATAATGGCAAACTGAAAGGGCTACAAAGTGTGCGTAGTGAGCAACACATAATTTTCAGGCTTTACAGCCGCTGTTGTCCAAAATGACAAGCATGCTAAGGCAACACCATGCGGAGAGACCGCGTTCATTTTGAAGACTTTTGCAGCTGAATTATTTGAGCTCTCTTTCTAAAAAAAATACCTCGTAGTAACGTGAAACGAACAAATAAAGTATTTTCGCATACTTTATTGTGCTCATAAAGTATAGAGTACGTTAGCAAGTAATAAAGTAGGTACAATACTTTATTAAAAAGTACGGGTGGCAACCCTAGTTACTTACCGTGTTTATGTACTTGTTATTGTATTAAATTTTATGGTAGATATTGTTAAAATACCTATTCACCTAATTAAGAAGAATGTTTTTTCAAGAATTTGTGGTTGAGTGTTCGTGTAAATCGCCAATGTTTCGTTACAACCTTTTGTTAATTTGATATTTTAAGTTTGTTCATGCAAATAACACATAAAAAATAAAAGAAGATGTGATTATAATAAAAATATAGTTTTTTTACTATTATTCGAATAATATTCGAATATTCGAATAGTACCCGAAAAAAAATCGAATATTCGAATATCAAAATTTTCGAATATTTGCAAGCCCTAGTACCGATGCATATTAAATTATTAATATCGCTATTTTTCATAACGTTGTCAAGCCCTGGTGGAAATCCATGGCGGGAGGCCTATATGTTTCGCAGTGGAAGTCTTGTGGCTAATATGATGATAATGATGACGATGTCCCGGAATTATCAGAATTTATGGTATGGTACATGTAACGATGGCACGCTCATTAGTGTATAATGGCGGACTTAATCCCGTAGGTATTTTTTGTCAGTCAACCTTAGGGTGAAGTTATGGTGGTATTGTTTATTATTACAGGATAGAAGTATTATTGAGAAAACAGTGAGCCATTCGGAATGTTGTTTACGTGATATAGCCAAAAACTAAATTGATATGCGGCTGAATGATTGCAAACGAAAAGTTATTGCTGACCCTACACTTCCGATTCCCAAAATTTACGAAGAAACGCTTGATGGAATATACAACGATGGTTTGGATTTGATAGCAGCAACACCAAATTTTAGAAATGTTAAGACTGCCTTATACAACTCAAGAAACAAAGAGGCAGGAACGAGTAAAATGTTTTACACAGATTTTGAACAGGTGGAGGTGCCATCGAATTATCAGAAATTTCTTTTCGCTGACTATAGATATAATGGTGGTCGTATTTTAATATTTGGTGATGAATGGTCCAAAAATATGTTAATCGATGGGAAAGTTTTATTTATAGATGGTACTTTTAACATTTGTCCAAAACCTTTCACTCAGCTAGTTACAATTCATTGCGACATTGGAAGTACCATAGAGTGTACGAATATAATCCCAGTGCTTTACGCACTTCTCCCAGACAAAAAGACTGAAACTTACGTTACATTGTTCCGACTCATTAAATCACAAATAAAACAGAGCGCTCATAAAAAGTGGGATCCCGATTACATTAAGGCTGATTTTGAGGCAGCCATTGCTAAAGCTATGAGAATCGTATTACCAAAAACTGAAAAGGGAGGGTGTTACTATCACTTCCATAAAGCGATATGGAAAAAAGGGAGACAACTGAAGCTAACGAAAAACAGAGACACGAGAAGAATACTAGCATTAATCGCAACGTTACCTTTGTTGCCATTGGATAAAATACAAGAAGGATGGTCATTCATTGAGAGTCAGATTTTAGACGAGTTTAAAATGGATGCATTTAATAAATATTTTGTAAGAACATGGCTAAAAAATAAACAATTTCAGGAACAGTGGTGCGTGTTTGGAAAGAGGCACAGAACTAACAATTTCGCAGAAGCCTGGCATTTTAAAATTAATAACAAGAGTAACAGAAAAAACAGTTTGTATGCTTTATTAAAATTATTATACAACCAATCAACGGTTATGAAAAATCGGATGAAGTCCATCAAGAATCCGCCAAAAAAGAGGGCGCAAATATATTATGTGATCCGTGACCGCGTCATTCAAAATGCACAACTGCATTTAATCACAGGAGATATAACGGTGGGTCATTTTTTAGATATGCTAAGATAATTATTATTTATTTGTTGATTTCAAAGAAGTTTAATTGTTAAATTTAGTACCGATATAATATAAGAATGTTTTTTTAAGGTACATACCTTACTACCTACAATAAATGAATTTTCCATCTGATTGTACTTTTTCTTAGTAGAAATATGTGGAAGTGAAATATCATTGTATCCCCCCTAGTAGCTAAATGTGGAAAAAAAATCCTTTCTTCCCTACCAGTAGAAATAGAGCAGTAGGGATATGTGGAACAGGGGCACGGAACGCGTCGTGACGTGCTCACTACCTAGCAGACGGGCCGCGACTGACGAGCGCGCGAGCGGCGTCTTTGTCGGCGCGGACGCGTCGTAGGTATGTAGGCGGCGCCTTTAAGTCGGCGCGCGAGCGGATCTTTGTTGGAAACCGACAAAGCAGGCGGCGTAGGTATAAATGTAGGGTGAAATGCTTTTATGATTTAAGAGGATATTTTTTTCAAAATTATGTAAAAAAAAAGATTAGTTTTCTCATCGGTTTTGGACTCTGCTCATGATTCTGAACTTCTGGTTTCAAGGATAAGACTGTTTACCCTAACACCCTGTATATATATATATATACCTACATGCTTGAGTGAGTACTCGTCACCACATAGGTATCGTCAGCTAGTTAAGTCAATGGCTTGTTTACTTTGCGTTTTAGTTTTACAAAATACTGTAATACAACGGCGATACCTACCTGAGCGCTATTTATCTACTGTGGCAATATCATAATTTTACCATTAAACATGAATTGGTAGTTTATTTCATCTAATCTTGTACCTACACTATACGTCCAGGTGGAGGCTTCCCGAAATATTTGAAGGGATCATTTGTTAGAAATGATGCTTTCAAAACATTAAAGAAAATAGGTTTTATTAATAGGTTAAAACCGACTTCAAATTCTTCTAGTGGCGACATCTAGTTAAAATTTGAGTCTAATTTAGTTGGAAGTGATGGATGACACATGGATGAAAGAAGGCCTACTTTTAAACAGGAAATACTAAGTTTCGTTTGACGGATCGCACGAAACGTACAACCGTACTGCTGAACGTGGAAACGTGCGTCGCTTCGGACGCGTCACCAAATGACACCTTTGGTTTTGGATCTCTAAGAGATAGGATATCATTATTTTTAGAAGAGTCAGCGAAAGAACGGATCGGTCATCCTTCGTTTTATGCGATCCGCCGTCAACTTTGTCATTTGTTTTTCTAATTCGTCCGATGCCATGGAAACCATTAAATGGTTTTAACTAGAGTTGCCGCGAATACTCGCTATTATTCGGTATTCGGCATTACTCGACATTTTTTTGATATTCGTCGAATACCGAAAAATAGCTTTTATTATTCGGCATTCGGCGAATAGTCGTTTAAAATAAACTTTTAACGAACAAAAAACTAATGAGTTAAAAATAATCAACTTTTATGATTTTCCTTAATAAAACAATACACAGTATCAATTATTTTATCAATGAATGAAGTATAATGAAGTATTCAAGTCTTTGATTCTATTTAATTTATTATTATATTACTTTAATTCAATAGCAATTTTCAAATAAGTTTAGAAAGAAAAAATAAAAAATCGTCAACCGATGTCGAAAATCAAAATACAAATGCGTGCCGCCTACCCTAAACACAAGCGTATTGATTGAGCGGGAATTCCCCTACAATAATAAACGCTGGGTTATACAAAACGGGGTATTCCCCGTAAAATATGTACAAGAAAAGCGTTGCCAGCATTTAAAAATTAAAAATTAAATTACTACATTACATATTATGCAGGTATGTATAACATGAAAAATATTTCAAGTTTATTGTTTTCTTTTCTCAGAACTTTATAAGTTAGTAATATTTTTAATGTGCCTTATTTATGTCGAATATTAATGTCGTGTTGTTCGACTATTCGCCAAAGTGAATGGCGATTAATCGGTATTCGACTATACGCTATAACAACTATTCGCGGAAGCTCTAGTTTTAACTAGGTACCTAATTTAGTTACCAGTGATTGTTTGAATTATCTATCATGTATGATGTTTTATTTACTTACTTTTAACGGCTCACATCACCAATTCCTCGAGAATCAAACTTTTATGGGACCAAAATCAATTTTTAGACAACAACGAAAGAACCATCAGAATCTATTAGGCTTTGGCGTAGATATTATCACCAAAATTGTTGTAGTTAGTCGTGATTTTGCAAAAGCATATTGATGATTTGAAGCTTGACGGCACAAATACTAATCCCTCGAGAATAACATTTAGTTCTTTCTAATATCGTGATTTTCCAAGTTTAACAAGTATTATAGATAATAAGTTTTGCGCACATGGTTACAGTTAGGGTGGTTAGTGGACAACCACCCTAACTGTGCAACAGCCGATAACGCCTGTTGTGATTATTGATTAATCAACTAGCTCGAAATTTTATAATATACGAATAGAAGTAAAGCACCAAATTATACATCGATATGACATGCACTGGACCGTAAACATAGAGGTTGTAGTAATAACAAGAATTGCATTAAGAAGCAAGGCGCGCGCGCATAGCACCGCGGTGACGTCACGCCGCAGGTAACGGCGGCGGCGCGTGAGTCACCCACGAGGCGGTGAGTTCCAGTTCCGGCAACCAGCCTGCAAGCCTTCATGGAAAAGAAACCCGCGAGATGAGTCAACTCGTACCAAAGCCACTTTCATTAATAGACCGTTTACCTGAAACGGGGCTCTACCTTCTCTGTCGGTATTGTATTGATAAGTACAGTTTTTAATAAACATCTGTAGCGAATAGGTTCTAAACTGACATTGATTTATTATACGAGTAGAAGTGTATGCTGTAGTCGCCAGCAAAGAACTGTTCCAGGAAAACCAGTAGGGATCGCATGATGTGATCATTTTAACCAGATTTTTATGAAACATGACTAAAATAATCACAGAGACTCGTCAACACTCAAAATTTCAACTGATACCAGTTTTGTGAATAAAAACAAAAACAATGATTAAAAATACTGATTTAAATATCGAGCATTGTAAAGAATGACTGAACAAGATGTTATGAAATCAACAACTGGCAAAAAAAGTTAAATTAGCTTTTTAGAGTTTCGAAGATCGAAGATCGGTTTCGAAACCCTTATGGTCTCGCTTTGTCTGTCCTTTTTTCCCTCCTAAATAACACAGCAACTACTGCAGCTATCAACTTGAAATAATAATACATGTCGTGCGCCTGTACAGATTTAAAGAAAAATAAATGATAATAAATGAAAAATTAATATGATTATTTTCCATACAAATTGTGATGCCGAAATTTTAAAAGATACCTACAGGGTCATGTGGGGTATCAAATGAAATACCTTTCAGTTTGTACATTTCAAAATAGAAAAATACATTTTAAAAAATGGTCAAAGAGGAATAATAGTGGGGTATCAAATAAAAAGTATTTGTTTGAACATTTCAAAACTATTTTTCAAATTTCTGTAGGTTTCATACTTTTTGAAATATTTTGAGAAAAGTAGAAAAAATTTCCACTGTAACCGAAGCATGCAGAGAGATCTATCTGAAATGTAAGTTGGTACCTACTATTCTTAGGTATCCGTTAAATTGCGAAGTCTCTAATCGGTACTTTTGGTACATATTTGACAAACGTTTGAAGCCCTCGGCGCGCGAGTTACACTCGCACTTGAAGGATCTTGTTTGTTGATTGCATTAGCAATCAACAGCATTTTCGATCGTGCATTTGAATTTCACGCAACACCCGGGCCGTGGAAAGTTTTCTTATTTGTTTGAAATGCCATATTTTTGCGACCGTGTCCAACAACCAGAAAGCAGAGATAACGGCCTTCGAGAACGCATTTAAATGTCTAAAAAGTAACGAAATAAACGGCGCGCAGTCAGGCTAAATAATAAAACGAGTGAGCGAGCCGTGCAGCCGCCTAGATAATCCGAAGATTTGTCTCGCTCCGGAACGTGAACAGAAACAAAAGGCACGTACAAGACAACACACTTCTTTACAAAAATGTGAAAGACTGTTTCACCAGCTCACCTCTTAACAGACATACTTATCAAATGGTCGTTACTGTTGACCAAGTTAAAACATTACCGACACAACAAATAACTTAAACGCATAAGGCAAATCGTTATATTGCAACTTGCAACCGATTGTTATTGATATTTGAATCATAACTCGTAGACTCAATCTTCAAATGGAAACAGCCTTAATTTCATTTAAATGACAACGACACGACCATATTTTGTAACGGTAGCGTGCGGTGCCGTTGCCGCCCGGCCGTCTGCGAACATCCACAATGATCGCGGAAGCACCGGTACTGTTCGAGACGAGCATTACAAGCTGGTAGTTCTGTAGCCGGTTGCCGAGGGCAGTCGCCATGCGCCAGGCACGTACCATGCCGGAGCAATCTGCGGTGGAATTATATGATTGCTCTCAACAACATTGATGACATCGAAACCTAAACCAGATAATTATCCGATCACTCAGGAATGTTGCTACGGAATTACTCTAAATTCTTTGAGAATCTTTTAGCAATAACAAGAACGACATGATAGAGACTGAGAGACATTATGCTTGGGCACAGTATAATATTATCTGTGGCTTGGGTAAGTAGTCTCTATTTGTTGAATTCAGAGGATAGCTGATCATAAAGCTGGTTCTTCAGCTTTCATGGTATGCGTGGTATGTAAGAACATGTACAATTTCATTCAGTAACATGTTATTCAACATCACACGACAAAAACTATGAAACGATGTAGAGATCCATCCATTGTCTGCTGCAGTTAACCTAGAAAGACGATCGTAATCGCGATCTGGAGGATCGACAGACGTGCACGCAACGCCGATGACAAGAGCGATAGGGTACCCTGGGAAAGGGTTGCGTGACTCCGAGATCATTCAGAAAAACTTGGATCATGCCATTATTGGGTTGGAAAGCAAGTGGAATACGTTTGTTAAGAGGGCGCATTGCGCGCCAATTTGTGAAAATGCTAGGTATAGTAGGTATTTCGCGTTCATAGGAGCGGGACGGAGCATACGTTTTTGGGACAGCGGCGTAAGCGCAAAAATTATGTTTCTGCGTATTTACAAGAAAACTACACAACTTATGAAGAAATCATAAGTATAATTAAATAAATAAATAATGCTGGACAATCCACACAGCACCATCTAGCCCCAAAGTAAGCTACTCAAAGCTTGTGTTATGGGTAGGTACTAGATAACTGACATATTTAATACACTAGCTGCTGCCCGCGGCTTCGCCTGCGTAGTTCCCGTTCCCGGGGTAATTCCGGGATAAAACATAGCCTATGTCCGTCTCCTGGTTCTAAGCTGCCTCCCCACCAATTTTCAGCCAAATCGGTTCAGCCGTTCTTGAGTTATAAATAGTGTAACTAACACGACTTTCTTTTATATATATAGATTATAATTAACTCTGCTCTGGTCTTGGTTTGAATGGCTTAAATGTACGATAATGTCATATATTTTTATACATATATTGAGTGATGTACATGACTAAGTGTTTTCGATCCATAATATAGTTTTGTTTTAATCGTTAGTTTTTTAGTTCTAAGCATTGCTAGATTTTAAGTTTTTATGGACACATTACATATTGTTTACCCATAAGCGGAAACTGCTAGGCTTAAGTTACCCATATGTTACAACCAATTTAGTTAAGTAAGCTGTTTGTTTCCCAAATAAATTAAAATTAAAATTAAATTAAATTAAATTATATACATAGATAGATATTTTTTTTATGATACATAGAAAACACCCAGACCATCGGAACAAATTTCTGCACACACAAATTTGTTCCGAGGCGGGAAGCGAACCCGCAACCTCTTGCGTCGCAGGCGGACTCTCGCCCGCTGCACCACTGAGGTCGTCTAAAGTAGGAGAGGTGAGAAGTGAGGAGTATAAAGTGTATAAAGCATCAAAAGAATTGGTAATAAAATAACCTACGAATCAAAACAAAAATATCCAGGGTTCCTGAGATCTCGACAAATTAGGTGCAAAACAGTGCACTTTCATGCTTTTTTTATCGCATTTTTTTTCGCTATCGTTTTTTCCAATTAAGGAACCGAAGAAAAAATTTTGAATTTTATGTAATTCTAGTTTTTTACCACGGAGATCCCAGTACTGAGATCTAGGCCTAGTTTCACAAGCAAACCCGCTAGGTTGCAAAATAATTCTACGTCAACCTTCAATCTCCTTTTGGATCCTACTTTAGGTGGGATCAGCACAAATGTTCTCTGGATCTTGCTCAACTAAACTACCAAGCCAGACTTACACCTTTCTCTAATTTATGAAGACACTTCGAACCTTACGGGACCAATTCTTATCAAACCAGCCACGTACTTAAGTGTTTTACCGTGCCACATGGAACCACTTGAAGTTCATAATTAGTAACTGACATGGGTTTACTATTCTCAACCATAACTTAATAACGACTTACTTAATGTTCCTAAGTGCCGCGTTGGAATTTTAATCTTAGTCACGACGAAAGTGTCTCACAAAAATTTGGGAACGGCTGCAAAAACCTCAGAGTTACTTGATTTTTCACCAGGGCCCGTCTCGTTTACAAGTCACGCCAGATGGTTTCGAGTACCAACCTTGTCTATTTCAATGGACATCACATCACCGTCGTATTTTTATAGTTTGATGGCAATATCTGCAAGAAATCCCCGGGCAATGGAACGAGCAACAATGCAAATTATTCGCAACAGGTGAGCCAATATCCGCAACCCCATTGTCTCAAGCACGGCGCCGCCGTGCTTGAGCTGAAGTGGACTTAACGCTCCGATACTCTCTTACCACACACTGGGATGCCAAATTAGTATTACTACGAGTATTAGCTACTTCGAACACAAAATGGTGGAAAATCTATTCGTGACTCAATGAACTGCGAGCTCAGTTTCGGTTTTATGATGTTCTTGGTCGATCACCCCTTTAGCCACGCCTTTACCGACCGACTGCGACGGAACTACTTGAAATCTTCATGATAGTTAGTAGACATGGAACGAGTACTCGGTTTGGATTCGGTACTCGGCGGATTCGGCCTTTTTTTAAGATTCGGCCGAGCACCGAGTATTAACGGCCGAGTACCGAGTACTCGGCCTTAATTAAATTGCAGGGAAAAATGAAGACAAAAAGCTAGTTTTTATCATTACTATTAGACACATTAAATTAAAACATCAGGAACATGAGAACAGCAGAAGTATTGAAAATGTACATAAGAATCTATAATAGAAATTATTAGGTTAAGAAAATTATTATGAAGATTTTGATGTAAAAAGACTAGTTTTTCGGCCCTATTTGGGTCTAGTTTGCTTTTTTTTGCTTCATATATATTATTAAGCCCGCCTCTGAAAAAAGCCGTTCACTGTCAACTGAGCTGGCGGGTGTCGATAAAAATCTACTTGAAGCAATACTTGTACCTAATACCAAAAACCTTGTCATACTCCGACTTATGTTTAGTTTACAAATGTTTTTTCATGGACGAAGTAGTCGCAGTTTTTCCCACACCTCCACGTGATAGATGGACTCCACACAAATTGCACTTAGATTTGTTTTTATCAACCTCCACAAAGTATTTCCAAACACCCGACCTTTTCGCACTACTCGACATCTTGTAATAAATTGCGCGTTTTCCACATAAAATAATTATTTAAACACACGAGCCTAACCTGTGCTACGTGAATACTCATACAAAAGTGACAAATGAGTTGACAAATTATGAAACTAGGGTTTTCCCAGCACAAAAGGATAGATCCCCAGATTCGTCGCGCTGCAATGCAATATCGGGCCGCTGTTTACGTATTCGCTCTGTAGATGGGAAATAAGCGCCCGATACCGCGTTTTCTTAAAAGCCGAGTATTCGGCCGAGTACTCGACCCAATCCAGGCCGAGTACTCGGTGGCCGAGTACTCGGCGAATCACTACTTGTTCCATGTCTAATAGTTAGATCTTTCATTTCTTAAGCCAGAGGAGTGAGTGCGTGCAACACAGCAGTATGAGAAAATAAGAGAGTGGTGACAACGGGTTCAACGATCGCGCAGCCGCATCGGGCTAAATTATAACAGGACTGCCGTCTAACTGGGAATATGCGTACAATTATGAAATTACGTGGGAAACTTCCACCGCACCTCGTCGTACCTACTCTAGTTCAGTCGAACACAGGAAACTGGCAGCTATCGGTTGCATTGCAAGCTGTGGTTGCAACTGCTCTGTGCAGAGCTAGCTAACATGCAGTAAGCATGGACAACTCGACGTTTATCGATCCACTGCCATGCCAATGTCGCGACGTCGTCGTGCTCTATCATTTGTACTCTACACTACACTATGAATTATTTCGTATTTTAAAAAGTATCGTACCTACTAATAACAAGTTTAGTAGGTAGGTTAGGCACGCGGCGCGACGCGGCGGCAGCGGCAGCGGCGGCGGAGGTGGCGGCGGCGTCTTTCCAAACAAGGAATACTATATCGATTAACTTGCGTGGCCGACCTCGGGTCGGGCAGACCTAGCGTCGCGCCCGACTGCACCCGCGCGGCGCACCTGCCTCGTGCCCCGCACCACACGACTGACTGACATGCAAGTGCCCTACTAATAATGAACATGTCGGTCACTGCGCGAGTTTCTCCTTTTATTCGCTAGGTACCAATTGCTCGTTCAGTTCATCTGACACTTGTTTCCTGAACTAATTGTCTTCAGTTTCACGTAGTCTCTCTTCTGCTACGTGGTTTAATAATAAGTCATTTTGAATGCCTATTGACATCTGATCATTTTCTGTTGAGTTAGGTTCGGGTGCTGGCCTCTTTTCGAATGAAACGAGGCATTTAGCATAACGACCTCAAAGATTTCTTCATAGTAGTAATTACTTATCTCATTAAGTTAATAGGGCGGATTCGGTTCAACTCAATGTCGCGTTGTCATAGAAAAGCCCATAAAAGAAAGTTTTCAAAAAGGCGTCTGGTGTAGCGTTAGCGAGCGCATAGAATGTGCGTTGTTGGGTTCGAACAATGGGCGTGCGAGTGCGACTGCTTTCCTCTTTCCCGGGGAGAGCGGGCCTCCGAAATGCGCCGTTTCTCTTTATTTATGCAGATTACGCTTATTCGAGCCCGCCCCGCGCGCCGCACCGCGCGCTGCCCCGCGGCCTGCCAGGCCGCCACTCGGGCACAAGCACAACAAGCACAACTGATCGCTACGCATGCGATGGTATATTTATCGAATTTTTTTGTAAATCCTGTTTGTAGGTAGGTATATAAAGAGAACTTGGTCTTAGGGCACAGGAAATATTAATTCGAAACAGATACCTACCTTTCGTACCTAGCCATAAAAACTTTCAAACTTGATAGACCAAAGCCCCAGTAGATATATTTTATCTACTGTGCCAAAGCTATTACCTATCTTTAAAAAATTCTGTTAAAATCAAATTAATAGGTTTTTTATCAAGATTTGTAATAAAATAACACAGACTTGGATGGGTCGTCATGTTGGCCTTTTACTTTTTTGGATCCATAAAAAAGTTTTTAGGGTTTTCTTTTGCGAAATAGTTTTTGTACAATGGTATGGAACCCTCTGTGTACGAATCGACTCGCACTTGGCCGGTTTTTGTAGATGACATGAATGTCAATAAAATTGTCTGGGGTGTGATACATACAAGTAATTGTCAAAGCAGGAGGTAAAGACAAATAATTTAAAAACCCCTCGACAGAATTTCATGAAACATGGCTAAGAACACTTGGAATAAAATTATCAATGACACAAAAAAAACTAAACGAAAATCGGTGCAGACATGTTAAACTTATAACACCCTGTCTTTTTGCATCGGGGGTTAAAAACAAACAGTATTTGAGAGATTGAAAACAGGTTCAATGTTGTTTCCATACAGTTCTGTGATATCTATTGACTATTAGTTAGACAAAACAACAATTTCTTTGAAATTTTTAATTAAAAACCTCAGACAACTTGCAAAGATACATTTATAAATAATAAATAAATAATGCTGGACAATTCACACAGCATTATCTAGCCCCAAGCTAAGCAGAGCTTGTGTTATGGGTACTAGATAACTGTTAAACTTAATACAATACACTACATAGATAGATATTTTTTTTATTATACATAGAAAACACCCAGACCAACGGAACAAATTTCTGCAGATCGAACACAAATTTGTTCCAAGGCGGGAATCGAACCCGCAACCTCCTGCGTCGCAGGCGGACCTTCGCCCGCTGCGCCACGGAGGTCGTCGAATCAAAGTAAGGAAGCAATGAAAAAACCTTTAGCCTGTTAGTTGTTATTTTTTATGTTGGAACAAAACCCATTCCAAGCTTTTTTATCCTCTATATACCTATTCTGATATTTATAGTGTTTTTTCACAGCAAAGTTTTAAAAATTTGTTTGTATTTATTTACTGATAATTTTAGCAACTCACTAACAGTTTTGTTGTATAAGCGTATACATTGCCCTTTAAAAGATACATTAATTTTGTGTAGCCTAGTTGTGCTAAGAAAGTTTAGATTAAGATCCTAATAGGAATAACAAACTCGATGGAGAGTCTGTTATTCCTATCAGGAGTATTGTTATAGGATCTTGATGATGTCTCGTGGAGAGATGAAACTAGTTGACGACTTATTTTTGATGAGTTTTTCATTTTGTAATTGGTGTGGGTGTGGTCTTTTCTTTTACAGGGCGGGTGGTACACACGTATTACATTTTGTTGGATCTTATCAGAGAAGGTTTTGTGCGGAATTGTTACTAAATCTTGTTCATCCTAATATTATTCAGCCGTTTAGGCAAGTAGTGAAAGTGTAACAGACTAGTTATATTTGAATTTATATCATTAGTATGTTCACATGAGATAGGATCTTTTTACTTAGTACTCCTAAAGGTAGACACAACATTCAATAAACTTAGTTATTACTAATAATTGACAATTTGGGATCAGTTTAACTTTTAATTACAATAAAAATAATTTAAACATATCATATAAACTTAAGTTTAGCAGATTGAGAGTCTCTCGTTTACAGGGCAGGCGGTACACACGGATTACATTTTGTTGGATCTTATCAGAGAAGTTTTTCTGCAGAATTGTTTCTAAATATTGTTCATCCTAATACTATACAATGGATTTCCACAAAGTGAAGCCTGAATCTATTTGGCATAGAGATAGATGGTAGATATTCTGAGGATGGACATAGGCTATAGGCATAGCTTTTTATCCCAGAAAAGTGTGTGCGAAGCCACTGGCTACAGGTAGTCAAATCAAATTAAATGAAAAACTCTTATTTCCTCAGATACAATAAATGTACAATTAGAAAAATCCAAATTATAAAAGTAAACACTGACACGGATATAATGTGATACTTTTTATTTCTGTCATTAGGTAGTCAGTAGGCTTATTTAAATGTATAGGTACTGTCGGTGTAGGTACCTTTATTACCTAATTAAAAAAATAAAAATCTGTGATCCTTTAGGCTTTTTAAGCACACTGTAGTGAAAGAGTGTCTCTTTAGCTACTAAAATAAAATAACAGCTGTAAGTTGGTTGGCAGGCTAACTGCACAATCCATTTTTTGGCTACCATCATAGATCTAAGCAAAATCTGTAGATATGGTACATTCTACCAGCACTTACTCAACAACTATACAGGCCTGTATTACAACTACACGCAAACACTCACTACAGGTACTTTTCCAATCTTGTGCAATAAATAAAAAGAACAAATACGAGGGCATTGCTTTACTCTTTTAGTCGACAAATCACATTAATACTTTATTGTGATTTGTCGCCATAGCAAGCACCTCTAACACGAACGCCGCCGGTCCGACTATGACTAAGGTGGGTGGACATAATTGCACCTAGACATGTGCGCCGCGCCGACCCGCCGCCGCCGCCGGCGAATTTTCCACGCCGCCGCCGCCGATCGGCCAATCGGCGTGAATTCGGCGTGGAACGTATTTTTTTAGACGCTTTGAAAAGTACGTCATTTTATTGATTGTTACATTGTGCGACACCTGCTACCTATAACCAAGTTGTAGTCAAAGAAAAACCGCGCCGCGCCACGATGTCAAAGGGTGCCGCGATGTCAAAAGGCACCGCAAACCGAACGGTACCAAAAGTCGCCGCTGATTCAGACAGATACAGGTGCCGATTATAAATGAAAAGGACACCGTACAAAATAAACTTTAACAAATACCAGGACAATTCCACTACAAAGATTCATATAAATTTATAGTATTAATTGCATTTAATTAATTTCAAAAACATACAAAGTTACCACAAAAACACAAACACTGTTAGGGGTAGGAAACTTCAGGCTTTATATTTTTCAATTTCGAAACTGGCTTTCGAAATTCGGAAACTCAATTTCGAAAGTTCGAAGTTCAGATAGAAAATATAACTTTTATTCTTGAGATCTGCGAGTCCCTTTACGGATAGAGTTAGAATCGGAAAAGTAATTTACCTAATCCAAAACATACGAAAATTCTTTGATTACGTTCCACATTAAGTGTCACTGACGCGCTTGCACTGCACGTATAGCAGCGACGAAGCGCCTTTCCGGGTCGAATCTCTGAAGCCTGGCAGAGAACTGGTTAACCTACTTCTATAATTTTCGTTGATTATGATCTGTGATAATTACAATAGAAGCAATTGAGCTAACTACAGACTTTTACAAACAATCTACAGCAGGGCGATCACGGGGATTGTTGTCTAGGGTAGAATAGATAAAAATTACGTCACTTTGTCATCGATTGCGTAAATGGTTTGAAAGTCATTCCTTTTACTTCTATAATGTACGCAATGTATGACGATGCGATGTCGATAATGTCTATTCTACCCTAGAGATATCCGTGCTTCGCCTACAGGTAGCTCAACTGATCCATATCAATACCAGTCGAAAGCGTCCCCAAGACGCTGGCTGCTTGCCCCGCTGTATGGCTATGCTGATGCGCTGCGCCCTCGGGTCACGCGTCGCTTCGACTCAATGTTCATATAATTTTTAAAAAACCCGAAGAACCAGTGGTCTTGACACCAAGGGGAGCAAATGTGTAGGCTCTGTCGAGACCTGCACATCTTGCACCTGAAATCTTCCCCCGCACCTGCCCTCACGTATGTCCTCGGAACATGGGAAGGCGCAAGTGTGTCGACGCATGTAGCGTCCCACACAATAGGCCTCCCCAACTTCTATGGGATTAGTGTCATACCGTCGGGCCTCTTACCATCGTCACGCAACAGACCTTCGGTTTGAGAATAGCTGGTACGTTAGCAATGAAAAAGGCCCGCCGGATGATGTCGCCGGTTGGCATGGCGAGATATCCGACTGGCGGCCCTAGTACACGATAATCCGTGATGCTCCCGTCAAGCTGTTTGACAGCAGTATCGCACTGGCATTGGCATTGATAGGCGCGCAACACCTTGCACCCAATCGATGACATGTTGCGATACGGAAAGTTACGGGATCCAATAAAGTACCTACCAGTGTTATAATTATGAAGGAAATGCTTGCAACCAATGTCCTGACTCCTATTTAAAAACGGCGGGAACGATCCGCTTTGCTGGAGCACTTTAGTAACAAACAATTCCGTGTCAACACAGGGCTCGTCCCATTGCCGTTGGGACAAAAGTGATTTTGGGGGAGCAGCATCGGGGCAAGCACAGTGCCAAGCCGTTCGAGCTTCGTTTAAAAATTAAATTTTTATTGACATTCCAGGTGGGACCAAACGAGATGTCCTTAGAACTTTTTTTACTAAAGGTGCTATAGACAGAAGACAAGATCGCTTGTAAGACTACATTTGATATTTTGCGTATACCTAGGCAAAACTATTGAATTTTCCAATGATATTGTTTTTTTCTACACAAGAGTCCGAAATAAAAAGCTCGCACTTACTCTTTCATAGCACGTGTGCGTTACGCGACTGCGTAAGGTGCCTTATTTGCGTAGGTAAATGATAGAAACTAAAAAATTCGAATTCGTGGCCACCGCATTCGAACTTGAAAAATGCCCAATAAAGGCTATGAACTACGAATTTACGAAACTTCGAAGTTTCGAAATTCACCCCTAATGTATTCGTATATTATTTTATGTATATCAGTTATCTAGTACCCATAACACAAGCTCTGCTTAGCTTGAGGCTAAATAATGCTGTGCGAATTGTCCAGCATTATTTATTTATTACTCATACCTACGCGCCGAGTTCACGCCGAAATCACGCCGCCGCCGCCGATTTCAGGCCGGCGCCCGCCGCCGACTATTTTAACGTCGGCGCACATGTCTAATTGCACCTAATTTGAGCCTTCCACTTTCGAGCAGCTAGTACCTAATTTCCCCTTTTTTAACTTAGATCGATGGCTTCCATAATTTTTTGTTCAACATGGACTTGATCTAAAACGGGCTCATTTGATTTAGAACTGTAGGAAGTAAATATGCTATTTGGAAACGGCAAATAGGGCAGTAAATAGTACACAAGACAAACCTGCAAGGTCCGCAGCGCCGCGTCGTCGCCTCCGAGCGACGACGTCCACCTTCATTGTGTTCAAACGATTTATCAAACTGTTGCACCCAACGCTAACTTATAATATACACGTCAAACTAAAACATGATGCACTTTTTACGAATTTTTGTCGCTAAAACTTAAACGAATCGTAAACACAAAGCTGCAAAATTACGAACATAAAATTTAAATAAAGCCACCACGGCTCATGATTGACTGACTGGACGGACGGAGACGGAGCAAGCAAATGCAAAGAAAAGAAAATAAAACAAAAATGGTAAACAAGGTATGATACTGCGAGAAACAACGGTCACGTGGGTTTTACCAAGTCTACGTCATAACCGCTGCGGTGGTTCTCAAACTTTTATTTTGGGGAAATTCGAGATCTAGGTTTAATAATAATTTTATTTATAACTAGCAGCCCGTCCCGGCTTCGCAGGGGTGGACATTTATTTTTTTAACAAGAAGTAATCTACAGGTATTAAAACAGTCTTGTATACGAAATATGGTACCTACGTATGTGGCTTGTGGCATTGTTTTGCATCATTATCATCATGAATGAACACATGCGTGCCAATAATGCAGTTTTCGAGACAATGAGTATTCAACGAAAAAAAATGAGGTATTTAGGTGCATAAATACCTCATTTTTGACGTGATAACGTCTTATAAATTGGTTTGCCGGGTGACACTTCAAGAAACTGCGTTACGCTCCGCTCACGTTATGCGCTCACAATGAGAGCGAGTGAGAGGCACGCGTCCCTTCCACTCGGGCATGGTTAGCCCGCCTAAGAGCGAGAGAGACAGACATAAAAAGTGAAAGGCACGCGTCCCTTCCACTCGAGCACAGTTAGCCATGTCGTTGTCACGTAAAACTTTTGCCCGTATACCGACTTTACAGGCAACCAATTTTTTATCTCATTTATGGTTTCACAAAAAAAATCATTCGATAGGTCTCTCGAAACTGAGTCTATCTACTACTAGGTACTGTTATTTTTTTCCTAAGCTTATAGATTCGGAGTAAATTACTAAAAACTGATTTAACAATAGGAGTTATAATATTTTGGGATAGGTAGACAGTGGGTTTCACCTTTTTCAGTCCGCGACTTCTATGGTACGGTTGTAGCATAGTAATAATAATAATAGTATAAGATCCTTTATACAGAGCATGCAATTTGTGCCCTTTTTGACTTAAAGCCTTTTGATTCAAAGAAATATTTAAGGGTACAAACATGTCTAAAAAGCGTTGCAAACAGTGCAAAACACGTGCAAACATATTATTTGAGCTAAATGAGATAAAACGCACAGGAAGAAAGGTTGCTGCCGAACAAATACAGAATTACCGTAGCAAAAATCCAAGAACAGGTAGAAAAATGTTTTTAGGAAATTTAAATCGAAATACCACTAGCCAAACCACGCTTGAGTTTGTAAGACCGACTACCAGAAGCGGCGACTTTCGTAACGACTCGTGTGTTATTTTTTTTGTTCGAAAGTTGTTCTTTACTTTTAAATCAAAATAGACCATCTAAAGTTTAAAGAAATAGTACATTTGTCCATATTTTTTTTTCAAATACTCAAATAATTTTACCGTTTTTTTCGGTAACCTAACTTTTTAGCTATGTAATAAGTGCATGTCATGGCAACTTGTAAAGAAGACAACACAAAGACTTGAGCCACACTAATTCAGTATGAGAATTATTTGCGTATATTTCCAAAGTGCCAGTGTACAACTATTCTTCTCAATCTCAAGCTTTCATTTCTTCATCGCAATTTTTAATTTCTTTTGTTGTATTTTTTTGTAAAAAAAATAGTTTTCTTATTTACCATACCACCCTTTCCCTTATACGTTCGTTACACACACACATACTCGATGTGTGGGGTAATAAAATTTCATTTGATCATGCAATCCCGTAATCCCGTGATTTTATTTTTAATAAATGTATCCTAAGAAGCCGCTTCCATAATTTGCTAGCTAAAAACTAACTTTAGGTAAATATGCATCCGATTATCCGATCACTACTTATAACGCTATAGCTTAAAAATACACAATGTGAATTGCATGTTTTTTTAAGAATATGATACGGCACCACAGTGTTACACTCATCCTATATAAGTCTCAGACAGTATAAACGTGAGACGCGTGAGACGCGCCTTCTGTAGCCGCTTTATAATTGGTTCTCGTTGCGTAACATCAGTTATTTGCTATTTACTCCTAATCTATAAGTCAAGGCTCAAACATTTATGAACATAATATACTTTTCTAATATCTATCGAACTATCGAATAGAAGAATAAAATTTATCAAAATACGCTTACAGACCAAAAAAAATTTTTTTCGGGTTTGGCGCCATAACTCAAAATGGCACAATTTGGCATCCATATCTTTATGACTAGTTGATGCCCAATAATGCCACAAACAAACCATAAAAAATTCAAGATGAAACAAGGTGAAACACGGGTACTTATTCAACTGTTAAGGTTGCCTCCCATACAAAAAAAGCAGATTTTTGCCTTTAACTCCTGGACCATAAGGCCTAGCCAAAAGTAAAATAGAACAAAACTTTCTTAGTTATCGAATGGCAAAATCAGAAAACGAAATTCGAAAAACAATTCCTATGTCCGCTTTTAGCGATTCGAAAATGAAAATGACGTTTGGTTTATTTTAATGTTTATTTTTCAGTGACCAATTTTAGAAATGTTTATTTGTACCTACTAACAAAGGTACTAACAATTTAATTTTTTTGGTAGACTAGTTATAAACTTTGGTTTTTTGTGATCTTACGTAAGAACTATCGAATCTCTCTCCCACCCCCTTGTAAGAAAAAATAAGACATGGTTGACCCCCTTCCCCCCCTAAATTGTCTAACGTAATAAATGAATGGCCCCTAATCAGCTTATGTTAGTCCACTGCTGGACATAGGCCTCCTCTAATGAGCACCTTATCGCCCAGTCTTCAGCTTGCCGCATCCAGCATCTGCCTGCAGTCTTTCGCAGGCCGTCATCTCACCTTGCCGGAGGGCGTCCTACACTACGTTTGTCTAAATATATAACTTTTATTGTTAACTGTTGTACAAAAGATCCTTATAATAATACCTCCTTTAAGTGTAAGAGAATAAGAGAGAATAAGTACCTATTTGCTCTAGGTCTCTTTGATTATAGATTACATTAAAAGCTTCGAAAATCAACTGGTTTTATTGAAGCATCTAGGTATGCAAGTTTGAATAAGTAGGAATAGGAACCTATCATATTGTTAGCTAGATATACAAATAGGTTCCTACTATATACCTATAATATTGAGTAACAAGACGAGCGAGACATGTGCCTGATGGTAACCATGAAGCGTGCTCGTACTAGACACAGTGCCAGATTTTGAACCTCAAGACCCAGCGTGGCACTACAGTTACATTATAAATAAAACCTAGATTTAGATCTCGAATTTCGCCAAACTAAAAAGTTTGAGAGCCGCCGTAGCGGATATGACGTAAGCTTGGGAAAACCCACGTGACCGTATTTTCTCGGAGTGCCATCCCTTGTTAGCATTAGACCACAGACGACACAATCATTTAACATGCAAATGTCATCTGCGCTGTGAGCAAGGAACTCTTATAACGATTTGACATTAACAATATTGACAACTGACATTTCTTTTGGAGATTGCCATTGTTTTCAAAAAAGATCTTCAGTAAGAAAATATCGCAGATTCCACCTGTAATAAATGTAATTTACGCGGTAGTAAACTTGTAAAAATATACAAAATAATGTTGTGTGGACGTTTTGTGGTCTCAGTACAGTAGGTAGTAAGAGGTTGATTTTGAACAAAACGAAAATGTTGCCATGTTCGCGTAAAAATGGCAGCCTTCATGTCGTAAGCTTTTCTTTTCTTTCGTACAATGAAAAGTTTGTAATTTAGTAGCTATTGGTGTACCTGTGCTTTTTCATCTTTAGAAATATCCAGATGGTTACTCATTTGTTAACCAAAAGCATATAAATTGCACAAGTTCAAAGTCATGAACATTTTATCGCAGTGAGTACTACGTGGTTAGATTTCTTTTCTACGAATTGAAAAATTTGCTAAAATTATTGCTGCTTCCTTCTCTACGATCCATGTCGCTAGATAGACTCACAATTTTGCATCGTATTAATCTTAATCGACCTATTCACTCGTTGCAGGAGGAGCGAAGACAAGGTGTAAACAAATGTTGGTTGGCTTGATCAAGCGCGGAGACTGAGTGTCGAATAGAATCTGTGCAGTGCGGTAAGATGAGCGCCGGCAGCGCGAGCCTGGAGCACGAGCTGGCGCGGACGCGGCGGCTGCTGTGGGGCGAGCATGTGAAGGAGGACGTGTTCCGGAGATGGGCGCAAGGCTTCACGTTTAGCGCGGACGAGCCGTCAGCGCTCACCCAGCAGGAGGGCGGGCCCTGCGCTGCCATCGCGCCCGTGCAGGGCTTCCTGCTCGAGATCTTGCTCTCTGAGACACCGGGCCACAGTCTGCAGGACCTCACTGCTGAGAAGTGCAACTCTCTGTTGGTTAGGGCTGTGTGTGCCATCATTAGCCAGTGTCTAGCTCCTAAGTACAATGTGGCAGTGCACCGCAAAGGTGATGAGGACGCAGGCACCAGTGGCAATAACAGCGTCAGTGGAGAGGAACAAACCTGTGATAACATTGAATATTTTCATCGACAAATAGAAGTTCACTCCTTTCAGACAATCTCTGAAGTGGAATCATTCTACACTAGGAACATTAGAATTCTGAAAGACAAGTATGGTGTGTTACTACTCTTGTATAGCATCATTCTCAGCAAGGGCATCTCTATGGTGGAAGAGGAGCTAGCGGAATTATCAGACCCGCTCATAGACTCCACATATGGGTATGGATCTCAGGGCTTAATAAACTTGATGCTGACAGGAAGGGCGGTTGCCCATGTGTGGGACCACGACCAAGTGGTGGGGGGCCTGCGACTGCGCGGTATTGAGAAGCAGAACAGTATCGGATTCCTTACGATCATGGAGCACATGCAGTATTGCACTGTGGGCTCGTTCTACAAGAACCCCAAGCACCCGGTGTGGGTGCTGGCCTCAGAGACGCACCTGACAGTGCTGTTCTCGCTGGAGCGGCGGCTGGCAGCGCCTGAGACCATTGGCGAGTCGGCAGAGCGGATATTCCGCTCGTTCGATCCGGAGGGCAACAACTTCATCCCATCGGCCGCTCTGCAGGATGTGCTGTGCGCTGCGGAGCTGGTGTCGGAGCCCGAGTATGTGGAGCTAATGCGGCTCAAGCTGGACGCAGAGAACCTCGGCATCATCCTGCTGAGCGCTTTCATGGACGAGTTCTTCCCTGGCTGTGAGCGCGGCGCTCCTGACACCTTCACACTGCACCATTACAACGGCCTGGCGCGCTCCAACGCGGGCGCTCGCGTCGCCTACCGCACAGGCCGCGCCGCCTTGCTGGAGTGCACTATGCGCGCCGCCAGCCTCGACCCTATGCTGACCTGTCTGCAGACCAAGTGGCCCAGCATCGACGTCGTCTGGGACGACGGCCGCTCGCCCTCGCTCAACTAGCGTATCACCACGCCCCGCTCGCGCCCAAAACTCGATTTACTGTCTACTTCAGATAATAACACTAAAAATTCCATTATTTTACTGTGTAATCTGTAGCAACCAACTGCTAATTATTAATTAAATGTATTATGTTCATCTACATTCTCACTCATGATGATATTTTGCATGTATCCAGCCCTGGTGGGTACTCTCCAAACCGAGTTCCTTGCCTAGTAGAAGGGATGAAGGAGGAAGGGGTGGCATGGACCTGGGCTGGTCTAGCTCCAAGCTACCAATTGCCTGATCTGATGATAAGCAATAAATAGCTTTGTTTGTATAACCAATAGGTTTTAAAATGGCTACTATAATTTTGTTCTGCCTATTTTGAGTTGTGCAAGTTAGGTCTTACTAAGTCCCCAGGCACTGGTCTATTGGTACGGAGTTCAACTCTGTGCTGATAGACCTGTGCTTGGGACATGATTAGTGTAGAGTTCAAGTTGAATCATCTTGTTACGTAACGGCTGAATGTTGACGTGACACTCCACTGTTTCCGTGTTATTGTTGCTTGCCTCCACCAGCTAACTTGCAGCGATGCACACCATACACTTAATAGATTAATCCATTAATAATATTTTTATTATATTTTAACTTTGTACAATCATGCAGTAAAGAAGGTGTGTTGCTTTTAAGCACAACAAATTGAATGAATGACACAAAGTTGAAATTGAGCACCATTTCAAGTGAAAACAATGACAAGACAATGTTCTATTGTATCGTAACTAACATAGGGAGTTCAGTAGGTGATCTAGCTAGATAAGGTATTGTATTGGTTGGTGGGTGATGCCAATGTACAGAGAAGACTTGACTTGATAATTTTATAATTAATTTCTTAACGTGAAGTACACAATGTATATTATTTTGTATAAACATTTATTTGCTATACTTATGTATTGGGCAGTTTCTTTAAAATTACGAGAGTAAAACAAATTATTTTGTTCATTTTATGAAAATTTAAAAAAAAAAATGTGATGGGTTGTAAATGAAACTTAGAATTATGATGATGTAACTATTTGATTAGCTTTATAAAAGATTCATTTACAACAAAGCTAGCTCCTAATGAACGAGTTTTGTCAGATTCATGTAAAATAGCAGTGCACTTAGTTGCGTTAAAAGTTTACTTATTGAAAAATATTTTCAGTTAGTCATATAGTGTAACATGCTTTTTTAATTATACAAGGTAGTTTTATTTATGGTCACCAATATAAAAGTTTTCCCCAGGGTTAGGAAGGCTGTGGGAGCTAACATATAATTTTATAAAGAGTTACTTTTATGGCTGAAGATCAAAAAACTATATTTTTGGATTTCTAAATTGTAGACTCCTATTGGATTCGTGCATCTAAACGCCATCTATTGATAAATGGCACCAGCTTTCAAGATTTACCAAATGGTCATGAAAACACCATCTTGGTGGCATAATTATTTAACGACAGAAGTGCCCTCATTTATTTTCTACTCTTTTCGGTCGCACATAAGCATATGTGTAGTCATTTATCATATCTCTTAAAAATTCACACATTACAACCGGCACGCCTTGGCCTCCAGCCCGGCCACGGTTTCTGTGTGTGGCGGCAAATGTGTAAACCAATTTCCTCAAGTGGCCAAGAACTATGACGTTTACCCAAAACTTCAGCAAACTTGAAAGTATCCTCAAAACGATCGTGAAAATAGCCTCATATAAAACCTAAGTATGAAAATTTAAAGCTGCTTCTACACGGGCTACACTTCTTTTCTGCAATATGTGGCTGCAATACAATGGCCGGGAACATTGCTCGCAAAACCAGCCACCAGCCAGACTATGCAGGATTGCAGTAATGGCCCGGCAATAAAAAACATTTTAGGTGTGGCCATGTATGGCCGGTATGGTATGGCTGGCGATCGCTGACCGATCGATTTAACTTAAGGGTCCGGCGACGAGTGAATTTCCCATACAAACGTAGTACCAAAATGATTTGTTATTTGAAAATATTTTCACCATGGTTTGCTATTATTTGTATTAATTAGAATAGTATTTATTTAGGTTCCTGCCACAAGCTTTTTTCATAATACTTATCTACGCAATTACTAAGAAAACATTAATTCTTTAATGTAAAAATGCGATTCGGTTTAATTTAATTTCAGAAAATTATTTTGAAAAAATTGTGACAGGAACCTAGATAAATACTATCTTAATACAAATAATAGCAGACCATGGTCACAATATGCTCAAATTACAAATCATTTTGGTATTACGTTTGTATGGGAAATTCATCCGTCACCGGACCCTTAAGCTTCCGCTGTCAAACGATTGCGATTGGCTGTTCGTGCAATCTTTAAGCAATCCCAGAGAATCCCTACGTGATAAATTCAAAGAAATAACATGATGAAAGTACCAGGTCAATATATTTATGAAAACTTGTACACTCATCGAAATAGAAATCGGTTCCCTAAAAATAGCGATAAACATAATTTTAACACCAGAAATAAACATAAAATCGCTGTGCCCACAACAAGGCTACACAAAATTAATGTAAATTTTAAAGGGCACTGTCTAAGCTTGTACAACAAAACTCATATTGAGTTGCAAAAATTATCAGTACCTAGGTAAAAAAAATCAAATAAATTGTCAAAACCTTAATAAAACTTACTAACAATAAAATATTACATTATCTAGAGGATAAAAAGGCTTGGCACGGGTTTTGATCCAACTCAAAAAATAACAACTGACAGGCTAAATATTTTATCGTCGCTTCTTTACTTTAAACTAAATACCGAAAAATATCAATTTTTTGTAACCCTGTCTCGAACACGCATGCCATCCAATGGTATTATTTTAAGATATAAATAAAAATCATCGAAGCGTGTACGTGAAAATAGCTCTGAATTGAAATGTGTTTTAACCGATCGGGTGTTCTTTCCAAAAATAGCTTTTAACTATCAAGGATAAAGGTTAAGGTTTTTTGTTTGTATTGATTTAGTTTCTTTCATGTTTCTTGCTTTTGGATTCAAGAAATAAAGTTTTTCTGACCGAGAGAGCAAATTGTTTGCAATGTCTCGCGACGATGCATATAAAAAGTATGCTACTGAGTACGACCCAATTATGATAGGTTCTATCGATGGTAAGTCACAGATTGCAGAGATAATTATTGACTGTGTGGTAAGTACCTACAGTACATACCTAGGTGGTTTTTTATTTGGCTTAACTATTTGATTTTAGCAATATATGACATTATTTTGAAATCAGGAACGGACAGCGATCCCCACGACCGTGCTATCATCCGAGCCATAAATGCGGAATACGTGAGTAACAAGCAGGTGAGAGGGGACCCCAACCGCACCGTGTTCGTGGCGAGACTCAATCCTAGGACAACAGAAGTGAGCATTATGTACCAACTCTAACTAAAATTACTTTTAATATTCTATCTGGAATACCTACAAAACAGTTTTTACAGGTATTTCAGATAGAATTTTGTAATTAATTTTAATATTTTGTGGTTTAAGATATTTGGTTGGAGTGGAGTTTAGGGGACGCAGCCAATTACAAGGCAAAAAAGACAGAAAATTTTTATGCTTAATCAACATATATTAAATTTTTATACCATCTTGGAGGGGGTCACTAAGGGTGCAACTTTTCTTATTGACCTTGACCTCTTAGTTCAATGACCTTGGCGCTAGAGGTCAAAGTGTGTCACTCATTTACAAGGCGAAAATGATTTAGAAAATTTTGGACAACTTTTTTTAATACTTTTTTTTCAGAGCTATAATGTAAACACATGTCAAAAAGGAGTCCTTGTTTTAAGTTGTTGCGACTTGAGTTAACCCGACCTGTAGGCGTCCCATCCCCGCGAAGCGGGTGTGGTCCCTCAACAACATTAACTTACTCCAAACAAATCCCGCCCAAGGTCAAAGGTCACTGACCTTGAAAAAAAATATTTTTCATTGCGTCCCGTAAACTCCACAGCAACCAGATATTTATTTCTCAAAGAACATAGATCACATACTTTTACATTTGTACATTATATTATATGTAGGTAGGTAGGGTACCAGTTTTATAGCAGTAAAAATTCCTTAGAAGGTTGTAAAATTGTTTAATAAACTTTGAACCCAAATTTTGAGCCTGTTAGAGTACTAATTATCTAAATTCCTTTCTTGGTGCTCACTTTCATACCAAGACCTACACACCCTGCAAGTTTCAAGTCTCTAGGAAACCTAACTGGTTAAGGCTGTAGCTTTTCTATATTTATGTCAGGATAAAGAGTTTTATATTAGTACTAGCGGCCATGGCCATCTGTCGAAGCCAGGACGGGCGACCCGGCTGCGCACAGGTGGCCCTTTATTTTTTAAGCATTTTGGCATAAACATAGTGTAAATGTATATTTATTACTTTGTTTATCTTTATTATTATTATTATTCTTTTATCCGCCGCCATCGCGGCGTTTCCTACTGCTCTGCGTGGGGCCACACCAACGGGGGGCGTCGGCGTTTATTTTTCTGTTAGGCGCTGGGTTCTCTGAATAGTCGCGTGCGAGCGACGACGCGCGATGGTGGAGATGGTGGAGACGCTTCGGGTAGAGCGCCGCCGAAGTCGGGCGTGTGGTTTTTCAGGACGCATCGCCTAGAGCGCCGTCCGCGGGCGTTTGGCGTCAGTGCTTGAACTGTCGTGTTTGACTAGGCGCAAAATGGACGAAAAAATATTAACTTTGATACTTTTAAAAGAAGAAAACCTAATTGTCGAAAAGAATATGAAAAGAGAGAATGAAAGTGAATATGAAAAGAGGGTTGACAGAGTGATCCTATATGGGTTCCTTTTTTCCTTTTAAGGTACCTACCTACGGAATCCTAAAAATAATAATTCAATATAAATAAAACAAAGTCGTGTTACACCATTTATAACCCAAGAACGGCTAGACCGATTTCAAAGATCTTTGTTTTGTTTAATTTGTGTCTGTCCGGGATAGCAGAATAGCCATCAAACAATTAGGGTACCGCGCAAAAATTGAAAATCTACGCGGGCGAAGCCACGGCACAGCTAGTTATATATAATGCCGGATAATTCACACAGCGTCATCTAGCATGACTTATATATAAGTACTTAATACAATACATTACACAGATAGATATTTTTTAATAAAATATAATGTGTTATTTGTTAGTTGTACCTAGTCGGACTTGATCCATGTTTCTGTCAGCAAAATTGGGCGGATGTTTTTGGGTATTGCTTCTTTACATAAGTAGTATAAAACAAAGTCGCTTCCCGCTGTCTGTCTGTCCCTCCCTATGTATGCTTGGATCTTTAAAACTACGCAACAGATTTTGATGCGGTTTTTTAGTAGATAGAGTAATTCAACAGGAAGGTTTATATATTATGTATAATACATGCATAATATAGTAGAGAAACACTGATAATTTTAGAGGTTTCTAATGAGATGTCGTCAATAAACACATTTTTTTGCGCTTACATTGCAAACTCTGGCTGAACCCTACGAGATAGATCAAAATAATGTACTACAGTATTGTACACCTTAAAAAGTCTACAAAAAAGTCCGGAATGGTATGGATGGTACTTTTTACGAGAAATAAAGGCAGTTACGAAGCGATTTTATTTTTCCAATTAAGTACCTTAACTACATTATAGATTAATATGGCCCTTTACAGTGTGTAATTTAAATGAATATTTTCGAAGATAATTACAGATTTAAAATACAGGGACATAGTGGGTCTCGGCCGGGGGGCCGATTCTGTAGTATATTTAGTATCTGCAGTGCACCCGTGCGAAGCCGGGGCGGGTCGCTAGTGTAGTATGAATCTTAATTCATCCAATTTTCCAGGAGTCATTATAGGCATATATATTCTGGCGTTTGCATAAAACATATTGATAGGGTTTTAGTTTTTTGCTATTTTATCATAAGTGTCTGCTATGCTGTACGAAACATCATCTTATTGAGCCGTGGAGAGTGCTATCTAACATTAGATGGTTGTGTTTCAAGTTTTTTTATGGATCCTTTTTGATTTTTGGAGCACCTTTTTTGTATTTTATTATAAAATCTGTTTGTCCATTTTGCTGTCGTTGGGAAAGTTTATTTTACAGTTGTATCATATCACACTAATATTATAAATGCGAAAGTTTGGATGGATGGATGTTTGTTACCTCTTCACGCCAAAACTACTGAACGGATCAGGCTGAAATTTTGCATACACGTAACTCTAACCCTGGAAACATAAGCGACTTTTTATCCCATAAATCAGTTCCTATGGGATAGAAATAACCTTAAAACGTTTACATAGAACAACGCGTGCGGAGCCGCGGGCAGAAGCTAGTGTACAGTGTACCATAATACTTATTTGGGTTGGTGTTTGATACGAGAAGATTATTGTATATATATATTATACCCTTGATATTTGTTCTTTTATTTAATTTTGTTGTATCGGATGAATCTAGTCTAGTATTGAACTCTTATGTTTTTTTATCTCGCAGCAAACTCTGAAGTCCGAATTCTCTAAGTTTGGCGAAATACGACACATTCGTCTCGTCAAAGATATAGTGACAGGAAAGTCAAAAAGATACGCATTCATAGAGTTCCTGAAGTTGCACAGCGTGGAGAGAGCAGTGGGGAGCATGCACGGGGAGCACCTGGAGCGTGCCGTGCTGCTCGTGCAGGGCGAGGCGGAGCGCCGCCTGCGGGGCTGGCGCCCGCGCCGGCTCGGCGGCGGCTTCGGTGGCGCCAAGGAGTCCGGCCAGCTGCGGTTTGGTTGCAAGGACAGACCGTTTGCCAAACCCATCCACTTACAGAATGATATCAAGGAACCACTCAGACGGGGGTAAGTGATTAAGGTACCTCCATTTTGTGCCACAAATGCCTTAGAGAAGGTATAACAATTTATCATGAAATGTTCTATTATTTTATTTTCCAGGCTAACAAGACAAGACGACAGAGCCGACTGAAATGTTTCAAAGGATCCACAGTAAAAGTTTTAATCCAACATCTATTTGGTCATGACAATACTGAAATGAATGACATTGAAGTGACAGCCAAACTAAAATGCATCTGAGATATAATGTGTGATGAGTGCTGCAAGGAGCTGAAGGGCTGGTGCAGAGCCTTCACCGGCACCGAGCGAGCCCTCTCCATCCTGGAGGCACTCCTTCTAGTCATTCTATTTGTTTTCTTGATATTTTTGATTCTTCATTTACTAGCTTGCGCTAACTCCCCACTGCCTGATGAGATACCGAACGTGGTGACAGACAAGTTTATAGCACAGCAGCCAAGCTATGAGGATGTTATATATTCTACAACTAAGCACGTCACATCGGGCAAGACCATGGATCCGGAGCGCGAGTGCTCCTGGACGCCGTCGGCCAAGACCGCGGCGCCGACGCACTACTACGAGAACGGCGCTACACAAGCGACCCAACACACAACAACTAAATCTCAAATAAAGCAATTGTTAAGTAAAAAGTTTCCCGTCGTAGAGGATTTCGCTCTGGCAGATCAGTCCGACGGAGAGGATGCGGATGAATCCCAGAAGCAGTTCGTGTTCGCTCTCGTGAAGCTGCGGCCGCCGCAGCACGTCGAGTTCGGGTGCATCCTCTCGGCGGTGAGCGCGCACTGGGCGCTCACCGCCGCCAGCTGTCTGGAGGCCGTGGAGGAGGTGGACTCGCTCGACTCCTTCGTCATCATGACGGACTACGGCGCGGGCGGCGCGGGCCAGGTGCGCGCCGTGCGGGACGTGCGGATACACCCGCTCTACCAAGGGACCAACAAGAGCTTCGACCTGGCGGCGCTGCGCAGCGAGGGCGCGCTCGGCGGCCGCGCCGTGCCGCTGCCCGCGCCGTTGGACCACGCGCTGCTGGCGCCCGGCGAGCGCTTCCACGTGCTCGGCTTCGGACCTTACAGGTAACTGGATACAGTTAGTTACGCTAGTGGCGAGTGCGGAGTGCCGCTAGCTAGTTCTAACATATCCGTGCACCTTGCAGGAGCATCGACCGGCGAGCGGCGGGGCACGGGCTGCGCGCGGCGCGCGTGTGGCGCCTCAGCAGCCGCATGTGCCCCGGGGCGGCGGCGTGGGCGCTGCGCCACCTGTCGGCGGGGCGCCCGCTGCCCGGTGCGCCGTGCGCCGCCGCGTGGCCGCTGTGCGCCGGCCCGCTGTACGGCCGCGCGGCGCCCTGCACGTACTGCGCCGGCGCCCCGCTGCTGCGCCGCGGCGTGTTGCTCGGCGTGATGGCCGACAACCCGTCGTGCGGCATGGCCTGCGAGCCGCAACTCTTCGTCAATATCGCCGCGTTGAAGGATTGGCTCGACTCTATACTCGACTGATGATGTTACATTAACAATATATTAAATAAGTTTTGCTCTGCATACATTCTTGTTTCATTTTAGCCATCGCTTTTGGCACCGAGTTACGTACTGATGACGTACACGGCGCCAGCGTTAAACCTAACGCCTGTTCAGAAACTGCGGAGGTTATTTTATTTTAATTTCGATTGTAGTGTAGGTACATACCAATTATACGACGTCACTCAATGACCTACTTAGAGATAAGAAAAATAGAATTATATTTTATTAAATGTCAAACATATCGGATTACTTATGGAGAATCTTCAGATAAGAAAATAGATAATCATTTTATGTTAAAACAATAAGCATATCGAGTTACACAGATAAGGAATTAATAAATTCAATTAGAGGTAAAATTCTTGTATAAAAAGCATGGTTTTTCATCAATAAATAATCAGTACAGAACCAACTACAGTCGTGTTAATTACTCCTCCAACCAACATCATTTCATGGCGACCTTGCCAGTCCACTGCTTTAAGGCAGTGCTGGGCCGAGTGTTCCGAGCCGTTAGATATACTAAACTAAAGTTCCGGACGACCAGTCAAATATGGGAGGTCAATCATCGAAAAACGGAGACACCAAAGAAGAGATCATCAGCACAGAACGGAGCGGGCAACAGTACTAAAAAATGAACAAGAACCAGAGGATGGAAGAACGAGGAGTCTAAAGGTACCATAAATAATAAATTAACTACTATGATACTTATATACTTTTATACTTATATACTTGAGTACTATGATAAACAAATATTTGGAGCAAGTTAGTAAATTATAAGAAGACATAAGAAAACTAGTACCAAAACGTGAAAGATAACGATAAGTGAGAAAAAACTTCAAGAAGTAGAAGCATTACGTGCACAAGTTGAAGCAACTATAGCTCAATATAGCGACAAAATAGAAAAAGCAGAAATATCTGTAGAAGACGGAAAATTAATTCAAACTTACTAGGTATATAAAGTTTACAGAGATATATAATAAAATATTGACTTATTATCAAGTAGAAGAAAACGAAGAAATCATGGCTCCCAAGGAAGATTTTAATTTGAGGACAGCAGTGTCTTTATTGCCAGCCATGAATGGCTCAGAGGCCGTTACTAATCAATTGATAGACGCAGTGGAACTATATTCCACAATGATTAAGGACACAGATGCTCAAACATTATTAAATTTTGTACTTAAAACTAGGTTGTCTCAAAGTACTAAGCTAAGATTGTCAACTAGTTATAGTAATGTATGTAATTAGTTGTACAACAAATGGTTGACGAAATGAAAAATCATCTCCTTACAAAAAATCTACTACCGCATTGCAGAAACAGTTATATCCTAAGTTTCGTTTGTGCCTAGAAGAATACGATTTTACAGTAGAGTAATTGAAAGGAAAAGATAATGCCGCCGCGAACGCATTATCTAGAATTGAGATTACTAGTGACGAACTTAAAAACACGACACAAAATATCATGTCAGTAATGACTAGAGCACAAAGGGAACGAATAGAAGAGCAAAGACAGGTAAATGAGTCTGTTCACAAGGATTTCAGCCATGATCGGCCGACCATGGTAGAAATTTCTAAAAAACGGAAAAATTGCCTGAATTAAGTTTAAATACAAAAGACTATTACAGAACTTTAAAACAAAAGGATTGTATTACCAGTCAAAATGATTTTATAATTTACTCGCCATCTTTATTGACATTGTGTATCAAACCTAGTTCTCGATCGTGTACGAAACGAGCTTTCCTCGCGAGAGAATTAGATACGTTTTGCAACACACAAAATATAAAGGAGATTTGCATACTCCATAATGATGACACCGCTAGTATCAACACTAGAACTAGCTCAATATATAAATAAATATAGTACAGGGTCCGGACCCCGATTGTGTATAATAAAAGGTGTCAAGAAGATAAATAATAAAGATGATCAAAGAGTACCTAATATTAAATGATTTCCATTTATTGCCAACAAGTGGCCATGCAGGCATTCGAAGAATGACCAATAGCTTAAAGCGTTACTACTATTGCACAGGCATGGATAGTGACATTATAAAATTTGTTAAAAATTGTGAAAAATGCCAAAAACAAAAGTTCCATAGAAAATATTAAGCAGCCACTATGTATAACTAGTACTTCAACAACTGCACTTGACAAAATATTTTTGGATTTAGTGGGTCCGTTAACTAAGGATACAAATGGATACTGTTACATACTAACATTACAGTGTGAACTTACTAAGTATGTAGAAGCATACCCACTCCTAAATAAGGAAACGGATACGGTAGCGCGATCATTTGTCGATAATTTTATATTACGTTATGGCATTCCTACTGAAATCGCAACAGATAGGGGAACCGAATTCCTTTCGTCAACCATGCAAGAAGTATGTAAAATTTTAAAAATTAACCAACTGAAATCAACTGCTTATCACCATGAAAGCCTTGGTTCCTTAGAAAATTCGCATAAATCATTAGGATTATTTTTAAGACTTTTAATTTAATGAGAAATTAATCAATAAAATCAGATCATTTAAAGACACAGCAGGTAATAAGAAACCATTATTGTCAGCAAACACTATTCCTAATAAGGATCTTCATCTTCCCAACATTAAAATAATATTACTAGCAAGTAAGCAAAAATTGTAAGATCAGATAACAAAGATCATTTATTTGTAAACATAACATTGTACTTGCAGATATAATTGCAATATTTACATTTGAATTATATAACCTTTAGATTAATTAGTATAAAAAAAAAGGGGAAAGGTGTAGTGTAGGTCCATACCAATTACACGACGTCACTCAATGACCTACTTAGAGATAAGAAAAATAGAATTATATTTTATTAAATGTCAAACATATCGGATTACTTACGGAGAATCTTCAGATAAGAAAATAGATAATCATTTTATGTTAAAACAATAAGCATATCGAGTTACACAGATAAGGAATTAATAAATTCAATTAGAGGTAAAATTCTTGTATAAAAAGCATGGTTTTTCATCAATAAATATTCAGTACAGAACCAACTACAGTCGTGTTAATTACTCCTCCAACCAACATCATTTCACGATGGAAAACCGTCAGCTCGTCCATCTTAAATGGTGGTATAACTAAAGCTTAACAGTTTTCTCATAAAACTTAATGTATTTAAACTAAAGTTAAATTAATTAATTAATCTTATAAATAAGGTTGGTACAAGTAATTAATTAAAAGTTATGACATAGACACACAGTGAGTATAAATAATCTGCTTATACAGAAGTCCGAAGAATATAATCAGTCCGTGTCTGACCTTTGTGGACTACGAAAAGACCTTTGACTCCGTCGAAACCTGGGCTGTTCTGGAATCCTTACAGCCAGTTACAGCGATGTCAAGTAGACTGTTGATATGAACTCTTTGATTCGTAAGAAGTTTCTGTTTAGTTGTTTGACAACTGATGTTGTCAAAATGGAGATAATATCTTTATCTTTTCAATTCGAATGTGTACGTTAATTCTTTAGTTAAATAAAGCATAATATTTCTCCAGTCTTCGTATCTTAGTATGTAACAATTTATTTAACTAAAAGTTTCTTTCTATACGCGTACCTACAAATCGCATCAACATGCCCGACACAGAGGCGAAGTCTCCTCCGTCGAACTTGGCACGTTATCTCCGACCAGACCGGTTCGACACAGAACCATCAACAATGAGTGCGGACTTAAAGTGGGAGCACTGGCGCAAGTCTTTCGAAAGCTTCTTACAAATAGAAGCGGCTTCTGCTACAGACGAGACAAAACTTCTATTACTAATAAATCACGTAGCACCTACTATATACAATATCATCCGTGACTGTACTCAATACTCTGTCGCTATAACCCGTCTTAACACCACCTTCGAGAAGAGGAGAAATGTGATCCTAGCACGTCATCTCCTAGTGACCCGCAAACAACAACTTGGTGAGACTATAGCTGAATATTCTAGAGCTCTTGCCACTCTCGCTCACGACTGCGATTACAAACAAGTAACAGCCGACGAGCATCAGAGCCAGTCTATTCGAGGAGCGCTAATTTCCGGCATTTCCAACCAGAGAATACGTGAACGTTTGCTCGAAAATTCAGATAAGTCGCTTGAAGACACTTTGAAGGTCGCTCTATCCCTAGAAACGGCAGAAAACTCGTGTCAAACTATTCAATCTCCGACAAGTCACAACGTAACATCCCTCAATGCTGTAGCAGACGATTCTCAAGTTCCTCACAACGCTGCTGCTGCCAACACCAACAGACCTCGTCGACGCTGCTTCTTCTGTGGAGGAAATATACATCAGCGGTCGAGCTGCCCAGCGCGCAACGCTGAGTGCCAACTTTGCTCACGAAAGGGCCACTACGCTAGTGTCTGCCGCAGCTCCGGGAAACTACGCCACAATGCTGCCATGATCGCTAAAGATGAGCCACAAGGCACGGCGACCACATCATCTTACCCAGAAGAAGCATGCGCTGCTGCTCCATCTAGCTTACGTAAGGCAACCACACCCATTACAATTAATGATCACAAAGTCGACGCTTTAATTGACACAGGGAGCTCTATAAGCTTTATAGACGGAGACCTAGCACAAACAATGAAACTTAAGATGAGAACATGCTATCAGACGATAACCCTTGCCTCAGCGAGCAATGTATCACACGTAAATGGAGTATGCCATGCTACTATAAGAATCAATGAACATACCTACAAGCAACAACCTTTGTTCGTCATCAACAATCTTTGCGCCGACGTTATAGTAGGCCACGACATCTTGAAAACACATTCTTGTTTGGAATTGCAGTTTGGTGGAGATAAAGAGGCGCTGCGGATCTGCAACGTACTTCAAGCGTCCGTACCTCCTGCGTCTGTCTTCACCAATCTGTCATCATGCATCAAACCCATCGCCATACCATCGAGACGCCATTCAGAAGAAGATCAACAATTTATCGCCAACGAGATATCTAGTCTTTTGGAAAACAAAATTATTGAGCCTAGCGTGTCTCCGTGGAGGGCACAAGTACTAATAGCTGGAGGAGGCAACCACAGGAAAAGAATGGTAATCGATTACTCTCGGACAATTAATCGGTACACTGAACTAGATGCCTACCCTATTCCTAATATCGACTCCATTGTAACACGCGTAGCTAAATATAACTATTTTAGCCAAATCGATCTTAAAAGTGCCTATCATCAGGTGCCGATTCCAGGAAACGAAAAGATCTACACCGCCTTCGAAGCCTGTGGGAATTTATACCAATTTACACGTATTCCATTTGGTGTTACAAACGGTGTAGCTGCTTTCCAAAGAACCCTTCACTATGTTATTAACACAGAAAAACTGAAAGGCACTTACGCGTATTTAGACGACGTGACCGTCTGTGGAAAAGACAAAGCGGAGCATGATGAAAATCTACACAAATTTATGGAAGCCGCGAAAAAGTATAACCTTACGTTGAATTTGAACAAGTGCGTATTTGAAACGGACTCAATTAACCTCCTAGGCTATTCGATACACGGTAACTCAATTAAACCAGATAAAACACGCCTAGAGCCACTCGTCAACCTTCCTGTTCCTTCTGATCCAGCTTCGTTAAAAAGAACCCTCGGTTTATTCGCCCATTACTCAAAATGGATTCACAACTTCTCCGCCAAAGTAAAGCCATTAGCAGAATCAAAACTACCCCTCTCGCCTGAAGCGATTGAGTGCTTCTCCAAACTGAAAACTGAAATTACGAAATCCGCTTTGGCAAGTATCGATTCTAGGTCCGATAATAAGGAGATATTCACAGTCGAGACCGACGCATCAGACTATGCAATCGCTGCAACACTATCTCAGAAAGGTCGTCCAGTAGCATTTTTTACGCGGATGCTCAATGAATCTGAACGCAGACAACCCTCTATAGAAAAGGAAGCCTGTGCCATTGTAGATGCCTTGCGCAAGTGGAGGCACTATTTACTCGGAAGACATTTTATACTCGTCACTGACCAACGCTCAGTATCGTTCATGTTTGATCAATCGCATGCTAGCAAGATAAAAAACGAAAAAATTGAAAGATGGAGACTCGAGCTATCTTGTTTCAAATACGATATCAGATATAGACCTGGAAAAGAAAATTTAGCCGCAGATGCACTTTCGAGAGTTTGTGCTGTGGTTAACGAATCTTCCATCAGCAAACTCATTCAACTGCATAAATCACTATGCCACCCCGGCATCTCTCGTATGGTTCACTGGGTACGTTCAAAGAATTTACCATACTCAGTTGAAGAAGTTAAGAGAATGACCGCTGCATGCCCCACCTGCGCTGAAATTAAGCCCAAGTATGCTAAGAACGAAGGACTACTAATAAAAGCAACCACTCCTTTTGAAAGGCTAAACGTAGACTTCAAAGGCCCCTTACCATCCAAGACTAATAATAAATACATCTTAACGATTATAGATGAATATAGTAGATTTCCGTTTGCTTTTGCTTGCAAGGATATGACTTCCGAAACGGTGATAAAATGTTTCCAAAAATTATTTTTGCTGTTTGGCACCCCAGCGTTCATTCACTCAGATAGAGGATCTTCGTTCTTATCAGAAGAGATGAAGAGTTTTTTGACGAGACTGGGAATTGCCAGCAGCCGGACGGCACCCTATAACCCACAAGGGAACGGTCTCGTAGAACGTTTAAATGGAACCCTCTGGAAAACCATCCAGCTACACCTGCGGTCTAACAATCTAGACGGCGACGATTGGGAAAAAGCCTTGCCTACAGCTCTCCATGCTATCCGATCTCTCCTTTCAACTGGGATAAACACGACGCCTCATGAGAGAATGTTTAAACATCCCCGACGATCATGCAACGGTGCATCCATGCCGTCGTGGCTGATGACACCCGGCCCTGTTTATATGAAGAGGTTCGTCAAAAAATCCAAATACGAACCCAATGTTGAAGAAGTCGAACTGCTCCAGAGCAACCCTGATTACTCCTATGTGAGACTACCCGACGGCAGGGAGACCACAGTCTCTAACAGACGATTAGCGCCAGTTCCGAGAGCCGAAGACGATGACGAGTACCTGACTGCCGAAGACGATGACGAGTACCTGACTGAGGATGAGCACGAGATACAACAGCCTCCACAGTCAGAGGATGACCCGTCTCCAAACGAGGATCCACCTGTTGTGCAACGGGTGGAAAATGTTGAAGAGATACGCCGCTCTCAACGAGAACGAAGAGCGCCAGCCTACCTGCAAGATTACGTTTCATTCACAGACAGGGGGTGAATGATATGAACTCTTTGATTCGTAAGAAGTTTCTGTTTAGTTGTTTGACAACTGATGTTGTCAAAATGGAGATCATATCTTTATCTTTTCAATTCGAATGTGTACGTTAATTCTTTAGTTAAATAAAGCATAATATTTCTCCAGTCTTCGTATCTTAGTATGTAACAACTGTCGTTATATCGAGGTGTTGTGATGTCTCTACGAGGTCGCCAACATGTGTGTCCAAGTACAGGGCCAGCAGTCTAAACCCATCCAACTGCGCAGAGGAGTGAGACTGGGGGATGTTATATCAGTGCGTCCTACCCGTCATGACCTACGTAGCTGAGACGAGGCTACTCACGGTAGGGCTGGTCCACCAGCTCAAAGTCGCTCAGCGAGCTATGGAAAGTGCTATGCTCGGAGTTTCTCTGAAGGATAGGATTCGTAACCACAAAGATATATTTCTGTGTTCGTTATGAATACATCCGACAGAGAACCAAAGTTATCCACATAGCCAAAAGAATTAGCAAGCTGAAGTGGCAGTGGGCCGGCCATGTCTTGCGAAGAACCGACAACCGATGGGGTAAACGTGTTCTTAAGTGGAGACCCCGACTAGGCAAACTTGTGTAGGACGCTCTCCAGCCAGGTGGGATGACGACCTGCGAAAGACTGCAGGCAGATGCTGATGCGGCAAGTTGAAGACGGGGCGCTCATTAGGGGAGGCCCATTTCCAGCTTTGGACTAATATACCTAGGTTGATGATGATGACTGTCCAGAAATCAGGTTGGTTATTTGCGTTATATCTACACCTGTTCAGAAACCATTTTGGTTATTTACGTCTATTTCTGTTTAAATACCTACGTTTATTTCATAAGGGTTAAAAAATAAGTTAATATTAGACAAAGCCAAATAAAATAAATTATTAAATAATTAGTCAAATTTTAATCAAAATTATTATCGAATAGGAAATAAAGTGTTAACTATATTACAGAAGCCTTAAATCACAAAGAAAATTACAATAAAATAATAGAAACAAATTAGAACTAGCATTTACAATTGAAACAATTGAGCTAACTGCAGACTGTTGCAAACAATCTACAGGTAGCTCAACTGATCCATATCAATACCAGTCGGAAGCGTCCCCAAGACGCGGGAAGTGTTAACTGATTCTGTTCGCTATTTATGTTTATTAAGCGTTTACACACTCACCCGAAACTTTATTAATTTTTTGTCAGCGGACATAGGTCTTTGGGCGGGCTTCGTTAGAAGTACGTTAATGTTGAGGGACCCTACAGGTGGGAGCGTTCACAGGTCGGGTTAACTACAGTTCGAACGCAAAACCAGCAATGTACTGTGAAAATGCAACCAGGGGTGCCTTGGGTCCGCCCCCCATAAATAAAATCCTCTTCCTACGACGTCCTCTTTGCTCGAGTAACTTGTTTAGGTACTTACTGTCATAGGTTATACTTAGATAGTAGATGCGGTCTATGTATCAATCAAGCGTATGTATTGTCTATTCTTTTGCGACCGCCAGTTGATCGCCTGACTGTTTGTAAATAATCGTTATATTTATTAGCAATGAACAAAATAATGCTTGTTCTCTCGCTGGTGATGGCGGTGTTCACGACGGGCACCATCACCATTGCCATCATCCAGATCATAGAGGCGGCCGAGGCAAGCGGCAAGGAGGACGAGCTCGAGTAGCGCGCGCCGCCACCAGCTCTCCCTACCCTACTGTGGCGAGGCGCCGCCCCCGGGACTCTATTGAACCTGCATCTCGTCCATCCCCACATCGGGTTTAGCATAGGTAACCTATGGATAAGTGTGTTCGCGGTAGGTACCTACCTTACCTACCGGTGAACATTCCAGCTTCGGTAGTACAAATAACAAACAAAGTAAGCATAACGTAAACATTTTATTTAAATATTAACCTGAAATTGAAATCATTATAATACATTTCGGAAATTCATTACAATAACTCGTCGGCCGCGGTCCAAATATACAGATACCGAGTCTAACTATACATGACTATCTCCTCCCAACACACCGAATATTACTTTACAAGGCGCTTCGGTCACACACGCGGCGAGCCGGTGGCGCGGCGCAGCCTCCACAGCGGCGCCTGCCGCATGCCGCCCCGTGCTAACGTGTATGTTGCAGGTAGGTCCATAGGTACGCTGCGCTCAGAGCGCTTGATAAAAAACAACCGCTACAAATAAATTATAATAAACAATCCAATTAAATACAATTTCATAAACCTAAATAAACATGATTCAATCAAAATAATTTTAGCTCGAATAAAATAAATTTACTAACACCCACAATAAATTGAAATACGATAAACGAAATTAAAAATAAGATGGAATACGTCAAGAATCTATAGCTATGAGCAAAATCATTACATTCAAAAGTCAATATCACAACTAAATTCTGGATATTATAAAAAAATATTCTTTAAAAATTTCATTTTATTAGTTTTCAATAAATATGACGCACACTTGTGGCACACCATCGTGAAATCTAATGCAATATATTTCTAACAACAAACTGAGAACTATGTGATTGTTATAAGATCTAGGAAGACGATAACGTTTGTATAATTGTATAATATGATCCGTTATCCTAGTAGCGACCTTCAACGTTGTAGTTTCTAATATTTCAATAAAGCACTGTTATTTAGAATGTATTTATTATTGGCTATAGTGTAGTTTAGTCGGCATCTAGTCGACACGATGCTCCAAGTCAACAATTTTAAAACTAGGAGACAAAACTTGACTTGGCATTTATTCTCCTATTTTGCTCCCTTTCTGACTCTATAAACCAAAAACATTCGTCGTAATTTCAGTTATGTTCAGTTTGGTTCCCCATTCCGTGTGTCTCGTGCCGGCGCTACGCCCGTACAGACGCAAACAACTCCCGACTCGAGAAGTGAACAATGAGAGACCTAATGGTGCAACCACACCGAAGTTCCAGTTGTACACCAACTTTTGCAAGAAACAGTTATATTGGAAAACGAATAAAGACTCCAAGAAAATTACCAAACAAAAGTAAACATGTTCCACTACGAAGAGTAGCTTCAGTATGCACCTAAACAATAAGTTAAAATCGTAACAGTAGTTAGGTATAAAGGCTACAGTGGGTAACAAGTCCTGGGGGCTGGTGCGCCGGCGCAGCTGAGCGTTGGATTACCCCGGGTCCGGCCGGCCACAGCCCGGTGCTGCAGGCTGGCTAGTTATATTCCCGAGCGCCGGTAGGCCGGCACCGGCTCTGGATCTGGGATGTCGCCGTCGGACGGCTCGTAGCCCTGAAAACACAAATTACCAAGTTTACAAGCTGCATGAGTATTCGGGGGGTGAATGTATTATAAATAGTTTTAAGCCGGTTGTCATTGCAATGTCATTTAACTAGGTGCACCACTCTTTGAATACTTTATCTACTGTCTCTATCTCTCCCTTACTAACTGTAGGTACCTACTGTGCCTTTTCATTTTAGGTAGAACTAGGTCGGGGTGAAGATTAACACTGCACGAACAACATTCACAAGATGGATTCTACAGTTACCTGCTAGTGTCCGTTGGGTATTACATCAGGCTCCTGGTTGCGTGAAAATACAATACATGGTGATTAGTAGGTAGGTACCTCCGAGGGGGTGGAGTGCGGGGAGCGGTCCGGGGAGGAGAGGGGGGAGAGCGGGATCAACACGTGGACCGGCTTATCCTGCACCACAGGCGAAGGGTCAGTATGGGTTGCTACCACACGAGGGTGCGGTTCAAATGTAGCAGAGCGAAGTGGAATCGACCAATCGATTCGCAATCGCTCATGCTGGTCGGGAGGTTGGCTGATGCGATCTGCTCCGTGTCAGATGTGCCGCGTGGAAACATAGCCACGTCAAGTCGAGGAGCGTGCTACCGGCCCTGGTTCGATAGATTCTATTGTAAGGGGAGCCGCGAGTTGCACCACATCTCGCCCCGCAATGTATCGCGCACATCCGCCTGACTCATCAGCACAAATTGAACTTGTAGCGAAGGGCTTTTGGTGCTTAAGGCATTCACTGGCCAGGTTCAGGAGGCCTAATTTGGCGTGTGCGTCGTATTCTCAAGGAACAGCTCCGTTTCGGCATCTCAGTAGGTAGGTATAGTATAGACTGAGTTGTTGCGTGATTGAGTGGTGTCGAACCCGACTTAGATAGTAGTTGTGTTGTGGTACCTGCGTGGAAGGCACGAAGTAAGCTGGCGCGGGGCCCAGCGCGGGCGGCGAGGGGCCCAGCACGTCGGCGGCGGGGGGCCGCGCGCGCTCCGCCGCGCCGCGGGGGTTGAACACGTCCACGTACGACTTCTTTATGTCTGGAACAGGAAACACACAAGTGTACTAACTATTATTTTGTAGAGCTATTCTCATTGTGGGGAAATGTGATGTGCGCCGTCATCTCGCACCAAAGACGACGACCTCCGTGGCGCAGCGGGCGAAGGTCCGCCTGCGACGCAGGAGGTTGCGGGTTCGAATCCCGCCTCGGAACAAATTTGTGTACGATTTGCAGAAATTTGTTCCGTTGGTCTGGGTGTTTTCTATGTATAATAAAAAATATCTATCTATGTAGTGTATTGTATTATGTATATCAGTTATCTAGTACCCATAACACAAGCACTGCTTAGCTTGGGGCTAGATAATGCTGTGTGAATTGTCCAGCATTATTTATTTATTTATTTTAAAGAGGTTGGTGCAATCTGCGTCATCGACCTGCATAAAGAAATGCGACTTTTTAAAATAGCGGAGTAGGACTATCTTGTGGTGCTTGACAGCTGCGTGTCAGCATCTCATTTTTTAAATATTTTATATGACCTGTTCTCTCAATCTGTTAAATGTTTCTCTGTGATAAAAAAGGTGTTTGAATAACTCACGTCTACCCTTCTGCATCTTGAAGATGTTAGAGACGGGCGGCGGCGCGGCGGCGGGCCCGCCCGGTGGCGGCGCGCCGGGCGGCGACGGGCTCCTGCAACGTAGCGGACACATGCACATACTCGGGGAAACGGTACAGTAGGTACGTTAAATGAAATCTGTGATATTCCAACACTAAGTTATTCTGGCAATGCGGTTCATCTCAAGTATTTTTATTCGTTGATGCCTTATGGCCTCAATCGTAGTGCTTTAATTTATTTTTATAGCAGTTGGTAACTCACGTGGCGGGCCTCGCGTGCGGCAGGTCTTGCGAGCGCGGCGGCGGCGGCGGCGCGCCGGCGGGGTCCTCCTCGGCGCCATCCGTGTTGCGCCAGCGCTTGGCATCCGCGTCCCACACGATCTACAGTACATACATCCATACACACGCCACGTCATCACACAGTATCATGTTATACGCTCGATATGAACGACACACAATCTAAATGTGTTTCCTACCCAGCGCAGCTGCGTGCCTAAACGGTGGAATGTGTTTGTTGAATAACAGACTCTATTAGCATGAGAGTGACATGCTTGCTGGTATGGCTGCATTACTTAGCTCTAGTGGAACAGCACCCAAAGGTCAGAAATGTACCTACGTACCTCGTGCTAATCGGATTGTAATGATATTTCTCGCAATGATCAAACTATTTGAATTCAGCAAGGTTTCGGCTTGGGAGAAGTCGCACGACGCTTCAGACGTTTTAGGGCACTTTTAATTGAATTTAATTGTGTACAGTTTTATCGAATTACAAACAAAACTTTTGGAGATTTTAGTTAATCTTGTTTTCGGGACTACTAAGTTATTTTTTTGTCTTGTATTGTAATCATTTGTATTTGTATTTATTTATTTAGCAACTAACACGATTAAATTAACCAATTACATTAGTTACATAGATTGAAGTTTAAATAAAATAGTATTACAATTATTGTTACTTACACGTTTAAATTAGTCAAATAAATTGAATTATTGGGAATAACATTAAATAACACATATAATTATCATGTCCCTCCTTAACATATTTGAAATTGTGTAAATTGTTTTTAGCATAAATCAGATTTTGGTAGATATTAATTCCATGGATGCACCACGAAACATTAATAATAAATAATGTTGGACGATCCACACCGCAGCATTACCGAGCCCATTAATCGGAAAGTACCTACAAGACTATGGAATCAAGGATCAAATCTTTCAATTCAATATTGCGAGAAAGTGATTTGCAAAGTATACTTGTGTAAAACTTTGCATCTTCTTATCAAGTAAAAGGAGTTGATACAATGGAAAAAGTATGTTGTTTACAACCTGTGCCATTCCTTTTTTAGGGTTCCGTACCTCAAAAGGAAAAAAGGAACCCTTATAGGATAACTTTGTGGTCCGTCTGTCAACCCCCTTTTCTCAGGAACGCGTGGAGGTATTCAGTTGAAATTTACATCAAATACTCAAGTCTGTAACCTCTTGAAGCCTCGATATAAATAAAACTTCTAAGTCACAATTTAAAGTTACAGCCGTTTACGTCCGAATATTTTGAAATTTCCAAGAGAATCACACGCACACAAAACCTATAGGGTACTTGTACTTCCCGTAGACTTAGAATCATGAAATTTGGCAAGAAGCACGGTCTTACTGCACAAATAAAGGGAAAACTAAAACCGTAAATATGTAGTTTATATACAAAACTAAAATCTTTTTTGATTCTTTCCCTGGACCAAAATATACAGGGTACCTACTTCCCGTTGACCTAGAATCATAATATTTGGCAAAAAACAAGGTCTTACAATTATACGGAACCCTTAGTGCGCGAGTACGACTCGCACTTGACGTTTTATTTAATTAATCTATAGGTATACGAGTAACCTGCCTTGTTTAACCCTTTTCTGGTTTATAATGAAATGAGTTAGTTAGGAATTGTGACGATGAGAATAATGCAATCTCAAACGTTACCTACCTGTCGGTGAACTGTAGAGCGTACCGCCACCAAGTCTATTCGTCGATTCCTTATCTAAATATCCAATACAACTTCCACTAATATTTTAAATGTGAAAGTTTGTGTGAATGCTTGTTACCACGTATCTCCGTAACTACTTAACCGATTTAGATGAAATTTGGTATGTAGATAGTTTAGGCTCTAGAATTACACATAGGCTAATATAATTATCAAAAATTTTCCTCTGAAGGGGTAAAAAGGGTGGTAAAGTTTCTATGGAAAATTATAATTCCTTGGTTCGATTGACTCAAAACTTGGTAATAAACTATAAAGAAAATAAATAAGCACTTCTTTTTTAATTATAAAAAACTACCCCTAGTGGTATGCAATAAATTTCTGAAATTTGTATGAGTTCCACGCGGGCGAACCCGCAGGGCGCAGCTTAGACATGCGCAAAACAGTACACTAGAACGTGATGCCATATTACTATTGCACTACGATAAGGTGATATCACTTTGTAATATTACCATTACGCCAAACATTACCCGTGCGCGGTGATGTCAGTGATGTCGGACACGGCTATGAATGGTTGTAATAAGTAGGGTAGGTAATATTACAATTACCAAATGCAATGCTTCCTTAATTTATTACTTTCTACATGTACCTAGCTCCTTCCCATAGAAACGATACTTATACCTACATTCGAGTATGGACAGAGTGGCTTAGTAGGTAAGTTAATGTGGTACCTACCTAGGTAATACTGTTGTTTGGTAGGTTAGGTACACATACATACCATAGGTTAGGTAGAATCAAATTAATCTTAGAATACATGGAATTTATAGGTAGTAAAGTTGATTTTCCTTCATACTTAGGCCCGTACTACCTAACCTACCTACACTAAGATGAATCTCTCTCTGGCTAGAGAGAGATTCATCTTAGTGTAGGTAGGCTAGGTAGTCAGTTTATTTTATATAAGCTAGGTAGTGTACTTAGGTATTGTGGTAAGTATTATAAGACTGAATGAGCAAGTAGGTTGGTTTTTAACCAAATATAATTATTATGTACCTACGAAGCATATCGAACAAAGCCGTGTCCGCGCAACGCAATGCATCACTCGCTCGCATTAAAATCTCCAACCAAACCGAACTCCGCGTAATGTTTGCCGAATGCAATGTAGGTAACGTGATGGTGATGAATGACTTTACTTTTGTATTTACTTTCATTCGCACGCATTACTTACACATCTATCTGCGTCTCATTCGCACGCAATACAGTGCCATATAAACTACGAAACATTCCGAACAAAGCCGGATCCGCACGATTGAGATAAGGAGATGGAAGAACGTGCATAGGCGCTGCCTATCACCAACCGAGCTCCGCGTGATGTGTGTAATGCGTAATGCTTCGGCGTCTCGAGTGATGAGTGATGTTGTATTACTTCGTCGCGTAATATTACTTTTGTGATATTACAAGCATTACTTACACATGTCTAGCGCAGCTAGTTCCTAATAACTAATTGGTATGATTACGTAACATTGAAAACAAACCAGTGAAAATGTGGACAATTAACACAAGTTATGTGTGTATGGCTGACAAGACATCGTGAATAACATGCAAGTGAATCATTATTGAATGGAATTAGTTCTGTGCGATGTGATACAATGAAAGCAGTAACTCTGATCTGATCCCACTCCTCGAGGCGCCCACAATAAAACAAAACTATCATTGAACTCTTTATTCTGATGATCATTTAGATAACTTATAGTTTTCACAAACTTCAGAAAACAATATCAAGTTTCAACAACAAATCAACTTGCTTTCAAATCAAAACAAAATGGATACCGCACACAGCACGACAAAACTAATTCCAAACTGTAACAATCCAAGTACCGTATGTCTAGGAACTTTCACCTATTTAGATCATAATGACACTTCAATCTTTTTGATACTTTATCAATAAAACTAAACTACAAACATAAAGATATAGATTCTTGAGCAAATAGCAAAGTGCTTAATTTCTTTTGGACCTGACAGGAGTCTTGGACACATATTCAAATTACATTGGTAGGTAAGTTTATCTAGGAAATAAAGTGATCACTTTGATTCAATGTTTACTTCAATCTTTTTAAGGTAAAGGCATTTTCAACGCCATCAATAGAAGTTGTGTTCTAGCTTTAGCTGACACACTACGAATTTTTTTAGAAGAAATTGAGATTGTAAGTTGTCACAGTTGAATAAGGAACTAGAGTAGTTGGAGTCCTTGAAGCAGCATCAAGTGTTCTACAACAGCGTGGGCATGGCCCTGGCACTGTGCGCCGCGTTAACACTCACGGTAGGGTTCTTGTCGTCTGGCAGGATCATCTGGTTGGGCGGGCGCAGCGACAGCTTGGTGAGGATGCCCCCGATCCAGCTGCGCCCCGCCTTGTCCGTCTTCACTTCCTTGTCCTTGGACTTGGATTCCTTGCTCTTGGGCGCGTCCTCGTCGCGCTACAATATACAAAACACATCTTTTATACTACACCTGCTCAGAAAATTACTAAGGTATTCCTTTTCTAAATATAAGGTAGAAAGTACAAGCAAGCGTACTGAAATGCGGGAGGGAAAACTCTATGGAATTTCATTTCTCACGCGTTTAGCGGGAGAGAAAGTGTATGGAAATTCATTTTTAACGTGTTATTTTTTTTTAATTTTCTCAACTATCAGCCGGTTATTTTCATAATAGTTCAAACGACAAAAAGTTTTTACTTTAAATCCGCCATTTATGATATCGGCGTCTTCCATATTCGGAACAATAATTTAAAAAAAAGAACCATGTGAAAACGCACGTACGCGTATTTAATGCTTGAGATTTTCCTGAGATTTGAGTTTACAATTTGAATTTGCTCGACTGATTTTGAATATTCTAACGATGATTTTCCTCGAAGGTGAGAACAATAATTGAAAAAAAGAACCATGTGAAAATAACACGTGCGCGTATTTATTGCTATATTTGAATTTACAATTACTCGTGATTTTAAAGATTCTAAAACACTGTGTAGGTATCACTCGGGAGAAAGTGAGATTCCTACCTCGTGTGTTTTATGGATGACTGAAATGACACACTCGATAGGAATTGGGCACTTTCTCGCCTGGGTGTACAATATACTTTTACGTATGAGTTGCCTATATCCTATATTCACTCTCTAATTCAAACCACCATGAGTTTAAGGAGGTGGAGTATTTAAAACAAACAGCTTTTAAAACTTAAGTTTTAAAAGCTGTTTGTTTTAAATTAAACCACCACTGTTTCTACACATTTAAATGTGTAGAAACTAGAAACAGTGGTGGTTTAATTTAAGCTTAAAGTATTCATCCATATCATATCCATTTCTTCCCTCCTCGGTTTGCGTGGGTAAATAAACACCTGTTTTGTTGATAATGCTAACAAGATCCATTATACAAACGAATAAATGTGACAATAGCTCTATCTGCTGCTTTCGACGACTTAACGTGTTTGAAGCAGGCAAGAAATAAGATTCTATACGGGGGAGGGAGAGGGCTTCTTTTAAATCAGAAAGCGTGCGAAGCCGCGGGCAGGAGTTAGGCAATAAACCCCGTGCTGCGCGTATAGTGCGTAGAGTGGCTAAATCCAGCGGTGGGCTCACCCAGGCTAGCCGATGATGCCTAAAGTAATGTGTAATGGAGTACGTACCTCGGCGCTCGGCGGTCGGTCGTCGTCGTAGCTGGCGTAGGGCTGCGCGCGCGCCGCGCCGCCGCCCGGCATGCTGATGGCGGGCCGCTCGGCGCCGCCGCTCTGCGAAAACACACAGTATCACGTGCAGGGTACGGCTCATAATGCCATGACAACATACACAATGTACACGACAGGTTGACTAACTTGATCGACTGATCACAGGCACATGAAGCTAACAACTATGTTTCTAGTTGTGTGGCGCCGGCGCCAGCGCAGGCGCAGTGCAGAGCGCACTCCCGTCGTGTGTAGGGCACACACTATAGGAGTGCGCTCTGCACTGTGAGGTATCGCTCTATGGTACTTATAGGCGATGGTTTACCACGTAAATCAGCTGTAATCAAGTTTCATATATATATAAAGTTCATTTTGAAAATAAGCGGGTTAACTACGAACCTAGTTTGTGTTGGAAGAACACCAGGTGTTCTTCCAAATAATTAACACTAATTTCTTTGGCACAACACGACCACCTCACTAATGTTAAGTATGGTAACCTATTTACTGGTAGGCACTGCTATAATTTATTTATCATTCTTATTTTTATACGAAAGTTTTTATAGTAAAATATATAAAGTTGTTAAAATGGTACATTTTACACCTAGGCGAGAAAGTGGTCGATTCCTACCGAGTGTGTCGTTTTGGGCCCGAGGCGCAGCCGAGGGCCTTAAAACACACGAGGTAGGAATCGCACTTTCTGCCGAGTGATAAATAGTGCTTTATACTACACCTTCGAGGAAAATAAAAAGCAGAATTAATTATTAATTGATATTTAGAAGAACTTACCGCGCCCAATGATGTTGGTAAAACCTCATTGAACGCGCCAGCCTTTGGGTTCTTTTTTCAAAATATTGTTCGGAAATCGGAGGGGGCCTAATGGACTTGGAGTAAAAACTTTTTGTCGTTTGACCGAACGAAAATAACCATAGCTACGGGCCGATCTTTTAGGAAATTAAAAAAAAATAACACGTTAGAAATGGATTTCCATACACTTTTTCCTCCCGCTAAAACACGTGAGAAATGAAATTCCATAGAGTTTTTCCTCCCGGTTTCCTAAAGGCCTGCAAAGACATACTTTCTATTCTATAAATGGAAAAGGAATAGGCAACTTTCCGAGCAGGTGTAGTATAAAGGTATATAATAATGTACAAAGCTTGCCCTATGCCTACATTAAGAACGACAACAAAGATTTGCGAAACCTCATAAAACTGTTGATATAGATAGATATTATACAACTTTAGCAGGTACCTATACTTACATCTAGTGACGCGTCTGCTCGCCTAGCGGCGAACCGGCTGTCTACCGGAGTGGGCTCACTGGACCGATCCTACGCTTCTCACATGAATCATATCGCAAGCTAGTGGTGGGTGGTGGGTGCAGGCAGACACAACCTAAACTTTATGGAAATGATGCGAGGCGCCTATTGTGAATTTGTCCTTGTTTTATCAACTAGCAATTGGTTAGCCACTGTTCTAACAGCGTGACATTTAGTGCATGTGTGCACGTAAGTTACTTCAACCTCCTCAACAGCCTGTATTGGTCCACTGCTGGACGCTGGCCTCCCCCTAACTAAAAAAACTAAACGCCTTGTTGGCTTTTATCTCATGGGGGTAATCCCCACGCTGGGCATGCGGGTTGGAGATCGCAGTTCGGAGGTAGAATTTTTCTACAGGGGGCGCTGCTGCCCGCCCCCGGTCGATATCCCTTAGTCGCCTCTTACGACGTGGGAAGAGTTGGGGTGGTGCAAATTCTAAGCCGGCACCACACAGCTATAAGTACCTCCAGGATTAGTAGAATAAGTTACCTACAGCCTACCTAGCACGGGGATTGTTGTCTAGGGTAGAATAGAGAAAAATTACGTCACATCGTCATCGAATGCGTAATATGTTTGAAACTCGTTCCTTCAACTTTAATAATATACGCAATGTATGAGAATAAGAATAAGAATCATTTATTTGCATAAAACATGAGTATGAACATGGTGCGAGCATGCAATTATGTTAAAATATAAATGACCTAAATGTTTTGCCATTACTGGCGTGCAAATAGGCAATGCGATGTCATTCTTCCCGTTTCTACCCTAGACAACTATCCCCGTGCTAGGCCTGCAGGAGTGTCGCGGTTCCAGCGTCTGTCCTGTCTGTGTCCTAATCGGGGGGAGGAAAGGTGACGGAAGAATGGGGTCGGCGAGTGTGTGGATCGGTGGGCTCGCCGGCTATGTATAGGAGGAAGAGGGGACGCCAGTCGGGCCGCGGAGGTTTTAAATGTTCCCGTGGTTCGGCAAAAAAAAAAATGGCGAGAGAGGGACACCGGAGAGGTTTTAGTGGGTATTATGTTCTTTTCAGAACGTCGAGTCGCCACATAATTCTGGTCCCCCCCAGACCAGTTTATTCGTAAACGAATTTCCTCGCCGAATAAAAAAAAAAAAAAAAAAAAAAAAAAAAGGCCTGCAGGAGTGTAATTTGAATGTGACAGTGAAGAGTGAAATTAAACTACAGCAAACAGTTAAAACATTTATTCGCAACATATATGTACATACATTGCATGTTTGTGTGACTTAGGCACGTACAGTAAAACGACAACAATAGCAACACTTACCTACGCGCTTACGTATCTAATATAAATAAGATCTTTCTGCGGGATTTCAGATAATAATCACAATAAGTAAATGGAATTATAAATCAGATCCAAAAAATTATATCACAGTTGAATTTGAAACAGATCATTCAAATCAAAACTCGTTCTACAAACGCTACGATGCTGATAAAATGCTTTACTTACATCTTAAATTGTGCGTGAATCTTTAGCACCGGTCAGTTCAGCGCATGGAAATCATTGCCTGTTTACGTAATGCACTCTGGAGTAAGAGACAGAACTCATAGCTACTAACGTTCGCCTAACATTAAATGGTAACACTTAAAGTTTTACGGGACGAAGCAACATCGAGACGCGAGAATCGAGCAACTCCCCCCGGCCGGTTCCTTTGAACATTCTCCGCAACATGGCCGCAGCCAGGGTACGTACACGATAACGTAGGCCTCCAGCCGGCGCTCTTTGGATTAAATCTAATTCTGTTGGTGTTAGTAGGGCTCGTCTATGTCGAAGGTCTTGGGTGCCGAGACAAAGTAGGCGGCGTCCGTAGGGGCGGCGCGGGGCGCGGGTGCGGCGGCGGGAGCGGCGAGCGGCGCGTCGATGTCGAACGTGCGCACCGGCTCGTCGGCGGGCGCGGGGTGGCGGCGCGCCAGCAGCTCCTCGAACCTGTTGAGGCTGCGCTCGATGGTGCGCCGGAGCTCGCGCTTGTGCGCCTCCGGGTCGAGCGGCGGCGGCGCGGAGGGGCGAGGCGGCGGGGACGTCGGCACCTCGATGGGGTACGTGCCGCCGAAGATGAGCGGCTTGTAGGGGGAGGCGCGCGCGGCGGGGGGCGCGCCTCGCGACCACGTGTCCACCGTCTCGGAGATGAGCCGCCCGCAGCCGGGGCCGCGCCCCGCGCCGTAGCGGGGGGGCTCCGGCGCGCGGGGCTCGGCGCGGGGCGGGGGCGGCGCCAGGCGGGGGCTGTGCGCGATCTGGATGTCCAAGTCGGAGAGCGGGGGCGGCGCGGGGCGGGGCGAGGAGCGCGCTGCGGGCGAGGAGCGCGCTGCGGGCGCCAGCGGCGCGGTGAAGGCGGGATCGGGCGGCGCACGCGGGGCGGGGTGCACTCGGCGCCGCAGCGAGGGGCGCAGCTCCCGCAGCTCGAGGACGCCCGGGGCGCGCGCGGGCGCAGGACCGCCGCCCTGCGCCCCACAACACCGTTAGCACACACACTGACTACACTATGTACACGAGAGATCGCGAAATGTTCGTGATCTCCTTGGACCGCAGCAAACGCTGTTCTCAACCGTCTTAAGAAAGTTTTCTGGTTTTGTAAAATGTTGAAAGTTTTCTTTTGTTTATTATAATATTGAGTTTATTTCATTTATTTCATTTATTTTAGTTAGAAAATGAATTTGAGCAGGTCTATAAGTTAGGTATGTCACCGCAAGTCGCAGAGCAGTGAAACGAAAATCGAGCGGATTTAGCCACAACAGCCATTCAGAGGTTTCAAGATAGTGATTTTTATTTTTTTTTATTTATTTATGTTTGGGAAACAAAAAGCTTTAGATCTAAAAAATTAAATACAAGACAATAGAAGAATTAAGCTAAGCAGCTTCCACATATAGATGTTCAGGGATATTGAGTTATCAGTTTAGAAGTAAAGGTCTCGCGAGCTTACCTCTCCATACGCGTAGGAGTGGTCCCCGTGCGAGGGCGGCCAGTAGTCCCCGTAGGACTGCGAGTGCGTCTCCTCGGTGCGGCTCCAGTCCTCGTACTGGTAGGGCGCGGGCTCCTGCTGAGGGTAGGCCTGCTCGCTCGGTGCCGCCAGCTTTAAGAACATTACATTTTTACAAGATTATATGAAGGTAACTTAAAGTTTACAATTTCTCACATGGAAAAATACAAAAACTTCCTCTTTATATCAGTCCGTATAAGTCAACTGCTAAACATGCAGCCCCCGCCGACGGCGTTCCTGCGCCCACTCTGAACATAGACTCCGTCCGGAGTCAGAAAGTCATCTAATCTTACTTTATCAATAACTAAATGAGTGAAGCTGTGTTACTTGTTATAAAACTTTGAACATAGGCCACTTCATATCAATAACTAAATGAGTGAAGCTGTGTTACTTGTTATAAAACTTTGAACATAGGCCACTTCATATCAATAACTAAATGAGTGAAGCTGTGTTACTTGTTATAAAACTTTGAACATAGGCCACTTCATATCAATAACTAAATGAGTGAAGCTGTGTTACTTGTTATAAAACTTTGAACACAGGCCACTTCATATCAATAACTAAATGAGTGAAGCTGCGTTACTTGTTATAAGACTTTGATTATAGGCCACTTCATATCCCGGAATAAGGCGCACGAAGTTGCGGTAACATATTATTATATTGTACATCATTTACACCGAAAGTGTCCGTTAGAGCGGCACACCGGCACACGCTCCATGTATCTGCTTCCAGAATGAGCTGTTTCGTACCCACCGTTCACATTTGTTTGCCAGTTTGTGCTTAATAGTACCTCCGTTATGTTTGTGCGTTAATTTTGTCTATTAAATAATTTCCTAATGAAATAATAATTGTTTCACATAAATGTTTTAAATCGGAGTAAAGCAGTGAAAGAGAGACCTGTTCCGTGGGTATGAACGTCTGCGATTGATCGGGATAGACCGGCTGGTCGTTGGGCGGCGCGTACGGGTCGGCCTGCGCGTGCGCCGGCGGGTAGTGCGGGGCGGAGGGGGGCGCCTCCTCCGGCTCGGCGTACGTTTGGTTGACGGGCTCGTGGTACTGCTGCGTCAGCGCCTGGGGAACGGTACGGAACATCATCAACAGTCTGTTATTGCTGCTGCACAACGGCCTCTCTTGACGAATGCCATAGCGACCTGTTTTTATTTATTTATTTATTTATTTATGTGGAAAACAAACAGCTTTTAAACTTAAATGAGTAGAAACAATGGTACAATTTAAGCCTAAGAGTTTTCACTTATAGAACGAAAAATATGCTTAAACTAAATTTAAATAATCATAAAAAGTTAAAGAAATAACAAATAATAGTTAGGAAGGAAAATATTGGTCTGAAGAGTCGTATACATACATGCCTTACATTATAAATAACAAAATAACAATATTATTTATTTATTTATTTATATTTGGGTAACAAAAAGCTTTAGATCTAAAAAAATAAATACAAGACAATAGAAGGATTAAGCTAAGCAGCTTCCACATATAGAATTAGAATAAATTATCCGAAAAGATCATACAAAAACACAAGTTGCAAAAAAATCAAAAAGATCAAGATTCTACAAATTAAAGATTAAAGAGCCATATCAACCATTCAAAAGGGAAAAAGGGAAAAGTACCTACTAGTAGTGTACCTACTAGATACCTGTAGTTAGTATTAGTAAAAATAATATGTTTCATAAATACAAATAAAACGTGTTAGGTATAAAAATAAGAATCATAAATTAATTATTAAAAAAGAATATAGCAGTGCCTACCAGTAGATAGGTTACCATATTTACCATTAGGTAGGTGGTCGTGTTGTGCCAAAGAAATTAGTGTTAATTATTTTTTTAAATGCATTAGGTCTAGGTTTAAAGAGATCGAAGTCAGCCGTGCTGTAAGTGCTATTAAAGAGGGCCGCAGTTCGAGAAATGAAGGAGTTCTTGCGATAATTTGTCGCACAGGTAGGAACCTGCAGCTTTAGGTAGTTGCGTCTCGTGGAAGTACGGGTCGGGACAATGATCTTGATCTTAGAAAGAAGGTGCGAACAGTCAAGCCTATTAAGAATAATATTATGGAGGAATGTGAGGTCAGCGGCATCTCTGCGAAGTTTCAACGTTAGCAGATGATGGCGCTTGCAGCTTTCAGTATAGTCGTAATCGGGAATATATATTTTATGTTTAAAATTAAGGTGTCTTAGAATTTTTTTTTGTACCTTATCTAAAGAGTCAATGTATTTGTTATACCGCGGATTCCATACTTGCGAAGCATAATCAAGTTTACTCCTCACTAACGAGCAGTAGAGAATTTTGAGGGATTTTGTAGTCTTAAAGTCATTGGTGATCCGCAGTATAAAACCAAGCGTCTTCATGCTGTTCTTGATTATGTGTTCAATATGCTTATTGAACAAAAGCTTAGAGTCCAGTATAACGCCTAGGTCGACCACTTGGTTCGTTCTAATAAGTGATTGATGGTTGATTCTATAATCGTATGTTAATATATTATTATGTTATTATTGCTGAGAGTTAAAAAATTGTTTGGTTACTGTGTGTTTAAATATGTTTTGCTTGGCGTGGAAAAGATCAATTTGTGAATAGCGTGTATTATATGTATGCATGGTGCGGGGCAGGTTCTTAGGTTCTTACGGTAGTTAGTCGAGCACATAGGAAAGTATAGCTTAAGATTGGTTCTACGAGAGGAGCGACGAGAGGGTATCGATAATTGCTTAGCTTAAAATCAAAATTAAATACTTTATTTATTCAACATCTACTGTAATGTATACTGTATACTATTATGTGTATCCACGACCGCGGGCCACAGTGTCACGGGCCTGTGGGAGGTGCGCGGGGATGAAGCGAACAGCACAGAGGTCCTTTATTAGTCCTGTGTTACTAGTGTAGTGTTTTCTTGTGATTTTAAAAATGCGTTAGGTATGGATATCTTATCTGAATTAAATGAATAATAATTATAAGCATTTCTACAATGTGTGGCGTTTCCGGGCAGCGAACGTAACTATCCCAGTAAAAGTAGTTGCTCTTTTGGTCCGTCCTGTGCGTTTCAATGGATCAGCAACTCCAGGACTTCTAGGTTCCAGTCCATCGAGTATTTATAAGTGAATCGTGTAATTTTCAAAGAAATACGTATTATGAGTGTTTGTTTACCTTGTCTGCCCAGCCGTAGTGGTGCGCCGGCGCCGGCGCGTGCTGCGGCGTCGCGTGCGCCGACTGGCTCTCCACCTGCGCACGCGCACACGGCACACTTTAGTACACACAACACACTATACATGCGGGTTAGGGCAACTACTGAGGAGGGAAAGAAACGACGACATATTGCATACTGGATATCTAAGAATAAATAGCCCTACTGTGCGGCATCCGAGGCTACTCAACGATAAAGATATTCGTCTCGACTACGGGGGACTCGAAAAACAAAAGTCAAGTTTCTGATTACCTATATAGTTTTCGTAGAAATTAGCCAGAGTGTGAGGCTTACGCACTATAAAAACAAAAACTTTAGATTTTGAGCAACGCGACACCTCTGTCAAACGAACTAAACGTATCTTTAGTCTTTGAACAGGAATGGATAAACTTTAATGTTTCCCCTGTAGGTGGAGCTAACGACGCTTCAGTCCGTAGAAAGTCGCAAAGATTTTCGACTCCTACGTCACTAGACCTCGTGGTGTAGTCGGTTAGCACATTCCGGTACTGACGGAAGGATGCGGGTTCAAGTCCCGTCGAAGTCAAATATTTTTGCGATATTATTTGATTTCTTAGAAAACCAACTATATTGTAACTTGCATAAGATAGCGTCGTTGGCACGAAGACGAATCAAAAACTTAGCTTTTGGTTTTTGCGGATATACGCGAAATTAGTAACTCGGGGCATTTAGGCCCCCAGTTACCAGTTATAGTCAACTAGTTATTCGCCCTATTCTCTATACATTGGTCCTTCCAGACAGATCGTACAGTACAGAGGCGTTCATTTCTGTTACGTTTCTGGTCAATTTCTACTAATACAGAACTATTTTAGAACTAGAATCTTTCGGTAAAATGAATATAGCAAGCGGTTCTATATGAAAACGTAGTTATGAGACTTGGATCTGCCCTGCGGGGGGGGGGGGGGGGGGTCGTTAGCTGATCTGGCTCGAAGGATAACAAAATGGCATTCTGGTAACCTGCAAGTTGTGCGCCAGCAGCCTGACGTCCGTGAGCCACTGGTTGTGTCGCGGCGAGCCCTCCGCGCTGTCGGCGCCCTCGTCTGCGCCCAGCGCGGCGCCCTCCGCCAGCAGGGTCGGGTCGTGGTACTTTAACCTGGGAGGAAGATATATAGATTAGTGTGCCGATATGTATCCAGAAATCAAATCAAAGGAAAATAATGATGGACTCCTAGATCACTACTAGTAGAAGTACGCGCCATGCGCCAGCAACCCAGCTCGCCAGAGCTCGGAACAGTACGTACAGACTATGCTGTGCTGTGCTGTGGGCGAATATTGTAACTACATAGTTGAAGTAATACGTGGTCTATCCGCCCGCCGGCCGGCGTCTGCGACGTTTACGCGAGCGACTAGCTTATACCTATGCTTATACTAACTGACATTGATTCTTTTTCAGCGAGTATTCGGCCCGCACTCGAACGAAATCCAAGTTTCTGATTCGTTTTCATGCAAACGCTAATCTTATGCAAGCAACATAAGAGTTGGTTTTGCACGACAACGAAATCGAAACTTCGATTTTCCTTTTCCGAGTAGGCCCCTGAATGCAGTGAATGAGCGGTGTCGCTCACTGAATGGCATAGATCGATCACCTGTCGGCGAGGTCGGCGAGCGCGCGGACGAGCGCGCGCGCGTGCGGCGCCGGGTCGCGCGTGACGGCGCGCGCCGCCGCCTCCACGTACGCCAGCGCGCGCTCGTACTGGCCCGCGTCCACCAGCCGACACGCCATCACCAGCTTGTACACCTGCGGAACGGAAACAAAGCCGTTAGTTGCGCGCAAGACACATAACGAGTCCCCTCGTCTCGGGCCCAGGACTCCGACGCGCGAGGAGACAGACACCGTGAGCGCCTCCGTAGCGAGGCGAGAACAACTCTACTTGCTCTCGCTCTGTTTCAGGGTGTCTCAGGGTGTGTATAATCACTTATCCTACTAATAATATAAAATCAAATAGTTAGTGCCGATGTGTCGATGTGAAGATGTTTGTACGAAGACAACGCAACGCCAAAATGTACCACCACTGTTTCTATATATTAAAATTTTTAAAAGCTGCTTGTTTTCCACATAAATAAATAAAAGTACTGAATGGATCGTGCTGAAATTTTGCACGCATATAGATCTGGAATAACATACAGGCTACTTTTTATTCCAAAAAAAGCATGTGAAGCCGCAGACAGAAGCTAGTGTACTAAAATAATTATTATTTATTATAAGCCGAGTTCATCCCACTGCTGGGCAAAGGCCTCCCCCCACTCTCTCCAGACATCACAAAAATAATTAATTTACAAAAAAGTTAACAGCGCCACAGATATTATAATACTATACTAGTACAGATGCCTCATCTCATAGTAAAAAATGGGACACGCTTCGGGCGAGATTTGAGCGGGCCAACTAGTTGTTGTTATAAGTTCACTAGATGGCGCAAGTCTTGGCCCGCAAGAACGAATGAAAAAGTACCACCTTCCACTACTAGATGTCGACTCATGCGATATTTTAATGACGCCATCTAGTAGTGAGTACATTTACTTGTAATTTTCTAAGAAGCGTCAAACTTAGGGTTTATTTAATTTTAGAACAGATTTGATGAAAGTTTTTCTTCGTATGTATTATTGTGTTGCCGTATCTACTTTAATGATAGGTAGTTATTTTATAATCCTACGGCAATTTCCACTTAGTTTTATAGGGTAGGTACCTACATATGGTGTGCATCATAGAATGGATTCCTGATGACCTATACAGGGTTACAGGAAAAGTCGTGCTAGATCCGTTAAGGGCGTGGAGTACCCATCATTCCTGACATATTTCACTATGAAACACCCTACCCTAAACTAAACCCTTTTCGAGATATTCGACTTTTAATTTTTTTATTGAAAATTGCCGATTTTTAGGCAATTAAATTTATTTTTGGTTGTTTTGTGTATCTTATTATTATTATTATTGCATTTTTACATGTGTAATTAGATGCTTTAGGACGTCAATCATTAAAATAGTGCATAAGTTAATTGAATAGACCGTAGTAGACAAGTGAAAGTTAAGAAATAAAAAAAAATTAGAAAGTTTATTTTTCTCTAAGGGATATCTAAAAAAAATATTATGGCAATTCTTCGGCAGATGTTTTTAAAAATATCTACGTTTCATCAGCTATCTAACGAGGTATAACAATCTAGGGTTTGTATTACATTTCGTGGAAAAAAAGTAGTTGGGACGCTCCAGGTAGCAGTTCTAACGGTCCCGCGCCTATTGTCCTTCAAGTTCAGACACACCGTGAGAGCGAGACAAGTGACGATTTATGTAGGTATGAATGAAAGAAAAAATGTGTAGAGACCGGTTAGGGCTGGGAATACAACAGGGGGTATTGTTTTGGTTGTCAGTCTGCTTTTGTGCTTCGTACATAGTAGATGTGATATCGTTTTGCTCTTTTTCTCGACTTGGCTGTGATTCTGGACTATTTCTTCTGATTTGTGACTACTATACTTGTTAACCGGACTCTGATTTGTACCTGTGATACGGAAGTGTTGAAGATGACGTCCTACACACCTGAGGAATATGCTGATATGCTTATTTGTTACGGATACTGCGATTGTGTATCTGCGCAAGCTCGCAACGAATACGTAACTCGCTACCCCGGTCGTCGAGTGCCGGATGTGGCCGTTTTTGACAGAGTTTATCGAAGACTTCGAGAATCTGGCTCTGTTTTGAGACGTAATACAGACATGGGTAGACCACGAATTGACGACGAAGAACAGGACAATGAGATAGTGCAACGCTTTCGAGCGGATCCGACTACTTCCACTAATATTGTTGCCCGTGATCTGGGACTTTCGCAATGGAGAGTGTGGTTTACAGTGCATACTGCTGGCCTATACCCATACCATTACACGCCGGTACACGTTATTGAAGAAGGAGACCCCGCGAGAAGATTGGACTTTTGCAGATTTATGCTAAATGCTGACGTAGAAGACCCAGATTTTCTAAGAAATATCTTGTGGACGGATGAGTCCAAATTTGATAAAGATGGCATAACTAACTATCACAACGCCCATTACTGGGCCCCAAAAGCACTAAGGAATCCCAATAAGAAAAGAGTGAAGGGGTCCCAACGAAGATTCAGCGTGAATGTGTGGATGGGCATTATCTCCAATCATTTGATTGGACCTTACTTTCTACCGGATAATTTAAATGGGGAAAGCTACGAAAATTTCCTGAGAGCAGACTTGAGTGATTTGCTGGATGATCTGCCACTCAACCTGATCAGGGACATGTGGTTCCAACACGATGGCTGCCCTGCCCATTTCAGGAGAAGTGTCAGAGACTGGCTGGACACAAATTATCCAAACAAATGGATAGGACGAGGTGGGCCGTTGCCATGGCCAGCAAGAAGTCCGGACCTAACCCCCATGGATTTTCATGTGTGGGGGTGCATGAAAAGTCTTGTGTACAGCGAGCCGAATCCAGTTTCGTCTGTGGAAGACCTAAGAGAAAGGATTGTGGATGCAGCAAATAAAATGAGGACCACGTTGACCACTGGAGTAGTGAAGACTGGTCTCCGTAGAAGGATGCGACAATGTATCAGAAATAGAGGCGGCCATGTTGAACATGAACTGTAGAATAAGAAAAAGTTGTGTGAAAACCTTTAATAAATGACATTTCATGCTTACCTATTGTTTTACTTTTACTTTTTAGGGCTAAGTATAAATTTTCTTCTCCACTGTCGCCTATAAAACTAATTTTTTTTCAATGCAATTGAATAAAACCCTAGATTATTATACCTCGTTAGATAGCTGATGAAACGTAGATATTTTTAAAAACATCTGCCGAAGAATTGCCATAATATTTTTTTTAGATATCCCTTAGAGAAAAATAAACTTTCTAATTTTTTTTTTATTTCTTAACTTTCACTTGTCTACTACGGTCTATTCAATTAACTTATGCACTATTTTAATGATTGACGTCCTAAAGCATCTAATTACACATGTAAAAATGCAATAATAATAATAATAAGATACACAAAACAACCAAAAATAAATTTAATTGCCTAAAAATCGGCAATTTTCAATAAAAAAATTAAAAGTCGAATATCTCGAAAAGGGTTTAGTTTAGGGTAGGGTGTTTCATAGTGAAATATGTCAGGAATGATGGGTACTCCACGCCCTTAACGGATCTAGCACGACTTTTCCTGTAACCCTGTATATTTATGTGCTGATGACTGAACCTGTGATCTTATATCGCTAAAAGGATTTTTAGAGGTATAGGGAAAAGGGTACGAAGAAAGTCAAAATAAAACCAAATAAGTATTTGTTGTATTATAAACTGAAACCTATATCATATCATCTTTTAAAACTATCATGTGGTTCATCATCATGTTCAATAATTATCACTAAAGTCATTTACTGTGGGATATATACTACAAGCGACCCGCCCCGGCTTCGCACGTAAATATACTACAGAATCGCCCCCCCCCCCCGGCCGGTACCGTCGCAACCGCTATGTCCCTGCATTTTAAATCTGTAAATTCTTCGAAAATATTCATTTAAATTACATGCTGTAAAGAGCCATATTGATCTTTAATAAATTCATAATGTATATAAGGTACTTAATTGGATAAGGATTAATTCTGTATTGCTTGAAATCGCTTCGTAAATAAACCTTTATTTCTCGGAAAAAGTAAAGGATAAAAAATGGTTATTGTGGGTTATCCCTAAGAGATAGACATATACCATCCTTGACTTTTTTCTAGACCTTTTTAAGGTGTACAATACTGTAGTACATTATTTTGATCTATCTCATAGGGTTCAGCCAGCGTTTGCAAAGTAAGCGCAAAAAAATATGTTTACTAACGACATCACATTAGAAACCTCTAAAACTATCAGTGTTTCTCTTCTATATTATGTATATATTGTACATATAAACCTGCCTCTGAATTACTCTATCTTATAAAAAAACCGCATCAGAATCCGTTTCGTAGTTTTAAAGATCTATGCATACATAGGGGCAGACAGACAGACAGGAAGCGACTTTGTTTTATGCTATGTAGTGATGATTTAAGTTTTGTGCTCTATAATCAATATTTCGGCCCAGCTTCATGCGCCCTGATCACGGAATACTGAAGACACTGCAGGTGAGTATTTATTGGCAGACAGGTATCAATCAACAAAAAAAATCATCATGAATCATGGTAAATATCCCGTCGTAAATGACTTTAGTGATAATTATTATATTATCTACTTACGATGAGCTTTAATCAAAAGGTACAAGAGTTATATCAATTTCATTGTGCTCAGATATACATAGACGTGTGTGGCTAGGTACATTAGGTTTAGGTTGTCTACAGCATTAGTCTGTCTGCACCTGCTCGGTAGGTACTGGTACTCATGGTTATGCAGGATGATCAAGACCGGTTTATATGCAATTGCATATTCGCATATGCATTTGCATATTTAGCCCATTTTTATAGATAGTTGCTTATTTTACCTGTAATCTTGTCATGCATGATACATATTTTCGTTAGGTATACTCGTTAGGTATACTGTACATCAACGAACTATGTGCAATCCAGCTAGAGCACGGGAATGTTTTCATGTTTGCAGATAACACCGTAGTACTTTTTAACGAATCCTCATGGATCAAATTTAAAGTTACCATTGAGAGGGGTCTATCTAGCTATCATCGCATGGCTTGAGGAAAAATCTGCTGTTCCTCAATAAGTCGAAAAACAAATTTCTGTGTTTCAAAAAAACTAAGACTGGCTCTTTTCCCCCACTATAATCGTCTTGCTCCGACTCTTTACAATAAAAATAGCTTTAAATAAAAAATCAAATCCCTAACTAAACAAAAGTTAAAACAATGTGTCATGGACTGGCTCAATAGTTATGACTAAGATGGTGTAGAACAACTGTTTTTGAAAATAACTTTGACCATGTAAAATTAATATATGAGACTATCTTAGTACCCATCCATTTATAATATAATTATATACACAATCACATTTTAGACCAATTTATACACAAATGTCTCTAACATTAATACTTAAAACTAACCTATATTACTAAATTACTTTGTATTTTTTTTCTCATCTAATTTCTTGTACACGCCATACTCCTACTAACATTATGTATAAGAATATGAAAGAATTATTTATTAGTTGTAAACAAAACCTAGTCTAAAGCGAATGCTTAGCACTCACAGACTGGTACTCAAGTTATTACCAACCAACTAAGTAATAGCTAAGTATAGTACATAAGCCTACCTACCTACTCATTATAATAATAGTTAAGTAATATTAAAATAAATATGTCAAGTACAGTACGGAAGCTGTTCGCCTGTAACACCACAGCTATATTGTAGCTACTACAGGAGATAGTGATCCAACTCTAATGTATATTTTCGAAGTAAACTTTTTGTTTATTTTTGTAATTATTGTTCGTACATCCAGTAGGTATATTATATTTACATGTTCTGAAGGATTCTCAATTTTGATGCGGATTGCAATGTTTTTTTACGATTTTTACAATAATCATGAATTTTTACTTCGAATAATTTCTTAATCAAATAATCAAAGTGATTCAGATCGTGGTAATCACCGGAGAAGTTTATTTCTTTCTTGATCCTATTCATTAAATCAGCCACTAAATTAATTTTGTACAACTCATCTATGTGTTCGCTGAAACAATCTAACACCCTATTAACTAATTGATTCAAATAATTGGTCGGAGATTTGAGAGTGGGTGTTACTATATTTGAGTATGTTTTATTAATCAACAATAATTGTTTTTTATCAGTTAAATCAACCTCATTATTCAATAAAATTTTCTTACAATCAGAACAATCAAATTTATCAATACATGATTTACCCAACCACCCAGCAAAATACACAACAGAACAAGTTTCCAATGTAATTTCTTGGGAGCAATCATGGATTGTTCCCAAGAAATTATCCATTGGTGATATGACAAAAGAACTTGGCAGAGCCCCTGATAATCTGCCGGGATCATCATCTGTAAATTCTTGTGTAAATACAGATGCAGATGTTGGATTCGGGCTGAAATTTTGTGTATTCTGTTGGGTAGATACAAAAATTGCTTGATCAGATTCACAATTCGTCTGATCGAATTTCATTAAATTATTTAGTAAATTTGATCGAAACATTGATCTTAATGATTTCGATGTAGGGTTTTTATTACACCCTCCTTTGATTCGGTAAATACCAAATAAGTTTTCTATAACATCTTGATTCAATCTACATGTCATTATAAATTTGATGGAGCCTGATTCGATTTCTTCAGCGGCGAGTTGATTAATTGCATTAATCGTTTGAATCATCCCATCAAAACTTGGAGGGCGGGTCATTCTCATTTCGTTATTTTTATTATATGAAATCTTTTTTAAATTAGTAAAAATTTCTTTGCCCTTAACTAACATTTTATTTACTAAAGTATTTGGATTCGAAGTGATTGCGCATCTATATGGGTTATGATCAAACTTATTTTTAGAATTAAGACAATCAAATAGGTCATTGCACGATTGTACAAAATTAGCTGTATGATTTGCTGTGTTACTTATTAACTCGCCGCTTTCTATAGCTGTTTTGATTACTCCTGCTACAGAATTACTTAAAACCTGGGTGGCTAATTTAACTTTCATTTTTTGAAAATTGTTAGGATTTATATGCATTGGCGTCAGTTTTTGTAATGCTTTACTTTTATTTTTCTTATCTATTTCATAAACTCTGATTATATCTTGAAATGAAATTCGGTTACCATTTAAATCAAAATCATTATTAATTAAATTATTCCTGATATTTTTAATTAAATGAGGGGCGTCAAATATGGAAAAATTTGTATGCCCATTTATAAAATAAAAGGGATAATCAACACATGCACCTAAACTTTTAATCACCTTGACATTTGTAGTCGCCTGATCACATACAGTAACTTTGGGTAATAATCCGTTATCAAATAGTTTGTTGATCACAGATTCAACAATTACTTTTAATTTTTCAGAATCAACAGTTTTCCCCGATAAAAAATAAGCAATCGGAATTTTCCAATTTACATATATACCTCTTGCAATAAATACTAAAGCGTATTTTGCTTCTTTATAACTTCGATCACCATCACCAAAATCTTCATATCCTTCTATTAAATCATATTTATTGTTATATTCCAAATCAACCATTATACTCATTTCATCAAAACATACAGCACAAGACCTCTCCTTAATTGATTTAGCTGCAAATTTATTTTTAATGTTTTCAAATATTTCATTATTGAGTCCTGGCAGACAATTCGTTTCCTGAAGCCAACGTTGTAATGTTGATGGAGCTGCTAGTACTATCCCTGAATTGATCATAAATTTATAAGCAGCAGGTGATTTATAATACAAGGACATGCAAAATTTTCTTTCCTGTATTGACCATTTTTTTTTAGATTTTCTTAATTGCATTTTTGTTATTATTTTACTAGATGTACTTCGAAACTTGTGTTTGGATATATCAATCAGATTTTTTCCCCTAACCATATTCTTTAATTTTATATTTTTACTTTTTTCTCGTCTCAATTTTTTATTAGAATCAGCCAATTTTATCTTTAATTCCTGGCACTTAGGCGAATCTTCCAGTTTTCTGCGCTTCTGTGTGCAGCTGTAGTATGTATATTTTTCATCTCCGTGTTCATCTTCTGTACTTATTTCATCAACATATAATTTTCTTTTATTGACGTATATTTTTCTTGGTGTCAATACTTTCAACTCTGGCGAACCTAAAAATAATTTAAGTATAATTATATAAATATTTCATTTAGAAAAATATGTCCATCGTAAAAGAAACAAGATTTCTTTTACCTACTGACTACAAACTTGGAGAGACAGTGGTTGGAATATAAAACAAGATCCGTCAAGTGCGAGTGTGACTCGGCGGCTAAGGGTTTCCAACTTTTACCAATTAATCAAAAACTATAGGCACCAGTAAGAGCCTTCACTATCTGATGAATAGAGATAGGATTATATGCAATTGTATATTCACAAATTTATTTGCAGATTCAACCCATTTTTATCAGTTATTGTATATTGGGCCTAAAATCTTCTGATGATGCATATTTTCACTTTATTTGCAATATTTCTGGATACGTTATTTATATTATAACAAATTTTATATTGTGTGTAAAATATATAGTTGAGTTTAATCTATATATATAAAAGAAAGTCGTGTTAGTTACACTATTTATAACTCAAGAACGGCTGAACCGATTTGGCTGAAAATTGGTGGGGAGGCAGCTTAGAACCAGGAGACGGACATAGGCTATGTTTTATCCCGGAATTACCACGGGAACGGGAACTACGCAGGCGAAGCCGCGGGCAGCAGCTAGTTTGAAATATATGTCACGGGACTCGAACTGTAACACTCAAGCCATTTTCTAGGTACAATATTTGTAAACAGCTCACAACGCAAAAATTCAAAATTATTCTATGGCGTCGAATTTGAATTATTATTTTCAACAATGCATTTGTTGGATTGAGCTAAAATCGACAAGTAATGCAAATATAATAATAAAACAACTAGGTACCAGTCGAAGCATTCTCTTGAGGACAGAGATCTTGATCTTCAGGAGCCCGATAATGTACTGGTATGGCCACTCTTCGGAGAACTTTTCTATGTCCAGTCTCACGTATGTATTTTTCTTCAAAGTGGTCGATACATAAATATCTACACCGCAAATTTGCTCTGGGCAAATGAGCAATTGTCATATTACCTAAAACCATAAAAAGACAGTTAGTTACTTTTAAAATATTAACTACTTACTAATACCACTTAGACTGGAAAGTGAATCATTATAATATTATTAAGGTACGGTTTAGTTATTATTTCCTATACTAAAATTTGATACATTAGTATGAAACTTCTAAATAGGTACATTACATAGGTACACTATTTATTTAGTTATTTTCTGAAGATTATTATTTAACAATAGTATAGGTCAGTAGGAACCGGAAATTCCCGGTTCATTTTGTTCCATATTGCTCAACTCAAATTATTAACTGCCCAATTGAGCACTTTCTGGTGGCTGTTTGTATTTGTGATAGGTTTTATAAACATAATTATTTCAGAAGAAATAAATAATTGAAATAACATCTTCTGTCAAAATGGCACAAAGTGTCAAAATTGACAATCAATGTCAAAAATAAAAACTAACGTCAATAAAACGTCAACTGCGAGTCGGACTCGCGCACTAAGGGTAAGTATTGTAAGACCTTGTTTCTTGCCAATTGTAATATTTGACATTGACCGTCATTTCTTACTGCCACTTTTGATGTCGAAATAAGCTTTAAATTTTGACATTAGCTGTTATATTTTACATTAGCTGTAATTTTTGACATTGAGTGTCATATCTGACATTTTCGACATAGGCGATCATTTTTGACATTTGCTGTCATTATTGGCATTAGCTGTCTTTATGAACGTGATTGAGATTTAATTATCTTAATTGTGGATCAGTTGAGCTACGTGTAGATTGTTTGCAACAGTCTCCAGTTAGCTCAATTGTTTCAATTGTAAATCTTCTTCTTCTATTTCATAATTCTTCTTCTAATTTATTTATATTATTTGATTGTAATTTTCTTTGTCAATGTCGATGCTAATTACTAGAGACCGGATTATATGCAACATAAAAAGCCCGAAATATGCATGCAAATATGCATGAAAAATGCTAGGAATATGCATGAAAACTAATGAAATGTGTCAAAATATGCAACATAGAATAGTAAAAATAGTAGACTTTAATTCAAAATAATATACAATTAGTAAGATATCGTCAATAAAATAACGATTATTGTAGTTGTAGTCATGTAGACGCTTACAATCAGGTAGTGTTAAATCTTCTAAGTACGGCGGCATAACTCAGCGTGTCTCTGGCTTAGTCATGAGAGGCCGTTTTCGGACGAATTTTATGACTTCGACTTTTTAATACATTTTAATTAAAAACCGAGTATCAAAATTTCAGTGTCAAATCAAAATGAAAAAATATACCTGCTTTCATCAATTCAAAATGAAAAGGCAATTAAACTTCATACGAAATTTTAGTTTTCGTTCACTTAGAGTACCAAAGACGATCGCGTCAACTTTTAGTAAAAGAGCATAGACGACGTAAGATTTAATTTGTTAATTTCATTTACTAGTTACCCAGAAATATTGCAATATAGTAAAAATAATATGCATCATCACAAGATGAAAAAGGGCTAAATATACAAATGCATATGCAAATATGCAATTGCATATAATCCGGTCTCTACTAATTATCTATCTTTTTATTTTTAAAATTGAAACTCAACCTCCATGAATTTTAATCCTATGTCAACCCATGAAGCAGAGGCAAAGATAAAAGAAAGAAAGACATAACCTGTCATTGTCTGTCATATCCATTTTTATAAATTTACTCATTTAAAGGTAGGTACTAGGTACCTTGTTGATTTTTTCAGTTGAGCAACTTGCGTTGAGCCATGGGGAACGAATTAAGTTTGTTATGGAAGCGACCCATACGCCAATTTCCTCAACTGAGTTGCACGAAAGGAAACTCACCTTTTAGGAAAATATGAATTGGGGAACACTCAATTCAAAAAGTATACCATTCAATGCCCAAAAGTATAAAACATAAATAGGTAGGTATAGGTCGCGTCACGTAAAAAGAACGCTGGAAGAAAGTAGAAGGGGTGTGTTCGCGTATGGGTACACTCGCGCACGATAGTACTATGCCAATTTGCTAAGCCTATTTTTAACTAATATTTCGTTCGCGGCTTGGTATTGGTTATTAAAAAATAATATTAGATAAAATTAAAAACATGTTCGATTCAGTTTAGAATGTTTAGTATACCTAATTACAAAAAAATTAAGTAATGAAGCAACTCCATCCACTAAGTCGTCTTGGAGGACGTGAAAACGTTTCATACACTGTTTTAAATTATCAACAGCATTATTATCTGCGTCTCTCTTCATAAAACAATATAATGTCTTATTTAATTTTTCTTACTTTTCTACGTAAAATCATTACGTACCTAAACTTTTGTGCGCGATGGTATTTTGACAAGAAAAGTGACGTGGACACTAGGCGGAAAGCAAACTTCAACCGACGAACCAATAGCGCACCGGCAGGCATGCGACGCGTGACCCGCCCGCCCCGCGCCCCCTGCATACCACCAAATAGATCTAGGTATATATCGCCTACTGCGCAGATTGACCGCCAGCGTTCTTTTTACATGACGCGAACATAGGTAAATAATTTTAGTAATAGGTATAGGTACCTATCAGTAGTAGAGGTAAGTACCTAGTTTACAGTAACACAGATACCTACATTATGTACCTACTTAGTAAGTTACCTACTCCTGGAGTAAATTTTAGATGCCAGAGTTCAAACTGATAGGTACTTACCACAATTATTTAACCATATTTGCAGTCGATTTTCATCACTACATGGAAATCGAAACATAGTTTTACTTTCGGAACTGTTTTCACACCTAAAATAAGCACACTTGTGAGGAGCCATTTTCTTAACTCAACAAAATAAAACTCTCACTCATCAAACGGCAGGGTAGACGGACGGATACAGTGCGAAGTTTGTAGATCAAATAAAAAACCAAACCGCTCGATCGGTGTTGGTGTGACATGACGTGACACTGACTGACAATAAGTTTGCGTTTTGTTCAGTCAGTCACGGTGGAGCCAAATATTTAGAAAATAGGTACACCAACATTGCAAGGTTGTCGAATCCCTCCAAAAATGCCATACCTACCTACCTATACATCTTACAGAATATTTTACAACCATTGAGATTATTTTAGATCGCAAACGTAACATAAAACCTAAATTACCCAAACAAAAAACTAAACGCATTTCAATAAGAAAACCGATACGCCATCTATCAAGGAGTAGCTCTTACTATTTACTAGCCTACAAAAGTCATGAGATTTGATAAGTTCATAAAAATGCCACCAGAGGAACATCGATAGTGTGTCGATTGTAATGTAATTTTCAAATTTATGAAAGTTTTGATTTAAAACAATTTAAAATCATACAATTTAATTATATTGTAATGAAGGGTTTTTACCTAAAAGAGTTAAGATATTTTATAAAGAAATTCTTTATTGTTTTGTCAGTTTACAAAAATCTCGATAACTAAGTGTAATACACCTAACGCCATCCATTGTCGTTTTTTTGAACTAAAAAACTTTTCTATGGAATGAGACCCCATGACAGCGCTAAATAGTTCAAATTTCAAAAGGAATCGAAAATTCTTTAAACAAGATCCGTCAAGTGCGAGTGTAACTCGCGCGCCGAGGGTTTTGAACGTTTGTCAACAAATATGTACCAAAAGTACCGGTTAGAGACTTCGCAATTTAACGAATACCTAAGAATAGTAGGTACAAACCTACATTTCAGACGGATCTCTCTGCATGCTTCGGTTAAATGGGTGGTTCGGTTAAGGTGGGCAATGGTAAATTTTTCGACTTTTTTCGAAATATTTCAAAAAGTATGAAAGCTACAGAAATTTGAAAAACTGGTTTGAAATGTCCAAACCGATACCTTTCATTTGATACCCCATTCGGTGGGGTAGCCCCCCTTTTGAAAATTATTCCTTTTTGACCGTTTTTCAAAAAGTATTCTTTTTACAGACTTCTCTATATTTTTCCTGTAAAATATAGATTCATATCTGCAAACGCTCCATACATTTTAAATGGATCGCTCGGCAAACCTCGGAGATAGGGGGGGGGGGGGAATGGGTATTTTTTTGACTTTTTTCATAATATTTCAAAAAGTATGCAACCTACAGAAATTTGAAAAACTGTTTTGAAATGTCCAAACCGATACCTTTTATTTCATACCCCACTCGGTGAGGTAGCCCCCCCTTTTGAAAATTATTCCCCCCCTTTTTGACCATTTTTCAAAAAGTGTTCTTTTTTCAAACTTCTCTATATTTTTCGTGCAAAATATAGATCCATATCTACAAACGCTCCATACATTTTAAACGGATCGCTCTGCAATCTTCGGAGATAGGGGGGGGGGGAATGGGTATTTTTTCGACTTATTTTAAAAAGTATGAAACCTACAAAAATTTCAAAAAATATTTTGAAATGTACAAAATGATACCTTTCATTTGATACCCCATATGACTCTGTAGGTTTCTTTTAAAATTTCGCCATCCAAATTAAATGTCAGAAAAAGTATTTATTTTCGAAAAAAAACAAGGCGTTGCAGATGTGCATCATGGTGTGAAAACATAAAAAACTACGAATAGTGGAAGGAACGAAAACAGTTGTCATTTCTGTTGAAACATAAGGCTAACGCCCGAATACTCAAACGCATCTCAGTTCATCTACGTAGCTGGGATCTTCGTAATACTGAGATCGTCTTACTTTTAAATGGTATACTCGAACGCTTCCGACTGGTTTTAATACCGTGATTACGCTAGCTCATCCCAAATCTTTTCCTAATGGCAACATTAGATTTAGAAGTTTGTTCTTGATTACATAATTCATCGTTTTCGGTCTAAAGATTCGTTTTACGCAGAATCTATATATATAAAAGAAAGTCGTGTTAGTTACACTATTTATAACTCAAGAACGGCTGAACCGATTTGGCTGAAAATTGGTGGGGAGGCAGCTTAGAACCAGGAGACGGACATAGGCTATTTTTTATCCCGGAATTACTACGGGAACGGGAACTACGCAGGCGAAGCCGCGGGCAGCAGCTAGTTATCAATATTTTCCATTTTTTTTTACTAGATTTACCTATATAAATACATATGTAACGAAATGTAAATCGGCCTGTCACTACTACCTGTCAGTCATGTCGAAAACAAATAGCTGGATTCTCAGAAGGAAAATTGAATATTGATACATATAAAAGAATTTAGGCATTCTATAATGGAGCAGGTGGTAAATGAAAAGAAAAAAAAGGGGTCGAACTACACGAGCGCGGAGAAAGAACATATCAATTGTTAAAGAGTAAGTACTCTAGCTCACTATAGAAATATCTAAGATACATTAGGGTACAGTACAATCTGCATATTGCTACTTTTTATATAACTAGTTTCTGCCCGCGGCTTCGCACGCTTTGTTTCTATGTAAACATAAGTGATTTCTATCCCGTGGGAACTGATTCATGGGATAAAAAGTAGCATAAGTATGTTTGAATCCAGGATTAGAGTTACCTGTATGCCAAATTTCAGCCGGATCCGTTCGGTAGTTTTGGAGTGAAGACGTAACAAACATCCATCCATACATCTAAACATCCAATCTTTCACATTTATAATATTAGTGTGATTAACCATTCACCTGTTCTTTGCAGATATATATGCATTATTGAAAATAAGTTTACAAATGCTGAAAATATTAAAACTAAACGCAAAGGTAACTAGTTCTTGATCAACCAAGCTGATGGAAAACTGATCTCTATGTACTTTACTACCTACCTAAACCTCATTTTCCTTTTTAAGGTACCAAGGAATTGGCAACAAACGCCAAACAATCAACAAAAGAAAAATACTTCAAAATAAAATTGGGAAATGCCAAGATAGAAAGAAAAATACTCCTACAAAGATACAGGCACGATTATATTAAGGACAAATTAGAAATACAATTATTAAAATCAATAATTAAAAATAATAGCATAAAGAAAAATATACAATAAAATTATTTTCTTGTTTTATTTACCTCGAATACCTAAGAATTAAAATAGGTGCTTATAATCATATTTCTTGCTAGGAAGTTTTCATTTTGTACAGTACCCAGAGCTGGCTCAACATCATCCTCTCTATTAGCGTCCTCAGTATGAGTATCCTCATCGAACAAGTCTTGTCTAGACAAGGCTATGTTGTGAAGAATGGCACAGGCTACTATTATATTAGGGACATTCTCCAACTTAACCTGTAGCCCAATTTGCAAGCATGGGAACCTCCGTTTCATTACTCCAAAAAGCCTCTCAACGGGGTTGCGGGTGGCAATCTGGGCCCGGTTATATGCTTCTTGGCTTGGTGAGACGGGGTTTAGAATTGGAGTCAGAAGAAAGTTCCTACATGGGTATCCACTATCTCCCAACAAGAAAAGGCTTCCGTAATCACCTCTTTCTAACTGTGCACAAAGAGGAGAGTCATTAAATATTGTGCTATCATGTACAGAGCCAGGCCATCTAGCAATAATGTTGAGCACCATAAGCCTTGTGTCACACACCATCTGCACATTGAGCGAAAAGTATCCCTTTCGGTTACGATACATTTCAGCTTGAGGTCCTCCTGTAAATGAAAAACTATTATTTTACATGTACATTAAGTACCAGGTAATGGTGGTATTTAATAAAGGTAGGTAAACTTAGAGCTAATAACTTCAAATATTATTCACACAAATGAAGTAGGTAGGTAGATAGTTATTAGCTTTACTAACCTGGTGATTTTATTTTTATATGTGTACAGTCCACTGCACCCATGACTCGCGGCATGCTGGCAATGTTGTAGAACTCTGAAGCGATACCAATACGCTCGCTGGGAGAAGGCATTTTTATGAACATATTTTTTAATTTGCAGATTTCCTTTGCAACTCTGTGAACAATGCGGTGTACCGTCGGTTGTTCTACTTTAAAAATATCCCCAATGACTCGCTGATATGTACCAGTGGCGAAAAATCGTAGAGCAATCAGGATTTGGTCCACTGCTTGTATCACGTGATTCCGGTTTGTGAGAGGCTGTATATTGTGACCCATTAACGTACACAAATGCTTCACAGTATCTTTGCTCAAACGGAACCGAGCTTTGAATTGGGCCTCGTCATACTCCTCAAAGGCGTTAAATTTCTCAACATTTCTTCGCGGCCGCCGCTCAACCATATCTTCACCGTCCGACAACGAAGAAAGTGAAGATAAAGACATTTTTGCCGATAAAATAACTTTGAATAAGTAATAGATTATTTGTTGCTTTATGCTAGGAACGTCCTCCCAATGTAAGATTGGTCGCGAGCAGTCTCAAATTTGAACGTGAACTTATGAATCTGAGACGTCGTTACACAGCTGATATGCCTTTGTGAATACCAAATTTACTGTAAGTCGTCGTTGTGTCTGGGTTTGGGATGATCTCAAGTGTAGCGTTCTTAAATTTTAGGATTGATGTTTCAGTATACGATTTCGTAGGATAACGACGTCTTAAACAGCTGAGCTGGTCTCAAATATGTAAGATGCGTTTGAGTATTCGGGCGTAAGCCACACATTTCACGTTCTGTTAGGGCTATTCCAGTACATCCTGGATATTTTTGAACCGAAGCCTTTTGTCGGTCCAAACAGGCAAGTGCCCCAACTGATCCAGTCCGACATCTTTAGGCGGGATATGCTGACAAGGCCCTTTTTTCTTTTTGTCCGGGATGAGAGCTTCCACGTCGCTAATACGCTTCAGCCGGTTTGCTGCTAGATTGTTTTTAAGTACTGCTAGGCTTTAGTTACCTATAAGTTAAGTTACAGTGAGTGATTTGGTTGTGACACTGTAAACTTCTATCTTCTTTAATAAATTAATAAATAAGTTCCCACTGTACGGTGCAGCGCAACCGTGCATTCAGCTAAAAGCTAACTTATTATTGTCAAATCATGGATATTATTAAGGTCAATTGTTAGACGCGCCTTTCACTTACTTTACTGCATCAGTTCACGTTTTCACCCCATCACAGTAGGCGCGTGCTCAAATATCAATCAATTTATTATATCATTTTAAGATAATAGAGAGATTTTAAAATTAACTCTTCCTACCATTTCTATGATATAAAGATGTCCCGCACACCGACCATTACTGTTAAATAAACTGTTTGTTTTCCAAATAAATTAAAATTATATATATAATGTAAGGTAAATTTTATTTATTTAAGGTTTAATCTATTGTTTTAGTAGGCTCCAAATGGTTAGGCATTGATATTGTAGCACTCATAATTCCAATTCAAATTCAAATTTCAATTCTCCAAATATTTGTTACTTCCAATGGACACATAACCATGTACTCATAAGTGGAAACTGTAGGCTTAAGTTACTCAATAAGTTTAACATATTAAGGTTTAAATAAGCTGTTAGTTTTCCTAAAACATAAAAATAAAAATAAATAAATAAAAATAAATAAAATTATAATTAATTATATAACTTTTTAAATGCAATGAAGTAGTGTTACCTGCAGCTCGTTGATGACATAGTCATTGTTGAGACTCCTGGCGTACTCGTATATTTCGGTGGCCAGTATGGCGCGGGTGGTCGCGAGCTGCTGCAGCGTGCTGGCGCGCGGGTCCGCCAGTAACAGCGAGAGGCGCGGGGGCGCGGCGGCGGGCGCGGCGGGCGCGGCGGCCAGCGGCGCCAGCGGGTGCCGCGCCCAGCCCACGCCGCCGCCCACGTAGCAGAACTGCGCGCTGTAGCACAGCCCGCGGGACTGCAGGCTGTCTCCTGCGGACGCACAGTACACAGTAATACATCTCTTACTTATTCAACGATGTCATTTTTGTAAGCTTGATTTTTTGGCTTTATAGCTAGCTATCCTATATACCTTGAATAGCTGCAAAAACCAAACGTATGCATTAGTGTAGTATATACTATATTTTTATAATATGTATAATAAGAAAAAAATCTATCTATGTAGTTTATTGTATTAAGTATATCAGTTATCTAGTACCCATAACACAAGCTCTGCTTAGCTTGGGGCTAGATAATGCTGTGTGAATTATCCAACATTATTTAATTTAATTTAATAATATCAATAAATAAGACTAAAGATTAGAAAAGAAAAAGTAAAAATGTTTGAAAATAGAAGGGTGTTGTTGTGTTGTTTCATACATTTCGCAATCATGTCCACGATTGCAATGATGAAGTTTTGTAAGAAAGGAACGATTTTGTTAAGATTCGATTCTAGCTTAATAAGCACCCCAATTGCTACATGATGTTGTGTGGATTGTCCAGCATTTATCATTTATTATAAAACTAGCTTCTGCCCGCGGCTTCGCACGCGTTGTTTCTATGGAAACGTTTTAAGGTTATTTCTATCCCATGGGAACTGATTTATGGGATAAAGTAGCCAATGTTTGATTCCAGGGTTAGACTTACCTGCATGCAAAATTTCAGCCTGATCCGTTCAGTAGTTTTGACGTGAAGAGGTAACAAACATCCATCCATCCATCCATCCAAACTTTCGCATTTATAATATTAGTGTGATGACTGATGAGATAAATATATGTATATAAATGTTGTGCATACCCAGCGTGGTGAGCGTCTTGGCGTCGTTCTCGGGCCGCGTCGTGCTGTTGGCCAGCAGCATGGCGGCGTGCGTGCGCCACTCGCCCCACCTCTCCTCGCTCACACACTGTAACCATTAACCTCACTTTCAACACATACATCTAATTACAGTGCATTCCTTCAAGCTCTTCAGTTATTGAACTGTATCTTTTTCAATGATGTATGATGACGACACACATTACTATCAAGTAAAGATGAGATGTGATGTGGTGACCAAGATTAGGCCGAAGGGACCCGGTTCGTGTTCTCGCAAGATAGAGTGACGACATTGTCAAAGTCACAGGGCACACGTGCGCGGAGCACAGGATAGAAGAGGCTAGCGGAAGCAGAAGGCTGTCTGTACCCAGCAGTAGAATGATGAATGCTGATGCAAGTATGGTAAGGTCACTCACGGTGGCGGCCGGCGGCGGCAGGTGCGCGAGCGCCGCGTACAGCGTGTGCAGCGGATCCGCTCTGGGTATGTGTGCGAGGAAGCGCGCCGCCACCGAGGCGCGCAGCCGCCGCTCGCCGCTCGCCGCCAGCTGCAGCGCGTGGCCCCAGAGGTTGTTACTCATCGCCCACTCTGCACAACACAACATTATTATTTATTTATTTATTTATTTGGAAAACAAACAGCTTTTAAAAACTTAAATGAGTAGGAACAGTGGTGGTACAATTTAAGCTTAAGAGTTTTCACTTATTGAACGAAAAATATGCTTAAACTAAATTTAAATAATCATAAAAAGTTAAAACAAGTAATTAAAAGTTGATAAAACAAGTAAATTAATTAGAGTAAACCTAGTTTGAAGTGGGTTGCCTGTTCGACATATAAACTTCAAGATTCGATTATACAAACTTCAAGGAGCTGTGAGCCACCATGCATCAATGGAATCGGTTCACTCGAGGGTGAGCTACGAAGCCACATACAGTATAGGACACATACACACGTCATACTTAGAACACCTATTTTTATGTATCCGGCTTTAATCATAGAAGGAGATTGATTCCTTGATTGATTCTCCTCGGCTCATCTTATCACAGTGCCGATTTTATATTATTGTAAATGAGTGATAAATGAGCTACTTGTATTATGTATGGACTCATGTTTGTTGTGTCTGGAATAAAAACGTTTTTATTGTATTTATTTAGACTCATAGATCTTTCATCTAAATTTAATTCGTCTGCCTGCTAAAGCTACTGATGTGATGACAGAAAACTTTATATTTCAGTTGGTACTTCTTATAAAATTTTAAGCACATGGCATGTTTACCGATTTTTCAAAGGCCTTTGATTGTGTCTGTCACGAGATTATTTAGATAGCTAGTTACGGTGTTTGAGATAAGGATTGCAGATATTGGAATCGCAAGCAGATTGTAGATGTACACTCCGGTTCATTTTATACATAAAAACATTATGTATAAAATGAACCGGAGTGTACATACCGCTGGGAGTTCTACAGGGATACATTCTAGGTACAGTTTTATTCATAGTTTACATCAATGACACTGTACATAGCCTATAAAGAAAAAGTGACAGAGACTCACCGAGCGCCTCCTGCCGGTTCCCGTAGAGCAGGTACTCGCGGAACTTGTCCAGCGCTGGCCTCTCGTCCACGCACGCCGAGCCCGGCGAGTCCACGCCTGCAAACCCGCGTACGCATTTCATTACATACACGCAAACTGATAAACTAACGAGTTATGATATCGAATACGAGCTATTGTTACTGAAAGGATATTTTATTTTATATCAGGCAACGGAAAGCGACATTCTTTGATTAAATTTAAGGCGCTGGTTCCGAATTCTGAATCTTTGACTTTTTTTTTTTTGAGGTTTTCACGGCTTCTATAGTATCGAAATTTATTCCGAACATCCTTTATGAATAGAAAGCCAAACTCGTAAATCTATGCAGATCTCGCTGTCTGGTCACTTTTGTATAAGGTCTGACCGATTTGTTTATTTAATTTCCTCACCCATGGTCTCCGACAGTGAGTAGTCGTTGCCGGGGTCTGGCGGCGGCGAGGCGCTGCGGCTGCCGGCGCGCGAGCCGGCGGAGGAGGCCCCCGAGCCCCCCCGCGGGCCGCCCGCGCGCACTGAGGGGTACTCGCGGGTGTTCTTCATCAGCAGTTCCGCGATGTCTGAGCCGACCACCACCTGGGGAGAGACACTCGGTGAGATCTTGTTCACATCGATACGCGTCTATGATCAATGAGTGAAAGTGGTGGAGCTATATCGACTGTATTATAAGAGAGGTGCTGATGATGAACCGTATAAGTACATCGCGGTGTCAACAGATATGTTGCACTGACCCCGTTTTGGCGCAGCATCAGAGCGAGCAGCTCCCACAGCAGCCCGTACCCGATGACGTCCGGTGCGCCCTCGCGCGCCGCGTTGCGCACGCGCACCATGCAATACTCGATCACGCTCTTCTTGTGCGTCACTCCTGCGCACATACAATTAAATAATAAAATCACACTGCATCACGTAGCCCCATACCAAACACGGTTTTGTACTCTTAAAAGAAAGGAGAGGGGTGAAGGGACAAAAGAATGAAAACCTTGGTCTCCCGGTTCACCGCTAGCAATCCCAAAATGTTAGAGGGATTTTTAAGCTTCCGTAGCTATGATTTTCCGTCATACTTAGAACCTTTTACATTTGTGTTGCATTTATTCAATACAAAAATGTAACACAAATAAGGAAAAAGAACGTCCGACGGCCACAGATGAGATAAGGACCTGGGAGAGTGTATTGGCAGGTGGTAGACGTGGCTAGCTGAAGACAGGGCGCTCCTTAGGGGAGGGGCCGTCCAGCAGTGGACTAGCATAGGCTGTTAATGGTGGTGATACCTTTGACGAGTGGTCCGGGCGAGTGAGTGAGCTCTGCGGTGTGCGGGTCCGCGGCGCGGGCGGCGGCCAGCGACAGCACGTGCACGGTGGCGGGCGCGCCGTCCACCGGGTACGAGGCGGGGACCAGCACGATGTCGCGGGACCCGATGGAGGCCTGCGATACAGGGGTTCATTCAGGACACATGATGGGATATGAACACGGCGCGTGTTCCTCGAGGCGGACCTTTCTCATCCCGCTGCCCGTGCTCTGACCACAATTTGACGTCTATAGGGGATCGGGGTATATAGGGCGCTATGGCGCTCATTAGGGGAGGCCTATCTCCAGCAGTGGTATAATATAGACTGATGATAATGATGAGACGTCGGTGTCAAATTGAGGTCGCAAAGATTTTGATAGAGAACGCCTATTTGAATGGTTCTGTTAGTTTTGTCAGATAGTACCTTGATGTGCGCCGTGGAGAAGCGGAACGGCGTCATCCGCTCGGAGCGCACGGTGGACTCGTCCAGCTGCAGGCCCAGGGACGCGTCCGTGTTCAGGTCCCTGCACACAATAACGATACTTCACTAGACCAGACATGGTCCAGTCGCCCACGAGTGCTCACAGCAACGCCCGGGGGGGGGGGGAGTTACTTTGTATAATACGAATGTAGGTACCAAGGTATAATCAAGGGCAAACTTACGGCCTTATTCACAAATATCGCAACAAATCGCGCGACACAAGACGCGCTTCAAAATCGTCGCAGTGGGGTAGAGGCTTTACCGGCAAGAATTGAATTATGGTGAGACAGTGACAGATGAAGATATTGACGTTCAAATATCTACGAAAAGAAAGGAGGATCAGAGATTTTAATTAGAGACAAAACTGCTAAATTTTATATTTATTCTGTGGTTTGTTCACATTTGTACCTCAATACTATCATGTCTTCTTGTCTTGTAATAATTTTCTTTCATTCTTCTTACTTGGCGGTATATTTGACTGGAGATATAATTAAAAACAGCGGATCGGCCATCTTTTCTCTTACTAGGACAAGGACACGTAAAGTAGGTGTCTGGGTTATGGTATGGGGTATATGATAAAAGTTCTCGAGCTGCTAACTAGCCGCAAGCGATCTGCAATCTATTTTAAATCACGTTTTTGGTAACAATGCGCTAAAGAGTGGTTCGCGAATTTATAGAAAATGTTTGTAACCGTTGGTTTATCTTAGAGAACATGGACACATCATAAGTGGAAACTGTAGGCTACTCTGTAAGCTGTAAGTTACTCAATAAGTTTAACATATTAAGGTTTAATAAGTTGTTAGTTTTCCTAAAATATAAAAATAAAATAAAATAAACGTATTGAGGAAGTCCATGCTAAGCCTGCGCTAGCGATTTATTAATATTATGCATAAGGCCGTCTTCAAAGGCAAGTCTTCAAAATATTTTATTAAAATTTTCAGCTGTATACTTCATTGAAAATTGCAAGACGTGTTCTCATATTCCATTTACCTACGAATCGTATTAAAAACTCACCTTGAGTTTCAAATTTTATTATTTTTGAGTAAGATAAGTTCAAAGGATGGTTTAAGAATTAATTTTATACATGCATAAATTTTAATACAAACAAGCTGTTTTAGTTTTAGCCACCTTATGTAACAATTTGTAGTCGTTTGCATAACGGACAGACCGAATAACCAGTTTCAGTTACAATAAAGACTGCTACTCAGAATATACCGAGTTATTGTTTATAACAATAGAGGAATAAAAAGACGCATCACTTTTGTAACAGCTGTAGACACACGAGGCCAGGCGCATTCACATTATAAGTAGGTAGATATATTATTGTTTCTAGCAAAGTGTAAAACTAGTATATATGTACTAACTACGACAATAATCGTTCCACATGTAAGATAGATGCCATGGAGCTGGTGCAATACCGATGGAAATGTTAGCAACGCGCAACCAGCGGAAACCGTAACCAAGTGAAGATGATAACTATAGTGCAGATACGAACCCGCGCGCAGGAACCAAGCCACCACTAGTCCGCTAGAGCCACTACCAATATAATCACCAACCCAATGAGCCTTCTCAACGTTGCGTAAACCCAAACTGTGTAAAGTCGCGTTCAAAATAGCGATTTCCATAGAGAAGAAACTCAGTGTTTAATGTAAAAAACGCGCAGCTACGTTTCTTGTCTCGGGCTCATTGAGTTAGGCGTAAGATGTAGAAAGCTGTATGAATGCAGGCATACCTGTCGGAGAGCTCGGTGCGCAGCGAGGGCGCGCCACGCAGCGAGCCGCTGGCGCCCTCCGTCCGGTACACGTAGAACCTACCACAACACCACACCACCTGAACTGAGCCGTGCCGGGCCTTCCCGCGCCTGCCTTCCATTCCACAGCGAGGAACGGTGGAGAGGCCGCTTTTCTCAGCCTATATTTATTGTTCTTCTACTTGTGAAACAGTTCACTATTAAGTTATATTGCGTTTCAATAGCGGATACATTCGACCATAAAACTATATGGGGTATAAGAAAATCAAAATAGTAATCCTTTATTAACGTTTATCATTATTAGGCGCTATGCGCATCAAATTCAGTTAAAAGGAGAACGGGCATCCTGGTCTACAGTCCAATAAAAATGAGCAGCACATTTTCGAATTGGCATACAATAGTACATCAAAATATACTATTGGAACTTTCCCCAAAAGTCTGTCCGTTTTGAGTTACAGCCATGCAAACACCAGCATTTTTTGTTTTAAAGAACATAAAATAACGGTTTCACGATTACTATATCCATACATAAAGGCTCCTATACAATGCAGTAGCAAGTGCGAGAAGGGAGAAGAGCGATGTAAGGGCCGTGGGGAGAGGGATGCGTACGCGGGGGAGGGGAACGGTTGTGTACGCGCCGCGCCGGACGGCTACATACAATAATCAGTCGCATCGCATCAAGTGTGATAACGGGTAATATTAGCACAGTTGTTGTAAATTCAATGCACCGAAGTGTTCGGTGCCCTCGTGTATTCTTGAGAGTGCAATGTACCAGGCGCTCGCGCCGCTTGCTGTGCAGGTCTATGATCACGCTCAGTCCTCTGCCAACATCGGTGACACAAGCTTCGAGTACTGTCGAACACCACCTGAAAATAATAACAATTAATACTTAAAATAAATAAATCCTATGCCTAACTACTCAATATAATAAAAATAAAAGGTAACTAACCTCCAACACAGCATGTTGTTGTATAAACGCGGCGAATTCTGGTCGTTCCCTTTGCAGGTTATCAGCCAAGATATGCTGCTGGTATCGTCCGCGTCCGCGGTAAAGTCCTCGACGACACATCACACAGTTTCGAAAAACTTCCATTATCGGTAGGCAGTTCAAAAGTCAATAAGTCGAGCCAAAGTTAACACATTAGGGAAAGAAACAGGGTCCAAAAGCAATCCAGGGTCAGTAAAAACAGAGAAAGAAGTTCAAACACAGCACTATCGTAACAAGACGTGACGTAGCCACTCACTTGATGCGATGCGACTGATTATTGTATGTAGCCGTCCGGCGCGGCGCGTACACAACCGTTCCCCTCCCCCGCGTACGCATCCCTCTCCCCACGGCCCTTACATCGCTCTTCTCCCTTCTCGCACTTGCTACTGCATTGTATAGGAGCCTTTATGTATGGATATAGTAATCGTGAAACCGTTATTTTATGTTCTTTAAAACAAAAAATGCTGGTGTTTGCATGGCTGTAACTCAAAACGGACAGACTTTTGGGGAAAGTTCCAATAGTATATTTTGATGTACTATTGTATGCCAATTCGAAAATGTGCTGCTCATTTTTATTGGACTGTAGACCAGCTTCCATACACTTATGCCCGTTCTCCTTTAGTTTTTTTTACAAGTCTCAATAAAAATGCTTTCACAGATTTACCTCTCCACGTTTCCTCGCAGCGACTTTATTGAAGCCAAATGAGGTCATTTACAGTAATTGTACAGCACTTGTCGATGTTCGTGGTCTCCCATGAAAATTAGTTAGTTGCATACATGGTGATGATCTAGGGAAGGCCTTGTTCAAACAAAATGCTGTCGTTGCAATGTACAGTTTTAAATAAATCGTATTGTACTTTATTTAAAATAAAAGTGCACCCACCGAAACAAAATACAGTGTAAACTTCATATAACGTCACTCTATTTAACGACAAACTCCCTTAAGCGTCGAAATCAATTGGCTTTGATTGGTTTAGCTTGTCTTTCATACAATGTTTCACTCTACATAGCATTACACCCACTCTCAATAACGACAACCATTGAGTTATAAAAAGTACCTTTTAAGTTGCTAAAATTAGTAAAAACTGCGCAGCTGTGTACGATCTATTGTCGCTTTATTATCCTAGCCCGCAATAAACTCGACTGTCGGCATCATCCTAAGAAATTCGTTCTTTTGTTTACAAATTGGGATTGCTTGCACGTGTAGACTGTTGTTGACCATGACTCATAAGTAGGAGTCATGGATTCTATACCTTATCATATTCTTAGTTGCTCACAAACTTTCAAACTGTAAACATGGCTAATGATGATGAAGAAGATGAGACGGATGAGCCTGAGCCTCCGCCGAGCATTAAAGAAGCTCTGGAAGCAGCTAAATTATTGGAAAAATACTTCCTTTATAACCAAGATGCCTCAATATTGCTAGATATGAATAAAATAAGTAAAAAATTACAACAAAATTACTGGTGCAGCAAAAGACGTCAGACAAAAATAACAGACTATACGCAATAGCGTTCAAATAACATTCTTTTTTATGCACATAACTACTAACAATAGTCGGAAATAAACTTTTTCTTTTTCTAATTCTGATGTTTCTTCTCTCCATTTAACGACAACTCTCTATAACGCCATAAAATGCACAGTCCCTTCAGTGTCGCTATATAGAGTTTACACTGTAGGTACAAAAATTATAAGTAGGCTCTGAATTGTCAGACACGAAAGATAATTCTTTCTTTCCTCTAATTATTGAATTAGAGGAAAAAAAGAATTATATTTCGTGTGGTTTTATTTTCGTTGAGCGCACTAAAGCTCTCTGCGAATGGTATCTCTGTATCCAGCTGAATCAGAAGCGTATGTGTGGTGTGAATGTGGGGTGCGAGTCACTCACGTGTCGTTCCCTTTGAGACCCGTGGTGCTGGAGCGGCCCGAGTGCACGCTGCCTCGCTCCGGGGCCTCGTAGCCGAGCGTCGCCGGGTATCCTGCACGATACTTGGGATTAGTGATCACTAGCACTAGGAGGACGAGGACAACGTTTTGGGAGTCAGGGACGCATGGGAGGCCCTGGGCAACCATGGAGTGGAGCCCCCCCTTGTCGAGCCAGTTGACAAAGAAGACAAGGAATATAAAACAAAGGAAAACTTTCGCCCTCCTGGTCCATACCAATAATACTTCTTATTACAACCCTGTGGTCAGAATGTGTCGTCAGTACAATGATCTTTTAGTTAATAACAGTGACTATATAAACATCTTTAACAGAAAGCTATTTAAATTTAAAAAAGACGTTGAAACCACTCTCAAGGAGAGTGGTCTTAATTTTTCAGAAAGTTTCTTTTTAATGATGATTTGTCTTTATTGATGGCATGCCCTCATCAAATTAATTGTTTAATTCTCGTAGGTAATTTTAAATACTAATGCATGCTTATTATTCACAAATTAATTTTCAATAGGTATTTGATTAGGTACATAGATCTAGATCATGCTGTGTACACATATTTAGGGATACAGTCTAGTTTTTATTATTGTATCCTTCTATTTGTATAATATTTGATTGTATTCTGTTTTGTGTGCCAAATAAATAAATAAAAGATAGTCGGGGCTATAGCCCCTTTCGTACGTACCTAGCTGCGGCGCGTAGTGGCGCGCGCGGGGGTCGTGCGCGCGCGGCGGCGGCGCGGGCGCGTGGCCCGCCATCAGCTGCTTGTAGACCAGCATGTAGGCGGCCGGGTCCGACACGCGCAGCTGCTCGTAGTACTCGTACTGCTGCCGCTGCAGCAGGTACGGGTCCTGGAACGCGCCGCCGTACCCTGCAACATGCGACACACTACACGCTCCTCGTCCGCTCGGCGACTCGGGCGCAGCCTGCATGCGCGCATACTGACCGTCGTGGTAGGGCTCCGGGCGCGCGTGGCGCGGCCGCCGGCGCGCCTCGCTGCGCCGCTCCGCGCCCTCCTCGTCCGTGCCGCCCGCCTCGCGGGACTCCGGCCGAGACGCCTCTCCTATGCACATACACACACGGTTCAATACCACACTTCAGCCGGGCGTCCTGCTGGAGCGACCAACGAGAAAGCAAGGTAGGTACATATTTCACACTCCGCGCCGCCTCGCGGCTCACATGGTCAGTAAGCTTTTGCGTTCTCATTGATATTTCATTTTGGTGTGGTTAATACGTTCTTGCATTACTTGTCTTGACTTGTCGCTGACGTAGGACGGTGCGTAGTATAGAAGATACGTATGCACGCGTAGGTAGGTATATTGCGGAATGATAGGTCACCTTTCGTGGTCGTAAATGGTTTGACACATGATCGAATAATAATCAACCCTCGAATTACCTGCTCATGGCAACAAAGATAGCATTCTTACAGAATCAGAACGACAACTTCTGCATTTGCATGTCAGAGCAAACTGTGTTAGCAGTTGTTAACGAAAGAATGGAATGAGCATTATCATATCTGCAGGTAGCACCTACCTACGTCAACACGTGATTCCAAATGCAAGTTAACTTACAGCCCAGTATCTGACACAGATAGGGCGTTATCGACGGCCCCGCAGATATCTCCCGTCATATGACCGACCCACACTAACATTGTCTGACGCGATGATAAGCGCTCTATCCAAATGCAACCGTAGATTAAGAGGAACGAGTTTCTTAAGTAGTACTAAAAGGTAAACTTTTCTGCGATAAACGCCAAGCGTTTCAAATTAATATTTATGCCTAGATCAATATTAAAAGTCCCGGATATTCTTATCGACATTTTGTTGATATAACGACTATTTGATTTACCTACAAAACAGAATTCCATTAACTTCCAATGCCTACCTAAATTGTTCTCGGTTACTTTAAACTCGGAAAACTCATAATATGAATGTTGAAAATACACAACACACAATTGGTTACAACAAGACAAAAGTATGAATAAATTAGAGCAGGGGCCATTGCGTGGCGGAGCAGAAGCAACGCCAGTGGTCGGAGAGCGGTTACACTGTGGCACATGCAGTATGCACATCGTGAGGGTGCGGCCCTGACCGCGGGGCCACGCTATCGCCGTTCGCACAGGAATGTTTAACGAGGGCGGCCAATGCCGCGGAGCCTATAGCGTGACCCCGGGTGAGAGGTATACCTTCTCTCCTACTATCATTAGTCTTTGCATCTCTTGAGAATGTCACTGCAAAATAAATATAATAAAGTTGTCAGTCCGTTAGTCGGAAGAAACACCAATTAAATAAATAAATAACAGATAGGATGCAGGTGGGAAAATACAGGTATGCAAGCCACTTAACATATTACTAAACTTGCAAAATCGCGGTTGGTAAAGTTTACCGTGTTGATATACACGCGGCATAAATGTTTCATAATGCGTTGCAAGATCACGTTCAAAATTATTCGTAGTAAGAGATATCGGGTAACAATTCGTAGGTAGTAAGTAAGGGGTATCTGGTGACGCCGGCGCGGCAGAGGTAACACAACAAGACGTATAGCATTGCCTTTTCTTTGCTCAAGACTAGAGTCAGATTCAGGCCCATTTCAATCTGAGCTGTATTGTTCAAGTATAATATACCTGCGAGCCCAAGCATTACCTACTCCTAGCAAACTAAATTATTTCCAGGAAGCGAGCTCCAGTTAGGGATGAAGGTGATCCAATATCAACCTGTTCTATAAGGCTATGAACTAGAGAGTGATCAATGTACGTTTGACACATGTGTAATGTAATGAGTGACTGACCTCGCCTCCTCTCGTTCTCCCTCTCGCGGTGTAGGTTGCCATACTTCCTGGAGGGGTCGATGTCGCGGTAGTCAGCGTAGTGTCGGTCGTAGCGGTCGCGGTCGCGGTCCCGGCGCGGCGGGTCGCGCGCCGGGTCGCGCGGCCGGTCGCGCCGCTCGCGCTCGGCCGTGTTGTAGCGCCGCTCGCGGTCCTCCCCGCGCGGCGGCTTCGTGCTGTACGAACCTTCTCGGTAGCGCCTGGAACGTAACACAACAATACTCAAATACCCAATGATTGGGATCAAACGAGATCGGCACTTCAGAATGGCACGGCCACTTACCTTCGTTCCCGCTCCTTGTCGCTGTAGTAGTCTGTATCTTCGTCGTCGTACTTGCGCGCGCGCATGCTGCGGCGGTGCTTGCGCGCGTCCGGGCTGGCATCCCCCCCGCGCCCGCGCTCCCTCCGCTCCTTGTCCGTCCGCTTGTCGTCCCGTCGCCTGTCGTCTCTATCGTACTTCCTATCGTTCCTGTCACCCCGCGAGTATCTGCCCTCCTTGTCGCGGTCGCGGTCGTGATTCCTGTCGCGGTCTCGATCGCGCGACGTCTTGTGCCTGTCTCTCCTCGGGGAGGCTTTGAAGGCGCGGTCTCGCTCCGAGTCGTCGCCGGAGGTGTTGAGGCGGTTGACCGAGTGCTTGCGCTCGCCGGTGGTGGGGCGCTCCGGCGCGTCGGCGCCGGCGAGCCGGTCGGTGGGCGCGTCCGCCGCGTCCGGCGCCGCGCCGTCCAGCCGCTCGCGTGAGAACGTCAGCTCCGCGGACGATATGAGGCTCAGGTCCTGCAGGTTCTCGCCCTCCACGGTGACCTCGCGCTGCACGCAGTCGTCCGGCGCGGCGAACTCCTGCGTTGGGTCGCTGGGGTCGCGGCCTGCGAGCGCGCTCCGCGGGGGCTCCGTATAGTCGGACCCGTCCACGTTCTGCTCCCGCACATCGGAGGGCCCGGCCTCCGCCGGCAGCGGGTAGTCGCGGTCCAGCCCCGTGACGACGCGCTGCTCGTTAGCCGCGTAGTTGGAGCCCTGGTACTGCGAGTACTCGTCGTCGCTCGGCTCGCCGGGCACCATCCGGTCGAAGGGGACGGGGGGCCTCCTCTCGGCCGGCTGCTGCGAGTAGTCGTCGGCGTGCTGCTGCCCGTCCGCCTGGCGGAAGGGGCGCGCGCTCGCGCCGCCCTCCGTCGGCTGGCCGTCGATGTGCCGATGCATGTAGTCGTCGTTGGGCTGGTCGTACGCGCTGTCGGGCTCGGTATGCTGGCCCGGCACCATGCGCGCGAGGCCCGGCGGGGGCTCGTCGCCGGACATGTTGCGGCTCCGGTAGTCGGACTCCTGCTGGCCGAGCACCATGCGCCGCAGCCCAGGGGGCGGCAGAGTGCGCGTGAAGTCGGTGTTCTCCCCGTAGTCCGGGCCGGAAAGGTGCGCCGTCTGCAGGTACTGGTTCCTATCGTGCTGCGGCGCCACCTCCAAGTTGTCGGGGGCGGCAAGCGGCGCGGGCGACGGCGCGGGCGGCGTCGCCGGCGCCTGGTCGGGCCGTTCCGAGTTGTCGGGCGTCGTCTCCAGGTTGGCTTCGAAGCCGACGATGCCTCTGCTCTGCGCCACCTTGCCGACGGCGGCGGGCGACGCCAAGCTGGGTGGCATCTGCGACTGGAACGGCGGCGGCGGCGCAGCCGACGATCTATTTATGGATTTGTGGGATAGCGGACCCGCGCGCTGGAACGGATTCTGGGAGTTGGAAGGCGGCGGCAGAGTGGGAGGTAGTGAGGCGACGGCCGAGTTTGACGGCTGCTGAGGGGGGTGGCCAACGGGCGCCGTGGGGGGGGCCAGGGTCGACGACGGCGGCCGCGGGGGCAGCACTGCCGACATGGGCGGGGGAGGAGGCATTGTTACTGTGGACGGAGGCGCATTGAGAGGGGCGGGGGCCGGGAAATTCGCCGGTGAAATTGAAGGGGGGGGCTGATTGCCCATGTTTTCCTGAATATTACGGGGTTCTATGTACCCACCATTTTTAGATTGATGGTCATTTGCTATACTCATTTCTTGTAATGAGTTTGACAGTTCTTCGTGGCTTTCTCTTCTACTCATGTTTTGGGAGACATTGGCGACAGTAGCTTCATCAGAATTCTTAGACCATTCACTGTTTTGTGTGTATGTCTCATCAAATCCACCTTGAGCATAGTTGTAGTTTGAATTATCCATGTTCGGTCCTGGACTTTCTCCAGAATTTCTTGATTGGGTGTCGCTTCTGTAGGTACCCTCTGATAAGGTGTGGGGACCATCACTAGACTCTTGGGACATTTGAGACTCTATTGACCACTGTGGGGTTAAATTTTCTAAATTAAACCTTTTGCCCAGCGCTAAGTTAGGCAGCCGTTCCTGGATTGCTTCTCTATCACTGAGGGTTTTCACCTCCTCTGCTTGTTGACTGCTGATATTGTTCTGTGGAGGCCCATGGTGAACCACAGTATTGCTCTGCAGCACAGCAGGTTCATTATCTTGTTTAGGCAGTACAGCAGCCGGTGCTTTGCTTTCTTTCTTTTCATTCATAGCCCAGTTCCAGCTGTCTGTGCTGGCAAAGCTTTCCTCAATGACATTGGCATTATTGGCATTGGAGAGCTGCTGTTGCGCGGGGGGTGGCTGGAGTGTGTTTTGCACACCCTGAGCTTTCTTAGCATTCTCATCCCAGCTCCAGTCCCAGTTCTCATCCCATGCCTCGGTATTGCCAGTTCCAGTATTGGTTGGATTTTGTGCATAGTTTTGCTGAGGTTGATTTTGGTAAAAGTTCTGTTGGTAGTTTGCTTGAGGATTTGTATATTGATTGGTATAGTTCTGGTTGTAATGAGCCTGAGGTGCTGGCTGGTATTGGTTGGCATTGGTGGGGTAGTCCTGGGAGTAGGGCTGTCCGTACTGCAGAGTCTGGTTGTACTGCTGCGGGGGCTGCTGTGCAGGTGCAGGGAGTGGCTGAGGGGCTGGCTGCCAGAACTGCTGCGGGGGCTGAGCCTGCGGCTGAGTGGTGCCACCCTGGTAGTTGGGGTACATATTCTGTTGGTTACCAAATGGCTGAAACAACAAAATGCTAAATAATCTATACATATAAAAATGAATTGATGTTTTTAGTCTCCCAAAAACAAATAAAAAAATAAATATTAGTAAAAGTTTAAAAGATCAGAAAGTTTAAGGAAAGTTCAGACAAATTTTGTTGGCGGTTAGAAGTTCACTGGGTCAGCTAGTAAATAATAAATGCAAAGAGGGATCAGGGAAGACCTTCGCTTATCCAAATAGTAAGTCTATATGGTGATGGAGGTTTGCCTGTTATTTAATTGTAACATCCAAAGCATAGCTTAAATACATACAAAGTATACTGTGAATGTGTATGGATTGTGAAGCGTAGGTTTACACCACATCTGATGTTTACAAACTTTACTGTCACTATCACATCTTTTTTACTACTTTTGTTTATGTTTATCAGTCATATGACACGGGAATATATAAAAATACGGTTGGACCACGTCATTGTTTACGTCCGTATGGTTATGTATAACTCTCGCTCACCTGTGCCTGCGGCTGCGGTGCGGCGTAGGGCTGCGCGCCGCCGGGGCCCGCGCCCGCCTGGCCCCGCTTAATCCACGACATCGGGCCTGTCACCGCTTACGTAACATTCGCGAGGGGCTCACATATGCTGGCCCCGAGACAAATAGCAGTCACTATTCCTTTAAAGTAACACTCCACTTTCACTCTCTAATTTGATTGTGTAATGAGTTTTGAAAATAATGGGTACTCTTTGTTTTTTCTTAGACGTTCTTGAAATATCCCAATGAAATGAACAGCATTATCAAATTCTAGTAATCGAGAATTATTTTACGAATTTGTTGACAGCAAACCATCGATCGAAGGTGCCCTGTTGGCAGGTAGGTATCGCCATTTTGGTTTTGAAAGTTGTGACAATTTTGACATTGGCAATATAACATGTCATGTGTATTCATCATTCATGGTAGAATCGTTGCGAAATACTGCACCATAAAACAAGAAGTTGAAGTTGACAACGCGTTAGCTGATTTTTATAAAAGGTTTCTAAACGGGCAATATTTTTCTGCAAGATGTGGCTGCAATATATGACAGTGGCTGGCCATCATATTGCAGCTATGGCTGAGCATTCTTATCTGGGCCATGTGTTGCGATGTTTCTGCAATAGAATGATCATTAATTTCAGACTCGTAAACGGGCTACACAATCGGGCAACAATGGCTGACCATAACACAAAACAACATTGACAACTGACAACAAAACTCACTATAGCAATAATTGCAATAGTGAATTGTGTTGTGTCAGCCGTGATTAATTAATAATCACGGCGTCAGTCACAGCAAGCTTTGAGGTGCTTCTAAATGGGCTACACTTTTCTGCAATAAATATGGCTGCAATACAATGGCCGGCAACATTGCTCGCAATACCAGCCAGACTATGCAAGATTGCAGTTAAAGCCGTCACACATAGAAACCGTGTCCGGACCGGAGGCGAAGGCGTGCGGGTTGTATCATACGAATTTATATGAGAGACTACACACACGCCGCCCGGCAGTGTATGTGTAGTCTCTCATATAAATTCACGACAACTCGCACGCCTTCGCCTCCGGCCCGGTCACAGTTTCTGTGTGCGACGGCTTTAATGGCTCTTAAATAATTGCCAAACATTTAAGATGTGGCCAGTATGCCCGGGCGATTGCTGACCGATCGATTTAAGTGCAATATTACCCAGCCAGTTCTATTGTTGTTTCAGTAGCTCCCTATTGTAATGGCATAATAATAATAATAAGCCTTTTATTTCCAAATCTTAATGAATTGTGAGACTAAATTAAATTTATAAATAATTATATTACATTGAATTTGTGAATAATTTAGGTAAATAATGTTTCTAAAACTTCTTATATTTATCAATTGTCATATCATGCATTGTCATTTTCTTCTAATTTGGGCACCCATCTTCGGGTGAAGGCCTCCTCCATCCATTTCCATAGAGTCCTGTCTGCGGCGTGTCGTGACCACTTGACGCCGGCCACGTCCTCGATGTCATCTCTCTAGCGCCGGCGGGGACGGCCGCGGGCGCGCCGGGCATCGGCGTCGCGCGGGTACCAGTGTAGGGTGCGCTCCGTCCATCTCCCATCGGTTGTCCGTGCCACGTGCCCCGCCCATCTCCATTTCTGTTGACAAGCTTGTGTTGCTGCGTCGGTTATTGGGTTCTCTTTCTCAGGTCTGAATTTTTGATGCGGTCTTTTAGCCTGAAATTTAACATACTCCGCTCTGTTGCCCTTTGGAAGACCTGTATTTTAGTGATAACTTTTTTTGATAGAGCCCAGTTTTGACAGCCATATAGTAGAGTGGGTAGGACAGACATTTCCAAAGCCGTTTTTTGATGGTCATTGGAATTTTGGCTTTAAATATCTGTTTGTGGGACCAATACTTGTTCCAGGCTAATTTAATTCTCCTTTCTACTTTTGTGAGTGTTTGGTTACTGAAAGAAATATTTTGACCGAGGTAAACATACTCATCAACATATTTTATGGTATGTTCTTATATCTGTATAGGTGTCTTTAATTTTTAATGGGATAGTGCATCTTTTTTTTTTAATTAGCTTAAACCAGCTAAATACAGAGAAAGATAAAATACTATCGGCAAGCGGGGCAAGCCGCGAAATTTTGTGACGAACCTGTTAAATTTTTTGCAGCATTTTTCATATGGATCGCAAACACGAGATCTCGACCCTCAACTCCTAACAATAGTAGGTAAGTATAGGTAATGGCGAGCGAAGCAAGACTGTTTTTTTTTTTTAGATTTTTTTAAGTAAAAGTATACCATTAAAAACCTACCTATACCAAAAAATACAGCGAGCCAAGCGACCCCCCAGCTTAAAAGACTGCGGTGGTAGATATAGGACGAGCGAAGCGCGCGATATTAACAAAATAATCAGGAATACATAAAGATGTAACTGCGAGCAGAACGAGCTGCTGATATTTTCGTTGCTTTTTCGGGTGGTCACAAACGGTCCAGAAGAGTATGAGAAAATAAATAAAAGAAAAGAAACATTTATTGTTCAAACTGTGTACAGTTTGAAGAATGTTTCTTTTTTTTATATTATTTTAATGATTTTGGTATGTTTGCACTTTGACATGATAACTGCAGTAAAGTTCGCAGCATTGATAACATAAAAGTAGGAAGATAGAGCACTACCAACAGCGCTTGGTCCAACTGAAATAATTTCAAGGACTCACTTACGCTCAGTACCTACTGCATGGAACGTCGTCGTTGTCGCCTCGGACATAATGTCGAGTCGATACAAATCTTATAAATTATAAAACCCACTGAAACATTCCTACCCTTCAATCGGTGCCGAAAAATAACAACATGTGGCATGCTGCTCCATCAGTAGAAATCGCACTTACAATAACGCAGCTGTGTGTAAGGAATCGCACTTCAAAATCGCAACAAATCTCGCGACACAAGACGTGCTTCAAAATCGTGGCTGCGGGGTGGAGGCTGAAAGGTGTTCGGCAACGGATTGTTAGGCTGTTAGCCATCTGACGGAGAGTTGAAGCTGAAATTAACTATTAGAACATTTTAGATTCTAGCTGCGACACTAATGTCGCAGCTAGAATCTAAAATGTTCTTATTCCAGGACTAGAAAGATAGGCCAGAAAGATCAATGTAGACAGACCTAGTTCTAGACCTACGGCTTTAGTGGCATTAGCCTCTTCGGGCTTTAGCCTGTCCATGGCCTGTCCAAAGATTGTCCAACAACAAGACGCCAAAAATAAAAAAATCAAAAGCTACGAAACAAAAATAAAGAAGACGTGCTAGTCTAGTGCTACTTACGTAAATTGACGTAAAATAAAATTTGATAGAGAGAGATAGAGGTTTGTTTTTATTTTGTTGTCGGAGTTTCGGACGGACGAAGGCTTCTAGTGATTCATTTCATAGTATTTCGCAAAACACGAATAAACTGAGAATAAACGTCTTTAATGTGTTTTGGAAATGGCAAAGAGATCAAATCCTTTTGTTGAAGATTTTATTCCTCAGAGTAAAATTCACGTTGGGATTAGACAGTTCAACAATAACGATGATCGTTTGAAGAAAGTTTACGGTACCTAGATATTTAATCTTAAATTTTGTTTTGGTATCATATCTTAATCTTTCTGCCCTGCCTGTTCTAAATCCTACTTCCTACTAATATTATACTTAAAGCCGAAAGTTTGTGAAATCTGAATTTTTGTACCCTAGGATCTCCAAAACTACTGATCAAGATGAAATTTGTCGTACGTACGCTTAGAGCAAAGCCTAACTTGGATAGTGGGCTACTTATTATAGGTACTGAAAACACGTGTGCGAAGCCGCAGGCAGAAGCTAGTATGTTAAAAATCAATTATCGTAAATGTGTAGGTAGGTAAACATTTCCCGCGTTTGAATCAAACATTGTCAGAGTTAAACTGCTTGAAAGCTTTGCTCCCTAGACATTCTATGTGCTCTTTCTCATCGTTAAACCTACAAGATCATTGTTATTTTAGAAAAAACTTTGGATCTCTTATTCAAAGGTGCCAAAAAAATACTGACGCAAGATGCTGCAAGCGATTCAGATGTCAATTCTGCTAAAAAAGACAAGATGAAACAACTATTCATTGGAAAAGATGGTGTTCTACAGCATTCTGGTAGTTTGGTAATTTAAACTTCCTATTAAGTTGTCTTAGGTTGTGTACAGATATTGTAGTCCACTGTTCCCTTACACCTGTATGTTTGTATCTATTGTTTCAGGTGTCCAGTAATAGTGTGTCAAAGCTGTGCCTCTGCGGAGGTGAGCTGGAGTCTCAGTGTGCCTACTGTGATGTCACTCTGTGCGGCAAGTGCGAGCATGCCTGTTGCCAGTGCCAAAAGTCTTATTGCTCTGACTGTACACTACTGGGGTAAAAACATATTTTGAAAAAAATATCCTTCTTAATTCCACTGCTGGGCAAAGGCCTCTCCCCAAATCCCATTATTCAAGTAATCATTCTTTTGTTTCAGGTCAGAAGGATTAGAAGTGTGTGTATCTTGCTGTAACTAGCATTATGAGTTTTTTAGAAGATATTTTACGAGATTGTTTTTATTTTGTAAGGTCAAGAGCTTATTAAAATCCTACTAATATTATAAGGTGAAAGTTTGTTTGTTAAAAATAAAATACTTAGAACTTTGATTTAGTTATTTAATCTTCATAATTACTTCATTATATGATTAAAAATCCCACCCAATAACTTGGAACTTGTACTCATAACCACTACAATAAATAGATTGTATAAAAATAAACAAAACAATTTAAACTTTAATAAAATGAGTGGTTATGTTGTGCTGTGAAATAAAATCTTTTGTAGACTTTGTTTATTCATCATTTATTCATAATATGTATAATAAAAACAAGTACCTATGTATTTCACTTTGGTTGTTCACAAATATACAAATATAAATACATAAGGTGCCATCAGCAATAGAAAGGTATTCAAACTTAAACAGAATCATTTAAACAAGTTTGTGCACTAAAAGTTATAGTTGGTATCATACACACATAAAAAATAGGTAATATATGTACCCACATAATTATGTGTACTCCACAATACATTATTTTAATTTATGTAGAAAATACAGCACCTATATTTACCCTCATCCATTCTTATATCCCTTGTCTAGGTATCCATGCAATATAATATTATTCAAAATACACAAGTTCACCCAGTTCAGGTTTTTAGGAACCCGCACAACACTAAGCCCATCCCATAGGAGACTAATTAAAATACAGTTATCTATTAAAGTCTTTTCTTAAAATCTAAGCTAGATTGTAATGTTTCTCTTTATTACTTAATCAAATGCTATACAAAATGTAATATTGTTGACGCATGTTGCCGCCACGCACATATACATAGTTCCTGTAATATTTTATAGTCGAAGACTTAAAAAAAGATACTTAAATACATATTGCAATTAAAATTGCTTTGTAAATACATTTTCGCCAATTCTTGGAACCTTATTCAGAACATCCTGCATATAGAAGCTTTTCTTTAAAAGGTTGGTGGTCGTGTACCCTATAGGTAGGGTAGAGGTACTGCAGCGGGCGACGCGACGGGCGGGCGGGCGGCGCGACGCGGACGTGACTACGCGAACAGGTAGCGGTACAGCACGGTGGCCGCCAGCCCCAGCAGCAGCGGCGTCAGCCACGAGCTCCACGCGCTGAGGAGACAGGCAACCGTCACTCACAACAACCAGGTCTAGCCAGCGCCGGCGCCGTGGGACAACATTACACTTCAAATATTGCTGGACAATCCCCACAGTATCATCTAGCCAAGCTAAGCAGAGCTTGTGATAAGGGTGCGTACTAGATCTGTTATACATGTCATTATTATGTATATGTACAGACAGACAGCGTCAGAATTAAGTAACCCGCCTGCATAATACATGTAGGTTTAAATCCAAACCTGTTAATCGTAAGAGTTTTAAGTCTTAAAATCAATTATATTTTTATTTAGGTATTTAAAGTAAAAACAGAACGAAAACGTAAAAAAACAATCGGATTCTAACCTGCATTGAGTCATGGAAGGAGGATTAATTAATTTTGACGCTGTCTTTACATAGAAAACATCCGTAACAAATATCTGAAGATCGTACAAACAATTGTCCTGAGGCGGGAATTGAACCCGCAACCTCCTGCGTCGCAGGCGGACCATCATCCGCTGCGCCACTGAGGTAGTCAGTGTCGTGTAGTTACATCTTGTCCAGCCCATGGGTCCAGGCCATGTACCTACGATTCGAGGTGATGGATGCTTGTCATGTCGGAGGCCTAATGGAGTCTGCTAGTTATAATGATATTATGTTTATTTGTGATGATTTTTATGGGACGCTGTGATCGATAAGCGACAAAATCCTTAGAAAATAGACTCGATTATTTATAATTTACTAGACCTAGCAGGGGGATTGTTGTCTGGGGTAGAATAGATAAAATTACCTACGTCACATCGTCATCGAATGCGTAATATGTTTGAAACTGATTCCTTCAACTTCATCTATTCCACTCTAGACAAGTACCTATTCCCGTGATAGGCCTACTGTTGCTGCCCGCGGTTGGTTTGGCACTTGTTTTCAAGCATTTAGTCCAGTCAACGAAGGATTGTGGATGGAAAGGTCGAAAGCAGAAAGTTTCGCTTCCCCTCCATCCATTGAGCACTCGTACACTGTAGCACTGTGTCCGTCCCCGGGATACCTACCATCACCTCCCAGCCACATTTAATTAAGATCCGTTCAGCCGTTTAGGTGTGAAAACGTAACAGAGTTACTTTCGAATGTTTAATATTAGTCGGTATGGATGATTAGATTTACTCATAGCATTACCTACCTACATCAGATGCAGCTCAGTGGTACAGTGACCTCTCATTGAATTATCAGTACTTAGGTATAGGTACCTAATTACCTACTTTACTAGTAAACCTCTAGCTACCTCTACGCACAGATGTAGGATGAACATCTGTGCCTGCCTCTACGAGACGCGCAGCAAGGGAGAGCGGGTTTAGAAGAGCGCACTATCCATCCATACTCATCTATAATATTATAAAAGCGAAAGTTATTCTGTCTGACTGACGACTGTCTCTTGACTTTTAACGGCTATAATTTAAAGGTTAACTTTCGTGTTATACTATGGTTATAGCAAACATTACCCATCTAGCTCAGGAGCTAGATAGGTAATGTTTGACCTGAGCCTAACTTAACTACGTATGGTTAGGTGTGTTTTAAATGATTTGTCTTTGGATCGCTGTCACTCACTATCATAGAAGCTTGATCTGTGGTAGGTACCTACCTGATCCTGTAGCTACTGTCTGGTGTGCTTCTGCTGTGGCTCGAACTCAGAACGCTTAATTACATCGTAAAACTCTTAAAAGTGGTATCTTACAGGAAGTTACCAACGAGCATTGTAAAACATGCTACTTCAATTATTAGCAAATTAAGTATTAATTAATGAAGATAGTAGGATTATTGTATGTACTCATACTCATTTAAGCGAACATTGTTCTTTTGAGTAGCTAAGTCACGTGCTGTGTTGCGGACTTGCGGTGAGCAGCCTGAGCAGGTGGCATCGAGGAACATTTCGTTATATAAAAGCACATGGATGTACCTACTACGTGTGTCTAGACATAGTTAGAGGTAGGTACTTCGGGTTATGAATCAAATGAAAGGTCAATTCAACGATTAGGTACATTTATTGATAACTTTCACAATACTATATTCTACAAAGCGTTTACGAACAAATCAGCACCAAGTATTAAAGCTAACCTAGAGACCAAGAGCTTACGTACAGCTAGTGTAGTGTGTGCAGGGAGAGGAACTTACAACGTTAGAGATCATCTAATCAAGCAGACGCCTACAGAAAAGCCAAAAATTTTGCTTAAAAATACTAACAAGTCTAAAATATATTTTTTGTCTATGCCTTTATGTTTACAGATCTAGGAATGAATAAGTACATGATGTGAGCAATCAATCAACCACGAGCCAAGTGCTTAAACAACTTATAAGAACATAAATAGTTTAAAACATATCTAGCTAGCTTGCATTACATAATTATAAAAAAAATATCACAATTTTGTAAGTATACAAATGATTATCGTGCGTTATCAGAAAATGTTTGTTTAACAAAGTATTAAAATTTATAATTATATCACAAAACTATCAGAATGCAGAGGTACACTGATGATGATGAATCATCTGCGTTATTTTATCAGCATACTATGATAGATACCTACCTACCACTCACCCAGTATCTAAATTTAATCATAATATCATAATTATCGAAGCATTCCACGTAGATATAGGTGCTTATAACTTTATAATTCGTAGAAGCAATTTTACGAAATTGGTAACTTATTTATGTAGCGTAGGAAGGTAGGTCCTACATGTGCGAGCGCTTCATTTCACAACGGCGCGGGCGCACAATTTGCGCACAACCTGACACCAGCCTCTCGGACAGGAGCAAGGCTTTATAACGATGTGGAATCCTCAATGTAGGCCAATTTCCTTATCCAAACCAATTTTATAGTTTTATTCAAACAAATTATTTACCTTACTTTTAGGAGTTTTATGTACCTAAATTATTAAAATTAGAATTAGAAGTAGTAAATGACTAACAATGAAAATTGCCGAGCCCAAAAGGGTGTAGTGTAGGTATGCCCTAACTTTAGCTATAGTGAGATCTTAAGCTACCATTTTATGTATGTACGTTGGCAATAACTAAATGAAATGAAGTTTCAACACTTTCAACATAGGTACCTACGATTGGAAGTCAAAGGTAAATGTTAAGACTTAATTTACAGTACAACCGAAAAGAGTAGAAATTAATTAAAATGGAACTAAACTAAACCTTTGCTCTGGCAACACGAAACCAATGTCAAATCTGTTCAAAATGTCACGCAAATGTAAATAAAAATTGGGTACCTCAATGAAATTTGCATTAAAATGTGTAATAATGGGGTTTAGTGAACATAGAAAAAACTGATCAAAGTGGAACAAGACAAGTGATTGATAAAGTTTTCATACGTTTTTTAGCCGAATTTCAAGTGGGAAAGCTATGGCCTGATGTTTTAGACAATTATCAAAGAACATTGATAAATACTCGATTCTATGGTCTTTAAATAGTAAAATCTGCCACCCTCAAACGAAACAACAACCTATGAATTTGATTGCCTGAGTAATATTTATGTTGATTTTTTGCAAATTGCGTTCATGGTAGTTTTAATGTTTATTTCCATTTGTATTCGAAAAAGTATAGTCCACTTCCATGTAAGTCTTTTAACAAATAAATTTATATTCAATTCTATTCTATTCCATATTTTGAGTCTTTAAAACAAAATCATCATCAACATCCGATTTTGCCATTTGTTGACCTCAAAACCCATCTGCCACTCTTAAGGGTCCGGCGACGGATGAATTTCCCATACAAACGTAATACCAAAATGATTTTTAATTTGAGCATATTTTCACTATGGTCTGCTTTTATTTGTATTAAAATAGTATTTATCTAGGTTCCTGCCACAATTTTTTTTCAAAATACCTTTCTGAAATGAAATTAAACCTAATCGCATTTTTACATCAAAGAATGAATGTTGTCTTAGTAATTGTGCAGATAAGTATTATGAAAAAATCTTATGGTAGGAACCTGTATAAATACTATTCTAACACAAATAATAGCAAACCATGATGAAAACATTCTCAAATTACAAATCATTTTGGTACTACGTTTGTATGGGAAATTCATCCGTCGCCGGACCCTTAACGGTCTTGCGTTACATGTCAGTATAATTTAAATTTGTTTTTAGTCCGGTACATCCCTTATGCATCAAGTATTGAATATGCAAGGTTCTACTAACATAACAAAAGAATATTCAAAATTCCTGCAGAAAAAAGAAAAGGAAGACCTTATAACTTTTGGACGATCTAAGACCTTTTGCGACGTAGTTTTCGTGTTGCCATCTAAACTACAGCAGCGGCCTCATTTAATTTCTACTCTTTTCGGTCGCACTATAAATATAAGCAGTTGCAGCAAGTTCGCTTAAAAATTAAATGCTCTACATAGAAACAGGCAGAAGAGAGATCTTTTAGTTTCCTTTAATTTATCGTTTAGTTAGGTATATGTATAGTAGGTACCTAGTTAATTCTCATTGCATCATGTTTGTTTGTTAGCTTATCTAAAGAGGCAATGTTTAGAGCAACCTATAAGCAGAACAATGGATCTAGGTAAAACGGATGCTGTGCAAATTGTATTTGAAGTGAAGTAAATATAGCTATTGTGTAATGTACTTGGTAGGTAGGCAGAGATACACCATTCTAAAAATGCACGCCCCTCCACAAAACGTCATACAATCGGCGTGCATTTTTAGAATGGTTTATCTCTACGTGTATGTGTGACTGTAGTTACCTGTAGGTATTCTAAGTAGTTTCTATCAAGCAACAGGTCTTTATATATACAGGGTGGATTTATTGGACGGGGCAGCACGGATCCGCTACCGGAAAATGGTCCTATTAGACTATCCATATTTTTTAGAGAAATTTTCATCCTCATTCTCTGATATTCAAAAACATGCAGTTAGAAAAAAAAATGCGTTGAAAACTTCTTTGATTCCAACCGATCCTGTTTCTTATACCGATCAAAAATTGATATCGGTCCAATTGAGGTTGGTCCGATGGCAAAAAAAGTGAAAAGAGAAATCGCAACGAACTTTTCACATAGATAGATACCTACATTTTAAAAGGAGTCCAAGAATATTTTTTTTAACAAAACTTTTCGTAAAGAATCTTTGCACCAGCAAAAAATATGGATAGTCTCCTATGACCATTCTCCTGTAGCTAGCTACACCGTTAAGGTAACTCCCCTTATTACCCCGTCCAAAAATCCACCTGTATATTATCAGATTTTTGTTGCTATTACGGAAAACTTAGGCTGTTTTTTTTGTTCTCCTATGATAAAATCACGTTTACCGCAGATTACAAATTACAGAATGTAATCCAAGCAGTTTTAGCAGGGACTTTAAATTTTATATTGATTCATATTTTATTTATCTATGCGCCAATGAATGATACTCTATCTATAATATTATCACATCACACAAAAATAAAAAAGTAAGTAGGTACATATTAATATTTTATGCTACGTACAAACTTGTTTATATTGTCTTACACACTCGGCGCCAAGCCCCGTCGAGGGCCGTTTCGTTCATTTCCATGTACCCGAAAAAAAGGACATTGAAATTCAAAAGGCGATATTTTTTTTTAAATAAAACATCCCAACCTACTTACACCAAAAAAAAAAATGCGCCAGGACAGAGCTTTAATTTTTGCCTTTAAAATATATAGAAAGTGGGCGCCTAAAGGAAGCAGTCTTCTAACCGAGCAGACGTAGAGGGATGAATACTTTTGAGAACAGTGTTTCAGACACTGCGTGACTAAAAGATAAACACATGGCACTGAGCAAGGTAGGCCTCGACAACTCCTGCATTTTTTTACCTAGTTCATTAGCACTTTTTATGCGACATTAATTAAACAAGCGATTTTTAAAAATATGTGTCTTCGTCTAAAGATCATCTTCCAAAACACTGTGTCCCCTGCGTGCCCTCGCGGCGGCGGCGGCGTCGTTTATTTTGATTTTAAGTAGACCTACGACCTTCCTTTGGACCTACCTCACCAAAGTCACATGTTTCCTTTTGACGACCTGACCTGCCTAAAAAGATTCACCACAATTATATCAAATAATAATTCATGTGTAGTATGAGGTACCTACATATTAAAAATTACAGATAAGGAAAGTACCGATTATTAAGTTCCACAAATAACTAATACTATCTAGGCTCCTATCAGAATTATAACCGAACTCTAAAAGCAATCTCAATAAAACGCGCTACACCACAGCATACATATTCCAACTTGGACCAAATTAGGTATATATTAATCACACATCGAACTTTGTTCCTTATGTACCCAAAAATACATTAATACATACATAACTAGTTTTAAACTCGAGTCCTATAGGTACTATGCGTTCAAAGTCTGATTTAGAAAGTACGTAGGCATTCTATGTATCACAGTGAGTGACTCGTCACAATTAGGACCAAAACGAAACCAACCATTTAAAACACAATCAAGGTGAAAGATGGGGAGTTGCATAATGTCAGATCATGTGGGTGTGTGGTGAGTGGCAGGGGGTGAGGGGATGAGGGGTGAGTAGACTAGGCGATGACGCACTTGCCCTGCTCCTGGGGGGTGTCGTTGGTCCACTGCGGCGCGAAGGCAGCCTTCGAGGCCACGCGGTCCGTCTCCACCAACTCGCCGATCTTGTACTTGGCCATCAACGACCTGCGGAACAAACAACAATTCATTCATTTAGGGTTGCCATCTCTAACGTTTGGCAATCCGGACAAGACGCGTCAAAACCCCGGATTTTGGAGCCCAGAACCCAGACATGTCAACAGGTTTTTTTCAAACATAGTCAGTATAATAAATAAATGTCAAGTGCGAATTGGACTAGCACATCGAGGGTTCCAAAGATCAACCGTCCGTGCCAAATTTTATGGTCAACGGGGATACCCCATAGGCTTTGGTTGGTCCAAGGAAAGAATCAAATTTTTTTTTTTAATAATTACCATATTCACCGTTTTCGAATTTTCCCCATAAATTTTGCTATAAAACCTGGCTTCTTGCCAAATTTAATGATTCTAGGTCAACGTGAAGTACCCTATAGGTTTTATGTGCATGTGATTCCCTTGAAAATTTCAAAACATTCTGCGGCGGCCCCAGACTTGAAATTTTTATACCCGGACTACAAATGAAACCCCGCCCGGCGCCCGGACGCTCCCCGGACGCCCTCTAAACTAGGACAAATCGGGGAAACCCGGACGGCTGGCAACCCTACATTCATTGAGCTCCCCTATACTCCACTTGTCATTTCTGTGTACTTGTGTGTTCAAAGTTAGTTACCTACCTATTGTACATTTACCAATGTAGAAGCTACCAGTATCCGAGCGAAACCGGCTAGCAGGTACCTACTAGGTAACGAGATGAAGATTGAAGAGTAAAATCAATACAATTGAAATAGCGTGTTGGCTTCGTTCGCACGAACTTTGAACTCATTTATCAATATTTCATTGCGCAATAGGTACTTATGATGTTGAGACAAAAGACGTGAGACTAAGTGCGATTCTGGCTTTAAACGCGAGTCATCATGATGGGCAATTACTTTAATTTAAAACATTATGACCGGCTTACCAATTACTTCAAGTAACGACCTTAATCAAAACACAGACAACGTCGAAATTGAATAAATTTAAATAAATAGCTATGTACATAAATATGGCATAAGGAGGTGGTTAAAACAAAAGTACAGACCACTTCTGTATTCTGTGGGTCAGACAGACAAAATCAGAAAAGCTAGACAATAACCAGATTTGTTCCAACAATGTTTGACTATCGACTACGGCAAGCTTAGGTAATCACCGGGCGATGAATCATCGGGGGGGTCCATTACAACCTTTTGTCCTTCCATTATAATAGCCCAGCTGTCCCTTTCTTTAGGCGAATGGGGGAATACTAGTAGCCATGACATGTCGAGGGCGTGGGCACAAGCCTCGCTCCGCCGCCGAGGCGGGGGTTCACTGCCGCCGCCGCCCTCGTGTTGTTCACCCACATGTTTAATGCATTTGGCGCCAGCTCGCGGTCGCATACGATTTCGTCTTCGTTTTGTGAGTCAGATGGTTCTCTGATACGTAGGTGCCATTATTTGTCTGTATAATGAATAATAAAATAAACTTCAATTGTATTTTAACTAGGTATTTTCAGCGATCGATGACGTCCAGGATGCTGACTCCGACCATGTATAACTTTACTTAACTTTTATATTTTTAAAGGCAATCTAACAACGTCGTCCCTTACTATTCATTTATTTTATTAAGGTGCATGTAATTACATATTTAATGTATACTTATTAGTTTACATACATTTGGTTGTATTAACTTAAAGATTGATAATGATTTGTATTCATTGTTTTGTTCTGTATTGTTAAAGATTTGACTTACTTTCAGGGACCGTACAAAACCGAGTTTGGGTTAACCCCTTCGAATGGGTAACACTTTCATCGTCTGCGGCCAATGAAAGTAACCCTTAAGGATAGGGTTTTAGAATAACCGCTTCAAAAAACCTTATCGAAAACCCCTTCAACGAATAACCAAATCAGTATCTGCTTACTTTACGATTATTTTGTTATTCTACCAGACTCTTGGACGTTATGGTTTTAACTGTAGGTAAGTCAATTTGTAAATAAATTATGAATTATGAATTTATCGGCACCGGAATTTGCTCGGAGTAAGTCCGTAAGTAAGTCCATAGGTACTCCTACAACAACACAGATTTTTGATTTTCGATTGGCTTGGTGAATTTGAATTGAAAATTTAAGAATTTGAATCTTGGGATGCAGAGATAATGATGATGGTACTCTTTTGTAAGTAAATAAACAATGCGACCTGACCAGAGGTAGAGGGACAGTTGTGCAGTCCTCACCTGGCGTCGGAGCTGTGGCTGACGTCCTCAAAGGGCTCCGTGGCGTCCTGCCCCGCCTTCTCCAGCAGCACCTCCTCGCCGCCGGGGTGCTGTCGGGAACACACCAGGTATTGCATCAGATTCATTTATTAATTGCAAATAATGTGCATAGCTTAGGTTCTAATTAAGTTAGTACATTCATCCTTTTGGGTACAGCAATGAATTACCTACTTTCAAAGATTACGATTATTAATATTTTTTTCCTTTTTGTCATTCACTTTTCATTACAATCATTTCATTAGTTTCAATTGTACAAAACTAGTTCTAATTTGTTTCTATTATTTGTATAATATAACAAACAATGTTCTGTAATTTTCTTTAAACAATGTTATACAAATTTAATAAATGTAATTTTTTCACAAAGGTACAACAGCTATACTTTATCCATCGAGCTTGTAGATTTTTCGTAAACAAACGTAATCAGCTGATTTTTAGGGTTATCACCATGAAATGACACAGGCCTAACGTAATTCCAATGATTTCACCCATAGATTCCGTTAGATTTGTTACTTTTTCAATCTTTACTTCATATCTATGCAATATCTAGTTGTAGCAATTTACAAATCGTCATTATTTGGTCAAAAACGAAGATTCAAATGACCAGATATTTTTATCTTTTGTTAAAGTGCCAACCCTAACGAATCTTAGTTTTGACGTCATGGGATGCAAACAATTGGTATCTTTTGAACTATGCTTCCCAATTTAGGATAGCACTATGACCATACTTATTTCCTATACAGAGCAGTATTTTAGTTTTAGCCGGATTATTGAAGAACGAATGGAACGTAAACTCAACACTGAGCGAGTGCTGCCAGCTGGTCTTAGCTACCCTATTGAGTGTAGTTTTAGGGCGCTTTAGGGTGTGTTCCCATTTTTTTTTAGTGACGATAGATAGTCGTGCAGTTTAAAGCATCGTGGCTTGTAAACACGATGTCCCAAAACTCCACGTCAAGACGGAAACAAGTGACAGGCCAAGTCAGGGTATTTATCACAAGAAATTTAAAAAAATCTAAGTGACCTATTTGTAAAAAAAGGTAAATATAAAAAAAAAGACGGGTTGCACTCCGGGAGTGCCGGCAGAAGTGAAAACTTGATTATTAACGTTGAGCATTTTTTATATTTTGGAATGGTTAGGGAATAATTTTGCACCAATTGCTTTATCAGTATAAAATTACTATCATTTATGTGGTAGAATACAATATTCATTTATTGCGCTATCGTACACAAACATGACAACCTAAACGAAACAGTAGGCCCAGGCATACATTTTCGCCGCGCCGTAGAGAGGGGATAGCTGTCTACTCTCCATCCGTCTTACGCTTTTTCGATCAGGTCACGTGTCCTGATGCGAGTTTAAGATTTTATACCCATTACAGAAAAAGTGCTCAACGCTGCTAAAGAAGTTTTCACTTCAAAAAAAATCGAGATCGTCTACAACCTGTGATGGTCTTTTAACCTTGTTTACTGCATTTTTTTTCAATTTTATTTTTAATCTGAATCCTGAGTAAATTGTTCTTCAGTAAATTGTTGCAATGAGAGAAAAAATATGAAGTACTTTTAGTTTTTTATTATTAAATATAAAATAATATGATATATAAATATAATTGAAATCCTTAAAATGGCTAAACAAAAAAATCTAAATATTATCATAGACCCAGGAAGAATCTAAGAAATCAATGATGCTTAGAAAATATGGTCAATGTTAAGACATAAAATTAAGAACGTCTATTTACTAATGGGCCTGGGCCTGAAACGCCTTCCTTCCAATGGAACCTCATTGACAAATAATAATCTAGCTAATCTAAATCTTCCACACTATTGATTTATGAATTGAACTCTACCAGTAAAAATCGTTTCATTTTTACATTTACAAGATTATTTCTTGGATTATGTTTTTTTTTTATTTAACAATGATTTGAACAATGCTTTCTTCAAGACCGAAGGGTGAGACTTGAGAATTTTCAGCAAAACCAGTGTAAAATTACAAAAATATGTAAATCTACGTACGTAAAATTATGTGTGTAAAAGTATGCGGATAATAATGTAGCCACTGCTGTCACTGCACCCTGCTTGGGCACCATTGTGTCTTATACTTTACCTAGATACTAATGCCACAGTATAAATAATAATATACAGTAGGCCTTTGATATCGCGGAACCTGCCGACAAGTGACGCGACCAGGTAATCAGGCCAGGGTTGTCACCATGCTAGCACAATGCTAGTGTTAAATGAAAACTTTTAATTATTTATTATAAGGAAACATCATCATAAATAAAACATTATGATTTTATTTTTGGTGATTTTTCAAATGCCTCGCCCCTTGCCCCCCGCACGATTGCCCTGTCTAAATTCCTTCGTCGAACAACTGTATGCTAAGTTGGCTGTGCTAATACTTACAAATCTACAGAATTATTACAATGAAATTTGAATGAATGAACGAATGATAACATAACTTTATTTTCCCCGTTTTTCTGACAGAGTGGGTAACACTACCCACGATCGCCATTTTATTTCCTCACTTGACTTTCTTGCTTTGTTGTGGTTAGTTCAAGTAATTCTCTCCTTTTGTGCTCTCTGCTTACGTTACGTTGTTTTCGTTGAGTTTATCGTTGTTTCTTGAGTTTTTGTTATTGTTGAGTGTTACTGTTGAGTTTTTGTTGTTTGTTACGTTTGTTTTGTTTTGATACAATGAGCAATGAACCTGGCCCGAGTTCGTTGAAGCTCTTTGCTTCGCCCAAGAAGAAGCGTCAAAAGAAAACGCCTCTCAGTTCTGCAGAGAAGCTCACGATTATTAATATTTATAAACTGGTGGAAGAAACTTGGCCTCGAGACCAATTTCCCTATAAGCAGGAGATGGTGAAAAGGACTGCCGATACCGCTGGAGTTGGCGTCAGTACGGTGTGGAAAGTCCTGAAAGGCTATTCTACTGAGCATCGCGTTCAGTCACCAGCACCTCTACCTCCAAGAGTAGCCAAAATTGACAAACTCTTGGACTTTGAACTAAGTGCCATACGAAGAAAAGTGCATGAATTCTTCTTCAGAAATGAAATCCCCACACTAAACAAAGTGTTAAATTCGGTTAACGAAGATGATGACCTACCAAATTTCAAAAGGAGTACATTTGCAAAGCTTTTAGCAAAGCTAAAAATAAAACACCTGAAAAGATCATGTAACAGCAGTCTCATTGAAAAACATGAAATAGTAAGATGGAGGCGCAATTATTTGCTAAAAATTGCCAAAATGAGAGAAGAAGGGCGCAAGATATATTATACAGATGAAACATGGTTAAACGAAGGTAATTTACTCTTTGTTTATTATCCTTTTTAGTAAATAATTATATTAAATATCAAACATGTAGTCGCTAAACTGAACTGAACTGAACTTTTGTATGTTATGTTAACACTGTTTCTTGTTTTTGTAGGTCATACGAAAACGAAGGTGTGGCAAGACATGACAATACAGTCAACAAGGCAGGCACACCTGGAAGGCCTTTCTACAGGACTCAAAGGGCCTTCTGGAAAAGGAAAACGCCTAATAATAGTACATATTGGTATGTTATCTGTTGTATTTTCATGAATCAGGATAATTTATTTAAACAATAGCATCAACATATCAAAGAAGTAGCACCATGGTCAAGTATGAATATGTATAGATTGAGTATTATTATTGCATCTTGTAATATCATTGATATTTTTATGGGTGGTGATGCAATAAGGTCGGTTTTCACCAATAGATAATCGGACAATTAGGTAGCTTTCAGTTAAATGTATCAAAACTTGTGTCAATAACATCAAATCAACTGTTTAAAGTTTAATATTTGTTTTTTTTTTCTAGGAAACGAAGATGGATTTTTGAATGGTGGAAAATTAATATTCGAAAGCAAAAGTGGTGATGGAGATTATCACAAAGAAATGAACGCAGAAGTATTTGAAAAGTGGTTCAAAAAAATTATAGATTTAATTGAGCCAGAATCAGTTATAGTAATGGACAATGCTCCCTATCACTCTCGTCGCCTGGAACGAGTACCAAACATGCAATGGAAAAAAGCTGACATCCAAGATTGGTTAAATAGCAAGGGTATCTCGTTCCAGGACACTATGATAAAAAGGGAGCTTATCGATTTGATAAAACCAATAAAACATAATTACATGGCCTATGCCACTGACACATTCGCAAAAGAAAAAAATATTGAAGTCTTGCGATTGCCCCCCTATCACTGTGAATTAAACCCAATAGAAATGATATGGGGGCAAGTCAAAGGCCATGTTGCAGATAAAAATAAAACATTTAAAATGCATGAATTGAAGATTTTATTAGAAGAATCTATGAATTTGATAACACCTGCAGCATGGCAAAAATGCATAGACCATGTTATACAAGAAGAGAAAAAAATGAGGGAACTGGATGGTATTACAGATAATGTAATTGATCAATTTATCATCCAGGTGTCCGGAGATACATCAAGTAGCTCAGATTCTGACAGTGATGATGATAATTGATTGTTGTCTATCAATAATGTCCCAGAAGAGAGACACATGTATACTAAAGATTGAAAATATAAAATGATGATAATTAAATTAACTAATGATAATGTCCCAGAAGAGAGACACATGTATACTAAAGAGTAATGACATAAAATGATGATAACTAAATTAACTAATGATGCAACAATAAATTATTCCTATAATTTGCATTTATAGTCTTATTTCATCTCCTTTACCTTGTATTTCCTTTTTAAGGATAGGTAACAATAAAAAGTACCTAGTACTGATTTCACAAGACTACCTTATTTACTTATGCCAACTATTATTCACATTAAATATCACTACCCAGAGACATCTATCAAAGCTCAAAATAGCCGCCATATGAGTATAGCTTGGTAGGTTATGTACTAATTTGTTTAATTTTAGTTAGGTATGTCATAGGTTTTATAATTATTTCTTTCTTTGCGTCAGTTAGAAATCAAATAAGACCTAAATTATGTATATCCTAAATACGCAAACGGAGCCGCAGGCAAGAGCCAACCACATTATTAAAAATGTTTTTCACCCCTGCATCAGCTGATTGAACTGTCAGTGGCTTTGTTATTGAAAATTCTACAAGCTCGATGGATAGAGTATAGGTAACAATTTAATAAATAATCAGCCAGTACCCACCTACGTACAACAATGTCAAGACACTCGTATTCCATTATACAGGGGTTCGGCGGAGCGTGTGCCACAGGGTGCCACGGGGCAACAGGGAGTAGGTGGAACCGAGGTCAATTGTTAGGCTGCTTTTTAACCCTCAAAAGCGTTCCGGCTATTTTAAGGATTTTTAGATGTTTTTACTAAATTTTAACTACCTATTTAGTGCTGTATTTTTTTTTACGTAATGTGTTGTAATGTTTTGTTATAGCTGTCATGTTGGCCCCTATTTTTAAAAACTTTTTGTTTATTGAATTATCAGGGCTACTTAAATCAACCGACATTAATTAGAAGAAAAAATACTTAATATAATCAATAGTGTCGTTCGTCGTGGGTTCGAAGAAAAATTTTTTTTTTTTAATATTCTCATAATAATCATTTAATTTTTCTATTTTATTTTATTCAATTTGTTATAAATTGTTTTTGTGTGTGTTATTTATTTATGATAACATGAAAAATTAGTCTCGTTATAGTGGACTGTTTATTATTCATGATTTAAGTGTACGCCTTGAATAATAAAAATAACAATTGATGACTTCAGAGTTAAAATGAATAATGATTACCATCGGTCGATGTACTTAGGTGGATGTAGATAGAGGCCATTGCTGACGCCCGTCGCCCGCAGATGATGACTGTAGGTGTAGGCTACAGTCAACATGGCCATGGATTTCCTCAAACCTTAGTTTTACCCAGTTATTGCGTAGGAAAACACATTGTAAGTTTATAAAGTCAACAGGAAATATCTATAAATACTAGTGGCGAGAAAATGTTGGTAGAGCAGTAAGGATAATAAAAATGATCTAACAATGAATAGTATACCTACATATAATGTAAATGATGTTGTTGCAAGTGTTGGATAGATGGACGGCAGTAACAAAGTAATAATAATGCACAAAGATTCTAAAGTAGGTAACTACTAAAAAAAAAACTATCTTTAATCCAACGATCCTATCTATCCACGGTTGTCTGTCAGAGATCGCTCGTGAGCGATAAGACCGCCAATTGTCACATCACATTTTTGTAATTTTTCTTGTTTATTTAGTTTTGTAAATTATCTCGATAAATGTGCCTTAAAGAATTTTCTATCTATTTAAGAAGGAACACAGCACAGAAATACCAGGTACCCGTAGTTCATAGTAGGTAAGGTAGGTACTTGGAGAGTGAGGCTCTCATCTCTAAATACTATGAAAACGACGACTTTATGTAACTAAGCACTATGAAGACGATGCCTGCTGCATTGCCATTGAGCATGCAATGCGATCTGTTGAGCTAAAAGTAAAATTATTCAATTCGAAGTAGGTCATAGGTACTTATTGTATATCACTGTATAGGTAAAAATATAATTAGATTTTTTAAGTGACATGCATGGAATACCTAGACTAGACCCTATTCATTTAATTGAGTTGCCATAAAGTCGAACATTAACCTATGTAGGTTGGTACAATATAATGATTTCTCAACCTATTAAGTACGTAGTAGGAGGTACTCACTAGATTGTTCTAATATATCGGGGTTTCACCACAAGGTCAAAACGATAATTTAAATAGGAAACAGGTACCTACGTTCTGTACGAGATGTCCGTTTAGTTAAAATTACATACTTCCTTACTTAGTACCTATACCTATCATATACCAACAAACAATGAACGCCAAGGATATAAAGGAAGCTTCAGTGCTGGCAAAGAGTCACACTGATATATATAAATGCGAAAGTTTGGATGGATAGATGGATGGATGCATAGATAATCGTGGATGGACGTTTGTTACCTCTTCACGTTGAAACTACTGAACGGATCGCGCTGAAATTATGCACACAGGTCATTCTAATCCTGGAATCAAACATACTTTTTATCTCATAAATCAGTTTCCATGGGATAGAAATCACCTTTAAACGTGTCCATAGAAACAACGCGTGCGAAGCCGCGGGCATAAACTAGTTATATATACCAGAAAAATACCAGTAATACCAGTTTCTGCCCGCGGCTTCGCACGCGTTGTTTGTGATTTCTATTCTATCCCATGTGAATTGATTTATGGCATAAAAAGTATAGCCTATGTTTGATTCCAGGCCTAGAACTACCTGTATGCAAAATGTCAGCCCGATCCGTTCAGTACTTTTGGCGTGAAGAGGTAACAAACATCCCTCCCTACATCCAAACTTTAGCATTTATGATATTAGTAAGATAAAACATATAAAACACGCTGTTGTCACAATTTTACGTGCCTAGTTACCAGCGGTAGTGGACCTTGACCCGGCGGCGACGCGTACGCAGGCAGGCTGGGGATCACGCCACGTGTCTTTACAAATACCTATCTATTTAGTCTAACGAGCTGCTCCAGTATGACGCGAACTGCTGCACGTACCTTTAGTTCCCCATTCAATACTAGGCCGTGAATAGTCACGCATTTTGACAAATGGAATTACTAAAATCAGTAGATAAATAATAGATTGATAAATGATGCCCAGCAGTGGGACGGAATAGGTTGAGGAAAAAAAAGATTCGGGCGTTACGTTGTGGAAATCCTTTGCAAAATATAAGGATGGAAATAACTATCAGCGGAATGATACTTAATTAAAATTTTCATACTTATATTTTTTAAATTAGTTGTTATTAGCATAGCATGCATATTTATGAAAAGTAAGTTGGAAGATTAAGGCGGTCAACACACTGCCACGCATCATGCTGCGTCTTGCGTGTCGACTGCGCGTTTTCTATACAAACGCTCCGTTTCTATAGAAAACGCGCAGTCGACACGCAAGACGCAGCGTGACTTTGTATAGAAAACGTGCAGTCGACACGCAAGACGCAGCGTGACGTTTGTATAGAAAACGCGCAGTCGACACGCAAGACGCAGCGTGACTTTGTATAGAAAACGTGCAGTCAACACGCAAGACGCAGCGTGACGTTTGTATAGAAAACGCGCAGTCGACACGCAAGACGCAGCGTGACTTTGTATAGAAAACGTGCAGTCGACACGCAAGACGCAGCGTGACTTTGTATAGAAAACGTGCAGTCGACACGCAAGACGCAGCGTGACGTTTGTATAGAAAACGCGCAGTCGACACGCAAGGCGCAGCGTGACTTTGTATAGAAAACGTGCAGTCGACACGCAAGACGCAGCGTGACGTTTGTATAGAAAACGCGCAGTCGACACGCAAGACGCAGCGTGACTTTGTATAGAAAACGTGCAGTCGACACGCAAGACGCAGCGTGACGTTTGTATAGAAAACGCGCAGTCGACACGCAAGACGCAGCGTGACGTTTGTATAGAAAACGCGCAGTCGACACGCAAGACGCAGCGTGACTTTATATAGAAAACGTGCAGTCGACACGCAAGACGCAGCGTGACGTTTGTATAGAAAACGCGCAGTCGACACGCAAGACGCAGCGTGACTTTGTATAGAAAACGTGCAGTCGACACGCAAGACGCAGCGTGACGTTTGTATAGAAAACGCGCAGTCGACACGCAAGACGCAGCGTGACTTTGTATAGAAAACGTGCAGTCGACACGCAAGACGCAGCGTGACGTTTGTATAGAAAACGCGCAGTCGACACGCAAGACGCAGCGTGACTTTGTATAGAAAACATGCAGTCGACACGGAAGACGCAGCGTGATGTTTGTACAGAAAAGGTGCAGTCGAATTTACAAATGACTAGGTACGTTACGTACCTAGATATTTCAAAGTGGTACTTAAGGTTCTGTTTTTCCATAACAGCTTTATCATTATTGATTATCATATCAATCACCCTGTGAGAGTGGCGCCCATCCCATCCAAGTATCGATCGGCAGATAGGCTGGGCTGGAGCATCAGAGAGGGTTCTCAACATCTCACAATATAGGTCGCCCGCAGCAATATAGGCGCGGAATGCCACCCGCTCTTCATAAGCGGGAAATTAGAAATTCCATAGAGGCGTGACTCGCCCACAGAATACCGCTGAATACTTCTCGAGATTAAATTTTTATGGACTTCTTATTTAATTTTTATTTACAAAACAAACCAACGTTTCTAATATCAAACAACTATAATGTGTACCTAACCGGCATCCTTGTTAACAAAAAAATTACAAAAAATTACATACGCAAATTATTACACTTAGGAAAAATACCTAGGTACACCTACAATTTGAGACGTAATATTCAGTTTATATTAACACTAATAAGGAGTCTACGAATCAACTATGGAAAAAGAAACATTATGAAGGTGCGCAGTTATACAATTAGCTTACCCGGTAACATCTAATATAGATGTAAAATCTGCTTAGGGCTTAATTAAAAAACCTGTAATCATGTTTTTCTCTCAATAAATAAATAAATAATAAATAACATTATGAATTGTTTATCAATGCACATATTTTTAAGAAGAGATTAAACAATCTACAGGGTGTACGGAACAATGTTTGTCATATGGAAACCGGGGTAGGTGGAACCAAGTTCTTTAACTTGGTGGCTTTTTCAAACCTGAAAAGCCTCTTGGCTATTTTTAAATCGTTGTGATACCCCGAAAATTACGAATTTTTTGTATCCTTAATGTGATGCAAGCATGTTAATGTTAAGTTCGGCAGAACTTGTGGCAAAGGTAAGTGAGGATAGGTAGAACTAATAAATTGCAATTAGTATGGTGTTCTTTTTTAACCATCAACATCATAACATTTATAGATTTTTTTGTAACTTTTAATAAGGCTTTTTTCATCCTCCAGTACTTAAAGAATGTTTTCGATAATTTTTCGACTGAATTATTTAAAAATAATGCTGGACAATTCACACAGCATTATCTAGCCCCAAGCTAAGCAGAGCTTGTGTTATAGGTACTAGATAACTGATATACTTAATACAATACACTACACAGATAGATATTTTTTTTTATTATACATAGAAAACACCCAGACCAACGGAACAAATTTCTGCAGATCGTACACAAATTTGTTTTGAGGCGGGAATCGAACCCGCAACCTCCTGCGTCGCAGGCGGACCTTCGCCCGCTGCCCCACGGAGGTCGTCAGTTTGTACATTTCAAAATAGTTTTCGAAATTTCTGTAGGTTTCATACCATCTGCATTAAACCCCATGGGTAGTTTTGTAAAATAAAAAATAATAGGATTCGTTATTTGCTTTATAGTGTATGTATACAGAGTTTTGAGTGAATCGAATCAAGGAATAATAATTTTTCATAGAAATTTTACCACTCTTTTAGCCCTCTCACAGGTTAATTTCTGAAAATTAGCAAAGTGTTATTCTAGAACCTAAACTATCTACATCCAAATTTTCTCTTCATCAGTTATGTACCAGCCACTGGTCAGCAGTACAATTATACTACTGAGCCTAGCAACAAATACTCCAGCCACTGGTCAGCAGTACAATTATACTACTGAGCCAAACAACAAATACTCCAGCCACTGGTCAGCAGTACAATTATACTACTGAGCCTAGCAACAAAGTAATACTCCAGCCACTGGTCAGCAGTACAATTATACTACTGAGCCTAGCAACAAATACTCCAGCCACTGGTCAGCAGTACCATTATACTACTGAGCCTAGCAAAAAGTAATACTCCAGCCACTGGTCCGCAGTACAATTATACTACTGAGCCTAGCAACAAATACTCCAGCCACTGGTCAGCAGTACAATTATACTACTGAGCCTAGCAACAAAGTAATACTCCAGCCACTGGTCAGCAGTACAATTATACTACTGAGCCTAGCAACAAAGTAGTACTCCAGCCACTGGTCAGCAGTACAATTATAATACTGAGCCTAGCAACAAAGTAATACTCCAGCCACTGGTCAGCAGTACAATTATACTACTGAGCCTAGCAACAAAGTAATACTCCAGCCACTGGTCAGCAGTACAATTATAGATAGATAGATAGAAAATTCTTTATTGCACACTTATCGATAGAAACATAATAACAAAACAGCTTAAAATCTAAGTGACAAGTGGCGGTCTTATCGCTCAAGAGCGATCTCTACCAGACAACCATGGATGGATAGGATCATTGGATAGTACTAGGGGATCTGTGACTACTGAGTGTGACTACTGAGACTAGCACCAAAGTAATACTCCAGCCACTGGTCAGCAGTACAATTATACTACTGAGCTTAGCAACAAAGTAGTACTCCAGCCACTGGTCAGCAGTACAATTATACTACTGAGTCTGGCAACAAAGTAATACTCCAGCCTCTGGTCAGCAGTACAATTGTACTACTAAGCCTAGCGACAAAGTAGTAGTCCAGCCACTGGTCAGCAGTACAATTATTGTACTACTGAGCCTAGCGACAAAGTACATAGTACTCCACCCACTGGTCAGGTGTAGAATTATTGCTGATGGGTTGTTTTCTATTCAGCAATTGTATATTTCTAATGAGTTTGACATCCATTTACTATATAATTAAACATTAACATAAATTACTTTTCAGTTTCAATACAATAGAACAAATAGGTCATAAAACTTCATGCATCATGAATAACCTTCACTTCAACTTGTTTTTAACTTGTACTTTTTTTAAAGAAATATTAGAAATTTCTAAATTTGTATTTAATATTAATCCAGATACCTAAAATCAATAATCATTTTGAATTATACCTTTGTGGGTGGGAACATCTGTTAAAATTTCTAATATATTATGTATTGGTAGGTAGGTAGCTGGTAAACGTAAATGACTGACCTCTAGTAGGAAGGAGGTAACGTCGTACACGGAGTTGTGAATGATGAGCACGGCATCATCTCGTGAGTTGCGAGACTTGAGCTCTTCCCGCGAGAACAGCTTCACTTCGGCAGCCTTTTGTTCCATATTCGGGAGTTAGGTACAGACAGGTTCTCTGCGGCAGCTACGTCAACGATCTACTGTGTCTGCTGCCACGCAACTATCAATGTTTATTGGCAAATAATAATCACTTGTTTCGGAGCTGCGAGTGCTGCGCTGCAGGTCACTGCGGATACGATTCTACTGAGAAAAGTACAAAATGTGTAAAACCTAACACCTGTGGTGACGGAGCCTTCTTTCATATATACCTATTACCACCACACTAAATAATATACGCTGTCAGTGTTGCCGGCAGTCAAAATGAAAATGCTCCGAATCCGAACCGAGGGCAGCAAGCTTATTACACTAATAAACGCACGCAAACGCACGTAAACGCACGTACGTGCGTTAGTGCGCGTTTGCGCTTATTTACGCGCGCAAACGCGCACTAACGCGCGCAAATTAGGCACGTGCGTTTATTAGTGTAATAAGCTTGCAGATATGGTCCGAACTATTTCAAAAAAAATCCGTTTCGTTATTATACTTTTAATCTCTCAAGTATTCTCTTTATTTTTAATTGTTTATTCATCATCAATAGTACATAACAGTAAATAACATAGTCAACGTAACATAGTAACATACACATGTATTGTATCTTACATAAGTTACATAGTCAGTTACACTTCGACACAGTAAATAGTATAATATTAAAGAAACAAGAAGGTCATATATTTTTCTGGGTACTTAATAAAATAAAATATATAATAAAACCTTTATTTCTTCCAGAAAATGCTAGATTACAAATTAATAAAAAAAAATTGTATAATTTTTTTTTATTATTTAATAGTTTATTATTTTTAGTTAGTAGTAGTAGTAGTTTTAGATACTTTAATATTATAGTGGAATTATTCTGTAGGAGCAACTAAAGGCCTCCTCCAAATTGAGCCAGTTTTCTCTGCGGACCCAAACTGGGTACAAACAGCGCAATCCAGAGAAAACTGGCTCAATTTGGAGGAGGCCTTCTAGGTACTTACATAAAGAAAACAACAACTTAACTGACTTAATTTATTTAAGTAACATAATTAGGTACAAACAAGTAGGTATGTACCTCATGCAAACGAAAACGTAAAGTAAAAAGTAAGCAACAAAGTACAACATAACAAAATACAGATGAAAAACAGATATAGTCCGTGCGAGATAAATTAATAGTTTCAAACTTGCAATTTTGACGCGCTTCTCTCCATCTGCATTCATTATAATTTCTTTCATATAAGGTAGAATACCAATATTTGTCATTCTGTGATGATACCACTGTCATAGTGAAGCGATAGTTTAGCAGAATAGGGCCCCAGCTGAACGGAAGCATGAGTAAGAAGTGAAACGAGTATGACACTTCTTGCGACTGAGGCTGGCCGAGTTGTAGCATGTAGATAAAGAATGGGATTGAAGATGACAACATACTATCCCTCGTAGACCCTACACGATTTATATTAGGTAGGTACCTAAATATAGATACATATATTAAAAGTGTAACAGGTCCAATTCTGCACATCGAAGTTTTTTTGTAAGGCGGCGTTTCATAATATTCGAGAAACTATTGTTAAATGTGAACTTAATTAGTCGGCAGGTATGGCAATTGCGAATGAAGTCACCGGTACAGCTATTAATTTAATAATCTTCTGACTAGGTGTGACAGATTTTAGCAACGGTAATCAGTGTGTCGGCAAAATATCCAGATTTTGGTGTTCTTTTACTATCTCATTGAGGTGGTTTTGAGCAAGGAAGATTGGTAACTGTTGCCAGGCAAAGGGTGCAAATAGCGGCACTCGCCCGGGGTGCGTTGAGCGTTGCTCAAGCACGCTTTGCTGACGTTGGGACAGGCTACTATACCCCACAAAATACGGTACACGCTCATTATGATGCCTTTCGATGAAAAGCATAAGGAAACTAATTGAAATTTGTGAAGGATATGCGAAAGAACGAAAAATGACACAAGAAAGACAGAAATGGTGATATTCAGGTCCGGAAAGGGACCGGTGAACGTACCGGAGGTCTATCTGAACCAGCAGCCCGCAAAAATAGTCGAGAAATTCAAGTATCTTGGCCACATACTTACATCTTACCTTAAAAATGATGATGATGTGGAACGACAGCGTAGATCACTCTGTATCGTAGGAAACATGATCGCGAGAAAGTTCTATAGGTCGTCGCCTGACGTGAATCTGACATTGTTAAGGTCTTTCTGCCAGACATTTTACACCTGTCAGGTCTGGGCTGAGTACACAAAAAAGACGCATGGTAGAATACGTTTGGCCTATAATAACATTTTCAGGCAAATGATGACCTTGAAACGCTTCTGAAATGCTTCTGAAATGCTAACACAGGTCCGCGTAGACTCTTATAACACTATTGAGCGGAAGAGGATTGCGTCTTTTATGCCCAGAGTTTCCTCGTGCGATATATCGATTATCAGAAGTCTAGCAGAACGACTTATTGATAAAATTACATTTAGACGGTGAGTAGATATTGCCACCTTAAAAATATATTGTAATATAACTTTTTATGTAGGTACATACCAATCTTTGTACTTTTGTAGATACATTAAATATAATTTTTGTACGTACTGCAGTCAGGGCTTGATACCGGTACCAAAAAAGAATATCAAAAAGTGGATAGTGCCATAAATTCGCTCACAATATGGCGATAACTTCAAGACATCGAGAAATATAACGCAAGACCCCGGTTGACCTTATTATTGTTATTATTATCTGGTCGCATAGTCTTCGCGTTACGAGAGAATTGAACCCGAGATCTTCTTGTAAGTATTTTGTAGGGTGCATGTAAAAAGAAATTCGTAAACAGGTATAAGTCAGAATAATAAAAAACCCGAAATATGACTACAAGGGGCAGCAACCTATGGCACTAATAATTTATTTTATTTTTTATTTTAACTCCGAAGAATGTTTAAAAACTTCGTGGCTCGCTCTGCTAGCCGTTACTTATTCCTAGTATTGTTGGGACTTGAGGGTCGGGATTATCAACACCCAATGTGGTTTAGTAGGTATTTTTGTCGAAAACCACCCCGGGTAGCAACCCACGCAACGCCGCTTTTCCATAATGTGCGAAATGATCCTCGGAGGTAAAGAAAGATCTGAAACGGACCAAAAAGATCCCCACTAGCAACACTGCTCGCTTCGACTTCATCTTCTTGTCTATGGCTCTGTAACTGGTTTGACGCAATTTTGCCAAAATGTCATCATGCCTCAATTCAACTTCAACTTCTTGGATCTGCGTCTGGCCGACTCAATTCTACCAAAGATTGTCATCCATTGGTAGAATTGCGTCAACAAAGCAAAGTCCACGTATGCATGATACCCATGAACCTTTAGCTAACCTGGACTGTGTATTTGTACGCTACGTGGACTTATCTGACTGGACTGAACTCGCGCACGCTACCTACGCATTAAGCCTCTAACCCTAGCCACAGCACAGAGCCACAGGCGGCGCGCGGCGGCCCGCCGCCGTTACCTCGGCCGCTTCCACAGAATAGCGAAGCGGCCGGAAACTGGGGGCCATTGTTTTTTGGCTGTATTAATTCGAGGGTAAGTGCCCAAAACCCCTACGCTGGGCATGCGGGTTGAAGAATGATCGATGGTGGAGTTGGTCTGCAGGGGGCGCTGCTGTATGTCCCTTTCTAGCCTCTTACTTATGACACCCACGGGAAGAGTTGGGGTGGGGTGGTACAAATTCTAGGTCAGCACCACATTGCACCGTTGACCATAGAGTTAACCTCACCACTCACCACTAATGAGTGAAGCCGTTAACGTTTTGTTTGTTTGGGTATGGACTTGGACAAACGAAATGTCTTCTGTTTTGTGGTATTATTTCACCTTATTCTGTTTTGAGGTATTATTTCATCTTTAGTGAGAGGAAAATAAATAATTCTGAGTTATTGCACACAACACAGTTGCGCATTTATGTTTTGAGATGCGACTTTTGTGTGGGGAGACATGGCCGAGTGTCGGGGGAATTATCTCTATGCTCAAATAAAAAATGTGTTATTTGTAATTAAATTTACTACCTTACTGTGTATCTAATCTCTATACAAATAGTTCTAGTTATTTAGACTTTAATGTGCGCCTCCGCAATCTCTTTCTGCTTGTGCGCTCCATCGCAGAAGGGTCGCAGTTTGGTCTGTTTGCAGTTGCACAGCCAATACTCTTTGGTTTTTTCCACTGTGAATCTAACTGGCCTGAAATAATTACAAATAAGTAGGTACGTATACATCATTATTCATTGCACAATCAGTACCTACAAAAACTTACGAGTACCTAGTCATTATTTACTTCTTGTTACATAATATGTTTAATATGAATATTTCAGGTGTCATCAAAATACCTACATGAAATATTAAATAATAAACAAACTATACAGGTGGTTTTTTGAGAAGGGCGGTGATGGCCAAGTCCGAAACAACGAGAGTTAGAGAAAAGTCGTGAAAGGAGTCGTGCCTTCGATTTATAAGAAAACAATAACTGCATATTTAGATTTTTTTTAATCTTTTACTTTTGAAGGAAATCAAGATAAGTATTAAATGTAATGTTTTTGTAATGTTTTGTTTGTTTGTGTAATGTTTTAGTAATACATTTCTTTGCAAAGATAAGGAACAATCTTTGCAAAGAAATGTATTACCTACTAAAACTTATCAGCAACAAAATTCATGGGTAATACAGGGTAACCGTTTTTTGAAAAATCATTCGTGTCGGTTTCCGTCAAGAGTAAAAGGATTAAAAAAAAACAAAATATGCAGTAATTGTTTTTTATAAATCGAGGGCATGAATCCTTTCACGACTTTTCTTTAACTCTCGTGAGGTTTCGGACTTGCCATCACAGCCCTTCTCAAAAAACCATCCTGTAGATTTACCTACTCTTCCTTAATCAATTCATCATGAATATTCTGTTCCACATACAATAATAAGATTTTGTTATGATTTCTTACCTACATAAAGTTAGACAAAGGTGAAGGTCTTTCCGGAGACAACTCCGCAGACTTTCCCACAGAATAGGTAAGTCGTGTCCGTCAAGTTAGCAGCCCTGTAAGGTCTTACACCTTTAAAATGATAAGATGTTGTTGATAGTTGATAATAGTACATTAAGGTACTAGTGTGTAACATTGGTGATTGATTACCGCCGAGGCGCCATTGAGAGCCCTTTGAGAGCCGAGCACGGTAATCATCAATACACACGCGTATCATACGACGTTTTTGAACACACTTGTGAATAAAATAACAATAAAAACTTGTATGTTAAAACTTAGAAGTTGCATGAAATGAGCAAGCAATAGGAACATTATTTTATTTGTTCTATTGAACACGATCTTTTTTGAATAAAAACTTTTTTAAGAACAAAGCAACTCAACCAATAAAGTCATTTAAAACGGGATATTTACCATGATTTGAGTTTTGAGCTTTCCAATATTTCGGCACAGTTTCATGCGCCATGATCACGGAATTACTTATTTATTCCGTGATCATGGCGCATGAAACTGTGCCGAAATATTGGAAAGCTCAAAACTCAAATCATGGTAAATATCCCGTTATAAATGACTTTAGTGTTAATAACCATGATGGATTTAAAAGTTTTATCAACCAATAAAATTAAAAAACAATCTATATTTCACTACTGAGATGAAAAAGTCACAGTTTTATTATGGGTGTCATTCTGTGCCTAATTGCGGTGACCCGGTGACCATGGAGCTACTTTGTGAGCAAGTGTGTTGAAAATGGATTTTATTCTATATAGATAATGATATGAGACACGCGCCCGGTATGAAAGGCTAACATGTACTGACTGATGAGAGCGCGCGCGTTGATATTGCTACAATAAAGTAAAAATGCTGACGCGAGAGGATGGTGCGGTTTCACCGTGGGCGCACCGCGGGGCTTGTTCCCGCCATGGAATTTGGTGGTTTCAACTCAACATTACCATTATACAAGTAGTATGTACAAAAAGGTCATTTCGGACATACAATAATTTAAATAAGTTTCAAAAGTTAGTAAAATAAACTAAATAACAAAGTTCTGCAGGCACTTTAAATTAAAAAGAACTAGTTTCTGCCCGCGGCTTCGCACGTGTTGTTTCCGGGACAAAAGAGAAACAATATTTCAAGTTTACAACATCTTATTAACACTTAAGTGATTTGAACAGATTATTATAAGTACCTACTATTAGTTACCTACTAAATTCCATCCTTTTTCTGATTTTTACAGTTTTTATACAACCACCTGGTTATGCTTTCTGTCCGAGGGCTAAAATGACACTAGTTGAAATGGTAAAGCTTAATTGCTTACCATAACATGCCAAAATGCTTCTCTTTTGATAAAGACGGTTTTAGGGTGCTCTTTGTGAATCTATGGGGAGCCGGCGAAAACCTTGATTGATAGTAGAAGTCAAGGTTTATTTCCAAAACTGTGACTCTGGGTAGTTTTGACTAAACCTAAAATTACCAATCAATCAAATTGTTTATTTGTAATGCATTATTTATTATGATTACTGGTTTATTTGGCGACGACAGTGCCTTTAGTAATTTTACACATTTGGTACAATATTATTATTTGAGGTCAAAACGCTTTAGCTGCAATAAATGCCATCTATCGACAAGTAAAAATCATAATGTAAACACTTTTTTCCTGTCTGTACTTTAAAATGTATGTAGATGTTCAGAGCCAAATATCTCCTCAATCGAAGGAGGTCTATTTCTGAGCTTTGCCAGAGAACTAGATACCGTAATGCACAGTTAATTGCCATAGTGCATGATTCATTACTTGCTGTAGTTTAGTCGTAATCAGCGGGTCTATCAGCTTGACGCCAAGATAGCAGCCACAGTGAAAGACCTGTATATCGTAGTTTACAGGATGCCTGGAAAAATAATTTTTTTTTAAGGTCATCGACCTTGACGTCAGGTACCTTGAGAACTCTAACCGACCGACGGGGCTGCTAATTTGACGGACACGATAAGTCAAATGTTAAATGAAAGAATAACAGGTCTAAACTTCCTAATATAATATTTCTATGTATAGATCACAGATGAGATGACACATACCTTTGTGGTACCTTCAAGTAGATGTCTTTGTGAGTTCCATCACACAGCGGCTGCGCCTTGGACCGTCCACAGAGGCACCAGTGATATGTTTTCCCAGCCTCGAGCGTGATCTTGAATGGTTTTTTGTCATAAATAATGCCATTACTCTTTTGATGTGGAGCTGAATAAACACTCTGTAAAATATTTTTCGGGATTTCCGGCTTGGGAGGTTTAGTCACATAATTTACCTGAAATGAATCATTAAAATGGATCAACAACAGACAACAACATAACCCCCAAAAGGCCTTACAATGTTGGCAACTTACAATATTAATATTAGAAACTTTGTTTTTATACAATATTCTGCAGGCTAACATATTTTGTCTTCGTAACTAATTTGCTTTCCTTCCCTCTTCACCAGTAAGTGTTACTTATGCAAATTAGTTTATAAAAATGTTTTGGTGAATTTTTGGAGCAAAATCCTATAATTTTTTTTTACTACTTTTCGTCTTCTTCTTCTTTGGTTTTTGGTTCTGTCTGCCTGCATGATGGTTTAACACAATACTGCTATTGTCAGGCACATGAACTTTAATTTAATTTAATTTATTTATTTAGACGCACAAAACATAAAATAATCACAGAATATACAAAACTTAAATAACATTGGTTGAGAACTTGATTATTTCACAAATTATGTGCATACAGAGAATCTTACGAGCAAAACATGTAGAGCAAAAAATTCACAATATAAAAAAATATATATAAAAAACAGAATAAAGGGATACCATAGGCTAATTATTATAAGTAAGTTTTGAGCACACCTACCAGCAATTAGTTTAATTGATTTTAAGGTTCGGGAAAATTGGCTCAATTTGGGAACAAAGACGTCAAGTAGGTATAATGTTATCTTGAGCTAAATTATTGTATTGGCGGGCCATTCGGGTTAAGGGGTTGGGGGGGTTGTAAAATGTTTTTAAGCCGGCTTTTCACTATGGGATATAATATAAATTACATCTTGAGCTGTATATTACATCCCGCGATTGCTATTCACACTGTAAGATATATATTTTAGAACACACATGATCAGTTTACACGTCTGCACACGAACGCTAACATTCAAACGGAGGGCGAAGCGGGGGAGGCGCGGTGTCCGGGGACGTGAGGTAAAATATACACCTTCAAATGACCTTCAAATATCGCTCACTCGGTCGAAAAAATATTTATAGTTTGGGATGTATTAAATATTATAGCACAGTGTGAACGGTCTCGTACAAAATGTATGGTGAGCGATAAAATATTATATCCCAAGATGTAATATATATTATATTATATCCCATAGTCAAAAGCCGGCTTTATAAGTCAACAAAGCTAAGAGGTTGGTTGTGTTGGACCTGCGCGCACTAAAGCCGGCTTTTCACTATGGGAAATAATATAAATTACATCTTGAACTATATATTACATCCCGCGATTGCTGTTCACACTGTAAGTAAGATATATATTTTGGAACACACATGATCAGTTTACACGTCTGCACACGAACGCCAACATTCACATATTTTAACATATTTTATATTATATCCCATACCTAGTGAAAAGCCGGCTTAAATCGTGTATTAAAAGATATCTCTGATAACAGCTTGGAGGAATCAATGATTGCGTGTAATATTTTATATAAATAGATAGGTAGGTGGTCTAGGTCTAGGTCTAGGTCCCTAGGTCCGTGGGGTACCGAGGCTCTTCGGGTTTTAAAAAAATTATCTGAGCGTCTGGTCGAAGCGACGCGTGACCCGAGAGCTGGCCAGTACCTGGCACAGCGCATCAGCATTGCCATACAGCGGGGCAATGCAGCCAGCGTCTTGGAGACGCTTCCGACTGGTATTGATAATTATGGATCAGTTGAGCTACCTGTAGATTGTTTGCAACGGTCTGCAGTTAGCTCAATTGTAAATACCAATTATATTATAATTTTCTTTGTGAATAAAGGCTTCTGCCCTTATAAATAGATGAGATCGAAATGAACACGTCTGGTTTCCAAGGATTGGACATTGAATTTTGATAGTCTATCTTCGTAATTCAGGCTAGAACGACCTGGATGCATTCTAAAGCTTAACAGACGTAAACATTTTCTTTGCACCCTTTCAATATCGTGACTATAAACTTTATAGTTCGGAGACCATATAGGACTACCTACCATATTCAAGAACACTTCTGACAAGGGCAAAGAATAGGTATAGGAGGCTATGGGGCCTTTTAAAGCCCTTAGTTGATTTGAAGACAAACCCTAATAATATGTTGGTAATGCGGCCGAAAAGAAAGCATAACATCAAAATAAATTCCCAGGTCTTTAGCTACATACGAACGATTCAAAACATGTCCGTTATTGTGATTGATAATCGTAAATAATCATAATGGATATAAAGAAGCGAATGCTATTCATTGACAATATGATGTGATGAGTTAGGTACACGAAAAGAAAGAAGTGAAATAGTCATAGCCACGCACACGCACGCCACACGCCACCTCACACGCCACTCACAACAACAGCTGATATGTGTCAGTGTCAGTGAAGGGCAACGAACTTGCGTCTATCTTACTCTCGCTCACGCGTACCATATCTATCCATCTGTGCTATGTCTCTCTCACTCCACCACATACATTCACATAGCATAAAGTCAGGACGGACACCACAACAATCAAAACAACACATTTCTTCACATCATCAAACTTTTGCAATTTTCTTTCATTGATTTGCATTGCATTAATTAACAAAACATTGCTTTCGTTGACTCGGCTGACCGGCCGGCTCACATTTAGAATTATCTTAATGTTGAGTACCTAACTATTACTTTTTTGTTAACATCCATAGTTTTCGCTGCTGTGTTGACTTGGTTCCGACGACCGACCGAGATTGTTAATCAAAATAGGCGTAAAAAAAAGTCGGCACTCTTAGGTAGACAGATCGAGCGGTTTCAAAATTTTGGAGATGTCTAGGATCAGGGGAATCGAAGTAAAAGTTCAAAAAGAAGTATTACAAACCCGAAAATATGGTCTCAATGAAATCCTCAAGCAGAAAGCCGAGGAGCACTCCTCTGACTCCAAAGATGATGTTGAAAGTAAGTTCTTTATTACAGCATTTTACATTAAGTACATTTTATATTGGCAAAGATCAAAGAAAAGAGAATCTTCTTTGGCTAAGATTTAATTCGTTAGATTAATTGCCCTTATCGTAGTGAGACTTGAGTGAGACCGCGCCCCGTGTTGTTTCCACGCGAAATAAGATACCTAGCTCGCTCATTTGGAATCAGTGTACCTACATCTAAACACAGTGTTACTTTGGCAAATTTTTTTGGGGGTTTGTAACTTTGGCAAATTTTGGTGAAAAGTGCCATCATGTGCATTTCGCAAGTGCAACAACAATTCTAAAAATACCTACAAATAAATACTAAGTAGTAACATTTCACTTGCAAGTATTTTTCCTCCTAGTGTCAAAATTTAAATGGAGAGTAAGTACACAAAATTTGTAGCAGAAAAAGAGATTACACTGTTTTCTTCTTACGCTTGTTGTGCACAAATTGCACACTTATTAAACACAGTTTAAATTTCAGGGCTTAATTAGAATTTTATTTTTTCACAAAAGTCAGTGCAATAATTATTGCACATTAAATGGTATTAATAACAGTTTTATTAACTACACATTAGTGTGCATACAACAGCATTTTGTTAATGCACGCACACATTCAAAGACAATGCCACAGATTTTGGTGTCAGGGCATACTTAATGATTTAAATCTTGGTGATTGGTAGCTAGGTGCAAAGCTTCAAAGAGAAGCTAGAACAGACTGTTTAGAACTATTTGAGCCATGGTTGCTTAAGAAGTTAATTGGTTTTTGGGGAGAAAACCCAAAATTCAACAGTATATTGATAATAACGGCCAGTTTAACAATAAGTGAATTTTGATAATTGAACTTAATGAGAACATAAAATTTATATTCCCGAATATGCCAACAGCTGTAGACACCACCATGTATTACCATTGCAGAAGAGAAGAGAAGCTGCTGACCTAACACTGCTACACAATGCCCTACTCAACTTAATTGACGCCCCCTCACTCTAAAACTCCTAAAAAACTCACTCGCAGAAATCACCAATCAAATCACCAAACTGTACTCACCCACTTGCTCTAGTAATTATCATAAATACCTAATACCTGCCCCGCACAATAAACACTTTTTATACTGATTATTCACATGTTGACCTATACCATAGTATGCAAAACATTTTTAAACATCTAGTTATCACAAATTTCTTCAATCTTAAGCAGTAGGTAATTGTTTTTATTTGTTGTTAGGTTAGATAAGCAGTACATAATATTCTAATTTTAACTACACTATTTTTATTTCATGTTAACATTTATTTTAATCTAGATTTATGTGACTTGTACATTGTACCTTAAACTATTTGTTAACGTGCAGGGAAACCACTTTAAACGGAGTGTGCTTATTTAATTAATAGTAGGCATTAATGACCACCATCCAGCACTATAGTTTAGAGAATTGAAAATAAAAACTTCCTGATAGGTACCTCCATGCTGAATTAGTTTCAGTTCGCATCCACTTTACTAGTATTACCTTATTAGACTAATAAAATTTTAGTTTAAACATATATAAGTGTTATATATTGTTATAACTGTTAAGGCGATACTATACCCCAATACTAGCGCCACAACATATTTTATTTTATCATTATGTTATACATACAAAGGAATTATCAGAAATTCGTCGCGCGTACAATTCAAAACTATTACAGATATATTAAAAAAAGCTACGATAGGTACGTCTACGCGCTGTCCGTAGAAAGAGTATGCTATTAATCTGTGGCGCTGTCCGATTTTTTGATAATTCCTTTGTTTAACTTAATGATAATAATAAATAAAATATGTAGTGGCGCTAGTATCGGGGTATAGTATCGCCTTAAGCTTTAGTTATACCACCAATGTCACTACTCAAAAGATATACAAAATGTTTGTTATTCCATCGAAAATAAAATAAATAAATTAATGTGTAGGTAAACATTTTATCAAAACATGTCCCAGCTATTATGGGACTGACTTTGTAATGTCAAAACTGTGCTGCGCTACAGTTGGACAAAGTCGAGAGTTAATTTAATTTTGTGATGCAGTGGAAACATAGTACCTACCTACCCATCCATCCTGTCTAACAATCAAACCCACGCCACGCAGCTAAAATGCGCTGCGTGGCCGTGAGTGTGCGCCGCGAAGGGACGCGACTTATTCGAAGTATGAATTGGTCTATTTTGTTGAACCGGATTTAGGCATTGAAATGTATTCGTCAATTTAGCAGGCCCGCCATGGAATTTGGTGGTTTCAACTATGCCAATAAATGTGCATTAAATAGTGCATCCCGATGCCTTATGTAAAATAAATAGTGCCCCGGTAGATACTTTAGGAGACGTTTAGGTCTTTCACTGTGGCTGTTATCTTGACGTCAAGCTGGCAGCCCCGCTGATTTTGACGAAACTATAGCGAGATATGAATCATGAACTATACCAATTAACTGTGCATTACGGTAGCTAGTTCTCCTGCAAAGCTCAGAAATAGACCTCCTGCGGTTTAGGAGATATTTGGTTCTCACTGGCATCTGGCATCCCACTTTTACCTTATATATAAAACGCGCCAATAAATTTTTCTGTAAAGGATGAATGATAAATTGCAGAGAATCAGATAACGGACCTGGTGGCGAAGCTGCCGGCGCTGGACGCCATCTTCCAGGTGCACCGCAAGATCGGAGAGGGCACCTTCAGCTCCGTGTACCTGGGCTCGCTGCGCCGCCACGCCGCGCTGCCGCCCGCGGCGCGCCGCTGGTTCGCCATCAAGCACCTCGTGCCCACCGCGCACCCCGCGCGCGTGCAGCACGAGCTGCGCTGCCTTATGGACATGGGGTCAGCCACACCACACCACACCTCACTCTAATAACTATAATAAACATAGCTATCACCTACCAGAACCAATACTAACGTATCACTAATCATCTGTTATTTCGTTTCTTAGTATGAAATTTGGTAAATCATTTAGGTACTTTAAGATTTTGCTCCAGAACGTGATAATAATAATATGCATGTTTACTTGATATTTTTTTCTAAATACACTGGTTATGTATCATTTAAAAGGCGATTGGCTGATTCTATTGTAAAAAAAATCTAAGTAAACCATTGATAATTTCAGAGGAAGGCACAACGTAATCGGAGTGGATCTGTGCTTGCGTCATTTGGATACGATTGTTTTCATTATGCCATACATACCTCATAGAAAGTTTTCTGTAAGTACCTTATTATACCTATATACCTACCTTATTATAATCTTTAAAAATTCTAGTAGGAAATAAATAAAGTGACTTAGCTTTTCTAAAAAACGCCTTTGGACTGCATCAAAATCATGGCGTAGTTAATAGCGAAGTTGCGTTGCGTTGGCGCAATGCGTTCCCACGATGAGAATGTTTGCATTGCACTCTTTGTCTATTATTTAGAGAATTTTTTCGTGATCTTTATGGCCTTGGTGGCGCGGGCGGTGATTAGATCAGGATGTGTATGAAATGTGTGACGTGTGTGTGGGCAGGAGTACGTGGGGGAGATGGGTGCGCGCGAGGTGCGGGCCTACATGCGCGCGCTGCTGGCGGCGCTGGCGCACGTGCACTCGTTCGGCGTGATCCACCGCGACGTGAAGCCGAGCAACTTCCTCTACGACCGCGAGAACCAACGGTAACCAGCACCTCGAAACATGCACACGCTTATCATTTTAGCTAATTCTAAATATCAAGTACCTAGGTACCTACTTATTTTCTTGTACTTTTTACTTGGTATTAATGATATCTCTTTTTCTGCACACGTTGGACCACGTTGACGTAAGTACCTACCTAGTGATTTAAATAATAAAGTCGATAAATAAATGAGAAGTAAAAGGTACCTATTATAATATTGTGATGTTATGATTCCAGATATCTGCTGGTGGACTTCGGGCTGGCGCAGCGCCTGAGCGCGGAGCCGGCGCGCGCGCCCGCCGCCGCGCGCAAGCGGCCGCGCGAGGAGGTGCGTTCTGTGCCTGGCTGACTGTACCGACCGCCGCCTCCACTCCTAAAGCCGGCTTTTGACTATGGGATATAATATAAATTACATCTTGTGCTATATATTACATCCCGCGATTGCTATTCACACTGTAAGATATATATTTTGGAGCACACAATGATCAGTTTACACGTCTGCACACGAACGCCAACATTCAAACGGAGGGCGAAGCGGGGGAGGCGCGGTGTCCGAGGACGTGAGGTAAAATATACACCTTCAAATGACCTTCAAATATCGCTCACTCGGTCGAAAAAATATTTATAGTTTGGGATGTAATATATATTATAGCACAGTGTGAACGGTCTCGTACAAAATGTATGGTGAGCGATAAAATATTATATCCCGAGATGTAATATATATTATATTATATCCCATAGTCAAAAGTCGGCTTAACTGTACCTAATGTACGTCCCTTGTGCGCAGACTCCGGAGAGCCCGGCTGCCAAGCGCGCGGCGCTAGACCTGAGCGAGTCCCGGCGCACGCGCGCCGCGCCGCCGCCGCCCGCCGCGCGCCCAGTCGCCGTCGCCGTCGCCGCGCGTCGTGCCAACCATCCTACTAACAAGGTTCATACACAGCTCTTTTCACTATCTTATTCTACAAGCTGACTCATTCTAAGATACATTAGAAGCTACAAAAAAACCAGATTCAAACAAATGATGTTGTTCGACAGAGTTCCGGCGGTGGCGCTTCAGTGGACGAGGCGTGCGCGTGCGCGGGGCGGGGAGCACTCTGCGCCGCCTGCCTGGCGCGCCCCGCCGCGCGCGCGCCGCGCGCCGGCACGCAGGTGGGTGCATGCCGCGGGGGTGGGGCAAGGCGCGGAGGCGGTGCAGTGTAGCGGCGCGGTCGTGTTGCAGGGCTACCGGCCGCCGGAGGTGCTGCTCAAGGTGGCGGCGCAGGGCGTGGGCGTGGACGTGTGGGCGGCGGGCGTGGTGCTGGGCGCCGCGCTTACGGGCCGCTACCCGCTGCTGCGCGCGCCCGACGACGCCGCCGCGCTGGCCGAGCTGGCCGACCTGCTGGGCAGCGACGCGCTCGACGTCGCCGCCGCCGCCATGGGTCAGCAAGCTGACTACCGTGCATATTTACCTCTGAGCTGGCTACGTACGGTTGTATCACCTGAGTGCGTGTGTGGTTGGCAGGTCGCCGCGTGGTGACGTCGAGCCGGCGGCGCGGCGTGTGCCTGCGGCGGCTGACGGCGCGCTTGCGCGGCGCCGCGCCGCCCGCCCCGCCGCGCCCCGCCCCCTGCGCGCACTGCTCGCTGCCCGCCTTCCAGTGCGTGTGCCGCGGACACGACGACGTACGTACGCTTCATCTTCGGTCTGCGCAAGTATGACCACATTACCGAGTACCGCAATAAGCTTAAATGGTTGCCAATCCGTCTTCGCCGCGGGACGCACACTTTCTCTCGCTCTTATACTCCATCCTTTTCATCCCTAATACACCACGTTACCTTAAGGAACGATTCGAGTATGTCCACCAAACCCATTCCCGTTCACTTCGTTCCACCGAAACCCTCTCACTGACAACCCGCTCCTGCCACGCCCATAGCTCTTCCTTCTCCGTGCGTGCCACAAAGCTGTGGAATGCTCTACCTACTACTACATATAAGACACGCAAAGTCTCTCTCTGTATTTAAGAATATGGTCTATAAACACTATCTCGCTTCAGTCATAAATTGTTAGTTTTTTTTTTGCATCTTTTTTATTTTATAAAACTTTGTATGTATTATTATTATTATATTATATTATTATAAGTATATTATGTATTATTATGTATATATTGTACATTTAAGTAAAACGCCACCGTCATACGTCTACAACTGCTTCGTGTCCATCCCAAGGTTGTCTGGAAGAGATCGCTTTTAGCGATAAGGCCGCCCATTGTGAAACTCTGTATCCCTCTTTTCCTGTAGTTTTATTTTTGTATTTTCTTGGTGTGCAATAAAGTGTTATTGTATTGTACGTACCGGGTACAGGTACATGAGTACAGAATGCTTGTCTCCGCAGCCGGCGCAGTGGCAGGCGGGCCTGCGCGTGGCGGGCTTCCCGGACGCTGCGTTCGCGCTGCTGGCGCAGCTGCTGCAGCCCGACCCGGCGCGCCGCCCTTCCGCCGAGGAGGCGCTGCGCCACCCCTTCTTGGCAGAGCCCCCGCTCCAGGGACTTTGATATGATGCCCCCGGCCCGCGTTCGAAGCCCTGGCCCCATGATGGTGATGTGAATATATCTAACATTTATAAAGCTCAGTTGGATCCGTCGTTCGCCTAAATCTAAACTGTAGTCAGTAGCTAAATATTTGTGATAATCGTTCCGTAATTATTCCGAATCCCGGAATAATTACGGGAGCGTGAGTGGCCGAGTAAAAGTCAGTGTTGCCCGAAGAGCGTTTTTATTTTTGACATTTTTGTAGTTCGTATTATTGTTAAAACAGAATTATTTTGCGTTATGTTAGGTAAACTGAAACAATAGACAATAGTGTAGGGAGGTAGGTAGCTAAGATGTGCCGGTCTCGTTCGCACACGTGCGGCGCGCGGCGGCGGCCTCGCGCGGGCGCGACCGACGCAATCGTATTGTGGTGACCTCGCGCCGCGTGACGTCGCTCCGATCGCGAGCCAACGGAAAATTCTGATTTTCGGCAGGTTTTGTGGCGATTTTTAACGGTCACGAGGTATAGGTACATACCAGCATACCACACATAGGTAACTGTAACTAATCACTAAGATACTTGTTTCTGGACTGGTTTCCGCAACAAGGCCGCAGGTGGGCCCTTTTTAATGTAACTTACCAGTTGGAAGCCAGTGTCCCATGCCGCATGCCGATATAACGGTTGCTCGTTGTAGGTATTTACCTACACATACGTACCTACCTAGTAGGTATACTTAATAGGTAGAACCTACCTAACGTTCACATTATGACAAGAAATCATCGAAGTCGGTTTTCGTGCGTGACAAAGTTATTAACTACTAACCTACCTATGTCAAACAGCATTATTTAACGCTTCTGTTGAAACCCTCCTCAAGTTCAATTTGCAAGTCTATGATTTATACTACCGAGTACCGATCTCAGATCAACTAGCTGGATACAAGTAGGTAAGTAGGTATCTTAGATATTTTAGATCCGGACCTACCTACTGATACTACAAATAAGTAATAGGTAGCCCTAAACGTACCTAGATAGGTAGAAAAATTAGCCGCTACTACTATTCCCGCGGGTGTCTAGACTTAGAGAGGACATCCACTGGGGCGGGCAGCAGAGCACCCTCAGCAGAACAATTCTACCACCGAACTGCAATCCCCCACCCACCCCATTGACTTCCCCATCAATGGGGTGGTTGGGAAAAAAATGGATGAGAATTTTCACCCCATTGACTCGATTAAACTGAATTAAACCACACCACTAAATTTTTAATTAGATATAGAAATATTAAATCTCACTATTTACTATTCACACAATTGAGTATAAGTAGGAATAGTCGGAAATAAAAAAGCCAACTCATTTGAGCAAATCAAGTTCTGGTTTATGGTCAATATAATTTTTCGTAATATAATCACTACGCGAATAAGTAGGTATGTAAAATCAAAATTTGATTTTACATACCTACTTATTCGCGTAAAAGGCTTATTATTATTTAGGTTTGCGATTGCTGTAATTGTCCCGCTCATAAATCTGTCTTACTCAGTTACGTGCGATTGGTATATTTCTATTGTTTTACTTATGGCTTATCTTCAAAAAAACTGTGAGTAATCTGAAATTCCGATCATCTGTTTCACTCAGCTACGAGCAATTGTGTATAGTGCCGTCCTGGTCGTTTTGTCCTGTCGCTCTATCTCGTTCTTTTTTGTTCTTTGGTTAAAATAATAGAAATATACCAATCGCACGTAACTGAGTAAGACAGATTTATGAGCGGGACAATTACAGCAATCGCAAACCTAAATAATAATAAGCCTTTTATTTCCAAATCTTAAGTTACAATTGTGAGATTAAAATAAAATTATAAATAAATTGTATTGCATTGAATTTGTGAATAATTTAGGTAAATAATATTTCTGAAAATACTTTCATTTGTCAACTCCTCTGTCTGCGGCGTGTCGTGGCCACGTGACGCCGGCGACGTCATCGATGTCATCTCTCCAGCGCTGGCGGGGACGGCCGCACGCGCGCCGGGCGTCGACGTCGCGCGGGTACCAGTGTAGGATGCGCTCCGTCCATCTCCCATCGGTTGCCCGTGCCATGTGCCCCGCCCATCTCCATTTCTGTTGACAAGCTAGTGTTGCTGCGTCAGTTATTTGGGTTCTCATTCCCAGGTCTGAATTTTTGATGCGGTCTTTTAGCCTGACATTTAACATACTCCGCTCTGTTGCCCTTTGGAAGACCTGTATTTTATTGATCACCTTTTTTGATAGAGCCCAGTTTTGACAGCCATAATTATAGTAGAGTGATTTGGACAGACATTTCCATAGCAGTTTTTTGATGGTCATTGGAATTTTGGCTTTAAATATCTGTTTGTGTGACCAATACTTGTTCCAGGCTAATTTAATTCTCCTTTCTACTTCTGTGAGTGTTTGGTTACTCAAAGAAATGTTTTGACCGAGGTAAACATACCTACTCATCTACATATTTTATGGTATGTTCTTTTATCTGTATAGGTGTCTTTATACTATTGGTTAGCATACATGTTTTGTCTTTGTTCATTTGTAGGCCGCAGTTCCGGCTTGCGGTATCCAGTGTCTGAATCATGTAGGTTAAGTTATCATGATTTTCGCTCAGAATAAGTATGTCGTCGTCAGCAAAGCGTAAGTGGTTTAGATATTCACCGTCGATATTGATTCCTTTACCTTCCCATTTGGGATAGAGGTAGCTGAAGATGTGATATAGGGTCGCCCTGTTTGACTCCTCTTTGTATGGGAAATGGTTCTCCCACTTTTTCCATCCGTCCTGGGGATGTACCTACCTACTGCGTTCATGTATTTCTTTCAGGATTCTGATGTAATTATTGTCAAATTCAAATCATTTATTGCAGGAAATATGGTCATAATACAGGGTCTTGAACATTAGAATAGTGTCACATACTTCACCAAAACACATTGGCATGCAAAATTTCTTATAAGTAGGTACATCTGTAAATTGTATTAATTTAAATTATAATAAGATTAAAACATAATTTAACAATACACATCATTAATGTTGATTACTACTAATTTCTCAATTTTAGTTCCATAAGTTCCCTAACACTATAAAAACCTTTTTCTATGAGCCGTAATTTTAATTTTTTATAAATAATTTTAAAGGTAAATTTTTGATGTCATCAGGGATTTTATTATATATAGAGCCACACATGGCATAACAATTCTTACTATATAATGCTGTCTTAGGAGTCCTAGACGGCTAGACAGAACAATTATTTCTGGGTTACGTACCTTGAATATTGTAGATAGAACATTTTACTGAAAGAAGACATTATTTTAATTTAAAAAACAATTTAAACTGCATTACTATAAGGATGAAACAATATTTAGTAACAATTCCGCGCAGAACCTCTTCCGACAAGATCCAACAAAATGTGATCTGTGTGTACCGCCCGCCCTCCCACAAATTGTTCCTACTTAAAATAAGAGAAAGTAAACAATAGACTTAAAAATTAATTAAATCAAGTAAATTATTCCTACTTACAATAAGAGAAAGTAAACAATAGACTTAAATTTAATTAAAATAATTAAATGAAGTAAATTACCCTCCTACCTAACTTAATTTGTGAAAGAAAAGACCACACCAACCACACAATGAAAAAACTCATCAGAAGTAAGTCGTCAACTAGTTTCGTCTCTCCACGAGACATCATCAGGACACCTCAACAATACTCGACCTTGACACAGAGAGCGCTAAGCAACAACGACAGAATCCTACCAGAGGTGTTGCCTCTCTGAGCTCCCGGCGTAAAGTCTAGACTTTACTCTTATTGTAAGTAGGAATAATTTACTTGATTTAATTAATTTAATTAATTTTTAAGTCTATTGTTTACTTTCTCTTATTTTAAGTAGGAACAATTTGTGGGAGGGCGGGCGGTACACACAGATCACATTTTGTTGGATCTTGTCGGAAGAGGTTCTGCGCGGAATTGTTACTAAATATTGTTTCATCCTTATAGTATACAATGGATTTCCACAAAGTAACGCCTGAATCTATTATTTAAACTGCATTCATAGATAATTAAATAATTACATGGTTGAACCGGGAATCGAACCCGTTACACGAGAAAAACAATCACCTGTAGCTTCATAATACCGATCGAAAGGCTTCATCATAAGGATTATTTTTTGCTAAATAACATAGTGTCAGAAATAAAAGGAACACTACTATGAATTTTAACATTAGATGTAAAATTTTGTTCAGAAAAATGAAAAAATGTCCTTACGGCAATGCCAGCTTCTCATTTTTCTGAACAAAAATTTACATCTAATGTTAAAATTCATAGTGTTCCTTTTATTTCTGACACTATGTTATTTAGCAAAAAATAATCCTTATGATCGTTGAGAATTTTGGTCGGAAACCCGCCTGTTCTCTAGGCTGATTTTGTTCTAGGGTGCTTCTTATTCTCCTTAGTAGTACATTCGTGAATATCTTGTAATCGCAAACCTACCTATACATACATATTTACCTGTTTTGAGTAAGATTAACCCGAAGAAAGGGACGACAGTGCCATAAACACGCGCACGTAGCTGAGTGAAACAGATGATCAGGAATTCTGATTACTCACTGTTTTTTGAAGATTATCATTTGATTTTACATATTTGCGTTGTGATTATTTACGAAAAATTATATTGACCATATACTTGAACTTGATTTGCTCAAATGAGTTGGCTTTTTTATTTCCGACTATTCCTACTTATACTCAATTATATGTGAATAGTGAGATTTAATATTTCTTTAATTAAAAAGTCAGTGGTGTGGTTTAATTCAGTTTAATCGAGTCAATGCGGTGAAATTTCCCATCCACTCCATTGACTTGAGTAAAGGGGTGGATGGGATTTTTTTCCCAACCACCCCATTGATGGGGAAGTCGATGGGGTGGTTGAGAATATATCCCCAACTCGCATGCCCAGTGAGGGGATTATGGGCACTACCTCCATGAGATAAAAGCCAATAATAAGGCGCTTATCGGGGGGAGGCCTACTTGAACTGTTGAAGAGGCGAGGGATAGCTATGTAGATAAGATACCCAGCGAGGCGCGGCGCTGTAGGCAGGTGGGGCACTCGGCAATTGAAGGAATGTTTTACGTGTTTCAACCAAATGTTTTGTATTCATAACTACCTATTAACAATTATTTGATTCGTGACCTGGGGCCGTCGCCGCCGCCAGGGCGTTGTATGTTATAGAGAGCTAGGTACTTTTGTTTTTGTTGCCAACTGTAATAAAGTTTTGCACATAAAGAGGATCTCAATGTTTATGTATTGTTAATTAAATTGAGTATTGGTAGTATGTAGGTACCTACCTATTTTTGTTACGTTTAATAAACATTCTTGTCTATGTAACAATAAAGCTGTATTTTTATAACTTCTAGTTTTATTTTAACTATTTATCAGCCTTTATTGTCCGGCTGCTGGCAGATGCTTTCTCTGTGCAGCGAGTGGAGCACGCGCCGGTCGCACAGTGAGACACCATCACTTGGTGTAGTTGTTAGGTAAGGGTAAGGTAGGTCCTAACAAGTACTATAGCAACTAAAGGGTAGGTCAGTCAAAATTCAAGAAGAAAATAATAAACATTGACTATTATTTTCTTTACATACATATTAAAAATAAAATTATAAGTACCTAATTTAGACTATTTTTGGCCCAGCAGTGGGACCTAAATGGCTAATTATACCCACAAGATGTTTATAAAGTTGTCTTACTACACACAATGTAATGCGACTCTTACTTTCTTTTTCACACTTATCTGCATTATGTGTTCCATTCCCTGGATTTTTCACTGTCTCCCAGAAAACATAAAACTGCCACTATGCTCTGTCCACGCATTTATTTTCTTTGACTGAATGTAAGGAAACAATATTTCAGACTGCTTCTTTTTAAGAATAGAAATGTGAATCTATCTACTCCAAAAATATCAGGACTAACGAGAGCTTTGATATTTATCAGGCTGACAGATTACATGTGTATTCTTTCCATAAGTCAAAGAAAATAAATGTGTGGACAGAGTATAGGTACTGATGATGTCCACCTGAATCCCCACGGCCAGGGCCCACTCACATAACCTTCATCTAGCTCCTCTGTCAAGTCAGCAGTGACCTGTGTTTTATCCATATAGCCATAAATACACTAAGCATGAGAACAAGGCAAGGATCATTATTTGGTAAGTAAATTGGTTAAGTATTCTTCCAGAAGTTAGGGTTTTGCTGGAGGCGGCGCTCAAAGCTCTGGTACCAGGAATGCAGAGTGCTGAGGGGGATGTAGGACACGCCGGGGGTGGGGCTCATCTGCTCCTGGGTCACCGAGAATGAAGCTACAAAATTCACCAAGTTCTCTAACATTTTTTGAGCAAAAGAGATGTAGGAATTAGTTTGTTGTGCCTGTAACAAAAAACATGTATAACTTTGAGGAATCCTCCTTTTGGATGTGAGGATCAGGATCCCACATTTTAACATCTTGTTAGTAAACAATATCGGAAACTCACAACGGATGAAGCAAGCAACTGGACATTGACTTCTGGCTCAATTGAGATTCCGATCTGTGCACTGTGACATATCTTCTGCTGGCCAAATGCACTGAGGAATTTATTTTCACCTGAAACATCAAAGTGGCTAATTAATTTACACCCGAAAGTTCAAACACAGCATTTCTAAGAGAAACAATCAAAAATTGTTAAACAAACTTGATAATTCATGGAGCTTTTTTAAGTTGGAAATCTTGAAGATGGCGGAGGGTTTGGCGTTGGAGATGTGTCCGAGGAGCTGCCAGTTGGGTGGCGCGGCCGGGTCGGGCCAGCTCCAGTAGACCATGCCGGCCGTGCCCGGCGGCAGCGGCGCCAGCCCCGTCAGGAACAGCACCGCGTGGTTGATGTCATCCGCCTCCGCGATTGTCGTCAGGAATCGCGTCTCCGACACCTGCGTGAAGTCGGTCTGCACCTGCAGGCAACAACAACTCAGTTAGCCCAGCCGGAGCGGCAGCGACCTAACTCTAGCGTCTACCCATCGCTCCACGCACCAGGCGGCCGGACACTATCAACCCGAACACATTAGTCATGGCTTTTATTTTTCAGTTGCTAGTTTTCTCAGATAAAAACATAAATATTTCTCGCATCAACCAAACTCCAATCCCGATTTTGTTATGCTTTTGGGGCACAGATTAAATAAAAATCTTTCTACGTCTACGTTTTAGGGCTTTTGTTTGATCCGTAGAAAGAGTATGCTATAGAACACGCGCAAATGCTATCGCATTCACACATAAAGAGAGAACGACTTATGCCTATAACCTAAGAAGAAATGAGATAGAGCGAATGGCTTGCTATCACTTTCTCGCGTGCCGGTTTTTTCATTGAAAAGCAACTCTAGTTGCTAAACAAATTTCCTACACATCGACGGAGCTCGACACGAGAATCATCGAAATTGTTGTAAAATTTTGATTTCTTAGTATAAATGTGAATAAAGTGTTCCTGTGGACATTCCCGCACCTAAAAACAATAAAAACTAAAGGCAACAATGGTGCGGTGCTGTGTTTTCGAATGTACAAGTGACAGTGAAGCAAAAGTGCCGAATTTATCATTCCACTCGTAAGTACAAGTTCTTTTGACTACAAAAGGTTCAAAATTTACAGATTCATAGATTTACATGAACAATTAAAGAGGTACAAGGCTCAAAAGTTATGTTTTATGAAAATTTTAATTCATATAACCTAACATTGCGAAAATTTAGGGTTGCCTGCACTCGACAATAAAATTCCCCAAATGGCGCGTTGAAATATTTTTGAATACGTACATAACGAGAAACATTATCTTAAAACTAGTTTATGCCCGTTGTTTCTATGGAAACGTTTAAGGGTGTGATTTCTATCCCATAGGAACTGATTTATGGAATAAAAAGTATTTTAGAATTAGATACCTGTATGCAAAATTTCAGCCGATCCTTTCAGTAGTAAATAGCGTGAAGAGGTAAACATCCATTCATCCATCCATCCAAACTTTCGCATTTATCATTTAAGTGTCATGTTTTTATTTGTTACAGATTTCCTGCAGATAAACATCTACGTTTGCGTTGGAAAGAAGCAACGGATTGCAAAGATTGGGGACCCAAAATATAGTCCAAAATTTGTAGTAAACATTTCTATGAAAATTTATTAATAAAAATGAAACAGCGAACTTATCTTTTCCCTCATGCTGTTTCAAGGCTGGTACGTAATATATATAAAAAGAAAGAAAGTCTGTTTAAGACTCGGAGAAAGTTTGTCATACCTACTTTGTATTATAATCTACCTTCCAAACAGATATAGAAATAACCAATCAAAATATTTAAATATTGGGTAGTATTACTTTTATATAGGGTGTAACAAAGAGTAAGGACCAAACTTTAGCTTCGATTAAAGAACACAGGAAAATATGAAAATTTAAAACAAATAAAAAAAACTAAATTATCACTAGACTGGGTAATGAATGAATGACTGTTGTCATTTGCTTATTATCATAGAACCGAGGAAAAATGCATTTGTAAGACCTACCTATCACATCTAAGAGGCGTTGTCCGCTGCGATGACGTCGTGGGTCGTTGAACTCCACGGTCAACGACCCACGACGAAGGTGTTTTGTGTTTTAAAGGAGTTGTAAAGAGGTACGTAGGCCTTTTTAGTTTATTTTACCTGAAAACAAGCACAACATTTAGTTTACTTTTTTTTCGAAAATATTCGGGAATTTTCCTTCGGTTCTATAATCAAGTCGGAACCCACCCATGAAAGTTTAGTGCTTACTTTTTGTTACAACCTGTATATTATTCATAATTAATAATTATGATTCAATATTCTTACATACCATAATATAGATTTAATTTGAGAAAATTAAATCTGAGAATGTAAAAGAAATGCTATCCAGTATAAAAAATAATAAATTTTATTTAACTAAAGACTATGTGATTTGATTAAGTACATATTGAAATAATCGTCTTAAAGACTGATCATACATACTTATTAATTATAACAGAATATTAATATTTGGATTAGTAGGCAGGAATGTTGGGAATATTGTGGTTTAAAAGTGTCATTTAATTTTGTTGTATTTGTACTTTTTTCTTTTTAGCTGCATAATAATTTTAAAAGTGCCATTAAATTTCGTATTAAAGGTTACCTTAGCAATATCTAAACCGTTAGATTTAATTTATTAGTAGAAATGTGATTTCGAAGTCTGTTGGCTAAGCCTGGTTAACGTGTAAGAATTTAATTCCCTACTAAAAATGTTATTTAATTACTATTAACTTAAAACTATTGATATTATTTTTCTAAATTCTAGTGTTTAAAATTATTTCTACTCGTATCGTAATAAGTGCCTATACCTACATAACAAAACAAAATTAATAGGTACCTAACTAAACGTTGTTTCCTTTCTAGGCTTAGTTAAATTAAATGTTTACCTATTCCCACATTCGTACCTAATTTAAGTACCTACTTATATATTTATTTACTAGAAAACTAATAACTTCACTGGAACTGGAACGATTAAACTTAACCAAATACACAAAAAAGTTAAAAGTTTGCTTTAAATCCTAACAGAACAGGATCAATAGGTTGTAAGTGCGCTAGTAATAAAATAAGACCTACCGGACCGAGGAATACCTGCAGGCTGTAACAAAAAATAAGGACCTAAACACACCAGTACTTAAAACATTCACTACAAAGGTCAACCAAGGTTTGGTGGAATTTCCTGTTCTGAATTTGAACACCCAAATTTATGAACTGGAAAATCGCAAATCCAATCCACCAACAGAGACATAAAATAAGAAACCTAAAATCGGGGTAATAAAATTGCATGGCAACACTTTCCCCCCACCACCTTGCAATCTTTGGTCTTGCTCATCGGCACGCTTGCCACACATCTGGTTATATTTAATCTGTGGTTTGATCGGTCGTAGACTAGCTTAGCCAATCAGCTGGCGGCGGTGACGCGCGCGCGGCCGGCTGACATCATCACATCAGTCAGTGTCATGTCAAATGTCAACGATTTTTCTAAGCAAAACATGGCTGCGTTCCGTTTTTCGCATATAGATAGCGCTCAGGTGCTGCTTCACGAACTATGCGCACTTCTAGCCTACGACGAAAAAATATACCTATAGTTATTTTCATCTGTGATTATGATTAATTCAACAACCTGACTCATGAGTTCATGATGACATTTTTTATTAATTTATTTTAGTGCCTTCAATCCAAATCATGTACCTAACCTAAATGGTGCGCGATGATTTAACTAACAAAACAAAAATTTGTGACCGAAGTTAGGGTCAAAATCTCTAAACCCCTTTTTGATTCTGAAGTGGTTTGGTTGGCTTGAACCATTGTTATAAAAAAGGATTATTTTTACATCTATGGCTTGAACCAAAGGTTTAGGATTCAAAATGGGACCAGTCTTTAGTAGGTAAATCTTTTGTTTTCTGACCAATGAGATTTTACCAATAGAGACGTCATACTCATTAGAAAGAAATAAAAACATGGCGATATTTTACTATAGCTACCTGCATAGGACTATGGAACTTTATTTGTATCACTGAGTACGTTAAAAGATCACAGAGATATATAGGACCCCGTTGTCAGAAAGAGATGAACATACTGTTCACACTTTACACGAGCGGCCAGCGGGCTGACGGCCAATGACAGCCTATGACGTCATCGGCTAGCAGCTAAGGAACGAACTAGGGGAAACGGGGGTAACGAGGCACCACTAAGAAAATAAACAGTAAATTTTAAATAAAAATTTTTATTTACGAATTATAGTATTACATTCCTAGTATAGGTACATTTATGTGAGCACACTAGAAAAAATACTTTTACTTAACTTAAGTGCCTTCTAATCGCTACATAGTATAAAACAAAGTCGCTTCCTGTCTGTGTCTGTCTGTCTGTCTGTGTCTATGTATGCTTAGATCTTTAAAACTATGCAACGGATTTTGATGCGGTTTTTTTTAATAGATGATTCAAGAAGAAGGTTTATATGTATAATACATCCATAATATAGTAGAGAAACACTGATAATTTTAGAGGTTTCTTATGTGATGTCGTAAATAAATACTTTTTTTGCGCTTACATTGCAAACGCTGGCTGAACCCTACGAGATAGATCAAAATAATGTACTACAGTATTGTACACCTTAAAAAGGTCTATAAAAAGTCCGGGTGGTATATATCTATCTCTTAGGGATAACCCACAATAACCAGTTTATATCCTTTACTTTTTACGAGAAATAATTGCTTACGAAGCTATTTTAAGTTAAAATAGCTTCGTAAGCAATTATTTCTCGTATTAAATGCACAATGTTAAAAATTTTAACATTGTGCATTTAATATACATAGATTCATTTGGCCCTTTACAGCATGTAATTAAAGTAAATGAATATTTTCGAAGATATCATAGAATTAAAATGCAGGGACATGGCGGTTGCAGCGGTACCGGCAGGGAGGCCGTTATTTATGACTTTAGTGTTAATAACCATGATGGATTTAAAAGTTTTATAATAAAGTTTGGTTTGATAGATGGATGGATGTTTGTTACTTCTTCACGTCAAAATTACTGAACGGATCGGGCTGAAATTTTACCTGTCTAATCAAACATAGGAACACACAACCGAATATTAAAAGTAGTTTTTTTTTCTATTTTACCTTAATTACCGGCACTGCATTCTTTATCAGTTTGTGTTTTTTTTTTGTGACGTACTTGTCAGTATCTACAAAGTGTTTGGAGCATATTGTGGAGTATGCCGTTGGCATCCATTCATCGTCTCGTCTTTGGGTTCTAACGACTCGTACCCATTTCTCCCTAATTAATTCGTCTTTAGGAAATCGAAAACAAAATCGAAGCAAATGTTGCAAGTCAAATCCATCTCTTTATTATCCTACTACGAAAAATAATTGGAAAGTACTGGTGAAAAATATTATTGTTGCATTGCGTGATCATATTACCCATATCACCCTAACCTCCCTTAGCGTCGGTCGAACCGACAACACCGCACGCCATTATCTCGTTCTCTCTGTCACTCATGAATGCAACGCACTACGTCTTGTCTCGTTCGTGTAAATGGCAAAGCGGCAACGCCGCGGTAGTGATTTTTAATATAAAATTAATGATTTTCCATTTTAAATAGACTAAACAGTACTTACAAATGGAAAGATACATCCTGCCTGTTTTTTACAGCTGTCCCAGTATAATTTTTGCACTTTCGAAACACAAAATGTGGCATTTTCGTTTGTTTTACTTTTCTCTAAAATCCCGCAACGTACGTTCGTATCGCGGCGCGACGCAGGGCGGACTGAGTTCAGTCAAGTGAATTCACCTGGTTTTGTCTTGCCGCGCAGACCTCGGTAAAACGCATCTACCTCAGTTTATATATAATATCATTGTTTCTGACATTATTTTGTATCCCATACAGACCCTATCGTAAATATAATAATTCGGGTACTATTCGAAAATACGAATATTTTCGAGTAAGTACCTACATAATAGAAAAACACTATATTTTTTCTGAACCCTTATTGGATCACTTTGTTGTCCGTCTGTCTGTCTGTCCGTCTGCCAACCTCCTTTTCTCAAGAACGCGTGTACTTAACGAGTTGAAATTAACGTCAAATAGGTACCTACTCAAGTCCGTAACTTCTTGGAGTCGCAATAGGTATAATTAAATAAAAAAAATCTTTGTAATTCGACCTGCGAGGCACGTAGATATCCCCGGAATAAACTTACTTCTCTACTACCTTGTAATTTTCTGTAAAGCGGGATAGGCGCCCAGGTGAGTGCTAGAATACCTACCTACCTACTTGCTCCTAGGTAGCAAAATAAATTCAATAAGAGCGAAAAGACATACCTATGCCTAGTGCGAGCGCGCCGATATTCCTGAGTAGGTCAAACCAGATATTTTTTTTAGTATATTATTATATTTGACGGAGCCCTAAAATAAGTTCGTTGCCTAAATAAAAAAATAGGGGTCGCTGTGGAGTTTACGGGACAAATCTTTTTTTTCAAGGTCATTGACATTTGACCTTGACGTCAGTGACCTTGAGATCAGGAATAACCCCCACCCCTCCCACCCCTACCCCCGCCTGTGTTAACATTATGGCTCTAAGTGCAATTACCTATACATAGATAAATAAATAAATAAATAATGCTGGACAATTCACACAGCATTATCTAGCCCCGAGCTAAGCAGAGCTTGTGTTATGGGTACTAGATAACTGATATACTTAATACAGTACACTATATAGATAGATATTTTTTTATTATACATAGAAAACACCCAGAGCAACGGAACAAATTTCTGCAGATCGTACACAAATTTGTTCCGAGGCGGGAATCGAACCCACAACCTCCTGCGTCGCAGGCGGAAAGTCACCACGAAACCGGGGTGGGTTTCCCCCCCCCCCCCCCCGCTTCGGGGGGGTTGGGCGAGCTTCGTTAGGAGTAAGTAATGTTGAGGGACCCCCCTCCCCGCTTCGCGGGGGTGGGACGCCTACAGGTCGGGTTAACTCAAGTCGGAACAACTTAAAATGAGGACTCCTTTTTGACATGTGTTTACAGTACAGCTCTGAAAAATAAAGTATTAAAAAAGTTGTCGAAATTTTTTAAGTCTTTTTCGCCATGTAATGAGCGACACATTTTGACCTCTAGCGCCAAGGTCATTGAACTAAGATATCAAAGTCACTAAGAAAACTTGCACCCTTAGGTCTGTGTTCACCAAAAGATAATCGGACAATCAGGCAGCTTCGTCGGTTAAATTGACGTTAAATGTATGAACACTTGTGTCAAAAATACTGACTTTCATCGATGCTGTCACCGCGGGCATGGAGTCTGGAGCGCAAGTCGATACAATCTATACGGACTACAGTAAGGCATTCGATCGCATAGACCACTCCATTCTTCTCGCAAAACTCTGCGCCGCCGGAATACGTGGCAATCTGCTTCGGTGGTTTACCTCTTACGTCGAAGGTCGTTGCCAAGCTGTAGTTCTAAATGGGTTTGAGTCCCATCCATCATTAATTCCGTCAGGTGTCCCGCAAGGTTCGATTCTAGGACCACTGCTGTTTAATATCTTTATTAATGACATCGGAACTTGTTTCAAAAATTCCGACTTTCTCCTATACGCAGACGACATGAAAATACTAAAGAATATAAAATCACCCGCTGACCTGTCGCTGTTACAAAAAGACCTAGACGACTTACACGCTTATTGTTCTATAAACAAACTCGAGCTTAACGTCCAAAAATGTTACTGCATTTCTTTTCACAGAACAAGTCCGCCTTATCCCTTTAATTACAGTATTAATGGCGAGTCTCTTATCCATCATCATCAACCTATATTAGTCCACTGCTGGACATAGGCCTCCCCTAATGAGCGCCATAGCGCCCTGTCTTCAGCTTGCCGCATCCAGCATCTGCCTGCAGTCTTTCGCAGATCGTCATCCCACCTGGCCGGAGGGCGTCCTACACTACGTTTGCCGAGTCGTGGTCTCCACTCAAGAACACGTTTGCCCCAGCGGTGGTCGGTTCTTCGCGAGATATGGCCGGCCCACTGCCACTTCAACTTGCTAATTCTTTGAGCTATGTCGATAACTTTGGTTCTCTGTCGGATGTATTCGTTACGAATTCTGTCCTTCAGAGAGACTCCGAGCATAGCTCTTTCCATAGCTCGCTGAGCGACTTTGAACTGGTGGACCAGCCCTACCGTGAGTGTCCACGTCTCAGCTCCGTAGGTCATGACGGGTAGGACGCACTGATTGAAAACTTTAGTTTTCAAGCATTGCGGTATGGATGACGAGAAGACTCGACGTAGTTTCCCAAACGCTGCCCAGCCTAGCTGGATCCTCCTCTTGGCCTCCTTCTCAAAATTATTTTTACCCAACTGCAGTCTCTTATCCGAACGAATACAATTACTGACTTAGGTGTTACTCTAGACTCTAAATTACTTTTCGACCAGCACATTGAGAAGATTACCGCAAAAGCCATGAAGACCCTGGGATTTCTCCTTAGGGTAACTAGAGACTTCAAATCACTCAAAACATTAAAAATATTGTATTGCGCACTAGTTCGGAGTAATCTGGAGTATGCATCGCAAGTGTGGAACACACGTTACAACAAGTACATTACCCTATTGGAGAAACCCCAGAAGAAATTTCTAAAGTTCGTTAACTTCAAGCATAAAATTTATAATCCGGAATATGCCGACAGCTGTAGACACCACCACCTATTACCATTGGAGAAGAGGAGAGAAGCTGCTGACCTAACACTGCTACACAATACCCTACACAACTTAATTGACGCCCCCTCACTCTTGTCTAATATCAAACTATCTGTACCTTCCCGCCGTTCCTCTCGCAGAAACCACCTTAAACTGTACTCACCCCCTTGCTCTACTAACTATCGTAAATACTCTTATCTGCCCCGCACTATAAACTCTTTTAATAATAATTATTCACATGTTGACCTATACCATAGTAAACAAAACATTTTTAAACATCTTATTAACACAAATTTCTTCATTCTTAAGCAGTAGGTAATATTTTTATTTGTTGTCAGTATGTACACAATATGTATTCTAATTTTAACTACACTATTTATATCTTATGTATTATAATATTTATAATATTAATGTTATTCTAGATTTATGTGACTCTCACAAAGTGCCTTTAACAAGTTTTGTTAATGAGCAGGCAAACCACTTTAAACTTAGTGTGCTCATTTAATTAATTTCTTGTACCAACCTTATTAAGTTGGTAAAATTTTTGTTTAAACATATTTACGTTTTATTAGTGAAAACTGTTAAGCTTTATTTATACCACCAATGTCTACTCATTTAAGTTTTACAAGCTGTTTGTTTTCCATCGAATATAAAATAAAATTAAATAAAATAAAAACGTCATAACAACTGTTTAAAATTTAACCATCTGTTGGTGAACTCGGGTCTTAGTGACCCCCTCCACGATGGTGTAAAAAAATATATAATGTTAATTATGCATAAAATTTTTCGTCAAAGATGTTCTGTCTTTTTGCCTTGTAATTGGCTGCGTCCCGTTAACTACACTCCAACCTTTATTTTCTAAAAATGCTTATAAAAACCTTAAGTTGTTGATTACTTGTGATTGTAGCCCTTTCTCCGAACTTTGTCAAAATGGCCACCCCCAAAATGACATTCTGGATCCGCCCCTGCTTGTTGATGTTGTTTAGTTAGTTACATAAACCCCTCACCCCTCTGTTTCAGATTAAGTCTAGGCTCTAGTTACTACGCTGACTAGGCAGCACATGTTCTTAGAATATAAGTGCTTACTCGGCGCTACTCTGGTGGCCGATGCATCTAACTGTGTGAAGACAATAAAAAGTCAGCCTCTGAATCGGCAGGACGTATTTTTATTCAATTTCCTTTAGTCTTCATCAAAAAGATATCCGGAAAAACGTTCCCAAATCAAGAGTGGCGCAGCCGATACAGATTTCCCTCATTTTCCCTCATTTTCCGCGATTTTCCAACTTAAAACTCAGTCAGAAAATTCGCGATAGAAATTGTAGAAATTACGGTCTTCTGTGTGAACCAAAAAAATTACTCTAAACGGGTATCGAAAAGTGAGTGCGGGAGTTGCAGTTGGTTGGTGAGTCAAAATTTTCGCCAAATCCTTCCTTAGTCCTCTCCTGTATTTTAAATGGTTTCTTTTTGTTAAAAACTAATTAATTTGTTATAATATTGAGATCAAACCTAGCTCATTATAACGTTAAATTATAGAGACTTTACGTAGAGTAAGGAACAAATAGAAAGTGCTCATTTTCAAAATCAAATGTTGTACTGTAAGAATTAAATTAGTGATCTTAGCATTGATCAAAAATTAGTAATAATTATACTCGTTAAAAATACGTTTTTTTATATTTAAATTTTACAATTTATTTTTACAAGAATTTTATATTTTCCCTGTTTCAAAATTTTATGCTTGTTTTATGTGTAATTTTCACTGTGTTTTATTTTTTTGTTGTGTGCCAATTAATTGTTGTGTCGTGTATTTTCCTTATAAGATTGTGAATTAAGCAAGTGTATTCTCTGCAAAGTTATAGCTCTGTGTTTTCGGATTAAATTACGCGGTAGAGATGACGAGTGAAACAGTGATTAAACCAATTCCAAGAGAAATAGTGCAAATTATTCCAAATTTTACCGGTGATAAAAAACAATTAAATTTATTCTTGCGCAAATGTCAGTACATAATTGACTGCTATGGGAGTATAAAAGAAGATCAAAATTTATACGTGTTTAATATTATCACGAGCAGGCTTACAGAGAATGCAGCTGCACTTTTGTCGGAAAGGGATGATATTGTGACGTGGTCCGCCCTTAAGGCCTTGCTTATCCAACATTTTGGAGACCCCCGTAGTGAAGCGTGTATTAACATTGAGTTAGAATCATTAAAGATAAAATCGGGTGAGAATTATTTGGATTTGTGCAATCGAATTCTAAGCGTACGATCATTATTAATTTAAAAAGTGAACACCAATGCGGAAAGTGATTTAAAAAAGGCTAAATTGATTATTCATTATAACACGGCTCTGAATGTATTTTTGAACAATCTTCCTGAAAATTTGGTCAGAATAGTGAGGTTAAAGACACCCAGTACTCTAGAAGCGGCATTGAATGTTGTGCTTGAGGAAGTGAATTTTGTAGAGCAATATAATATGAGAAATCGTATTCACGGTAATAATCAAAGCTCAACCTCAGGGTTAAGGCCTTTGGTAAGTCAAGGTCAACCGATGGGTTATAATATAACTTTATAAGCCTATGTTAGGTGGATAGGTGGTAACAGTAATGATGTGACTCCGAAATTTAATTTCGGGTTTCCCCAAAATGCGCAGATTAGGATGCCTCAATTTCAGGGCCAAGGTCAAGGGAATTTCGGAACACACCCACAGAGTTTTGGATATCGGCCACAGTATGGTTTTCAGTCACAACATTTCGGCCTTCCGAGATTTGGCCTTCAGCCTCAACAAGCATTCGGGTATAGACCTCCGCAACAGTTTGGGTATAGAGCCCCACAACCATTTGGTTACAAACCAAATTTACCGGCAGTAGAACCACCAAATATTCCTCCTCAAGGACAAATACCACAGTTGCAAAGTGCCGACGTATCTATGAGGACAGCGCCTCATAGACCCCTACAAAATGGGTTTAGGTTAAACAAAATTACTATGAATGACCATGAATACGGCGACACCCGGTATGCCTACGACGGCATTTTATAATAACGACGCGTATTACGATAATTGTGATGGCTATGGCTATGGTTGTGTAAATGAAATCTACTATGGTTATGACGACTCTTCATCATTATTGCCTCTACCATCAAGTGAAAATAATGTTACGAAGAATAACGAAAAGAAAAAAACTGAGGGTATAACAGCCTAGCATGTCAAGAAGTCTTAGAAATAAATTGTGATTCAAAATTAAAACTTATATTTATTTGGAAGAGATAACCGCAAAAATGATGATTGATACCGGAAGTATGAGATCGTTCTTAAGTCCGCGAAAAGTTAGTGAATATTTTCCCCAATTTATTCAGAAGGAACGGTTTCAAATTGTTAGCACCCACGCATCTAATATTCACGATGAAGTAGTAGAGATCCCTCTATTCCCATCCCGTTTGTTAGCAACGATTGGCATAACTTTTACCTAAGTATATGACGTTGATACGCGTTATGGATGGACTGATTGGAAATGATCTTATGCAACAATTAGGCGCGATTATTGATTTGAACGAACTGCTCTTGAAGACAAGTACAACTTGTATCCCAATAATCAATAATATTCTAAATTATTTCATCGATATTCCCCCGCGGTCAGAAAAAAGAGTAAGTAACCTAAGCTGCCGATAAATCAACACTCAGGCGAAGCTATAATTACACATTTACAAATGCACGAAAAGAGTCCCTTATATTGAAGACGAGATAGAGAGCAAAGGGCAGTAATTGTTAAACATCATGGAGCAAAGACATGCCACCGTGGTATCAAGGAAACTTTAGTCAGGATTCGTAGAAATTACTAGTGGGAGAGAACGCAAGAAACAGTTGCAGCGGTTATAAATGCTTGCGAAGCATGCCAGATGATGAAATATGATAGGAAACCAATAAAACCAGTTTTACAGTTGACGCAAACACACGACGCCCCTTTTCAAGAAATTTTCATAGATCTTTTTATTATTGAAGGGAAAATTTATTTGACCCTTATTGATGCCTTCAGCAAATTAGGACAGGCTATTGAAATTCAAGGTAGATCAACTCCTGAAGTAGTAAGAGCATTGATGAGCTATTTCTCTAACTACGACATCCCCAAAAAGATTAGTTCGGATCCCGGAAGCGAATTTAAAACATGCTTATGAAAGAGTTCTTGAGCTTACATAAAGTAGAGCTCCACATTTGAATTCCCAATAACCCCAATTCAACGGGCCTTATTGAACGTTTCCATTCAACCAATAAAGAGATATATAGATTAGCTAAATATGAAAAACGATGTACTGATGGTGCATCTACTATGACATACTCTGTCATGCATGGCATATAATCACTCCATCCATTCTAGCACTGAACTTACTCCTTTTGAAGTGGTATTTGGCCATACTGACTCTAGCAGTCCTTATGGCATTGAAATTGAGAAGTGTTATTTCCAAAAGTTAGTTAAAGATCATGCAAAGCGAACAAAATTTTTTATACGAATATTTGGCAGATAAGATGCTGACACTAAAAAAATATATATTAGAGCAAAGAAAGGCGGTGATTATAGTTAAGGTTATAAACTTAGACAAGATTAAACATGATTTAAATTACGTAACGACCAACTTTGAGCAATTGTGTAGATTCATCGACTGGAATTCGTCATACTCTCAGGAATTTATAAGTGTTAAAATACATACAGAGTTTGTACGCGATTTAACTAAAGACAAGTTCAAACAACTTGTTCCACAACAACGATTGAGAAAAGGGCTTATAAATCCATTGAGTTCACTAATAAAAGTTATTACAGGAAACCTTGATCATGATGACGCGATTAAATTTGATAGAGTCACCTCGGAATTACAGCATGATCAAATGATTATTTAAAAAAAAAAAAAATTACCTTGGTCTCTAAAATGTTTGACAGTTTCGTAAATGTAACCGAGTTGATTAATCGAAACACTATCAATTCAGAAGAAGGTAGAAGAAATGATTAGCGATTTATATATTATAGAAAAGAGATGGGTATATCAATCACATGTTTTCGCATTGTTTAATGTTGACATAAGTAATTTCCGAACCATATTGAAACAGCTCTAGCAATAAGTAGAGTCTCTATATTGCACCAGTCGATTGTAAACTCCACCGAATTATTTATTATTTGAAATTGATTTCGGAATCCGTAAGCTTAGTATATTTTCCTAATGAAAAAAACTTGATAAATTAGAGAAAACTATTGTTGTAAAATCCTTTACTAAGAATAATCTGGTTACGTTTATTTTAGAAATTCCGAAGAACTGATAAAATTTGGGTCATTCTTCGGAAACACATTTTTAGGTTGACTTTCGTGGCACATTTTTGTTTGTTGAAATAGTACATAATGATGAAATATTCTGAATAAAGATTTAATTTAAAATTTATCGGTAGTGGAGGGAACTTAATTGACTTAATGGTTACGAAGTAATTCAATTTTAAAAATATGGTATCCACGGAAATCAGTATTCATATCACCGAATTCAAATATATAAAAATATTGAACATTTATATGTTGAAACATACATTTTGTGTGAATTAGCATATTAAAATCAATGTAAGAAAGAATGTCGGGTTGGTTTATTAATAAAATAATGTTTTTTCAGTAGGAAGTAGATGGAAAATTTCTTAAAATTAAGGAGCAATTATTTTATGTTTTAGTTTTTTTTCTAAGAAAGTATAACAAACATTTACACACTCTTAAGTCAATACTGTAAACATTATTTTTATATTTTTTTTGAGTATAATTTTAATTATTAGAGGAAAATCTGCTTCTCTCTAACAGTTAGTTGTTGACGAAGATCTAATTCACTAACTGATTGTATCTTCCCTTCTTTCTTCTTTTGATAATACCGCTGCCTATCTTTTTCTTTCTGCACGGAATAATAGGGTTTAAAGTATAAAATTGCCGTTTTATTGTAATAGGTACTTCGAATTGACATAGAACCTTCATGGTTTGAGATTTTTGAGCGAAACTCTTTTTACATGGTACCTATGAGGTTCTTCTTTTAAAAAATGTGCAACATTTGATTATCGACTTCCAGTTGTTTTTTTTATTCAGCTTAGACAAGAAAAATGGATACTTCGAAAATTCGAGTGATTTTTGAATACGAGTTCCGACGCGGAACTAACGCGGCAGAAACAGCTCGCAATAACAATGTTGCATTTGGAGAGGGGACTGCTAATGAACGCATCGAGCGATTTTGGTTTAAACGGTTTCGTGATAGAAACTTTGATTTGAAGAACAAACCACGTGAAAGACCGCCCACACAGGTAAATAAAAATGAATTGAAAGAAATGGTTGAAGCCAATCCGAGCCAAACTACCCAGGAATTAGCGTCATGGTTTAACGTTAACTTACCAACAATATTGACTCATTTGCGTCAAATCAATAAAATAAAAAATTAATAACGGGTGCCTCATGATTTGACTGATTTGCAGAAAGAAACGCGTGTTGAAACTTGTTTTGCCTTGATGAGTCGACACAGAAATGAAGAAATATGGTATCGAATTGTGATATGTGATGAAAAGTGGATTCTTTACGACAACCGTTCGCGAAAAATGCAATGGCTGACCCCAGGTCAAACACAGCAATAGCGTTCTAAAGCAAAGCTTACCAATAAAAAGTTACCCATTACGGTAACTATTTGGTGGTCTCAGCATGGTGTTATTCACTATAGTTTTCTCCGATCTGGTCAAGCAATAACGGCAGATGTCTAATGTGCCGAACTCCGAACAATGATAGCAAAACTAGCAGTGAAACAGCCCCGACTCATGAATCGATCTTCATCATTATTGCTCCATGATAGCGCGAGACCTCATACAGCACGAGAAACCGCTTTAACTCTACAAGAACTGCAATTAGAAACCATTTGTCACCCTCCATATTCGCCAGACCTCGCTCCAACGGACTACCATATTTTTTCCTGATTCGGACAATTTTCTACGTGATAAAAAATTTTCTTTACAGGAGGCAGTACAAAATGCTTTCACACAGTTTGTCGAATCTAGATCACTAGAGTTTTATCGCAAAGGCATAAATGACCTTCGTATTAGATGACAGCAGTGTATAGATAATAATGGTAATTGTTTTGATTAAATAAAAATGTTATATTAAAAAAAAAACTAATTTTTCAATACAAATCGGCAATTTCATACTTTAACCCCTAATATTTCTCTAGATTAAGCTTGATTCGGTCTCTCTTTAGTTTTTCAGCCAATATTTTTGCAACTAAGCGATCTTTTCGTGAGTAGACCATATTCCCAGCATACTCACTGAAAAAACATTATTAAAATTTACTATATAAAAATGTTAATCGACCTGCAGATTAGGTTTTCGTTGTTTTAAATGACATTTCGTGTACTTTTTGTCCACGGAAAACACGAAAATCAATACCACGAAAATCAAAAATATGTACAAAATCGTACATTATTTCCTAAATTGCTGGTATATATTACTTTGGTATCTGCAGTCGAAATGAGGAACCCAAAAGGCATCTGTTATTATAATCATTAAAACAATAGGATTAGTATGAACGAATTTAAATTCTACATGGTAATCAACACTTGCGGTATACCAAGCCACGGAAAGTGATTACTTACCTTAATAACAGATGGACGCGGAGACATAGAGATGTGTTTTCCTCACCACTGATGGAGCGCGACTGATAGTTTGTCTCGGTCTAACAACTATTCACGCAATTACTAAAGTACAGTATAAATGAATAAATTAGTGCGCGCCAGGGGTATCAACGCCAAACGTCGGACGCAAAGTTATCTGGTTGTAACTTATCAACTAAACCTTATTTTTGCAAAGTAATAGTGTCAGTTAAGCTAGTAACTATCTGGTTATCTGTGAACCTGTGTGAAATAGTGCTAATATTGATAGGAGATAATATAAAAATTTATTAACACTCGAACTTGAGGTCCGGACGCACCACGAAAGTCAATATTTCCAAGGTTTTTATTTATTTTTTCTTATTTAGAATAAGAAAATTAAAAAACAAAAAAAGGCCTCCCCCATTACTTTTGTCTATCCTAACATCCAAAAAAATATCAAAGGGATACTTTTTGTATTTTTTTTCGAGCCGGACACGTATTTTTGAGCCTTGTGAGAATTACCCTTGTACTTATAATTAATATGATGTATATTCCTTACCAATTTTCCACCAGCCTGATACCAAAACTATCTCTATTTTCCCTAAATATCCCTACCTTTTGGCGAAGCGTACTCAATACATACCAATTGTTAAACCGTGCCGCCCGTTATCTGCTGGCGAACATTTCCTGTGTACCGAGGATAATCGAGCATTCCACCATGAGCTTACCTTTGTAGAGCAGCTCATGAAGTTCGAAGATGACCGTGATCACTGCACGCAACATCAGGTAGAGATTGAAAGAGTCAACGAATCAGTGAAAACAGTTGGATAATATGCAGCAGAGTTCACATGTTGTTATCAAAGCATTGCGACGGCGAGATCAGTAAGCAGCCAATACTCAGCCAATGGACTTACTTGGCAACCATCGACGAACCCTGTGATTTGGAGATCAATGGAATTCGTATACTTCACCGGATCCTTAAGGAATCGGATGCTGTTGAGCCAATTCCGCTAATCGCCTTACCGCAGCTACGTGTTAATGCAACGACATCCAGTAAACGTGTGCTTAATATTAACGGAGTTAATTTAGACGAAGTTAAATACATGACGTATTCTCTAAGGCATAGTGAAGTGATCGAAAGTGTTTTAAGTGGTAACAAAGACGATAACTTCAGTGATAATTTAGGATTCCCGACTCTAGGCTTAGTAACATTTAGTTTTCTTTTATTTGTATTCTATGTCTTTCGGCAAAAATTGCTGAGCTTTATTATGTGTAAGAAAAATTATCGGCACAAATCTCAAATCGATCCAACCGATAATTTTCTTTTATTTAGTATTTAGTTTTCTTTTATTTGTATTTTATGTCCTTCGGCAAAAATTGCTGAGTTTTATTATGTGTAAGAAAAATTATCGGCACAAATCTCAAATCGATCCAACCGATAATTTTCTTTTATTTAGTATTTAGTTTTCTTTTATTTGTATTTTATGTCCTTCGGCAAAAAAATGCTGAGTTTTATTATGTGTAAGAAAAATTATCGGCACAAATCTCAAATCGATCCAACCGATAATTTTCCTTTTAAGGAGGGAGGAGTTACATAAACCCCTCACCCCTCTGTTTCAGATTAAGTCTAGGCTCTAGTTACTACGCTGACTAGGCAGCACATGGTGTTCTTAGAATATAAGTGCTTACTCGGCGCTACTCTGGTGGCCGATGCATCTAACTGTGTGAAGACAATAAAAAGTCAGCCTCTGAATCGGCAGGACGTATTTTTATTCAATTTCCTTTAGTCTTCATCAAAAAGATATCCGGAAAAACGTTCCCAAATCAAGAGTAGTTAGGTGGCTTAACGGTTTTGGCACGGTAGTAATATTATTACAGTATTGTAACTCGGCCGTATCTTTGAAATAAATACCTACAACCGCGCGCGCGGTACGTAAACATGCGATAGGGCTGCCCGCCTCCAGCATTTTAAATAAGTACATTTGCCTACTTTGTGTTTCCATTTAGTTTTGTGATTGTAAATATACTTTTTTTATATAAACAAATAAAATATTTGTGAATTGAATAAGAAGAAGAGAGAAAATATCAGCTATCTGGTGGCAGACAGACGGTCAAATTTATTTTTTCTAGTATTATTCATTCACAAAGTACAATTAACAACTATTATTAATAATAAAATACCACATCTTTACTTTGAATTATACAAACTAACAAAACAAAACAAATGCCCCGAGGTTTTAACACAAGCGTAGGAACCTACCGTATCATGATTCATGAACTGCCTTTATCTAGGTAGGTACCTAGGTATTTCACTCGTGTCAATCACTTTCTTTTACTTTATTCACTTTATTTATTAATCATAACATCTTTTTTTCGGGAGATAAAAGGAAATACCTAGGTACTTTTCCATTAAAAAGACACACATCATGTACTTACCTAGTAAGTAGGTAAAATTATTTTATAGTCTTACCTTTCGGAGTTTCCAGGTAATCTAAAAAATGTTATCCCTGGATGCGTTATTGACGAATTCATCAACCAAAACAGCACAATATATCCTACTCGTCATATTAATTATGTACTTGAACTTATTTTTAGTGAAAAAATAGCACGTTTAATGATAAAAAGCCGTCCGTTCGTCACTGCGACACAGTCGCAACTGTCTGTCTGCTCTGCATGCCCTCGCGCTTCGTCCGTTTGTTGTAAGAAGTTGGAATACTGTTTATAATATTCCTATTACCGTGGTTTTGGTTCCTGAAGAAACATTGTCTCATTTGTCTAATCAACCTTAGGTATTTAAAACGTCAAGTCGGACTTGCGCACTAAGGGTTCCGTAAGACCTTGTGACTTTTTTTTTATATCTTTATTTAATTATAGAGGGTTTAATCAACATGATTATGCCACCCTCGAAAGTATACTTAATTATCTTATTATCTACGCTTAATTCCTAATTTTACAAATTTTAACATGCCAAATTATCATGATTCTAGGTCAACGGGAAGTAGGTACCCTGAAGGTTTTGGTCCATGGCGAGAATCAAAAATTTACGGTTTCTGGATTTTCTTCTATTTGTGCTATATGACCTTGCTTCTTACTTAATTTTATGATTCTAGGACAGGTCAACGGAAATTATACCTTAGATACCTACCATAGGTTTTGGTCTATCATACGAATCAAAAGTAGGTAGGGTAGGTATTCTTTTTTTAGAATTAACTTAGTAATTTACGGTTTTAGGATTTTTCCTTTACTTGTGCTGTAAGACCTTGACCTTCTTGCCAACTCTAGCCTGTATTGGACCACTACTGAACGCAGACCTCCCCCTGATAAGCGCCTTATTGGCTTTAACACATGGGGGGTAATGCCCATAATCCCCACGCTGGGCATGCAGGTTGGGAATCGCAATTCGGTGGTAGAATTGTTCTGCAGGGGGTGTTGCTGCCCGCTCCCGGTCGATATCCCTCTTACGACACCCGCGGGAAGGGTGGTGCAAATTCTAAGCCTGCAGCACACTGCAAGTAGTTGGTACAAATTTGTAGAAGTGACAGCAGACAACAAATTAATCCTATAAGGGTTCCTTTTGAGATAGGGAGCCCTAAAAATTGATGTGGAACAAAAAGGCATCTTTTCCGGGGACCACAGGTCACATTTATTGGAATTAATTCTTATAACGTTAACAAATCCAAGCACAATGGTAGCAATAAAGGAACTAGCACTTTAACTTTATTAAGAATTATACAACAATAAATAGGTAATATTACATAACAGAAAAAAACAAAAAAATATAAATTTATCAGCAATAAAAAGCTTAAATGCAGAAAGGCATTTGAGAGAGCGGAGACAAGGAACAGACAGATATGTAAGTATTTATTGATAAGAGGCCAAAACGGGACGGGGAGTGTTCCGGTATCTATAGATGATAAGCACAGTTGCCAGTACGCACGGCTCTGTGAGGTCAAGTGGGTGGCTGGAGAAGCGTAAGTTATGTTGAATTTATAAAACAATATTTACATACATCTTCATCTTTCATATTAATTATGTAATAATAGTTACCTGCTCTTTTTTTGAGTAGATTTTAACAGATCGCAACTTTCTACAACACTAGGTACTATTATTATACTAGTTGCCTACCTATCATAGATAGTTTAGTTTGATAAGATTCTATCCAAATTGTGTAGATATATTTCGCAATATTATTTACCTACTCTAATAATAATAACATATGATTAGACTAGAACAATACATTATAACAGTAATGCATGAGATTACATTCAATATTTTATCATTGATTTTACAAATATCATAACCTGCAATCTTAACCTTTCCATGGATTTCGGTTACACAGAGCAAGAATCCCTCATGTAGGGGTAGTCAACGTCCCGCAGAGGCACAAAGGTCTCCTTGATGGATTGCAGCGAGGTCCAGCGCATCACATAGTTGGGCCCGCCTGCCTTGTCGTTAGTGCCCGACATGCGCGCACCGCCAAAGGGCTGCTGGCCCACCACAGAGCCCGTGCTCTTGTCATTGATGTAGAAGTTGCCGGCCGAGGGCTGCAGCACCTCGAGCGCCTTCTCCAAGAAGTCGACGTCCTTCGCAAACACGGCGCCTGTCAGCGCGAAGGCGGTGGAGGAGCCCACCAAGTCCAAGGTCTGCATGAGGTCCTCGTCCTTGTACACGTACATGGTGAGCACAGGCCCGAAAATCTCCTGCGTCATCAGCTCGTCCAGGGGGTCGCTGGTCGCGATCACGGTCGGCTGGATGAAGAACCCCTTGCTCTTGTCGAACTCCCCGCCGGCGAGGATCTTGCAGCGCGGGTTGCGGCGCGCGCGCTCGATGTATCCGCTGATGCGGTCGAACGCCTTCTCGTCGATGACGGCGCCCATGAAGGACGAATAGTCACAGGGGTCGCTGGCCTTCAGCGTGCTCGTCACGCTCTTGAGGCCGGCGACGATGGGCTCGGCAAGAGACTTGGGCACGTAGAGGCGCGACAGCGCGGAGCACTTCTGGCCGCAATACTCGAAGGCGGAACGCACGGAGGCGGTGACTACGGAGCGCACATCGGCCGAGGGGTGCACAAAGTGGTAGTTCTTGCCGCCGCACTCGCCGATGAGGCGCGGGTAGTTGCGGTAGCGCGCCACGTTCTTGCCGACTTCCGTCCACAGCCAGTTGAAGGTGGGCACGGAGCCCGTGAAGTTGAGGCCGGCGAGGTGCGGCGAGGAGGTGATGACGCGCCCGAACACGGGTCCGTCGGCTGGCACGAAGTTCACCACGCCGTCGGGGATGCCGGCGCGCCGCATGATATTGAACACGCGCCAGTTGGAGAGAATGGCTGTGTCGGAGGGCTTCCACACCACGGAGCAGCCCATCAGCGCCGGCGCGTACGCTAGGTTGCCACCGATGGCGGTGAAGTTGAACGGGCTGATAGCCGCCACGAAGCCCTCGAGCCCGCGAAAGCGCACAGAGTTGAGCGTTGACTCTGGGTCCTCCGAGATGGGCTGGTACTTGGCGTTCTCCTTAGCGAAGTACGCGTTGAACCGCAGGAAGTCGATGAGCTCCGGCGCCGCGTCGATCTCCGCCTGCACAACCGTCTTGGACTGGCCCAGCATGGTGGCGGAAAGCAGCGAGGCGCGGTACTCGCCGGCCATCATGTCGGCGGCCGTCATGAATATCTTGATGCGCTTCTCCAGCGGGACGCGGTCCCAGCTCTTCTGCGCCTCGACGCAAGAGTCGATGGCGCGACGGATGGTCTTCTCGCTCGCGTAGTAGTACCGGGCGATCTTCCGGGAGTGGTCGTGCGGCATGGGCTGGCAGCGCGGGTCGCCTTCGCGGATCTCCTCGCCCGCCACCACGATGGGCACGTCCTCGCAGTGGGCGGCGGTGCGGCTTAGGTCGCGCTCCAACAGGGCGCGCTCGTTGCTGCCAGCGAGGTAGCCCAGCACGGGCTCGTTAGTCACGGTGAACTCGGCTATCTGCGGCCGACGCACCACGCTCCCCAGGCGGCGCTCCAGCGACCGCCCGCCGCCGACCACCAACTTCGCGGCCAACATTTTGACGAAGCGAGGGATTCGGCGCCTGTCCGAGGGGATTCGAATTAGATGCGACGAGGCTCCGGAGTGCGCGTTACGTAAATCGCGAATGCGGCGGCGCGGCGCGAGCGGATGCGGTGCGCGGATGCTTCGATACACTGCGCTCGATAGTTTACTGACGTTGCCACCGACCGAGGAGACAGGAGACGACGCGACCTTCACATTTATTGTCCGAAGCGAATTTGCGTTCAAGTTGACGGCAGTGTGCACCGTAGATCCATAGCGAACTTACTGATTGCAAGAAAATAGCACCAAAAGAGATGCTGTTTATGGACAAAATAGTACCGCGTGGTGATTTTTGCTCTTTGATATTATAGCAAATTTTATAACGAGACCCTTTTTCGTTTTTGCGATAGTCAGATCAGAATCCATCGATGACTGTCACTAACTAACTGTATGACAGAATAATTTTACAAGACGAAGACAACAAACAATGGATCAGTGCTGCCAACAGTTAAACTAGTTCTCCACCAGATTCAACCTCTAATACCACGGCGCATCGACAAGCTGAGTGCGCCATCTATGCAGAAAAAGGGTGAACTATGGTGGCCTGACAAATGGACGTGGCCAATTCAAGATGCTCGACTGCGAATTATCGGGCTAGTCGAATGATTTCCAATTAATTATTTATTTTATTTTATTTATATATTTTTATTGAATTTATAAAAATAAACAATATTCAGATTCATTTATTTACGATATATACATATAAAGCTCTTATCCGAAATAGGACTAACAGTTCCGTCCCGCCGAGCTACGCGAAGAAATCATCTTAAATTATATATACCGAACTGCGCAAGAAACTACCGGAAAAACACATATTTACTGCGGACCATGCAAATATTTAATAAAAAATATTCGAAAATTGTAGATCTCTTCAACACGAGGCGCAATACTTTCAAGAAGTTAATTAATATTAACTTCTTCGATCAGTAATAAATTCTTACACACTAACATTATGTATGATCAGTATTTATATATCCATCCTAGTTCCCCACCTTGTAGTTGCCAATCCGCTTGATTTGGTACTGACACCAGCTATGTAATTAATTATAAATTGCTTTGGAACTGCTATTTTTAAAATTTCATTGTAATCTAGATTAGTTTTTTTTTTTAAATAGGTACCTACTTCTTCTACATCGGCACACAGCACATATAATTTGATTTAGTATTGTGTTTTTTTATTTTTTTATTTTAACTGTTGTAAAAATTTAATTAATTTAGGCTATTTTTACAAACTATGAGTAGAAACTGTCTTTAGCTTCATTTGTTCTAGTTTAAGAATTTATTGTTACGTAAACATAAGCTTTTTCAAATCAAATCAAATCAAAAACTCTTTATTTCCATAAATACAATAAATGTACACTTAGAAAAGGTCAAATCATAAAACTAAACACTGACACGGAAATAAAGTGATATTTTTGATTTCTGTCGCTTCGGTATGTAGACTAAAGTAAAGAAGCGACGAAGAAACCTTTAGCCTGTTAGTTGTTATTTTTCGAGCTGGAGCAAAACTCGTCCCAAGCTTTTTTATCCTCTAGATAATCTGATATTTTGTAGTAAGCCTTTTTACAAAGGATATGTTTGACTATTTGTTTGAATTTATTTACTGATAATTTTTGCAACTCACTTGGAGTTTTGTTGTAGAAGCGTATACATTGCCCTTTAAAAGATACATTTATCTTGTGTAGCCTAGCTGTGGGCACAGCGAGTTTATCCTTATTTCTAGTATTTATATTATGTGTGTCGCTATTTTTAGGGAATAAATTGATATTTCTATGAGTGTACAACAAGTTTTCATAAATATATTGACATGGTACTGTCATTATGTTTATTTCTTTGAATTTATCACGCAGGGATTCTCTGGGACCCATGTTATAGATTGCACGAACAGCTCTCTTCTGCAGCACAAATACGGTGTTAATATCTGCAGCGTTCCCCCACACCAGTATGCCATAAGACATAACACTATGGAAGTAGCTGAAATAGACTAGTCTAGAAGTATCAACGTCTGTAAGATGACGGATTTTTTTGACTGCATACGCTGCAGAACTAAGTCTTTTCGATAGCTTATCTAAGTGTGGGCCCCATTGTAGTTTACTATCTAAGGTTATTCCTAAGAATACTGTACTGTTTACAATTTCTAACGTTTCTCCTTTTACGTTTACATCAATCTTAACGTATTTTACATTAGGTAGAGCAAATTTTATACATTTCGTTTTAGTTTAATTAAGCAAGAGACTATTGACACTAAACCAGTGTACTAATTTTGAGATTGCATTATTCACATTGTCAAATTTTATATTTTGTCGTTTCATTTTAAAAATTAATGAAGTATCGTCAGCAAACAATACAATTTCATGATTATTCTTTACTAGGTGAGGCAGGTCGTTAATATAAACTAAAAAAAGGAAAGGACCGAGGATAGAACCCTGCGGTACACCCATTGTAACTACAGACCCCGAAGACCGTTTCCCATTAATGTCAACTCTTTGTATCCTATCACTCAAGTAAGATGTAAGAAGATCCAAAGAGGTGTCTCTTATTCCATAGTGATGTAGTTTCCTGATTAATGTTTCATGGTGTACGCAATCGAATGCTTTTGACAAGTCGCAAAAAACGCCTAAAGCATCTTGCGACTTCTCCCAAGCATCAAAAATATGCGATACTAACTCAACACCGGCATCAGTAGTTGACCTACCCCGAGTAAACCCGAATTGCTTACCATGTAGCAGGTCATTGCCATTGAAATGCCTGAGCAATTGATGTAAGATTAGTTTTTCAAAAACTTTACTGAATGTAGGCAGTACTGATATTGGTCTAAAAATAGTGGGGTCAGACCTACTACCCGATTTAAACAGTGGAATTATTTTACTACATTTCATTAGATCAGGAAATACGCCACAATCAATACATTCATTGAATATAAAAGCTAGATCTGGTGCAATCGTATCAATTAAAGGTTTAATAATTCTAACGGAAATGCCCCAGAGATCTGCAGTTTTCTTTATATTTAAAAGTTGGGTTTTGTTTCCCAAATAATGTAAAATAATGTAAATAATACATGTTAAGTCCACGAAATGGACAAAATAATAAATTAAGTAGGTACTTATTACTTTCCTTCAAAAAAGGACAACTTATTTCTTTTTTGTCTCTTTGTAGTAGCTGAAATAGCTGGATCAGTTTTATGTACGTAATAGACTGCATTACGCACATAATATTAGGATGAAACAATATTTAGTAAAAATTCCGCGCAGAACCTCTTCCGACAAGATCCAACAAAATGTGATTTGTGTGTACCGCCCCATAAATTGTTCCTACTTACAATCAGAGAAAGTAAACAATAGACTTAAAATTAATTAAATTAACTAAATTATTCCTACTTACAATCAGAGAAGGTAAACAATAGACTTAAATTTAATTAAATTAAGTAAATTACCCTCCTACTTAACTTAATTTGCGAAAGAAAAGACCACAACAACCACACAATGAAAAAACTCATCAAAAGTAAGTCGTCAACTAGTTTCGTCTCTCCACGAGACATCATCAGGACACCTCAACAACCACTCGACCCCGACACAGAGAGCGCTAAGCAACAACGACAGAGTCCCACCAGAGATGTTGCCTCTCCGAGCTCCCATCACAACATTATGCGATGATTAAGTGTAGCAAATTAACTGGTGTGCAATATATTAAATTTACTAAAATATTATTAAACGATTCAAATGAAAATAATTAAAATTACTATGCTGACGCTACCTATGCACGCCGACTCGCAGAGTCGCCCGTTTAACTCACACCATTAATCTTGTCCCAACTGGTATGAGCTGTGAATCGTAAAAATGCTCCATGCTTCGTTGGGCAAGTCGCACCACTTTTACTTTGGGTGTATTTTAGTATAGTCAACCAAAAAATTTAGGTAAAATAATAGGCAAGATATATAATACACAATGTGATTTTGTGTTTTGTAGGGTGGTAGGTATGTATGTATTTTAGTAAATAACATTTATTACCTACTTATTAAAATATTAACAATAACTAAATCAAATTATAATAAGTCGATAATTCACGCTATGACACCCTCTAACTGAGAGGACACTTAGATTTAATGATGACTTTGTTTTGGTATCCAGTTTGGAAAATTTTGGTGCTTGGTGATCCTTTCGCTGGGCGTCCTATTAATATATACATAAATCAGCATGAAAATAAAATGATTGAATAACAAACTACTATTTTATATTAATTCGTTTTCTTCAGGTGAATCATTTTGGTCTGCACCATCATCGTCGGTTTCAGATATACGATTCTTTGAGTACCAATTTTTTTGTAACGTTAATTGGGATTGCATATTCATTGCAGCCTTTTCCTTCCAATCTCAAACCACAGCGTATTCTTAATATAGCAGAAAAGATTAAACTTCATTATCCTCCTCTGCTTGTTTTTTATTATATTCATACCGCTAAATAATCTCTCAACATCGGCATTAGAATGAGGCAGTAATAAGAGAGTTATCGCAAAAGTCGCTAATTCCTCAAATCTAGATTCCCTTTGAGCATCTACGCGCGATACAGGCTTTGCCTAGTGCGGAGGCCGATGGTAAATTGTAACCTGGATTTTTTATACATAAATAAATATTTTTAATTTTTTTTCATCTTTAATATGCTTCATACTTCATTACAATTTTTTAGGTAGAATGAATAGTATTTTTAAACGTGGCTAAGTGGTTGAGTGATAGTATTTTCAGTAATTGAAAGTGAATTTTGTACATAACCTCTAGACATTTTGTACATACCTCCTCTCTCTCTCCACTAGCCACTAAAAACAATATTTAATTCAATATTTACCACGTATGAAACCACCAGTTTTAGTGGACAATTCACTTAGGGGTGGCAACACTGCAATAGATGTTCTTTCCAAAATTTTACCCTCTCAGCATATAATATGTTATAACTATAGCTGTCCTTTTTTGACTTAAGCCATTTCATGTTGCAACAAGGATAGACTGCCAAGCTGCTGGCTGAAACCTTTGCCATCTTCGACTTCGCACCGTACCTAGCTTCGCCCACAACCTGAACTGCAATCACTCTACAGTTGGGGTATTCCTAGATGTAGAAAAGGCGTTTGATCGAGTGTGGCACCCAGGCCTGATCCTAAAGCTGATGGCCTCTTCCGCACCAGCAGCCATCATCCAGGTGGTTGCATCTTTTCTCCGAGGACGAAGCTTCTACGTCGCCGTTGAAGAAGCTAAATCACGCACTCGACCCATTATAGCTGGAGTGCCGCAGGGAAGCTGTCTATCTCCTGCGCTGTATGCGCTATACACAAACGACATCCCTACTCTGGAGGACCAACTATTACCTGGAGAAAAAGACGTTACATTAGCACTCTTCGCAGATGATAGCGCCTACTTTGCCTCCGCGCCCAATGCAGTCACAGCTGCTAGCCAGATGCAGCGCTTGCTGAACCTCCTACCAGCTTGGTTAGACAGATGGCGTATTGCAGTCAATGCTGGAAAGACGGCAGCACTGCTTGTCACCCGTCAGCGCACTGTTTTACCACCCCTAGAACTACGAGGACAAGCCCTGGATTGGCAAACCTCTGTTCGATATTTAGGTATCGACATAGACAGATCGGTGTCGATGAACGCACAGGTGGAGCGCGTGTTACGACAAACACGCGCAGCCCGAGCCATACTCCGACCAGTCTTGACATCCAAACTGCCGCTAAAAACGAAGATAGGGGTCTACAAGACGTACATTCGATCGAGGCTCACATATGCAGCACCAGCATGGTACTCCCTGTGCTCTGCAACAAATCAGAAAAGAATCCAAGCCCAACAAAACATCGCTCTCAGAGTCTGTACAGGCGCCGGGCGTTATGTGCGAAACAGCGTCATCGCACGTGACCTGCAGCTAAACACAGTCAAGGAGTTTGTGGTAAAGCTGGCGCGCAGAATGTACGATCGTGCGGACAACTCTCGCCACGTACACCTCAACGGACTCGCTCCTCTGCACACAAGACCGCCGGATGCAAAAACTACGTGGCGACCCCTTCCCCGGGTGCTCCTGGAGCCCCCCGAAGTCATCTCCCAAGAAGACCAGAACAGCCAACAGGCAAACGAACAGCTCTTGAGAAGCCAACAAGGCTCTCTGAGCGACAACACATGACTCGAGAAAAGCTTTTCTCGACGTAGATACCGGAAAAAAGAACTCTAGTTCGTTTCCTGCCTGCATTTGACAACGTAGAGTCGAATGTTGAAGACCACTGATGATGACCTAGCTTCGTACATTTATTGATCACGTCGTCTGACTGAAGTTGACGCTGACACTCGCTGGTACAAACGTCAGTCAGACAGATTACCAAATATCTAGGTACCTCGTACCTTGGTACTTATTTTCAACCAGCGCCATCTATAGTATTTTTTGGAGATACGTTCAGATCTTATCTGGCCACCTATCGTTGAGTAGCGCAAGTTCGTCATCTCTAAGGCCTTTTAATTTACCTACACTTTACTGTTTGCAGCAGGGCGGCGAGCGGCGGCGAGTCTATTTGCAAGAGAACATACCTACACATATTTAATAATACTATAGATAACTATAACAGTACAGCGCCACCTATTAGAACATCTTTGTAACACTTCGAGAGTAGGTACCTACTATGTAGCACGGCCACGCATGCCTGCCAGTTATATGCAAACGATATTTTATATAAACTGAATCTCATTGGTTTGCGCAAGTACGAAATCAATTTTATGGATGGCGCCTTAGAGCATTGGCGCTAATGCTACCTACTGAACTTCTGATGAGGATTATCGATGTTTATTTATTTGGCACACAAAACAGAATACAATCAAATATTATACTTACAAATAGAAGGACAAAATAATAAAAACTAGACTGTATAACATATGTGTAGGTACACAGCATGATCTAGTTTCAACGTACCTAAGCAAATACCTATTGGAAATTAATTTATGAATATTATGCATGCATTAGTATTTTAAAATTACCTACGAGAATTAAACAATTACTTTGATTAGGGCATGCCACTGGTAAGATAAATCATCAATAATAAAGAAACTTACTAAAAATTAAGACCACTCTCCTTGAGAGTGGTTTCAACGTCTTTTTTAAATTTAAATAGATTTCTGTTAAAGATGTCAATATTGCCACTGTTACTAACTAAAAGATCATTGTACCTACCTACTGACAACACATTCGTCACATTCTGACCACAGGGTTGTAATAAGAAGTATTACCTATTGGTATGGACCTGTAGGGCGAAAGTTTTCTAAAATAGCTATAGCGAGATCTCTGGTTATCTGGTTAGCTAGTAATTTATTTATTTATTTATATATGTGGAAAACAAACAGCCTTGAAACTTAAATGAGTAGAAATAATGAACAAAATTTTTTGCACTGTGTGTTATGGATTTCTTAGTTCTATAAATCTGCATTCTCAACTAAAAACGTTACGGATCCTCATTACAGTTGAAGGGAAGGGGGGTACTCGGCATTGTGAAAATAAATACTAGATACGTTTCTATCGCGCGATCACTCAGTCTGGTTAGAAGTGTTGGGATCTGTAATTGGTGCTTTTTTTTGAACAATCTAGAGGCAGGTGAATTTATCCATCCTTACGGATTAGTTGAGCAAACAATCTAGAGGCAGCTAGTTAAATGAGTACCAGGGGGTGGACACAGTGAATTGTTTTCCATATAAAAAAAAAAGTATTTTCAGATAAAAACCTGAGAAAAAAATACCTTTTTTATGCTTATATATAGCTTGATAATCTAACTTTAAAATAAACCCAAAGTTATTGAGTTTTTTTTAATACTTAAGAAAGCTACGGCGATAGAAATAAGGGTGGTTCACTGTGATTTTCGGTATGAGTTTAGTTTGTGTAAAATGTGTCGAATAGTAAATTGTTACTCTACTCATACCTATTGGAAATCCAGTTTAGAATTAATTGTGTTTCAACTTCTTAAAATGTGTGCCTAATTGTAAGTTAATTAAAAAGTTTATGAAATTTAAATTTCATTATGTTAGTTTGCATGCTTAGATTACGTTATTTCGAGTTTAAGTTCTGGTGTTAAAATATGTGTTATTTTGTTTCAAGAGTTATAGAAAAGAACTGAGATCTTGGTGGGCGAAATGTTAAATTTAATATATTATGTTATTTAGATCAAAGGTTATGTTAAAGAACAGAGTTCTTGGTGGGCGAAATGTTTAATTGTAATAAATGGTGTTCAAATTACCTCAGCTTTAGTACACCACCCAACCTACTAGATGTCGCTAGTTTGTTTGCATAAAATTAATTCACCACATTTTACTAGACACACACACAATTTAACTAGATGTCGCTACTAAAAATGCACCAAGGCTGAATCGCGCTAACACTTGGTTTCACATATTTGACGACTTAGAACCATTTTTTTGAATAAATCAGTTCTCAAAGGAAAGCAATAGTGTGTGTTATTTACCCTAGTACGCGAGTTTACAAACACCTTACCCTACCTACCCTACCTATTATTTTACCTATAATTTTTATAGGTGAAAATGACGTTCAAAGATTCCTTTACAAACGAACTCCCGGAACTCCCCCCCAGCCTCTCACTTCCGCGGACCTTGTGTGCCAAAGGGGTTTCATGTTTTCATTGGACTGGACCATTCTACCCAAAGATACCTAGTTGCAGAACGTAGTCATAGGATCTTTGATTCTACCGAAAAGATGCCAGAGTGAAAATGGCAAAATGCTAGATAGGTATTATGCTCACTAGCGAATCCAAAAAAAAAAAGAAGAAGATTTATGACATAAAAGTAGGTACCTACAAAATAAATATATCTGTGGACACAAACACTAAAAAACATATTGATAGGGTCCTCATTACCTTTTTTTGCGCCTTCATAATTTCTAAATTTGAGTTTCGTTGACAAAATGCAAATCATGAGAGTAAGCCGAGCAATACCGCCGGCCCGGAAGCAGTTTCTGGCAACGTATGCGTCCGCCCTCGAGGAGCCTTGCGAAGTGAGCGGCGCGACGCCGCCAGCGCCCGAGCCCTTCCGCCAGCACCGCGCCGGCAGCGCCGAGCGCACCGCCCTCGGGCGCGAGCTCGACGTGCTGTGTCGCCGGCCCGCCGAGCTGCCTCTCGTGGTGGGCACGGAGCGCACGCTCACGCAGGGCTCCTGGCGCACGCAGCCCATGCCATTCGACCACGCGCGCGCCGCCGCCTACTACCTGCATGCGGCACCCGAAACCGTGCAGCGCGCCTGCGCCTGTGCCACGCACGCGCAGCGCGCCTGGGAGCGCACGCCCGTGGACGAGCGCTGCGCCGTGTTCGAGCGTGCCGCTGAGCTGCTGGCCGGCCCGCACCGGCAGCACGTGGTGGCGGCCGCCATGGTGGGCACCGCCAGCTCCGCGGGCCGCGCCGAGCTCGACGTGCGTCAGCTCATCGACCAGATCCGCATGGACTGCCACTTCATGCGCGAGCTGACGCAGTCGCGCTGCGTCGTCGCGGGCGGCACCGAGGCGCGCAACGCCAACCAGTACCACGGGCTCGAGGGCTTCTGGGCGGCCATCTCGCCGAGCGACTCGGTCGCGGGCGCCGCGCAGTTGGCGCTGGCGCCCGCGCTCGCCGGGAACAGCGTCGTGTGGAAGCCGAGCGACCGCGCCGCGCTGGCCGCGCACCGCGTGCTGGAGACGCTGGAGCGCGGCGGCCTGCCGCCCGGCGTCGTCAACTTCGTGCCGTGTGATGAGAACGCGTTCCTGGAGGCGGTGGTGATGCGGCCCGACCTGGCCGGCATCACGTTCGGCGGCACGTCCGCCGTCCTGGAACACGTCTGGCGCCGCGTCGGCGAGAACGTGGAGCGGTTCCTGCGTTTCCCGCGCATCGTGGGCACCGGCGGCGCGCGCAACTTCCACGTGGTGCACGCAAGCGCCGACCTGGCGGCCGCGGCGGCGGGCACAGCACGCGCCGCCTTCGAGCAGGCCGGCCAGAAGGCGACGAGCTGCTCGCGCGCGTACGTGGCGCGCTCAGCGATGGACCGCTTTCTGGAGCAGCTGACGCGGGTGACGCGCGCGCTCGTGGTGTGCCACCCGCTCGACTACCGCTGCTTCCTGTCGGCCGTGGCGTCGCGCGACACCTTCCTGGAGGTGACGGGCGCCGTAACGCGCGCCGTGCTCGAGGGTGCCGTGCTGGCGTGCGGCGGCCGCTCCGATGACTCGGTGGGGCACTACGTGGAGCCCACGGTGCTGGTGGCGGGGGAGGCGCAGCACTGGCTGCTGACGCGGCCGCTTCGGGGCCCGCTGGTCGTGCTGCACGCCTTCCCTGACGACGACCTGCCCTACCTAGAGTGGGCGGTCGCGCAGGCGCCCTTCGCCATGACGGGCTCCGTGTTTGCACAGGTAGGCAAGGGCGGGCGGGCGCGCGGGGGACGCGGACGAGGCTCCGTGCTGACGCGCCGTGCTGTTGCAGGACATGGATTGGGCGCGCGCGGCGGTGGGCGCGCTGCGCGACTCGGCCGCCATGCTGTGCGTCAACGAGCGCTGCTCCGAGCTACTACCGGGCCAGCAGTCGCTCGGGGGCAGTCGCAAGTCGGGGAACGGAGCCAAGGTACAATCATACTTCAGATTCTTATTCTCGGTAGGTACAAGGGCGTAGCCAGGATTCTGTTGCGACACTCTTTAACTAAGTAGGCCCTACTCCCAAACTTTGACGCGCTATATTTTTGTAAGGTCGGTCTCGGACCGACTAAATAGAATACATACCTACTTTTTTTTACCCAGGACTCTACCATAACACCACCTAAACAGGTCGTAAGCCCTATCATATCAAAGGAAGGCGTCGAGCGTCGAGTAGCTTCAGAAAATCAACCTTCTCTACTGCCCCCACTGTCCAATAGTTACGAAGATAACATTTTCTTATAGGTACCTGAGTAGGAATTTTGTTGACGTGAGTTTACACATCGAATTGGCCGGCGGCAACAAGCTAACAAACAAGATCCGTCAAGTGCAAGTGTAACTCGCGCGCCGAGGCTTTCGAACAGTGTCAATTGTACAAATATGTAAAAACTACTCGCTGTGTGGTACCGGTTTAGAATTTGCACCACCCCAACTCTTCCCGCTGGTGTCGTAAGAGGCGACTAAGGCATATACACCGGGGGCGGGCAGCAGCGCCCCCTGCAAAACAATTTACCACCGAACTGCGATCCCCACCCGCATGCCCAGCGTGAGATTATGGGTAGTCAGTGCCGTGTGATCACTCGTTCCGCTTACGCGTCCAACCGCAACATCGTTGGTAAAATATATCGTCAACCTTTGGCTCAAAACCATTGCGTACTTTTTTCGTCAATAAAATTTTAGTTTAACCACACAACAACTTCCAATTCAACAATGAAGTGTCCGGTCTGCTTCGTTGAATTCACTGATGGAGTTCAGTGCTCCATCTGCCGCCACCACCTGGACTTTGGATGTGCCATGATTTCCGAGACCACCTGGAGGAGATATGGCCCGGAAAAGAAGTCCCAGTGGAGATGTCCGTCGTGCCGTGCACCGTCGCCGCTGTCTCTGGCGCCCTCTGAAACTGCTTCCTTCGATTCCATCATGAAGGAACTTCGAGAGATGAAACGCCAGCTGTCAAGCCTACCGGGACTCAGCGAAGACATGCGGTCCATCAAACAGGAGCTGACTGAGCTAAGGAGTACTTGCGACTACACGAGTCAGAAGCTAGATGAGCTTGGTGGTAGGCTCACTAATGTGGAGAATAGGGTTATGAATCTCGAGAAGTTGCAGGATACCGTTATCAGCCTGCAAAACGAGGTTAGCAAGGTAAAACTCGAGCTGTCGGCGCAGGAACAGAGGTCGAGACTGAACAATGTTGAGATAAAGGGAGTGCCCATCAAGAAGGATGAAAATTTATTTTCGATTGTGGAAAAAATTGCCAAGAAAGTGATCACGTCGTTCCAAAAACCCAGATAAATTACATATCTAGAGTTCCAATCAGTGGCGTAGCGTACCTTGGCGGGGCCCCGTATAAAAATTTGTTTGGGGGCCCTTATGAAGGGTAAAGATTTCTCACAAAAGAAAAAAACAAGTTTGCATAAAATTAAAAGAAATATTTATTCATCATAATTATTTAATTATTAAATATATATTTATTTATCTGTCACTTTTTCCAAAATTTTTACAAACAATTCAAACTAAATATAGTTACACTTTCCTTGCCTTTTTTTTCGGCAAACTGATTTATTAAATCACTAGCTGTACCCGCGACTTCGTTCGCGATTGCCTTACCTGCCGACTAATTAAGTTCACATTTAACCATAGTCTCTCATATTATGAAACGCCGCCGTCCAAAAAATCGTGTAGGGTCAACGGGGGATAGCATATTGTCATCTTCAATCCCATTCTTTATCCACACGACTTTTAGCTACGACTCGGCCAGCGTCAGTGTTAAGAAGTGTCCTACTCGTTTGACTTACTCACAGCTGGGGCCCTATTCTGCTATACTAATCACTTCACTATGACAGGGCTATCGTCACAGAATGACACTTTTTGGTATTCCACCTTGGATGAAAGAAATTATGATGAATGCAGATGGAGAGACGCGCGTCAAGTTTGAAACTACATATTAATTTATACCTTAAGTAGTTCCGTCGTGATGCGCAGTTAAAGAATTTTACTTTCATCCCCTCTCCCAGGGAAACCTGACTGAATTCCGGGATAAAAAGTATCCTATGTCCTTCCTTGTAGTATGACCTAAAATCGTGCCGAGTTTCATTTCAATACCTTCAGTAGTTTCGGCGTGATGCGCGTTTAACAAACAGACAGACAGACAGACAGACAGACATGAATGAAAAAAATTGCAGTTTTGGCTTCAGTATCGATAATAGAGTGCCCTCCAAAAAAAATTTTCAAAATATCTTCAATGTACAGAATTAGACCTGTTACAGTTTTATTATAAGTATAGATAAGGATTCTATGTGATGATTCTGCGAGCGACGATTCCATTGTCATAGTGAAGCCATTTTATTACAGAATTGGGCTTCTGATCCATTTGACTGGACCACCGTAATTTTTTTTTTCGTTAGTAGGTAGGCTCAGTTGGTTGTTTACCACACATTTTTTAGTTAGTTTAATTGGACCACTAACTCCAACCAAACTTTGGTGGTACAGTTAACTGTACCAGCTAAACCACCAAATATCATGTCCATGAATGTCGCATGGAACATCTGCACATTTTACCTACTTTGCCTGAAATAGGCATTGACGCACTCATTAGTTAGGTTCCTACCTACTTAGGTAGGAACTTTACTAATGGGTGCGTCTTGGAAAAATAGATAGATAGGAACTTGCCTACCCTTTATCTACCGATATTTTTCTTCAATATATTAATTTTCTACTTGACTGTCTACTGATTTAGTCAAATTCGATCTTGCAACAAACTTACTAACAAAAAGAATGCATGAAATCGGACGACGCGTTAATGAATTCTTAATAAGAACACATTTTGACTTTTATCCCCTCCCTGATCTTTAACCGTGCCTACTGATATCCCAGATAAAATGCATCCTATGTATGAGCTCAAATCAGTAGCATATTTTTACTTTCACTCACCCTCCCAAGGGAACAGCACTGATTCCGGGATAAATCGTATTGCTCATTTGAATACATTCTGTACTTTCGGCGTGATGCGCGACCCAGGAATTTAACTTGTATCCCCCTCCACGGGGAACCTTACTGAATTCCGGTACAAAATGTATCTTTCCCCGTAGTATGAACTCAAATCGTGCCGACTTCCATTCGAATTCATTCAGTAGTTCCGTCGTGATGCGCGGTTAAAGAATTTTACTTTTTCCTCTCTCCCAGGGGAACCTTACTGAATTCCAAGATAACATGTATTCCATGTCCTTCCATGTAGTATGAACTCAAATCGTGCCAGGTTTCATTACAACTCATTCCGCAGTTTCGGCGTGATGCGCGGTGAAGGAATCTTACTTTCATCCCCTCTTCCAGGGGAACCTTACTGAATTCCGGGATAAAATATATCTTTCCTCATAGTATTCACTAAAATCATGCCGACTTGCATTCGAATTCATCAAGAAGTTCCGTCGTGATGCGCGGTTATAGAATTTTACTTTCATCCTCTCTCCCAGGGGAACCTTACTGAATTCCAGGATAAAATGTATCCCATGTCCTTTCTTGTATTATGAACTCAAATCGTACTAATTCAGTCCTAACTCATTCAGCAGTTTCGGCGTGATGCACGGTGAAAGAATTTTACTTTCATCCCTTCTCCCAGGGGAACCTTATTTCGGGATAAAATGTATCTTTCCTCGTAGTATGAACTCAAATTATGCCGAGTTCTATTCGAATTCATTCAGTAGTTCCGTCGTGATGCGCAGTTAAAGAATTTTACTTTCATCCCCTCTCCCAGGGGAACCTGACTGAATTCCGGGATCAAATGTATCCCATGTTCTTCCTTGTAGTATGAAATCAAATCATGCAAGGTTTCATTCCAATTCATTCAGCAGTTTCGGCGTCATGCGTGGTGAAGAAATTTTACTTTCATCCCCTCTTCCAGGGGAACCTGACTGAATTCCGGGATAAAAAGTATCCTATGTCCTTCCTCGTAGTATGACCAAAAAACATTCCGAGTTTCATTTCGATACCTTCAGTAGTTTCGGCGTGATGCGCGTTTAACAAACAGACAGACAGACAGACAGACAGACAGACAGACAGACAGACAGACATGAATGAAAAAAATTACAGTTTTGGCTTCAGTATCGATAATAGAGTGCCCTCCAAAAAAAAATTTCAAAATATCTTCAATGTACAGAATTGGACCTGTTACAGTTTTATTATAAGTACTAGCTGTACCCGCGACTTCGTTCGCGATTGCCATACCTGCCGACTAATAAAGTTCACATTTAACCACAGTTTCTCTCATGTTATGAAACGCCGTGCAAAAAAACTTCGATGCCCAGAATTGGACCTGTTACACTTCTAACATAAGTATCTTTATTTAGGTACCTAGTTAAAATTGTGTATAAATCGTGTAGAGTCTACGGGGGATAGTATGTTGTCATCTTCAATCCCATTCTTTATCCACACGACTTCTAACTACGACTCGGCCAGCGTCAGTGTTATGAAGTGTCATACATACTCGTTTCACTTCTTACTCATGGTTCCGTTCAGCTAGGGCCCTATTCTGCTAAACTAATCGCTTCACTATGACAGGGGTATCGTCAAAGAATGACACGTTTTGGTATTCTACCTTAGATGAAAGAAATTATGATGAATGCAGATGGAGAGACGCGCGTCAAAGTGTCAAGTTTGAGACTATTAATTTATCTCGCACGCACTATCTGGAGTTTTATTAATCTAAGGATTCTATGTGATGATTCTGCGACGATTCCATTGTCATAGTGAAGCCATTTTATTACAGAACTAGCTGTACCCGCGACTTCGTTCGCGATTGCCTTACCTGCCGACTAATTAAGTTCACATTTAACCATAGTCTCTCATATTATGAAACGCCGCCGTGCAAAAAATCGTGAAGGGTCTACGGGGGATAGCATATTGTCATCTTCAATCCCATTCTTTATCCACACGACTTTTAGCTACGACTCGGCCAGCGTCAGTGTTAAGAAGTGTCCTACTCGTTTGACTTACTCACAGCTAGGGCCCTATTCTGCTATACTAATCGCTTCACTATGACAGGGCTATCGTCACAGAATGACACGTTTTGGTATTCCACCTTGGATGAAAGAAATTATGATGAATGCAGATGGAGAGACGCGCGTCAAGTTTGAAACTACATATTAATTTATCTCGCGCGCACTATCTGGAGTTTTATATATCTATGGATTCTACGTGATGATTCTGCGACGATTCCATTGTCATACTGAAGCAATTGTTTTGCAGAATTGGGCTCCTGATCCATTTGACTGGACCACCGTAATTTTTTTTCGTTAGTAGGTAGGTACAGTTGGCTGTGTACCACAATAAAAAATATTTTTCTGCGGTCCAGTTAGTTTAAATGGACCACAATAATTAATTAATTTAATTGTACTACCGAAGTTTGGTTGGAGTAAGACTCCAACCAAACTTCGGTAGTACTGTTAACTGGACCAGCTAAACCACCATATATCATGTAAGGCAGGAACCTAACTTATTTTTCCAAGACCCACCACCTTAGTAGGTAGGAACCTAACTAATGGGTGCGTCTTGGAAAAATAAATAGATAGGGACTTACTTACCCTTTATCTACTAATTTTTTTCTTCAATCTACAGATTATTTCGTCAATCTACTGATTTTCTACTCGACTTTCTACTGATTTAGTCATATTCGATCTTGCAACACTGTTTCTAACAAAAAGAATGCATGAAATCGGACGACGCGTAGACCCGTCGTGATGCGCGGTTAAAGAATTCTACTTTTTCCTCTCTCCCAGGGGAACCTTACTGAATTCCAGGATAAAATGTATTCCATGTCTTGTAGTATGAACTCAAAACGTGCCAAGTTACATTCCAACTCATTACCTATGTAGTTTCGGCGTGATGAGCGGTGAAGGGATTTAACTTTCATCCGCTCTGCCAGGGCAACCTTACTGAATTCCGGGATAAAATGTATCTTTCCTCATAGTACGAACTAAAATCACGCCGAGTTGCATTCGAATTCATTAAGTAGTTCCGTCGTGATGCGCGGTTAAAGAATTTTACTTTCATCCTCTCTCCCAGGGGAACCTTACTGAATTCCAGGATAAAATGTATCCCATGTCTTTCCTTGAACTCAAATCGTACCAATTCAGTCCAACTCATTCAGTAGTTTCGGCCTGATGCGCAGTGAAGGAATTTTACTTTCATCCCTTCTCCCAGGGGAACCTTACTAAATTCTGGGATAAAATATATCTTTCCTCGTAGTATGAACTCAAATTATGCCGAGTTCCATTCGAATTCATTAAGTTGTTCCGTCGTGATGGGCGGTTAAAGAATTTTACTTCCATCCTCTCTCCCAGGGGAAAATTAGTGAATTCCGGGATGAAATGTATCCCATGTCCTTCCTTGAAATCAAATCTTGCTAGGTTTCATTCCAACTCATTTAGCACTTTCGGCGTCATGCGCGGTGAAGAAATTTTACTTTTATCCCCTCTCCCAGGGGAACCTGACTGAATTCCGGGATAAAAAGTATCGTATGTCCTTCCTCGTGGTATGACCTAAAATCGTACCGAGTTTTATTTCAATACCTTTGGTAGTTCCGTCGTGATGCGCAGTTAAAGAATTTTACTTTCATCCCCTCTCCCAGGGAAACCTGACTGAATTCCGGGATAAAAAGTATCCTATGTCCTTCCTCGTAGTATGACCTAAAATCGTGCCGAGTTTCATTTCAATACCTTCAGTAGTTTCGGCGTGATGCGCGTTTAACAAACAGACAGACAGACAGACAGACAGACAGACAGACAGACAGACAGACAGACATGAATGAAAAAAATTGCAGTTTTGGCTTCAGTATCGATAATAGAGTGCCCTCCAAAAAAAAATTTCAAAATATCTTCAATGTACAGAATTGGACCTGTTACAGTTTTATTATAAGTATAGATTAATAGCTGATGATGACTTTAGTTTTTCTAAAGTGCCTTCAAGGATAGGACAGGCCTGACAGGCGTTCATGTCCCATCGAACAAAAAGTTATTTATAATAAAACCGATATTGTTTTAACTTTTGTCATTTCTAAAATAAATAAAACGCACATCGGGGGCCCCCGTGGCCCGGGGGCCCCGTATAATTGATACGGCAGCTACGGCGGTAGCTACGCCCCTGGTTCCAATGCACAATTCGAAGGAGAAACTGATAATCGTCAGTTTTATAAACCGATATATAAAAGAAGATTTCATCGGAGCTGCGCGTACTGAAAAACTTGTTACTACGGACGTGGGCTTCTCAGGGCCTTCTAACAGAGTCTACATTAATGACCACCTCAATGCGGACCAGAAGAAACTACTCACCCTGACGAAGACTACGGCCCAGACCAAGAGCTACAAATTTGTCTGGGTTAAGCATGGAAAAATCCACGTCCGCCGGGATGATTCTTCGAAAGTTATCGTCATTAGGAACGAAAATGATTTAAACAAAATTGTTTAACATGTTGGCAACCCCAATACATCCTAGTATTAATTTTCGTAAACGTAGATTATTTTTATTTAATAACCTTAAGCAATAACCTTAACTTCTTAGTTGCACTACTTTGTAAATTGTTGTGCACCCCTGCCTTGCTAATGACTGTTGTCTTTATTTGCAACCTTCACTATTTCGTCATGTTACTTCGCGTAAAAATTGTCAATCATATGTTTTCTATCTCGCCCGCGTTTATGAGTACTGCTTACGATAGCGATCTACTTCGAATGCTTTACAAATATTTGTTAATTACCTTGCAAAACTACATACAATCATTTTTCGAACGCTCTTATACATCTCTACCAAACGGTTTGTACTGCATGATGTTATTTCATACATTGATGCTATTATGTTTTTTGATACTATTTTATAATGGTTTCGTTAATTAGGAATGATCGTGATCTGTATATTTACTATCAGAATGTTCGCGGATTAAGAACAAAAACTGAAGAAGTTTTCCGTAGTGCTTGTTTGAGTTCTTATGACATAATAATATTTACTGAGACGTGGTTAGTTGATAGCATTTCTAACTCCGAGTTTTTGGATGATAGGTATTTAGTGTGGCGCCGTGACCGTGATTATAGTTTGACAGGTCAATCAAAAGGTGGTGGCGTGCTGGTAGCGACACGTAAGGACTTGCAAGTTAAGTTGTTACCCCAATTTAACTCCACAGCTGAGGATCTGTGGCTATGTGTACGCATAAAACAAACCAATACGCGTAAATGGGTTGATTTATATTTATGTGTTATTTACTTATGCGGTCAGAATAATGGTTTGTCTTTTAGTTCTCAACTAGCTAACTTTCTTACTAAACTAAATTTTGTGGCTTCGGTTAAGCTGATGGCAATCCGAATTAAATAAATAAAAAAAAAATAAAAAAAAAAATAGTACTACCCCCCATGTGATAAAAGCGCGCTTATCAGGGGGAGGCCTGCGTCCAGTAGTGGACCAATACAGGCTGTTGAGGTTGAGGTACCTAGATAGGTACCTCAACCTCACCTACCGGTTAGAGACTTCGCTATTAAATGAACACCTAAAAATAGTAGGTTGATATCCCAACCTATATTTCAGATGGATCGCTCTGCATAGGTACCTAGTTACTTCGGAGATAAGGAGGTGGGATGATGGTCAATTTTTCGACTCTTTTCAAAAATTTGAAACCTACAGAAATTTCAAAAACTGTTTAGAGATATTCTAACCGATATTACGGTTCTACTCACAGACTTCTCTAAGTACTTACCTATATCTGTCGGGAGCTAAGCTTGATCTTATGATGATTTTGTCGGGATGGATGAGAACTAAAAATACGTGTACGTGTCATTGAACTACTATTACTAACTTACAACTCACTGGTACGTGTTGTTGCTTTGACATTTAGTTAGCGACCGCGACTGCTAGACCTCCAGTTATGGATATCTATGGACTTGAGAATATGCTAAGAAGGCTAGACATAACAATATCTTTGAAAATGAGTTAGGACTGCGCTGAATCCGGCCTGCCCTCGGCAGGTGGGGTCGATCTCGTGCCTGCTACAGTACTGCAGCGAGCGGTCGCTGCGCGAGGTGGCGCGTCCGTGTCGGGACGTCACCTACCTCTACATGGACGAGTGCCCCGGCACGCTGCCGCTCGGGCCCTAGCCACGCCTGCACCCGACACCAGGCGCGAGGTGGCGCGTCCGTGTCGGGACGTCACCTACCTCTACATGGACGAGTGCCCCGGCACGCTGCCGCTCGGGCCCTAGCCACGCCGCCTGCACTGCACCCGACACCTGGCGCGAGGTGGCGCGTCCGTGTCGGGACGTCGTATAGTCCTATTTATTTTATATGTAAATCTATGAAATTCTAGGTTCATAAATAAAACAACAAATTGTAATCATATTATTTTATTGGCATTGCAGCATCGATACATACCTACCTACCTACTGTAAGTTACTGAACTTAGCTCGCAGCTGTATTTGTTTGTACGCGAGACGCGAGGAAATCACAAGACACATTCGGCTGTACTGTACCTACCTAACGCCTTGTTCGCACTTGTTTACCAAAAAATTACTTCTAGAAATGTAGATTAGTCGAATAAAGTCGAGCCAAAACAGAACGGCGGCGGCGGCGGCAGTGCGTTCCGGCTAAAGCCTACAACTTCCCCCAGCTGACGACGAAGTTCTTTAACTTACCAAAACATGGCGCTAAAATCGCTCTTTTTAGGGTTCCGTATCTCGAATGGAAAATGGAACCCTTATAATAATAATAATTCTTTATTTCAGACACAAGATCCATTTTTGAGGTTATAAAAACAATTAAAGGTACAGGTAAAGGTTGAGTACTCAGTACCTACGTCAGGTCAGGTGGCAATATTCACCCACCGTCTGTAACTTACAGACGATAAGTGTCCGATAACATCAGAGGGTCAGACAGGCTTATAATTATGTATCTATGTCGTTTTTACACATTGTCAACCTCTGGAAATGAATGACGCAATTCTCTTTCTTTGAATGGCGATGAAAGAGTTTTGATACGTCTATTATCTAGGTACTACAAGAGTCTACAGGTTGGTTTTTTTAAGAAGGGCGGTGATGGCTAAGTCCGAAACCACGCGAGTTAAAGAAAAGTCGTGAAAGGAGTCATGCCCTCGATTTATAAGCTTACAATAACTGCATATTTTTATTTTTTTATTTTTTACTTTTGATGGAAATCGACCCGAATGGCTTATCAAAAAATCCCTTGCTTTTTCCTTTCATTTTTAGTAACACATTTCTTTGCAACAAGATCCATTGGTTCAATAATACAGGTGTCTTATTTTTGAATATCATTACTGTCGATTTCCGACAAAAGTAAAAGGTAAAAAAACAAAATATGCAGTTATTGTTTTTTTATAAATCGAGGGCATGAATCCTTTCACTTTTCTCTAACTCTCGTGGTTTCGGACTTGGCCATCACCGCCCTTCTCAAAAAACCACCCTGTATATTATAGAATAAAGGATAACTTTGTTTTGAGTCTGTCTACCTGACTGTAGGTACACCTTTACCTGAAATACTTTTTTCTCAGGAACGCGTGGGAGGTATCAAGTTAAAATTAACATCGAACACTGTCTGTACCTTGGAGCTGTCAAAAAACATTCTTTTTAGTCAACGCAATCAAAAGTGACAGCCGTTTACATTTATACTTAGAAAAAGCGCAAATAAAGAAGACAATCCGAAAACCATAAATTTAAATGTACATAATTACCAAAAAAATGTTTTTCATGCTCGCAAGGGAACGAAATCTTACGTAAACCTTTATAGTACTTCCCGTTTACTTAGAATCATGAAATTTGGTAAGAAGCAAGGTCAGCACAACAAAATGTATGTATTTGTATCTATAAGTAAAGAGAACAAATTGAAAACGGTTCATTTCTAGCAACATCCGCAAAAAAACGCAGTATGTCTGTGTAAATATTTCGGCTCACAGTCGGTGTTGGAAGAACACCAACGTTTCATCCCATAACTAGGGACTTATAAATGCAATATCAAACATCCAATTTTCTTTTAAATCAATTGAAAAACGTTGTAGATTCCTATCTATGATTTATGGAAGTGCTACATAGCTTCCCACCCCATTTAGAATTCAACTCTTATCGAGGGAAACGTCTACTGAACTTGCCAGTTTTTGCACATTTATGTTTCTGGTAGGATTTTTCATAAACAGAACCTGACGTGAACGCTCACAAGCGCTGCGCCGGCGTCAATCGAGTCGAGTGCGAACAAGGCGGGCGCGGGCCGCGGGCTCGCCGCCTTGCGCGCCCGCGTATTAGGTATACAAACAAACGTACATCAAATAATTGCATAAATGTAAAACTAATGTCATAATAATGCGTAAATAATATAACTAGGCATTGGCAAGTGCCGGCCGCCCCCTCCCCCCGCCGGCGGGCTGCATCAGCCATGCCGGATATCCCGCTCCTTCCGTGATACCGACGCGGCCACACACTAAACGAATACAACGTTCCTTACACTTATCATAATTACATGTTTTCTCCGCGTTACAACATTATTAATAAATACGACTATACAGGATGTTCCGTTCAAAGAGAATCAAACGGGGTGGGGTGAGGGGGCGGTTGTTTTAATAATAATAATAATAAATAATGCTGGTCGTTTGACTCATCACCATCTAGCCCCGAACCAAGCACAGCTCGTGTTATGGCTTAAACCCCCCTCCCCCGCGAATGGACCCGCCCCCTCGCCTCTCTTACTACTAATAATCGAACAAATAATCATTTTCCATACATGGCGTCAATTAAAACCCGAAATAATGTTGCTATATGGTAACAGAGCGCCACTTGTGCTTGCATGCTGACTGATAATCGGAAGAAATCGCCGCTCAAGCAATCACGTCAATGACAGTTTTTTTGAATCTTACAGAGATCTGTTTAGGTTTAGTTAAAGTTCAGATGCAACGATTTTTGTAAAAGTAAAAGCAAAACTTGTAAACGGTATTTTTGGAACAAGAAGGCAAAACGCTTTTTTGTTGAACATGCCGATATTAAATCCCGAGCTAGCGAAGCAGTCTAGCCTTTTGACCGCCACGCCCCAAACGCATTCTCGTATCCTCTACGCCAAAGCTACAAAGTGACCAAAAATACCTACGAAAAAATGGTGCTGCCAAGAGTCGATAAAATGTATATTGTCGATAAACACATGGTGACTTGATTTTGTTGGTTTTTATGCAATAAACAACTTTTTAAAATCTGGGATGTTTTATTACCTTTTGAACGCCACCTTAAAATGATAAAATCTAACTCTCCAAGCCATCCAAGTTACAAAAAGAAGGGCTTCAGGTTAGAAACACTACCTTCAATTTTCGAGTTTTACTTGATACTAATTTACTCTATAATATATTAATTGTTACGCCGCAGTTGCCGATGTTTTGCCTATATAAAACCAGAAATCAGATCGACAAAAAATATTTTCAAATAACAACAGCACATCACTATTCACCCACGTGAGGTCTTCTGTTGTCGTGAATAGCCGACATAGGCGCGGCTGGCACGATGTTTGAAAGCTTGCTTACATCTGAGGTAGTGATGTGGTAGGTTATAGTCGCTGATTATCGATAAGGGCAAGTATATACCTGTCCACTCTTGAAATGAAACTAAAATGGTCATCACATCACATGCATTGAATGCCAAATAACTAGTTGGGTACCTACCTACCTACCATGTAGTAACTGTCAAACCACTAAAGATTGAAGACACAAATAATATATTATCACTACACAATGCAGAGAAAGTAACGGTACCTACCTACCTACCAGTTATACTAACATAGTCCCTACCCATCAGTGTAATAAGTAGGTAGACGCAATAATAAGTACCTACCTACCTACCCTAGTCAACTGCACTTAGGTACCTACCTAGGTACAATACAATACAATACACTTTATTGCAAACCAAGAAAATACAAAAACAATACAGGGAAAGAGAAATAACAGAATTGCAGAATGGGCGGCCTTATCACTAAAAGAAGAGAAAAACTAACAGTATAAGACTAAAGAAAGAATCCCCGTATCGGGTGAATGTTGCATTATTATTATTTAGTGCTAGAATTTGTGTTCTTGGTAGGTAGGTCGAAGTAACGATCAATGACCTTTCTAACCGTTATTGTACAATGAATGCTATTAAAGTATTTTATACCTTTATCTTCCTTGCTACTTGCAGAATTTCTTCTCATTAATTATCATCATTCATGCTTGGTACAAATTCTTGCCGCTTTTTAGGAAATTTCACTAGGTAGGTAGGTACCTAGGTATTATTTTATTTCCTTCATTCTTTATTCATTGTAAATTGTCTGAAACAAATCATTTCTACGCATTACCTATCCATCTAACATCTTTTATTGATTTTCTGTCCACGTAATTATTTCCTTGAGTCGGATACCTATCTCATAATCAAACCGATTTAGGTACCTAGTACCTACACTACCTACTTACCAATGATTAAAGTACCTACCTATCTAGTACACAAAAATTTATCCCGTTCCCAACGTAGACAGGCACCTACTCTAATCTTACAAGAAATAAATAAAATGTAGGTAGGTATGTACCTACCTACCCACCGAACTACAGGGAACCTGTGTGCTTCGAAGCAGAAACATGCTTTTGTCGAAGTTTGAAACAAGAGATCTATGAACCTACAAATACCTACATTTTACCTATGAATCCAAAATCAATAGCAGATAAAATCCAAAATCAATAGCAGATCGGACATACTTGGAATGCACTTGCACGTCACTACCATTGTCTTGTTACGCTGATGACGTCACTTACGGTCGTGTAGTCCCGACCGTGGCGTACACTACACTGATAAGGGATGATGAACCAGTGATGTGCTTTGGTGGGGATTATGAATTATCGATCCTGCTCATGGATCATTTTTATTTTCATTATGCGTTTGCAGAGTTAAAGTTTGGGTTTATTATGATATCATAATAGATATTTATTATTTATATCATGAGAATGAACATGAAATAAATAATAAATATCTTGTTTAAATGTAAATTGTCTAATTTTTAACACCTTCGCTTGGTAGCTGTATACCACAACACTAGCGGTCGTCTCCTGCCGACAATGGCGTGCGAATCACGCCCGCTGACGGGATTTTATTTCAATGTTTCATCATCGAAATTTTTATACAACTAGGGGTTTTCTTATAAACCTTTAATATAGATGTATAATAACTAAAACAATTTTCCTTTTAAGATAAATAAAACGCAGAACTAACAGTTAAAAGATTGTGTATTTCGTTTTTTTCTTGGAGCAGTTTTGGTCGTCTAATAACGACACTGGCGTAGTAAGCACAATTTGAAATGTCGAGTATAGACGACGGTGGCGGTCAAAAGGCTAGAATAGACTCACGAGCGTAGCGAGTGGCTCTAAAGTAGACTGTTGAGCTAGCGAGGGATTTAAAAGACACGGTACAGTTACGCATTCAACTTTTCACCACGACTAAGACGATTTTTAAGTTGTTTACGGGAAAACGGTTTTTATCCGGATATTGGAAGTGACAACCCTAACAAAAAACGAAAAGTGCTTATTATTCCAATAATCCATGGTCGTGATATTATTAGGGCACATGTTAACAACACCTTAAGCAACCGTTTGGTGAAATATCTTGTCCTAATACGGCGGATTATTGAGTAAAAAAAATAAAATCATAAAATGAAAAAAAATCTAATAATTTCGTAATGGTTGAACATAGGTATTTTCTTATTACACTAAAATGTGCGCCGTCGATGGTTTTATCTACCAGCATTATCGATTTGATTATTGTTTTTAGCTTTTAGAAGTTTTGATTTTTTTAAGTATTTATCTAGTAAAAAAATTATAATTTTCAAAAATTTATTTCTCAGTAACTTTGATTAATTCACGGGAGTTTTGCTCTCGCATTTGAATTGATTCAAACTATAGGAATCTGCATTAAAAAAGGGATGTCACAAAATCGGCTCTCATAAAACACTGTGCATGTGTAGTATCGAACCAAGTATCGAACAAAGTTACGAACGTTTCAAGGTTGAATAAAATGAACGTCCTGTTCCATATCTACACAAATAAACAATTGCAAGAGATGAACGAGATGCGAGAAATATTTTATGGCAAAGTACAATCAGCCCCTATATAATAATAATATTTTTGATTGCACATGATTGATAGCTCTTGATTTTGTCACATCACTGTTTATTTTCTTCCAAAAAGTGTCAGCCCAAGAAGCCAAAGATGGAATATGATTATTTGTGTCGATATACCCTTAAATAATTCATGAAATACACTTGGAATAACAATTTCAGAGCAAAGGCGCCTGCGCAGGCGGGCGGCGCGGCGCGGGGCGGGGGGCGCTTTGGTTCCCTACGAGCGAGCGCTACTCATCGTTAATACAAAGGCAAACCGAAAAACGCTTTCTTAATACATTACACACCGCCGATTCATCGTTAATGGAATAAATTTCATATAAATTTTAATGTGTAAATTGTATAAGTACTTACAAAAACTCATCAAAATCAGTACATTTAGGAATGACTACAAGGAATGAGTATAAACTAGTTGTCGAACACACCCTACTGGTTGTCTGTTGTGACGCTACGTCGACGAGTCCGTCACGTGACGTCACGACACATCACATCACATCACGTCAGCCTCGCTGCACCGCCTCCGCGTGAGGCAAGTCTCACCTTGTTCACTGGTGCAGCGGGCGAGTCTCTAATACGAGTTGACTGGTTCGTCTTAACGCTAAGGAACATGAGCAGTTTCTCGATACATCCTACACTAACTAATTACGACGCACAAACACTAATTAAGGATCTTCAGTTCGTGGGGCGCGTGCAGCCGGCGCGGCGGCGGCGGCGCAGCGACGGCGCGGAGGCGCGGCGGCGGCGCGGCCCCACCGAGTCTGATTTATGATATTTATTCTGGAAATAAGGACAAAACATTACTTTCGATCTCCTTATTTCTTTTGAGTTGTCAAATTATGTGTACTCTCATTGCAGGCAGTTTTCACAGATGGAACGTTGGTAACACCAAATACTGAATGAGCCCAAACACTCGACAAAAATCCCCTTAATCTCATTATATCATAATCCAATCAATTTTTCTTTATACAATCATATTTGCAATGAGATGGTTGAATGGATAATTCTTCAAAACATCATTTTTGAGATTTCTGTTGATTAGTTTTGTGTTTTTTACTAAAGTAAGTTTTATTTGCATTCTTGTATTGCAAAATGGTAAAATTAATAAAGTGCTTAAAAAGGGGTGTCTCGAGCGGAGACTGTAGGCAAGTGCACGCACCTGTTGGTGGTCCGGTGCGGGCGCGGGGTGCGGGGCGCGGGCGCTGACTAGAAGAGCAGGTCGGTCCGGTGCGCGCGCGCATCGGTCCACGATTGCGCGGGCGCAGGCGCGGGGGCGGGCGCGGGCGGCGAGGGGGCCGCCTCCTCCGCCGGCGCCGCGGCTCCGTTGAGCGCGCCGTCCGCTGGAACATCACGGATAGCGGATGGAGCACATTCAGACTGGATGCACGGCTACAATGTCGCTGCATCAGCTCGAGCATCCGCACTCGCCCGGTAGAGACCGGCTGAGTAGGCACAGCTCTGCGAGAGATCCGCTCCATTGCTCTACAGTGTCTCTGCGCTTGTTACGTTACAGTGCAGCTGTACAGTTGTACGTACACACGAGAACGTTACGCAAGGGAGCGGACCCGTCGCGGAGCTGTGCGGGGGGTGTACGATATAGGTACTCTAACAGATAGTCATAGGTGACCATTAATAGAGTCAAGTGAGAGTAGCCAGCGATCAGCGATCAGCGATGCAATGCGAAACGGAGTGGTGGGAAGAGCTCGCACTCGACGGACCGTCGACATTGTAGCGGTCGTCGGATCGGTGGAAGGAGGCGGGTCTGAAGGCGGGCTGGGGTACTCACCTGCGTGCGGGTTGGTGAGGCCGAGCTGGAAGGCGGCGGCGCACGTCTTGCTGGGCGTGTAGCGGCACAGCGCCGCGCTCGCTGCAACAACACAACGTGCTACTAGCATAGCGCTACACACACTCCACTCCACTACACACTACTGCGGGGGGGGGGGGGGACTACCTGCTCCGAGAGGAGAGGGCTTCTTCCCAAACTGTTCTGATGTGTGAACGACAGTTTTATAATATCATTAATTTGCTTACATATTTTCAAAACGTGATATTATATTTATTTTCGATGGAAAACAAACAGCATTATAAATGAGAAGTGACATTGGTGGTATAACTAAAGCTTGACAGTTATCATTATCACATATAAAACTTAAATACCTACTTTATACTAAACTTTAATTAATCAAATAACGTTGGTACTAGTAATTTATTAAATTAAAGTAATTAAAATAGTTTTATACATTAATAGATAATGATGATTGATATCTAAGAGAGAGTAAGACGTTCGTTTCTGTGGGATGCATACACGTGAGCTATTTTAGTTCGGGAACTCTCCTACCAACTCTACCAAGCATCAATGTGTGCGTGGAACGATTAACCTTAAATCCCTCTCGCAGTCAGGATCCATTATCAATCAATCGAATGGAAGAGAGCGACTACTTTGTGTTGTTTTGCAAACGAATAAAAAATATATGTATGTACTAAAACGTTTGTACGAGACAGTACAAAATGGCGTCCACGCTGCTGTCCGCGGCGTATTCGTTACGCGTCCGCAACGAATTCGCGGCGCATCCGCGGCGTATTCACTGCGCATCCGCGGCGTATTCGCTGCGCGCCCGCTCCGTCCCGCAGCCGCTCGCAACCGCTAGTGTGATAAGGCTCTAAGTCCTTCGCTTCGCTCGTAAGGTATTTATCAGAGTGGTGAGCCGCGCTCGGGCCGCGCCGCGCCCGGTCACGGTGCACATCCACACGTGTCCCGCGACGTGAGAGGCCGCTTCACTCTCGCGGCGCATCATCTACTCTTTACAGCGGACTCATCTCTCAGGTGCTACGAGCCGCAGGACGCTGTTACTGACGCTCCACAGCGGACAGCACCGGGCTAGCGTGAGCTTGGACAAGCGATTTGGATAGAGTAGACAAGTTGGACTGAATCTAATAATATACGCATTAGATAATATATAATGAAAGTGTAATCATATACAATAATCTTTAGATGATTGTAGAATCTTGATTTTTTTGATTTTTTTGTAACTTGTGTTTTTGTATGATATTTTTGGATAATTTATTCTCATTCTATATGTGGAAGCTGCTTAGCTTAATTCTTCTATTGTCTTGTATTTAATTTTTTAGATCTAAAGCTTTTTGTTTCCCAAACATAAATAAATAAATAAATAAAAGTAATCTAGCCAACAGAAATCGTAGAAGTATGAGGATGCCACGAGCCAAATAGAAAGAGGCTCAAGGTCCGGTGCGGGAGACTAGGACATGCGCGTACCGGCTGCGCGCGGCGCTCCGCTACACGAGGCGCCCACGCCGCCGCCGCGCCGGCACGATCGCTTACAAACACAACAATGTACATATTATTTCCATATCTATCCGCCGCATAGTTACACCTCGTTCTGAGATATAGACGAGGTGTACAAATTATAGTCTGGTTTGTTTAATTAAACTCATATAACAGAACAGTGCCGCGATCACGGGGTGTAGTGAGGCACGGCATTACGGCTCAAACGTTAGCAGTTGAAACGTTAGGGTGCGCGTTCACAGGCCGGCATCGGACAATCCGCTGACAAGTGCGTCCACGGATCGGCAATCCGAATGACGTCATTCGCATTAAATGGAAAAGTTGCCTTCAAGACTCCTCGCCGGCATTGCCGACAGTCCGCTCTGTGCGGTACGGATATTTTATACATATTGATGGGGCCAGTGCGGATTGTCCGATGTCGGCCTGTGAACGCGCACCCTAACGTTAGAACTGTTAACGTTTGAGCCGTTATGCCGCGCCTTACCACACCGTGATCGCGGCCGGGGTCTTGAAGTGAATCTCTTCAACATTTTAGTCCAACTCCTAAATCGACGTCCATTGAATAATAAATATATATTCGTTCATCTTCAGTGTAAGTGTTATCATCAGATCAGTGTTTCGCTACAGTATAAACATCTCTATTAGAATGTTCGCAAGGCTTATAATGCTATAAGAACATAAAGCGGCGGTAACAATGGCAGCGTTCGTAGAGAACACTTGCAGTACAGTGCAGCCGGCAGTATATCCCTGCCGGCGTCTTTATGTGGTCCGTGAAGAATCAGTAGGTAAAGAAGTTATTTATTAAAATTAACTTAAGAGAGAACTGGCTGATTTGTGGCGGACTCCAAGGGTGCCTCCCTTCCTCCAGACGCGTGCGACGGCGGCGCGGGCCTGCAGCTCCTCCGGCTGGGGGACGCTGCACAGCCTGGCCCCGGTAGCGATCACGTCTTGCTGCTGCAGACCTGTACATACCTATGTGTGTGTTGTCTGCGAGGGGCGTGGGTGTGTCGGGCGGGGGCGGAGGCGAGGAGGCGGGGTTGTGCGCGGCGGTCGCGGGGGACTCCTCGCTCAGTGACGTTTCCGAGGGGTACTCGAAGGTGCGCGTCAGCGAGTCGTCGAACTGCAGCTTCAGCTGTAACACAACGACACCTCCTTTAGTACTCGCTATAGACGGCGCGGGCGCAGAGCTGCCTGACCACGAACACGGACACTGCACTGCATTGACACAACACAGTTGACTCTAAAGTCCGTCTTAAATTATTATTTATTGTCCAATTAGAGGGGTGGAGGACGCGACACTGTCATATATATCTGTGCTGTGACGTCATACGGGTGCATGCTGTGGCCGGGCTAGCTGCGCGGCATGCCATGGACATGGGATATGATGTTCCTTTTTTTCGATGATATCTTGATTATTATGTAGTAAAGCCTGAATTTGGGTATTTTTTTAATTTCTTCTATACTTGTTTAGTTGACGGTCTTGACCACGAAATTAGAAATTAGGGAGGAAGTGGTAAGTGGGCGTGGCACGCGTGCCACAATTACGCGTAGTTACGCTTAACTGATTTATTTAGTACCGGTTTCAGCCCACGTCTTTGCACACGTTGTATATGTGGAAACGTTTTCTATACCATGGGAAAGGGTACCGATTTAAGGGATAAAAGTAGCCTGTAGCCATGTTTGATTCCAATATTAGAATTAGGGGAGAGCAGTGTTCTTAATGACTAGATTTCATTACCAAATCAAAAGAAATAAAAAAAATACAACCATATTGGAATTAAGAGGGGGTGTCCAAGCCTGCCCAATGATCCCCTACCTGTACGCAAAATTTCAGCCCGATACGTTCAGTAGTTTTGGCGTCAATTTATTTTATTTATTTATTTATTTGACCATAAAGATATAACATTACAGGAACTTAGCCTAAGCCGTTACATCTCTCAAACATTATACACTTCTCAAAATTACAAAGCAGAACACTTCATATAAAAATGGAAACACAATATAATAACAGTATACAACAAAATTATACATAAATAAAATTTAAGAAACAAACAAACACAAAATTATAATACCATAAAACAGCAAAATATAAAAAACAAAAGAAATAACCTCATTAAACATTGTAATACCATAAAAACAGCAAAATAACAGAATACATAGAACAAAGAGGTAACAAACATCCATCCATTTATCCATCCATACACCTAAACGTCCAAACGTAGTGTGATTAACATTACAGTTCAAGTCACTAAATAGACACCATTAGGTCCTCTAACCTTCATTTAAAATATAACGCTGTTTGTGTACCAAATAAATAAATAGACTCCCAACAAGTTTTATTTGTGCGAATTAATAAAAATAAGTATCTATCGATATCGATAATACAGTTTAATGTGCTACCTGGTGCAGCCTTAGTCGAGTAGCAGTCGATGGTCGACCTATCACATGAATGTCAATCTTAAGCCTAACACAATTAAGTTTATAATTGCGACCACTGAAAATACCGCCATCTATGGTCAAGTAGCGGAATTGATCTTGTCAATCGAATGTTTGGTTACTAGTTACTATAGATAGACCGTAAATCTATATGTGGAAGCTGCTTAGCTTAATTCTTCTATTGTTTTGTATTTTACTAGATCCAAAGCTTTTTGTTTCCCAAACATAAATAAATAAATAAATAAATAAATACGTTCTGACGCTAACGTAAAATAAATCTTATCTGTAAAAGTCAAGGTTTATTTCCAAATCTGTGACGTTGGCATGTTTTGACTAAACCTAAAACTACCAATCAAACGAATTGTTTCTTTGTAATGCGTTATATGATTACTAGTTTACTTGTGTGACATTTGTAAATTTAAAATAAACAGCCATTTTACAATTTTAATATCAGAAATCTATAAATATTGCTTTATTGAGTCAAATACTACAGAAAATATTTATTTAATGCGCCAAATTAGATTATGTCAAGGAATCGTGACTTCACAACTGACTTTCGAGTGGCCCGAGATGGAATCACTTTATTTAGACGCTCTTTTGAATTGAGCAAATCATCAACAGTGATAGATATGTGTATCACACTCACTATCAATACAACAACAAACTTAACAGCGGCGTAACAATAAAGCAAAGGAGTTATTAGAGGTAGGTAACTCTGTTGGTTCCGGCGCGCGGAGCAGCGAGCGCGTGCGCGCTGCGCCGGCGCCGGTGCAACATTGAACTTGTGCGTGTATGCGCGCGCGCGGTGACGTAACGCGCGCCAGGTGAGCTCGCACGTCGGATGGATACCACTTCACTTACCTACATGATTGTACGTAGGATGCGGCTCATGTCATCTGCACCGGACACTTGAAAGACAAGATCCGTCAAGTGCGAGTGTAACTCGCGCGCCGAGGGTTTCGAACGTTTTTCAATTATACAAATATGTATCTGCTTAAGGTAGGTACCGGTTAGAGACGTCGCTATACAGTGAATACTTAAAAATAGTAGGTACCATACTACATTTTAGATGGATCGCTCTATTGGCTCTGCATACTTCGGAGATTAATTAAATTTTTCGACTTTTTTCAATATATTTCAAAAAGTATGAGAGTTACAGAAGTTTTAAAAACTGTTTTGAAATGTGCAAACCGATACCTCTCGGTGGGGTAGCCCCTCCTTTTGATAATTATTCCCTCCCTAATTGATAATTTTTCGACTTATTTCAAAATATTTCAAAAAGTATGAAACGTTTTCAAATGTACAAACCGATACCTATCATTTGATACCCCAATCAGTGAAGTAGGCCCCGTCTTCGACCATTTTTCAAAAAACTGTTTGTTATATTATATTATAACAGACTTCTCCATATTTTTCCTCTAAAATATAGATCCATATCCACAAACGCTACATGCCTTTCAGATGGATCGCGCTGTTCGATCGACCATTTTCATTTATTTTCATTTTTAGGGTTCCGTACCTCAAAAGAAAAAAAGGATCTCTTATAGGATCACTTTATTGTCCGTCTGTCTGTCTGTCCGTCTCTCAACCCCCTTTTCTCGGGAACGCGTTGAGGTATCAAGTTGAAATTAACATCAAATACTCAAGTCCGTAACCTCTTAGAGCCTCGATATAAATAAAACTTCTAAGTCAACGCAATCAAAAGTTACAGCCGTTTATGTCCGAATATTTTGAAATTTCTAAGGGAATCACACGCGCACAAAACCTATAGGGTACTTCCCGTAAACCTAGAGTCATGAAATTTGGCAAGAAGCGAGGTCTTATAATGCTACGGCTCCACCTGCGTTAGCGTTGACGTTAGTGTTAATGTCCGTTAACGCGTTAACTAAGGCGCTAAAAATGCACCTTGGGTACCAACCTTGGTAGCCAAGGTGCATTTTTAGCGTCGTCAATATATGAACACGTTAAAACCTTGGCCACATCAGCGTGACGCCCAAACTAGCGCGTTACTTAGGTCAGGTCGAGCCGTAGCATCACACAAGGAAAGGGAAAAATCAGAAAACCGTGAAGTTGTAGTTTATACCTACTTCCCGTTGACCTAGAATCATGATGTTTTGCAAGACACAAGATGTAACAATTATACGGAACCCTTAGTGCAGCAGCACGCTCGGACATACCTTCTTGATGCGGTCGGGGTCGGGGCGCGCGGGCATGCTGGACTTGCCGTTGATGAGCACGTTGTCGTTCACGAAGCGCACGTCGCAGGGCGAGGGCGGCCCCGCCTCCCCCTCCTCCTCCTCCTCCTCCTCCGGCGCCGCGGGCCGCAGCACCACCACGCCCGTCTCGCCCGCCTGCAAACATGCAATGGATAGGTACTGTAGGGGTTCCAAAGACCAATAGTGTACACGATAAGGGATACATCGGCTTGGCACAGCCAAGGCATTCATCAGCTCATGATGATCAGCTCGACCTCCTCCGCAGTCGGCATCCGTTCGCCTGTCACCCCGGATTCCCGCCATCTCGGCTATGTCCGACAAGTGACAGTGACTACAGCTGATTCGCAACACCTCGACCTACGAGATGATGTATGTATAGCATGGTTTTACCTGGTCATACACTACAGATACCTCATCAAGGGGTCGCGTAGTGGCGAGCGAGGGAGCGACCATTGCACCGGCTCTAGTTGCTACCGACCAACACAGCACAGCCAGCTCGCAACGACATCCACTGGGATACAGTTACTGCAATATGATACCTAAGGTCGAGGACGGCTCACTCGTGTGTTGTGAACCGACGCAGCACCGACCCTGGATTACTCCATCCATTATTAATTATACTGTTTGATAATTCAATGATAGGTCTCAAATATCTTTGTACTGTATACAGGTGTTGTGGTTTAAACGGCTAATAACATATAAAATTATTAGCATCATTAGAAATATTGATTATTGTAGTTTTGTTAGCATTAGTAATATTGAATAATTGAACTATTTGATTAATCTTAATTATTTCCTACAAAATAGCCTATGAATGTTATGGGACGTCACTGTCGAGGAGCACGATAAAATAGCTAGCTGAGGCGGCGAAAGAGTGGGAATTCACTTTGTAGGATCTATGGAGAAACTCAATATTATTGTAAAAATGAAGGTGAAATATGAAAAAGGGAATATTGTACGGCAAACGCATTCAATAAAGTTATTGGAGAACTTGAGACTGGAGTTTTAAACAAGGTTCGCTAACAAAATGGTTGTTTTTCCTCAGAGCAACTTTATGTATAGAAAAAAGTAAAACTGCATAATAAAAGCATCGCGCCCGGGCCGTGAGAATTTCCCGACGGAATGCCGAGTAGAAAACATTACCTACTCGTAGTTTCCACGCTGCTGGGTTTCCTAAACGAGCTCGGAATCCGGTCGGCGGCGGCGGGGCGGGGCGGGGCGCGGGTCGCGGCCGGCGCACGGTGTCACTGTCAAGGGAAATGAACCTGCGCCTCCGCCCGCCCCGCCCCGCCTCGCCCCGCGCCTGCATCTTGCACCTGGCTGCGACGCCCCGTCTTCCTCTCAAACCGGATTGTATCGCGACGTCGGGGCCGGGAACCGGGAACGTGCCAAATGCTAGCTACCATGACTTTAGCTTTCAAAAGAAATGACTGTAATAAGGTCGGAGGCGGCCGCGGTACGGTCTTGAAATAATTCACAGCTAAGTACGTACAACGTCCCACAGTTAATGCTTTTAATGTGGTACAGGTCTCGGCGCAGTCGGCAGAGCGGAGGGATCTCTGAATAATAACCGCGTCCCGCGCATTGTTCCCGCCGCCGCGACCGGCCGGAAGAGAGGACTCCCTCGCTTCCTCCGCCGGCGCGGCACCTCGTTTGAGCGAGCCCTCCGCCGCGCTCCACGGGGCGCCCGCCTCAGTGCCCAGTGCTCGCTTTTGGGTAATATACCTAACGCGATAAGATTAACACTTGTACATTATGATGTTATAGGTAGGTATGTACTGAATTCTAAATAAATATTCGTAATACCATTCCAGAAGCAGAAAACGTTTTGTTTCTGCAAAACTGTGTGTGAGTCAACCGACCCGAAACAGTCACACAGGACATTATGTAGTAGAGTCGGTAGGTTGCATAGCTACCTATCATTGCGTTGCGTCAATAAGGAAATCGTGGAATAGTTTGTTCGATTAGCAGCCGGTTTACAAACAGGGCACTTGGGCACCTCATGCACACAGCCATGGACATGGCACTTCAGCGGCGCTGGCACACCACCTCCAGCGCCAGCACACCACCGCCAGCGCCAGCACACCGCCGCCAGCGCCAGCACACCGCCGCCAGCGCCAGCACACCACCGCCAGCGTCAGCACACCGCCGCCAGCGTCAGCACACCGCCGCCAGCGTCAGCGCCGCCGCCGCCGGCCGCCGCGCTGGAACTCGGACACGAGATACCTACTCCAACCTTATCGACTGATAACTGATAACTAGGAAATATTTATATTTTGTATGGACTTCAGTTTTTATCAGATAATATCGTCAATGATAAATAACTTGATACCTATTATTGTGGAATGAATATTAGGTAGCATGCATTAGCGTTATATTAATCGCTACCTATTGTTTACCCACCACCACATCATGTAATGGATACCTACCTACTCTCTATGGATTCCACATATTCCTGGTCAAAACAATAATTATATTACTTAGTAAGTATACTGTTTGTTCAATATGTAGTTATTATTGCAGGAAATAAAGTGAATTACAAGTAGGCAGTAAGCCGCGATTATCTTCATAAGTCCTTAATCCTAACTGTACGGGATTACATTCGTCCTTCGCCTTGTATTTTGCTGGCACCGTTGTTGGCATGATAATAATCATTAAATAGAATAGATCACAGTTTGTTGTAAAATAACGAATACTAGTATAAAAGGAATCCGAATAGTTGTTGTACAGAGTGAGTAATGCGAATGTGCGGAGCGAGGCGGGGTCGGCGGCCGCGGCTCCGCTGATTAGCGAGCCGCTGTGTCAACATCCCGTTGGCCGCAAACGCAGATAGATCACGGAAAACAACATGTTTATTATGGCCGGCCTGATGCCCGCCCACTGCTGTTTACGGAGGCTTACGAGTTGATTGGAGCACGCGCGGGCTCGCGTGCGGCTTCCCTTAATGTAGGTATTTGGGTAAAAATAAATGTATTTTCTCTTCTTTTGAAGGTTTGCCCGGACCCCCCGCGGCCCGCCACAGGCGCAGGCACCTTCTCGGCCGGTCCGCGCCCTATTTACTCGGCCTCATTTTCTTGTTTGTTTGTTTGTTACGGACGTAGTCCAGCAACAATAACAAGAAACGAGTGCGATACTAAACGACATGCATATATTCACGCAGCACGCACGACGCACGCACGTGTCACTTTGTGCTAACTTCGATTCCTCAATTATTGTTGTTTTATAACATTCTTAACGTTGCTCAATTCGATACCTGATATATTTAATTGCCAGTTTAGTGAGTCGATTTAATCAACATAAGGTTAAGGTTTCTTAAATGACCTAAATGGGTTAGCACTAATGGATGCCAGTAACGGACGTGGTGCCGCGGGGGACTCGCCGCCGGGGCTCGTGCAACGGACATATTAATGAGCGCGTTGCATTCGCGAGGCCATTTCACATCGAGACGGGCGAGCCAACCCTGGAGCACGGCTTGTATGCGACGGGATCGACACAACACGCCGCGCACCCGACCAATGTGTTATTTCAACATGACACAAGGAAACATTCGTGTTGACACGAGCGGGCGGCCGCTGCCACCGAGCTGGACATTGTTTGTAAAACAACCTCACGCGAGGAACTCTATTCTGAATTCAGCGAATATTTTATAACGCAGGAGCGCTTCGGTTCGCATCGATTTAGCATGTTATTGCATTATATTATAAGGTTTATCGTAAGTTGCAGTATCTCGGTCACGGTCGCGGGTCGGAGTCGGTCAGGTGCGCCGCGAGCACGCGTGGACGCGGCGGCGGCGGCGCGGCATCCACCGGCGAGCGCGCAACCTGACCCCGCCAGCTCACCGCATCATGTCTGACAGCTTGTGAGCGCTATTACGTTTCAATATAAGCTTACAAGTAGGGGAAGTGAACACGCTCATTCTAGGTATCGATCGATGCGATACGATGGACAGCACGGTGTCGAACAGTCGAGAGCCAGCTCGCTGCCGTCACCGCACTGTGCCTAATTACCATAAAATCTAGTTAAAATAAGTGTACGCTTCAAACGAGAAGAGAAAGTCAACGATTAATGATTGTGTCCGCTCCGCGGTGAATCGGGCGAGTTCTAAACTATCGGAGAGCTGACAACGCGGCCTGCGGCGGCGCGGCCGAACGAACCGCTTACTAAATTCACCGGTCTTCATTCAACCCTTTAAGTTTCTGGGTGAATCTCGATGAGATGCCCAGATGCCCACACACAGCGCGGGCGCGGTCTCGCGCAATCCGCAACCGACGCAACACGATGCGTGTTCACTTCAATCTTATCGTATCAATTTTCAATGCCCGGAACCACATTTGCTCGGAGTCTCTCTGAAGGATAAAATTCGTAACGAATACATCCGACAGAGAACCAAAGTTACCGACATAGCTCAAAGAATTAGCAAGCTGAAGTGGCAGTGGGCCGGCCATATCTCACGAAGAACCGTCAACCGCTGGGGTAAACGTGTTCTTGAGTGGAGAACACGACTCGGCAAACGTAGTGTAGGACGGCCTCCGGCCAGGTGGGATGTCGATCTGCGAAAGACTGCAGGCAGATGCTGGATGCGGTAAGCTGAAGACAGGGCGCTATGGCGCTCATTAGGGGAGGCCTATGTCCAACAGTGGACTAATATAGGCTGATGATGATGATGGAACCACATTTTAACGCATTCACTGCCCAGCCTCGGCCGGCCGCCGCCGCGACACGGGGCGGATGATTAGCATCTGCGTCTTGGCCATGAATGGGTTAGTTTAAAGACCGACAATTCGTCGCATAATGTGTTAACGATGTGATTCTGATCATAGAAAATGAATAAGATTTGATTCAACTCAACACGTACCGCATTTAGCTGGGTCGCGTGGTGTGTCAATAGTGTGTTTCCGGCTTTATGAATGCTATCGAGATTATTAATAGAAGATACTGAACACCAGTTACTTGATGATGTGTAGGTACCTATGTGCCTAGGTATACGAGTAGGTAAGTGTTGTTTATACTTAGAGAACAGAGGTGAATAATATCGCTCGGGAGATGTACCTACTCATTTATTTTTACTTTTTTTTATTTATAATTATGTTAATTAGTTAAATGTCGCAGATACATTAGCAATGTTACCAGCGCAGGCTGTGCGGCGCGGTGCCGCATGCCGGTCCACACGCGCGAGCAGCGTTTCCTTCCCACGCGCCACGTACGCACCACACACGTCGTCGACACTCGAAACAATGTCTCCACTGTTTGCAAACATTCATCACGGTCAAGCTTTTTGTTTTACAGCTACGTTTGTTTAACAGAACCGACGGATATCGGAGAACTGCAGGTTATTCATTGCATGTACCGTGTTCTCGATAACTGCAGCAATTCAAATTCGCACTTAGCCTTGCTTGTCAAGTGACGAGGAGCGACAGCCGCTGAGTCGCGCGAGGAGCCGATGCGCCGCTCCTGACTCATGAGGATCGGTCCGCCGCGAGCCGACCGGTCTCCACATCATTAGAGTTGGCTCGCTCGAGGACGAGATCAGCCGCGAAGGTTAGATACTCAGTCGGTTGCTTCACAATAACGGGTTATTTAATGTGAAGCGCGTCGTCAGCGGCCGCAGAAGGCCGATCACGACGATACATTTAGCAAACCGCGTCAGACCTTACAGGAGTCTTTGTCACGTTACAAATATACAAATGACACAAGTAAAACTAGGAAATAAAGTGATCAATTTGATATTTTGTTCAGTTCAAATTTTGCAAGGTAAAGTAAAGAAGCGAACAAGGACCCTTTACCTTGTTAGGTTATTAATCTTCGAGTTGGAGCAAAATTCGTCCCAAGCTTTTTTATCCTCTACAATTGAAGATAATCTGATATTTGTAGTAAGACTTTTTACAAAGGATATGCAGCAGGTAGGGACCTGCAGCACCAACACCCTGCCTCCAGCTCTCAGCTGGTCGGCCGGCGCGCACCTGTGCCAGATAAGCGCTGAATGTGAATGCACGTGCGTAAACAAACATCAACCCACCGGAGCCGAGGTGAATCTAATCACTTCAACTCCAATGAATAAACATTCCTCGAGATAAATATGCAAGTTCAATGGTCAACTCCACGGTGACGAGGTCAAGTCGAGACGCACTTTCATAATAGAACAGAATTAGCATGTTTGCTAACGTGCGTCCGTAGCGTGGAGCGTGGAGACACCTCACTGGGCTCTCGTTCCTCACTCTTCAATAAACATTCAACTCAGGTAGGAACAGTATGTATAAATATGAACCCTCTGACTAACCCTTCATCTGGAAATTACGATACCTACGTAAATCTTCTGCGATTTTACTTGATCAAAACTTCTCCTGTAAAACTTTTAACTTGTGCGACAGTTTTATTTCTTTTCTTATAAAAAGGCTTCCTTTTACGACAGCTGTGAGTTTTCATTGCAGGAGATGTGAAAAGCGGTGTAATGATGCGGTACGAGGTAACTTCCGGCGCGGGCGCGGGGCGGAGCAATCAATACTTATGTCCTATGTCAGATCCGTTCACACTCGTTGGTACTCGAAAGATTTATGTATTTGTCGACCAAAATAGTTGAATATATCTCATCACAAAGTTGAAAACCTTAGTCATGATCATGACTTTCCGCACGTCAGATGTTGCAACTGGTTTTGGTATTCATTGATATTCTTAATATCGTGACATTTCAATTTTAAAATATTTGACTAATAATATGTTAGATTTCAATACCAAAGTAAATTTCGCAATGAATAGGTACCTTCACTCGGAGAGCGATCTCCTAACGAGCGAGGGCCGCCGGGCGAGGTGAGCTACTATTCAGAACTGTAAACATGAATTTAAATTAATAAAGCACATCAAATTAGCATTGTTAACATCTAGTTTGCAGTCTGATGATGACTTTAAATGGAATGGCTGGTTCTAGAAATTACAATGTTTTAATATCAAAGACAATGCAATATCAAACACGACATAATTACGTATAAGAATTAGCAAAGTAGGTACCCGTGTGGTGCCCTAGACGGGGCCATAGCCTTCAGTGCAAAATGGCAGTCAGCATCGAGGGGCAGAGAGCACCGGCCGAGACGCGGACTGCGTCCAGGAGTGCTGGCGCCCAGCACGGGCTGAAATGACCTGATGAGCAGCAGGTTGGACGAAGTCATTTGAGAAATGGCATAGTCACAGTGGAGTAGGAAAGAGATAAATAAGCAATACTATAGTTGGACGAGTGGAATATTACTAAACTAAATTTTGTGGCTTCGGTTAACCCCTCAGATGCAGTCCTTGTCGTCGGGGACTTCAACCTAAGTAGTATTTCATGGTTACCTACAGACAATTTTAGTTTTTACCCGACAAACTTAAACAGTACAGATGAGTTTTTGCTAACTGATGAAATGTGTGCCTTAAACCTCAATCAACATAATGGTATAGTTAACAAAAATGGTAGAATCCTTGACTTAATATTTTCCAATCAATCAATAACTGTTTCCGAGTGTATAGATCCTCTTACGCCGATCGACTCGCACCACCCTGTCTTATTAATTAACGTGAAATCATTTGAAATTCCCTTGTTGAATTATGCGCCGCGTACCCGTTATTTATTTGATAAAGGTGATTATGAGTCGATAAATAGAGCGATTGATGAGCTAGACTGGAGGGCTATGTTTTCATCGCGATCTATTGACGAGTGTATTACTTTATTTAATGAGAGTATCCATACCCTGCAAAACAAGTTCATACCCAAGAAAAATATTTATAACCACTCTTACCCTGTTTGGTATAATTCGGCACTAAAAAAAGCCATTCGAGAAAAGTATAAATTCTATAAGAAATTTAAAAACTACGGAAATAAGTCCGATGAACTGACCTACAAAATGTTGCGTAGTAGAGTAAAAATAATGGAATCAGCATGCTACCTAAGCTATATTGAATCAACTGAAAATTCGATTCTAAATAATCCTAAATATTTTTGGACGTTCGTTAAAAACAGATCCAAATCTTTTTCAATGCCTAGTTCGATGACTTTTAATAATGCTACTTTTTCCAGTGGTGATTCCATTTGCAATGCTTTTTCATCTTATTTTCAATCTACTTTTCTACACTCTAATAACACTAGTAATTTCGCTCCATGCCAGAACAGCTCCGTTGTGAGTAATCAGTTAGAATCTGATATCACTTCTGACATTAGTAATATTGAAATCGTTCCAGCTGACATTATGATCATACTTAAAAAGTTAGATGCGTCAAAAGCACCTGGACCTGATAACATATCTTCTAAATTTCTTATCAGATGTGCCTCTACTTTATCCTATCCTATATCACTTCTGTTCAGAAGGTCTCTTTCAACAAATACTGTCCCTAAATTATGGAAATCCGCATTCATCACCCCAGTCCATAAGAAAGGGTCGAAAACAGAGGTTTCTCATTACAGACCTATCTCTAAACTTTGCATTATTGCTAAAGTCTTTGAAAGAATTATTTACAATCAAGTTTATTCTGCTCTTAAAAGTACGTTTAGTCCCTTTCAGCATGGGTTCTTGCGAGGTAAATCAACAGTTTCAAATCTTATACTCCTAAATGATTTTATCACTCAGGCTATGGATAATGGTCATCAAGTCGATGTAATATACACCGACTATAGTAAAGCGTTCGATAGAATAGATCATTTCACGTTGTTAAATAAGCTTTCTCAGTCAGGTATAAGAGGTGATTTGCTAAGATGGTTTGCATCGTATATTGATAATCGATCACAGGCAGTCGTTCTCAATAACTACATCTCTAGTTGGGTTCCTGTTCCAAGTGGGGTCCCTCAGGGGTCTCTGCTGGGACCCCTACTTTTTATATTATATGTTAGGGATATCGACTCATGCTTCAAATCATCAAATCTGCTATGTTTTGCCGACGATATGAAGATATTCTCCACTATAACATCCAATCTTGACATCGTTGCTCTTCAGTCAGATCTCTCCCGTCTTGAAGACTATTGCCTATTAAATAAGCTTGAACTAAATCCCAGTAAATGCTTCGCTACTACTTTTACTCGTAAGCCTCGGGCTATTCCGACGGTCTATGCTCTGGCAGGGCAGCTACTTACTAAAGCTTCTGGTATGCGTGATCTCGGAGTCTACCATGACTCAAAACTACTCTTTGACGTTCACATTGACAACATAATTAGTAAGGCTTCGAGATCACTGGGATTTGTCATGCGAATCTCTAAGAGTTTTACCAATGTCAAAACTTTTAAACTTCTATATTGCACGTTTGTAAGGAGTCATCTAGAATACGCGTCTCAGATATGGAACCCGCGTTACCAGAAGTACATAGATCGTATCGAAAGTATTCAGAGGCGGTTCTTAAGATACCTGTGTTTTAGAGTAAAGATCCCTTACAAATCTTTTACCTATGATGAACTCTGCAAGAGGTTCCATTTCTTGCCACTCAAGAACAGACGGCTGATAGCTGATTATCTTTATATTCTTAAGATTATCAATAATGATGTTGATTGTCCAGAACTTCTTAGCAAATTAGACTTCAATGTACCTCGTAAGCAGCTTAGACACAACCCCCTACTACATGTCCAACATGTTGGAACTAATTATAGACAAAATTCATTTGTAGTGCGAGCGAGTAGAACAGTCAATGATTTCAGCAGGACGCTGAGCATTGACCCTTTCAATACCAGCATTCACAGGGCAAGGCGATGCATGACTCTTAACTTCTTTTGCACATGATGTAGTTTTACGCTTACTTGTTTTTTTTGTTATTAATTTAATTGGTATAATTTTATTGCTTCTTTATGTAGTTACGCAATTTAGGACGGAAAAATTTTAGTGTTCACACTTAAGTAGTTTATTATAATTCTATTAGCGAATGCCTATTATTAGCTTTCTGTATCTATTTTAATTTCTATTGTATTTAGTTAAGCTGATGGCAATCCGAATTAAATAAATAAAAATAAATAAAATAAATGTATGGATCATTTTACGCTAGATCCTTATGAGTAAGAAGCCTATGTTATTCCAGCTCCACATGTATGTTGGTACTCGCGTGCAATGTTTCAGTCCGATGCTTTCAATAATGCTGAAGCGATGAAGTAACGAACATAGAATCGTTCGCTAGTGCTGATAAGCGAGATTAAAATGTATTCGTCTGTGACCGGTCATGGGGGCCTGGCCATACGTTTTCGTGCAAAGTTTCGTGCAAAAAAAAAAAAAACCTACTTATAAGTCACTTGCATATGATAGCGTTTAAACGAAAACGAATCATAAACTTCGGTTTCCGTTTTTCCGAGTAGGCTCCCAGTAGAATTGCACATTTCTGATGACTAAGGCTGACGCAGGAGTTTAGTGTGACGTGTCGCCAGCTCGCCGGAGCCAGTCGTCTCTCCCCAGTCGCTACTCGCTAGGTACAGGCTTGTATTGTTATCAGCGTGGAAACATAAAATGAGTCGGTACTTCGAACTTGAACTCTATCATTTGTGCTCTTCCTTCAATAAATACAATGTAGGGGTCCACATCATCATCGAATAAATAACCCCTAAAATGACATGTAATCAGCAATCGGGCGCACCACGTGCGTCTACGTGTGTTGTGTGGAGCCCGGGCCGCGCTACACTATCTGAATACGTGACATTGAATAATCGTATCGCCAGCGAAAGTATGTAGATGTGTAAGCGATAACCCGGTATATACATATGTGGAGGTGATTCATGAACACTGTACGAGCGGAGCACAATGATCGACGGCTCGGGTGTCCGGCGCGGCGGCAGATATTTGTGTAATGAATGACAGTAATCGAGTCATTTCGCAAAGGAACGCGCCGCGTCAGCACACGCACACACTCAGTCGTGTATTATAATATTGCGTAGGTATGTGTTTATTTATCTATCCATTTCCCGTAGCTATAGGACTGTTTTTTTATTGGAAATGGTCGAGCGTTTGCCCATCTCACTCTCACTAAAGAAAGTGAACATGTGCCTAATAATAAGATGGAGCACGATTTCCCAGAAGGAACTTATTTTATACTCTACATCATTGATGAGTCCGAGCTTGTGCTCGACCTGATGATTGGCCTCTAAAACTTGTTTATGCAAAATATGTTCAGATTTACATTATATTTCTGTGTGAAAACTGCTTTGCTTAATTTTTTTTCTACTGTCAAGTGTTTTTTTTCTAATTTTAAGGCTTTTTACAGGATAAAAAAAATTAAATTTACAGAGCATTCATGGCTCGTTGCGTCATAATGGCTCCAAATAAAGTATTTAAGTTCCTTTCCGCACGGACGAGTGGATTTGCGGGCGTTCAGTATCTAATATTCCGAGAAATCAAATAATATCGCAATTTTTTTTGTTAAACTTCAATGTTTCCCCTGTAGGTGGAGCTAACGGCGCTACAGTCCGTAGAAAGTCGCAAATATTTTCGACTCCTACGTCACTTGACCTCGTGGTGTAGTTGGTTAGCACTTTCCGGTACTGACGGAAGGATGCGGGTTCAAGTCCCGTCGAAAACAAATATTTTTGCGATATTATTTGTTTTCTTAGAAATTAGCCAGAGTATGAGGCTAACGCACTATAAAAAACAAAAACCTTAATATTCCGAGATTTGACGTCATTACATTGAATACAATTCTCGAAGTTACGTTATCATCAGATATGTTCGTTAACTCTCGACTCGCAAATAAAACTTCCAACGACGGACAGTAGGGATGGGAGGGAGGGAGGGAGGCGAGGGCGATGTAGAGAGGAGAACAAATCGAGGGACGTGCCGGAGCACAGACAGCAGCACTCGCTGTGCAGCGCTCTGCCGGGGGCGGCTAATTATGTAAGAGTTCTGTGAAGAGAGCTCTCATCTCACGGCTGGGAACCGTTTTTTGGCGCGGCGAGTGCATTGTGCGCGACGTTCCTGACACGTACGTTTTTGCGGTTGAATAGAAAGCACAGCAAACACACATTAGTTTAATTGCAAATTATTATACACGTTTCCGCGGCGGCGGCGGCGTTTCGCCGTGACGGGTGTCGATGTGTTTGCCGCGTGCAGCCGTACCGCCAGGTCGCCTCGGCGTCGGCACGCAGCGAGGAAGCGCCGGAACCTCTATCCTTTTATTAGTCGAGCGGAACTGTTCCACGATGCGTTAATAGACGATTAGATACGAGTTGCCTTCTTGATAAGGAGACCATCCTAATCCAACTAGTGGTTGTTCAAACATGCGTGTAGGCATCGATGCGGCTGCCGGGTTCCGTACGCGCGACTACTACTCTCCCTTAGGGGACCGTGTGGAGGCCCGTTGTGCGCGAGTTAGCGTCCAAAAATTTGATTTTACGCCATTTACTCCTTAACTATGCGATCCTAAATAAAAAAGTATTTAAAGTATTTTATTATTACAATCCTTGTAGGGGCTCGTCGAAGGTGTAAGACTTCAACTAGGGCTGGTCAGGAATGATATCAATAGAAACACTTCAGAACACTTCAAATCGGTATATTCAACCGTATACACTCAACTACGTTCTTAATACAAAAAGTCACTGCACTGCACTTAATAATTCACTTTCGTTATTTTCCTTAAGACTTGTTCACTGTTTGATCGCTCAGAACTGAATGAATAATCTGCCAAAACGCTCGGTTTTTATATCTATTTCTATCCTTTCTAGATAATTCTACGCGTTTCCGGAAGCTATACCTATCTCTTTCTTTATTCTAGAAAAAATTTCTGTCCTTGTCTTTCTTTTCGATTCGTTCGAGAAATTAATTGTCTATAGATACATAAGTAGGTAGGTATAAGCGAGCCGGACGCTAGCAACTATTACCTATTCTGTTTACCTAAAAATAATGTTCGATTTTGAACTCTATTTCAAAACAAAACTTCAAGAAATTTCCTAGCTATAATGAAGACATTGTCCTACACAATTTTGAGCCTTATTCCTTCAGCATAATGTCGTCGTTGCTAACATTCTCCCCCCCAGTGCGCGCTCCAACAAGCACTCCATCTAACTGAAGCGACGACGTATTGGGTACAATGACGATGAGGCGGGAAGTAGGTCTCTTCATGATACCACCCTTTGTTCGTACGTCGACGATACGCGTTCGACCATCAGGACCCGGGTATGTTTGTTCTATGACTCCTCTTGGCCAAGTGTTTCGTGGAAGAGAAGAGTCTGCTACTAAAACTGTGTCTCCTATTTGAATATTCGTAATCCTTCGGTTTTTTATCTTTCGAGGCATCAGTGTCGGCAGATACTCTTTTAACCACCTCTTCCAAAAGTGGTCAGCCAATCTTTGTGCTGTCTTCCAATTAGGACGGCCGACGAGGTTTACGTCATCGGATTCTCCGAAAATTGCAGCTCCGTTAGAGCGGCCAATCAAAAAATGATTTGGAGTTAAACTCTCTTCTTCTCCCGGTTCAGCGCTGAGATGAGTAAGTGGCCGCGAATTTACTGTGTGCTCTACTTCTGTTAATAAAGTAGCGAGCACCTCCTCTGGTGGGTTTCTTTCATTCAGGACCGCAGCGAGAGCAGTTTTCACTGACCGCACTAGTCTTTCCCATGCTCCTCCCATATTAGGTGCACCTGGTGGAATAAATTTCCACTTGAATCCTCCATTTTCAGCAGCCTCAATGAGGTCTTGATTTCGGAGTTTCTTGGCCTCTTCCTTGAGTTCTCGTTTCGCTCCAACAAAATTAGTGCCATTGTCAGAAAACAGTATCTTCGGGCTTCCTCTTCTCGATGAGAACCTTTTCAGCGCCAGTATCATAGAATTCGTGCTAAGGGATGCAGCCAGTTCGATATGAATTGCCCTTGTTGTGAGGCACGTAAAAAGTACACCCCAACGCTTTTCTTTTCTTCTGCCAATAGTTACATATATCGGCCCAAAGTAATCAACACCAGTACATGTAAATGGTGGCTGATGGTGTGCGAGACGTTCTTGAGGTAAGTCCCCTAGTGGTGGCATTTCTGGTTTTTGTCTTCTGATTTTGCACAGCTGGCATTGATGAGCAACTTGTCGTACTGCGTCACGTAGGGATAGTATCCAAAATCTCTGTCGCAGTTCATTAATTACGGTGGCGTGGTTTCCATGGTGTAGATTTTTATGATAATGTTCAATTATTAGCTGTGACACACGGTTTTTTCCATCCAGGATTGGTAATTTAGGATTTTCTTCGAAGTCCCGAAGCTTCGCTGTTCTAGTATTGAGACGCAATATATTTTCTTCATCGAGTGTCACATCTATTTTCTTAAGTCGGCTTGAAATTTCAAGCGGTTTGTTTTTATTCAGATTTTCTATTTCATTCTTGAATGATTCTTGCTGGCTGTAACGAATGAGAGCTAATTCTGCTTTCCTCAAATGTTCATTTTCGATAGGTAGCCAGTTTCCTCGGTCCCGTTTTTTAGACGGTGTTTCTTGACTCGTTGATTTTCGGCGGCATAAGTCCATGAACATGTATATTCTTGCCGTAGCTCGAAGAAGGCGCATCCAGCTACTGAATCTGCAGGGATCAGGCAGGCTCGGCGAAGTGGCGATTCTTGTTCCGGCACAGGTAACTTTTTTCATTTCGTCATGGTCAAGTTCTCGTATTTCCTCTTTTCCAATATCCTTGACTGGCCAAGTAGATTCGGATTGATATAATAATGCAGGCCCGTTAAACCATCTCGCTTTGCTGTCAAAGTCTTTAGGGAAGTTTCTGGTAGCGTCATCTGTTGGGTTTTCTTTAGTTGGAACCCATTTCCATTCATCTGGCTTGGTGATTTCTTCATCATTATCTTTCATGCGGCAATGATTCACGAAATTCACGGGGGCTGTTATTCCAGAATGAAAGCCGTGGAGTACCCATCCCAGGCTCGTGAGTGATGCGACAGGTTCGTTTCGTTTTCCCTTCTGGATTTTTCTTGATACGATGAGATCCCAGTTATCTTGCCCAATCAGCAGCGCTGGTTTATTTGCTTCATAGAGGAGCTTTTCTTTCAAGTTTTTCAAATGACTGCACTTTTCAATAGTGTCCACATCGATGCACTGAGGTGCCAGTTTTAAGTCTTCTATGGTGTGCACCCCTTTCAGCATTCGTTTATCCGTCCTAAATGCTCCTTTTATTTTGAGATTCATTTTCTCTGAGTCTTTCGTTTCTATATTCTTTCCACCGACGGTTTCTATTATGAGCGGTTCTGCTTTTCCGGTAGCTCCGATGCGACGGGCAACATCTTTATCAATCAACGACACTGTAGAACCTTCATCTAATAGTGCCAAAATTCGCGTAGTCCCCTTCGGTCCGTAAATATCTACAGGAATCATCTTCAGGTAGACGCTTGCTGTTTTGCCGATCGCATAAACGGATGTCATGACGTTTGCAACTTCTTTATTTTCCTTCGTTGGCTGAGTTACAGACGACGTCTCACTTGGCTTTTCTGGATGCGTTGACGGTGCTGGTTCTCGACGAGATAGCTCCGAGTGCAACATATTGTGATGAGGTCGCTTGCATCTCTTGCACGGCTGTCCTTTACAATTTGAAATCATGTGTCCTCGACGGAGACACATGAAGCATAGCCGATATTTCTTCGCGATCTCCCATCTTTCGTTTGTTGAAGCTTCTTTGAATTTTTTGCATTCTGTGAGCCAATGGTCTTTTTCACAATGGACACAGAACTTTTTCGTTTTCTCAAGCACCGTTTCTTCTTGATCTGTTGCAACATTCACTTGGTGACGTGGGTGTCTTTTCTTGCTAGATTCTGGAGGAGCGTAAGCGGCACACAAGGATGCTTCTTGATTCAAGAAGTTCTTGATCTTTATCAATTCAGGTTCTCCACCGCTGCGTGCTTTGAAGTCGAACCATCGAATTCGGTACAACGACGTCAATTTTTCAATTATTTTCTTGCTCGTTTCTGGCGAATGCAAGTATTCTGTCTTGTTCAGTGCGCTAATCGTCGTAACTGCGTTATTTATGTGGCTTGCAAAGACACATATTTCTCTCGGCGTCTCGCCAACTCGTGGCAGGTCTTTAATTTTCTCAATTTCAGCGAGTGCGATTTGTTCAGGTCTTCCGAATCTTTGTTCTAGGGCATCCACAACATCGCCAGGGTTAGAGGCCACAAACAAAAGACTTCTGACGACTTCCCTGGCTGTCCCTTTGATGGAATTTCTAAGGCGAGCCATATTCTGTACGTCGCTGTGCTGGGCCACGCTGTCTAAATATGCTCTCTTGAATGGTAGCCACTCTTCATAATCTCCATAGAAGTTTGGAAGATCCCACACTTTTGTAGACTGTCCTGATCTAGTGGCACTTATGATGGCGTCGGCGAGTCTACTTATTTCACAATCATGAACCGGTTTGTCCTCACATAGTGGCACTGGTTTATTCTTGGCAGGTGGCATCGGATTGTTCTCAATTTGTGGGTTATTGTATGGATTTTCAGTAAACTTGGTCGATTGTTCGACCCATCGTTCCACCTGTATCGATCTTTCTTCGTCGAACTCATCATCTTCTGATTGAAGTTCTGATGGACACTGGGACCCAGTGACACTCATACGGGCCAAATTCGCGGCGATTGTAGCTGCTTTTTCTTCAGCTTTTACAATAGCAGCTTCAGCATCGGCAGCTTTAGCTTCAGCTCTGGCGGCAGCGACGGCGGCTTTAGCTTTAGCTTTGGCAGCGGCAGTGGCAGCTGCAGCTTTAGCTTCGGCAGCTTCGGCTTCGGCTTCGGCAGCGGCAGCTTTAGCTTCAGCGGCGAATTTAGCTTTGGCTGCTGCGGCTTCAGCTCTAGCTGTAGCAATCTTCGCTTTAGCCTCCTCAAGTTCTTTTTCTTCTAGTTCCCGAAGAGCAGATGACTGAGACCTCCTTGAGGATTTCATCGACCTCGGAGCAGGAACAAAGAATGCAGAAGAAGCTGACGGTGGAATCTTAGCAGATCCTCCAATGTTCTTCGGCTTTACATCAGCAGTTGCAGGACAAAACGATTCCAAAGAAACAAACGGTGGAACATCTTGTTTTCCTCCAATATTCTTTGTTTTTGCACGTGCTGACCTCCTTAGTTGCCCTGGCAGCATTGCGGGGCTTTCGAATGCTTCCGCTGTCCCAGACGGTACAACTGTGCAAGGAGTTCCAATGGACAACGGAGCGGCGGTGCTCATGTCAGCCAGCATGTTCAAAGACGAAGTTGAACTGTATTCGGCTCCCGTCTTCCCGGGGCAGATCGGTGATCTGGAGCGTACAATAGGCATTACGCGAAATCACTTCCTAATCCGGCTCGAAGGACCAAAAACTGTAGGGGCTCGTCGAAGGTGTAAGACTTCAACTAGGGCTGGTCAGGAATGATATCAATAGAAACACTTCAGAACACTTCAAATCGGTATATTCAACCGTATACACTCAACTACGTTCTTAATACAAAAAGTCACTGCACTGCACTTAATAATTCACTTTCGTTATTTTCCTTAAGACGCTACCCAAACAGCGACACCGTAGAAAGTACACTTTTTCGTCGCACCGTTAGCCGTTCTCCGACATATTACAAGCCCAAAAAAAAAACAGTGTATAGTCAAATGTATGGAAAAAAGACTTATACAAAAATATTTTATAAAACGATCTAGGATCTTGAAAAAAAAAATCACAAGAAAGAACAAGAAAAAAATTTTTCGTCTCGAAATGCTCAATATTTTGAGTGACAACCATTAATTATTTTAATACTATATGAAAGGAAATTTTATCAACTAAAGACATATGTAAAAAGTTTTAAATAAATAAAACCATTAACATAATAAAACCCAAAAAACACATTTTTGTAAGGCGTTTAGCGAAGTAATTGCAAAAATTATAATATTTTGCCAATAGAATTTCAACCTTATTACTCAAACATCCCTTTCAATATATGCTCAAAATAGCTTCCACTAGCTTCATTCGGAGGCTGGATGCCTCCTCGGACGGACGTGAGGTTATGTAACTTTTTTCGCGATGACAGCTGGGTTCGACGGACGAATTACGATTTTCGACAACTTTTGTTTTGCGGGTTAAATGGTTCATTTGTCATTGAAATAAAGTCTATATTTGATTGAAGCTAAGCCAAAAGAAATTTGCAGGAATTTTATTCATTGACAGACCTACCAATTAAGTAGAATAGGTTTATAGTGGTTTTTTCTCTGGTAGCTAGATAGGTAGGTACTACTCAACATGTTTACAGCACGGAAAGTATTGGTCGAGTTAAAATATGTTAAATAGGTAGGGCGATTTTGATGACCTTATATATAAATAAATAATGCTGAAAAATTAAAATAGGAGCCTACGTCCAGCAGTGGACTTATATAGGCTGATGATGATGAATTCACACATCATCACCAAGGCCGAAGCTAAGCAGAGCTTTGTTATGGGTACTTACTAGATAACTGATTTACTTAGGACCAACCATTTGCATTTTTTTTCTCGTAGTTCTACCAGTAGAACTACAGGCAAATTTAAATTACTCGTAGTTCTATCGGTTTGTTCTCTTAGAGAAGAGAGATTCTCAAAAGGACAGATACTCAAAAATAATAATTTACTTTAAATTTTTAATAACTCATAGAAAAACCTCAACGGAGCGGTTTGTCATAACTTTTTTGTTATTGGCAATATGTGTACATTGACATCAATATAATATATTTTTTTTAGCGTAACAAAGAAGTCAAGTAAAGGAGATGTTTAAAGACGCTAAAAACGTAATAAACATGCAAAACAATTGTATTTCCAATGACAGTTGTCAAAATTATTGTTAATCACTCATGTTAATCATAATCACTCATGAGTTCTTGGAAGGCAGCAACATAATAAAGAATACTTTATATCGGTATGAATATCAATTTGGATAGCAAGGCATGGTCTGTTGTGGTTTTTATGATTATTTTGTAGAATTACAATCTAAACTAAAACTATCTTCATGATTGTTGCGTTTTATTTCCGGAAAATAAAATTAATTATGTAAGCGAGTAGTACTGAGATTGTGTACAAAATTATATCCGTGAAATTCATCATTCAGCATTCCAACATTCACGTATTTTATTTTACGAATATTTTTATAAATATATATTTATATATTTTTATAGTATCGATTTATAGATTATCTTTTAAAGGGAAATGTATACGATTCTACAACAAAACTACAAAAGTGTTAAAAGTTATCAAAAAATAATTTCAAACAATTTGTAAAACATATCCTTTGTTAAAAAGGCTTACTACAAAATATCAGACTATCTCTAGAGGATAAAAAACTTAGGTATTGCTAATAGTATTGCTCCAGCTCGAAAACTAACACCCTAACAAGGTAAAGGTTTCTTGTTCGCTTCTTTACTTTACCTTAAAAAGATTGAAGTGAACAATAAATTAAAGTAATCACTTTATTTCCCAGTTTTACTCTTGAACCTTATTTGAATTTATTGACGTGTCCAAGACTCCTGTAAGGGGTAAAGGAAATAAATCACTGTTATATTTCATTTTATATCTGATTATTTGATTGACGACCTCTGTAGCGCGGCGGGGAAAGGTCCACCTGCGACACAGGAGGTTACAGTTAGTTTGATTCCCGCCTCAGGACAAATGTTTGTACCATCTGCAGATATTTATTCCAGGTGTTCTGGATGTCTTATGTATATAAAAAATATCTATCTGTGTAGTGTATTTAATAAGTATATCATAACACAAGCTCTAATTACTTTGGGGTTAGATGATGTTGTGTGGCTTGTTCAGCATTATTTATATTTTAATTTTTTTTTTGAGAAAGCCCTCCAAAACCAAATCGAAATATCTTCAACGATTGACACTTTTGTAATCCATTTAGACCTCAGTTGTTTTGACTAAATTAGTATATTTTTAGGGTTTTGATGATCGAAGATCGGTTTCAAAACCCTTATGGTCTCGCTTTGTCTGTCCTTTTTTCCCTCCTTAATAACTCAAAAACTACTGCAGCTATCAACTTGAAATTTAAAATAATAATAAATTTCGTGCGCCTGTACAGATTTTAAGAAAAATAATTGAAAATAAATGAAAAATGAAAATGAATATTTTCCATACAAATTGTGATGCCGAAATTTTAAAAGATACCTACAGAGTCATATGGGGTATCAAATGAAAGGTATCATTTTGTACATTTCAAAATATTTTTTGAAATTTTTGTAGGTTTCATACTTTTCAAAATATTTCGAAAAAAGTCGAAAAAATACCCATTCCCCCCCCCCTATCTCCGAAGATTGCAGAGCGATCCATGTAAAATGTATGGAGAGTTTATAGACATGGATCTATATTTTACAGGAAAAATATAGAGAAGTTTGAAAAAAGAACACTTTTTGAAAAATGGTCAAAAAGGGGGGGAATAATTTTCAAAAGGGGGAGCTACCTCACCGAGTGGGGTATCAAATGAAAGGTATTGTTTTGGACATTTCAAAACAGTTTTTCAAATTTCTGTAGGTTTCATATTTTTTGAAATATTTTGAAAAAAGTCGAAAAAATACCCATTCCCCCCCCCCTATCTCCGAAGTTTGCCGAGCGATCCATTTAAAATGTATCAAGCGTTTGTAGATATGGATCTATATTTTACAGGAAAAATATAGAGAAGTCTGTAAAATGAATACTTTTTGAAAAATGGTCAAAAAGGATTAATTTTCAAATGGGGGGCTACCCCACCGAGTGGGGTATCAAAAGAAAGGTATCGGTTTGGACATTTCAAACCAGTTTTTTTAATTTCTGTAGCTTTCATACTTTTTGAAATATTTCGAAAAAAGTCGAAAAATTTACCTTAACCGAAGCATGCAGAGAGATTCATCTGAATTGCAGGTTGGTACCTACTATTCTTAGGTATTCGTTAAATTGCGATGTCTATAACCGGTACTTTTGGTACATATTTGTTGACAAATGTTCAAAACCCTCGGCGCGCGAGTTACACTCGCACTTGACGGATCTTGTTTTAATGTATAAAGTATTATCATAATGGTCGGTGATATTGTCGGCACTTCAACATGCATGAAGATGATATTATTTTTTTAAGTGTTTCTGATTTCTATGAATAACTATCGATGAATGTAATTTTTATTATAATTGAGAAGCTTCAAGCGACATAGGTTTTATTAAGGTATTTTACATGCAACGATAGTAAAGCCGCGGGCAAATGTTAGTTAACATTACATTATTACCTTGTGATTGTGCTATCAACCAAAATAAAACAAAAGTTTGCCTCTTCTACAACAGATAAATTTTGCATAAGTCTATGTTAAAAATAAGCGCCTCTGCCGACCACATTTGGTAATATTGACATGCAATCTGACAGTCTTAGTTTTCCATGCACAGCGCCTTAAGACTTGTTCACTGTTTGATCGCTCAGAACTGAATGAATAATCTGCCAAAACGCTCGGTTTTTATATCTATTTCTATCCTTTCTAGATAATTCTACGCGTTTCCGGAAGCTATACCTATCTCTTTCTTTATTCTAGAAAAAATTTCTGTCCTTGTCTTTCTTTTCGATTCGTTCGAGAAATTAATTGTCTATAGATACATAAGTAGGTAGGTATAAGCGAGCCGGACGCTAGCAACTATTACCTATTCTGTTTACCTAAAAATAATGTTCGATTTTGAACTCTATTTCAAAACAAAACTTCAAGAAATTTCCTAGCTATAATGAAGACATTGTCCTACACAATTTTGAGCCTTATTCCTTCAGCATAATGTCGTCGTTGCTAACAATCCTTATTATCCTAAAGTAACATTAATTTCTCAAACATAATCGATAGGTTAGTTCCTATAAATAAGTTAAAAAAATAGGTTACAATTTACTTAATTAATTTACTCTTTAATTTTACTTTAGGAATGCAAATAAATTTGTAAAATTACGCTAGCTCCCACCCTAGGATAACCTGTGTTGTGGGTAGCTAGCCTCTTTCGTGCAAAAAAATCAAGTTGGAACAAACACTAGAATATGGTACAACAAGTATGGTGTGAGACGATTTGTTGATATTATGTATATATTATATGGTAGTATGGATTGGTTGATTTGTGGTCTCTCCCGAGGTCACTAGTCTCGTAAGAGTCTATGCAACCGAATAGACCACAGGGGTAGGAGGGAGGGGGAAGGATGGGGGGTGAAAAACAGTTAATTTAAGACGAAGTTTTAAGTAAATCCTCAGTTTCTCGGTAGTTAAGGGTAATCAGCCAATCTGTTATTTTCTTCCTGCATATATTTCTGGTAAGAGTTAGTAAATTAAGTTTTTTATTTAGCCTCGAGTATAAACGTGGTCCAAAATATCTGAAGCTTCTATCTCCAAAACGAGTGAGAGTTTTAGGTGGTTTCCATACTATTCTTCGACCGTTTTGGGGTATTGTACATTGCATGGCATTTTTGTGGAATTTCAGTGTGATCATCAATATAAATAGTTGCCTAACAGAGAGGAGTTCCACATCTTGATAAAGTTTTTCGGTTGGGTATCTACGAGGCTTATAGTGAGCAACTTTTAAAATGGCACGCTGTGCTCGTTCTAATCGAAGAAGGTGGGTTTGGCAGGCAGAGCCCCATGCAGCGATGCAATAGGTGACCACGGACTGACATAGCGTAAGATAGACACATTTTATTGTTTCTTTGGTTGCACATGATCTAAGTTGTCTAAAAATATAAAGTAGCTTCCTCAGTCTACCGCACATTGCCGCAATTTGGTTTTTCCATGTCATATGCTCATCGATTATAACTCCAAGATATTTAGTACTATCCACTTTATGAATCAAAGGGCAGTCGCACAAATCTGATTCTAAACAAACTGGTTTCCTGTGAAGTTTAAGGGTGTTTAGATTTACCGGGGAAGTGCCTTTAGTGATACTAAATGGGATAAATTTGGTTTTCTCGGTATTGAGAGTGAGCAAATTGTGCTGGAGCCAAGTAGCAACTTTGGCGAGACCGGCCTGAGAAGAGACGACTACATCCTTCCACGTATCTCCATGAAAAACTATTGCTGTGTCGTCGGCAAAGGTAAAAATCTTGGCACTATCCATATCAAGCGAACACAAGCTGTTAATGTAGATAAGGAATAATTTTGGGCCTAAAACACTCCCTTGGGGTACACCAAACTCTACTTCAGAGATTTGGCTGGTATATTTATCCAACACCACCCTCTGCCTACGACCGCTAAGGTACGATTCGAACCAGCAGAGAGGGGATCCTCGGATACCAAAGGCCTCCATCTTTTTCAGCAGTATTTTCCTAGACACTGTATCGAAGGCCTTTGCTAAGTCCAGAAAGACCCCGATACAGCGCTTACCGCTGTCCAATTTCTCCGAGACGTAATCAGTAAGATTTGTAACAGCGTCTTCGGTTGATCTTTGGTTGCGAAAGCCATACTGGTTGTCAGAAAGAAGCTGATGCCTCTCTAGAAAGCCCAGGAGTCTTTTGTTAACGACTTTTTCCATTATCTTTGACAGTGAGGTGAGGAGCGATATCGGTCGATAGTTGGATGCAACTTGAGGATTACCAGCTTTAAAGATGGGGGTTATATGAGCGAGCTTAAGAGAATGAGGCATTATTCCACTATCTAAGCTCAGGTTCGTGAGATAAGATATTGGGGTTGAAAACAAGTCTATGCCCTCTTTAAGGAGCTTGTTGCTGACTTTATCCCAACCAGGGGAGGAAGTAGTTTTAAGCGACCTAATTATTTTCTTAATTTCACAAGGGTCTGTAGGCGAGAAGAAAAATGAGTTCTGAGGAGAGTTGGGCACTATTGAACCTACTTTATGTGCAAGTTGTTCTTCGGTCAAGGAAAGTGCTTGCAAAATGCTTTTAGACAAATCCTTGCCTACAGTAGCAAAGTAGTCATTCACTTTATTGACCGCAGCGTCGGGATCTACAGATTTAGTTGCTAGTTCAGTGTTTTTATTGTTAATTGTGTTTATATTGCAGATGGCCTTGATACATTTCCATGTCTTCTTGCTGTTACCCTGAGCGTTTCTTAGCAGGTTACTTTCGTATTCCCTTTTAAGATTGTGCAAAAGTGTCATGCATGTGTTTCGGTAGTTTTTGTATATACTTTTTAATTTTGTATTGTTAGGGTTTTTTTTGGTGAGCAGATGAAGTTTATCTTTCTTTCGGATGCATTTTAGTAGATTAGCTGTAATCCATGGTTTTGATATAACTTCTTTGTTTTTTAGACGAGTATAAGATGTATGTTTATTAAGTACGTTGCAGACAGTCTCGGTAAATTCATTGACTGCTTGATTAACGTCACTATGATTGTATATGTTTCGTAGGTTTTGTATTTCAGGGTCATTTAGGATTGATGGGTAGTCTACTTTGGTTTTCATTTTGTTTGGGGGAAATGCAATCGAGTTAGGTTTTTCGGTGCTGACGAGGATTGTACAGTGGTCAGTAATGTCAGTGTTGCAAACAAGACTGGTGGTTTTGTTTTTAGATTTAACCATTACGTGATCTAGGCACCTTGAACCACGCGTGGGAAGTTGGTGACCAGGGATGAATCCATAGTATCCGGTGATTTCTAAGTAGTTTAATGCGCGGTTGTCAATCGAGATATCACTTCCGATGTCAATGTTGTAGTCACCAACCATAATGCATGATTCCGTCTCTATTAGTTGTATCGTTTTTTCAAGAGATTCGCAAAATTTGAATGATTATTTATATTATATTATTTATATTATATTAAATTGAATGAAGTTCTATATATTCCTATTAAACTAAGTTCGTTTTCTATTGCAACCAAAACACAATTAGCATCGTCAAAGTCGGGTTCACTGATTTTAACATCTAGACCGGTCTTAGACAGGACAACGATACCATCATTCTGATTGATAAATTTAGTAGATGCGTAATATGAATAATTTTTCAGGATTAGCGGAGGAGTGTGTTCATTAATTCGACATTCAGTTAACAATATAACATCAGGCAGAAACTTAAGTCTTGATAAGAATACAGTGAAGCTGTCGAAATTTTTTTGAATACTGCATTATGTTCTGACTAGGGCTTGGAAATATTCGAAAATTTTGATATTCGAATATTCGATTTTTTTTCGGGTACTATTCGAATATTATTCGAATAATAGTAAAAAAACTATATTTTTATTATAATCACATCTTCTTTTATTTTTTATGTGTTATTTGCATGAACAAACTTAAAATATCAAATTAACAAAAGGTTGTAACGAAACATTGGCGATTTACACGAACACTCAACCACAAATTCTTGAAAAAACATTCTTCTTAATTAGGTGAATAGGTATTTTAACAATATCTACAATAAAATTTAATACAATAACAAGTACATAAACACGGTAAGTAACTAGGGTTTCCACCCGTACTTTTTAATAAAGTATTGTACCTACTTTATTACTTGCTAACGTACTCTATACTTTATGAGCACAATAAAGTATGGGAAAATACTTTATTTGTTCGTTTCACGTTACTACGAGGTATTTTTTTTAGAAAGAGAGCACAAATAACTCAGCTGCAAAAGTCTTCAAAATGAACGCGGTCTCTCCGCATGGTGTTGCCTTAGCATGCTTGTCATTATGGACAACAGCGGCTGTAAAGCCTGAAAATTATGTGTTGCTCACTACGCACACTTTGTAGCCCTTTCAGTTTGCCATTATCACGCATGGTCATGGTTTTCTTGCCATTTTTGCCAATTGCCACTTAAGTCTGAAAATTTTCGCAGCTCTCTCCGCTCGCCGTTATATCTTTAGAGTTTGGTTCTTTGCCATTGAGGATAAGTACTGTTTTAATACTAAGTATTACTAATCTCTTACCAGGTAAATTAGACTCAATTTTCTCAAAAAAAAGGTGGAGACCCTATAAGTAACGGTAACACCGCGAGGGATAGACGGGATAGACAGGTCCGTACTTCTAAAAACGAAATCAAATTTTGATTCGTTTTTGTGCTATCGCTTATCTTATGCAAGCGACATAAAAGTTGGTTTTGCACGACAACGAAAATTAAACTTCGATTTCCTTTTTCCGAAATAAGCATACGCGAATGCACTACGCAGTCGCAAGCGGCACTCCCGAGTGTTTCCGAACCCTATAACTTTGCCATTTTGTTAGTTTTTGATTTAATCGAATATTCGAATATTGCAATTTCAGTATTCGAATATTCGAACCAATATAATATTCGAATTATTCGAATATTCGAATATTCGAATGCAAGCCCTAGTTCTGACAGACTATAGTGTACTTGGTTTTATCATTTTTAATATAGTCGTAGCACTGCTCGGGTTTGTCTATGGAAGCGCTGTGTACAAGTTTAGTATTATCAATATCTTTTAATATGTCTATGCTATCCATTGTGCATTTTTAAGTTAGAGAATGTAACAAATATTATTTTGTAAGGCTTTTCTTGATATTGGATGTAGATTTTTGGTAAAAGCTTAAGTAGGAGGAAGGACTGGTGTGAAAATAATGCAAGGAGTGTGAGGATTGGATACATAAGTACAAATATGTCCAAGGAAATGTTAGTGAAAGGAGTTAATAAACAATCTAGTCATTTTTCGTTTAGGCGGCGGCTTTCTCTAAGGGTACTGACAGTTTCTTCGTTTTTCACCAGAATATGGGGAGTGTTCTCCTTCTCACGAAGGAAGACTCTTCCATTAGTTGTCCAGCAGAAGTCGAATCCCTCGGTTTTGGCGAAGTCCCGTGCTAAAAAGAAGAGCCTTGAGGCTTTGGCCGTGAGGTGCTCCGAAATGTAAATGAAGCTCTTGGTTTCGCTCATGCCCAGGTGCTTAGAGCTGAGCTGTTCAAATTTGTTCCTGATATAACTCTTAACTTTGAAAAGGAAATTTTCTTTAGCAAGTGTGCTTATGAACTCTACGACTACCGTAGACGTAGTGCTGTTAGGTTTTCCGGGTAAACGGTAGACATCACGCAGTTGAAGAGCTTCTTTTGCATCGCTGTTGTCTACGGTGTTGTGTAACTTTTGGAGTATATTATAGAGATCTTTCTTTCCTTCTTTTTGCTTTTTTGGTACATTTCTAATTTCTATACTTGTTTTCTTGTTTATGCGCTCAAGATTCTCCACTTTCAAATTTATTTCTTCTATTTGTTTAGTCATTGACTTACTTTGTTCATCTAATATCCCAATCTTTTCTTGCATTTCCTTGACATGGTTAGATACAATGTCCATGGATTGTTTGATGTCACTGTTTGATGTCTGGATAGAGTCGTTTTGCTGCTTGGTGTCTAAAATACTTTTTTCAAGCTTATCAAGCTTAGCATTTTGCTTTTCGGTCATAGCGTCTATCATTTCTTTAATTTCGTCTCTAAAAATACTCCAGCTATCTTTGCCTACATTATCATCAAAGCGGGTACGCTTGGTATCATATCTTAAAAATCTTCGGATGTCAGGGTCCGAGCTGGCATGCGTCAACGCCGCATTCGAAGGTGGTGAACGTTCCATCATGATAAAGTCAAGATCGAGTAAGCAAGATGTCGTACCTGCTTCAAGCGTATGTCCGGCCGCCGGGTAGTTCGTAGGCGCAGTTGCACGCTGCAGTGATGTGACGACAGCAGTGAAGGTCACGCGCGCCGACCTCAGTGTAGAAATGTATTAAGTGACACTGTTGCGCGTATGCGATTTGTACCACTAGGACTTTGTGATATGGGTGGTAATGGTATAAAGTACTCTTGTAATTTTTAAAAGGAGCTACAAATACGTCTGCTCGCGGGTGAGTCTCGGACGAAAGAGGAATAGAAAATAGCAACGGAATAATATTTGCTTAGTTTTGATAACGCTAATGATCCGCGAAATAAAATCCGGCCATTTTAGATTTTCGGTGTAACTGCAAAAAAGCGCAAAATATGTCTTTGTCGCGGCACTGTGCCCAAGAACATGACATAGACCCCAGAAAGGAAATGGACGAAAAACGCCCACTATTTCTGTTTGTATGTTGCTTCCCATACCTACAATGAAATTAGTTATACATTTACTCCTGAACTATAACTCCAGGCCTACAGTGCAATAGAATATTTATTGCTTAGATTTAAAAAAGGTATCGAATGGTATATTCAAATTTATAAAATAACGACTTCGAAAATATTAAAACCTATGTCCGGCCGGCTCCACACGTTCGCGCGCCGCCGCCGCCGCCGCGCCGGACTTGACTACGGCATCGCCTATATCTCGATCACATAAACACTCCCCGTTACTATTTAGACCACTTCATGCTATGTGCAGTCCGTCTGTTCCCTTTTCTCACCTGAGTGGATCTCAAATTTTAGCAAGGCTTATCTTTATCCAGTAAAAGCAAGTGTAAAACCGCGAGCAGCAGCTAGTGTGAAATAATGAATGCATGTTGTTTCGAGGATGTCAGCTCTCTGACGGGCCGGTCATGGCGGGCGTGCTTCCGCGCTTCCGACCCACACGCCGCGTCCGCGTCGCGTCGCTCAGACCGACCACTGTTTGCGAAAGTAATTCATTAAACAATAAAATAAACTAATTAATTTCCGGGTTCAATGTACAATTGCAGCGTGAACGTCTTGAAGCCGCTCAAACGTAAAGACCATCTCATCGGCTTCAATATTGAACTGTGACGTCACTCTTACTTCCGACGTGCTTCCTTTTACTTACTATGGGTTTTAGTTACGTTTGCAGTGAATGGTTATTGACATACCGATAGAGGTAGTAAGGTAGGTAGGTCCGATTTACGAACATTAGATTAGTACATCCATTAGCAAACCAGTTGGATTGGCAATAACATTTAAATGGCATCCGTACCAGTCGTCGCCATCGCACACAAACACCTGACAACCTGACAGCGGATAGATGACGCCGCACAGTGCTCTGCAAATCGACATTTTGGGATAAACGTAGAGTAAATGTAGGATCTAATATTTCTGTGGCAGGACATTTTATAATTTTATCCGACAGCCTCGTTGGTCTAGCGGTCGCGTGTTCGGTTGAACACGCGACCGCTAGACCAACGAGGCTGATGATGAGGTCTCGGGTTCAAATCCCGGGTCGGGGTCAAGATTTGTGTTATTGGGTCTGTTTTAGCAAGAAATATTCACAGTAGCAGCCCGGAGTCAGGAAGTTGGCGGTGTTAGACCGCTTATGCCAATGGTCCTGCGCTTGACCTCTCCCCGGTCGTGCTGGTCTGCTGTCCTATCGGATTATGAGAGTGAGGGAATAGAGAATACCTATATTTGCGCACAAACTTGTGCACTATAATAATATGTCCTGCGCATCTGGCTAGTCACCGATGAGACTGGACACGGTGGTCGAAATTCGGCTAGGAGGATATTATAAATTATTATTATTTTTATCCACCTTCCTCACTGCGTTGCCCGCTGCACAGCACAGGGCCACACCACACCGCACCGGCCGGCCACGGCGCGGCGGGCGGCCGCGGCGGCAGAACGCGGCGGCGGCGGCGTTAATTTTTCTATTAGTATTTATTATAGTTTAGAATGACATTTTTAAATTCGTAATATCTTTTGAATGGAATCTCCGATTTGAATAATTCAAAAACTAATCTACATGCATTGAAACAGTCTTAAATAATGGTCAGATTTGGGTCCAGCATTTCTATCAACTTTTAAAATGTAAAAAAGTAGTTATAGTGACATAACTACAATAGTTGGATGTATAGTATCGCGAAGTTTTTTGTAGATATTTATGTGATCTTTAATATTGTAGAACATTTTTTTGTTCTATCATCAAGAGTTTTCTCAACGCATGCGATGAAAGATATTTTATGGCAAAAAAATTTACACCTTGGGATACATTATTGAAGTTTTAGTAGGGATCCCCAATTTTTTCAGGTAATAAATATAGCCCATGTTACTCACAAATAATGTAATGAATTCGGTTAAGTAGTTTTTGAGTTTATTCGTTACAAACATACAAAACTACAAATATTTCCTATTTATCTATATATATAAAAGAAAGTCGTGTTAGTTACACTATTTATAACTCAAGAACGGCTGAACCGATTTAGCTGAAAATTGGTGGGGAGGCAGCTTAGAACCAGGAGACGGACATAGGCTATGTTTTATCCCGGAATTACCACGGGAACGGGAACTACGCAGGCGAAGCCGCGGGCAGCAGCTAGTTATCTATATTTATAAAAGAAAGTCGTGTTAGTTACACTATTTATAACTCAAGAACGGCTGAACCGATTTGGCTGAAAATTGGTGGGGAGGCAGCTTAGAACCAGGAGACGGACATAGGCTACGTTTTATCCCGGAATTACCACGGGAACGGGAACTACGCAGGCGAAGCCGCGGGCAGCAGCTAGTATTAGTATAGATTTAAGCATAGAGTGTGTGAGCAACCTCGTATCGTGATTTTATTTTTAGCATATAATTGTACACCCTGTACCTATAACAATAATTGTAGTATGTGAATGTCTGTTATTATTTCAATAGTCATTTGTACATTTTAAGTGGTTTGTAACTTCATTAATTAGGCCATAAACTTGAATAATCACATAATCACATCCAAGAATTGGACATTTCAAATATTTTCCACGCGCGCAGCAAAGCGGCACCGCAAGGTATGTCATCTTAATCGCCAAGTAATGTGCATTAACTCATGTGAGCACCAGCCCTTAACTTCTAATTAGGTACTCTAAAAAAAAAAAGTACATTATTTTAAGTGTATTCTCCTCTTATTTTTTTCACGTATAAAAGGGGCTGCGCACACACTCAATGCTTAATTAATTACCAGAGACGTTCCAATTATTATTTTTTTAATACCTGACAAAAAAAACTATGAATACGGTAAATTTTCGTACTACGCGCTACCGTGGCTCTCTGGTGCAGGTACTGATTTGGTTACCCGTTGAAGGGGTTTTCGATAGGGTTTTTTGAAGAGGTTGTTTTAAACCCTATCCGTAGGGGTTACACTTTCATTGAATAACCCGCTTTTAAGGGTTCAAAACCCAGTCGAATGGGTTACCCTTTGAAAGGGTTTCGAGTACTCGATAGTTTTGATAATCCCTTCGTTTGGGGTTACCCTTTCAAACACTGTAACCCGGAACCCTTTGCGCCACGAAAGGGTAACCCTATCGTTGCTAAAACTCAATGAAAGTGTAACCCTTTCACTAAGGTTTTGTACAGGGTTACCCGAATAAAGGGTAACCCATTCGTAATGCGCAGACGATGAAAGTGTTACCCATTCGAAGGGGTTAACCCAAACTCGGGGTTGTACGGTCCCTGCTCTGGTGGCGCTCACACTCGCGATGCTATGAAGGTTCTGTTTTGGGTAGGTAACGCAACAGGGAATAGTGTGTTATTTAAGATTTATCGATTGATCACAGAATTGATTGGCAATCATCTGACTCTCTCGAGACTCGACAGAGAAATGCCTAAACGGTGTTTGTAATTGTGCGGCGCCGGCGGCGTGGAGCAGCCGGGGCCCGCGGGCGTGTCATTCTCTATGCAGAATTGGATTCACTTTCGATTCCATCATTTGTATGCCATCATACAAATGATGGAATCGAAAGTGCGCCCATGCGCATAAAAGCGACCGAGAACACATTATATGTAGAAATGAGGTCCCAGTGTATTGTGTATTAAATAAAATAAAGATGTTCAACGTTATTATTTATAAAATATCACTAAAGGGAAGCAATGTTTTCAAAAGCCTCCGTAAATCCTGAAAGTGAAGCTCACGATTAGGCAAATTCCATCTCGGGATTATTTAAATGTTCGTAGAACGACTGTGTCGCACGCGCACGCACGCCGCGTGCTGCGCGTTGTACGGGGGCACCTCACTACAGGCGAGCGACCTTCCCCAGCGCAGCGTCCAGTCTGACGGGCCCTCGGTACATATTCTCCGTAGCGATTGTTAGGATACTAACTTACACCTGAGAGAGATATTGAGAGCGCTATTTAGCGAGTGACGAGACGAGACGAGACGAGACGTGACGTGTTGACCAGCAGCGTTACTAAACAGCGCTGTGCGATCAAATGTCAATTTAGTTTGTGATTGTTTACTGAGCGAGTTCTGCGCCGACGCGCGACGCCCGCGCGCGCCGCGCCGCGCCGTATCATGTCTCATAATAAATGTGTAAATGTTGTGAGAACTGGACCAACCAGATATATCACTTGGATACGGAACTACTCCACTAGCAATGAGTCCGGCTCAAGGCCGCAGGTATCGGTATGTTTGCTACCAACCTGTCAGAAAGCGTTCCCCAGCCGCAAGCCCGCCGCGTCGCTATCTGAAGATACACGATACGGTGTATGTTTCAGCAAATCCAAGGGAGTTCTCCATTCGTGAGATAGGTATATACCTACCTACTCCACCTTCAGTCTTTAACGTCGTCGGTTAAATATAATAACAGGGACGGTTTACATAAAATTGTAAATACCTACCTACGAAGTATAGTAGTGCGGAAAGCGCGATGTTGACCTCAGTACAATATTCGGAGCAGCGGCGCGCGGCTCGGCGTGCTTGTCGAACCGCGACGCGGCGCCGCAGCCTCCGCGCCAGTTACTACTGACGAGAGGACCGTTACGTGACGTGAGGTGACGTGACGCGGCGCCAGATCATCGTAACGTAACACCACATGTACCTACCTGATGCGTGCGGCGACAACCTCACATACCTATCTACCTACAGAGTTATGTCCACACTAGTTATTTAAGTAGGTATTTATGATTATGAGGTAACGGTAAATGCATTTTGTTTGTACCTACCTTGATTCTGTTGCGGCGGTTGGCGCGGAGGATGATGCCGTCGTTCTCGATGTAGTCGGGAACCTCCTTGCGGTTGGAGAAGTTGAAGACGACGGAGGTGGCAGCGGGCGGCGGCGCGCGGGGGCGGGCGGCGGCGCGCAGCCAGGGGGGGCGCTCCTCGGGGGCGGGGGCCGAGGGCTCGATGCGCTTCACGTTGGAGCCGCTCCAGGCACGCTCGATGCCCGCCGCGCCGATGCGCGAGAGCGCGCCCGGCTCCGGCGTGGAGTGTCCATTGACGCGCGGGGGCGGGCGCTCCGGGCTGGCGGGCGCAGCCGGCATGGGCCGGATCACGCCCACGCGCCGCGCCAGCAGCACGGGGTTGGCAGCGCTTAGCGGCGGCAGCTGCGACTCCCCGCGCGGCGAGCTGAACGCGTACCGCGTCACCTGCCCGGCGCGCGCGATCTGTTCGAGCGCGGCGCGCGGCACCACCCGCGCCGCCGCGTCCCCCTCGTCGCGGGACTCCCCGCCCCACTCGCTCGTCCCGCTCGCCGACACTTCGGCCCGAGGGCTCGCGATCGGGTAGGAGCCGACGTCGGGGATCTGCCTCGTTTCCGATTTCTCGACGGTGAGAGCGACGAGAGCATCTAATTTCAGAGTCACGACGATGGGGGACTCCATGGGTTCCGGAGCGGGCGCGACGGGCGGCGGGCTTGGTTTCGGCGCGGGGACGGTCGGCGGCGACGGATTCGATTTTGGAAGGATGACGATAGGAGACGGAGTGCGCGGCGCGGGCGGCGGCGCGGGTGTCTCTAGCTCCGGGGACGGCGGGGGAGTCGGAGACGTCGCGACGGGGGCGAGTGGTGCGGGCGAGGGCGCGGGAGCGGGCAGCTCGCAGGGCGGCGGCGGGTCGGCCGGCTCGGGGGTGGGGCTGCGGCGCGGCTCGAGGCCCCGCAGCACGGCGGACACGCGCGCGGCCGGCGCGGCGCGGCGCGACGGCGCGCTCTCGAACTTGCGCAGCGCAGCGCGCACCACGTCGGGCGGGGGCCGCTCCGCCTCGCGCAGCAGCGGCTGCGGACGGCGGGGCGCGCGCGGGGGCCTCGGCTCCGGTTCTTGCGGCGCGTCCAGCCGGCTGAGCGCGTCCACGGAACGCGCGCGCTTCACGGAGTCCCTGCGCGGCGAGGGCGCGAGCGCGGCGCTGGGCGCGAGCGAGGCGGGGCGCGGGGCGCGGGGCGCGCGCGGCGCGGGCGGCGGCCGCTCGTCCAGCAGGTGTTCGAGCGAGGCGGCGCGGCGCAGCACGGAGGCACGGCGGCGCGGCGCGTCCCGCAGCGCGAGGGACAGGTAGCGCGACTTGAGCCGCTTCACGATGCCGGGCCCGTAGCGCAGCTCCTCGTCCTCCGGCGGCGGCGGGGGCGGCGGCGGCGGGGGCGGGGGAGGCGCCCCGCCGCTCGGCACCCGCCCGCGCGCCTGCCGCCGCTGCAGCAGCTCGCGCTTCCACTGCGGCAGGGCCCCGTTCGACATTCCTGAAGGGAATACTGCACTGAGTGTCTCCTCGTGTCGACGGATTTAACTAACAAATAAAGTTCGACCATACCTACTTAAAGTAGGACGATGTCACACCATTACCTCTGTCTTATATGTGTTATATCCGTCCATGATGTGATTTGATGATACAATTATGTGTACAAGCACGTACTTAATGCATTGCCCTAATTAATGCCAAGCATTTATGCCAGTCATCAATTTTAGCACTACTTTTTATTATATTCAGTTCGCGATCACCTGTCAATCGATACACGCGTTTCACTATCATTTCATTAGTAACTACGGTTTATCGTTAAATATATCAGTTAAAATTTATCTCTTGGTTTATCTAATATATCCAGCTTAGTTACTGTACGTGGTGTACGTACCGTACATTATGTGTGTGTCAGAGTGGCAGTACCTACAGACACAGCAGAGCCATACAGCAAGTTGAGTTACCTATAGGGGAATGTTTTATTTTGGAATACTGTTGGGGGACTTACCAAAGTCCTGGGAGGACTCCAGGATGGACTCGACCATCATCTTGCTGCAGCTGGGTCCGCTCAACTGTTTTGTAAAATACACACATTTAAAATACACACACACAGTTACAAACAAAATGTTGGATAAGAATGGTATACATACTATATTCAAATCCGACATTTTGTAACATGCAAGATAGATAAATAACTAGGGAATCCAATATCACATCAACGCGTCAAGCCGCAAGCCGCGGGATCGAGCGAGGTGCTCAAACACGCGGATTCAGGGGATTTATGGGACTGCAAAAAATGCATGTGTGCTCATTGATTTAATTATGCAGCAATTTTTAAAGTCATAAGTTCCATGAAAAAGAAAGTGGTTTATTAGTTCATTAATAATGAGGCCCAGACAAATAAATAATTAGCTTTATCTAACCCCAAGCTAGCGAGCTTGTACTATGGATAGGTACTAGACAACTCATACAATTAATACAATACACTTCACAGATCCATATTTTTTACTATATGTAGAATACATTCAGAACACCAGGAACAAACATCCGCAGATTGTTCAAACATTTGTCCTGAGGCGGGAATCGAACCCAAGAAGAATCAAGAAATCTTTATTTCCATAAATACAATAACTGTAGACTTAAAACTTAAATAAATAAAAATAAAAAATAAATAAAATAAAAAAAAGTCAAATTCTTAAAGTTAATTGAATCCACAGGTCTTTGCTCACCCCACAAGAGGTTGTCAATTGAAAAATAAACAATACCTACCTATACCTTTTTTTTTTCAGAGGGATGTTGGTATACTTTTTTGCAAAAACTGGTTTCAGTCCCGCAAATCCCGCATTTGTATACCTACATATGTAAATAGCCTAGCAACAACATTTGGGTGGGAAGTTACAAGTTGCAGTGGTCCAGAAGGTTCAGAACTACAGCGCACTCCTGCTCCAGAAGGGTTTGATTGCTGCCACTGACAGTCTATTGAAGTACTGCTTTCCAATGAGATCATTTCAAATCAACTAATCAATGGTCAAATCTCTTGTCAAGTGCATAAATTGGGTTGATTTTGAACAGAGTGAGTTGACCAGTGCTGAGGCACTGTCCACCATCATTTGATTATGGATAGAATCTGCAATTTATTGTTTTTGACTATATTATTGTAGGTATGTTACTTTATGATTAATGCAATTCATATTTAATTTTTTGGTAAATAAATAAATATTGCTGGAAAATTCACACAGCATTATCTAGCTAACCCCAAAAGTTAGCAAAGCTTGTTGAATCAATAATGTTTATTTCAGGCTTACCAAAAAAGCACATACACAAGTCACATTTTAGAAAATAAGGCGTTTGTTGATTCTCTTCACTTTCATTTTTGTGCTCGAGCGGAAGTGGTTAACAAGAGATGCTGTGTGAATGCCTCATAAGGAAAATAATCTATTACACTCACATATGGCGGAAAATGTGTTTAACAGCTTCTTAATACCTACAAATAAAGCAGCAGTTGTGCTAGCTATAAAGAACCAAGACTATCCATGTTGAGGTATCAAATTGTGTGTCTGGAGGTCTTCTGATCTTCTATCTATACAAATGTATTATGCCAGAGACGGATCAGATAAACCTAAAGGCAGACTGTTGCAGTGCATTATCCTGAAGACCGGCCTGTTCGTTCATAATCTTGGTGGGGCATGGCTTCCACTGACATAAAATTTATCATAGAAAAAAACTGCATAAAAGAAGCAAGGCCTGCAAGCCATAACAAGAAGTGTTTAACACATGCCTCTGAACGCCGCGGAATGCACGCTCGAAAACAATAATGTCCCCGGGCATTCCAGCGCCCGGCGCATTCCTTCCCTGCACCGCCACTGCTTACTTACCTGCTACACATCCATCGGTTCACGTGCCACTGACTCCGAGATTGTCACTGGGGATTCTTAAACATCGTATTGCACACAGAGGACCACTACACTAGAACACTTCTTCCTCTTGGTTTCAAAAATCACTTCTGGGGCGACCGCGACGACGACGGGCACCCGTGCATAAATTGAAATGCATCCGGAGAACCACAACAAGCTATAAGATAGTTCATAGAAGTTCAAACCGATCCGCTTAATTATCAGTAGAACAGAGTGCCTATTGGATAAAATATTTAATAACGATGCATTAAAACTTTGAGAAAATAATAACACGAGATCACAATAGCACCCTCTTGTCTTGATTGATAGGACTTGACTGGCTGGCTGGTGAGTTGACTGATGGATGGATATGAACTTGAGTTGACTTGACGGTTTGACTTGCTGACTGACGATGCGTACGTGCGTTCATGGCGACTGACTGGACGAACGAAAATCCTTATGTTCAGGGCTGCCACTATTAGTTAAACAACGCCATCTGTGTTTGAGTAGCATAAGTTCTTCTCTTCCCATTTGATTGGCAGCATTGGTTACGCGCGAAAATTCAATCAATTCCAATATTTTTTCTTTAAGTATGTACCTACCTACTTCAAATCATTTTATTCGTTTAGATTATGGGTAGAAAATTAAATATAATCTTGTGACGACGACAGCGTACACTGGCTATTTATAAAATAACCTAATATATACAATACTTAGCAGATTCGCGTGAAAATCAAACATTTTAGCGGTTTTGAATATTTTCAGCGATCTTTTATTATTAATAACCTCAAAAGTAGCTGTAAAACTAAATTTGTTAAAACATTGGTTCATAGAAAATGGTCTTCAATTTGTGGAAAACTACTTTAGTGATAGTTTAATTTACTGCAGAACGCAGAAAATATTAAAAACCGCTAAAATATTTGAATTTACGCGAATCTGTGTCAGATTCCGAGTCGATGACTCGGTAGGGCGGTTTCCTTTTTCCATTCTCCCTTCCACCATAGGACCAGCAGATGCACAGAAAAATACCGCCCGTACCTTACGGTCGACATACCTACCAGTGTCGAACCAAAAAATTCTGCTCTACTATTTAATAAGCACGGCCAAATAGTGGAATGAGCTTCCTGCGTCTGTTTTCCGTTAGAGTACAATCTTGGAGTCTTCAAGTCCAGGGTAAATAAGTTCCTTCTGGAAAAGCGTCCTCCATCTTAAGCCACATCTTCACTTACCTACTTTAAGTGAGTTGGTGGCTAAACTCTTGACCATCACCAATAAAATAAAGTTGGCGGAGAGTCTGAATAGCTCTGCAGATTTGCAGATCGTAGGTAGGGGAAAAATGTTTTTTCCAAGGCGGGAATTAAAACCCGTTCCTTCCTGCGTTGCAGGCGCACCTTCACCTGCAGCGCAAAATCGGTCCTCAAAAAATCGTCATCATCGTCAATAATTTAAGAAAAAATAAAGAACGATTTCAAATTACTTAAAATTTAGGTAGGTACCAACATTATTTTTTGTGTTTTGTGGGACAAATGCAAATTGCCTCGGGAATGTTTTTGTTGACCTTCTCGAGATCGGAGTTTATATTAGCTAAACCGAAACCGAACCTTTTTAAACATTATTTTATCGGTCAGTGACAAATCCTTGTGTAGTGTGAAATAAAAAAAAACATAATTGTAATGTGTTACTAACTTAAGTACTTATAAGACATACCCACTTGAGAAATACATATAATTTCCCTATTAAAAGTGCATGATAAAATAAAAATGTAAGTAATAAATTCACCATGAAAAGATGAGTAAATCAACAGGGAGCGAAATTGTTAAATGTCGAGAATTGTATAGGAACTACAGAATATGACACATTTTGAGCATTTGCTAAATTAAATTAATTGCAAGCAAAACGTAAATAGGTATTTAAAATAAATGTAAAATTCTTTGATTGCAATTAAATTGCTTTTAAAATCAAAATGAAGTCTTCTTTGAGTAACATTTTCCATCTACAATATTTAAGATACTTTCCCTCCACGTGGAATGGCATGGCGACGCCCTGTCTGTTTAATAATCACGCCGACAAAGAGGTCAAATAAAATCCTGTAAAATATTTTGTGGTATCTTCCATATAGGTAGGTACCTACTTACCTAAATTGAGCATGATAAATAAAGTAAACTTAAAGTTTATTTTAAAAGTAAAATGGCACTGTTTAAAGTTAAAGGTTACAAAGTTATGAAAGTTTTTATATTTTATAACATGGTTCATACGTAGGTGTTGATACTTGCTCTCCCCCTGATTAAAATATTAAGTACCTAGGTACCTAAGTGCGACTAAATTATTTAAGAATATATTTTTATATAGGTACCTATATAAAAAGGTATATATAGAAACATACATACCTATTTATCTAGACTAATATTAAAGATTGGGGGATAGGGGGCCCCAACTAATAACCTTCGGGTCCCAAGTCAACCTCACCTGCACGCGGTCTCCCCTGCCAATCAACGAATGAGGCTCTGACACAAAACTCGCCAAGATGCATTGGCCAGCGCGGCGTTTTATGGCTAAAACCCAACTATGATAGATAAGTGTCACTACACAACGGCCCTTAGTCCCCAGCAGCCCCGCTATTCCTGGTTCTGGCAGCGGCCATGGTTCCGGCGGGGCAGAGGGTGCGATGAATCTCTGGAAGACGCCCGGCTGCCACAATTCAACTAACCTGATCCTGACCCTGGCGTGTTACAACGCCAGGACAAAAGTTAACCCTTTTGAGGTACGAGACCCTAAAAATATAAATACAGCCGAACATAGAACCACCTTCTTTTTTTAAGTCGTAAAAAAATGACGATTGACGAGCGCAGCGAGCCGCGATGTTACACTCGCACAGGCACAGCCTTTCTCAGTATATTATTTAACAACGCATAACAAGTCAAAATACTTACCGGTCAAAAACGGCCGGCCCTGGGACAGTAGCACTATTATTCACAAGTAGGTATCTAGGTACTAATGATGATGATAATTAAACAGGTACCTATTGGTGAATACTACCTAGACTAGGTTGTTATTTGCAAAGCTAATATTTGGGTAGGTAGGACCTAGATACTTAACTTATTCACAGTAAGTAGGTACGTATGGAGGTAATGGTTGTTTGGTAATAGGTATTAGTGAGTAAGTACCCAAGTATACCTTTCACGTGTTCATTAATTCATTTGGCGAGTGCGAGAGAGATCTTCTCAAGCCCTGCAAAGCTAATTTAATTTGACATGTTGGGTCCCGCTCCCGCTGCTAATCTCGTCCGTCCGCGTCCGGCGACCGCGACCGGGTCGCCGCCGCGCCGGCCTTTTCCGTTCATTACCACATAATCCAAATGAAATACACTCCCCAGTTTTTTTAGCAAACATTGAGTTAGGTTTGCTTCGTTACGGTGCGTAGGGGACAATGTTAGATTGTTAGGTACCTACTTATTTAGGGGAAAGTGGGGATACATGAATCCGAGGTAATCTTGAATACAACGGTTTTTATATTAATGTTAGAAATAACCTGCATACACTGTGATACTTAATATTTATTTAGAATGAATATTATAAATTATATCAGACAATGCCATTTTACAGCAGCACCATGAATTTATAGTTATTATTATTTTGTTTACATTACTCTAACGATGCCCCTTTTACAGCTGATCTATTTATCAATTTACCTTTTTTGTGACTACCTATATTTGTTTGTTTTTGCTCATGAAAAATTTACAGTCAAAAACGGTGGGTAGGAAAGATCATAATTACACCACTTGGTGTTCATAATTATCCGACTGACGTCGGTAAACCCGAAAACACGGTTAAGTTTCTTTACATAATGTGACCTTTTATAAAAACAATAGGTAGCTTCTATAAAAAAAAAAAAACTGTTGGTTAGCTTATTAGTTAGATTGCTAGTTAAAACTTGATTATAAACCAATAAAAGAAACTTTTGTCTTAATCCCGCGCTGTTTTATTTATGTTTTCCCTTAGGTTCGTGTTTCCCCCACTTTCCCCGACCGAGTTCATTGTCTCGACGGTTTTGGGTCGCCATAACAGGCCTTTGCGTTGTTCCGATAATCCCATTGATAATGTAATTCTGCTGGCACCGACCCGCAACCTATACTAATATTATTTGATAGCCTATACCGAGCCGTGCTTGTAAACAAATCAGTGGAGATATCGGCGGGAGGCTTATATTCTGTCCTCCACCTTGGTTCGCCCAGTCCTGCACTACGCTACAGACTACGCTCCGCGCCATCGCTCATAAAGTGATTGATTAAGCCGCTCCCCGATCCACTTTTACGAAAAAATTAAGTACGTACTACTTTATATAAGCTGTATTTTAGGGTTCCGAATATTCCCTTCATAAAGGTACCTATCTACTTCCCATGGCATACATTAATAACTAGTTTCTGCCCGCGGCTTCGCACTCGTTGTTTCTATGCAAATGTTTAGGGTTATTTCTATCCCATGGGAACTGTTTTATGGGATAAAAAGTCCATCTAATGTTTGATTTCAGACTTAGGGCTACATCTATGTGAAATTTCAGCCGTTCCGTAGTTTTGGCATCCATCCAAACATCCATATATCTAAACATCCAAACTTTCCCATTTGGTGTGTAATTTGACTTTTTTTCCTCTTTTCCTCTTCACGTAAAGAGAAAAATTCTAAACTGTAGTTTAGTAGAATACGTTTATTGGCGAACCTTGTTTTCATACTTATTCTGTGTGTTGCGTGGCGTGTGTGTGCTGGATCTGAGATCGTGCCATGTACCTACCTACCTACCCTACCCGGTCCTGACTGACAACCAGCGCTCTATCACAAATTACCTACCTAGGTTTGTGTTAGAGCCAAGCTGAGTCAGGACTGGTTAGACCGTCACACACGCGCTCGTCGGCTTGCTGAGCTTTTACGTGTCCGACTCGAACTTAGCCGTTATTAGGTTTCTGTCTGTACCCAAAAGTAAAAGGGTGCCAATAGGACCCTGTTAATAAGATTAAACTATAACTTTATTTCTTTAGGCTTACAAAATGTAGGTTGCCTGCAATGCCGGATTAGCCTATAAGTAAACTAAGCAGTTTCTTAGGGCACCACGTGTTGGGTTGGGGCGCACCAGCCACAGAAACAAAAATATATGCTGGCACATGAAAGAAAGGTAAGGCGGCTGTTTGAAAATCCGCGCGTTCTAAATTGACTAGAGCAGCGGTTCTCAAACTTTTTTAGCGACGGAACCTGTGACTAACTGTCCGTTAGTAACCGGTTTGTACTCAATAAGGCTCCCCGGCATGTCTGTCTGTCCTTTTGTCACAGGCTTGTATTCAAATAAGGCTCCCTGGGATGTCTGCCTGTCCGTTTCGTATGACACAGGTTTGTATTTAATAAAGCTTCCCGGGATGTCTGCCTGTCCGTTTGTCACAGGCTTGTATTCAAATAAGTCTCCCAGGGATGTCTGGCTGTCCGTTTGTCACAGGCTTGTATTCAAATTAGGCTTCCCGGAATATCTGCCTGTCCGTTCCGTTAGTCACAGGTTTGTATTCAATAAGTCTCCCCGGGATGTCTGCCTGTCCGTTTGTCATAGGTTTTTATTCAAATAAGTTTCCCCGGGATGTCTACCTGTCCGTTTGTTACAGGCTTGTATTCAAAAGAGAAACTATTTAAAAGTTTTTAACAGCATAATAGGTGGATGTTACAACCCTTTGTGTGCGAATAAAACTGACCAAGAGCGAGTCGCGCCCTTGGCCATTTTAATACGTACATACAGATTGAGTAAGTACACGAGAAACCACTTTAATGTTTACATCAAGAACGTAGGCAAGGCACCTAGCCTTCTTCATGCAGCCAGGAACTGTTTTATAAGCATACTTCTTTAAGGCGCTACGGCGCTACCCCTCGCTACCCCGACCCAAATCAGCGCCACCACCTATTTTATCTTATTATTCTGTTAAACAAAGTAATTTTCAAAAATCGATTGGCCAGTCAGTGAATCTTATCATAAGCTTTTTGTAATGCCTCTGTAAAAGTTTTATTTATGCATAGTTTTTATTTTTATTTTTGGTAAAAAATAAAACGTTAAACTGCACTCAGTTTCCATTTCTCAGCTTCCTTGCCAATGGCATTGCGTTTAGAAATTTTACGATTGTAATTTAAAATATCTACTTTACAATGATTAAATTTCATAATAAAACATCAAAAATACAAATTAAATATGCTATATCAATAAAGAATACATAAAGTACGTACTAAGTAGCTTCTTTGAACTCACATGCATAACCCTATTTAGAACGATTTGAACTATTTATGTTTACGGGTTTCAAGCAAATTGTAAGTAAATTATCCGCCAGTAAAATGTCATGTCAATAATCATAATATGGTTTCCTATCGGGCATGTTTTCCTCCTAGACTCGTTCCAAAGCAAATCATATAAAAACTCGGTGCGAGCGCTGTCAGAGCGCTACGTGCCGCCGCGCCCGCCCGCCCGCTTCGGCGGCGGCGCACGTCGCACGTCACACGTCGCACGTCGTACGGGGCGGGCCACGTCCGGCACCGCGCTTACTGAACAGACTAAACTGACACGAAACAATACGCAGGGCCTTCGGTGGGCTCGGCTGGCTGCCACAGCGGGACCGGTATTGTCCCCGTAGGTACGAGTGTAGTTACATCACTGAGGCCCGGTTCAAATAGTACATTGTACACCTAGGCGAGAAAGCCCCCAATCCCTATCGAGTGTGTCATTTGAGGCCCGAGGTGCAGCCGATGGCCTTAAAACACACGAGGTAGGAATCGCACTTTCTCTGAATTATTGTTCCGAATACGGAAGAAGCCGATATCATAAATTGCGGATTCGGAGTAAAAACTTTTTGTTGTTTGAACTATTATGAAAATAACCATAGCTACCGGCTGATATTTCAGAAAAACAGAAGCCTTTATTCACAAAGAAAATTATAATATAATTAGTATTTACAATTGAAACAATTGAGCTAACTGCAGACTGTTGCAAACAATCTACAGGTAGCTCAACTGATCCATATCAATACCAGTCGGAAGCGTCCTCAAGACGCTGGCTGCATTGCCCCGCTGTATGGCAATGCTGATGCGCTGTGCCAGATACTGACCAGCTCTCGGGTCACGCGTCGCTTCGACCAGACGTTCAGATCATTTTTTTAAAACCCGAAAAGCCTCGGTACCCCACGGACCTAGGGTCTCGACTCCAAGAGGAGCAAATGTGTAGGCTCTGTCGAGATCTCGAGAAAATAGGGTACTTCCCGTAGACCTAGAATTATGAAATTCGGCGAGAAGCCAGGGCTTATAGCACAAGTAAAGGACAAAATCCTAAAACGGTAAATTTGTTATTAATTCACAAAAAACTTTTGATTCTTGCTATACACTAAAACCTATAGGGTACTTCTAGTGTACCTACCCAGAATCATAAAATTTGGCAAAAAGCAAGGTCATAATAGCACAAATAACGAGAAAAATTTGACAACCGTTAATTTGTAGTTTATTAACAAAATAATTATAATATTTTTCAACACTCATAAGAGCTCATAAAGTGGCTCTATGGTCACCGCAATTAGGCACAAAATGATACCCATAATCAAACTGTGACTTTTTCATTACTATAACTCTATATATATACCTACTAGTGAGTTATAGTTTTTTTTTTAATTTTATTGGTTTGAGTTGCTTAATTTTTTCTTAAAAAAAAAGATCGTGTTCAATAGAACAAATAAATTAATATTCCTATTGCTTGCTCATTTCATGCAACTTCTTATTTAAATACATAATTTTAACGTGTTTCATAAATAAAACTCTCACTCAAATATAACTTTTGTTTTCTCTGTAATAAAATGAGTTTTTATTATTATTTTACTCACAAGTGCGTTGAAAAACGTCGTATGATACACGTGTGTATTGATGATTACCGTCCTCGGCTCTCTTAAGGGTTACGGCTCGGGTCTCAATGGCGCCTCGGCGGTAATCACCAATGTTACACACTAGTTCCATAATGTACTATGATTCTCTCCCTCGACCAAAATATGGTACCAACTTCATGTTGACCAAGAATCATGATATTTTGCAAGAAACAACTTACAATTAAACGGAACCCTTAGTGCGCGAGTCCGACGTTTTATTTATTATGAGATCAATTTTAGAATTTTCGAATCAAAACAAGCTTTATCCTCGACTCTACCAGGAAACGACGCGTTGGATAGAATCCAGCATAAAAACACGGTCGATATTACACCTACTTATGTACATAACATATACCTTTCGTAATGGGACATCTTGCCATTACATTTGCTCCTTTGTGTGGTAGAGCGTCGACTACACAGTACAGAGCACAGAGTACAGAGCTCGGAGTACAGAGCTCGGAGCGAACTCGGTCACGCTAACAAAAAGTAGCATTCTGTCACATTGGTGGGCCGGTAATTATACAGAGCTCAAGCACACATCTGACTCGTCCAGGAAAAATACAAGAAAAAAGGTTGAAGTTTTCCATCATGTATTTCGTAAAGCTTAAAACCTTGGCAAGTCCAACATTAACAAAGGTGGTGCATATAAAGTTGTCAGGAAACAAATAATAATGAAAGATCGTAACAAATAAAGATTAGGAACTGGTATGAAACTTGGCACCTGGTCAATCTACATTACATACTATATTGTGATTTCGGTGAAGTCACTATCTGAACGAACTTAGCTAGAGTTCACTTTTATGTTTTTGATTAGGTAATATTAATATTAAACGTGCAGTTTAGTGGGGCAGGGAGACACGAGCGCGCAGACCGCACGGGTCACAAGAATTCCTTACTAAATTCCGTATTTACGACCCGGCCATGTAGATTTATGAAGGAGATTGGACAAAGCTAAAGGATTACGTTTTGCGGCATCCTGCGGCCGTAGGCCTTCGCGGGGCTGCGGCTGGAGCGGCGGCGAGTGATTAGTCGCCAGCGGCGCCCCTGCGCCCTGCACTGCTCCCGTCGGGCGCACTACAAGAACAGATCGTCGTTTTTTCGTCGTAAATTGGAGGCCGCCCGCCCACTGGCCGCCCGCCCCCACTCGTAAAGAACTCGGAACAAAAGGAAACCCCGCGGCCTCGCTGAGGAATTTAATTTTATTGTGGTAAGTAACAAAATTGTTTTTATCTAACAGAAGCCAAAAGAAGTGACATTCGGCTATCACTTTAACTGCATTTAGATTTTTCTTATTATGCAGGCCGTAGAGGAACCTAGTTAATAGCTGTAAGCTCGGTGAATGACTAACTTAATATGTATAATTTTATAAAAATATTGCTACTCTGTAATAAAACGTCAAGTGCGAGTCGGACTCACGCACTAAGGTATGCGTTTAGTTATAAGACCTTGTTTCTTGCCAAATTTTATCATTCTAGGTCAATGGGAAGTACCCTGTAGGTTCTGGTCCATAGCAAGAATCATTATAGGTACCTTTTTTTGTCAATAAAGTAATTACAAATTTACGGTTTTCGGATTTTTCCCATTATTTATACTGTAAGAAGCACTGAAGGCTTCGTGGCTATGTTGTGCTATTATTATTTGTATGGATTACTAAGATCAAAAAATTGTAATTTTTGATATTATACTGAAAAATCTACATTTCGCTAGTGCAATTATAATGCATTTTTGACCGCCGACCGTTTCCTGCTCTATCTATAACCATTGTAAAAGTTTTTTGCGGGTTGCGGTTTCTTAGTACGTTTGAAAGTCGAATCCAGCAAATTATGCCCTATTAAGTGTCAAATTTTTTGTATTATTTTGAAAGTTTAGAGTCTGGCAAAGTTTTTAAATTCTTACTTCTGGTCTTTGAATTCTGAGATTTTTAGGTTTTCTTTTTTTACAAAATCAAGCTTTGATTTGCTCAAAGGTAAAACTTTCACTTTCGGTCAATTTTATTGTAACTTGAGTCAAGGTTGGGAGCTGATTGTTTTATGTTTGAAACTACAATTTGTGAGGATGATGTCACAAAAAAAATCACTCAGACAAAACGTAACCAAAAAAAGTTACATGATGTTAAACTGCTCGGCCCGAAAATTCTTGAAAAATCTTTAAAAATTAATTACTCGAAAACTACAAAAAATCGGCCAACATACATGGGGTATATTCGGATAGCCCCGGATGTGAGGCATCAAAATTTTTTTTTGGGCGTCAGTTTTTGGACCACCCTGTATAGGTTTTGTGTGGACATAAGCGGCTGTAACTTTGATACCTCCAAGCGTTCCTGAGAAAAGGGGGTTGATAGACGGACAGACATACAGACTGACAACAAAGTGACCATGTAAAAAACACCCTTTGTCGAAATGGAAAGCCTCAGAGCCAGGGGTTCCATTTGAAATTAGCATGTTGATCCAACACGGCCGCGGCGGAGCCAGCGCCCGCACCGCGCCGCGCTGTCCGATAGGTACCTATCGGACAGCGCGCCGGTACCGCGCCGGTACCTACTGGCTTTGCGGCGAGTTCACAATAAAACATGCGATTGGATCGGAGCTCGGAATGGACTAATCCCGAGTCACACAACATGCTTTTGGATTCAAACGGATTTGAGTAACGAGACAGCTTAACCCTCCGTGAATAGCGCCGCGGCAGCGTCGGCACATTACGAGGGGAGCGGTCGCCGCGCCGAGCGCGCCGGCCGGCGCGGCGAGGCGGCGGCGGGGCGGGACGTCTTTGAAGTGGGATCCAATTTGAGCTGATTTGTTCTATGGCTGTGGAGTGAGCGCGACTCGAACTCGATTTATTGATACCATTTTGCGGAGAGCCCAATTGCGATAGTGATATTGTGCGCTCCGAAGCCTATTGTTGTAATAATTTGGCAATTTACGATCTTTTGTCTCCGAAACATTCGGGCAGTCGCCGCTCGCCTGCCACCCTACAAGTGCCTATTCATGTTGATTGCCTCATGGACTTCCGGTCCAAAACACTTTTATTGTACGTACGTAGAATAGTAGAACTATCCCATTACAAACACTTCTGTATTAAGTAGGTACTTTTACTAACAATTATTACTAACACAGAATACTCCACAAGGGTACATGCTACGTCACTAGTTTCTGCCCGCGGCTACGCTCGCGTAGTTTATATAGAAACGTTAAAAGGTTATCTTTTTATCCCATGGGAACTGATTTACGGGATAAAACGTAGCCTTTGTTTTATTCCAGCCCTTAAACTACATATAAGCAAAGTTTCAGCCCGATGCGTGCAGTAGTTTTGGAATGTAAAACATCATAAGTTCCGCTTAAGTTTGTGTAAGTAATGCCCGGTTGGCTCAAAAAAGTGAATAGTTTTTGCAAATTCAAACAAATCTAAACAAATCAAAGATGAACTTCTAGTGTGAGTCTCCTTGGTCAAAATTTTCATACATGTTTAGAGGTTACTCGGCAATAATGAATATCACCCCCAGCCAATAATGAATATCACCCCCAGCCAGGGGTACCCCAACAATAATGGATATCACCCCCAGCCAGGGGTACCCCTAACAATTACATTGAATTTGGAATCTCTAAATATGTTTGAATTATTTTAGCAAGAGAAGCTCCGTTCAACGTAAAATTCATCGAAATTCGAACAAACTTCTGAACAGAGAGCTTGAGAAGACGAAACAGCTAGTGCCGTCAAACGCGTTCCCAAACTTTTACTAAAACTACTTTTACTTTTACAGAAAGTGTGAAAAGTTGAATATTCTCCTCGTATATAAAGCTCTCTTCTTCTTGGGCGTGATTAAATCCCTCTCGCACCGAGGATTCTAGAAACTCCCTCGCTTATGAGCTATTCTAGTAGGGATCCTGTCTGCTGAGGTGCGCTCGGGATTCAATACGACGCCCGCGCGTGACGCGCCCGTCACGTCAGATACTGCTTTATCCCCTTTCTACATAATCTACCTACTATTATGAGAAAACATCACACTCATAGGTACTAATAATATTGTAAATGCGAACGTTTGGATGTTTGGTTGTATGGATGGATCGATGGATGGATAGATGTTTGTTACCTCTTCACGCCAAAACAACTGAACCGATCGGGCTAAAATTTTTCGTAGATGTAGCTGTAGAGCTACCTAGAATCAAACATAAGCTACTTTTTGCCCCACAAAACAGTTCCCATGGGATAGAAATAACCTTTAAACGTTACCATAGAAACAACGCTTGCAAAGCCGCGGGCAGAAACTAGTCTAATATATTTAATAACATCTTCATAATATGTTACCGAACCAAGATTACATCCAAATTCCCATATTCATCACATTATCCCCGATAACAAGAGAAGACAAGAAGTCGAGCCGCAGTGAGGCCTGCTGTCCCGCCGCGGCGCCGCCGCGTCCCCCCGCGGTCCCCCGCGGTCGGCCGCGGGGTCCTCCGGCCACGAAGGTTGTTGAAGGGTGCGTCCGGAGCCCGAGCACGAGGGCGCGGCGCACTTTGCAATGCTGATGACGTGCCACACTTTTTCTTTGTGATAACAAGTATATTACCCAACTGGAGAAACCACAAAAAAAATTCCTCAAATTTATTAATTTCAAACATAAGATCTTTATTCCGGACTATATCGACAGCTGTAAACACCATCATTTGTTGCCACTGGAAAGCAGGAGAGAAGTCGCAGACTTAACACTATTGCATAACATTTTATTAAACGTAGTTGACGCCCCCTCGCTCTTATCTGATATCCAATTATCGATACCCTCTCGTCGCTCCTCTCGTAGAACCAATCTTAAGCTATACTTTCCTACGTGCTCGACTAACTACCGTAAGAACTCCTACCTGCCCCGCACAATGCATACATATAATACACGCTATTCACAAATTGATCTTTTCCACGCCAAGCAAAACATATTTAAACACACAGTAACCAAACAATTTTTTAACTCTCAGCAGTAGATAAGTAACAACATAATCATTAGGTACACAAACAGCTATTTATTTAGATTTTATTCTTATTTATCGTCAGGGTAGTATAATATTGTTATTTTGTTATTTATAATATAAGGCATGTATATGACTCTTCAGACCAATATTTTCCTTCCTAACTATTTTATTTGTTCGTCGAACAGGCAAACCCACTTCAAACTAGGTTTACTCACTCATTTAATTATATACTTGTTTTAACTTTTTATGATTATTTAAATTTAGTTTAAGCATATTTTTCGTTCTATAAGTGAAAACTCTTAGGCTTAAATTGTACCATTGTTTCTACTCATTTAAGTTTAAAAGCTGTTTGTTTTCCACATAAATAAATAAATAAATAACGTTTGCTAATGACGTCGGAAGTTATTGTACTCTGTAACCAGCCGAGCCCTTTGATGCAGCGCATTAACTTATTGGTATGTTCTTTTGTGGCAGATACATAAGCATGGAGGCTGTGCCGCGTGCTGCGGCACAGCTTCTGTTTCGAACAGAAAATATTTATTTATTTATTTATTTATTTATTATAGACGAGCAGCCTGTGGCTGATGTGTCTATATCACACAGTGTTGAATTGAGTCATTGCGTCACTTTTTTTAGTTTGTTTTTGTCGTCTCGTAACCAGTTGTCAAGTTTATTCTTGAAGGTGTTTGTTGATGTGGCTGATATAATGTCTTCTGGTAGTAGGTTCCAATTGTGAACCACTCTATTGCTTATAAAATGGTGCGCTGCAAGGGCTTGAGTAGAGTCACGGGCCAATCTAAGGTGGTGTCCACGGGTTGAACGTCCTTCTTTCTTTATGTAGATGTCTTGTAGGGATGGCAGGTTGTATTGGTGAGTGAGTATCTTGTAGGTTTCAATGAGGTCACCTCGAAGACGTCGTTCTTCTAGAGTAGTGAGGCGTAGTGCGCGTAACCTATCTTCATAGGATTTCCGTCGTAAAGACCATGGGATCTTGGTAGCCTTTCTCTGAACACTTTCAAGCAGGTTTATGTCTTTATGAAAGTAGGGGCACCAAGCTTGGAATCCATATTCGAGCAGTGGTCTGATGTATGTCTTGTATATCTTCCGGAAGACTTCCACTGTCATTGATTGAAAGGATCTACGTATCACATAAATAAACGAATTTGCTTTCTTGGCTATGGCGCAGATGTGTTGTTCCCACTTTAAATTGCTAGTTATTGTGACTCCGAGATCCTTTTGACTGTCAACTGTAGCAATAGCTTTTCCACCCAGAATGTACGGTGTATTGGGGTTGTTGTTGCCTAGGTGAAGAATGTTGCATTTTTCTGTGTTTAGCTTTATTACCCAGTCTTTGGTCCAGCTTTGTATACGATTAAGGTCATCTTGAAGTTTTCCTGAGTCAATTATGGGATTAGCAAAAAACTTTCCATCATCCGCAAAGAAGGCAGACTGGGACTCGAGGAGCTCTATCAGGTCTGTAATGAAAATTCCGAATAGATGGGGAGCAAGGACTGATCCCTGCGGCACCCCGCTCGCTACCAGCTTATGTTGAGAGAGAGAGTCACCGACGCGGACCTGGAAAGTTCTGTTCTTCAGGTAATTTTCAATCCACTTGAGCAGGGATCCACGGACTCCGAAGTGTTCCAGTTTCTTAATGAGGCGTTTGTGAGGAACTTTGTCAAATGCTCTTTCAAAGTCTGGGTATACCACGTCAACAGGATTCTTATTGTCAAGTTCTTTGCTCCATGTGTGTAAACAGGTCATCAGGTTAGTAACGGTTGATCGTTTTCTTAGAAAACCGTGTTGCTTCGCTGATGTTATATTTTCTTTGTTTAAAAAGGTCGTTAGTTCGTCACAGATGATTCGCTCCATTATTTTGACAACAACACTGGTGAGGCTAATAGGTCGGAAATTCGCTGCTTGTGTTTTATCTCCCTTTTTGTAGATCGGGGTGACAATTGCATGCTTCCAGTCCTGTGGTAAACATCCTGTTTGAAAAGATTTGTTCATCAGTTCAGCTAGGGCTGGAGCTAGTAGCCTCACACAGTTTTTGATAATGAAACATGTTAGTTTGTCTGGGCCCGGAGAGGATTCTGCATTTAATTTATTAACAACTTTTTCAATGTCTTTTTCGGTGAAAGAAATGTCAGTTAGGCTGTTCACTACCCGAGCACACCCAGTTATGTCTGTGTTTTGGTCGAGTGCAGGCTCTTCTGAATATGCTTTGAGGAATTCCTCAGCAAAAACTTCGGCTATTTTCTGTGGATATATGACTAGATCGCCGTTGTGACTCCTGATTGCCGGAGGTATGCTGACTTTAGTGGTGGTGTTGCGGCGTATGTGGGAATAGAAGGCTTTGTCCCCATAGCTGAGTATTTTTGTTTCATATATACTTCTTTGCCTTCTTGAAGATGCTACACATTGGTTGTTGACGTCACGGAATTTAAGATAGTCGTCGTTTGATCCACTTGATCTGTATTTGTCCCACAGCAGTTTCTTTTCTGCAACTAGCTTAAGAATTCTGTCATCTATCCAGGGTTTATTCTTGATTTTGATTTTGATTCTTTTTTCCGGGGCATGCTTGTCAGTAGTAGTGTTAATTGCTTCCAAAATCTCGCTCCAAAGTTGTTCGGTGTCACTGAAAGGGTTGACTAGCTCAAGTTTTTCAGCTAGGTCCAAATTGAATTCACTAAAGTTAATAGTGTGGTAGTGTCGTCTAATCTTTGCTGTATCTTTTAGTGGTTGTATGTGGCATTGCAAACTGTACTCCAACACACAATGGTCGCTCTTACCTATTGGTGCTTTATAGTCAATATATTTTATTGAGTTCTTGTCATTTACTAGTATTAAATCCAGCAGTGAAGGAGTTTGATTTTGTCTAAATCGCGTGGGTTTGTCAACTAGTTGTATGAGATTACTGTTAATATATTTATCTTTAAAGATGTCCGCTGACCCTGTTTGACTCTCATCGTTCCGGAACGGCCAACTTATTGTGGGATAGTTAAAGTCTCCTGCTATAATAATATTGTTATGTTCCGAGGCTTCTACCAGGTTTTCTATAAGTTTAGTATCCCGAGGCCGCCATGTATTTTCCTCAGACTCATCTGACCGGTAAACTCCTACTACGAGGAAGTGGTAAGTATTAAACTGGATATCTAGATATAAAGCTTCCACACCATCGAACATGTATCTCTTGTTTTGTTTGGCTATTAATGGGATACCATTTACACTGTTTTTAATGTAAATAGCTACACCTCCACCTCTAGTTTTACCTTCAGATTTTTTTCTCTTGTGAATACGGTCACATCTAAATAAGGTGTAAGCTGGTATATTGAAGGTACTGTTGCGATCATTGCTGTTTAGCCAAGTTTCAGTGATTATGATGATGGCAGGATTATTTGTGTTTACATAAAGTAAGAATAGATCAAATTTGGAGGGTAAGGAGCATAAGTTAGTATACATGAAGGTAAGGTCAACGTAAGGATTACTGGCATAATTCAGTTTTTTTGCTGCACAATTTTGGGTAAGCCCCTCACATATTTTATGGTGAGGTTGGACTCCCCCTTATCTATTCTAACCTTAAGTAAATCCCGGAGTGTATTTATTTCTTCCCTCTGCTTAGGTGTTTTGTCATCATAGACTCTTACCTGTTGCCCGGCCTTACTTTTATTCTTAAGTACCATGATTGCATCCTGACGTGAGGCCAGTACCACTTTTATTGGCCTTGGTTTTCCATCATCTCGGCGTCCCAAGCGCTGTAATGTCACAAGTCTGTTGGAGAAGTCACTGTTGTTGGTAATTTCATGCAGGATCCTCTTGACTGATGACTCGTCATGTAACTTTCTGTCGTTTCCAATGCTTGAATTGGATTCCTCGATGCCAACCAGGATTATGTTGTTGGCCCTGCGTTCGCGCTCCACAATTTCCTCGAAGATAGCATTCGCATCGGGTGGTGGTAGGGGCACTGCCGCCAATACCGCCGGGCGCACCTCGGGGGCAGGGGCTGGGACAACACTGGGTTGAGACATGAGCTTCTTGACGTCATCGAGTTCTTCACGTAGTCCATCATAGGCCTTTATGAGTTTGGGCACTTGAAATAGGGCTTCTCGGCAAGCCGGGCACAAGTACAAAAGCGTGCGCTTGCCCTTCAGCCCCATCACGCGCACCTCACTACTCGTCAGATTGCTGCACTGCAGGCAAATATTTCTCTTGCAACCATCACACTGTATCGTATTTTCGTCATTTTGATCAATTTCACATTGAAAGCACATCATTTTGGCTCAAACACGAGACGCTGGTACGAAAGACAAAGTCAAAAAGTCGTTACGATTTTTGTTTCGAGTTTGCACTTCACAATCGCGGTTTTTCACTGTGAACGATGTTTATTCGAATTTTATTGTCTTTGTTTTATCGGATTTAGCGCAATTTGATCTTATTTTTACGTAATTAGTATTTTTACAGAATTTCTAAATTACGACGCAAGTTTCAACACTGTTTCTATTCTGAGGGTAGGGGCGAAAAAAAAAGCTAATCTATGTAGATGAAATAAAATGTGATGTAATGGTGTTCCACCGCGTAAGATCTGCGTCTTGTTGAATCCGATGAATGTGCCCTACCTTGCGTTGGCGCGCGGCTGTCGGACGCTGTGAACCAGTCTACTTGTAGTGGCTGTGTTCATGCGGAAACTGGAGGCTGCGCACAGGCACATAATCTTAAACGAATATAAATAAATAAATAAATAATGCTGGACAATCCACACAGCACTGTCTAGCCCCAAAGTAAGCTACTGAAAGCTTGTGTTATGGGTACTAGATAACTGATATATTTAATACAGTATTATACATAGATACATATTTTTTATTATACATAGAAAACACCCAGACCAACGGAACAAATTTCTGCAGATCGTACACAAATTTGTTCCGAGGCGGGAATCGAACTCGCAACCTCTTGCGTCGCAGGCGGACTCTCGCCCGCTGCGCTACTGAGGTCGTCAGTAGTCAGTCAATGTGGAATACCAAAGGCTACTAATAACTAAGCTTCGCAGGATGGCTTCTGCAGGTTCATACACTTCACCTTCCCTGTTACTAAGGTGCATTCGCCTCACACACATTCAATTTTATTTGTGATTCGCAACTAATTTGGAGGCAACCTGGAGCCGCTCGCAAGGGGATTAACTTATTATTCCAGGCTTCGGTGTCAAAAAACTTTTCACGAGCGCTTTTGGGGCGATGCGAGGCGGTAATTGACAATTTTGTATGGGTCGTCGATGCTTGGTGTGCCCGCCATGCCGTGCCGTGCGGCAAGAACGCGCGTTTGCCTCGCTCGTCGTGTCGGATGACGACACTCCGAGCTCGCCTCGTGTTTGTGTACGCCTCTGCCTCGCGCGTCGTGTCGGATGACGTCACGCCGAGCTCGCCTCGTGTTTGTGTACGCCTTTGCCTCGCGCGTCGTGTCGGATGACTTCACTCCGAGCTAGCCTCGTGTTTGTGTACGCCTCTTCCTCGCGCGTCGTGTCGGATGACGTCACGCCGAGCTCGCCTCGTGTTTGTGTACGCCTCAACCTCGCGCATCGTGTCGGATGACGTCACTCCGAGCTCGCCTCGTGTTTGTGTACGCCTCTGCCTCGCGCGTCGTGTCGAATGACGTCACTCCGAGTTAGCCTCGTGTTTGTGTACGCCTCTGCCTCACTCGTCGTGTCGGATGACGTCACTCCGAGCTAGCCTCGTGTTTGTGTACGCCTCTGCCTCGCACGTCGTGTCGGATGACGTCACGCCGAGCTCGCCTCGTGTATCCCGGGAGGCGGCGTCCTTTCCCGCAGAGCCTTATGAGAAAATTATGTTACTTCGCGCGGAAAATTATTTTATAACGTTTCATGTTTTGGGGATTATTTTTAAAAGATAATTTACGTTGAACATTTCATCTCCTGCTGATGTCTTTCTAAATGTTTGAGTATTCAATAAATGTTGGTTTTTGGATGGTGGTTTATGGTCGGCAGGTAGGAAATGCCCTTTGTACCTTATTATAATAAAGTTATTAATAAATAAATGATTAAAGTTATGATCATAATTTTGTTTTAACAAGTCAAATGACTTGTCTGTGCTTTTTTCCGAAATATTACATGGATTTCTGATTTTTGATCTCCGAAACTGCTGAACGGATCAGGTTGAAATTGCATAATATGCTTAGTTTATTGTAAATAATCATATTTAGGTATATCATTACATTACAGCAATTTCCAGTTACTCTAACACAATCTAAATATAACTCAATCTGTCCTTCTTGTTATCGGAAAAACGCGTGTAAAGCCGCGGGCAAAACCAAGTAGCAAGTAACACAACAAAAATAATAAGTACCAAGTATTTAAATCTATTGAATATTCTGATTCCAAAAGTAAATTCATTTAGGTGCCTGAGTAAATTCTGTAAAATAATACAAAATGTTGAGCAACAATAACAAAAACAATTACCTACAGCTTGTTCATAAACGAAATCGATTGACATAAAAAATGGAATCGCATGCATCAGGCGTATTTGATTGACAATCGAACTACCAAAGAGCTAATTATTTCATGGAATAGGTTTATTATGTTAAGTAGCACTAGGTCTAACATTACATTAGGTGCCCGAAATCTTTCGCTAATTAGGTAGGTACTGTAGTGTATTACCAGGTAAAACCATGCTCTACATACATCATCTCGTAGGTCGAGGTGTTGCGAATCAGCTGTCACTGTCACTTGTCAGGACGGACATAGCCGAGAAGGCGGGAATCCGGGTTGACAGGCGAACGGATGCCGACTGGAGGGTGAGGTCGAGCTGATGCAAGGGATTGCAATGCCTTTACTGTGTTTACCGAGCCGATGTATCTCTTATCGTGTACACTATCGGTGCTTGGAACCCCTACAGGTACTGTCAAAACAATCAGAATAATCAGAAGATGTCACTTGAACGTCATAAGCAGGGCTCGCTAAAAGCACGGGATCGAACCTGTTGTTCCGTAGGGAGCCAGAACCGGAGTGCCGATTGGCGCAGACAAGGACTCTTTACTTTTGGTGGTACTTTTGGTGTTTGTATAAACAACATCAGCTATGCAGACGACATGGTGCTGTTGGGCCCGACAGCGAGATCTGTCGAAGATATGCTCAAAGTTTGTGCTGACTACGCTGCTTCTCATGGTCTCCGCTACAACATAAAGAAGTGTGAATACATTGTCTTTAAGGCCGCCGGTAATAACCTCAAAGAATTCCCAGAGATAACCCTTAACGGCATGAACATTAATAGAGTTACGTCTTTCAAATATCTTGGCCACTTTGTTACCGATGACCTTAAAGACAATGCTGACATTGAACGTGAGCGTAGGGCTCTAGCGGTAAGAGGTAATATGTTGATCCGTAGGTTTTCCCGGTGTACAGAAGAAGTAAAAATAACGCTTTTTAAAGCATACTGTCAAAGTTTCTACACCGGGAACCTATGGATTAGCTACACCAAACGACCGCTAGAGACCCTACGTGTACAGTACAACAATGTTTTCAGGATGATGTTGGGACTGCCCCGTTTCTGCAGTGCATCAGGGATGTTTGCAGAATACGAGACGGATGGTTTTGCTGCCATTCTCCGTAAAAAGACCGCATCCCTGATGCGCAGAGTGCGTGACAGCCCCAACACCATCCTGCAAACTATTGCTGGTAGAGTCACCTCTCCCACGTGGCATGGTTTCGTGCGGAGAGTGATTATCTAAAATGTTTATAAATATGTACCTAGTATTAAGTCAAATAACTAACCCTAATTATAAGTGCTTGTGTATATTACTAACAAATTATGGATCTCTTCGTTGTCCGAAATAAAATATTTTTATTTTTATTTATTTATTTATTTACTCATAGCACCAACAAAGTATTTGCTTTGTACCTACAATGATCAACGTATAGGTCGCGTCACGTAAAAAGAACGCTGGAAAAAAGTGGAAGGGGTGTGTTCGCGCATGGGTACACTCGCGCACGATAGTACTATGCCAATTTAAACCAATTTAAACCAATAGCGCACCGGCAAGCATGCGGCGCGTGACCCGCCCGCCCCGCGCCCCACTGCATACCACCAAATAGACCTATAAATCGCCTACTGCGCACCTTACCGCCAGCGTTCTAATACGATTAATTGACAATAATATAAACTAGAAAAGCCATATTAAAAAAAATCCAAACTGTCTAGTTTCTCGTATGCTTTGTCCGAAATTCGCAAAGTGACAGACCTTAAAACAAGCCTATTTGCTTACTACGCATACGCATATTCATGGATCCGCTACGGCATTATATTATGGGGAAACAGCGTAGACGCCAATGATTTGTTCATCTCTCAGAAAAAATGCGTCCGGGTCATAGCTAATATAAGTGTACCAGAGACACCCCTCTTTATTAAAGTGTATAATTATACATTCTAGAAATAAGCGAATTCGTAAGGAATTACCCAAATTTTGTCCAAAAATTGGACTAGATATAAACACAACCTGGTGAAGCCTGAATCAAAATTAAAAATCCAACAATCCTTCCCCAACTCGAAGGCGGTAAAAATTTATAATAAACTCCCAGATAACATAAAATCTCTCGAAAAAAATAACATGTTCGAAAGCAAACTGAAAGAGATGCTCATAAAAAAATGTTTTTACGAGCTTGACGACTTTTTCAACGATTGTTTTAGCGACTCGAAAATTAAATTATAAATTAGTAAATTAAATAATAAATTAGTAATATTCATCTTAAGTAGAAAGGCACGATACCTGCCAGTTTCCATTGCAACACCCTAAATGGGTACATACTTTGGTCTTAACACAAACTCACCGAATCACTAAGACCTGATTGTATTAATGCAATAAATAAAATACTGAATACGTCCGTATAACGTTCTACGTCGTAGCAATGTTCTACGTCGTAGCAAAGTTCTACGTCGTAGCAAAGTTATACGTCGTAGCAAAGTTCTACGTCGTAGCAAAGTTCTACGTCGTAGCAATGCGCTGCTGTGAGAATGTAGGTAAGTACAGTGGCGGTCAGAAGTGGTGACCTAGATTCTAAAGATTGCAGCCATTCGTGGTGCTTATGACCTTTTTAAAATGTATTATTACGTAATACTAACTCATTTCACCCACTAAGTCATTTACACTTAATTATTACCCTAATTTAGAGGCTTAATATATTACCTATTTCATTAGGAAATAAAATAACAAAAATTAGGTAACATTATTTATTTTAACACCACTATCCTACTAATATTATATGGCCGAAAGTTTGTGAAATCTGAATTTTTGTTACCTAGGATCTTTAAAACTACAAAAAAGATCAAGATGAAATTTGGCTTACAGTTAGAGCATAGCCTAACTTACATAATAGGTTACTTATTATGCCAAAAATACGCGTGTGAAACCGCGGTCAGAAGCTAGTAAATCATATGTATATTAAACAATTTTTCGTAAATATTCCATAATATTTCGCTTATGCATACCGTGTAGCATACAGTTATAATATTGGGCTGAGATTAGAAATTAGATGAAATTTACTATTTTAAATCGTAGCACCTAATCTTCAAGCGAGTATGATCTTAAAGGTATGTCTCCAATTATGACCGCAACTGTACCTCCGACCTATAGGCTACCCTCTACACTTGTACAGCCTGCGTTGTAGTAATGGAGTATGTTGTAGCATTGTACTAAGTACCCCCTACCCGAAGTGTGAACACGAGAGCCCTATTACTGAGCCGTTGTCTGTCCGTCCGACTGTCTGAAGGCTCAGGACAGTTGAACATTTCAGAGAATGTGTATTACTACATTTTTCGGCACGGAACCCTTCGTGTGCGAGTCGACTCGCACTTGGCGGTTTATTTATTATTATTTACCTATTATACACTCCGATTTTCAAGCAGAGATCAATCAATTCATTTTTTCATACCACAGATTCACATCACAGGGAATGCTTAGACAAGTGTTCTCATCTGTACTGGCAGTCTCCACCCGCGGTAGCGCCGGCAGCGGGCATCGCGCCAGTCCTGTCAACGCACGCCCCGTGGGCTGCGAGCGGGACCTCGCCGAACTCGACGAATAATGAATCACCGGGTAACATAATTTGAAGCGAGGGCCCGGCTTCCATTAGAACGACTACAATTCAACACTTTATTTCGAATATTGGGAGACCTTTCAATACGACTCAAAAGATTAATATCTCGTTTCGAATGACAAACTACAAAGATGCTGATGACTTATAATTTAATGTAAAAGTGAAAGGTTTCTGGCCTCGTTATCGGGGCGGCGGACGCACCACGTCACGCGGGGGTGGGGGTGCTAATGAGCGCGCTTGCATGCGCCTCTCCCCCGCACTCGCAGCGGGAGACGGACGGGCCAGCGGGCTGACGGCGCGGCGCACGGCGGCACGGAGGCACGCGACCCAGAGATTACATTAATTATCACCGACGCTGTCAAAATAAAGATAACAGGATAACTGACCCAAAACCATGACTGTAAACATAACTTTGAAAGTATCAAGTGTCCAAGTTGGACCTCTTTGGAAGACGGCATCAAGTCTCTGGAGAGTGGCCAGTCCGCTCTTCCACTCACAGTTTCATGTACTTTACTATAATGCGTGTGTAATGTTTGGATATCACAATTTACATATTGATGGTAGACACATCTCTGGATACCTAGATAGGCTTCTATGCCGGAGCCCCCACACCCCCCGCCCGCCCGCGCCGCTGACAGTGATTGACGCCGCGCCGCCGCCCCGCCGCGCCGCACCCCGCCGCGCTCCGACATTCCTTCAGGTTCATGTAAATAAACTTTCCTCGCATTCTTAGAATAGTTCGCATCCTCCGCGGCGCGAAGAGCTCGCGGGCGCGGCGCGGGGCGCGGGCCGCGGGGCTCACCGACGCACGCGAGATAAGATAACCGGAGGGGTCATATCCATCCAGTAAGATTTATGTTATCCTCGGATGTTATCGGATACACATCGCATCGCCACACCACGCACACACATTGCGTATCACGGGCCGGATGTCCGGATGTCGCTGTGCGCTTGCATGTTGCTCCTCCGCTCCTGAACGCTTCTCGGATTCGCTCACAGCTTCATAACTTTCACATTATCATAAGTGGTAAATGTGCCGTTTTCACATTCACGCATTTCGGTCACGAGTACCTACCCTAGCTATCGATGGTTGTAATTTCGTCGCGGGTACAGCGCTCGATCATCCGTTGTTCGTACAACACGACATTGCGTTATTAATTAGGTATTCTGTGAAGTGTCCGGTCGACTCGTCATCAATCTCCCGCCGCCGCCCCGCGCCCGCCCCGCCCCGCCCCGCGCCCGTCGCTAGCCGGCCCGATACAGTAATACACAAGATTTATCTGCGGCTCGGCTAATTGCTTCGGTCAGTAATTGGACACCCAATATGTTTACCAAATGAGTCGTCGGCCGTCGCGCCGCCGCCGCCACCGCGCCCTTGCCCGCCGGCCGCCGCGCCGCCGCGTGGAATCCTTGTCTGCAAGTGCAACTAGCGCGGACTCGTGGAGCCCTGGAGCACTGAGCTGCTGTTTCAGATTCACCATTCAATGGGGCCCACACATAGTTAAGCTATCGAAGAGACTTAGTTCTGCAGCGTATGCAGTCAAAAAATCCGTCATCTTACAGACGTGGATACATTTAGACTTGTTTATTTCAGCTACTTCCATAGTATTATGTCTTATGGTATACTGCTGTACGCTGCAGATATTAACACCGTATTTGTGCTGCAGAAGAGGGCTGTTCGTGCAATCTATAATATGGGTCCCAGAGAATCCCTACGTGATAAATTCAAAGAAATAAATATAATGACAGTACCATGTCAATATATTTATGAAAACTTGTTGTATACTCATAGAAATAAAAATCTGTTCCCTAAAAATTGTGATAAACATAACTTTAATACCAGAAATAAACATAAAATCGCTGTGCCCACAACTAGGTTACACAAAATTAATGTATCTTTTAAAGGGCAATGTATACGCTTCTACAACAAAACTCCTAGTGAGTTGCAAAAATTATCAGTAAATAAATTCAAACAAATTGTCAAAACCTTGCTGTGCAAAAAGGCTTATCTACTATAAAATATCAGATTATCTAGAAGATAAAAAAGCTTGGAAAAAAAATTTGACTAAAGGTTTCTTCGTCGCTTCTTTACTTTGGTCTACATACCGAAGCGACAGAAATCAAAAATATCACTTTATTTCCGTGTCAGTGTATAGTTTTATAATTTGACCTTTTTTAAGTGTACATTTATTGTATTTATGGAAATAAAGAGTTTTTGATTTTGATTTGATTTTGACCGTGCAGTATACTATCTACTATAATAATGATTCATGCATCATCAAAGAGCTTTAATAGATTTGGCAAGATAAGTGTTAATGATACATGTGGGTGTTCCGCTGAAAGTGTCTCAAATGGCGATTGGGTGTAGGTTGAACCAAGCTTGGCGGCTTTCTTAATCCTAAAAAGCCTCTCGGCTATTAAGAATTTCAAGGGTTTTTGTAATTATAGTGCGTAACCCCACACTCGGGGTAATTTCTAAGAAATCAAATAATATCGCAAAAAACGGAAGGATGCGGGTTCAAGTTCCGTCGAAGTCGAAAATTTTTGCGATATTATTAGATTTCTTAAGAATTTTTAAAGATTTTTCGTTTTTTTAATATCCATCGTAAAATAATTAAAAGTTCAAATTAAATACTTACAAAATCGGAAAAAACGGAACATCTTTCATAAAATCTTAAAAAATGAGGCTATTTAGTGTTAAAAAAGCCGGCAAGTTATTGCACTTGGTACAACCAACCCTCAGTTTCCATATCCACTCGTTGTGCCGAACATTCTGTATGGTATATGCACTGTATATGTAAGTTTGTTCGCCGCCCGTGTCCGGCGACCCTGTTACGTCAAAACGCTGCAATCTGAATGACGTCGATTTGAGAAAAACGGGTCCAAAGGTACCTTATAGAATTTATTTGGTCGTTCCATAATTTTATCTAGAATAGATAAATTTCAGGTTACTGTGAAATGTCACATAGAATATCTTGGTATTGGAACTATGTATTGAAGTATGGATCGAGTTAGTACTTTGCTCACATAGAGTAGATTATTTTAAGCTCTATTGTCACAAAACGCTGTAACCCGGGTTGCAGCCTTTTGATATACCTAACGGTCGCGGGGGCGTCTCGCTCGACCGGGCAAGGGTGGACCGACTTCAAAAATATCAAATGCACAAGTTTGCAATCAGTGCGTCCTAGCCGTCATGACCTACGGAGCTGAGACGTGGACACTCACGGTAGGGCTGCTCCACCAGTTCAAAGTCGCTCAGCGATCTATGGAAAACGAATACATCCGGCAGAGAACCAAAGTTATCGACATAGTTCAAAGAATTAGCAAGCTGAAATGGCAGTGGGCCGGCCATATCTCGCGCAGAATCGAAACCGCTGGGGTAAACATGTTTTTGAGGGCACACCGCGACTTGGCAAGCGTAGTGTAGGACGCCCTCCGGCCAGGTGGGATAACGATCTGCAAAAGACTGCAGGCAGATGCTGGATGCGGCAAGCTGAAGACGGGGCGCTATGGCGTTCATTAGGGGGCCTATGTCCAGCAGTCGACTAGTAGAGGTAATAATAGGTTGATGATACGATAATGATGAAATGCACAAAGAAAAAACAAAAAACGGGTTTTTTTTTATACCCCTCCCCTAGGGCTCACCTCAGAGGGGTGGGGACTTTTCCAAACAAAGTTGAAATTTCTTATTTGGCCCACAATCCTGCGTCGCCGAGACCGGTTCAGCCTGTTTCCTCGGCGCGGGCGTCTCGTTATAAAGCTATTACGAAGAGACCGACTTGAATTGTCGTCTTGTAAATTGTTTTATTATTAGGTGCTTACCGACAGAAGGGCAAAAGTCCTTCATTTTAAAGATAAACTCTTTTCAAATTGATAGCTTGGAGCGCAATATTTGAGAACATTTTATTCATTTATCAAGGCACTTTCATTGTCAGGACTCCAATATGGGGTAAAGTGTTGCGATCTATGTAGTGATCTATGTAGTGATCTATGTAGTGATCTATGTAGTGATCTATGTAGTGTGCATATACGTAGTGTAGGTAAACATAATGGGTTATTCCAGTCCTACAATTTGACAAGTCCCCCTTAATTAAGGGCGAAAACTGGAATTATAATTTTTTAAGTGTAGTTTTCCGCATGGGGGCCCTTGGCACGTGGTGGAGGAGGTGGACCCCGGCCGCGGGGGCGCACGGCACGCGGCGGCAGCGGGCCTCGGCCGCGGGGCTCCGCAGGGCCGACGGCTCCAGGTGCTGAAAGTTAAAAGTTATCATAATAATCGCTCATTTGCTTTATCCATTCCAGCAATTCCCGAAATAATCAAATTTATTCACAGCCGTCGGCCCGCCGGCGGCGGGCGGCGGCGGGCGGCGGCGGGCCGCGCTCTGTTTGCGCTAGATATTTATTATTTCACAAAATCAGACTTAATTTTATGAATTATTTGAACAGAGCGCCGCGCCGGTGGGCGGCCTTGGTGGGCGGCCGTGATCGTGCGGAAAATTGTAATAACAAGTTGCAACACTCGCTGCGGGGCGGGAGCGGGGCGGGGCGGGGCGGGGCGGGACAGAGCTTGTAGCTGATGCTAAAGCTATCGTTTGATGAAATCAAATGTCATTAGATAATGATTGATCGTTCAATTCTCACATTAATATACTGATAAAGAGCCTGGATAGCGAAAAACATTCGTGACTGTTGTCCAATAACTGAGAGCTCTGAACTCTTCTTATAGAATCGCTAAAAGCTCTTTTGAATGGAAAAAAATATTAAAGTTGGGTCAGTATGGCTTGGGCTGTGGGCTGACCTCCGTTTGAATGTAAAAAGATTCAACTCTAAAAATATTGAACTAAAAAGTTATATTTTGATCAAGTCTTGGACACGTCAGCGCTACGTGACGCTCACGGCATGCGGTACGGCATGGCTATAATAAAATAATAAAAATAAAAAAGCCTGCTATTACTACTTAACCTGAAATAACGATTTATCAATCGTACTTAAAAATTCCTTGTATTGATTAAAAAAACGTATGTCAAATATAATAGAATTAATGATTGAGTATAGATTGAATGAATGAATTTGAATAGTTAATGGTGGTGCGCAGGTGTGGAGTAGGGCTCCGCGAGCGCGCGCCTCCCAGGGCTCCGCGAGTGCGCCCTCCCGGACGGACGCGCGGCGCTGGCTACCCACATTCGAACTCAAACATTGGAGTTTCATTTTTGTTTATAAACACCCTAATGTATTTAGGGAGTTATAAGGTTTACGTTCAAAGCTCGATACGTAATGCGATTTTAACTTTTAATTAAAGTTCCATAATTGGCGTCCTGCGAGCCGCTATGGCGGCGCGGGTGACGGTCCACGAGCCGCCGCCGCGCCGCACGCCCTTCGTGCCGCCCGCCGGGCTCCGCCGCCGCCGCGCCGCCCGCCGCGCTCCGCCGCCGCGCCGCCTGCCCTCCGCGCCGCCCGCCGCGCTCCGCCGCCGCTGCCTATACCAATAAACATTATAATGTATGTCTGGTATGTTGTAGCTGGTATGTAATGGTATACCCGTCACTGATAAATTGTTTATATAATCATGGTGTAATAGATATTTCAACACGTTACGGAATACCGAACACAACACACCTTCGTATAATGGTAGGTACAATGTACACCTAGGCGAGAAAGTGCCCAATTCCTGTGTCATTTGAGTCTTAAAACACACGAGGTAGGAATCCCACTTTCTACCGAGTGATACATAGTGCTTTATACTACACTTTCGAAGAAAATCATCGCTTTAGAATATTCAAAATCACGCCGATGAGTCGTGCCCTACAGCTATAGACGTTCCCAGTCGTCCCGCAGATTCCTCGTAGTACCGCGGGCGCGGCGGGAGCACCCGCGGAGGGAGCGCCCGCGGAGGGGGCACACGTCAGTTCCACTTCGGATTTCCATAAAGCCGTATTCACATTAGAGCTGAAAGCTCCGACGCATATTTTCCGCACGATTAGAGCGCGCGGGCGGGCGGCGGGCGCAGCGGGCGGGCGGCGGCGCGGCGCGTCTTGCTACAAATCACGCAAACCGCACCATTATTGATACAAAGTATTTTGGAGAATTTATTGGTTCACTGCACTACCTACTTTATGTATATTATATATTAAGGACTCGTATTCCTTTGAGAATTATATTTTATACATTTATTTACTTTGTCTTTTTGGAAGGAGTAGAATAGACCCCGAGAGCCTGCCACGGCGCGGGCGGTAGTCCCCTCCCCTCAGAACAGGAAAATATACAAATGTTACGTATGCAGGATTCAGTATTATTGGTTCACATAACACGTGGAACAGAATACAATAGATAGACGGGTGCAACCACACAGGCGCGCCGCGCGCGCCGCCCTCGCCTGCGCACGCGCAGTCACGCCGGAGGCACGTCACTGTATAATGATAGCACAAGTACTAAACTCATTCAGTGAAATCAGTAGTCATTACAACAATTTGAATTAAATAAACGCAAATAGAACTAACAATACTAAATACAATTAAGACAAGTCAAAATTTAAATTAAAGATAACCTTCCACGACCTCTGCCGAACTCAGCGGCGCGGCGCGCGGAGGTCCGCCTGCGACGCAGCAGGTTGTGGGTTCAATTCCCGCCTTGGGACACATGTTTGCACGATCTGCAAATATTGATTTTTTGTTATTACAGTGCGTAACCCCACACTCAGGGTAATTTCTAAGAAATCAAATAATATCGCAAAAATGTTCGACTTCGACGGGACTTGAACCCGCATCCTTCCGTCAGTACCGGAATGTGCTAACCAACTACACCACCAGGTCAAGTATAAAGTATAAAAGTATTTTATTATTACAATCCTTATATCCTAAAGTAACATTAATTTCTCAAACATAATCGATAGGTTAGTTCCTAAAATAAGTAAAAAAAAAATAGGTTACAATTTACTTAATTAATTTATAATAATAATAATAATAAATCGTTTATTGTGGAACCAGAACAAATTTGACATGGTTACAAATGGAAACGATGCCATCTGCAGAAGTTTAGAAAACTGTGTCGCAGATGACAACGCCCTCCTCCGAAGTTAAAGTGGAAAGAGTTCCAAAAATGTAAAAATTACAAAATATAGTTCAGTAGGTAAGTTTCTTAATTTACAAACCAACTTATTATTACTTATACAGAATAATAAAGATAATATAGTTTTAAATTAATATAAGAGAAAAAACAAAAATTACATAGAAATCAACGAAAAATTACAAGCTAATTACTAAGTTATTTAGATTTTTCATATATTTTTAGTTAGCCAGTCTCTGTTTGAAAAAATGTGTAAGATGTGTGTATGTGTGTGTGTGTGTGTGTGTGTGTGTGTGTGTGTGTGTGTGTGTGTGTGTGTGTGTGTGTGTGTGTGTGTGTGTGTGTGTGTGTGAGAGTGGGTGTGTGGGTGTGGCGGTGCTCCTGAGGACACCGATCTCTTAAGAGACCGGGCAACAGGAGTCGCCTGGGAGAGTCTATGTGTGATGTGTGTGAGGGTGAGAGATTGATTGTGTATATCTCTGTATGTGTGTGTGTATGTATGTGTGTATGGGAGGGTGTGTGTGCGTGTATATGGAGTGCTCCTGAGGACACCGGTCTCTTAAGAGTCCGGGCAACAGGAGCTTCCAAGGTGCATGTTATTATGTGTTATCATTCGGCAAATTTAAGCAGTTCCTCGGTGTCATCGTAAGACAATGACTGTAAATATCCAAGACATTTAATTTTGCATTTGTATAGAGTAAGGGGGTATATGTTTAGTTCTTTATTAAGGCGATTGTAAAAAGTAGAGCTAATGTAGTAAAAATGACGCTGCGCACATTTTGTGCGACAACTTTCCGTATTGCAGACTTTATACTGTCTACGCTTGTTGATGGTGAGGGGATTAAAGGGTATTTGTGAATGCTTGCGAAGAACCGTTTGGAGTATAAATAGTTGACGGACTGAAAGGACTTGGCACAATGAATAGAGTTCGGCAGTGGGAAAGTAAATCGGTCTCTTAGTCATTACTTTAAGAACGGCTCTCTGGGCTCTTTCAATTTTGAGGAAGTGGGTTTTTACAGCTCCACCCCAGGAAGTCACGCAGTATGATAAGACGGACTGTGCTAAGGCAAAATACACAACCTTCAAAGTAGAGAAATTAAGACAAGATCTTATTTTTTTAAAAACAAAGATAAGCTTTCTAATGCGTGAGGTTGTATTTTCAATTTGCGGCTTCCAGGCTAAAGCTTTGTCAATCATTACGCCTAGGTATTTCACGCAAGACGTTAGGACTACTTGTGTACAACAACAGGTGGAGGCAGAGTTATCCTTATTACAGGAATGAGCACGTACTTGAAAGGAAGAAGCGGGTGAACTGGTAGAGTTAAGTGAGAATGCGATTAATTGCGTTTTGGACAAATTGAGGGTGAGTAAGTTGGAAGTTAGCCAGAGCATAACGGATCTTAGTGCGTTTTCGGCGTGAAATCGTGCGTCTTCCCAGCTTTTACCGTGGACAAGTAGAGTAGTATCATCAGCATAAGAAATAATTTTACAATTTGGAAGGATTAAGTTACAGAGATCATTGATGTATAGTAAAAATAGTGTAGGGCCAAGGACGCTACCCTGTGGCACGCCAAACAGAATAGGTTTGTAGGAACTAGTATACTCATCGATTTTGACACATTGTTCACGTGAGGTGAGGTAGCTACGGAACATACTAAGAGCAATACCTCTGATGCCAATTTGTTCAAGCTTTTTCAGAAGAATGGGTACCGAGACTGTGTCAAATGCCTTAGATAGATCTAAAAAGATTCCTAAAGTTTTAAGCTTTTTGTCAAAATTTTTGATTACAGTTTCTGTGAGTTCTAAAACCGCATCATCGGTTGACTTTCCAGCTCTAAAACCAAATTGATTTATGGATAGAATGTTATTGGAATTAACAAATTTTACAAGCCTAGTGTTTAGAACCTTTTCAAAAATCTTGGAAAAAACAGAGAGTACGGAAATAGGTCTATAGTTCGTGACACTATCTCGGTCTCCAGTCTTAAAAATGGGGTGAACGACTGCTTTCTTGAAGGCCTTTGGGAAGATGCCGGATGAGAGCGAAAGATTAAAAAGGACTTTTAAAATGGGTGTAAGTATGTGTCTAGCTGCTTTAACAATATATGTAGAGATGCCGTCCCAGCCCACCGCGCTCTTGCTCTTTAGATTGAGGATAATGTTATCGATCTCCTCGGTTTCGACCTCATAGAGGACCATAGAATTACAGACAGATGGGGAAGGTGCGATATGGGGTTGAAGAGGAGAAGAAGAGAGAGGGGACTTAATCTGAGATGCCAGTACACTTCCTACATTTGCAAAAAAGTTATTTACACTATTTACTGACTCTGGCCCAGTATTCTGTAGTCTTAGAAGAGAGGATGAATGTGACTTTCGTTTTTGGATGTTGGCTATTTGTTTAATAACGTTCCATGTAGCTTTAGGATTCTTATTTGCCTTTATTATTTCGTTTTGCTCATATTCCTGCTTTACTTTTTTGAGTAAGGAGTTACAAAAATTTCTATAGCGTGTATAAGTGATTTTATGGGTGTAATTTCTAGGATCCTGTTTAAATCTTCGGTAGAGTCTGTCCCTGTTGCGGATACAGCGCAGGAGTCCTGGTGTAATCCAGGGTTTTATGATCCGTTTACGACTGGGAATCGGGGCAGATTTATTGCATTCTCTGACGATGGTAGAGATTATACTCACTAACTCATTTGCAAGATGATCTGGATTTGTAGCTACCATTGCAAAATTGAAATCAGTGTTTTCTATCCTTTTTACTATAGAGGGAATGTCAGTTTTTGGAAGATAGCGCTTTTTTGGACAGTCGTGAAATTGTGAGTAGCAGCATAGTAAAATTGGGGCGTGGTCAGTTATAAAAGAGTCAAGGACCATAGTTATTGCTGGGTTCGGTGACCTGAGTATAGCATGATCAATGCACTTGTCTTCTCTTGTAGGAAGCATGTGCGCTGGAAGCATTGCATGCGAAGCTAATAAATTTAGGTATTCCTCTGCTCCTGGGTGGAGTGTAGGAGGCCGGATATTTATATTTACGTCTCCAATGATAACGGTTGTGCTAAATGTTTTTAAGGAATTTAGGGTGAGGTCTAGACTGTTTAGGAAAGGATCAATAGACTTAAATGAGGGAGAACGATAGAGCGCTATTATGGCAATGTTACTAATCTTTAGAATCAGACAATTCGCATCAGAAAATTTTGGCCGCTCTATGTTACAATTTATTCCATTGCGAATGTAAGCTACCACGCCTTCGTTTTGATTACGAAAGTCTGACTCGAAGTGATCAAAGCCCTGCAACGAAGGGACAAAGGGACATTTGGAAAGCCAGCATTCCGATAAGACAATTATATCAAGTTTAGTTTGTATTCTATTTAATAGAACACAAAGATGATCAAAATTACGATTAATACTACGGATGTTTAGATGAATGATTTTCAGACCTGGGCCAATGTGTAACAAGTGGTTATTAATATCTTCAGGTTGACAAATTAAAGATTCTGAGACTGAGAGAAGTTCTAAATCACTATTTATGGAATTTATGTCATCCATAATAGATACTAAAAGTAAGCATTTGAATACGTTTAAAATTTATCTGTAGAGTGGACATAGGGGACCGGGACGAGGCATACGCGAGGAGTTGCAAGAGGTTTGCAGAGAGTTTTTGTAGTGTGTTTGTGAAGTAGTATGTGTGTGTTTCTGTGATGTAGTTTGTGTATTTTTCGCTAATTTTGGGGATGTGTGCTATTTGAAAGTGTACGATTAAGCTTATAATTAGAGACCTGACTGTTATTACACAACAAGAATAGAATAAGTTCTTAAGAGTATACATGCGGATATAATTTTCAAAATCTGAGAAATATAGTCATATTATTGTTTGTATGACCAGATCGGCTTCGCTGGTCACCCGCATCAGAGGCCCATTTTCTTTTTTCCGAAGGAAAATTTTGCCGTGGGACACCCAGCAAAATTTGTAGCCGTTCTCTTTAGCAAATTCCCTGGCTAGGTAAAATAGTTTTTTCATTTTTTTCATTTACTCTTTAATTTTACTTTAGGAATGCAAACTAAATTTGTAAAATTACGCTAAATCCCACCCTAGGATAACCTGTGTTGTGGGTAGCTAGCCAAAAATCAAGTTGGAACAAACACTAGAATAAGGTACAAGTATGGTGTGAGACGATTTGTTTATATTATGTATATATTATATGGTACCATGGATTGGTTAATTTGTGGTCTCTCCCGAGGTCACTAGTCGTGTACGAGTCTAGGCAACCGAATAGACCACAGGGGTAGGAGGGAGGGGGGAAGGATGGGGGAGTGAGAAACAGTTAATTTAAGACGAAGTTTTAAGTAAATCCTCAGTTTCTCGGTAGTTAAGGGTAATCAGCCAATCTGTTATTTTCTTCCTGCATATATTTCTGGTAAGAGTTAGTAAATTAAGTAAGTCTCACGTTACTTTTATGACGTGAGAGTCTAAAAATGTTTGCGATATTATATGATTTCTTAGATATATATTTATGTAACGTATTGTATTAAGTATATCAATCATCACACAAGCTATTAGCTTGGGGCTAGATGATGCTCTGTGGATTGTCTAGCATTATTTATTTACTTACAAAAACAGTGAACAATAAATATATTGAATAACTTTCTGTTCAATAAATGACCCTTTAGTATTTTACATCATTTGGCAATTTGTTGTGAATTTGGATGGGCATTTTATAACAATTGCGACTATACAATTGCGTTATTTGCGGATATTGCGCTAGTGGGTCTGTGTGTATGTCTAGTAGAGTTTTTATATATTTTTATATAATACTACTACTACTCTACTAGACATAGGATTTATTTACGTTTATTTAGGAGTGATTTGACCTGGTTATATCTACCTAGTTTGCTGTTGTTATACCCATGTTTTATTTTATATTATTTAAATAGTATATATAAAAACAGATCCAAATCTTTTTAATAACGCTACTTTTTCCAGTGGTGATTCCATTTGCAATGCTTTTTCATCTTATTTTCAATCTACTTTTCTAAACTCTAATAACACTAGTAATTTCGCTCCAAGCCAGAACAGCTTACCCCTCGCGTGCCCTCGCGTGTAAACATTCGCGCGTTCTCCAGATACTAGAGCGCTATACATTCTGTCCAGATGCTGCCGTGCGATTCCTTACTCGCGCGTAAAACGCGAGCAACGCGCTGGACTCTCGACTCGCGCGTGTTGCGCGCGAGCACCGCGCGAGTGGAGATACTCGGGCGCCATTGCTGCGTCCAGTGGTGCGCGCGATTCCGACGCGAGTGGACGTCTTTGGAACGAAAATGGACACTGATAATTTTTTCAATTTTCTCATTCTGTCACGTAGAATTGGATGCACATTAAATCGCCGACTTTCTCTTTGTTTACGACGTTTCCATCGACGGTATGCAAGCCACAACACGACTGCTTTGTCTGGCTCCATGTTCATAACTGTCCCTGGGTCCCTCCCAAACAAATCGCGCGTAGGAGCGCGCGTAAAACGCGGCATCTGGACACAATATAAATTGAAACGCGCGAGGCAACTCGCGCGTACAACGCCCCATCTGGACAGGCTCTAAGGCTCGCCAGGTTAATTGGTCGCGTTTTATTGATGTTATAATGAGATTTTACGATATCGATGTGGATATTATACCATCATGTGAAATTGCTTAAATTGAGTGTTTTGTTATCTGCGCTATAACAGTAGTAATTATAAGTCAAGTATTGGAAACATAAGTAGAATGTTATAACATTAGTGTAGATAAATAAATATAAAGAGGAGTACGATCAGCAGTGCAAGTGTGCGCGGCCGAGACGCGGCCTCCGCATCGTCTGCAGCGACACATGCGGAGGGCTTCTGGAGTACACACCTATGATGAACACAACATGACTGAAACCGCGTCTGTCGGCCCCGACGGCGCGACGCGTCGCGGTGTTGTGGGGCTTCATGCTGAGACGATTCTTATTTGGCATCACTTGTCGTTGGTGAATGCCGCATCAATCATGATAATTGAAAACCTTTTTAGGGTTCCGTACTTCAAAAGGGACTCTTATAGGATCACTTTGTTGTCCGTCTGTTTGTCAAGACCTTTTTCTCAGGAATGCATGGCGGTATAGATGAATTTAACATCAAATACTCAACTCCGTAACACCTTGGGGCGTGAACAAATCAAACTTCTCGGTCAACGCAACCAAAAAATACATTTGTTTATGCCTGCTTATTATGCATTAAATTTGGCGAGATGCAAGTTAAGGAAAAATCCGAAAACCGTGACCATGATGTGTACTTGGCAAGAAGCAAAGTCGTTTAAGGCCGGGTAGTCCTGCAGCAGTAGGCGTAAGGAAAAACGCGTTTCTGCCGCGCTCGTGTTTTTTGTAGTTATTTAAACATGGTAATTAAGAAAATGATTTTATCGAGTCAAAGTCTGCGAATTTGCTTAGAAATATTAAGTGTCCTTAGTTGAGTACAAAAAAAAGTGTGATATCAGTAGTTCGCTAGTCATAGTATTGAAAAAACGTTAGAAAAAGGGGAAACTGTGGGATTTTTTTCTATCGAGTGAAGTTCATTAGATCTTAACTGAACTGATAACTGAATGCGACTTTGACTAGACTAGATCCTTAGCTAATATATATATATTTTTTTCAGTATTTTAAACACTATTTTCTAAGTCTCAGATGATTTTAATAATCACAAAAATGCGGCCTCTTCTGGCCTACCAAGCCTTAAGTAAGCATTTGACGTTTTATTTTAGGCGTGTGCAACCTAACATCTATTATTCTGTCTGTATGGCGTCGGCGCTGCTTCCTGTGTGCCGTACAGCGGCGCGGGCCCGGCGCGGCGCGGCGCCTCTATTGTGCGCTATCGGCGGCTCATGTGACGCCTATTGTGCCGCGCCAGTCGACTATGTGTTATGACATTGCGCACTCAACTGAAAAACACAGTTTTAACCGTTTGCACGGATCGGTTTTACGACACGTGCCCATAAAACAGCAGTCTTGTGATGTGATCATTTTAACGGGGCCCCTATCTATAAATTACAGCCGATAACTTGGTAGCGATTATCGCTAGTTGGTCAGCAATTGTCTACTCTGCAATATAGTCGGTTATAAAGGGAATAAAAATCTCTGTTCGAAAATCATAACTTTGTGATTGTTCACTAAGCCCTAACAAGGTAAAGGTTTCTTGTTCGCTTATTTACTTTCCATTAAAATGATTGAGTGAACAAAAAATCAGAGTGATCACTTTATTTCCTAGTTTTACTTTTGTTATTTGAACTTTTGTGACATGTCCAAGACTCCTGTAAGGTCTGAAGGAAATAAAGCATTTTTATATTTGACTGGTCCTAAGGCGTAGCTGATGCACTGAGACAGGTGCTACGAGGCGCTACATGCACATGCCAACTGATGCACTGGGACAGGTACTACGGCGTAGCAGGTGCTACGAGGCGCTACATGCACATGCCAACTGATGCACTGGGACAGGTGCTACGGCGTAGCAGGTGCTACGAGGTGTTACATGCACATGCCAACTGATGCATTGGGACAGGTGCTACGAGGCGCTACATGCACATGCCAACTGATGCATTGGGACAGGTGCTACGAGGCGCTACATGCACATGCTAACTGATGCACTGGGACAGGTGCTACGAGGCGCTACATGCACATGCTAACTGATGCACTGGGACAGGTGCTACGGCGTAGCAGGTGCTACGAGGCGCTACATGCACATGCCAACTGATGCACTGGGACAGGTGCTACGGCGTAGCAGGTGCTACGAGGCGCTACATGCACATGCCAACTGATGCATTGGGACAGGTGCTACGAGGCGCTACATGCACATGCCAACTGATGCACTGGGACAGGTGCTACGGCGTAGCAGGTGCTACGAGGCACTACATGCACATGCCAACTGATGCACTGGGACAGGTGCTACGAGGCGCTACATGCACATGCCAACTGATGCATTGGGACAGGTGCTACGGCGTAGCAGGTGCTACGAGGTGTTACATGCACAATGACATGCTAACTGATGCACTGGGACAGGTGCTACGGCGTAGCAGGTGCTACGAGGTGCTACATGTACATGCTAACTGATGCACTGGGACAGGTGCTACGGCGTAGCAGGTGCTACGAGGTGTTACATGCATAATGACATGCTAACTGATGCACTGCGACAGGTGCTACGGCGTAGCAGGTGCTACGAGGTGCTACATGCACATGCTAAATGATGCACTGGGACAGGTGCTACGACGTACCAGGTGCTACGGCGTAGCAGGTGCTACGAGGTGCTACATGCACATGCAAACTGATGCACTGGGACAGGTGCTACGGCGTAGCAGGTGCTACGAGGTGTTACATGCACAATGACATGCTAACTGATGCACTGGGACAGGTGCTACGGCGTAGCAGGTGCTACGAGGTGCTACATGTACATGCTAACTGATGCACTGGGACAGGTGCTACGACGTAGCAGGTGCTACGAGGTGTTACATGCACAATGACATGCTAACTGATGCACTGGGACAGGTGCTACGGCGTAGCAGGTGCTACGAGGTGCTACATGCACATGCTAAATGATGCACTGGGACAGGTGCTACGACGTACCAGGTGCTACGGCGTAGCAGGTGCTACGAGGTGCTACATGCACATGCAAACTGATGCACTGGGACAGGTGCTACGGCGTAGCAGGTGCTACGAGGTGTTACATGCACAATGACATGCTAACTGATGCACTGGGACAGGTGCTACGGCGTAGCAGGTGCTACGAGGTGCTACATGCACATGCAAACTGATGCACTGGGACAGGTGCTACGGCGTAGCAGGTGCTACGAGGTGTTACATGCACAATGACATGCTAACTGATGCACTGGGACAGGTGCTACGGCGTAGCAGGTGCTACGAGGTGCTACATGCACATGCTTAATGATGCACTGGGACAGGTGCTACGACGTACCAGGTGCTACGGCGTAGCAGGTGCTACGAGGTGCTACATGCACATGCAAACTGATGCACTGGGACAGGTGCTGCTAAACTTGATTATGCTTCGCAAGTTTGGAATCCGCAGTATAACGAATAGGTACATTGACTCTAAGGTAAGTAGTAAGTTTGTATTAAGTTTGTATTAAGTATTAAGTTTGTATTAAGTTTGTACTCATAAGGTACAAAAGAAATTTCTAAGACACCTTAATTTTAAACATAAAATATATATTCCTGATTACGACTATACACAAAGCTGCAAGCGCCACCATCTGCTAACGTTAAAAATTCGCAGAGATGCCGCCGACCTCACATTCCTCCATAATATTATTGTTAATAGGCTTGACTGTTCGCATCTTCTTTCTAAGATCAAAATCATTGTCCCGATAAAATAAATATTAAATTAAAAAATAATTAACACTAATTTCTTTGGCACAACACGACCACCTACCTAAAGGTAAGTATGGTAACCTATTTACTGGTAGGCATTGCTATAATTTATTTATTATTCTTATTTTTATACCTAACACGTTATAATTGTATCTATTAAACTTATAATCCTTACTAATACTAACTACAGGTATCTAGTAGGTACATTAATAATTAATTGTAGTAAATATTACGAAGGTATAAAGCTGTACTTTTCCCTTTTGAACGGTTGATATGGCGCTTTAATTTGTAGAATCTTGATTTTTTTTCTTTTTTTGTAACTTGTGATTATGTATAATATTTTCGTATAATTTATTCTCTTTCTTTATGTGGAAGTTGCTTAGCTTAATTCTTCTATTGTTTTGTATTTCATTTTATGGATCCAAAGCTTTTTGTTTCCCAAACAGAAATAAATAAAATAAAATAAAAGTTTATCCATTATATATTTTACCTTCTCGCGCCAAATCACACTAATATTATAAATGCGAAAGTTTGGATGGGTGGATGGATGTTTGTTACTTCTTCACGCCAGAACTACTGAACGGATCGGGTTGAAATTTTGCGTACAGGTAATTCTAATTAAACATAGGCTCACTTCTTATCCCATAAATCAGTTTCCATGGGATAGAAATCACCTTTAAACGTTTCTATAGAAACAACGCGTGCGAAGCCGCGGGCACAAACTAGTCGTTACTAAATCGTTTATTGTACAAATCAGTCTCAGTGTCTCCGCTGGTTTGAATCGCCCTTAATTGTTCCTCTCTTTATACCGAGCCAGGCAGAGTATAAAATATTATGCGGACATGGAGTTGACCATCGTCTACCGGGATAGGCCTCGCCGCCTCGCCCCACTGAGCTCGCAGTGGATGCAGCTTCATTACCGGCGAGCCGTGCGCCACCGCCGTGCCGCCGCCGCGCCGGCTGCGAGGCGCTAACTGGGCGCGCGAGCTACAATCACTCGCGGCCAAAGCCGCTCCGAGCTACACTATACTTTGTTACATACTTACAGTACGCTGTACAACTCGACACGGGGGTGGTACAACGACACGACAACCGACTGTCGTGTGGCGTCACGACACCTCAGCAACGCCCTATCAATCTCGGCAGGAGCCGAGGGCGGTGTCCGGTGTCGCGGTGCTTCAATGCCGAGAGCATCTCGGCAGTGAAGCTCTCGTTGACTCTAGAATTTTGTTTTTTTCCGTTTCATCCGAAACTGAGTGCAGTTTTACTTTTTGTTTTAAAATTTTGTGGGAGTTATATTTTTTTTCTATAATTTATTAACCTAAATAATGGATTAAAAAAATCAAAAAATCTATGCATATACCCTCCTGCATATACTGGGCATCTTCATTTTATATTTCAACCGACGAAAAACGGAGGAGGTTCTCAAGTCGACGCGTATATTATTTTTTTATGTATGACCACTCATAACTTTTTACAGTGTAGTCCGATTTCGATAATTCTTTTTTTATAGGATAGGGTTTACCTCTATGTATCATTAAACTAAATAAGAATCGAATTTATTAGATGTCACCACTAGAAGAATTTGAAGTCGGTTTATCGTTTTTTAAAACAAGCCAATTTATTGCAAGACGGTTCTTTAAATTGTTTTCGGTCTACTAGGTAAGGTACTTAAGGTTCCTGACATACAGAGCATTTTGTTTTGACTTCTAATTTCGGTGTAGGCTGACCCTCGTCTATGAGCTGCTGTGTCTCTGCGAGCAGTGGTGTAGGCTGAGCCTCGTCTATGAGCTGCTTTGAGTCAGCACAAAGCTTTATAAATAAGTAAGAGCCTAAGGAAGAAAGCAATGAACTTTAGAGCCGAGCCGATCTATAAAAATTGGAGCAAAAGCAAAACACTCAAATACCCTATAGCAACATATTTAGATAAGCAGCTGGATGTGTAAATAATAATTGGATGTGTTTGTAAGTCTGAAAGCTCAGGACTACATGTTTATTGATTTGGCGACCGACACAGGCCGGCGAAGTTTACTTTAGGTTGGGTTCCAATAACTTGTAACTGCACATATTGAGTTGCTTGAGGTCAGAAGGGCACATACCTGTGGGCACTTCAAAGGACGCTCTAGGCCGCGACCCCAGGCCCGGCGGGCGGCGGGGCCCTCAGGACCCGGGGGGGCGGCAGGGACAATGTTTGATTAAAGCGCGACATACCTACGGTATAACAACTGCCGCCGGGCTGACTCTTGGAATACGCCGAGCGCGCCGCATCACACGTGGAACGCAACCTGTGTGTTCTCTGGATGGACAGCGTGGCGAAGAGTCGTCGGAACATATGCGGGCACCATAACTTACCTCTTTAAGCTTTTATTGGAGTGGCGTACTTTGCAAGGAGATAATCAGCACAAAAGAGCCGCCGCCGGGCCCCCTGTGTGTGGCGGCACGTGAGACATGGATCAGGGAGATAGTGGATGTCGATTAGGAGTACATTTGGACCGCGCCACCCGCCCCCGCCCCGCCGTTCATGGACTCGTTGAGGCTAGGGCAAGCAACAACCTAAATATTTTTCAAAATTAAAATATGCCGCAACTAAATGTATTATATTATTTCTCCGTGTGTTTTGTGATACTTACAGTTTTATCAAACAACAATAATTGCTAATGAAATGGTGCGCTGTTAGGAAGTAGATAGAGTCACGATCCAATCATAGATGGACTATTTGTAGGTGTCGGTCGATGAGGTCGCCTCCAAGACGTCGCTCTTCTCGTCTAGAGTAGTGAAGTGTGGTGCGTGTAATCTGTCTTCATAGGATTTTCGTCATAAAACCCATGCAATGGAATATTGGTGGCTCTCCTCTGAACTTTTTCAAAAAGTTTGTTACTATGTCCTGAACAAGCAGGTACCTATGTAGGGGCTGCATGCTTGGAATTCATATTCGAGAATAGTTCTGATGAACTATGTTTTCCGGAAGACTTCTGCCGTCATTGATCTAAAGCATCTACAGCTATACTTAAACAGGGTTATTGATAATTTACTGGCACTACGTGAACTGGATGTTTTTCTTATGAAGACGCCAGATCTTAATTATTAATTGTATTGGGAAACCACTTCTGAAAAAATAATAAAGAAACACACTTGTCCGAAACCCAATGATTTACTAGAGACCGATCTACCACAGCCACTCCCACTGTTAATTCAGTGAAGAACCGTTTTTAAGTTCAGTTTTAATTATAGCCTCTCTAAAGACCGATAATTTAAAATCAAATAATCAACAAAAAATCAAATCAAAAACTCTAATTCCATAAATACAATAAATGTACACTTAGAAAAGGTTTAAGTGGAAGGGGTACCTATAAATCAATGCCAACTATAATAATTACAACCATGTTCGTGATGATGGGCTGATGGGCAGAGCCTGCAGTTCACAACCATGTCCGTGATGATGGGCTAATGGGCAGAGCCTGCAGTTCACAACCATGTCTGTTCTGATATAAATAGTTTGCTTCTTATTATATGTAGTTTGCAGTCAGTATTCGAGTAGTCGAGGCGGGAGTCTATTTATGTCTGCAGTTATTTTGTCGAATTAATGGCTGATTAACAAACCGGTCCAAGCAGGTCGTGGCGGCGACAGAGGGTACCTAGGCACGAGCGGGGCCCGCAGGTCGGGGCCTGCAGGTCGTGGCCCACAGGTCGGGGCCCGCAGGTCGCGGCCCGCTACGCAGATAATAGGTAAGTAAATTACTAAGGAGAATTCTAAAGAGTAAATAAAATTTATATCTGTATTTGTGAGTACGAAAAAATAGCTAGGCACGAGCGGAGCCCGCAGGCCGCGGCCCGCCACGCAGGTGGCGCCGCCATAAATATGCGCGAGGGTCGCCGGCCGCCCGACCAAGCACTTTTACTGCCCACAGTAAGTAGTTAGGTACACCCACATCGCTAAATTCCTGACGACGCTGCCACTTGACTTTTGTTTTATGTATCTTTACGAAATACATAATGTATTGAAACAAAAAACTGTAACAAATGGGGAAGACGGTTGCTGAGCTAAGTACGGCTCCGCGCGCGGGGGAGTCTCTCCCGGGCGAATCATTATTTAATTTTGAATCTCGCGTCTACAAGGTTGGGGAGAGAAAAATGATTTGTTAGCGGTTCGTCCAAAAAGCGATTGGTCCATATCGCGTTACGTCCAATAAGCGGTTCGTCAGGAATCCATGCGCAGTTCGTCCAATTCTTGAATTATCCTAAATAGTTTACAATTCATATTTATCGTTTAATACATATTTTGTCAAATGGCTTCTGCATCTGGTTTGACACAATTTTGCCATCATACATATTTGAAAATTGACAATGAATGCCAAATATGACAGCTGATGTCAAAAATGACAGCTGATGTTAAAAAAGACAGCTGGTGTTAAAAAAGACAGCTTTCGTAAAAAATTACAAATACTTATTAACCGATAAGGTATTCTTACCAAAAATAGCTTTTAACTATCAAGGATACCCCTCAAGGATCACGGGTGGCGCGCGGCGCGCGTTTTTCCCGATACCCGCACTAAAATGCTTGTATCTCATAAAATACTAAGAATTTATTTATTCTATAAAAAGATATAGAATCTAGACTAATTATTCTTTCTATTAGTCTATTTATTATTTGTAGGTACATGCTTATTATTTAGAATTTTGTCGATAACTCATTATACAAAAATCGATAACTCATTATACAAAAATGAACCTTGACGCCTACGTAATAAAGTCGAACCGAATGTGTACAAAATGGCGGCTAAATGCGTGATTTTGTTACCTGATTATTTCTCGAACTTCAAACCGTCGATCACCATAGACAAACTTTTAGTAAAGAGGTTCGTTCATTCCGAATCGAATGAGACATAGATTTCAAGCCATAGTGTTAAGCCTTATATTTTAAAAATAAGGTTTCAATCGGTCCGAGGTGTCGAGCCCGGAGCGGGCCTCGTAATACCTGACGGTATGAATTTTTTTCTAGCCCGCTCAGGGCCTCATAAGACTTTAATCTTATGTCAAAAATGACAGCCGTCGTGAAAAATTACAAATGTTACATCTTATGTCAAAAATTACAGCTGATGTCAAAACGACAAAAATTACAGCTTATGTCAAGCTGCCATATTGGCCCTTGTTCTGTGACGTCACACTTCACATTTTGAACTCGAAGCGATTCTGTGTCTTTGTTGATTTTTCAATCAAAATAAAACGAAATCCAAATAAATGATAACAATTAAAAAATTTACTTTACAGAAAATACTAAACAACCGCGAATTATTACAAAAAGATATTCCGCCAAAGCTTCAAGACAATACAAAATGTGAAGTGTGACGTCACGTTCGCTCTTGCTAATGGCGTTGCGTTTAGAATTTTTGCGATTGAGATTTACAATGGTGACAATTGATCCACACAAAACTTAACTATACTACCTACATATAATTTGACCATTTTAGTTTAGAACCTTCAAAACTCTATTCAGTTGCACACGGTTCAAGTCAGTTCTAAAATTATTAGGCGCCTCCTAAAAACGATTTCAACATTTTAAAATTAATTGAATGTGTTGCCAGTAAGAGATTTTTTAAAAACTACCATAATAGAAATGGAGATCATGGACGTACGAAATTACTTATTTTCGAATAAATGGAATGACCGCTTTTATTATCTGTGTGCATGCACGTTTAGTGCGGGAAGTTTAGGTTTCGGGAAAATTGGTTTTCCAATCTGCATCTTGCAATAATGGATGATGTGATGAAAAGAAAACGAATTAATAATAAACCGCCAAGTGCGAGTCGACACTCACATAAAGGGTTCGGTACCGTAAAAATCAGGGAACTCATTCAAAGAACCTTGTTCGGAGACCATTTTATTCAAGTTCAATTCATCTAAACAAGCAATTGCGGTTGAACGATGCTCAATTTGGGTTTCGTTTTCGACTTTCAACAGAAACAGCTATTCTTATCTTAAAGCACACTGTTTAGTGCACTCTGAGTGCACTTTGAGAAAATTGCTTATTTCAGTTTACACATTAATAATAAAATCAAGGACCCCAAAACCCCTTGGAATTCATACTTTTTGAAATATTTTGAAAAAAGTCGACATTTTACCCATTCCCTATCTCCGAAGATTGCAGAGAAATCTATCTGAAATGTATGTAACGTTTGTGGATATGGATCTAAATTTTACAGGAAAAATAATAGAGAATTATGAAAACGAACACTTTTTGAAAAATAGTCTAAACCATTCCGCTTGGGTTTGATTTTAAAAAGGGGGCATACCTCACCGAGGGGGTTATCAAATGCAATGTATTGGTTTTCACGTTTTAAAACAGTTTTTGAAATTTCTTTAGAGTAAACGAAATATTTTGAATTAAGTCAATAAATTGACCTAATCTCCAAAGTACCTATGCCGAGCGATCCATCTAAAATGTAGTGTTGTCAGTTAAATCTATTTTGTAACATTTTAATTAAGTATTATTTTAGTAAAATTATTGTTGTAAAATTATTCAAAACACTGTTTCGCAATTTTGTACGGAAGCAGTGTTTTGACTCGCTCGCCACTCGTTTTGCCACAACCGATCAGGGACCGGCACGTCTACTGCCGACAGTCACCGACCGTTGCCGATCTTGGCCGGGGAATGGGAGTGGCTGAGCGAGGCGAGGAGCTCAGTCGAGTCTCGACACTCTAAGTGTGAAGACAACTTAACCAAGTGTTGTGAAACTGTATATACACCGTGCTGATTATAGAACTGTGAGTATTACCTTGTTATTATTTTAGCTCTAAAAACCTTTTGCCACTAAAAACTGACGTAATTTTGAGGTGAAAACCGTTAGCAAATATAAATTGCTAACATTTCAGAAGTGGTGATTCGAACAAAATATTACGAATGTCATATTTTTTTTAAATTCTATTTTTCACCTAACCGTCATTTCTATCATTCGATCATTAGTTAACGAATACAAGGTGAGAGAACATTACGAGTACAAGAATAATCGATTACCGAACAGAGGAACGATTTAAAACTTAATAAATACGCCAAAATTTATAATGGCAAATAAAGGGTCGATGATATTATTTTATAAACCAGTTGCTTGCTTTAAAATAAATTGCAATTATGTTTACATAATGATGAAATTGGCAGAATCAAAGCTTTTGCTAGTAGAAAAATAGACAGTTCAAAAATTATTGTATTATATTCTACATTGTTGGAAAATTTAAAAACTTGTACTGTTAAATGAGGTTAACGGATTATTTTAGCCTGCGGTGTTCACTAACGAGTTAAAATAAAGTGTACAATTAAAGTTATACATGCCAATAGCTATTGGTAGCATTTTTAAGGGGCTTATTGGATAATTGAACGATGATGATGATGATGATGATGATGATGATGATGATGATGATGATGATGATGATGCCCTTTATCCCTACGGTATCCACTAATGAATACATATTTTGTGTACGTATAATAAAAGTTACGTATACATGCCTGTAGCAATTACTGTTACTACCATTAGATATTACAAACTATTGCTAGCCTACCGTCACTACACCAGTATTCCCCAAGACTGGATAGTAGCATAATTTAAGAAAAGCGGATTAACATTATTCTCCTCAATCTGAAATACAGAGGTCAAACAATAAGAACAAAGATACTCGTTGACGTTTTTGTTCCAGTGCTTCTTCATGGAAAGAACGGGACGCGTAGTTCGTACGCCACCAGCTAGCCCAACCCTGCCTGGTGGTCGACCATCACGTAGCACAACGAGGCGAGCCAGGCAACGCGCGAACTCTCGTGCTCGCAGCCGTGCCAATCTGGCCGCCAGCCAGCAAGCCAGTCCAGGTGCCAGTCAGCGCACCAGTGCGGGCGCCAGTCAGCGCGCCAGTGCAGGCGCCAGTCAGCGCGCCAGTGCAGGCGCCAGTCAGCGCGCCAGTGCAGGCGCCAGTCAGCGCGCCAGTCAGCGCACCAGTGCGGGCGCCAGTCAGCGCGCCAGCGCAGGCGCCAGTCAGCGCACCAGTGCGGGCGCCAGTCAGCGCGCCAGTGCAGGCGCCAGTCAGCGCGCCAGTCAGCGCGCCAGTGCAGGCGCCAGTCAGCGCGCCAGTGCAGGCGCCAGTCAGCGCGCCAGTGCAGGCGCCAGTCAGCGCGCCAGTGCAGGCGCCAGTCAGCGCGCCAGTGCAGGCGCCAGTCAGCGCGCCAGTCAGCGCGCCAGTCAGCGCACCAGTCAGCGCGCCAGTGCAGGCGCCAGTCAGCGCGCCAGTGCAGGCGCCAGTCAGCGCGCCAGTGCAGGCGCCAGTCAGCGCGCCAGTGCAGGCGCCAGCCAGCGCGCCAGTCAGCGTGCCAGCCAGCGCGTTATCTCACTTGCTCGCAGCCGGTCCAGACCACGCGCAAGCCAGCGAGTCAGCCCAGGCAGCACTCGAGGCAGCAGACCAGGCAGCAGACCAGACGCCAGCCACCGCGCCAGCCAACGCGCCAGTCCAGGCAGCAGTCCAGGCAGCAGACCAGGCAGCAGACCAGACGCCAGCCACCGCGCCAGCCAACGCGCCAGTCCGGGCAGCAGACCAGGCAGCAGACCAGACGCCAGCCACCGCGCCAGTCCAGGCAGCAGACCAGGCAGCAGACCAGGCAGCAGTCCAGGCAGCAGACCAGGTAGCAGACCAGACGCCAGCCACCGCGCCAGCCAACGCGCCAGTCCAGGCAGCAGACCAGGCAGCAGACCAGGCAGCAGTCCAGGCAGCAGACCAGGCAGCAGACCAGGCAGCAGTCCAGGCAGCAGACCAGGCAGCAGACCAGACACCAGTCAGCGCACTAGCCGGCATGTCGGTCCGGGTGCACGTCAGCTCACCAGCCGGCACGACGACAATCCGGGAGCACGTTGCACACAAGCCGGCATGATAGTCCGGGAGCACGTTGCACACTAGCCGGCATCTCAGACCGGGTGCACGTTAGCTCACTAGCCGGCATCTCAGTCCGGGTGCACGTCAGCTCACCAGCCGGTACGTCAGTCCGGGAGCACGTTGCACTCTAGCCGGCATGTCCGGGCGCACGTCAGCGCGCCATGGTGCTGCCCAGTCCCGCTGCCACGCACTCGCAGTCCGCGGTTTCGTGCTGCAGCTCCCAGGGGGAGAGTTCTCTGTGCCGGCATCTATTGCCAGCACCACTGGCGAGTCCACGACGAACGTCTCGTCGTCACCAGGTGCCACTGAACGCCTCATCGGAGCATTGAGCGCGTTGAGCAAGGTGAGATCCAACCATTATTATTTCGAATTTCGATTCAAGTTTCCATGATATCGATTCTTAGTGCGAGAGCGCGTAATTTAAATTGTTGGGAAGACAGTGAGTGATTATCCTCGATAGCGAGCTGCTTGAAGGGAGATGCTCGCAGTTGGCCCAAGGATTACCAATGACCGCAAGTGGTCTTATTTGAAAGCCCAATTTAATTCCTTGTGCTCGCGAAGAATCGATGTCGCAAATATTTTGTTTGAGGTTTTGTGTTCAATTAAGTTATTCCACGTATGCCGGGCAAGTATGCCTAGTGTTCTCTTTTGCGCCCTATTGTTGTGAAAGAGTTAAGCGATGACCTTACCGTTGTTTTTGTGATACGCCGAATAACTGACGCACAGGTACATGCTGCTGTCACGAATACCCGATTGTTGCCCAAATCTCTTGTCTTACTTATCTCCTTACGATTTATACCTACGTACCAAGCCTAAGGTAACATCCGAATCATCTGCTTCCACGAAGCCAGTCCAGGGTAAGCCCGATAGGAAACCACCCCTAAACAAGAGATCGGACCCAAAATGCTACTCTTGTGGTGGCATTGGTCATTCGATGTGTTTGTGTCCTAGGAAACCAACTCGGCAGGTATTGGCAGTAGTTTAACTAGTAAAGATGCGGGTAGCGAGAAAAAGTGATCATTCTCTTTGTTGTTGACGCGAGTGACTGTTTGCGTAACAAACATTATAAACAGTTGTGTCTTGTGTGTTAGTTACAGTGGTTTTAAACTATTTAGTGCGTTAGTGTACTAACTGGGTCTAAGTCTAGCTCCGTTTTGAATAGTGTAGAAAAAGATGTCCCTCTATCTTCACGCAGAAGGATAGCTGTTAGCCTGTTAGCTCTCTGACAGAGGTAAATTAGCTATTTGCCTTGCAGGCAGAATCTAAAACTGTATTTTTTCAGGCCATGAATGTAAATTTTTGTGCGTTGTAATGCGCTTCTACAGATAGTGACGTTACGACCGTGGTAATCTTCGCGGTGATCGAAGGCGGTAATACAAGGTGTACCTATACTGACGGACGTATTACTTTACAGCTGGTCACGCATCTCGCTTATTTCAGAACCTATCCTCAAAGTTTGGGCCTCAAACACTTCACGTGTTCTCAGCAGCCAGCTCACTACGGTGTGTGTGTTTTGTGTGCGTATGTGTATAAGGATACATTGTAAGTCCCTATGTCAATTTGGTGACCGAGTTTAGTAACATTTCCATCGAGATTTTACTGTGGAAACTATCGTGGTTTGACCTCGTTAAAGGATGAGACGTTGGTGTTCTTCCAACACAAATAAGGCTCGTTGTTGACCCACTTACATCCGTAATGAATCCCTCAATGTTGTTTTGTTTTACTTACCTTAAAATATATAACAGTGTCTGACAAAGGTCCGCGAGTCGGAGTCCCGATAAACCTTCGTGGCCACAGAAGTAAGGTATTTAGGTCGTGATTGGTCGCACTTTGTCATATGGTCAGGTCAGACCGAGTGAAAGTAAAATAAGTTCTGATCAATTCTCCTGTGCCCACGAATGTCAAACAGGTCTGGCAATTGTTTTGTTTTGCGGAATATTTTCGTAGGCACATTACATACCTGATTTCAAGTCGAAGATTGCCCTCGTATTCTTATTTCCGGACTCGTTTCCGCAACTAGGCCACAGGTGGGCCCTTTTTGCGTGTCGGATGGGGGGCTGCTAAACTAACCACCCGATGTCCTCCAGGAAGGCCAGCAGCTCGCTGACGCCGGTGCATGCCTCCCTAGGCGTCCTTGGTGTTCCAAGGTATTATAGTCGTTGGGAAGCAACGCTATCGCACGCTACAAGCACATGCGCGGCCGTCTCCTCTGTGTTCATGCACCCTCTGCATAGGGGGGCTGTCCGTGATACCCAGGTTAAATAGGTGTTTGTTAAGCATGCAGTGTCCAGTGACAATGCCGACGATTTGCCGGAGTTTGTTACGCTTCAGATTGAGGAGTTTTCGGGAGAATCTCGGGTTAAGAGCCGGGAAGGCCTCCTTCGACTGTCTACAATCTGGAATACTTGCCCAGTAGTCTTGGTGTTGTTTAGTTGTATGTTGACGGATCCATGAGCGGACTTGACTGAAAGGTAGGGGGATTATTGGTTCGGGCCCTGCCTGAAGACTGCCCTTATATCCAGCCTAACGCACAGCAATGTGGAGTTACATTGGGCGCCTCCCAAATACATTTTATCCTAGGCTGAACTCGCACGAAGAGTGCGCGTAAGTATTTTATCATGTGCCTCACGAGTGAGCTAGTGCTCGTTATCTTTCGATCTTTAGCTGCCTACAGCTGCACACGGACGCCAGCTCCATCGGGTACGGTGCAGGTTCTGATCCAGGTGCACGAGTGTAATAAAGCTAGTAGTAGCGTATTATTGTAAGACCATGCAGGACGTCGATATACGACGACGTATAACTCTTACGAGTTAAAAACTTTTGCCGTCTGTAGGTACGTAGGTATCGTACTTGTTCTGTATACCCTTCACGATCGCAACTGATTGCAACGGTTTGTGCTTGACTAAGCGCAAAAAGGATCTTCTGTTACGTATCGTGCGTTGGTAGTTGCTTTACTACAAGCATTTCGGTAAAGGTACTAGAGGTGTGGAACCTCTGAAACTTCTATGTTACATCCCTGATCCCGTCTAAGCTTACCGAGGATTTTTCATGATCAATAAGAGCATAAATATCTGTGCTGTAAAATCAATTCTTGTTTCTTGTTTCTGTGGTCTAGGGTACCTTTCTAAAAACCTTTCTAAAAAGAATCCATAATATGGAAGTGATATTGGAGATGTAGTTGTTGTTATGTACCACAAGTTGTATAGTACCACATTGTGTACCTTTCAGTAAATCCACTGATGGTTGAAGTTATTTTCTGCCAGTTAATTCACGTAGTTTTGCAAATGCAAAGTTTATGTGGCAAGTCTTCCTTTGATAGTAATTTCCGCTTACTAGGTTCATTGCCTCTTGTTAGCGAACATATTTTGGTATGTTCTGCTCATTGTAGATGCCTACTTAGCAGCAGGAACTGTCCGTTTAGTGTAATGAGAGAATAAGACCCTAAAAAACTTAAACGTTATTGTGTTACACTGTGTCCTTATTTGGGATCCTGTCCGCTTGTGGTGTGACCGTGGTCGCATATTTTAGAGCGCGAGTTTTCAAAGTTGTGTTGGTGGTCTGTGTAGCCAAATTCACTTTATTTCATCGTAGATACACAATGAATATTGGCAGGTCGAGTTCTACTGCAGGACTTTAGTGGACATGCTGTGAATTTAGGCAATAAAAGCAGGTAATACTTGGTCCAGAGTCTTTGTGGAGAATGCAGCCAGTCATAGACTGCATTATCGCCGACTCGAGGCAGCGACATCGGTAATGAGGTCACTTATTCGTGATGCACTATTTTTTGTGTCGATTTGACAGTAGATCTATATGTTTAGATCCTAAAATGTTTAGTACTGACAATAATATTTTAACTCGATGCCAAAACGAGAATTTTATATTTTGTGTTGTGAGTTAGCCAGTATAGCTATAGATGTGTCGTTATCGAGGTTAACGCATTAGTCGACTGATTGAACAACATAGACAAAAGTCAGATGAGTTTGTTTGAACAGAAATAGAAAGACAGTCAAAATGTTCACACATAACAAAATGGTTTTTGTAACAAATTTCTAAAGTTACAGGCAAGCAACGATGCGATGCTGCTTGGTGATGAGCTGGATGCGAGGGTGCATCAAATAAAAACAACTATTCTGCCTCATGGCAGATGCGAACTGCAGTTGGTTAGTGGTTTGTATGGTAAGACGACCAGCGTCGCCGCCATGCACGCCATGGTGGCTTGGCGAAGAGAATGGACCTCCAAACCACTGCACCACGAGGCATACCCGAGCTCTACCAGAGTCTACTTGCCGAGCCTCGAGAGCTTCACCTTCGTCAAGAAGCATGAAGTATGCCAGAATTATGATGTGGTTGAAGGCAACCACTGTCAGTAGAAGCCGAATCAGCGGGAAACATTATAATCAGATGGGAACATTATTTTTAAATTTATAACGGTCGCAATTCTATAAAAGCAGCGCACTCGCTGTCTCTCGTCCACTTTTGCTCGAGCTGTCGTAAGGTCAACACCTTGGTAAAATACACTATTACTATGTCCAAATTTCCATTGATTTGTATTAATTGATTATAACCATTTTTTGTGAAATAATTTTGAGGTTATTAAATTATTTTTGTCGTTAGATTTGCTTTTTTAGGTTACATTTATAGAAACCGCTTAATGTATTTATTTGAAAAGTTATTCAATCAAATTATGTGCGAATTTATTCATAAATATACGAATTGAACTAGGATTAATAAGAGTACTTTCTGGATTACCATGTCCAGTACTTTATTTATTATTGTTTTCAGTATGTAGCATCAGGTTAATTGAAAAATAATAATATTAGTAACGTTTGTAAAGTTGACAGCACGAGGCCGTGCCTACATAAAGGATGGCCGAATGTTGTCAGTTAAATCTATTTTGTAACATTTTAATTAAGTATTATTTTAGTAAAATTATTGTTGTAAAATTATTCAAAACACTGTTTCGCAATTTTGTACGGAAGCAGTGTTTTGACTCGCTCGCCACTCGTTTTGCCACAACCGATCAGGGACCGGCACGTCTACTGCCGACAGTCACCGACCGTTGCCGATCTTGGCCGGGGAATGGGAGTGGCTGAGCGAGGCGAGGAGCTCAGTCGAGTCTCGACACTCTAAGTGTGAAGACAACTTAACCAAGTGTTGTGAAACTGTATATACACCGTGCTGATTATAGAACTGTGAGTATTACCTTGTTATTATTTTAGCTCTAAAAACCTTTTGCCACTAAAAACTGACGTAATTTTGAGGTGAAAACCGTTAGCAAATATAAATTGCTAACAGTAGTTTGGTAAGTACCTACTATTTTTAGGTAGGTATTCATCAAATAGCGATGTCTCTAACCGGTACCTTTAGTACGTATAATCGACAAACGTTCGAAACCCTCGGCGCGCGAGCCACACTCGCACTTGACGTTCTTGATGGAAGCCCCCTTTGATTTGAATATTTTTTGTATTTTTATTATTTTCTGTTAGCTGCAAAATAAATACTTTTTTTCTGAAAGTTTCAACTGCCTGACTCCTACGATTCATGGGATAGAGCTCTCTGACAGACGGATGGACAGACGTACGGACGGACAGACAGCTGAGGGAGGCTTAGTAATAGGGTTCCATTTTCACCCCTCGGGTACCCTTGAACCACCATAGATCGACACATGAAACTTTCTTTAAATAAGTGGCACTTCAACTGTAATACTACAAATACTAAAAATATAGTAAAGTTGAATATGTAGAGGGGGCTACAGATAAACATTTACAATTACTATAGTTTTCACTAAAATGGCATCATCTGAATAGCACTAAAACGAAAATGGTTATGTTTTAAAAAAAAATAGCATGGTTTAGGCTAGTTCGTGACAGAATTAACACGTGTCAGTTTAGTTTAGAACTTCTTATATAGATTCATAAAGACAAAACTTGACTTTTCCATTTTATATGCGTTTTAGTTATAGCGGGTTCGATTACCGGATAGTGTCAGTAGTTTTTCAAAATTTTGTGAATGCAGTTTTAGTAATTTTTAGGGTTTTGATGATCGAAGATCGGTTTCAAAACCCTTATGGTATCGCTTTGTCTGTCCTTTTTTCCCTCCTTAATAACTCAAAAACTACTGCAGCTATCAACTTGAAATTTAAAATAATAATACATTTCGTGCGCCTGTACAGATTTAGACAAAAATAATTGAAAATAAATGAAACATGAAAATGAATATTTTCCATACAAATTGTGATGTCGAAATTTTAAAAGATACCTACAGAGTCATATGGGGTATCAAATGAAAGGTATCATTTTGTACATTTCAAAATATTTTTTGAAATTTTTGTAGGTTTCATACTTTTTAAAATATATTGAAAAATGTCGAAAAAATACCCATTCCCCCCCCCCTATATCCGAAGATTGCAGAGCGATCCATGTAAAATGTATGGAGCGTTTATAGACATGGATCTATATTTTACAGGAAAAATATATAGAAGTTTGAAAAAAGAACACTTTTTGAAAAATGGTCAAAAAGGGGGGGAATAATTTTCAAAAGGGGGAGCTACCTCACCGAATGGGGTATCAAATAAAAGGTATCGATTTGTACGTTTCAAAACAGGTTTTCAAATTTCTGTAGGTTTCATAGCTTTTGAAATATTTTGAAAAAAGTCGAAAAAAAACCCATTCCCCCCCCCCTATCTCCGAAGTTTGCCGAGCGATCCATTTAAAATGTATGAAGCGTTTGTAGATATGAATCTATATTTTACAGGAAAAATATAGAGAAGTCTGTAAAAAGAACACTTTTTGAAAAATGGTCAAAAAAGAATAATTTTCAAAAGAAGGGCTACCCCACCAAGTGGAGTATCAAATGAAAGGTATCGGTTTGGACATTTGAAACCAGTTTTTTTTAATTTCTGTAGCTTTCGTACTTTTTGAAATATTTTGAAAAAAGTAGAAAAATTTACCATTACCCACCTTAACCAAACCACCCATTTAACCGAAGCATGGAGAGAGATCCATCTGAAATGTAGGTTGGTACCTACTATTCTTAGGTATTCGTTAAATTGCGAAGTATCTAACCGGTACTTTTGGTACATATTTGTTGACAAACGTTCAAAACCCTCGGCGCGCGAGTTACACTCGCACTTGACGGATCTTGTTATTAATTGAAGAATGTTCCCGTTGAGCAAAATTAGCTATGTTGAATATTTCGGGTAGCTGCCCTCCAGGTAACGTTTGTTTGTACCACCCTGTATAGTAACCGAAAATAGTAGAGTATGTACAGTGCACTCGTACGTTAACGTGTGAAGGTAACAGCACAGTGTATTATGGTAGTTGGACCGGTATTCATCTGGCTTAAGATATTAAGATGGCGTGCGAGCGGAGACGTGAGGTGTCAGCCGAGAGGGGGCGGCCGGACGGGGAGGAGAGTCTGGCAGGTGCAGCCGCGTGCTGCCGGCATGCTGCCGCCAGCGCGCCGCGAGCGGAGACGTGAGGTGTCAGCCGAGGGGGGCGGCCGGACGGGGAGGAGAGTCTGGCAGGTGCAGCCGCGCGCTGCCGGCATGCTACCGCCAGCGCGCCGCGAGCGGAGACGTGAGGTGTCAGCCGAGAGGGGGCGGCCGGACGGGGAGGAGAGTCTGGCAGGTGCAGCCGCGCGCTGCCGGCATGCTGCCGCCAGCGCGCCGCGAGCGGAGACGTGAGGTGTCAGCCGAGAGGGGGCGGCCGGACGGGGAGGAGAGTCTGGCAGGTGCAGCCGCGCGCTGCCGGCATGCTGCCGCCAGCGCGCCGCGAGCGGAGACGTGAGGTGTCAGCCGAGAGGGGGCGGCCGGACGGGGAGGAGAGTCTGGCAGGTGCAGCCGCGCGCTGCCGGCATGCTGCCGCCAGCGCGCCGCGAGCGGAGACGTGAGGTGTCAGCCGAGAGGGGGCGGCCGGACGGGGAGGAGAGTCTGGCAGGTGTAGCCGCGTGCTGCCGGCATGCTACCGCCAGCGCGCCCTCGCGCCCTCGCGCCCTCGCCGCCGCCCTCGCATCCTCGTGGCCACCCTCGCGCCCTCGCCGCGGGCGTCTCGTGAAACTCGAATCGGCAACTCCTCAAAACAAATTCACGTTTAATAAGCAATTTGTTTATCGCACGCGCGAAACAGAACGTGTGTTACTATTTATAGAATCCGATCTCGGCGTGAACTTTATTCATTTGGAGCGGAGAGCTCTTGAACAGGAGATTCCCGGCGGCGCGGCGGCGACGCGGCGGTGGCGCGGCGGCGGCGAGACCGAGCGCGTTCCTGCCGGCTCCGCGAGCGCAGCGTTCACTGTTACATCACAACGAACACGAGATGTGCTAATGTCCGAGCTCGCAGCTACAGAACTTTATCATAAACATTTTTAAACAAGACCAAGTTACGAAGTAAAAGTAAACCCGAACAATAAGCATGTTTGAATAATAAACAAAGCATCCCTTAAAAAGCTTCGACAAACAACCAAAGTATAAACGAATTGGCCAAGAGGAAGTAATTCACGTGCACCATACGATTCATAATCGTTTATTTCTTGTATTTATCTTCAATCGGGAATCAAAACACTTTGGTTTAAGGAAATTAAAGACGTGCGTGCGCTTAGAATAAGTCTTACAGCACAAAAATTAAGATAAGCTGTTTCCAACATAGTACCTCATACAGGGTGCTTCATAGCTTGGGCTTGGCTTTGGTAGCTGGGGCACCGCGCTGCAAGGAGAAACTAGAATAGAACACACCATTTAGAGCCGAACCCAGTGGTATTTGGGAGAAAACCCAAAATACAACGGTTAATTGCTAATAATGTCCAGTTTTAACAATAAGTAAACTGTATTTTAGTTTGTCTTATTTTAAAGTATGTTATGTATGTTTTACAATTCAACAAACATGTCCTAGCTATCTGCGACTACAGCTCACAGCTTGAGCCTGTCGTATCGGCGCACGGAACCCTAAAAACTCACTAACTTGTTTAAAGTAAGTATATTCAAAAAGTTTGCTGAGAGTTCAGTGTAGTTAGCGGAAGCGAAGAGGCGGCCACCTCTCGCCGTTACATGTACCTAGAGCTTAGCGGTGCGGGCTGGCGGAGCGGAGGCGGAGGCGGAGGCGGGGGCGGAGGCGTGTAGAGTAAGCGGGAAGCTCTCGGGTAAGTATTAGACCGTCGCCAGTGAAGCGTCCTCCCCGAGAGGCGAGCCCACGCAGCGCTCCGCGGAGTGCGCGACAGAGCCACGTCACGTAGTGTCCGGTGCGGTCCAGTCCACTGGCCGCCACCGCGGGCTCCGAGGACCGGCCACTGCGCGGAGGCTGCCGCGTCGTGCTCGTCTACCACTTGGGGAGCAGCTCTTGTGCATTAACATCTGTCTAGGCAATGCAATCAGTCAGTCAGTAGGTAGGTACGGTACGGAGCCAATAACCGATACGATATAATGGTACAGTTCCTTCGTACATCACGAGGCCGAGCAAGCCGAGCAAACCGAGCCTTACTACTTTATTGGAATACAAACTTACTTATTAGGGATTCGTTGCGAGTTAGTATATTTTAATCAAAAGTAAGGTTAACATTTGAAAGTTACCAAAACAAAACAATCTTTGAAATACTGGCTGGAGGTTTGAAGAGTTGTTCTCAATCAAGTGAGCGCACCGCCAGCGTCGCCACCTGCTTCCACTGAGCCAGCCGCAGCCGCGAGCCGCAGCCACAGCTCGGAGCCAGCGGCAGCTCGGAGCCAGCCGCAGCTTGGAGCCAGCTGCATCCAGCATCGAAACTTTAAGAATGGGCTTGCTTCTCCATTAGAAATATATGATTTGATATAATATGATTTGAGGAACGCAGCTGATATCTATTTGAACGATTTGATCATCTTCAGCTCAGCCGTGGACACGTTGGTTGACGAAGGACTACGAGATTTCTATAAATATAACACATAAATGAAAAGCCTTTTCTTGTCTGACTTTTTCCTTAAATTCCGTCTGAATATTATGTTAGCGGGGCTATTGCTGGCTTTGATATCCAAATGAGATTGAAAGCGTTTCAGAAAGTACCGAGTGGACCCTTTCTTTCTATCAAAGTAGCAGAAACTTGTGCACACCTTTCATAATTTATTGCGCGATGTGCCGGAATCACTTTATCGAGTTCGCATTAGGCTCCTCGCGAGCAGCCCCCCCCCCCGCGCCCCCCGCGCCCCCACGCGCCCCCACGCCCTCGCGTCCACATTACTCCACCTTCTCATAAATTGCTACATGAGTGTACTTTCAGCACATAACGATTATCTTGATTTTTCATTCCTCCCCTGTAGATATTGTGCCTGTAAAATATTAGGATATCAATATTTAGTAACAATTCCGCCCAAAACCGTCTTTGATGTGATTCAACGAAATGAAAATCGCGTGCATTGTTACTAAATATTGTAAATTGTTTTGCAGGACCGTATGGAGTGGCACAAAAGTTTGGAGGCCTATACCCAGCAGTGGGTGAAGCCGGGTTGCGGATGATGATGATGATTGTAAATTGTTACTAAATATTGTGAATTGTTACTAAATATTTTTCCTCCTAATATTTGCAATGGATTTTGACAAAGTAACGCCTGAATGTTTTCCCGCGCCGCCCCGCCGCGCCGCCGCCGCGCCGCCGCCTCACCGCGCCGCGCCGCCTGTAGACATCAAACCTCGCCTCGTCGATCGCGGCTCGGATTTAATTAAAGATCCCGCGCTCTCCGGCTGAGTGTTACTTGACGTTTTATTTTATTGGCTACTAGTTGTTTCCCGCGGCTGCACTCGCGATGTATCCGTATGCCAGTAAGCTGTCCATGTACATTTGGCGTAGTGTACGTAGGTACTTGTAGGACCATGGACATAATTCGATATGAATACTGGCTTATTTTATAAGAGAGTATGACGAGTGCGAAGCGAGCCACACGAGTGACTGTATATTATTTGCGGTTAGTTTCGCTATGCTCGATTCCCGCTATGCCGGATTTTAAAATCCCTAACAAAAAGTGCCGCTATGCTCGGAATCAGATTCTTGGATTGTCCAACGGAAAATGCTTATGTTAAAAATCACATCTAAATTATACTATACACATTGTGTTGCTGCTTCTTGATGGGATAATATTAATTTATTTTTGTTTTATTTTATTTTATTTATTTGGGAAACAAAAAGCTTATGTACAGGTAACAAAAAATTCTTAAACTAGAACAAATGAAGCTAAATACAGTTTCCACTCATAGTCTGTAAAATTGCCTGAACTAATTTAAAATATACAACAGATAAAAAAAAATACAATACTAAATTAAATTATATGAACTGTGTGCTAATGTAGAAGTAGTAGGTACCTATTTATAAAAAAAACTAATCTAGATCACAATGAAATTTTAAAAATAGCAGTTTTAAAGCAGTTTATAATTACCTACCTGGTGTCAGTACCAAATCAAGCGGATTGGCAACTACAGGGTGGGGTGGGGAACTAGGATGGATATATAATATACATAATGTTAGTGTGTAAGAATTTATTACTGATCGAAGAAGTTAATATTAATTAACTTCTTGAAAGCATAAGCCTCGTGTTAAAGAGATCTACAATTTTAGAATATTTTGTATTAAATGTTTGCATGGTCCGCAGTAGATTTGTATTTTTCCGGTAGTTTGTTGCGCAGTTCGGTATATATAATTTAAGGTGATTTCTTCGCGAAGCTCGGCGGGACGGAACTGTTAGTCCTATTCCGGATAAGAGCGTGGGTGAATCAACCATATTCAAGACAATATTGAGCAACAGTGACAGGTCAGCTGCTTCTCTTCTCAACTCAAGCGGTAGCAAATGATGGTGTTTGCAGCTATCTATATAGACGGGGTTGATGACCTTATGCTTATAGTTAATTTTAAGAAATTTCCGCTGAGGTTTTTCAAGCAGAGAAACATATTTAATATACTGGGGATTCCATACCTGCGAGGCATATTCGAGGTGACTTCGGACCATTTAAATTTTACTAGTTCCACTACATAATCAAAATGTCCAAATTATTCAAAACTATCATGTTCAAACACTCTACAAATCTAATGTTAAAAACGGTTTTATCTGTAAACGTTATTTTAAAACTTGTAATTTATAAAATATTTTATTGGCTAGTTTTATTCATATTATTTTGAGCCCGCCACGCGTCTCGTCCGGCGCCCGCCGCGCGTCTCGTCCGGCGCCCGCCGCGCGTCCCGTCCGCCGCCCGCCACGCGTCTCGTCCGTCGCCCGTCGCGCGTCCCGTCCGTCGCGCGCCTCGCGTCCCGTCCGTCGCCCGCCGCGCGTCGCGTCCGTCGTCCAGAGATCAGCGCGGAGTTAGCTAGCGAGCTCTACGTTAATCATCTAAATATTTGTTTTTGAAATGCTTTCGCTTCTGCTCTGACATTATGATGAAAGTAAATATTAATAAGCGCACATGTGTGCCCGACTCACGACTCATGAGCCGCAGCGTCTGTGTGTGTGTGTGTGTGTGACTTGTGATGTTGTCATATTTTCCTGTTAGTGAATATGAAGCGAGCTGTTTATGACGTCATTAGCAGCCGCAAGTAGCTGCCTTAACATTAACTTGGCTATTTAGGTGTTCGAAGATGAACGGTGAAACCAAAGCCATCGACTATTACAATTATTGATATGAAATGTTACCGAGCCTCGCGAGCCGCCGCGCTGCCGCTTGCACGCCGCGCTCAGAGCAAGTATACGCGTTCAGTTGTTTGGGTTGTATCCCGGCGTCGCGCTCGAGTTGGGCTCAACGTGTGAGCCGGGGACGGAGCCAGCGGTCCCATCGGTCTCATCGGTCTCATCCTCCATCCGCTGGTCCCGTTCGACCGTCGAGCGAACCGGTGAGGCCGCTAACGAAAATTTTATTCCTAATTCTATAAGATTAGACTCATTTTCCAATGAAATTGGTGTTGTAATTGAGTCTGAGTGAACCGGAACGCGGAACGCAATCAAAGTTAGTTGTCCATGGTCCACGGTCAAGGTCTGTTAAGTGAAATTAGGAAACTGTAAAGTGAAATTAGTTCCATTGAGGTCGCGCCTAGATTGAGTGCATCGCGGCGGCGAGTGGCGTAAGGACCATTAGCGGGGACAATAGCATTACGAGTTGAACCGGCAGTTTGCAGCGGGGCGAGGGGGATGCTGAGGGGAGCGGGAGGCCTCGTCCACGCGCTGCCTGCGGGCTGTCTGTCAGCTCACGCACTGCCTGCGGGCTGTCAGCTCACGCACTGCCTGGCTGGCAGCTAATGTCGTTACACATGCAATTAGCGAGACAAACTCAAAGTTTCTTGCTTGAACTAAATTCGAGGCTTATTTTGAGTAATGAACTAAGCCGAGGTATTCCGGTAATACTTGTAATTATTCAACGACACTGAGCTTCGCGAGCCGAGTCCTTGGCACGTCGTCGCCGAGGAGGACGAAATTAATTTCATCGGAAGTCAGATGAGTTTCGTTTCGGACAACAAAACGAATTGTTGTTTGCAATCGAATATCCTCATCGCGCTGCCATTTATTGAAGAGTAAACTGAATCTGTAGCGCCGGCACAGGCTAGCGCCGTCGCGCCGGCCGCGGCGCCGCAGCCAGCGCTGGGCGCCGCCTCGGCGGAGTGGAGCAGCGGCGCTGGCGGCGCTGTGCCGCGGATCAATCGCCGCCGCGCGCCGCCGGGACTGAAATATGAGCGGCAATAAAGAGCACTCGCGGCCGCACGAGCGCGCGACTGCGAACGGACGGTCGCCGGCGCCGACGGACACGCGACCAGCGCCTACTTGGAGCTGGTCGCTTGATTGCGAGGAGCTGATGTACGCATCAGAATTAAGTAACCCCCCTGCATAACACATGCAGGTTTAAATCCAAACCTGTTAATCGTAGGAGTTTTAAATTTCGAAAATAAATTAAATTTTTATTTAGATAACATAAAAACAGAACGAATAGTAAAAAAAAATCGGATTCCATCCTAGGTACATTGTGTTATGCAGGGGAGGGGGTACTTAATTCTGACGCTGTCTGTACCAAGACCGCGCGCTCGCTCTCGAGCCTCACACCGCCCGACACGACCGGTCGCCGCCGGCTCGCGTCGCGCTGATGTACAAGGCCGGGCGCTCGCTCCCGTGCCTCACACCGCCCGACACGACCGGTCGCCGCCGGCTTACGTCGTGCCGTGCTCTTGTAGTTTTCGTCCTGGTCCAGCAGTGGGACTGAATCAGCTGGATCACGATCCGCCGCCGTTGGTGCTACCACGTATAGGCGTGTCGCTCGGCGCGGCGGGTCGAGGTTCCTACATAAATAGCTCATTTGCAAAGTTATAAATAACTTATTGAACATTCAACTCCGGCAGACACTTGATAACTTTATCAAAACTCGTTTAAAAGTTTACGACGTCGCCATACTCTACGGCGTAGTGGGTCTACGGCGTAGTGGGTCTACGGCGTAGTGGGTCTACGCCGTAGCGAGGCGGGCGCGGCGGGGCGGGGCGGGGCGCGGCGGGGTCGCGACCGTGCGCTATCTGCGACGGCTGATAAGTCAATTAAAAGTGTGTCGCGAGGCGCTCGACGCCGCTCGTTAAGATGGCGACGTGTAATTAAAACGAATGTTCCTTCGCAGCAGCTCCACTAATGTCTGCGAACTCAAAAAAGGTGTTTACCGTTTTGGAAGGGTTTTATTAATTTTACTAATTAACAAAATTGCGTTGCTAATTAACCGAGTTGGCAGTTGTTTTTGAGCAGAGAGTGTATTTGATGTTGTCTGCGAGAGAACGTTCAGCTCTGACGGATATGTGGGATCCTAGGTCTCGAGCGATGCGCTCACAGCGCAGCGTCCTGACCGCGACGTAGACTATTGTTTATTTAATTAACTACTCCACATCTTCTCTGTATGTATGCATCTGCTCTGTATGTTGGTCTTGGTTTGATTGGCTTTAATGTACGATATATACAGGGCGTCCCACGGGTATGCCACATGGAGGGTAAGTACCTCGAATATTGTAGATGAAACATTTTACTGAAAGAAGACATTATTTGAATTTAAAAAACAATTTAAACTGCATTCATAAATACATGGTTGATCCGGGAATCGAACCCGTTACAAGATAAAAAATCACCTGTAGCTTTATCATACCGATCGAAAGGCTTCATCATAAGAATTATTTTTTGCTAAATAACATAGTGTCCGAAATAAAAGGAAGACCATGAATTTTAACATTAGATGTAAAATTTTGTTCAGAAAATTGAAAAGCTGGCATTGCCGTAAGGTATGGTCCTTATTTTATTTTATTTTATTTATTTATTTATGGTCCTTACGGCAATGCCTGATGAGAAAAATTTTTCGATCCATATTATTGTTTTGTTTTAAACGTTAGTTTGTTAGTTCTAAGCACTGCTGGATTTTAAGTTTATATGGACACATTTCATATTGTTTACCCATAAGCGGAAACTACTAGGCTTAAGTTACCCATAAGTAACAAGTAAGCTGTTTGTTTCCCAAATAAATTAAAATAAAATTTAAATTTAAATCTTTACTGTTTGGAGAGTTTTTATAAATGAAGCGGTACGGTCGTGTGTGCGGCGAAGGGCGGTGCCTCTGGCTGCGGCGGACGCTGCTATCTCATATTGGAAACAAAATAACGTCGTTACACTTTCACAACTAAACCAATATCAGAATGCGAGCAATAACGTGCGGAGCCCGCAGTGGCAGGCACAGTTAGTGCTTCTATAGTGTGTGAGTGTGTAAGTGTGTCGATGTGCACTCTGATAATGCGCTCCAATGAACAATTGCTCATTAGCTTAGCGATTAGTTGTAGGAGCTGATATGAGAGCGCTGTAATTGTATAGTTCCGGGGACGAGTTCGGTGAAGTAATCGCTTTACTCGGACAATGTACCTATATGGTGTTTCCTCTATAGAAAGTTTGTGTGTTATTGTTAAAATATAAACATAGAATGTAAGGAAATCAAGTTTATCATGTGTACCTACGGTGGAAAAAATAAATGACGACCTCCGTGGCACAGCGGGCGAAGGTCCGCCTGCGACGCAGGAGGTTGCGGGTTCGATTCCCGCCTCGGAACAAATTTGTGTACGATCTGCAGAAATTTGTTCCGTTGGTCTGAGTGTTTTCTATGTATAATAAAAAATATCTATCTATGTAGTGTATTGTATTAAGTATATCAGTTATCTAATACCCATAACACAAGCTCTGCTTAGCTTGGGGCTAGATATTGCTGTGTGAATTATCCAGCATTATTTATTTATTTTATTTTTAAAGTCAAATAAAAGAAATGAAATAGTCGCAGAATCGTCCATGGATGTAAGAAACCCTGGATAGTGTGTGCAACTGAACGGTGCACGGAGAGATAGAGTGGTACCAACCCTTGACACTTCAGATACGCGTCCTTGCATCTGCAGTTTCTCTCATCAAAGGGAAAATTATTAAATGTGTCGTTCTGAGACGATACCATTGTTATGGTGAAGCAATTAATATACACTCGCCCCGGTACACTAGCCCCGGTACACTGGCCCCAGTACACTCGCCCGGTACTCTCGCCCCGTTACACTGGCCCCGGTACACTGGCCCCGGTACACTGGCCCCGGTACACTGGCCCCGGTACACTGGCCCCAGTACACTTGCCCCGGCTGGTTATCTAAAGCCGCCGCTTCAGAGCGGATCTTCGCTGAATAATAATACAACAGATTTATTTCGTTTAAATTCGTTTCGTTGTATCTCAGTTATCTTAGCTTGAATGTAAATTGCCGCCGACAGCGTAGAGGACGCACGCAGTACCTCAACGCCCCGCGCCGGCCATCTTACACAGTAGGCTCGAAGGGTCGCTCGCCTGTGCGCTGTCGAACACAACTAGACGCTCGAGCCTAGAGGGGACGCTGGCTCTGAGTAGATATACATAGATATGTTGAGTCTTGTATCTCAAACTATTTTCTTGTTCAATGCAATTCAATATTGCTGTTCGATAAAAAGTCATCAAAAAATCACAAAAAGTCTAAAATAATCATATCTAATAATCATTGGCAACGGAGTCATTATAATTTTTATAAATAAATGTCGAAGAATATCGTTGTGAAGTGATGGGAGTGTTCGGCGGAGCAGAACGCTGGGCTCATGGATGCACGGATGGGAGACTGGACTTGGAGCGTTTCCACTTTCAAGGATGAGACACAAATTGAATTACACTAAATTATATGGCGGGATGGTCATTGTGAGTAAACGAAGCGGGTTACTCATTCATCATCTCGTTTTATTTCTGCCTAAATGGTCGGTGGTGGTGACTGGTGCGGTACTGGAGTGCGGCGCGGTGGCGCGGGGCGCGGGGTGCGGGGCGCGGGGCGCGCTGAGACAAAGTGATTCCGGCTGCCCCCGCCCCGCCGCCGCACGTGCTCGCAATACCGACCGCCGCACTCGCGACCGCACTGATTTACGGCAAGCTTACATTTACAAACACAATGCCGTCCCGTCTCGATCCGCCATTCTCATCGAATACTTGCGCTAACTACAACGCCTCATCCCCCACGTGGCCACGCCGCCGCCGGCACCACGTGGCCGCGGCGATCCATCGCGACTCACATATTATTCTCCCGTTTGAGAAATCAATAAGTAAACTTAGCACGACTATGATAATAAACTAAAAGGAGGCGCACATACTCACGTAAACAGGAAAGAGACGCCCGCGCCGCCGCCTCTCCGAGATGTCTGGGGCGGCGGCAGTGTCGCGGTTGTAGCGGCATGCGGGCCGATTACGATCAAATCTCCCATTCCCATTGAACGGGCCATCCGGGGAGACTGGTGCTAAAAGAATACCTACATTTATGTATAACTTTCTGGCGGGAAGGAGCCGGTCAACGGCGATGGGGGAGGGTATGGGTATGGTACATCGTACGAGACGAGTAAGTGCCCTATCGAGTGTGTCATTTTGTCATTAAAACGCACGGGGTAGGAATCGCACTTTCTCCCGAGTGATACACAGTGCTTTATACTCACCTTCGAGGAAAATCATCGTTTTAGAATCTTTGAAATCACTCGAGTAAATTCAAATTGTAAACTCAAATGTAGCAATATATACGCGCTCGTGCGATTTACACATGCATGCATGGTTCTTTTTTTAAATTTATTTTTCCGAATACGGAAGAGGCCGAAGAGGAGTTTTTACTCCGAATCCACCTTAAGATATCTTAGGGTTGATTCGGAGTAAAAACTTTTTGTCGTTTGACCTATTATAAAAATACTGGCTGATTTTTAGGAAAAAAAAATTACATAAGAAATGGATTGTTTAAGAAATAAGTATGTACATGCGATAGCTTGTATTTACATGCTTCGTAAGATACCTGTGTTTTAGAGATGATGAACTCTGCAAGCGGTTCCATTTCTTGCCACTCAAAAACAGACGGCATATAGCTGATTATCTTTATATTCTTAAGATTATCAACAATGATGTTGACTGTCCAGAACTTCTTAGCAAATTAGACTTCAATGTACCGCGTGTAATGTGTAATATATAAATAAATGAGTCGTGGGGGTGGCACGCCCCGAGGGAACGTGTCTCCGGAGCCCCTGGTGTAGGTTACGCGCGCTAATTAACAGCTTCGCGACGTTTTAATTCAATTAAATCTCGGAGACGACAGTTTGGAGGCAATAAGACGCCGCTTGAGGAACCAGTCGGAGACGTCACGACCTCCCCCCCGCCGCCGCCGCCGCCGAGAGGAAGAGAGAGGATGGCCATTCTTTTGTCAGGGGAAGAACCGAATTCACCTTGTCTGCGACGGACGTGTGTCCAGTGCAGTCCAGTGCGTTCACTAGCTACTTACGTACGCTTAGTGTCTTCTTACGCGCTGGTTCAAATCATGCGTATAATATTTTCCGTAATACATAGTTTGTCACCTCTTCTGACGTATTTGGAGTTTCTATCAAAAATAATATAAGTGTTGATATGCACCCCGATAGGGTAAGTGTTGAACATTGTTTATGCTTGTGTAGGTAGGCAATCGTTAACTGTTAAATTGGATAAAAAACGTACCTAAGTATCTATTACGCCTACTATTATCATGTGTTTAATAGTATTTTAAATATTATCATCTTGCCACATTAAACTGCAAACATTAATTATAAACAAGCTGCTTTCTGAGATGATTCTTTGTAATCTTATCTATCTATCTTTCTATCACTTCATGATCGACCTGCTTAAATAGTAATAGTCAGATTAATGCATTTCATTTTGCCGATCTTACATTTTGTTTATCTCTTTCCACTCTGCGTGTAACTCCGTTCTGATAGTGAACCACCTCTGCACCAACTACCTACTTTATCGGCTTCTCCTCATAGGCACGTCAGTACAGGGTGTTCACTATCAACGGAAAGCGATCGTAACAAACTGCTTATTGTGGCCATTTATTCACAGGGTCCAACGGGTTCAATCCCTAAGGAACATTTAATTCCGTACGCCTAACACGGCTAAGATCCACCATCTTCGACGGCTGACGTCACGGGCCTCTTCAGTCTTCCACCGTCGGTGTCCACCCCTAAGCAGCCTTCAGGACAGCCAGGATAGTATCGGACCACGAAGTGAAACCAGACAGGCAAAATTCCCACGACCCTTCTTTTATTTTAATATATTTTATTTTGTTGCTGACGTTGTTGTTTAATTTAAATTACCACCAAAAACGAAAACGCCACCCGCTGTTTCAGTACGACGACGGGTGTGCCTATTCCTAAGCACTCCAAACCTAGTCTAGCTCGACTTGACACCGTCACACGTTACTTTAGAGGTGTCTAAAGCAACGTGTGACGGTGTGGGGAATGGTGTACGTGCCGCCACGTGTCGACAGCTTCTTAATCTCCATGAATACGTAGTCACAGTAGATATGACGTAGTTGATAGAAGGCATTACCTACATTTGAGATGGTATAGGCTGTTAACAGGTAGTATTCATGCAAATTCGTGTCGAGGCGGCGATGAGCGAGCGCGTGCGGGCGCGCGATACGCGCCGCCGCCCTGCCGCGGCGCGGCTGTCCACCTGCAGATAACGGCTACCTTTCACCTGACCAGCCATATTACAGCTTAGTATCAACATTCCATGCAGGACTGCGCTCCGCTCACTTATTCCCGAAGTGCGGGGTGCGGGGAGCGGGGAGAGGCAAGGTCGTCGAGGATGGACCGCACTATAGTTGTCCGTATTGGTGATTAGGCGCGGGGAGGCGGGGGGCTCATTCCGTTGGATGGGCCGGAGCACTTGCCGATTTATCGCCTCGCATATTACCGCCCGCTGCGGCGCGGCGCGGTGCGGCGCGGCAGAAGCGACACTACACTCGCTGCTCGCACTGGCTCCTCGACGTCGACACCCACAGAGCTTCACTTCTGAGAGCGGTGATGCTCTCTCTTGTGTCCGACAGCAGTTGATGTAATGAGGGGTGACATTATTATAAATACTAGAGATTCCGCGGAGTGGTCTGAGTGGGTCGGCGGCGCCGCCCTAGCGCTGGCTCCTGCACAGCGTGGCACCGGCGCGGCGCCGGCGCGGCGCCGGCGGGCGCGGGGCTGCGACAAGCCATAGCCAACACATAAAAGTGATTCATTTATTATTTCACCAATAACCGCCGAAAATATTTGAATCGTTGAAAAATTAGAAAACAGCCTAAGAACTAAAATAGTGAAAGCGGCGCTGCTCCGTAGCAAGCTATAAAAAGAAAGCTATAATATTATTAATAATAATGGTCGGTTCGCGCTCGCTAGGCACTGCACTGCACTGCACGTTTAGATAGAAACATTCTTTGAGTACCTTCTTCGAGTAGTTGTAGTTGTAGTTCTGCGACCCGTCTTAATCTTTTAATTTTGTATTTAATTTTTATCATGTATTTTTAAGCTTGACGGGGTCCCGCGGGTGTAGCATTGCATTGCTAAGGGACCGCCTCGGGATCATTTTCTATACAACAGTGAAAGAATCACCAAAATCGGTTAATCAATTGTGGAAATATCAAGTAACGTAATATTACTATGGGACTCCAAAAATCGCGCGTTTACAAACCACAAACCGAATGTAGCAAGTTGCATTTTTAAAATCAGGCACTGAAAAAGTTCGATATGAAGGCTATGTGTTACATTATCTTGATCTTAGGTTTCCTTTCATTTGTCTTTTCATTCATGTGTCATCAAACTAAATTAGACTCGAATTTTAACTAGAATTCGCCTCTTTGGGGATTCGAAGTCGATTTATGGTTTTTTAAAATACGGCAAATTATTTTCGTAGTAGTAGTCACTAACTAAACTACTTAATATTTCGCAAACGAAGCCCTAAATCGAAAAATATTATCCCGCGCAGCAGCGAATCGTTTACGAAACTGAACTGCGAAATTGAAAGAGAGGCGGAGAGAGTGGGAGGAACTTACTAAACGACTGATGTTTAGATTAGGTACTTTAAAAAACTTAGCTGAATAACAAAGAAGAGAGCGTGTCGCGGAACCGCCGCCGCCGAACGTGGCGCCGCGCCGCCCGCGTCGGCCGCGGCACCACCCTCTCTCACAACTACAAAAGGTACTGAATGGATCGGTCTGGTTAAGCATGGTGGTTAGCATGGTAGGCAGGTAGTTTTAAATAGAGCTAGAATAACTTAAAGGTATACTTTACATTCCGAAGAAAACGCGTGCGAAGATGCGGATAAAAACTTGTACAGAGAGACAAAAAGTTTTGTGTGCATTTCCAATTTTTAAGGCAAATAACGAAAACGCACATTGAGCGAAGGAAAAGGAAGCACAGTAAGTGATTGTGCGCCGAAACAAGAAACAGACGCACTCTATAGAGTGCGTGGAGTATACTCCATACTCCTTATCAATAAAGCTTTACTGAGACCTAATTACTTCATTCATGGTTCCATATTCTTGGAATGGATTTCCCATTGAAACAATGTGCTCACCGAGAGCGGGATCAACCGAGAGCGGGATCGCTAATCCTAAAATGAGTAATTAAATTATAATAATTGATGACGTCTCTTGCGGTATAATAGCAGCAGCTTCCATCGCGGCTCGCGGCGCTTCGGCTCGGCGCGGCTCGGCTCGGCTCGGCTCGGCTCGGCTCGGCTCGAGGCGAGCCCCATCTCGCGCAAGTGGAACATTAAAACTTTCCGTCGAGAGATGTGCACGAAAGCTCATTCAACTAATATGTTTCAAAAGTCGGAAACTCGCTTTCAAAATGAAGAAAATCTACCCTTTCTCGGTTTCTCATAACTTGGCAAACTTTGTACGAACAAATATCTGAGTGATCCCATTTCAGGATAGGTGGGTCGAGCGAGGGAACACTTGTGCTTTGTGAAGGTGAAGCGGACGCGCTCCGTAGTTTGTAATGAGGACGGGCGGGTTCAGTGAGTCGTGAAGGTGTACACCGACCACATCGGGGCCTCAAGCGAGGCGTCGGTGATGCGTGAGCACCGCGCGCGCCTGCTGCAGTCGACAACCATTCACAAACATATCAAACTTACTCGCCGAGGCATGCCTGTGCTGAGTGTACCTGCATTCCTGAATCATCATTATTATCATTGTAGAACGCACAGGAACGCGCTGCCAAATCCGCACGATTCTGAATATTACCATAATCGTTTTCAGCACCCGCAGCCCGCCCCGCCCCGCCGCGCCCCGCCGCGTCGCGTCGAGGCCTGCACTACGAATGCGCCACCCACCGGTAATGTAAACCTATGGCATTGACATCTACGTCGGTCGTTCCCACCAAGTTTAGTTTGTTATTTGAGTACCTATACATAATGGGTTTACGGATGTTATTCATTGATGTGGTGGTGGACACCGAGAGCTCCGTGATGGATGGTGATCGATCGCGTGCCCTCCGCCGCACCGCCGCCACCGCCGCCGTGCCGCCGCTCGACCGCCGCTACGCCGCCGACGCCGCCGCTGATCGGTCATCGTCCGCGCTCCACGTGACATCCGGGTGGACATCTCCTGCCCCCACCCCCCGCTCGGCCACCTCGGCGCGACGTGACATTGCCCTTCCTATACTACCATACAGGCGTACCTGTGTACCTTCATTCATGACTTCTCATCATGTAGTGCAGGTAATCAAAGACAACATACACTCAAATGAAATAACTCGAACATATAAACAAGTGGTAAGCACATGAGAGGCGCGTGCCGCCGTGACGCGTGACGCGGCGGGTAGCCGGCGCGGCGCGGGCGGCGCGGCGGCGACCGGACAAGGGGATTTATTACAATTGCAAAACTTAAGGTCGCCAATTTGGCGGACGCGTGCCGTCGTCGCTCGTCGCGGGAAATGCGGAATATTTTATACGGCAGGCGAGTTTATTAACGACTCGGTGTCGAGCGGTCCGGGGCGGCGGCCGCGGGCGGGCGGGCGTTCGGCTCGTTACCGGCGCCGCGGAGCGTGCGATTAGGCATATTGCCCTGTAAATGGACCCGATGATCCCGAACCGATCGCTGTTGTGATGACTTCGAGAATATTATGCTGTTTCCCCCATCTCCTCCAGCTGTTCGTAATTGGCCGACTCGACTCCACGAAACTTAGCCTTTTTCGGAACTCGCTTAGGATACGAATAGATAGCCACGTATAAAGTTACGTCTTAATTTGTACAAGTTCAAGTAAAGGAGCTGCGACATCGACCTTTGAATTGGAGTACCAACTGTACTAACCGTTATAATAATAAATAAATAATGTTGGACAATTCACACAGCATTATCTAGCCCCAAGCTAGCAGAGCTTGTTTCATGGGTACTAGGTAACTGATATACTTAATACAATACACTACACGCCACAGCCTAGGTATTCCAGAGCTGCACCTGACTCTCCAGTCGGCATCTGTTCCACTGTCCACACGGATTCCCGCTCTCGGCTATGTCCGTCTGACAAGTGACAGTGACAGAGACAGCTTACTAGCAACACCACGACCTACGAGATGACGTATGTAGTCCATGGTTTATACTATATTACCTGGACATACACTACACATCCGATCAGATATTATGTACTCAACGGCTGTTAACAATATGGTATCTGATGTATTAACTGACCTCCTCTTCAGAAAGCCATGCTGCTCATTGCAGAATAAGCTGGTCCTTCTGGCTGTAAATTTCCGTGCGCATACGTTTAAAGACATTAGCGGGGCCCGAGAGTATTGCAATAGGCCTGTACTCCTCAATAAGGGATTTGTTGCTACTCTTTGGATAGGAGTCACTCTTGTGAACGTCCACTGCGGTGGATAAACACCAGTAGCTAGCGCAAGATTAAAAATATGACACAGTGGTTGCGCAAGAGACATAAGGCCTTATTTAAGGAACAGAATATTGTTTCCTCGTAGAACAATTGAGTAATTAAGCCAAAAAAAGGCACTAGCGTAATATCATAACATGCTAAAAGGGCGGTTTGCGAATCAGTATTACGTTTTTAAATACTAAGGGCGACGGTAAATTTTGCAAGTTTATTCTTTAGCGTGTCAATATGTATAAGTCTAATTTTTAAGTAGTTTAGATGGGTATCTAATGTAACGCCTAATAATTTAAATTCGTTGTATTGTTCTATTTGCAAAATTCTAGTCAAGTTACTTAGGTCTAAGGGGAATATTTGTCTTGTTCTGAATTGCATAGGTAAGTTTTATCTGTTTTAGGTTAATTTCCAAGTTATAATCACTAAGCCATTGTTATGTAATATGTAAGGTAAACTTTGCCAAAATATTGACTTAAATAATAATAATTATTAATTTAAGTCAATGTTTTGGCAGAGTAACGTCGTCTGCAAAAAGGACGCATATAGTATTTATAGCTTTAGGCAAATTGTTGATATATACTCACAAAAAATAGAAGGCATCCGAGCACACTTCCCTGGGGAATAGATTAATTTATTGTTATTATGTCAGATTTTATATTCTTAGTATCGCCTATGTCTCTACGTCACACAAACATAAAATACAATACATAAAGAAATGCTGAGAATTAAGGAAGTACAAAAGGCGGCCTTATCGCTTTGAGCGATCTCTTCCAGGCAACCTTGGGATGGACTTGACATAAGAACAATATAGACGGTGGCGGTTGAAAAACTTATTGAAATATTCAATTTGTGTGTACTGTTTTCTATTGATTAGGTAAGGCATGGAGCCAGTCAGTTCAGTTTTCCCCATTATATCGTCATATTAATATTTTTTTATAAACTTGACTAACACCCTCACTCAGATTTCACGATAGAAGAGAAATGATTCTTACATGAAATTCAGTTTGCCAAAATGGTGTTCTCCAAAAAATAGGCGATGTTTCAAAATAAACTGTATCTGTACCTCTCTGGTTATGGGGCCCCTGTATGTGCTGTCTCAGTTTAAACTGTACCTGTACCTCTCTGGTTATGGGGCCCTTGTATGTACTGTCTCAGTTTAAACTGTACCTGTACCTCTCTGGTTATGGGGCCCCTGTATGTACTGTCTCAGTTAAACTGTACCTGTACCTCTCTGGTTATGGGGTCCCTGTATGTACTGTCTCAGTTTAAACTGTACCTGTACCTCTCTGGTTGTGGGGTCCCTGTATGTGCTGTCTCAGTTTAAACTGTACCTGTACCTCTCTGCCTAACTCCAGGTTCAGATACATTCTACAGTGACTAAATGCCTTCCCACAAGCTTCAAACGAGTGTTCCGCGAGCCCGCGACCTGTCTGTCATCTGATACCGTCAACATAAAATGTATGTAATGCAATATTACGAGTTAAAAGCCCACAATGAATACACATTTTTGTGTTGTGTGGTGCTGTGCTGTGCACCTCTGATCAGCGACATCCTGCAGGGCCTTAGTCACTGTAGAATGTATCTGAAGCTGGAGTTAAAGTCCATATTTGAGTGCACATTTATGTGGTGCGTGGCAGCGGCGGTGGCGCGGCGGTGGCACGGCGGCAGCGGTCGGTTAATGTGAGCAGAGTCCTGGCTACGTTTACACCAGAAATGTGCGAACTAGCTCACCGGCGCGGCGCGAGGATGCGTGGCGGCTGTTTTCAAATAAGCGAGCAAGGCTAGGGGGCCACGATTCACATAAATATGATGACAAATACATTATTATATCAATATCAGCTACAGTAACATGCTTATAATTATATATTTTATTGAATCATTTGATATGTTTTCAAACATTTGTAAATCGAATAAAAAAAGTGAGTATCATCGTCATACTTGGCTTTTTCCCTCGGCGAAGCGTGGCGTGGCGACTAGCGATGCGGTCACTGAAACTCGGACTATATGTTTAAAAATTAATTAACCATGTAGTCCGTGAAAAACAATCAAGTGTTTTTAGGGTTCCGTACCTCAAAAGGAAAAAAGGATCCTATAAGGGTTCCTTTAACTTTGTTGTCTGTCTGTCCGTCTGTCTGTCCGTCTGTCAATCATCTTTTCTCAGGAACGCGTGGAGGAGGTATCGAGTTGAAATTAACATCAAATACTCAAGTCCATAACTTCGTGAAGCCGTGATATAAATAAAAATTCTAAGTCAACGCAATCAAAAGTTTCAGCCGTTATGTCCGAATATTTTGAAAATTTCCAAAGGAATCACATGCACACAAAATCTATAGGGTACTTCCCGTTGACCTAAAATCATAAAATTTGGTAAGAAGCAAGGGTTTTTTAGCATAAATAAAGGAAAACATCCAAAAACAGTAAATTCATTGGTTATTTACAAAAAGAAATTTTTTTTTGAGTCTCGCTATGGACCAAAACCTATGTAGAGTACCTAACTACACGTTGTCCTAGAATTATACACATAAGCTTAGTTAACATAAGCTACTACATAAACTAAGTTCCACAATTAACACCGACGGTCTTCTAGCCGCTTATTATGGATTAGCTGAATCTTTGTTATGTTACGGGATTATTTTTTGGGGGAACAGCACCGAAAACGACAGAGTCTTCAAAACACAAAAACGTTGCTTTAGAGCTATGTTCAACTTAGTTACTCTTGATAGTTGTAAGCCATACTTTCTTAAATACAAAATTCTTACTCTACCAGCTCTATATATTATAAATGTAGCAATGTTCGTAAAAAATAACTTACATTTATTTAAAACTTTCTCTGACTTTGTGGTACGTAACCGACGTAACAATAATAGACTTTGTATGCACCCATCGCAAACTGCCCTAATACGAAAAAGTATTTTAGGTATGGCACCCAAAATATGTAATCAAGCTGTTAAATGTTTAAACAACTGTAACTGTGGTACTACCTCAAATGTATTTAAAAATAGACTTAAGAATCTACTCATAGACAAATGTTATTATAGCGTTAATGACTTTCTTAATGACAAATTTTGACTATACCAATTAGAATTTATAATTTATTTTAATTTTATCCGATGATTTAAATTTTTCTTGTATTAGGATTGATTATATACATTATAATATAAGACATATCACATTAGTGACAAATCTGCAGCGTGCCCTCTCCTATTTGCACGCCAGTAATGGCAAAACATGTAGGTCATTTATATTGTAACAATTGCATGCTCGCACCATGTTCATACTCATGTTTTATGCAAATAAATGATTTTTATTCTTATTCTTATTATGATATTTGGCAAGAAACAAGGTCTTACAATTATACGGAACCCTTAGTGCGCGAGTGCGACTCGCACTTGACGCCTATTTTTCCACTGATCCATGTTTTCTGTACACAACAGATCTACCTCTGACAAACATCGTCTAGTGAGTGGTATTTTTTCGCCCGCGTCCGTCCCCACGACACCTCCCTCGCACACATGTTTCCCTCGTTGTGTACGAGTGGAGCCGGCTCCAGCAGAGCTGCAGAGCTGCAGAGCTGCAGAGCTGCGCTGAGCGAGGCTAGGTAAATAAAGTGATTCTATTGCTTGTTGAAAACACATTCCTCGCTATGCATCTCTGGTCGCGTCGGAAACGCGGCTTTGGGCTGTTGTTAGTGTTCAAAACTTCCTATCTCCACTCTGTGAAGTACCTCTCTCTCTCTCTCTCTCTCTCTCCACATCACAGAGTCAACCTAGGAATTTAAACTGAAAAGAAACATTTTTAATTCATTTATTTCGAAAGCCCATCAGTTAAAATAACGACTGTAGAGCTTATCACTGATAGACAATAACATGCTCCATACAGCATGGTCGTGTCGTGGGCGTGGCAGCGACGCGGCGGCGGTGCGGCGGCGGCGCGGCGGCGGCGCTAGTTATTGTTTGCACGTGCTCTTTGAGCTGCCTTCGGTAGTTTTTAATGAGTAAATGGTTTGCGAATAATAACGCCTGGGAGTCGGTAGGGTCGGGCCCCTTTGTCACCTGCGCACGCTCTACACGTCCCTCGAGTTGTGCCGAGAGCTCCCGCCGCCGCGCCCTTTGTTTCTTGGGCTTAAGGTACCTGCTTCTAAAATTTTATTTTTTAATTAGAATGGTCATTACCTACACAACCAATAAATATTACTTCTTAGAAAGCCAATCATGGGTACATATTATTATTATAGAGGTGTGGTAAACCTCTATGACAACAATAGGTACCTACCTACCAGTCGAAGAAAACTGGATAAAAGTGGACTCTCATATGTATCAAGAGCAGTCCGCCGCCGCGTCGCCGCCGCGCCGCCGCCGCGCTGCCGGTCATATCACAAACATTGACATTTTCGTAGAAAATTAAAATAGGTTGAAGTTTAAAGATTCTCGAATAATTTGGCGTGTTTTAAAAAACTATAAACCGACTTCAAATCTCCCAAAAGCAACACAAACATCTAGTTAAAATTCGAGTCTAATTTAGTTTGATGTGATTGATTGATGACACATGGATGAAAAGACGAATGAAAGGAAACCTAAGATGAAGCAGCCTACGGCCGAGCACGCACTGCGACTAAACGCACACGTTTGATCGCAAGTCTGAAACCGCAAGATAATGTAACACATACCCTTCTGTTCAAGCGCACGCAATATCGAACTTTTTCAGTGACTGGTTTTAAAAAGTAAACTTACGAAAATTATAAACTTAATTTTTCATTTATTTTTTTCTTCAAATATGTTCAGGCGCATGAAATGTATTATTATTTTAAATTTCAAGTTGATAATTGCGGTAGTTGCTGACATATTAAAGAGGGAAAAAAGAACAGACAAAGTGAGACCTTATGGGTTTCGAAACCGATCTCCGATCTTGAAACCCTAAGAAGCTGAAGCAAAAGGACTCAAAATTACTTGGTAGGTATGTTTACATTAGTTTAAGAACTTAGTTAATAAGGTTAAATAAAAGAGGTGTATTATTTTATGCTTTTCAGTTTTTTCGGTGGTTTAATTTTTATGTTAAAAAGTTTTTATAAAACTATTTTGATAAACGATAAATGGAGTTTTTGGTGAAATTGGGAAAGAGTCGGCCTCAACATAAGAGTCGGCCTCAACATAATATGTTGAGGCCGACTCTTTCCCATTTTCACCAATGTCATCGCAAATCTCATCGTCTATAATATAGATGATTTGCGATGACATTGCCTTGTGTCTGACCAGGGCATATGCAATCTCGATCTCGCGAGATCCCGATCATCCGAGATCTCGCCTCATTTTTCAAGATCAATCTCGAAGGATAAAATGACGAGATCTCGGCCGAGATCGAAGAGTTCGAGCGGCAGTAGCCAGCGACGTATGCATGACGCGCGTTCTCTGACGCGCGCGAGCGAGTCGCCGACTCTAGCGTTGCATCTGAGATGGCCTTTTCAGCCGCCGCGCTGGCTACATAGCGACTGACATTAGATGCCGTTTGTCCGACAACACTCTAAGCACTATTTGTTTTGTATGATGCTATTTCCAAAATCACTCTATAATTTGGTTAGGAGTGATCCCTCGTTATCACTCCTAGTTTAGGAGTGATTTTGGAAATGGCAATTTTTGAAAATTTTTGTTTTCACTATCATTGTCTTTGTTAAAATAAGTACCTACTACCTACTTTCTTTTTAAGAGGTTTTACGGGTATGATTTTTTGGGTTATTCCAGTTTTCCCCCTTGAAATCCCCCATAAGGAGGAAAACTTGTGTGCATTAACACAACATAAGTAAAAAATTATAAAATAAAGACATTTTACAAAAATTCATGTTGTACCTTACTCGCATCATAATCACAACTACTAGGCAGTTTCAATCATGTTTCAATTCTTTAATTAAAACAATACTTTTCGAAATCCATTCGAGATCTCGAGAATGCTGAGATCTCGCCGAGATCGAATTTCTGATCCCTCGAGATCTCGACTTAGCAATCTCATCTCAACATTGCATTCCCTAAGTCTAACTGACTGAATAGCTCGGAGTTAGAATTACAAACACCCTTCGTGCATATCGAAGCAAAACAAACGTTACGACCAACACCATCAGAAATCCTATCCATCTTGTAAATCAAACATTACACTTATGTGGATGTTTTCAAGGGAGCCAAAGCGTGCCCAAAGGCTTCTGCCTAGTTTCTGTCCGCGGCTTGGCTCGCTTTCATTCTACGGAAACGTTCAACGGTAATTTCTTTGCCATCCAGAACTGCTTTATGGGATCAAATGCCAATGTGTTATTTCAGGTCCAGACTTTAGACCAACATCAATGCAAAATTTCCCCTTCGGCCACTTAGGAAACCAAAGGTTCGAAACCAGTTTAGACAACAGAATTTCAGTTCAGTACCTGCCTGGACCAAAACTACTGATTTTTGGTGAGAACAATCAACAAATATCAATATACCCATAAACAGATAAACATTTTATTTATAATTTGTCAAATTATACGTCACAATTGTTTTAACATGATAAAATAATATAAAAATAACAAATTTTATTAAAATTTATTATATTTAACTGCAAATTATTCAGAATTTAAAAATTTGTCGTAGGTGTAGAACTAATAGAACGTATTCTCTACGAGCCAGTTTTTTAGTTTGTTTTTAAAATTTTCGAGACTCGGTGCGTCCATAACTTTGTCTGGGAGCTTGTTGTAGGTAGGCGGTTCCATTAGGTGCGTCAACTTGTCCGATTTGGCCAGTTTTCTTGCCGCAGGCACCAGCCAGCCACTGGCGGCATTGCGAGTGTTGTAGCAATGCATCTCCGCTTGTTTCAAAACGAATATATGTTTCGTCGGACATGCAATGCTACTTGATAGACAGCTACCAATGGGAAGGTTATGATATTGATCTGGGTAAAGTATGGTCTAACAGATGTTCTCCGCGACACGCGTACTATCGCACGTACGGCCCTTTTTTGCATTCTGAAGACGCGTTCCCTTTCGGCAGCGCGTCCAAAGAGCTCGGCGCCGTACTGCAACAATGAGTGTACGGTCGCAAATTAGCACATCCGGACCATATCAGCGGGCACCAGACGCGCCAGCCTGCCCAGCGCGTACCACGCACTGCCAAGCCGCTTGCACAGCTCGTCCACGTGCGCCGCCCACGTCAGCCCGCGGTCCAACTCGAACCCGAGGAACGTCGTCGACACTTTGTGTATTGAAGTGCCACCTACACATACCTGGATGACCCGAGATTGAAAAATGAATGAAATGTGTTTTACTAATGTTTACCACGAGGCCGTTGCATTGGAACCACAGTGCCAGTTCCTGTGCTGCCTCATTCAATTTTTCTTCGAGTCCGTCCACAGTGTCCGCTGTGATGATTGCTGCTACGTCATCTGCATACATAATTATGTCACTCTTGGTTGAAGAGACAGGAAGATCGTTGAGTAATAGCGAGAACAGCAAATTCGATACAGACGACCCCTGTGCTACGACCATCACCGTCGTTAGTGGATCGAACTTAACAGCTCCGCCGTCGCCAACTACGAGCTGCGATCTGTTCCGCAGCAGGTCGGTCAGGAGAGCATGTAAATACATACATACGTCGAAACTTTCGTATTTATAATATTAGTGTGAATACCCAACTAGCACACTAGGGCTATAACAAGCTGTAAAGTGTGGTGTGTGTTAGTTACATCTATTCTACTGGCTTAGACCGTATAAGGCTCTAAGTATTTGCTGTTGTAGAGGTTTGGGTTAAACGGTTGTGGTATGGGAGCACTATCCAACTGTTTTCGATGTACATTAGCTTTTTACGCTCACTATTTAGGGCCCAAAGTTGTTTAATGGTCTTAGAGATCTATACTTATAATAAAACTGTAACAGGTCCAATTCTGTACATTGAAGATATTTTGAAAATTTTTTTTGGAGGGCACTCTATTATCGATACTGAAGCCAAAACTGCAATTTTTTTCATTCATGTCTGTCTGTCTGTCTGTCTGTCTGTCTGTCTGTCTGTCTGTCTGTCTGTCTGTCTGTCTGTCTGTTTGTTAAGACGCTGTCCAAACAGCGACACCGTAGAAAGTACACTTTTTCGTCGCACCGTTAGCCGTTCTCCGACATATTACAAGCCCAAAAAAAAAACAGTGTATAGTCAAATGTATGGAAAAAAGACTTATACAAAAATATTTTATAAAACGATCTAGGATCTTGAAAAAAAACATCACAAGAAAAAACAAGAAAAAAATTTTTCGTCTCGATATGCTCAATATTTTGAGTGACAACCATTAATTATTTTAATACTATATGAAAGGAAATTTTATCAACAAAAGAAATATGTAAAAAGTTTTAAATAAATAAAACCATTAACATAATAAAACCCAAAAAACACATTTTTGTAAGGCGTTTAGCGAAGTAATTGCAAAAATGATAATATTTTGCCAATAGAATTTCAACCCTATTACTCAAACATCCCTTTCAATATATGCTCAAAATAGCTTCCAGTAGCTTCATTCGGAGGCTGGATGCCTCCTCGGACGGACGTGAGGTTATGTAACTTTTTTCGCAATGACAGCTGGGTTCGACGGACGAATTACGATTTTCGACAACTTTTGTTTTGCGGGTTAAATGGTTCATTCGTCATTGAAATAAAGTCTATATTTGATTGAAGCTAAGCCAAAAGAAATTTGCAGGAATTTTATTCATTGACAGACCTACCAATTAAGTAGAATAGGTTTATAGTGGTTTTATCTCTGGTAGCTAGATAGGTAGGTAGGTACTACTCAACATGTTTACAGCACGAAAAGTATTGGTCGAGTTAAAATATGTTAAATAGGTAGGGCGATTTTGATGACCTTATAAATAAATAAACAATGCTGAAAAATTAAAATAGGAGCCTACGTCCAGCAGTGGACTTATATAGGCTGATGATGATGAATTCACACATCATCACCTAGGCCGAAGCTAAGCAGAGCTTTGTTATGGGTACTTACTAGATGACTGATTTACTTAGGACCAACCATTTGCATTTTTTTTCTCGTAGTTCTACCAGTAGAACTACAGGCAAATTTAAATTACTCGTAGTTCTATCGGTTTGTTCTCTTAGAGAAGAGAGATTCTCAAAAGGACAGATACTCAAAAATAATAATTTACTTTAAATTTTTAATAACTCATAGAAAAACCAAACGGAGCGGTTTGTCATAACTTTTTTGTTATTGGCAATAATATGTGTACATTGACATCAATATAATAAATTTTTTGTTAGCGTAACATAGAAGTAGTAAAGGAGATGTTTAAAGACGCTAAAAATGTAATAAACATGCAAAACAATTGTATTTCCAATGACAGTTGTCAAAATTATTGTTAATCACTCATGTTAATCATAATCACTCATGAGTTCTTGGAAGGCAGCAACATAATAAAGAATACTTTATATCGATATGAATATCAATTTGGATAGCAAGGCATGGTCTGTTGTGGTTTTTATGATTATTTTGTAGAATTACAATCTAAACTAAAACTATCTTCATGATTGTTGCGTTTTATTTCCGGAAAATAAAATTAATTATGTAAGCGAGTGGTACTGAGATTGTGTACAAAATTATATCCGTGAAATTCATCATTCAGCATTCCATCATTCACGTATTTTATTTTACGAATATTTTTATAGATATATATTTATATATTTTTATAGTATCGATTTATAGATTATCTTTTAAAGGGAAATGTATACGATTCTACAACAAAACTCCAAAAGAGTTAAAAGTTATCAAAAAATAATTTCAAACAATTTGTAAAACATATCCTTTGTTAAAAAGGCTTACTACAAAATATCAGACTATCTCTAGAGGATAAAAAACTTAGGTATTGCTAATAGTATTGCTCCAGCTCGAAAACTAACACCCTAACAAGGTAAAGGTTTCTTGTTCGCTTCTTTACTTTACCTTAAAAAGATTGAAGTGAACAATAAATTAAAGTAATCACTTTATTTCCCAGTTTTACTCTTGAACCTTATTTGAATTTATTGACGTGTCCAAGACTCCTGTATGGGGTAAAGGAAATAAAGCACTGTTATATTTCATTTTATATCTGATTATTTGATGGACGACCTCTGTGGCGCGGCGGGGAAAGGTCCACCTGCGACACAGGAGCTTACAGTTAGTTTGATTCCCGCCTCAGGACAAATGTTTGTACCATCTGCAGATATTTATTCCAGGTGTTCTGGATGTCATAATCATAATCATAATCATAATCATAATCACTTTATTGCATGTCTTATGTATATAAAAAATATCTATCTGTGTATTTAATAAGTATATCAAAATAAGTATACCATAACACAAGCTCTAATTACTTTGGGGTTAGATGATGTTGTGTGGCTTGTTCAGCATTATTTATATTTTAATTTTTTTTTGAGAAAGCCCTCCAAAACCAAATCGAAATATCTTCAACGATTGACACTTTTGTAATCCATTTAGACCTCAGTTGTTTTGACTAAATTAGTATATTTTTTTAATGTATAAAGTATTATCATAATGGTCGGTGATATTGTCGGCACTTTAACATGCATGAAGATGATATTATTTTTTTAAGTGTTTCTGATTTCTATGAATAACTATCGATGAATGTAATTTTTATTATAATTGAGAAGCTACAATGAGCGACATAGGTTTTATTAAGGTATTTTACATGCAACGATAGCAAAGCCGCGGGCAAATGTTAGTTAACATTACATTATTACCTTGTGATTGTGCTATCAACCAAAATAAAACAAAAGTTTGCCTCTTCTACAACAGATAAATTTGGCATAAGTCTATGTTAAAAATAAGCGCCTCTGCCGACCACATTTGGTAATATTCACATGCAATCTGACAGTCTTAGTTTTCCACGGCAGCGCCTTAAACGCGCATCACGCCGAAACTACTGAAGGTATTGAAATGAAAATCGGCACGATTTTAGGTCATACTACGAGGAAGGACATAGGATACTTTTTATCCCGGAATTCAGTCAGGTTTCCCTGGGAGAGGGGATGAAAGTAAAATTCTTTAACTGCGCATCACGACGGAACTACTTAAGGTATTGAAATAAAACTCGGTATGATTTTAGGTCATACCACGAGGAAGGACATAGGATACTTTTTATCCCGGAATTCAGTCAGGTTTCCCTGGGAGAGGGGATGAAAGTAAAATTCTTTAACTGCGCATCACGACGGAACTACTTAAGGTATTGAAATAAAACTCGGTACGATTTTAGGTCATACCACGAGGAAGGACATAGGATACTTTTTATCCCGGAATTCAGTCAGGTTCCCCTGGGAGAGGGGATAAAAGTAAAATTTCTTCACCGCGCATCACGTTCACGCCGAAACTACTGAATGAGTTGGACTGAATTGGTACGATTTGAGTTCAAGGAAGGACATGGGATACATTTTATCCTGGAATTCAGTAAGGTTCCCCTGGGAGAGAGGATGAAAGTAAAATTCTTTAACCGCGCATCACGACGGAACTACTTAATGAATTCGAATGCAACTCGGCGTGATTTTAGTTCGTACTATGAGGAAAGATACATTTTATCCCGGAATTCAGTAAGTTTGCCCTGGCAGAGGGGATGAAAGTTAAATTCCTTCACCGCTCATCACGCCGAAACTACATAGGTAATGAGTTGGAATGTAACTTGGCACGTTTTGAGTTCATACTACAAGAAAGGACATGGAATACATTTTATCCTGGAATTCAGTAAGGTTCCCCTGGGAGAGAGGAAAAAGTAGAATTCTTTAACCGCGCATCACGACGGGTCTACGCGTCGTCCGATTTCATGCATTATTTTTGTTAGAAACAGAGATGCAAGATCGAATATGACTAAATCAGTAGAAAGTCGAGTAGAAAATCAGTAGATTGATGAAATAATCTGTAGATTGAAGAAAAAAATTAGTAGATAAAGGGTAGGTAAGTTCCTATCTATTTATTTTTCCAAGACGCACCCATTAGTTAGGTTCCTACCTACTAAGGTGGTGGGTCTTGGAAAAATAAGTTAGGTTCCTGCCTTACATGATATATGGTGGTTTAGCTGGTCCAGCGAAGTTTGGTTGGAGTCTTACTCCAACTAAACTTCGTGTACAATTAAATTAATTAATTATTGTGGTCCACTTAAACTAACTGGACCGCAGAAAAATATTTTTATTGTGGTACACAGCCAACTGTACCTACTTACTAACGAAAAAAAATTACGGTGGTCCAGTCAAATGGATCAGGAGCCCAATTCTGCAAAATAATTGCTTCAGTATGACTATGGAATCGTCGCAGAATCATCACGTAGAATCCTTAGATTAATAAAATTCCAGATAGTGCGCGCGAGATAAATTAATATGTAGTTTCAAACTTGACGCGCGTCTCTCCATCTGCATTCATCATAATTTCTTTCATCCAAGGTGGAATACCAAAAAGTGTCATTCTGTGACGATAGCCCTGTCATAGTGAAGCGATTAGTATAGCAGAATAGGGCCCCAGCTGTGAGTAAGTCAAACGAGTAGGACACTTCATAACACTGACGCTGGCCGAGTCGTAGCTAAAAGTCGTGTGGATAAAGAATGGGATTGAAGATGACAATATGCTATCCCCCGTAGACCCTACACGATTTTTTGGACGGCGGCGTTTCATAATATGAGAGACTATGGTTAAATGTGAACTTAATTAGTCGGCAGGTAAGGCAATCGCGAACGAAGTCGCGGGTACAGCTAGTATCCAATAAAACTACTGTTTAGGGGTCCGTCTTTCAATATTGAAAAGTTTGAAATTTCATTCAATATGAAATCAATAGGTACCTTACCGACCTATTACTTTAATTACCTACCTATGATTTTTTTTTTTATTAAATTATCGTTTATTAATCATCTACGCGTACACTTCATTAAAGTGTACGCGGGTAAATATCAAAATAATAGCTTTTTACTAAATCCTGATGAAAACACGGTACTTAAAATACAACACGCGCTTGGCCATATATTCAAGTTGATTATAATAATTCTATCATCAGAAATAATTTCTGGAACAAAATTTTTCTCACTTTATCAGTAGACAGACGACGACGTATAGATTAATTTAGCTAGAAGGTTACTTTAGGCGTTACATTATTCTCACACCGTATGTTTTTCAGGCACAGCCCATGAGGAATACTTCTGCAGTAGAAACCGACCAAGCAAACTTATCTGAATCTCAAGACACATACTTCATAGTTCCCAATATCCCCGAAAATCAAGCCGGTACTGATATTCAACACATATTATTGCAAAATCAAACGAATAATACCATTGTCGAATATAATAAAAAAATATACACAAATTGGCAAGCCTTTCAGTTTAACGGACCCTCTTTGTATTGAACTCGCACTTGGCTATCATTTTCCTAACACTATTAAAATACTTAGTGTTATAACCCTATTTTTTAATCCCAACGGCTGTATAAAATGTTTCGTATGATTCCTTAGACAAATATTTACTGTACAGTTGCTGTTTAATTCTCACTTAACGCACTCAAGGCGCTATTCTAAAGGTATACAGGGTGTCCCATAATGAGTGGATAATCTTGAAACGGCTTGTGCGGGGGCCCAAGGCCAATCCGAAACTTGTTTTTGTTTTTTTTTATCTTGACCCGTTCGGAAAATATTTAACTTTTAGTAAATTTGGAAAAAATTGTACCTTTGTTCACATTTTTAGACTTGGTGCCTACAATTTTTTATTTTTTTTTATTTTTGTATTTGGAATATATTAAGAAAATATAGCGTAATTGAACACCGTTTGAGTAATTTTGGTAACTAAGAGCAGTAATTTTCAAGACAGTATTAAAGTGGAAAATTGAAATTTTTCATTTAATTTTACTAAGTTTTAGCATCTGTGGTTTAAAAAAAAGGTACAAAAACCTAAGAAGCCATGTACATAAAAAACATGTCCATTTCAAGAGGATTCTTAAATGATAAAAAACTACGAAATATTATAGAATGAAACACTGAGATATCGCCACTATTGTGTAAAAAGGGGCCATTCTTACTAAAAATAAAATTGAATCATCACACATTAATAAAATATCTTTTCGCCACTCTCGTTCTAAAACGGTGAAAAGTATGCTTCGCACACGGAAAACACTTAGGTAAATAAACAAATAATAATGTAGCCGAAAGTAAAAGGAGTTAGTGTTATGGGTACAAGATAACTGCTTTTTTTACAATTGCGAACTAAAAATAAAATTAAACCAACATAATTGTAAATAATTTTATATTTTTTTATTACAGTAGATGTTCGAACTGGTGTCCTGCTTCTCTGATGCATGCTCTGCATCTTGTAATAAAGGAGTTTTTTAGCAAACTTCCGTAGTTGCGTTCGTTAATTTTGTCCGCAGCGTTTTGAACTCGACGTCGAAGTTCCTCTATTGAGGAAATGGGTTTTTTGTACACCAGTTCCTTCAAGTTGCCCCAGTAAAAGAAATCCAATGGATTCAAGTCCGGCGACCGCGCTGGCCACTGGATTGCGCCAGCACGCCCGATCCATCTGTTTGGATACGCTTCGTCTAAATATCGCCGTACCTGTACGGCGTAGTGTGCCGGACACCCGTTATTCTGTAGCCACATTCTATGCCGTGTGGCGAAACGAGAGAGCACTTGTAACTAATGTCGAGTGACGCGTAGAAAAGAATTTTCCACAAATGGCAAAAATTATTCAAAATAGGAATGGTCAAAAGTGAAAATACTCCTTAATGGCACTTTGGCTTCACCAAAAAGGTGGAAACCATTGCTTTGAACCTCGTTTGATCGGAGTTCGTATCTCCTTTCCAAATTAAAATACCACCAAATAAGAGGTCACACATAACACAAACTCTGTTTACTTTCGGCTAGATTATTATTTATTTCTTTGAATATAAGAAGCATGTTTAAGAAAAAATAGATTTTCTGTGTTTTTAAGTAGAAAAGTTACCGTTTCAGAACGAGAGTGGCGTAAAGATATTTTATTAATGTGTGATGGTTCAATTTTATTTTTAGTAAGAATGGCCCCTTTTTACACAAAAGTGGCGATATCTCAGTGTTTCATTCTATAATATTTCGTAGTTTTTTATCATTTAAGAATCCTCTTGAAATGGACATGTTTTTTATTTACATGGCTTCTTAGGTTTTCATACCTTTTTTTTAACCACAGATGCTTAAACTTAGTAAAATTAAATGAAAAATTTCAATTTTCCACTTTAATACTGTCTTGAAAATTATTGCTCCTAGTTACCAAAATTATTCAAACGGTGTTCAATTACGCTATATTTTCTTAATATATTCCAAATACAAAAATAAAAAAAAATAAAAAATTGTAGGCACCAAGTCTAAAAATGTGAACAAAGGTACAATTTTTTCCAAATTTACAAAAAGTTAAATATTTTCCGAACGGGTCAAGATAAAAAAAAAAAACAAAAAAATGTTTCGGATTGGCCTTGGGCCCCCGCACAAGCCGTTTCAAGATTATCCACTCATTATGGGACACCCTGTATAATTATATTACAAGCATAATTCAAATCTCGAAGCCGATGACAGGACAATTATAGATATAGTGCTACAACAGTAAAAATGCGCCCGTCACGTGACATCTCGCGCCGCAAGAGACCGCGGCTTCAGGGCGCTCCCTCAGGTTACTTGGGATGCGACCACGGGGTCTTCTAATTCAAACAAATTATCAAATCACTAGCAGCTCACGGTTCCACCCGCGTAATTCCCGTTTCCGTGGGAATCCCAGGATAAAATATAACCAATGTGCTATTCCAGACTATAATCTATCTCTGTGCCAAATTTCATCCAGATCCGTTCAGTAGTCTTTGCGTAGCAGTGCCTCGCGATTTCACCCACTTAGTTCCCGTTCCCGTAGGAATTCCGGGATAAATATAGCCTATGTCCTATTCCAGACTTTAATATATCTCTTTGCCAAATTTCAGCCAGATCCGTTCAGTAGTTTTTACGTGAAAGAGTTACAAACATCCATCCATCCATACTTACAAACTTTCGCGTTTATAATATTAGTAGGATTTTAAAATAGGTACTATATACGAAGTAGAGTTGTGGTTAGATTATTTCAATAATTGTACTTAACTAAGTAATGTACTTACTGAACGTACTGTAGCGAGGTCCACAGCAGCGCGGGCGGGAAGCGGGCGGAAAGCGGGCGGAAAGCGGGCGGGAAACGCGCGGGCGACCGGAGACCTTGATCGATGACGTTATTGATAATGGAATGATGCAATATTGCCGGCGAATTGTATTCCCATGAATTCCACCGCCGTCGGCGTGTTCGCGAACGCGGCACAACCCGCCGGCTGAGGGGAGCGCTGCGATACCCTGGGACCTGGGCCGTATCACGGTGTAGTGAGGCACGGCATCACGGCTCAAACGTTAGCAGTTTGTAACGTTCGGGGCGCGTTCACACTGTGAATCTTTTATGTCCATAACATAAAAGATCCGTACCGCACGGAGCGGACTGCCGGCAGTGCCGGCGAGGAGTCTTGAAGCCAACCTTTCCATTTAATGCGAATGACGTCGGATTGCCGATCAGTGGACGCACTTGTCAGCGGATTGTCCGATGCCGGCCTGTGAACGCGCACCCTAACGTTTCAGCTGCTAACGTTTGAGCCGCGATGCCGTGCCTACCGTGCCTACCACACCGTAATCGCCCTCCTGTTCCGTGATGTGATGCTGGCAGTGACTGCCGGCGCCCCCGCCGCGCCGGCAGTCGGCCCGCGCCCTCGCACCCGCCCGCCCGTGTCCCGCGCCGCTCCGTGCGCGACGCTCGCCGCTCCGTACGTTGCGCGCCGTAAACTTTACTTACTCCATCAGTTCGGTGCGAGGATACCTCCTCGCATACTAATTATTGATAACTCGTTGTTGACTAAAAATTTACAGTGACGTGGACGAGCTTATTTTCAGAAAAAGTCAAAGAAATAGTCGCATTCAGAGAACAAGTGTCTCCGAGTGATCAGTGATTGTTGGCTGATGCTCGAGCTGCTGATTCCAATCACCTCGTCTTAGTCCGGAAAGGGTATGTACCTACTTTAATTAAATTTGACATAAACTAAAAAACGTAGATACGTCACTAAGTTCATAATAATGTGCTATTCCATTAACTCGAGACATACCATGGGAGGTGGTGGTATGTTACTTATGTATGTATACAACACGATGTGTAAGTAATAAGAAAATGTAAATTAATAAGAGAAATCTTATCAAGCCGGGGCTGCATACTCAACACATCAAAAAAGTAACTAAAATTTTCAAAATTTTTACAAAAGGGACATTCAATTTGGCGACCACTGTGCGGCGTCGACCTATTGTCGTCCGAAACACAAATGTAAGTGAGCAGGCGCCTATTTTATATTTATCCAGGGGATATCAAAAGTTGTCACAATTCGTGATTTCCCCTCAGAATATTATCAAAATATAAAATTGAACTATCTGTCACCCGCGCTTCTTGAGCGTGGTAGGTAGGGTACCTAAAGTGAGGTCACTAAAGGACATATCACTGAACGGAAAAAACATTTGCATAGAAAAAACGAATAAGTACATCTGACTTCTTACACACGGAGCATTTATATTATCCATAAAATGTACATTTAGCAATTAATTGATGTATTTCATTTCTTTGCTGGTGGGAAACATTGTTTAATTTTCACATTATACAAAGCAGATATGACATTCATGATATATCACAAATTCAATCACTATTTTGACAAAATTAGACAACATTGTATAGACGGACTTTATATTTATGTTATGGTTGGACGTGACTCAACAAACGACGTAAATTAACAAACTCTTCTTTCAATTCTAAGTCGGGGGGCGAAGCCCTAATAAATTTTAGCCTATTGTTTAAGTTAGGCTACCTTCTAAATGTGGGCCGAATTTCATTTTGATCTGTTCAGTAGTTTTGGAGATCCTAGGTAGGTAATAACAATTTCACATTTCACAAATTTTCGCATTTATCTATATTATATAAAAGAGAAGAGAAAACTGGACTCATCAAGAGATGTCTGAAACTACAAGAGCTACGAAGCTGAAATTTTGCATGGAGGTTCCATTCAGGACGTAGGCACCCGCTAAGAACGGATTTTTGGAAATTCGTATTCTATGGTGGTCAAAGGTCATTTTTATAATAACTTCAGAACCATAACTGTTGGCCCTTCAAAATTTGTAGCATAGAAAGATACTTAAAATAAATAGACACGTGTTTCAGGGTTTTTTGAAATTCATACCCTACAGGTCAATGGTGTGGAGTCAACAATAATAAAATATCTATCTATGTAGTGTATTGTATTAAGTTTATCAGTTATCTAGTACCCATAACACAAGCTCTATTTAGCTTGGGGCTAGATAATGCTGTGTGAATTGTTCAGCATTGTTTATTTTATTTATTTTATATTTATTTAATAAGACGTAAGCACCCGTTACAAACGGATTTTTGGAAATTCGTAGTTTATGGGGGTCAAATGTCATTTTTATAATAACTTTTAGAAAGTAGGCACTCGCTAAGAACGGATTTTGGAAATTCGTATTCTAAGGTTAATTTAAAATGGGGTCATAATCGAATAAGTAATTTTTTAAAAAAGCATTCTCAGAAGGATGAAATGGGATTTATAGGTTTTCTCATAATAACTTTAAAATTGTAAAGGATTGGTTGTAAAACCTTGGGGTTGATAGGTAGTTTACATGAAAACCAACATTACTTGGGGTATTAGTACTACTAAAATCCACGCGAATGAAGTCGCGGCGGGTCAGCTATTTATATTAGTAGGATATGATTTAATTAACAGAATGAGCAAATATTATTTGTATTTTATAAGTGAAAACTCTTACGATAAGTTATAGATACAACCACTGTTTCTAATTATTTAGGTTTAATGAGCTGTTTGGATTCCACCAAAATAAATAAATAAGATCGCGAAGATGCTTGTAACTAGTCAGAGTAGCGGGCGCCCGAAGTGTCAGCTAGCCGAGGCGGAGGCGGCGCGGCGCTACGGGACGGGACGGGACGGGCTCCGCCGGACGCATTCATTAGATATTCATAGGACAGTCTGTAATGAACACATCGCCAGCGCCAGCGGAAACAATGCAATTCGCAGTTCCTTTTTGATTCTCTGCATAATGAAGCGGTGAAACAAGAATGTCCTCATGAATAAATACGCAGACTCCAGGGCGCCATCGCCGCCGCCGCCGCCGCCGCCGCCGCCCTGTGCTGGGCGAGGTCCCTATGCAGAAGTGAACTTCTCCTTGGCCATCAGTGGAACTTTCAAATGAGAGAATGTCGACTGAGAAGTGATCACTTCTCAAATATCAATATATACAGGCAGCCGGTCCTCCGCGCGCCGTGATCCTTCTCGCTCGCTGTCCGCGTGCGGCTCGCTTGCCGAACTACAAGATAAAGCTGAATATTAGGGAAGTAGGTATATTACTATGAATTATCTCATTAGTCATAGCCCATTGTCGGCGCTGTGCCGTCCTCCCCCCTCCCCCTCGCCCTCCCGCCGCAATAACAAGCCAGGCGTCATTTGTCAACGTGCTCGCCGCCCGCAGCCGCCTCGCAGCCGCCCTGCAGCCACCCTGCAGCCACCCTGCAGCCACGGTGACGCGACTTTTCAAGCGAGGGAGGAAACTCGTCCGTTTCTTCCGGCAGCTGCGCGTTTTATTTTTTATTATACATAGAAAATACCGAGAACACCCGGAACTAATATTTGGAGATCGTACAAACATTTATCCCAAGGCGGGAATCGAACCCGCAACCTCCTGCACGGCAGGCGGACGCCCGCCGCGCCACAGCGGTCGTCAATCTCAGCAACCGCTAGCAATAGAGGGAGGTACTCAATTTAAATGAAAATTCCCCTTTCATAACGATCACACATTTGATTCATCGTTCTCTGAAAATTATGCCGGTGTTTTCCTTTATCTAAGAGTAAACGAAAATGCTCTGTATCTTAGCAACCGATTGCAATGTAATAATTTGATTGTTTTGAAAAAACTAATAAAACGTCAAGTGCGAGTCGACTCGCGCACTAAGGGTTCCGATAGACCAAATCAAATCAAAAACTCTTTATTTCCATAAATACAATAAATGTACACTTAGAAAAGGTGAAATTATAAAGCTAAACACTGACACGGAAATAAAGTGATAATTTTGATTTCTGTCGTTTTGGTATGTACCTAGACTGTTTCATACTTTTTGAAATATTTTAAAAAAGTCGATAAATTTACCATTAATTTACTTTTAATCGAACCACCCATTGCAGAGAGATCCATCTGAAATATAGGTTGGTACCTACTATTCTTAGGTATTCGTTAAATTGCAAAGTCTCTAACCGATACTTTTGGTACATATTTGTTGACAAACTTTCGAAAGCCTCGGCTCGCGAGTTACACTCGCACGACGGATCTTGTTCGAGACGAATAGCTCAGAGATGCTCCAGTAAAAAATATTCCCGAGGGATTCGTACCTATACCTATTCGTAGTACCTACAATATAAATACTCTTTATTGCACACCAAGATAAAGTAGGTAAAACAGAACAAAAAAACACAAACACATAGATATTGTACACGAACCAATCGTAACAGTTTTAGTATACATATTAGTATAACACAGCTATTTTCGGAGTCAGTGCCAGCCAAACTATATTACTTAAATTTATAACCTTTGGATACATTTTACATTATAAATTTTATAACTCCCCACAGATTTTCACGAAACATGGCTTAGAACACTCGGGATAAAATTATCTATCACACAAAAAAAACTAAATGAAAATCGGTTCATCCGTTTGGGAGCTACGATACCACAGACAGATACACAGAGAGACACGTTAAACTTATAAACACCCCTCTTTTTGCGTCGGTGGTTAAAAATCAGGCACTCTTGGGCCACTCGCTTGCCTCAACCTTAGCTAGTCTGTACAGCTAGTATACATAATATAGGAGTACCTGACTCACTGACAGACAACGCACAGCCCGAACCACTGCTTCTGTAAGTAAATCATTTATTGGTCACATAAAACACACATATACATATTATTGGTTTACTTATTACAAATTGGTAAAATATAAACTTACCATAATTATGAAATAGAAGCACCTCTCACACTAGCGCTAATTACACTACATGCAAATACCTATAACCTATTACATACTAACTACAAATGCACTCTCCTCTGAGACGCAAAAAGGAATAAAATATCAAATACACTCTAAGGCATTCTACCCGACTCTAATTATTTATTTCCATGCGGACGAATTCACGGGTAAAAGCTAGTCATAAATAAAAACCCAAAATTTAACCTTGAGAGATATAGCTCCACGGCATTTTATTTTCTTGGCTTGGCTTCACTTCCAAACGACATTCCCACTTTTATAAACCATATGCCTATAATATTGTCTCCCATCATATAGTAATACGATCCCGCCCAACCCTTTCTAAAAAAAAATTGAAACAAAATGAGGAATGAACTGTATATTATTTCGTGTTTACTTATCAACAGAATTCTAAGTATTAACAGAATTTTGATGTATTTTAGTGTCAGTCAAGTGTCATTTATTCATCATCTAACACTTCACTACACACTCCAAAAAGTTTATCTATGCAAGAAGAATACCTATGTATATACAGGAGGATAAATAGGTACGTTACTGAGCATAGGAATGGGACTACGAGCAACAGTTCTCCCTTGTGGTCCCATTGATGGGACAAAATCCTGGGACCACGAGAAAACAGCGAATGAGAGCTATCGTGAGGTGGTTCATATTCTTTAAAAATTATAGACGCTAGAAAAATAATTTAAGCCATTGATGTTATGTCTTTCTTAATTCCCCCACTTGATTTAATTGATTGTTTTACCCCCCTTTGGACCTCCTAAACTCAAAACCTTGACGGATTTGGCGTCACTAAGTTACCAGCATATTTAATAGGTAATGTCTTAGCAGATCACCTATCAAATTTCGCGCAAATCGGATGAACGGTTGTACAGATAGTGTTATTATACTCGTCACCCTACATACAAATCACCCAAGCTCAGCTGCCACTGAGATCTTCCTTCACTCCGATCAAATATTAGAGTGCTGCCTGCCTGCTTGCTGCTGGTTTCAATTCGATGGTAATTTTTGCGAATCAAATATTTTTTTTACATTAATGTAACGAGTTTTAATTCCATAAAAATTAATTGACGCAGATTGTATGCGGAAACACAAGGCCGACCCGCTCTCCGCGTGGAGTGTTCCCCAGCTCTGCGGAGTGTTCCCCAGTTCACTCTCGGAATATTTGGGAATATACTATCAATGATCAGACTGCACAAATTATTCGGTGGGTGAAATGAAATGATTAGACAGCATGGAGCGGGGGGCATTAGGCTCCGATACATTGTTATAATCTTGGAGTCAGACCATACTATTTTAGGCAACTTTAAATATAATATTTGCACATTACTGGGATAAATTACGGCTCGCTGAGGAGACCACATTTTCGTAAAGGGATGGATGGGGGGGGGGGGGAGGGAACAGATCAGCGGCGAGCTGGGGTGGAGCAATGAAGTGATGTGATGCAGCATGCCCCAGAAGGGGGAGAGTGTTCTGCACTAAGTGCGTAGGATTTGTAGAGCCTGGAGTCACCCGAGTGGCTCATTTCTTAGTTTCGGTCCGTGTAACCGCAAGGTTGGCAGGGCCATGGGATGGTGGAGGGGTTGCTCCTCACGTTCGACGTGCTGGTGCCTGCCTGCCTGCCTGCCTGTCTACGCCCTACACACACGCATCGAGGAAATAATGTGAACCGGTTACGCGAGAGCCTGCCCAGCAGCGCGTTCAATAAATAACAGCTAAATGACACCTGTCAAGACGATGTATAATTTGGTGTAGCAGTTTAATTAACATAATTCACTGTTTTATATTAGAGTCGGGCTTCTTAAAGTTTATAATGTCTATGACGTCACGTGCATGCGCGGAACCAGTCTGAGGTAGCTATTTATATCGTAAGCGGTGGCAGGCGATCTTTGCCCCTGCGTACCACGTCATAAAGCTTCATTTCCAATACAACTTGGAGACGGGAACATCTATTTAGATTTTGGTGGAGACGATGATGGGCGAAACGCAGCCGCGGTGGCTCCTCACCGGCGCGCTCCCTGCGGAGCCCTGCGGCATGTGCATGGTGGATGAAGGCCAAGGGCGCCGCGTATCGCGCCCGTGGCCGGTCTGACGCGGCGCGGCGCGTCGCGGCGCGGCACTTGCGTCAGCCGCCACGATACCGGTCCGCAGGCGGACGCACTAACCACCGGTTTCTTGGGTACCTGAACCTACCACTTTTTATAGCGTTCGTAAATATAAAGCGATCGGAGCGTGCGTCCATGCATAATGTTATTATAATAATAAATTAACAAAAAATCTAATGTACCTCATAAATTCGTAAAACAGATATCGGACGGCGCGGCGTAGTGGAGTAGCTTTGATGGAGCGGCACATTACCCCGCGCCCCGCACCCCGCGCCGCTGTACGAGAGACATGCGTTTTATTAGCTTCAATAAATTGAGTACAATTGAATAGACGCTCTCTCGAGTCTGCTGGCACTCGGCAGCGAGGCGCGAGGCAAGGGCGCCGCGCCGCCGCGCCGCCGCCTTCTTCCAGCGCAACTGCAGCAAGCATGCTGCCGGCGCCCGCACGCTCGGCAGAGGCCGTATGTTCAGATCATCTCTCGTTATAAACATAAATCACGTTTCCCGTAAGCGGCAACGTTTCGTCTCCTTCTACATTATTGCCTCCTCTCAGTTGTTGGCAGGGTTGCCAACCCTACTATATTATATAGTATCCTACTATACTTGAGCCTAAAAGGGCTAAAAGGTTTAAACCGTGAAGGAACCATGCAACAATTCTTTTTTGCCAGAAATAGAATGCATCCTCGCATTTTGAAGGATTCGCTTTATTAAGTAAATTTATTTTGCCGTATACGTTCTACTAACTGTCAAACTGGCAACGCGATTGAAGTGGAGATCTTTTCTACTTATTTTAGAAAAAGAATCGGAGTATTCGCCAGGTTTCGCCCAAAAAATATTATTTTTTCATTTTGTGAAAATTTCCATGTTGCTGCTTGTTCGTTTTCGAGTTGAAGCAAAACCAGTCTCAATCATTTTTTAACCATAGCTCATAGCTCTAGCTAGATAGTGTGACATTTTGTAGAAAGCCCTGTTGTTGTCACACAGAATAGTTTTGACAAAATGTAATTGAAGTTATGGCAGCTTGGGTGACTATGCTGTGTGGTAAAATAGTCACTTCGAGCTTAACTACCCAACCGTTGATCCGATTTGCGTGAAATTTGATGGGTCTATAGATGAGACATGTGAAATATGCTGGTGACTTAGTGGGGCCAAATCCGTCTAAGGCTTTTTGAGACAAGGGTCCACAGGGGGGTAAAATCAATAAATTAAATCAAGTTTGGTCTCATATGAAAGATATACTTCCTTGAATACATTTCAAAACGGTTATTTTTTTTTTCGAGTGTGAAATTTTTTCAATAATTTTTCGATTTTTTGACCATGTTAAAGACCTCTCATTTGGTAGAGATTCTATGACATTGGAGGTCTTTCAAAATAAAACCCCTCACGCTCTACTCATATCTCCAAATCCAAGGGAGCAAGAGCCATCGTGCGGGGTGTCCACGTGAACAGCAGAAGGAGCTCCACAACTTGGCTTCAAGCAAACCGTCATAAATACGGAACCACGCAAGATAGACCCTGTAGTCGGATCTCTAAAAAAATCAGGAGAATAAGCTCTACCATTATGGTGTATTAACTTCTTCCCTTCGAGAAACCCCTCACGAATTTATTGTTAGGGGCTAAATACTAGTATTATTATGATGAACAGATACTAGGGGTACCCACTCATTTTTTGATTTTTCGTATCCTGCTATATTTTTAATAGAAAGATACCGAAACCTACTATATTCGAAGCAAATAAGTTGGCAGCCCTAGTTGTAAGCAATAAATAGTTTGATAAGTAAATGCAGACAAGCAGCGCGCTGGCGCGGAGCGGCGCGACGCGACGTGTCGTCGGCGCTCAGGGAACGTGTTCGAGGAGACAGCAGGCTCCAGTGCTCGCTGTAGCCCCCTGCAGCCCCCTGTAGCCGGGTAGCGCGTGAGCGAGTAGCGCGCGCGACTCGCTGCGTCCTCCGCTCAACTCAGATCTGTGTGTTCTGTAGCTCAGTGCGAGGACACATTCATGACGACCTCCGTGACGCAGCGGGCGAAGGTCCGTCTGCGACGCAGGAGGTTGCGGGTTCGATCCCCGCCTCGGAACAAATTTGTGTACGATCTGCAGAAATATGTTCCATTGGTCTGGGTGTTTTCTATGTATAATAAATATATCTATATGTAATGTATTGTGTTAAGTATATCAGTTATCTAGTACCCATAACACAAGCTCTGCTTAGCTTGGGGCTAGATAATGTTGTGTGAATTGTCCAACATTATTTATTATTATTATTTATTTTGAAAGTGTGTAAAACTGTTTCTTCTCCGAATTGATAAAATAAAGTACAGAACACTCTCCGCGGCACGGCGCGGGTGTCTCGTCTCGGCCAGCCGCCGCCATCGCCGCCGCCGCCGCCATGTACATTCAATGATGTTATTTATAGTATAAACTAAGGGGTCCATTATTTAGCTAACAGGCCATCTGCGGCCGCCGAGGTGGCTCTTATGGGCTTACAACGCACGGATACCATCTACGCACGTTGCGTTGCGCCCGCGTCGCCGCCGCCAGCCGTCTCCCCGCGAGCCCCGCCGGTGCGCGGGGTCCCCCTCGGCCTCGCTCCGAAGACTTACGTACCTACAGCATGTAGTGAAAGGCAAAGATCGTATTTCGGTGTAAAGGACATTAGCAACGTTATTGGTCATTAAAAAGCAGGGAAGAACATAGGTAAGTATAGATACCTATAGGTAGGTAGGTACCTATCTCTTTTTACGATTGTTTTATGAGCCCGAGGGCCTGATACCTTCTGCCGGCTGCCGGGGCGGCCCGACGCGGCTCTCCCGACGCGGCTCTCCCGCCGCTAAAACAAGATCCCTCAAAAGCGAGTGTTTCGAACGTTTCTCAATTATACAAATATGTACCTGCCAAAGGTACCGGTTAGAGACTTCGCTATTTAATGAATACTTAATAAAAGTAGGTACCATACTAAATTTTAGATGGTTCGCTCTGTATACTTCGGAGATTAGGTCAATTTATTGACTTTATTCAAAATATTTCAAAAAGTGTGTACTCTACAGCTGTGTGGTGCCGGCTTAGAATGTGCACCACTCCAACTCTTCCCGCGGGTGTCTATAGAGGCGAATACGGGATTACCACCGGGGGCGGGGAGCAGCGCTCCCTGCCGAACAATTCTACCACCAAACTGCGATCCCCAACCCACATGCCCAGTGTTGGGATTATGGGTACTACCCCCATGAGATAAAAGCCAATAAGGCGCTTATCAGGGGGAGATCTACGTCCAGCAGTGGACCAATACAGGCAGTTGAGGTTGAGGTACTCTATAGAAATTTCAAAAACTGTTTTGAAATGTTCAAACCAATACGTGCCTTCCATTCGATTACCGATTACCTTTCATTTGATACCCCACTCGGTGAGGTAACCCTTCTTTTGAAAATAATTCCCCCTCTTCTTGACCATTTTCAAAAAGTGTTTGTTTTACAGACTTCTCTATATATTTTTCCTATAAAATATAGATACATATATAGGCTACATACATTTTAGATTAATCGCTCTGTAATCTCCAGAGTTAGGGGGGGAGAGGAGAATGGGTAAAATTTTCAAAATATTTCATAAAGTACGAATTCCATACAAGAATATTCGGAAATCCATTGTATTATATTATTAAAACAATATTTAGTAACAATTCCGCGCAAAACCTTCTCTGATAAGATCCAACAAAGTGTGATTTGCGTGTACCGCCCGCCCTCCCACAAATTGCTCCCACTTGCAATCAGAGAAGGTAAACAACAGACTTACGCAATACATAATTACAATAACATTTAATATAAGAGATCTTTCAGTTACTAACAAATTATGGGTCACTGTTATCCGAAATAAAATGAATTTGAATTTGAATTTGAATAATTGCCAAGTAAATTACCCTCCAACTCCAAGAACGAACACAACTTAATTTGCAAAAGAAAAGCCAACCACACAATGAAAAAACTCATCAAAAGTAAGTCGTCAACTAGTTTCGTCTCTCCACGAGACATCATCAGGACACCACAACGATACTCGACTTTGACACTGAGACTACCAGCAACAACGACAGAGTCCTGTCAGTGATGTTGCCTCTCCGAGCTCCCTGCGTTCATTAGCTAGTGAATAATTAAGTTGTGTTCGTGCTTAAAGTTGGAGGGTAATTTACTTGGCAATTTTATATTGCGTAAGTCTGTTGTTTACCTTCTCTGATTGCAAGTGGGAGCAATTTCTGGGAGGACGGGCGGTACACGCGAATCACACTTTGTTGGATCTTATCAGAGAAGGTTTTGCGCGGAATTGTTACTAAATATTGGTTTATCCATAGGTTTTATCCTAATATTGGAAAATGTATTTTTTTTGTTTCATCTTATCAGGTGTAAGAAATGTATTATTATTTTAAATTTCAAGTTGATAGGAAAGTATATAGGTAAGTTATAGTTGAAAGGAAAAAACTTTTAAATCCATCATGGTTATTAACACTAAAGTCATAAATAACGGGATATTTACCATGATTTGAATTTTGAGTTTTCCAATATTTCGGCACAGTTTCATGCGCCATGGTCGTCAAGGAGCACATACGAGGGGTAAAAACCGGGCAACAGAGAAGTCTGCCATAGCGGAGCATCTTCTGGAGTCTGGTTCAAACCACTGGATCGAGTTACACAATCCACAAGTAATCTCAACAGAGCGACATTACATACTAAGATTGGTACAGGAGGCCATTGAGATTACCAAACACAGGAATTCAAATCATGGTAAATATCCCGTTATTTATGACTTTAGAGTTGAAAGGAAAGTTTATAGTTGAAGGGAAAAAAGGACAGACAAAGCAAGATCCTATGGGTTTCGAAACCGATTTTCGATCTCGAAACCCTAAAAGTACTCGAATGTACAAAATGTGCTGCTAACGCCGCCGCCGCAGCAGCGCGCCGCCGCCGGTGCCCGTGCACAGGCGCCTCTGCATCACCTGGTAGTACCATACCATCAGGTAGTTGCCTGCGCTATGGAGCTCTAAATAAATTCGCGTAAATTCTCGGCGACTGATAAAATTTTAGGAACTCGTCGGGGCGTCGGTCGTCGACCTTCCCCTAAAAACTGTTAATTTAATTTTCATCCCCTTTTTCTCGACGAAATTACTTTACTTACCTAATGAGTGTTGGAGTTTCGTCTCCGACGAGAAATTGATACAAGTCGGACGTCTTGATGAATCTGCTTCTCTGTAGCGCACGCCGACACGTCGCTTCGGGAACCAGCAGGAGCGAGATAGGCTTCTACGATTAACTCTCGGAAATATATTAAGGTTAAAGTTTTTATTTTTATAGTGCGTAAGCCTCACACTGGCAAATTTCTAAGAAATTAAATAATATCGCAAAAATTTACGACTTCGGCGGGACTTGAACCCGCATCCTTCCGTCAGTACCGGAATGTGCTAAAGAAGTCGTAAATTTTTGCGATGTTATTTAATTTCTTAGATATTAAGGTTAGCTAACCACGAAGGTACTTCCTTCAAACTCAGCCGCGGCCTTGTAATTCTCTAATATAACATACTAGGTAGGTAATTAATCTTGTTGTGATAATATAAATAACCGGTTCGAAAATCTTTGAACTTTTAATAGAGTTGCCAAAATGTTGAGGTACTTACCTACCTAGTTTTAGCCTTTTTATCGGCCGCGGCCGGATAATATGTACAGTTACCTAGGTACGCGCGTGGATTTAAATGCACTTCACGGTACTGTGGGCACGCCGACGCCGCCGTCGCTCCGCGGCTATCCCAGCGCTGGGCTGTGCGCGTTTCCAACCGACCCGAGCCGACCACCACCGTACTTATGAAGAGACAAGGGCGCGCCTCCCCCGCGCCCCCTCGCCCCTCGCTGAGACTTGCCCTCATTTGCAGGAACCCTTCTAATTGTTTATGGAGATGTATTGAGCAAGTTTAAGACTCCTTACTCTCGTCTCGCTCTCTTAAACGCGCTGTGCGACCGGCTACCGGCGACTAATCTATCAATAGGTTCTGTAATCGAAAAGAAAAACATATGTCATATCATAAGTATTTACTTAATGAAATAATCCTATTTTATAGATATTTATCGCTCTAACAAGTTTCCCAAAATGAAATAAAAATGTTAAAGTTGAAGAAGGTAGAGCAGAGCCTCATGGCGTAGCGCAATGCGTACCAGCAGCATGCCTGCCTGCTGCCTGATGTGTGGCGTCCGGGCAGAGGCAGGGGCATTCAGCGAGCACGCTGCACTGCATGCCGCCGCACGCCGGCGACCACGTGCGAGAAGCTCGCTGCACAGCACAGCGCTGGTGCTTGCTCCCGCGCGCTAGCGTCGTGTTAGTGCTACGGAACAGATCCTGGCCACTCAGATACTCTAGCATACAGTCTAGTGACATACATCTGACATTATTCTGTGCCGTTAATTCGTTCAATGTCTATCACCAATGTGTAACCTATGTTGTTCGAACCAAATGACTGGATTATAGGTAATGCAATAAAGGTACAGTACAACTTGATCGATAAAAATTGTTATTTGTTCATCAAGTGGGCAAAACCATTTTTTGTTGCACGTGCCGATATTAAATTCAATTAAGCCAGCGAGGCAGTCTAAAATAGAGTCACGAGCGTAGCGAGTGGCTCTAAAGTAGACTGCTGAGGTAGCGACGGATTTAAAACGCACAAAAAGACAAATATTTGCCCGCCAGTTAAACATACAACTTTTCATCACGACTAGCGAGAAAATATTATATATAACTTATAAAAGAGGTCGAATGTCAGCAACTCATTTTGGTCTGCAACTGGTTTAATGCTCTAAGTCTGCAACCATGGAGGGTAAAATTGCTACAAACCTCTTTCAAAGCATGAATGTAGGCGAATTTTTTGTTTGTATGAAGGTTGCATAGTTTTGATTCAAATGACTTTTTTCAACAAGTTGAGGTACACCACTTTCGCTTGATAACGGTGACTTTCCTGCGCAAAAACAGTGATCAAAAACGGGTTTTGCTCACATGTGGAATAATAGTTATTTGATACAAGAGTGCAAAGTTGCTTTTTAACCGCGTGCTCAATTTTGATGACCGAGCAAACGAAGGACTCTAAAATTGAATCACAAGCGCAGCTTCAAATTCAAAAATTAGATTTAATTAGCTTCAAAAATTAGAATCCCGAGTGTTCGCGGGGGAATCAAAAGAGCACGAGAGGTAAAAAATCTTTGCACTCGAGTGCAACACGTAACTTTTCATCCCACCTCAGCGAGGAAATGACTAAATTCAAGCAAAAGAAAATGGCGCGCGCAAAGCAAATAAAAAGTACACCAAGAAGGTTCCATGTCTGAGTTTTTAACAAATTAAAAAAGGTTGTATATATTCGGCACCATGGAGGTTGAAGGTTTTGAATGACAAACGTAGTGCACACGATGTTCTAAATTCAATTTTACTTTATCCTCTAGTCTAGCGGATAAAAACGGCTTTTGTACTCAGATATCAAAGAGCAAAAATACTTTTTCCGAGATGGGGGGGATGAAAAGCAATGTTGAGGTATTAATATCGGTGCCGATCGTGATATTCCTGATTAGATTATGCATCTATTGTTTTAAAATTTTACACAAATACGTAGGAATATTAACGATCCAATATTGTAATTTTACGAAGACCCAGAATCAGGAAAATTGGCAAGAAGCACCTTATAGCACAAGTCATGGAAAAAATCAGAAAACCGTAAAGTAGTTTATTCTTAAAAAAATACTTTTGATTCTCGCCATGGACCAAAACTTAAAGGGTTCCCGTTCCCGTTGACCCAAAATCATAAAATTTGGCAAGAAGCAAGGTCTTATAGCACAAATAACGGGAAAAATCCGAAAACCGTAAATTAGTAATATTTTAAAAATAAAAAAATTCTCTCTCCGGACCTACCTACTTCCCGTTCACCTAGAATCACGATATTTGGTGCGCGAGTACCTGCGACTCGCACTTGACGTTTTATTTTTATTTAAGTCTGTACGGGCGCACGAAATGTATTATTATTATTAATTTGATAGTTGCGGTTGTTAGTGAGATATTAAAGAGGGAAAAAGGACAGACAAAGCGAGACCATAAGGGTGTCGAAACCGATCTCGAAACTCTATTGGATTGGGGTACCATTAGAGTTTCGAGATCGGTTTCGATACCCGAAAATTACAGATCAAAAACTGAAATAACTAATCATTAATAATGTTTCGGTGAAATAGAAACTGCGGTGAGCTGTTAAGTTTATGTAAGGTGTTGTGTGGAGGCGCCGTCGTCTCGTCAGCGCGGTGACGGCGCGGCAGCGGCGCGGCGCGGCGCGGCGTGTCGGGAACAGCGGCGAGTGAGGATGGCGCGCGGCGGCGTGACATCGCATCGCACTAATAATACGTGTTTCAAAATAAGAGACGTCAGCGCACGCTCATGTAGATATTTATACTTCACCCTCATTTCGGCCGCCGCATGTCGCGGACCATTGTGTAAACATGTCTCATCTCAGAGCACTGTGTAGACATGCCCGCCCTCGGCGCATCTCGGAGCATCAGCTCTTCAACCCGGTGTTACGTAAGACGCGTGCTGGCGCCGCCTGCGCCGCTGCCTCGCTCCTCACCGGGCCGCAGCGACCGCACCGGCGCCGGCGCCGCGTGGGTAGTCGCGAGGCACCGGACCCACACTGTTATTGCCCATTGTTCTCGTCCACGCGCCATACGCGGTACTTACTTATTTAGGCTGACATTTAATTATGAGTAAGTATTAGGTCGGCAGGTTTATAAATAGCGACGACAGCTGCTGGCTGGCACTCCGACTGGCTCTCGCGGCCTCGCCCTTGCCTCGTCACCTCGGGGCTGCCGGCTCCGGCCCGGCGCGGCGCGGCCCGGCCGGTGGCGGCGGGCCGTCCCGCGCCGCGACATTAATCACATTCAAACACACTCGCCGCCGCTTCGCCCCGCCCCGCGCCGCGCCGCCGCCGTCGCTCGCTCTGTCATTGTTAACGTCAAACGCAGGCCATTCGTTATTTTATCGCACAAATAAGGAATCGTAACGAATATGCCTCGCCAACAGTTCTTTTCAACGACCGACTTTTGATTAGGTATATTAAACGCTTTCGTATATTTATACGAGGGAGATATTGATGATTCCGAATCGCTAACGCGAGCCTGGAGACGAGCGACGCGCGACGCGGGGACTATGTGCCCAGATGGTGTCCAGGAGACAGGCTGCGTTTCCTGAAGGCGACGCGCCGTCGCCGCGCCGCGTCGACCGACGATGCCAGACGCCAGACACCGCCGGATCCCGGATGTCCGGCTTAACATTTTCCAGTTCCCCATACTCCCACAAAGCTACGACTCAGGTTGTATGTACTTGCACCTACTCCACTCCTTACAAAATGAAACAACCTAAGTTAGAGATGAGCGTACCGAGGCAGGGGGCAGACGAGATGCGCCTCGACCGGAGCAGAGCGGAGCGGCGGAGGAGCGGCTACAACAACTACAACTCCAGCCTATGATCAGTCCACAGCTGGACTTGGACCGGTCTTAATAAATGCTTTATTGGCTCATGATGCCCTGAACGCTACGGCTGCCGCGCTGCACGGGCTTGCGGGCGTGCGGGCGTGCGAGCGTGCGAGCGTGCGAGCGTGCGGGCGTGCGGGCGTGCGGGCGTGCGGGCGTGCGGGCGTGCGGGCGTGCGGACGTGCGGGTTGGGAGCTGTTTTTTTTTTAATAGATTATTTGGGATATTATTATACATTACCGAAAACAATATAACAACCACAAAATTTTAAAATATTCAGGTGAAAAACAAAAAGTAAAACTGCACTCAGTTTCGCGTGATAAAAACGCTGCCTTGTTCTGTGACGTCACACTTTACATTTTCAACTCGAAGTGCTTCTTTTTATTCGTTGATTTTTAAAATTACATACAAATAAATGATAAAAACTAAAACACCTCACAGAAACACCGAACAACCGCGAAATAATGCAAAAAGATATTCCTATCCCGCCAAAGCCAAAGCTTCAGGACAATACAGGATTAAATTTCACAATAAAGTCATCAAAAAATACAAAAATACATAGAGCAAAAACTCGCTGCTGATATACAGGGCGGGGCATATTTATGGCCCCTTAAGGGTAGCTACCTTTTCTTTTTTTTGGCAACACAGTGAATTTGAGGTTTAAGTGGTAGATAGATAGATAGATAGATAGATAATACTTTATTGCACCACACAAAGACAGATAACAATACAGAAATGGTTTGTTAACCAACATTCTACATCGAGTTTGGCTAGTGTATATACAGATAAGAAAGTAGCTACTTTTTCTTTTTTAGTTAGAAAGTTTTGTTCTTCTATTTTATTTTAAAGAAAAATTATATTACCATACATAGATTTTTGAAAATAAGTACGATCGCCCAAAAAATTACATTTATCAAAAAAACAAGTTTATCTTAATCGACTCTATTTCCGATCAGGAACACTTTTCCCAGAGTAACTTACCAAATCAAATCTTAAGTTTTGGCAATAATTAGAAAAAAACAATTCCCTTACATTTTTCTAAAAAGCGCCATTCGCCGCAACAAAGTCATGCATACCATTCGGACACGGAAAGCATCTGAGACAGCAGCGAGTTTTTACTCTATGGAAAGCATATTGTTCTAAATCCAAATTGTTTATTGATATTTGTTATTTAACCTTATTGGTAGAATGATATATCTACCACCTTTTGAATGTCAATACCGCTAGAAAAAATAGGCGGATTTTTTTTTAATAATTTTAAATCCAAAATGTCTCTTACGAATCAACAGCGGCTAAGCTTATTATAAGCTTATTTTTAAAATGACTGTCGTGTTTAACCAGCTTTAGAAACATTTCATAGAGAAAATGAAGAAATACCACTACCAGATGAGAAAGTTAAAAAAAACATGCTAACTTATAATAAGAAGGGTTAGAATGATAAAATTGCGAATATTAGTTAATATAAAGAGCCCTGAAACGGCTCTTTAAATTAACAAAAGACCACTTTCGTCTTTGGTTTGATTATTTTGGTGCCGAAACCAGGGAATAATCGAACTAATTCAATCTAATTTGTCTAATTAAATTCTAACTTACAATACATTAAAAACAAAATAACGCATTTAGTATCCAACTCAATTACGTAGGTTACAATCATTCATTCACTTTTCTTTTGTTCCGTACATTCGTAGTAACCTATCGAATTTGGTCGCTTAACAATCAGATCTATTTTTGTACCGTTCATTTCATTGCATTTTCACCAATTGAACAAAATTGATCACAAAATCTGTGTACATACTACTCCTGCGCAGGTGTTTAGTTGAATTCATAATCCTTATCGTATTTTCGTTTGCTTGTTCGTAACACACTTTACGCCATTCATATCGCGCGGTACCCTCATTCATTGGAATGCGAAAATAAAATAAGTTGTTTAGTGAACGACTTGGTAGGTTTATACACACCTTGGTAATAATATTCACTCGGTTGAACCGACTATCGCTAATTACCTAAGGTCATCGCTTGCATCTTCCATTCGTGTTAGCCCTATCCTCGGAGGTGCAACCTACTATTTTGTTTACGTTAATTGCAATTTATTTCTTTCGTTACCGCATTCATAATACCTATCAAACAATCTTTTTTATAATTTCAATAAGGAAAAAATATTCACCACATCCGATTTATACGAAAGATACCTATCTACTTACCTATTCTTCTTATTTCTCGCGCTGCATTCTCATAAATTAATCGTTAGCTAATAATAAAAAAAATAAAAATCTGTTCCCTAAAAATTGTGATAAACATAACTTTAATACCAGAAATAAACATAAACTCGCTGTGCCCACAACTAGGCTACACAAAATTAATGTATCTTTTAAAGGGCAATGTATACGCTTCTACAACAAAACTCCTAGTGAGTTGCAACAATTATCAGTAAATAAATTCAAACAAATTGTCAAAACCTTGCTGTGCAAAAAGGCTTACTATAAAATATCAGATTATCTAGAAGATAAAAAAGCTTGGAACGGGTTTTGCTCCAACTCGAAGAATAACAACTAACAGGCTAAAGGTTTCTTCGTCGCTTCTTTACTTTGGTCTACATACCGAAGCGACAGAAATCAAAAATATCACTTTATTTCCGTGTCAGTGTATAGTTTTATAATTTGACCTTTTCTAAGTGTACATTTATTGTATTTATGGAAATAAAGAGTTTTTGATTTTGATTTTGATTTTTTGTTCATGCAGTGCCTAACGATTCACGTGATAGGTAAATAGGTTGGTATACATACAATACATCCTAATTACTTATGCATACCTATGTAAGGTAATCTCTCGGATAGGCAACTGCAATTCTTATATTCTTATCTCAACTTCGTGTAGGGTTTAATTACCTGCCTATAGCAACGAGCGCTCATTGATAAGACTTGAACTCACGTAGGTAATTATCATAAATTCGTCTATTGTACTGCGTGATAGGATTTACCTTTCGCTTTCAAGCTAAATACCTATCTATCGATTGTGCAGCGTTTATTATACCTACCTATGAGGTGTATTATCGGAACTTACCGAGGTAGTTGAGGACTCGTAATCGTAATATTGTAGCTGCTTATTGTGCTAAAACTATTAATAGAACAAAAGTGTCTCTTTACAGGTTTATCGTTTACACTTTTATATTTACACACCTACTAAAATACTTTTACAAAAATACTTTTACACGTTTTCTATTGCGGTTAGTTTGTTTACAAGATTACAGTGGAACCCGTTAACATTCTACCTACTTTCGTACATTTATTCGTTTTATACTACGGTTCATTGTTTACAAATTTCTCGTTTATACTTTATACATTAATATAATTTTTACTTTTTGCTAACGCGTTTATGCTATCTAAACGTTATGTGGTAGGATGAATAATGTCGTTTAGTACTGTTAGAAAAAAAGCTAAATCGGGCTCTCATAAACATCGTAAATCTTTCACCATGGAAACCAATGCACCTGCGATCACAGTTCAGGATTTGCCTGTTTTGCGCCGTAAACGTACCCTCGCCTTAAATCGCTTGAAAAGAACATTCGAAGTCGCTGATACGGCACTGCAAGACCCATCTCAATTGGTCCCTTTCCTCGTTCAGTTTAACGCCGTGCAGAAAGTCTACGAAAGCTTTGAAGAAGCGCATTCCGACATTCTTTGTGTTATTGACAGTGAATCTGAACAAAACGAAGATCGCATTCGCGCTGAATTCGATAATATCTATTTCGATATTCTGGCTATACACCGACAGTTAGATCCTCAATATACTATCGCTTGTAATTCAAGCGAACGTGATGAAGTACGTTGCCTCTCACACGTGAAGTTACCTAAAATAAACATACCTACGTTTTCAGGTGCTATCAAGGAATGGCCTAAGTTCTATGATATCTATAATTCGTTGATTCATCACAACAAAAGTCTTTCGGACACTGAACGAATGCACTTTCTTTGTTCGAGTCTCGCTGGCGATGCTCAGGCGCTCATCCGCACGTATCCTGTTCAGGGTTCTTTCTATCGTGACGCATATGAAACTTTGACTAAAAGATATCAAAACAACCGAGATCTCGCTTTCACCTGTTGGAAGGAAATATTGCAGATTCATTTGAAACCAAACGCACCGTTAGAGTTCCGTCGTGTTCTAGATTCAGCAATGGAAAATTTAAATGTTTTAAAAGGTCTAGGATTACCTACCGCTCAATGGGACTTCATTCTTTGCTATCACTTCTTGTCCAAACTCGACTCAAAATTACGTTGTGATTTCGAGCAAGCTCACCCTTCCTCAGAGTTTCCTAAAATTGATGAACTATTAGAGTTCTTGTATTGTCAATGTGAAGCAAACGTTCGAGACATGCATTTCACATCGAACGCTGCGGAAAAACCTTCTAGGAACTCTTCGAAGTCTAAGTCACCCACTGTTTTCCTAGCTGCGACTGAAAGCAAAGCAAATGATCAATCTGCTGATGCGAAATCTGACTCGTCATCGACTCCTGCAACCTCTCTGCCTCCAGTCGTCAAATGTTCTTTCTGTTCTGAAAATCACTTCATTCATCGATGTCTACAGTTTGAGGAGCTTCCCGTGAAAAAACGAATTGAACATGCGAAGGCTCGTCGTTGGTGTTTCAATTGTCTTCGGTCGGGTCACAATCTGAAAGACTGTCGATCGATATTCAGATGTAAAAAATGTCGTCAACGTCATCATACTTTCCTTCATAACGACGATGCTAGTGAACATATTGAGTCGACTCAATCCGGTACAGACGATTCGCCTCGCGATCAGGTTAGTGTTCTCACCAGCTTCGGTGGCAGCTCCGTAGTTCTTCTCTCCACTGCCATTGTTCAGGTTCGCGATAAGTCGGGAAACTTCCAATCGCTTCGTGCCGTAATCGACTCAGGGAGCCAATCACACTTCATCACTGAAAATGCATCGGACCGTCTAGGCATTACTCGTGAAGTTACTTCTCGTTGTGTTCGTGGCTTAGGTCAATCTTCGTCAGTTGTTTCGGGAAAAGTAACGGTTGAGCTTGGATCTAAAGGCAAGAGTCTTTTTAATATCGATGCTCTGACTTTGCCTAGAATCTGCGGCAAAATGCCATCTCTTCCTATCGACAACTCTTCGTGGCATCATTTGAAGGGCCTTCCATTAGCTGATCCACAATGTCACAAACCTGGTTCGATTGATCTCCTTCTCGGTGCTGAGATCTTCGCCTCACTTTTACTTCCTGGTAATGTAGGTGGAGGATCAACGCAACCTTCTGCGATTAACTCTGTGTTTGGTTGGATCTTACTTGGCAGTGTCAACTGTCATGTTAAAAAGATACATTCATTCTTTATAACAGCAGATGATCTTCACGAGGAAGTTCAACGAATTTGGAAACATGAAACTTTCGATACGCACAAGTCCCGAACCTCTGATGAGAAATTATGTGAAAATACTGCACAGCATACTCGACATCAAGAGGAACAACTCATTGTTACCTTGCCATCTCAAACGGAAAACACATCTGCACCTATTCTTGATTCTCATAATATTACCTTCGCTTCTACTGAGCCCAAACTTCTAAACAATTCCAAACTTCTTCAACCCGTTTCAAAATCATTACAGACTTCTCACTTTGTACTTGTAAACAACGTACTATCTTCCGCGTCTCTGTTAGCTGACCTTCCAAAGTTCGAAAACGAAATGTCCTCGCCCGTTTTTCCTTTCATTCCAAACTCCGCTTGGTTTGCCTCCACCGTCGTGCTTCCGCGGTTTCGTATTCTCTCTTCTCGTTTGAAGACTTTCGTCACCGACCGCGTCAATCACATTCTTGAGGTCATTCCAGATTCTCGTCGGAATTATGTGGCTTCCGAAGATATTCCTCCGGATATTGTTTCTCGTGGTCAGCTTCCATCAGCTCTCGTCAACAATCGTTTATGGTGGGCGGGTCCTTCTTGGCTTTCTTCGTCTTCTAGTTCTTGGCCTAAATTGAATGAAGTTCCGGACCAAGAAACCCTTCAAAGTCAGGAGAGACACCCTCAATCACAACTAAATCAAAATGAAACTTCCGTTTCTTTCATCGAAACAATGATCGAAAGCTGTTCATACATTAGTGAAATCCATCGAAACGTTTGTATCTGGACAAACAGCAGAAATTTCATTCGCCGTAAGCCCTCTCGCTGCTCAAATTATCCTCTTCCTCGTATTGAGCTTCATATTGCGGTTATGGCTATCGTAGAGCACGTTCAGTACTCTCACTTTTCTAGCGAAATGCGACAACTTCGAGATAAAACTCTATTATCAAATCAAATGCGTAAATTAATTCTGATTTTAGACACATCGGGTTTTCTCAGGGTGGGCGGTTCCGTATTACGTTCTTGTTTGTCATATTACACAAATATCTCCGCTCTCCTTCCTCTTGTGTTTAAGCCTACTTATCTCATCATCAAAACATTATATAGTAAAACTAAATCTATGAATGCGGGTTCCATCGTTATTATAAAAACAGAAAACGCTATTCCGTTACATTGGCCCCTCGCTCGCGCTATTCAACTTCACACAAGCCCTGACGGAGTAGTTCGTATTGCAACCATCTGTAACGTTGATGGATCTCAACTCACGAGACTTTTAACTAAACTTCACCCTTTCCTAAATCAAATCGACTAAATGCGTTATTCTTTTTCTTCTTTCCGTTATCTTAGTTTTAACTTAATCTGTTCATTATCTTAGGTTAGGGATCTATTACATACATAAATTTTCTTAAAATACCTGGGTGTATTTTGGTGGGCGGAATGTATCGTCATCGCAGTATTTAAATATTCTACATTCAAATTCTGACGCCAATCACTCGTATTCGAATCCATTCAAGCAGCTTTTATTTCGTTATGTTTCTATTTTGAATTGGCACCAATGGGCGGCCTCGGGCCATACGATTGACCAATCAGAAGATCATAGATGGAGCCACATTAGAAACAACGTTGGAATAACCGAAGAAGACAGACGTAACCACGCCACCGGCCAACGCAACGAGACGCTTGCTTTTCTCGAAGAAACCAAAACAACTTTTCCTTATTGAAATTAATGATAGATCTATCGATTTTCGTGTGTGTTTAAAACATAATCAAGCCTTGTGAAGGACGTTTTCTTGAACTGTGAAGTGAAGTGCTAACCTACTCCTCGCTGTTCCCCTGGATGGAAGCCATTCGCCACGAGACAGAGATGTTCTGGGTCCATTCGTATCTATCCAGAGGTAAGCCAATTTATTGAATAGAATATATAACTTAATGATCGCTGCAGTGACGATTCGAATACCTATCTGCCTAAAGTCATTGCCCCCTGATGTGCGAGACGTTGATCTGCGCACATTATTTTCTGTTTTTTTTTTAATAGATTATTTGGGATATTATTATACATTACCGAAAACAATATAACAACCACAAAATTTTAAAATATTCAGGTGAAAAACAAAAAGTAAAACTGCACTCAGTTTCGCGTGATAAAAACGCTGCCTTGTTCTGTGACGTCACACTTTACATTTTCAACTCGAAGTGCTTCTTTTTATTCGTTGATTTTTAAAATTACATACAAATAAATGATAAAAACTAAAACACCTCACAGAAACACCGAACAACCGCGAAATAATGCAAAAAGATATTCCTATCCCGCCAAAGCCAAAGCTTCAGGACAATACAGGATTAAATTTCACAATAAAGTCATCAAAAAATACAAAAATACATAGAGCAAAAACTCGCTGCTGATATACAGGGCGGGGCATATTTATGGCCCCTTAAGGGTAGCTACCTTTTCTTTTTTTTGGCAACACAGTGAATTTGAGGTTTAAGTGGTAGATAGATAGATAGATAGATAGATAATACTTTATTGCACCACACAAAGACAGATAACAATACAGAAATGGTTTGTTAACCAACATTCTACATCGAGTTTGGCTAGTGTATATACAGATAAGAAAGTAGCTACCTTTTCTTTTTTAGTTAGAAAGTTTTGTTCTTCTATTTTATTTTAAAGAAAAATTATATTACCATACATAGATTTTTGAAAATAAGTACGATCGCCCAAAAAATTACATTTATCAAAAAAACAAGTTTATCTTAATCGACTCTATTTCCGATCAGGAACACTTTTCCCAGAGTAACTTACCAAATCAAATCTTAAGTTTTGGCAATAATTAGAAAAAAACAATTCCCTTACATTTTTCTAAAAAGCGCCATTCGCCGCAACAAAGTCATGCATACCATTCGGACACGGAAAGCATCTGAGACAGCAGCGAGTTTTTACTCTATGGAAAGCATATTGTTCTAAATCCAAATTGTTTATTGATATTTGTTATTTAACCTTATTGGTAGAATGATATATCTACCACCTTTTGAATGTCAATACCGCTAGAAAAAATAGGCGGATTTTTTTTTAATAATTTTAAATCCAAAATGTCTCTTACGAATCAACAGCGGCTAAGCTTATTATAAGCTTATTTTTAAAATGACTGTCGTGTTTAACCAGCTTTAGAAACATTTCATAGAGAAAATGAAGAAATACCACTACCAGATGAGAAAGTTAAAAAAAACATGCTAACTTATAATAAGAAGGGTTAGAATGATAAAATTGCGAATATTAGTTAATATAAAGAGCCCTGAAACGGCTCTTTAAATTAACAAAAGACCACTTTCGTCAGCTTAAAATATTAACACTGACATGTATTTATATATTTGAATGTTGTAAATTTATCCGAAAATATCCCCAATATTTCCAAAAAACAGCTGATCTACCGCGACGATATCCGACTAGGTTCAAGCATAAAATTACACTACCAAAGTCAATACTAAAAATGCAAAGTTCCGGGCCAGACGCAATGGCATCTAAAATCTACAACAAAATACCGGATATACTAAAAGACGAGGAAAAAGACCATTATATTTGAAAAAAAATTAAAACGATACCTTTTACATAAATGCTATTATGATTTATGTGATTTCTTCAACCACAAATTAAAATAAAAATAAAACTTACGAATTTAATTGCATTATGAATACATTGCTACCTATACAATATTTTATAAAAATGTAACAACAAAAGTTATTGAATTATATAAATATTTTTCCGCTAAAACCTAAAACCTAAATAGAGATTCTTATAGAAACCCGGTCCACCTCCACTCTTAGTACCTATTGCCACGCCCTGCTAGGGTACCATTGTGTCTCTTATACATTACTTAAATACTAAGACCTAAAAATGTACACAATGATTGCAATAAATATATAGGAATATGAATATGAATATGAAACTCGATGTAGAATATTTGTAAACAAACCACGACACCAACAAAACTAAATTCACTTGCTTTGCGTCGAGTTTCAGAAAAATTGTAAACATTCTACATTACATATAATACACAGAGTTTGCCTAGTGTTTATACAGATAAGAAAACATATTATATCAACTAACTGGTCAGTGGAATCGTATAATTTTATTCATACGCGCGCAGGGAGAAACATAGACGAAACACTTTTTTATCTTGGTCCTAAATTGTACATTTCTAGAATAGGTACTTACCTTACCTACCTACAGAGGTAACTAAGGTAATTATTCATTCTTGGGGTTTGTTTGGTTTCTTTCAATTTTTATCTTAATAACTTTTTCCATTATCTGTGAGGTAGCGCTACCGATTAAGTATTGTTACCTATTCGGTTTCCTCTATAACGTCATATCGTTAAACACCTACCTGAAAAATAAACACATTATTTCAATACTAAACACATAAAAAAAAATGTTAGGTTTAAATTCCGTGTTACGAAAGACTTTAAATCAGTAAAATCACTTAAAATCTTATACTGTTCACTAGTAACACTGAAAAAACTGTTTGGTTTCTAGTTACCAAATTTTCAGTAGATAAATACTTAAGTGTTTAGTTGCTGTGGTGACTTCTTAAAGTCAACTCGAATACTCTTCTCAGGCTTGGAATCCCACCTATGGAAAATACATATATCGACATGTTGGAGAGAGTCCAGAAAAAGTTTTTACGATTCTTAAACTTCAAGTTCAAAATTGTTTGTCCTGATTATATTAACAGCTGTAAGCGTCATCACCTGCTGCCTCTTTTCACGCGGCGGGAGGCTGCAGACCTGACCTTCCTGCACAACATCGCTTTGAACATAAGAGTGTGTGTTCCTGCACAACATCGCTTTGAACATCATGTGTTCTTCCTACAATACAATCTGTCAAAAAATTTAGACATATTTTATGTATCAGCCTCCATTCTTAAAAGACTCCCTAGCCTGTAAGCAACAATTTTTTGTTTTGTTAACCTTTTATTTCTATACCTATCTACTCTTTTTTTTTTTCATTAATAAGAACCTATTGATACAACTCATTAACAAGCAAGCTGTGTTCACAACGAGTAGGTTTTACACTCATTCTACACTTGCGAGCTTATAACTGGAATCGCTTCAATGGTTGTTCAAGACAAATTTTTACAATTTAAGTAAGTTATGTTTTCCCTTACGCAGGATTTATTGGCGACGATAAATTTTGATTTAATGGACGATAATGTCCGCTGCCACACCGCAGCAGTGACTAGACAGTACCGACAGACGTCTTCCATGTCGGCATTCCCACACTTGACTGGCCAGCCCTTATTCCTGACTTGAACCCAATCTGGCATATGTGGGACGAGCTAAAGCAGCGGATACGAGGGAGAAATCCAGCTCATCCAGCTCCGGCGCCGATAAAAGCCGATAGATGCAACATCGACCTATTGCAATAATTCCCAAAATTTAGGTAGCCAATTTAATTAATTTTAAATCTTCTTGATATCACTTGAAAGGTTACAAAATTACCTTTCAAATGATATACCACAATCTATAGTTCATTGTAAATAAATTGTAAAAAAATTGTTTTGATCAACTCGCGATGAAAGCGATTCCATTTTAAAGCTCGCAAGTGTAGTTTAAATAATCTTTAAGATAATCCTTGTCTTTGTTCTGTGTAAAAACCAGTTTTGTGAACCTATAAATAAAAAATAAAAATAAAATACCTATATATCGATCGAACACAATTTGGTCGAACATCTAAGCATCTCTAGTCACTAGATCATGGTTTCTTAAAGTGGGGTCCACGGACCCCTTAGGGGTCCGTGACATGTGCGTCAGGGGTCCGCAGCAGCAGAATAAAATGTAGATTGGAAGACTACGCTTGGTAGTAGGTATATGTTTCGTCGCTGGATCGAAGAATCAGGCCGTTTGTACCAGCAGCATTTGTTAGGAACGCATAATTATTTTACTGAATTCATTTACAATATTATTATTATTTATACCTAATTATTTCATTCAACGATATGGCTATGTGACATTTAGCCATATTATTGCACGTTGATCGTTCCAAAATCGCCACGGGCAAATAACGGAATTGCACCGATTTGTGCCTCTACCTATAGGTACGATCCGGCGGCGACATGCATCGAAAGAGCTCTAGCAATGCTTGGCAACACATCTGATTTTACTGCTTTGTTCAAGATCCCTCAAGATTTTCCCTAAATTTTTTGTGCGGAAAAGTAATCCGTAAAATATTCTTCTTTCCGTAAAATATTCTCCGGCAATGGTCCGTGGAATTTTTGAAATTTTGAAAGTGGTCTGTGACTGCATAAAGTTTAAGAAACCCTGCACTAGATGGTCCCTAGTAGCGGCGGCGCGGCGGCGGCGTTGCCGTGGGTACCTACAAGGTAGGCGAGGTAGATAGCTCGTAGCGGTAGCGGTAGAGGTAGGTAGGTCGCTAGCTGCAAGTTGTGGAAGGCTCCAAGTTTCGCGGTTGTCATTATTCTGCGCAACTCATCAGCTAAGTGTTCACGTCGCGCTCGGCCGCATGTGACGCCGCCGCCGCCGCTCGTCTCGCGGAGGGAGATGGTACTTAGGTACGTGCCTACGTAGCAAGTTGACGGCGCGCGGGAAACGCAACACCACGCATATTATTTACATTTACATGTACGAGCTTGCGTTCTCGTGCAGCGCGCCCGCCGCGCCCGCATGCAGCATGCAGCATGCAGCACACCCATGACTCGGTGGAGCTGGCAGAGTTACACTTGTATACTACTACACGTATATACGTCGATATAAATTCATTGTTCGGTAAATAAAGGTCACATTCTGTTTAGGGCAGATTCTGGTAATTAACGACAGATATAAGCCGAACACGTCGCACTAAAATAATTTATTGGATACATTACAGCGTGTGGAGTATACAATACAGCGTCTCTCCCGAATAACTGACATCGCCGATTCAGGTGAAACACCGATCCAGTGATGAAGAGGTCCTGTGGGGCCGGCTCGCACGCGCACCACGAGAAGCGTGTGTCGTCTCGATAACTAACTTTCAAAATATTTCAAAAAGTATGAAATCTACAGAAATTTGAAAAACTGATTTGAAATGTCAAAACCGTCACCTTTTGTAGCTTCCCTTTTGAAAATTCCTCCCCCCCTTTTGACCATTTTTCAAAAAGTGTTCTTTTTACAAACTTCTCTGTATTTTTCCTATAAAATATATCTATAAACGCTCCATACTTGCTTGCTTTGCAATCTTCGGAGATAGGGGGGGATGGGTATTTTTTCGACTTTTTTCGAAATAGTTTAAAAAGTATGAAACCTACAAAAATTTCAAAAACTATTTTGAAATGTACAAAATGATACCTACCTTTCATTTGATACCTCATATGACTCTGTAGGTATCTTTTAAAATTTCGGCATCACAATTTGTATGGAAAATATTCATTTTAATTTTTCATTTATTTTCATTTATTTTTCTTTAAATCTGTACAGGCGCACGAAATGTATTATTATTTCAAATTTCAAGTTGATAGCTGCAGTAGTTTTTGAGTTACCTATCAAAGAGGGAAAAAAGGATAGACAAAGCGAGCTGCGAGACCATAAGGGTTTCGAAACCGATCTTTGATCTTCGAAACCCTAAAAACGGTCGAATGATTGCATGGATGGATTGCATTCTTTGAAAAGGGTTCCGTCTTGTTGTTGGTATAGTCTCGAAACCCTTTGGGTATTGGTTTATATGGTAATTATGGTTTGTGGTAGTTTTGTAGGAAAAGTCACTAGTTTTTGGTATGTAAATATAATCACTGGTAAACTATGAATAATATAAACTTAAACTGATTGACTTTATGGTATTTAAATGGTAAATTTATGGTTTGAATGGTATTGGTATGAATCCGCGTTATCGGTGGTATGCTCCGGCGCGAACTGAGTTAATTTAGGTAAACGCGAGCAAAATACGCATTCAACTGCAAGCGCAGCTAAATGCATATCTGCTGCGTGGTCGGTTTACCCGAACATACTCCCGACAGCAAGATGAGGATGCTGTGGTTTGGTGAATGATGGTGATACATAACACCTACATCTTAAAAATCTCATCAAATACAAATTGGTTTTTTAAGCAAAATATAAAAGCACAACGACCTTAATCTAATAAATCTTACAAAACATAGATTATCTTAAAGTTAACTGGTAAAATGGTTTAATAAGTAAATTAATAAAATAAATATCTGGTATAGTATAAACTTTAAATAAATCTTATCACTTAAATATGGTCTCGTCCTCAAAATCGTTATTATTATCTAGCCCTGTGTCCGTTCTACCCCGCTCAGCCGCTCTATCCGGCCAACGAACTATATGTATTGAGCTGAAAACCGATTTCACTTCTTTTATTTACACGATTAGCACTAAGCACTTCTAGGCCCTCTAGGTGCCTATTATAAACTGTAATTTTGACAGCCTTATAGTTTTGTTACATAGAATAAAACCGCAATTAGATATTATTATTTTAAGTGAGTGCTGGTTAAGTAAATGCCCTTCCATCCCCTCTATGCATGGATATAAGTCCTTCTCTTCTGACTTTAGATCACAAAACGAAGGCGTTGTAGCATATGTACGGGCCGATCTAGCATGTAACGTAAATACCTTGACATTTGTTGATGCAAATTGTCTATTATTAAAACTTGAAAACCAAATTGCCATGCTAGCTCTTTATCGATCCCCATCCTATAGAAATATTGATGGTTTTATTAATTGCCTAGATGGTTTACTAACTCAATTAAAAAACTTTCCTACAATAATAATTGTCGGAGACATTAATATTAATATAGCCCCGAACTCCAGTGACAATGACTCTGATGAATATTTAAATCTAATAGCTTCACATGCTATGTATCCTGCTCATGTACTTCCAACCAGACTGGACAGATGTATAGATCACGTTATAATAAAATCATTTTTCCCCGCTATTTCACTGATCCTAGACACCATGATAACCGACCACGCCCCCACTCTTACCTGCATAAGCCTCGCTCATCAACCCAGCACTCATACACGTTTTACTAGTAAACTCGATATTCCCCAGATTATAAAAGAAATTGAAATTACAGATTTCTCCTCGATTTTTGACATACAAGATCCCGATTTAGCCGCTCACGTATTTGTAGAAACCATTAGTACAATTGTCAAAAAATATTCTCAAACTAGGATTTCCAGCAAGTTCCGTACCCTAAAGCCTTGGATTACTCCTGGTCTCCTGAGATGCATTCGTCATAGGGATAAACTGTTCTATAAACTTAAAAAAGAAAAAAACAATTCAATACTGAAAACCACATTTACTCGCTACCGAAACTTCTGCAATAACCTGCTAAAAAGAATTAAACGCGACTACCAACAAAATGAACTTTACAAGGCCAGGAATAATCCTAAGGCTACTTGGGATACCGTTAGAAAAATTGCAAATCTGAATCATAAAAAATTTACTTCTGAAGACCTCCTGAAAATTTCTAAAACCCCCATCGATTCAGTTAATACAGTTAATAAGTTTTTTGCGAATGTAGGGAAAAACTTGGCGTCTAACATTAACCCTCCCACTCCCTGTTTAACAAACTTTGTTAACCAAAAAAATCAACATCATTCCTACTCTCCACCCCCCCTTGATTCCATGGTTCTCTGGCCTACTGATTGTAAGGAAATCGAATCTATTATAGGTAGCCTAAATGATAAATCCGCTGTAGGCTGGGACGGGATCCCAACCACTGTTATCAAAGGAGCCAGCACTACTCTTGTTCCTTTAATGAACTATATCTTCAATCTATGTATCACCACAGGTTCTTTTCCTACCGTTTTCAAAAAAGCCATCATTCACCCTATTTATAAAACTGGAAACAGCGACGAAGCCAATAATTACCGACCGATCTCGGTCCTGAGTGTCCTATCCAAGATATTGGAGAAAATCATCAATCGGAGACTCGTAGGCTTTCTCAATGACAAATGCATCCTGGCCTCCAATCAGTATGGATTTAGGCGAGGTATGTCTACGGAAGACGCCGTCATCGATCTGACTACTGAGATTGCCAGGAACTTTGATAGGGGACTCAAGACCATCGGCATCTTCCTTGATCTCTCTAAGGCCTTTGACACTGTCTCTATTCCCTTACTTCTAAAGAAACTGGAATCAATTGGTATAAGAGGCAGTGTCGGAGACCTGTTCGAGAACTATCTTACTGACCGAACTCAACTTGTAAAGATAAACAATATCTACAGCGAAGAGGAAACTCTAACATTCGGTGTCCCTCAGGGAAGCGTCCTTGGTCCGCAACTCTTTCTCGTTTACATAAATGACTTATGCAGATTGTCTCTACCAAATTGCTCTATTTTTACTTACGCTGACGACACTGCACTTGTTGTAACCGGGCCAAGCTGGCAGGAAGTTAGTTCTTCAGCAGAGGAAGCCATGAGAGTTATTTCAAACTGGCTTTCATTTAACCTCCTAACGCTTAACGTTATTAAGTCAAAGTATATTCCCTTTTCTCCCACTACCAGAACCCAATGTCCCTCTTCTTTCTCTATCCGAGCTCATACATGCACTAATTCTCCAGATGGTCAATGCTCATGCCAAACCCTCGAACGCACATTGAAAATAAAATACCTTGGCGTGTACTTGGATAGCAAACTCACGTGGCTTCCTCATATTGAATGTACAGTTGGTAGAATCCGCAAGCTTATTTTTGTTTTTAAACGCTTGAGAGGAGTTGCAGATATGGATTGCTTAAGAACGGTCTACTTCTCGCTGGCCCAATCCATCATCTCATACTGCAATATAGCATGGGGTGGAGCCGTCAAGTCTCAGATGATTAGAGTTGAGAGAGCGCAGAGAGCGGTGCTCAAGGTAATGCTGTCCGAACCGAGACGCTACTCCACCAGTCTATTATACTCCCGATGTGAGGTCCTGACTGTTCGGCAGCTCTTTATCTCAGCGGTCTTGTTGCGCAAACATTCACAACTACATTTTGATCCCAACCTTAAAAACAAAAAACGCCGCTGTGATAGAGTATGCAAAATTGAGTCACGTAGAACCGCGCTCGCAGGGCGGCACTACCACTATATGAGCCCCACCCTCTACAACAAAATCAACAAAACACTCCAAATATACCCCCTCCCACATTATAAATGTAAATTAAAAATCTTCGAATGGCTACTCTCCCTATCGTATGAGGAAACGGAAGACCTACTACAAATACCTGGTTAATCAAATATTCACTCACCCTTCTTTCCAAACACAAACAATCGGACACAAAACATCAAACACTCCGGAGTCTCCTGTTGCATGGACTCTAAAGAGAGCGGTGTCCTCAGGAGCTCCACACACGCACACTAATTCACTCATAAATGAACACATAACATACACAGACATTTAACGCACATACACACACACACACACACACACACACACATATGATGCACACAGGAGCCTCCTGTTGCCCGGACTCTTAAGAGACCGGTGTCCTCAGGAGCCCTCCTCCCCACTCACACACACCCACAAACACACCCTTCGATACCTTTATCAGAATTCTCAGCATTTTCTTAGACACATTTAATTATTATTACGTCTATCTGTTTAACTACCTGTCTACATAGTAAAAATATCACTACTACTCATTTTATTATGTCTTTAACTTTAACTTTAAATGTATAGTACTTAACTTTAAAATCAATAAATATGTAAACTCCTATAATTTATTTATGTTGTGCCAAGGAGGCGGGCGATGAGGCAGCTCCACAGTTTTAAACTTTTGCTATCTCATCGTTCATTCGTAAATTGTCTATAATGTACCCTATTCTAAATAAATTATTTTGTTTTGTTTGTTTGTTTATTTAATTCACTAGGTAGCACTAATCACTAAACTGGTAATGGTGGTGGTGATGCACTGGTGGGCCTCGGCGGAGCAGAAATTACAGCAAACTCCTGTTGACGGTGACTTCCGCGTCGACGCCGAGGTCTGGAGGGGGCGGCAGGGTCGCCGCCGCGGCGTCCTGCGGGCCGCGCGCGAACCTCGTCCACATCCATGCTATTAGCGCTCACTACGCTCACTAAAGTGGAATAGCAGATGGTGTAGTGGTGGATGTTATGGTTAGATATTTCCCCTGATTTCTGTGTTACTATTCTTTAGTTGCTCGATGGACTCTCCTAAACGCGTAAAGGATGAGTTTAGGCTCCGTTGGTTAATTTCGTGGACTGGTATTTTTGTGGTTAGAGACTATATGGTTGATCTGGTCTGGTTCAGGTACATACAAAGATATCTGTTGTTATTTTCATTTGTTTCAATTGGTGATGAATGGTATATAGTGTAAAATCATTGCCTTTGAGGATACACTCCTGGCTGGTCGCAATGACCCCACTTCCATTCGGCTGGCGTTCGTTAACTTAGTCATTGCACATTATCTTTATTGTGTACGCATCGCAACAAAAGAAAAAATGCTGGGACAACGAACGAAACGTAGATTAATGACATATTTGCGCAGGTACCATCTTGGTATTTATTTGGTGAGGTAGGTACAGACGGTTATTTATATAGTTGGTAGCTTTCTCTGGCTAAGAGCTGGAATATGGTTTCTATTATCATGACGTTTTTGTAGCCTTGACCTTAAGAAGCTTGTTGCATCGGATCTAGTACCTACATAAAACTGTTCATTAGCTAGATACCCGACACCGTTGATGAGACCGCGGCGTCGCCGGCGTCTAGCGTGGACATTATAATGTTTAGTAAGCACAAGGTCACTGTAGTATTTGAGTTCCTGGAACTTGGAACCAAGGAAGGATAATATTACAACGGGAATGGTTTTGAATGGTAGGGCATCTTTTAAAAATATTTTGGTCGGTATCTTCGTCGAATTGGTTCTAGTTTGGTAGCTGGTTTATCTGCTGGTTTTTGGTCGAATTTTGGTTTGCCGGTAGGAACAATGGTATGACTTTGGTCTTCGTAAAGCAAACCGTTTATGGTTTTTGGTGTCACGGCTCGCCCTAGACCGCCCCCCATGGTGACGTGGTTTTGGGCATCCTTGCTCTTTCTTGCGTCATAACATAAAATTTTACTATTTGAGTGCGCTTTGTCAGGTAAGTGAACTCGGCCATCATAAAATTCAACGCATTGGTTTGTTGTGCTTGTCAGCAATTTAGCGTGGTTCAACCCGTGTAAACCGAGGTGAGGTTGGTGAACTGGTTTCTTGTTGGTAGGTATTATTTTGGTTTTGCAACTATTTTTATTTGGTAAATAGTTTATTCTTTTATTGGTAATGATTGATGAAATTGGTTCATGGATTAAGCTAGTTTGTTCTATGAATATATTTTTCTCTTCTAGGTTGGTTTGGTTAGTGATATGGTTTTTGTCTAGGAAACGAGGCAAGCACTTATGGTCAGTACTTGACATCTCTTGGTTATTGGTATGGTTAATCGAAAATTCAAGCAAATCGTCTGTTTGGCGTAGAACGATATTGCAGTTGTAGTGGGGTCTCACAGTGCCGCAGAGGAGCCATCCTAGCTGCGTCTGCTGAGCGATTGGTAGCTCGTCAGACTCTGCCCTTAAGATTCCTCCTAACATTATTTTGCTGTAAACATCAGCTCCGAAAAGTAGGTCTACTGGTCGACTGACGTTAAATTCAGGGTCTGCTAATTTTATACTATGGATGTGTTCCCATGATGGTTTAGGAAGTGACCTATTAGGTAGGTTCGAAATCAAGCTATCCATAATTATGACGTCGGTATTGAAGGAAAACTGGTTATAGATGGAATGTGCTTCTATGGTAATCATTCCTCTTGCATTATTTTGGTTTTTACCGACGCCAAATATTCTGCCCTTGCATTGATTTCTCTTCAACCCCAAGATCTTAGCGGCCCGCTCATCTATGAGAGACACTTGACTTCCCCCGTCTATTAACGCTCTCATGGTGTGTTTGGTGCCGTCGATTCCCGAGATATGGACCATGGCGGTTGCCAAAAGTATCTCGGTCTTATCTTCCCATGATGCGTGCGAAGATCCTAACATTGGTTCATTCTTCTCTTCTTCATTGGTAGTCATGGAAGTAATTCGTGGTGGTGAAGACGAATTTGATCTACATAGTGCGTCATGAAGCAAAGTGTTGTGAGTACCTTAACACTTGCGACATCGCTTGGTTGACGAACATTTTTCATTGGAATGGTTAATTAAGCAGTTTTTACAATAATTTAATTTGTTGATTTTTTGTAATCGCTGCTCGGGTGTTGACGCTAAAAATTGCTGACAATGCCATGTATTGTGATCGAGGTTACACACTCCACAGGACGTTGACCTAGATAAATGGAAGGATTTATTTTTAGAATCATAGAATGATCGATCCTTTTGTTCGTTTTGGTTATGGCTTGGTTTTTGGTAATGGTTGGAGCTAGATGGTTGCTTTTGATGGTTTGTCTTATGGTTGGTTGGCTCGATTTTACGACGGGCCGCTTCTAAAGCCGTAAACTTGGATTCTAAGAATCCCAGGAACACCTGTAAAGAGGGAAGCTCCCTGGGGTTTCTCACCGATTCCAAGTACTCCGTGAAAGAAGTAATGTCCAGCTTCTGTGCAAGTAGATGCACTAGGAGTGGGTCCCAAGTAGTTATATCGACACCTAGATTACGAATGCCATGAAGACATTCATTGGTAACGTCGTGCAGATTTTTCATTAATTCGTAAGATTGGTGTTGCATGGTTGGGAAGTCGAGCAGAATGTTGACGTGGGAGGTAAATATTAATTTTTTATTCCCATAGCGACGGTTAAGAAGCTCCCGACACGCTTCGTAATTATCCGAACTGATTGGTAGATGGTAGATCAGTCGCTCGGCTTCTCCTGTCACCTTACTTTTCAAAAACTGCATTTTTTGGGCGTTGGTCATGGAGGGGTTGCTATGGACAGCTTCGGTGAAAAGATCCTTGAAGGATACCCAGCCCTTGAAGTACCCATTAAAAACCGGAATGTCAATTTGAGGGGTGGATCTTTCACGATGGGATACCGACCACATTTTGGTGTTGATAGCTCTCTTCGTTTGTATGAAAATGCTCTCGTAGTCAGTGAAGTCCTCTTGGTATTGGCTGTCCTCACAGCCGTTCTCTCCTTCTATTTCCCAATGTAAATTGTCTATGGCGAACCAACGAGATTCCAGGGACTTCAAGGCGTCCTCGAATTCCCATTTTTTCTCCAACTCGTCAGTTTTTATTCCGCTGAGGGTCCTCATGAAGGCCCTCATATTTATTTTTTGTTTTCTTATCAACTCGTCGAGCTTACTGGTGTTCCCCGTTGTAGCCAAGGATCTCCCTACTGGTTGGGGAGGCCTTGGCTGAGGAGTGGTTGGTCGAGTTGACGTACCTGGTCGAGTCGCCTCAGCTTCTGGTACACGTAGGCTACTTGGTTGAGAAACTGGTGTCCTCTGCTCTAACTGGTCAATGGTTTTTTTGAAAAAGCTTTTAGCGGCCAAATAAACCTCTTCAGCTGTTTCGTAACAGCCCTTTGCGTTATAAACATGGTCGGGTTCCGCTAACTTACTTATTTTACAATGATTATCAAGGTACGTGGACCAATAGGTCTCCAAAAGGTCATTCTTACGCTTACAAAACTCATAAGTCTTTCTGTCCGCTCCCACTTTCTTAAAATTAGCCAGCAGCTGTTTTATCGCTTCGTAAATTTCAGTTTGGTTGATGAAAAGGTTATCCATGGTGTAGAATTGATAGGTTTTACAAAGCAATAAAATAAATGGTTCGGTCTGACCTTATTTTCTGCAACCTGCGTCTGTCCTCAATAATCACTGCAATCCAATGGTATGGTTTCACTGTATCACTTGGTAGGAGCTGGTAGGTTTTGTCGAAGGACCATGAAAAGGGTTCCGTCTTGTTGTTGGTATAGTCTCGAAACCCTTTGGGTATTGGTTTATATGGTAATTATGGTTTGTGGTAGTTTTGTAGGAAAAGTCACTAGTTTTTGGTATGTAAATATAATCACTGGTAAACTATGAATAATATAGAAAGAAAGAAAGAAAGAAAATCCATTTATTTGACCCTAATTAAAATACAATATTAAAAGGAATAAAATAAAAAATAAATAAAAGGGGCCAAAAAGGTCCCTGTCTCAGCATTATGCCGCTACAAGCCACAGCGAGTAGCGGCGCTGATTTTCAGACAGAAACTTTTAAACTTAAACTGATTGACTTTATGGTATTTAAATGGTAAATTTATGGTTTGAATGGTATTGGTATGAATCCGCGTTATCGGTGGTATGCTCCGGCGCGAACTGAGTTAATTTAGGTAAACGCGAGCAAAATACGCATTCAACTGCAAGCGCAGCTAAATGCATATCTGCTGCGTGGTCGGTTTACCCGAACATTCTTGAAATAGCACTCATCAAATTATGCGCAAGCCTTTTAGGTATTATTGGATACCTACTGCTAAAAATGTCATTTAGTTGTTACTACTAGCTACTCGAGTAAAACACGTCAGCTTCATCGGAACTTGTATAATGAGAGCCTCAGTCTGCGTCACCGGGGCAGCGCGGCCAGCGCCGCACACAGCAGCAGCGGCGCGGCGGCGGTGGCGGCGGCGGCGCCCCGCGCTACCCGCGCCATGCTCCCCTCCCTCGCGCGGATCGTGTTGTTCACCAGCGCGGCGTAGGGCGCCAGCGCCGTGAACACGCTGGTGCCGTGCTGCGCGCCGCGCCGCGCGCACTCCACCGGGCCCATCGACGTCACGCCCACCTGCGTACACACACACGTACATACCGGCCGGCGCGCCTCTGCGCGCCGCGCGCCGCATGCCGCACACCCACCTGCGCGCCTCGGTACAGCACGGGTCCGCCCGAGTCCCCCGCGCAGACGCCGGCCGGCCCCGCGGCGCCGCCCTCGCCGCACACGCAGTAACGCCAGCCGGCGCGCGCGCACGTCGTCAGCTGCATTTGCGCCGAGAACAGCTGCTCGCCCTGCGCCGCGCCCTCCGTGTGCCCGAAGCCCAGCACCTGCGACACACGCGTCGATCAGCGCCGCCGCCCGCACCCCGCGCCCGCAGCCCCTACCCTCCACTCACCGTCACCTGGTCCCGGAGGAAGAGCGCGTCGTGCAGCCGCAGCGCGCGGAGCGGCGACACGGCGGGCGCGTGCGCCAGCAGCATGTCGCCGCGCGTGCTCACCAGCCCGATGTCGTGGTGCAGCAGCGTCACGTCCATACCGTGGCCCCGGTCCTCCTGCACCACCTTGTACCTGCGGACACGTGCACGGTGAGCGGCGGGCCGGGCGGGGCGGGGCGGGGCACGGCGCGGCGCGGGGAAGGCACTCACTCGGGGTGGCGGTACAGGTAGCGCACGGGCTGCGCGTCGCCGTGCGCGCGCGCGGCGGGGCGGTCCGTGTTGTACTTGACGTAGGCGAGGTGCGGGGACACGCAGTGCGCGGCGGTAAGCGCCCAGCGCGGAGCCAGCACAGCGCCCGAGCAGCGCGTGCCCCAGTAGCGGTCCAGCAACGCGCAGGCGGCGCCCCACTCGTCCGCCGCGGCGCTGCGCCCGCCGAACAGCCGCCGGCCGCCCGCGCGCCCAGCGCCCAGGCTCATGTTCCGGTAGAAGGTGTAGCGCGCGCCCCCGCCCGCCCCGGCGCCCGCCAGCGCCAGCGCCAGCACGAGCGTCGCCGTCAGCATGCTACGTGCGCATCCCGCGCTCCGCTGCGAGTCCCCGGCTCTCGCGCTCTGCTAAACATGAATGCAGTCCGGTGGAATGTAATCCAGGGTCGCTTGCGTTCTCTGACATCTTCCGAGCGTGCCGTTGGAGCGTGACGTTGGAGCGTGACATTTGAACGTGACGTTGGAGCGCGCTGTGATCGGTGACGTGTCAGATGATGTGATAGATGTCTTTGTTTTCGACGCAGGCTATAAATGAGGTTCTATTATTTTACTACCAATCTATATTTTAGGGTTCCGTGCCCGAACGGTTAAAACCCCTGGTGCTCATTTTATTAAGCCTTCGCCATAGGCCTCCGCTGTCGGTCTGCCCGTCTGTCAGCGGGCTGTAAGTCATTTTAATATTATATAGATAGATAGATAATTATTTTTATCTACACTAATGTTATAACATTCTACTTATGATTCCAATACTTGACTTATAATTACTACTGTTATAGCGCAGATAACAAAACACTCAATTTAAGCAATTTCACATGATGGTATAATATCCACATCGATATCGTAAAATCTCATTATTGCACCACACACAAACAGATAACAATACAGAAATGAATGCTAAGAGTAGATGAAGTACAAAGGGCGGCCTTATATCTGTGAGCGATCTCTTCCTGGCAACCTTACGATGGACTGGACATGTAAGAACAAAACAGACGGTGGCACTTGAAAAAAAACAAAAGAAAACAAAAATTACACTTCATGCCTACATAACCTACAAACAATATAATAAAATAATAAATAGGTTTATTTTATGTATGTTAGTAAGGTATATATTTTATATGGGCCGTAGTTTTTAAGTATTTTACATCCTGTCCTAGACTAATGTTGCCTGAAATAAATGATTTATTATTTATTATGATTAATAAACTTACATAATCAAATTTTTTTTTTTATTTATTTGGAAAACAAAAAGCTCATTCTACTTAAAACAGTACATTTCATAATTTTGAAATCTGGAAAAATCAGTCTGTGAGTCTAATAATAACCTTTTTCGAGATTTTTTTAAAGTATTTTGCCTAATGTAGAACAAACAGGTGAACACTTTTAGAGTAACTTGATTATGTAAAACCTTTGTGTAAAACATGCATGGTACGAGGAAGGTACGAGTTGCTCCGATATTTAAGGATAGTTTCGTCCAGAAACCCGGCTGGACAAGATCGGGGGTGAGTCAACAATATTAAAGACAATGTTTAGCAGTACCCTACCTAGACTACCTAGCTAGTGAGGGACAGGTCAGCGGCTGCTCTTCTCAACTCGAGGGGCAAGTGATGTCTGCAGCTATCGATGTAGTCGGATCGGGTATGACTATTCTGTGCTTGTATTTAACGAATACCAAAAATTTCCGCTGGCGTTTTTCGAACAAAGCAACATATTTATTGTACTGGGGATTCCAGACCTGCGAAGCATATTCAAGGTAACTTCGGACCAGTAGAGAATTATAGGCGTTTTAAGAAAACTGAAGTCCTTAGTAACCCGGAAAAGTAAGCCAAGCATCTTCATTGCCTTAGAGGTAACTTTTTCTGGAAATAATGGAATGGAAACGGTCTTCGGGGTCTGTAGTTACAATAGGTGTACCGCAGGGTTCTATCCTTGGTCCTTTTCTATTTTTAGTTTATATTAACGATCTACCACATCTTGTTAAGAAAAATCACGAGATTGTGTTGTTTGCTGATGATACTGCTGTTCGTGCAATCTATAATATGCGTCCCAGAGAATCCCTGCGTGATAAATTCAAAAAAATAATAATAATGACAGTACCATGTCAATATATGTATTTACAAAAACTTGTTGTACACTCATAGGAATATCAATTGATTCCCTAAATATAACAATATAAACATCTAGTTAACACAAATTTCTTCAATCTTAAGCAGTTGGTAATATTTTTATTTGTTGTCAGTAGGTACACAATAATTTATATTTCTTTTTTATAATATAATATATATATATATATAATTTATATATATATGTTTTATAATATTTATCATAATCTAGATTTATGTGACACTTACAAAGTACCTTAACAACTTTTGTTAACGAGCGAGCAGGCAAACCACTTGATACTGACTGTGCTCATTTAATTAATTTCTTGTACCAACCTTATTAAGTTAGGTACCTAGTTAAATTTTAGTTTAAACATATTTAGGTTTTATAAGTGAAAACTGTTAAGCTTTAGTTATACCACCAAGCTCTCAAGCTGTTTGTTTTCCATCGAAAATAAAATAAAATAAAATAAAAACTAGAACGTAGTGCGTGTGTAAATCGCGCGCCGAGGGTTTCGAAAATGATGGATCGCTCTGCATAGGTACTTACTTTGGAGATTAAGTCAATTTATTGACTTTATTCAAAATATTTTAAAAAGTGTTTACTCAACAGAAATTTCAAAAACTGTTTGTACGTTACTGTGTTTTGAAACGTGCAAACCAATATCTTTCATTTGATAACCCACTCAGTGAGGTAGCCCCCCCTTTTGAAAATTATTCCCCCCCTTTTTGACCATTTTTCAAAATGGTCAGAAAGGGCTCTTTTACAAACTTCTCTATATTTTTCCTGTAAAATAAAGATCCATATTTATAAACGCTACATACATTTCACATGGATCGCTCTGCAATCTTCGGAGATAGGGTAGGGGATGGGTATTTTTCGACTTTTTCGAAATATTTTAAAAAGTAATTTCAAAACCTATTTTTAATACAAGCCTTCCATTTCATACCCCACTCGGTGAGGTAGCCCCCCCATTTGAAAAATTTCCCCCCCTCGAGTCAAGTGTCGCGAAGACAAAGGTGTAAGTGCCTAATCGCTGTTCGTTTGTGTTCGCAGAAAGAGGGCGGCGCGTGCGGCGAGCATGGGGCGCGCGGCGGCGCAGGCGCAGGCATGAGCGACAACGGCACGGCGTCGGCGGGCTGCGACGCGGACGAGGGCGTGGACGCCGGCGACCGGCTGTTCCGGTTCGTGGTGCACGGCGTGCTGCTGAACGGCATCGGCGCGGGCGGGCTGCTCGGCAACGCCCTGGCCGTGCTAGTGCTGTCGCGGCCGCAGATGCGCTCCTCCGTGAACTGCCTGCTGGTGGGGTTGGCAGCCTGCGACACGCTGCTCATCCTCACCTCCGTGCTGCTGTTCGGCCTGAGCGCCGTGTTCCCGTACACGGGCCGGCTGCGGTACTACTACTACCACGTGTGCCCGCACCTCACGCCGTACGCGTACCCGCTCGCCAACGCGGCGCAGACCATGTCCGTCTACCTGACGCTCATCGTGACGGTGGAGCGCTGGGTGGCGGTGTGCCACCCCTTCCGCGCCAAGGCGCTGTGCACGGCGGGCCGCGCGCGCTGGTACGTGCTGGGCACGGCCGCGTTCGCGCTCGCCTACAACGCGCCCAAGTTCTTCGAGGCGGAGGTGGTCGGGCGCCCGACGCCTGACGGCGAGCTCATCTACTGCGTGACGGCCGACCTGGCCTTCCGCTCAGAGGCGTACGTCGTGGTGTACATCCACTCGCTGTACATGCTGGTCATGTACCTGGTGCCCTTCTCTGCGCTGGCGGTGCTGAACGCGTGCATCGTGCGGCAGGTGCGGCGCGCGCAGGCCGAGCGCGCGCGCCTGTCGCGCGGCCAGCGGCGCGAGCTGGGGCTCGCCACCATGCTGCTGGTGGTGGTGCTCGTCTTCTTCCTCTGCAACCTGCTGCCGCTCGTGACCAACTCGTGCGAGGTGTTCCTCGGCGACCGGATGGAGTCGCTCGACCCTCTCGTGAAGACCAGCAACCTGCTCGTCACCATCAACAGCAGCGTCAACTTTGTGATCTACGTCATCTTCGGCGAGAAGTTCAAGCGCGTCTTCCTGAAGATGTTCTGCGGCGCGTGGCGGCGGCGGCGCGGCAGGCGCGACTCGCCGGACCACACGCGCGACGACTCGTTCGCGTCGTGCGGCGAGCGCGTCTCGCTGCGCACGGCGCGCAACGGCACGCTGCGCCGCTCCGCGCCCCGCGCCGCCCCCCTCGCCGCACCCCTCGCCGCGCCCGTCTACTACCCGGCGCGCCCGACAGAGCTCACCAGCGCCAGCGCCTCGGAGGCGCCGCCCGCCGCCGCGCGCTGGAACGGAAACACGAGCGCGCAGTTTTAACCACGTCTTTGTCGTGCAGTGAAAGTGAATCGAGTGAACTGAACCGCCTCGCGACCGACGCGCGACGAGACAACTAACTCTGTGAACTGGACTCGTATTCACCTAAAGACGATTTATCGAAAACCATTTGTAATTAGCGCAATGTAAATAGATAGAATATTAAACTTGGGAAAGGAAGTTACATTAAGGGTGCCATGAAACATGTGTACTAAGCCGAAAAGGGGTGATGCTGGACCCCGAGGGGATCGACAATTGTCTTACGATTTTCTTAAATTCGCGCCAAGTACAGCATTATCGTACATTTAAAAAAAACTGTTTCTTCACATTTTTGTTCTCTGTACGTGTATTCTTACAAAATTGTTATTGTTTTGAAATTTCAAAGGATTATATTTTTATTTAAATAACTAGCTGCTGCCCGCGGCTTCGCCTGCGTAGTTCCCGTTCCCGTGGTAATTCCGGGATAAAACATAGCCTATGTCCGTCTCCTGGTTCTAAGCTGCCTCCCCACCAATTTTCAGCCAAATCGGTTCAGCCGTTCTTGAGTTATAAATAGTGTAACTAACACGACTTTCTTTTATATATATAGATTTCATGACAAAACACTGTTTTTGTTGAAAAACAAGCGACCAAAAAAAACGACGCGCGAAACAAATGACACATTTGTAAAATACTTTTAGAGTCATCCTCTTTCGGCTCAGTACACATGTTACGTGACACCCTGTATAACTAGTTAATCGAATTATATGTATAGGCTCATCCATATCCAATTTATTGATTTAAGATGCATGATTATTAAAAAAATCACTCAAGATAGAAAAATACTACAACATTGTAATATGATTGTAATGGAAGGGAAATGGGACGATCATCAAACATGTACTTTATTGAAAATAAAATACAAGATTAATTCCCAACATACTTTTATGTTTTATTTAAATGAGTCCAACAGTTTAGTGTAGTGTAGTGTAGTGTAATGTAGTGTAGTGTACAGGCGCGGTCACGGGGGTCGTGATATCGTGTGTCGTGCAATATCATTATTGTGCTGCATCACAACTCCTCTTGGTTCCATTACTCATATATTTCCGTTTCACGTAGGCGCCCGGTAAGTATTTTGAAACGTGTGGCGGGAAGGCAAGCGTCTGTTAGGATAGCGTTCTTGGTAGATCCGTTCAGCTTCTCTTGCAATACCATTGGCTCTTTTGTATGCCATCAAAATGTCTGCATACTCTTCGTTAGTCAATGTAGCCATCGTCAATCTACTGCTTATGAGGGAGATAACAGTTTAAACCAGCTTTGCACTTTCTTTGGGATAAAAAATTTCACTTTGAATACCTATGCGGGATAAAAATTGCTTGTGTGTAGGTAAGTGTTATTTACACACAAGCAATTTTTATCCCGCATATCGAATATCAGCCTAAATGGTCTGTCTCTAAACACAAAATTAGCACACTAAAGTTTGTAAAAGGTTTTCATGGCATATTGCATACCGTTAGAAAGGGGAGAGGAGAGACTAGAGAACTTTTTAAAACAATTCGAAGAACATAATCGGTTAAGTTTTTTTCTCCTCCTCCTCCCTCCCCCATCCTCCATTTCAATTTGGCAAATGATGCACTGAACACCCTGTATAATTAGTAGCTGTAGTGCCCAATGATGTGTACAAAGGTATCAAAATTCGTACCTAAAAAATTCTAGACTGCTGTAGATAGAATTTTCATTTTATTTTTTCGTGAGCGTGTTCCTGCCGCTGTCTCCCCCATTCATTGATCCTTATCCTTAAGGAGGCGTAAAACCTACAGGCGTAACTACGCCTGTAGGTTTTAATAAATAAAAACATAACCTGCTACCATTTTATAAGTACCTACTGTTGGGGTTTGGTTAGGTTTTTTTTAATATACTTTGAACAGATCACAGGAACAGCGAGTATGTGCTAGTCAGCGTTTTAATTTTTAATTCTTCGGTAGGTAATTAATTTTTTACCTACTAAGGAATTGAATTCATTTTCGTTATTGTTTTTTTACAGTTAACACACACTCTCTTACTGGTTGTAATTTTTCAAACACGAATTAAAAGGGCAGTATTTAAACAAGAGGGCATCGGGCTTTGGAAGCAATTATACCTACATAACTAATCAGATTCTTAGAAGAAGAAGGCTTAGAGTAGACACAAACGAGGTACTATATCTAAAAATATGCGACAAGTTGTCGCAATCTCTCTTTGAGCCGTTAGTACAATCGTTAGTATCCGTTAGTACCTACTTCAAATGACGCGGAAAGCAGCTATCACATAAAAATATAAAAATGATGTGTTGTGCGGTGAAAGGGGTTTAGCCACCCAGTAGAAAGAAAAATAATACTGCAAATTTCCTTCCGCTGGTAAGTACTAATAGGTATTACATTTGTAATTTTGCCTAGAACAGTCATCAAAACTAACAAATAAATAAAAAAAAATAGTCCGCCATTTTCCTGAAAATGTAGCTTTGCACTGGGGAAAAAATGCCCCGGTTTTGTTACTTAGTAGGCAAATAAAAATAGTAGAGGAGAGTGTGGACTTCACTCAAGCTAGGACTTAGGAATCAAACTACCGCGGAATATTACAGTTTTAGAATTTTCAGTCTAGATTCAAATTGCTTACTCAAATTACTATTTTACATAGAAAATTACAATTCATGAAGGAGAACAAATTAGAACTAGTATTTACAATTGAAACTAAAACGTAACTGCACACTGTTGCAAACAATCTAGAGGCAGCTCAACTTATCGATATCAATATCTGTCAGAAGCGTCCCCAAGACGCTGGCTGCATTGCCCGCTGTATGGCGAGGCTGATGCGCTGCGTGCGCCAAATACTTGCCAGGTCTCGGGTCACGCGCCGTCGCTTCGACCAGATGCTCAGATACCTAATATTTAAAATTCCGGAAAACTTTGACACGGACCTAGACCTCTCTCGACTCCAAGGGGAGCAAATGCAATAAACTCAAATTGTAAATCGCAATCAATCCCATCTAGACATGTGCGCCGACGTTAAAATCATCGGCGGCGGGCGCCGGCCTGAAATCGGCGGCGGCGGCGTGATTTCGGCGTGAACTCGGCGCGTAGGTATGAGTAATAAATAAATAATGCTGGACAATTCACACAGCATTATTCAGCCTCAAGCTAAGCAGAGCTTGTGTTATGGGTACTAGATTACTGATATACATAATAATATACGAAATTACGAATACATTAGGGGGTGAATTTCGAAACTGCGAAGTTTCGTAAATTCGAAGTTCATAGTCTTTATTGGCCATTTTTCAAGTTCGAATGCGGTGGCCACGAATTCGAATTTTTTAGTTTCTATTATTTACCTACGCAAATAAGGCACCTTACGCAGTCGCTTAACGTACACGTACTATGAAAGAGTAAGTGCGAGCTTTTATTTCGGACTCTTGTGTAGACAAAAACAATATCATTGGAAAATTCAATAATTTTGCCTAGGTATACGCAAAATATCAAATGTAGCCCTACAAGCGATCTTGTCTTCTGTCTACAGCACCAGTTCTTTAGTAAAAAAAGTTCTAAGGACATCTCGTTTGGTCCCACCTGGAATGTCAACAAAAATTTAATTTTAAACGAAGCTCGAACGGCTTGGCACAGTGCTTGCCCCGATGCTGCTCCCCCAAAATCACTTTTGTCCCAACGGCAATGGGACGAGCCCTGTGTCAGTTGACACGGAATTGTTTGTTACAAAAATGCTCCAGCACTGCGGATCGTTCCCGCCTCGTGGCCGTTTCTAAATAGGAGTCAGGACATTGGTTGCAAGCATTTCATTCATAATTAAAACACTAGTACTTTATTGGATCCCGTAACTTTCCGTATCGCAACATGTCATCGGTTGGGTGCAAGGTGTTGCGCGCCTCATCAATGCCAATGTCAGTGCGATACTGCTGTCGAACAGCTTGATCATCACGGATTATCGTGTACTAGGGCCGCCAGTCGGATATCTCGCCATGCCAACCGGCGACATCATCCGGCGGGCCTTTTTCATTGCTAACGTACCAGCTATTCTCAAACCGAATGGTCTGTTGCGTGACGATGGTAAGAGGCCCGACGGTATGACACTAATCCCATAGGAGTTGGGGAGGCCTATTGTGTGGGACGCTACATGCGTCGACACACTTGCGCCTTCCCATGTTCCGAGGACATACGTGAAGTCAGGTGCGGGGGAAGATTTCAGGTGCAAAATGTGCAGGTCTCGACAGAGCCTACATATTTGCTCCCCTTGGAGTCGAGACCACTGGTTCTTCGGGTTTCTTAAAAATTATCTGAGCGTTGAGTCGAAGCGACGCGTGACCCGAGAGCTGGTGAGTATATGGCGCAGCGCATCAACATAGCCATACAGCGGCGCAATGCAGCCAGCGTCTTGGGGACGCTTCCGACTGGTATTGATATGGATCAGTTGAGCTACCTGTAGGCGAAACACGGATATTATTCTCTAGGGTAGAATAGACATTATCGAAGTAAAAAGAATGACGTTCAAACCATTTATGCAATCGATGACAAAGTGACGTAATTTTTATCTATTCTACCCTAGAAAACAATCCCCGTGCTCGCCCTGCTGTAGATTGTTTGCAACAGTCTGTAGTTAGCTCAATTGCTTCTATTGTAATTATCACAGATCATAATCAACGAAAATTATAGAAGTAGGTTAACCAGTTCTCTGCCAGGCTTCAGCGATTCGACCCGGAAAGGCGCTTCGTCGCTGCTATACGTGCAGTGCAAGCGCGTCGGTGACACATAAGTGGAACGTAATCAAAGTATTTTCGTATGTTTTGAATAAGTAAATCACTTTTCCGATTCTAACTCTATCTGTAAAGGGACTCGCAGATCTCGAGAATAAAAGTTATATTTTCTATCTGAACTTCGAACTTTCGAAATTGAGTTTCCGAATTTCGAAAGCCAGATTCGAAATTGAAAAATATATATAAAGCCTGACGTTTCGTACCCCTAACAGTGTTCGTGCTTTTGTGGTAACTTTGTAAGTTTTTGAAATTAATTAAATGCAATTAATACTATAAATTTAGTCTGAATCTTTCTAGTGGAATTGTCTTGGTATTTGTTAAAGTTTATATTCGTACGGTGTCATCTTCATTTATAATCGGCACCTGTATCAGTCTGAATCAGCGGCGACTTCTGATACCGTTCGGTTTGGAGTGGTTTTTGACATCGCGGCACCCTTTGACATCGTGGCGCGGCGCGGTTCTTCTTTGACTACAACTTGGTTATAGGTAGCAGGTGTCGCACAATGTAATAATTAATAAAATTACGGAGTTTTCAAAGCGTCTAAAAGAATACGTTCCACGCCGAATTCACGCCGATTGGCTGATCGGCGGCGGCGGCGTGGAAAATTTGCCGGCGGCGGCGGCGGGTCGGCGCGGCGCACATGTCTAATCCCATCACCTTATTTGTAGCAATGCCTGCACGTGCACTTTCACTTCGTTCTTTTTTAGGGTTCCGTAGTCAACAAGCATAGGTACCTAATAAATTTTATAAATTTTCTACCTGGTAGTTTTTGCAATATAATTTTTGAAATTTTTGGGCATCCACGAGGTCCCCAATAATAGTACCTACCTAAAGATAAAATGGGCCTTTATTCACAAAGAAAATTATAATATAATTGGTATTTACAATTTAAACAATTGAGCTAACTGCAGACTGTTGCAAACAATCTACAGGTAGCTCAACTGATCCAAAACAATACCAGTCGGAAGCGTCCCCAAGACGCTGGCTGCATTGCCCCGCTGTATGGCAATGCTGATGCGCTGTGCCAGATAGGTACTGATAAAATTAATTTTAGAATAATATTTGTACATACGTACCTACTATTTGTACATGTCGTAGATGATTTAACACTCTCATTGCCTATCACAGTGAATGTGTTAAAGGGTCCTGTACAACCACCTCCTTACTTGCAATGCGCCTATTATCTATGCGGATCATCAACGTCTATTTTTTGACATTAGACCAATTCTACGAGATGGAGAAGGAACTGAAAGAATCAGCTCAGTGGAATTCTGGTTAAATCATCGTAGCTGAAAGTTCTAGAAAGTCATATAAACCATGTAGAAACGGTCTAGCGGTTCGTGTTGTCAGAGTCCTAGCCTTGTGTCTGTCTTTCAAGCCCTATTTTCAACTGACATTAGCCAATCATGCCCACAAGTGAGACAGATATGGTACTTACCTACTCCGTTATCAGATCGTGGGATCAGTGTCGGTTAAAAAACAAACTAATGTGTTTGTTTTATACCTGTCATTACTATCACATATTTAGCTGAAAAAACAAATTCCCTCTGATTCTACAAACCATAATGAAACAAAAAAAAAATACCTACAAAAATATCATACAAGCCCAGTGAGTTGTAAGTAATAGTAGTTCAATGTACAAGCCAACTGGAACTATAATTCTTAACAGAAATAATAATTTTATAGAAATTCAATAATTAATCAAATTGAATAAAGGTATGTACCTAACTTTCCTTGTTTCCTATTTCATTTTATTTTTTCTAACTTAAGCCCCCGATCACGACTGGAGATGTGATGAGACGCGAGTAGCAATCCAAAAGCTCATCTGTCACTGTCAGGATGAAGGAACTGTCAAACGAAACTCAAAAACCTTAGAAAAAAAAGAGTAGGTAATTGAAAACAGACATTGGCAGAATTGTGTCAAAACAAGATGCAGAGCCTAATACAAAAGAAGAAGAAGAAGAAAAATCTACGTCAAAAACAATGTAAACAAACAAAATAAAATCAAAATCAGTGAAAACTTTAAAAACCCTGTTTTATGATTGACTTATTTGATTAAAACAAATACAATGAGACGAAATCTGTTCCCCACTAACCAGTTAGAAACGGTTCTAGCTGAGAACAAGAGAAATGAAAAGAATCGAATAAAAATTTTGCTAGTAGGTAATCTTCATTGCTCTTCCTCCGAAAAAGACATTCTCTCTGCCGATTATGAGAAGAATAGTCTCTGCAAACGACAAAAAGGCAAATGGGCCTGTGATTATGGTCCCCAATTAACTGCTCTAATCCAAATCCATAGTGCATTCACATTCGTAGGTATCTCAACAGTCCAAACCGCGCGCAGTCTAATAGCAAGTACTGCACGGATTGGCTGGTATCCTCACCGCACGAGCACAGAGGAGAGTCTGTTAATTCAAACCGAAATAAATAAGAATTAAAGCCACCATGACCTGTAAAAATTTGTGCATAAAAATTATCTAGCCTGATTTTTCTCAAAGTTTGAAACGCTTGAGATACATCTTTGAAAAATATTTTAGTGGTACTACCTGCCTGAGATGTATTGTACACCTGCTGCCAATCATTTATGCTGTCTGATCTAACCAGCCACTTAGCGTAGGATAGAGGGTACTTGTCGTAGAATGGTAGTCTTCTATTACTGAGCTGCTATTAGCTGCTTGCTTTGCCAACTCATCGGCTCTCTCATTACCCTCTATCCCACAGTGTGCCTTGACCCAGTATAAAGTTGTGAGCTTACCCTCCTGAACTAACAGTAAAATATTTTCTTAAATTTCAGCCACTAAGAGATGAAGTGAATTAGGATCACTGATGGCCTCAGGACTCGACCTAGAATCACTCGCTACGCTAAAAACAGACTCCATACTACCTTCAGCTAACTGAAGGGCCCGCAGTATTGCACAAAGCTCCGCCTGAAACACACTACAGAAGTTCTCGAGGCGGAATCTAGTATGGCGGACCTCACGCCCTTCCAACCAGCAGGTGACAGCGCCACCCACCCTACCCTCAAGCTTACTACCATCTGTGTAAAGCACGAGCCCATCGTTCCCCAGGCTCAATGCCTCCTCCTGAGACTCGATAAGCCCGAACCTTACATGCTTTCTCTCCGCAGGGTGAGGCAGTGAGAATGGACTTTCCCTAAGCTCCATACTTCGTCCCGGCAACTCGGCCAATGGCTCCCCTCTTTTGGCCCTATAAATGACGGCATTCTCCTTCAGTCTCATAGTTAGAGGCAGCATCTTGACAGCAGGACACTCAAGCCACCAAGGAAACTGTGTGGTGAGCTTTACTTATTTTAAAGGCAAAAGATCTTGTTAAGCTATTTAAAGTTTTTTCAGCATAAACCCTATCTGAAACATCCGCCCAGCAACTTGCCGAGTACAGAATAGTAGGCTCCACCACGGCGATATAAATTAATCTCAGAAAATCAGAATTAAGACCCTATTGTGCATGTGCCTCTCTCGATACCACCTTGTAGAAAGCAATGGCTTTATTGGTAACAAGCTCAAGGTGCCTTCTAAAATTGAGAATAGGGTCAATATTTAATCCTAATATTCTGAGACTAGATCCATAAGCTATGGGGACACCTGCCATCACGAGCCTAGGAGAATGAAATCTGAGGTTTTTCGTGATTAAGAGGGCTTGCGTCTTCTCAATTTCAGGTTTTCACTGCGTGATCACGGCCAGCGCCCGGTTGACCGTCCCCTCCAGCTCAACCCCATCGGCCGCGGCTGCGATCATCAGAATGTCATCCGCGAAAGCCTGAACCCTGACGCCTCCATACTGCGACTGCTCCAGCACCGGCTCCAGCTGGATATTCCCTAGGATCGGCCCACAGGTAGACCCTTGAATACAACCCTTATTAGTGTCTCTATAAACTACTTGCCCCACATATTTTAATTGAATGCTCCGATCAGAGAGGCAACTAAGAATGAGGCGCGCGACCTTGACGTCCACATTACTAGCCCTAAGCTGTTCGACAATCGCGGGCCACTAGGCGTTTTCAAAAGCCCCTTCTATGTCTAAAGAAACTAAAACAACTATTTTCTTTTGTTCCAGGCTAGCGCGAACAATAGACCTGGCGTCGAACAGAGCGTCCTCGGCGCTCCGCTGCAGAGTGAATGAGCTCAGCCTGCTCTCCTTGCCGAGCTGCCACTGCAACCTGTTTACAAATAAGTCGAGCACCTTCTCGAAGACCCGAAGAAGCCCAATAGGACCATAGATGAATTAAAACTATAGATGGCCAATTTCCATACAAATGTGCGTTCCTCTGAAAAAGCTTGAAAGTCTGCCTAAATCGTAATATTCCACAATTAAACTAAGTTAATGAATAGGAGTCGTTTGATAATCCCAAAAAATCATTTATAGTTTTTTTTCAATAAGTATTTGAGGCTTACAAGTTGATATTTACAAATTTTGTTTTATTGGAAGAGAATTTGTCGTGTTATGCTAGTCTCCAGGGAATTATGATTATGTCGTGGCATGGGGTCTCATTCCATAGAAAAGTTTTTTAGTTCAAAAAAATTACAATGGATGGCGTTAGGTGTATTACACTTAGCTAGTATAGTATTATAATATCTGTGGTTCGGGTAAACCGACCACGCAGCAGATATGCATTTAGCTGTGCTTGATCAATCGCGTTTACCTAAATTAACTCAGTTCGCGATCAACCGCCATCGTCGCGGGTTCAAACCAATAGTTATTACCACTTCAACGATTTCGTACCATTTATACCATAAGTTGGCGGCAGTAGTTTAATTAACCATAAATAACGTGTGTCTTGTGAATATAGTCCGTACCATACCATTACCAGTGACTTTCCTTGACCACCAACCAAACACCACACCAAATACCAATCTCAAAGGGCAGTTTGCGGATCAACCACCACCATCTACCACAACCCACAACCATAACCCTTTTCACATTCAATATAAAAGCTAGATCTGTTGCAATGGTATCAATCAAAGGTTTAATAATTGTAACGGAAATGCCCCAGAGATCTGCAGTTTTCTTTATACCTATTCAAAAGTTTAAAGGCTTTTTTAATATCTGTTTCATCAACATGACCTCCGTGGCGCAGCGAGCGAAGATCCGCCTGCGACGCAGGAGGTTGCGGGTTCGATTCCCGCCTCGGAACAAATTTGTGTACGATCTGCAGAAATTTGTTCCGTTGGTCTGGGTGTTTTCTATGTATAATAAAAAATATCTATCTATGTATTGTATTGTATTAAGTAGGTATATCAGTTATCTAGTATCCATAACACAAGCTCTGCTTAGCTTGGGGCTAGATAATGCTGTGTGAATTGTCCAGCATTATTATTATTAACATGGCTGAAGTTAAATTTATTTTTGCATTTAGATACATTTTATATTAGTAGTGACTCAACAATTACTCGAGAAGAGTTTAAACACTTTGTAGTAGAGATTGGAATTTCAGTAAAAAAGTTTTCAAATGCTTGGGCTACTTCAACATCATTTTTGATTGAATAATCATTAATCTTTAACTTGTAATCATTAACGTAGGTATGTACTGACCTTTCCAGTCTCACTTTTTATAATATTCCAAGTTGATTTTATTATACTTATTTTCACTATTTCTAATTTTCGAGACATAGATAAGCTATCGAAGAGACTTAGTTCTGCAGCGTATACAGTCAAAAAAATTCCGTCATCTTACAGACGTTGATACATCTAGACCTGTTTATTTCAGCTACTTCCATAGTATTGTCTTATGGTATACTGCTGTGGGGGAACGCTGCAGATATTAACACTGTATTTGTGCTGCAGAAGACGGCTGTTCGTGCAATCTATAATATGGGTCCCAGAGAATCCTGCGTGATAAATTCAAAGAAATAAACTTAATGACAGTACCACGTCAATATATTTATAAAAAATTGTTGTACACTCATAGAAATATCAATCTATTCCCTAAATAAAGGATAAACTCGCTGTGCCCACAACTAGGCTACATAAGATAAATGTATCTTTTAAAGGGCAATGTACCTATACGCTTCTACAACAAAACTCCAAGTGAGCTGCAAAAATTATCAATAAATAAATTCAAACAAATTGCCAACCATATCCTTTATAAAAAGGCTTACTACAAAATATCAGATTATCTAGAGGATAAAAAAGCTTGGGACGAGTTTTGCCCCAGCTCGAAAAATAACAACTAACAGGCTAAGTCAGTGTCTACCAACCTGGTGGGTCCTGAAATTGAACATGAGCTCAAAGCTTAGAGTTCATGAACAATTCCAACTCTAGTAATTTACTTTTTAATCCTTGAATATTTTGATGCACCGAGTTAGTAAACTTTGCATTTATTAGAACCTTATTACTATAAACACTGAAGAAGTCGTAGGAAAAAATCCAGATTTTTTTTTATTGCAGGTAGGTAGATACTTGCCTAACTTGGAAATTAGGTATTATTTGTGAAAAAAAAATGCTATTAGTAGGTGGTATGAATTTAAAAGGAAAACTTCTCAGCTATAGTATGCTTTACTAGTTGAGTACCTAATAGTCGTCCTAATCAACTTAAAAATGTACTTTGGTAGGTAAAAAAGAAAATTTGAACAAATTTTATTGAAAATAACTAAGATAAGGTTGTTCGATATGTAAAACCAGTAAATAAGTAGTAAGAAATAAGTTGGTTTAGTTATGCCATGAACCGTGCAACTACTTACACTACACGTGGCCGAACACGCACTTGACCGTCTATTTAAAATATTGTTCCGAAAATGATAGGAGCCGATCTTATTTTGCAGACTTGGAGTAGAACCTTTTTGTCGTTTGACCTAGGTAGAAAGACCTGATATTTCGTAAAATAAAAAAATAACAAGGCGTTGGAAATGGATTTTCATAGATTTTTTTAGATTTTTGCTATTTCACTAGTGAAAGCACTGAATTTACGTGCTGCATTGAATTACTATTACTAGCGTATGGAACGGAAACCCGCGAACAACAACTTTGCGCCATCGTACGCCCATCGCGACACCGCATGCGAATGAAACAAAGATATAAATAGATAAATAAATAAATAAATAATGCTGGACAATTGACACGGCATTATCTAGTCGTAGTAGGTACCTACTAGATAACTGATATACTTAATACAATACACTACATAGATAGATATTTTTTTATTATACATAGAAAACACCCAGACCAACGGAACAAATTTCTGCAGATCGTGCACAAATTTGTTCCGAGGCGGGAATCGAACCCGCGTCCTGCGTCGAAAAAATGCAAATGCAATCTTGCTTGTTAAAAACGTCTAAAAATAAATCAACTTCGAAGAAAAAGATAGTGGCTTGAGTTATCATCATCGGTTAATAAACAGAACATCAACTAAAACCAACCAAAATTAATTTTTGTATATTATTTTCTATTGTACCTGACATTTAGTTTGAAAATCATAGATTACGAAAAGTGATTCGTACAGATGGGTTGTGTAGGTAGTACCTACTAAGGGTTGGTGACAAAGGTTTAACTGATAATTATTTGTAACTCATAATATTACTCATCCTATGCCTAATGCCTATGTCTGTCTGATCAGTAACAGTAGTTACCTACTGTAGGTATCTTTTGCAATCGTCATTATAAACTAAAGCTGTATTATACCTATATTGTCTATATTGTCGTCTGAACAAATATCTTAATGTTTATAAATTTGTAATAGATCGATTGGCGACCTCTGTGGCGTGGTGGGCGAAGGTCCGCCTGGGACGCACGAGGTGGGTTCGATTCCCGCCTTGGGACAGATGTGATAAAGTGTGGGGTCTATTTAGTGCAAGTACCTACTGCAGATTGGCGACCTCTGTGGCGTGGTGGGCGAAGGTCCGCCTGGGACGCACGAGGTGGGTTCGATTCCCGCCTTGGGACAGATGTGATAAAGTGTGGGGTCTAGTTAGTGCAAGTACCTACTGCATTCAAATTCAGTTTTGTATGCACAATAGCTGTCTGAAGTGTGTCCCTTCTGCGGTACTTGTGGGCGGGGTCGAGCGCGCCCCGCGCAGGCATCAAGTTGCGACACATCTTTTGTTTGGTTTAGCTACTATAACGTATAAGTACTTACAACTCACTGACGTGCTGTCAAAACACACATAGATCGGTTTTTGGGTTTTTGCTCAGAAGAACGATCCTATGGAACTGCCCTAAGCATGTACTTTTCCTGGATACCTAAGTAAACAAATCGGTTGACAAACATGGCGGATTAGGGATGTTCACTTGTTCGTCTAGTCGATAACATTATATCGATGAACGAGCTTGTCTTTTTAATCGAGGGCTACCGTTTTTGTGCTCATCAGTTGGCGCCACTGTAAAGTAAGGTCAGGACAAAATACTAATAGGCGACGGGAAAATATATTTACATTTATATCATACCAGCGACCCGCCCCGGCTTCGCACGGAAACCTCTAAAATTGTCAGTGTGCCTCCACTATATTATACATGTAATATACCTACAAATAAACCTTCCTCTGGAATCACTCTATCTATTTTAAAAAAACCGCATCAAAATCCGTTGCGTAGTTTTAAAGATTTAAGCATACATAGGGAAGGACAGACAGACAGACAGCGGGAAGCGACTTTGTTTTATACTATGTTATGAAGAGCGCATTTCTGAGATAGTGCCATTGAACCAAGTCAGGATCGGATAGTGAAATCCCGGAGAAATCGAAGGAAACCCTCATTTTCAGAATCAGAGCTGGATCCGAGGGTTTACCGGAGGTGAAGCAAGAGCAGAACATGTTTTAATAACTATCATAGGTAAACAACAAACACAATAAATTTTTATACAATCATTTATTTTCAAAGATATAATTTAAAAAAACAATCATACTTTTTTTTTCATTTTAAATTTCGTGACAGTTTCCTTGCAACAAACCCTGCAATTATATGTCACTACAGACCTTACGTAATTTATCGATAACGTTCGATGGTCGATGATGTTCGACACTAGCACCGGTTTTTATGTCTTCGATGTGAATGAAATATTGAGAATATTGCGGGTTTCTACAGCTCACAACAAAGATGATTCAAAATAACAGGTTTTTATAAACTTTATATCAAATACATTATACAATAGACAACAGTTTAACGAAATGTTAGCCACTTGCCGGTGAAAGGTCAGATTCGGCCTGTTTTTGCTTTGACATAGGTCACAGCATGCTACAGAACACTTCATGGTACCTCATCTATATGATTTTCAATTAATATCACAGTTTGGCTCAATAAATAAGTCGAAAACACTGGGAAAACTTATATTTCTCACAATGACATCTCCTCACATGTAAACAAAACCGTAGACTAAAATGGCGTCCGTGACAGCAAAAGTACATCGAAACCAGGAAGAGGGCGCTGATAAAAAGAGTGTGTATGCTTTTTCCTAACGTAAAACCACTGTTGTGAGAAAGAGACTGGTAGTCCATTATTGCTTCCGTGTCAAATTGAACAATAACGGCAGTTCCATAGGATCGTTCTTCTGAGGGTTTTTGGCTCAGGTTTTTGGTTACCCAAATTGTCAAATGTTGAATGACACTATCCCTCTGCTGAGACAGCAGCGAGTTTGTACTCTATGGTATTAGTTGTTTTTTCAATAACAATCAAACTAATTGTGATCTTGCAGAGTTCAACAATACGAACTTCAATGAACTTGCATTTGCTTAGTTATGTCTTTGGCAGACGCCTTCCCAACTAGCGAGCAAGGCAAGCTGGGGGACGCCTTCCTTCCTAACTAGCGAGCCAGGCAAGCTGGGGGAATGAAACAAAATGCAGAGTAGTGTGTTAGGAGTTTAATGAGTGAGCGGTACAGAGGTGATAAGAGAGGGGGTGGTGCGCGGTGCGCGGTGGGCGGGGGCGGGGCGCGGTCACTGGGCGGCGTCGTGCAGCTTCTTCTGCACGTCCTGCAACTGCTTAGCCAGGTCATCGTAGGCGGCCTGCAGCTTGGGAGCCAGCTCCTTGTTGGTCTGCTCCGCGTGCGCCTGCACCTGCTTCGCCACGTTCTGCGACTCCTGTAACAACACACACGACCGCTCATGCACTACACCACACACAATCTATTCAGATAAATCAAACTCTTGGGTCTGCTTGTATTTGTAATGTCAGAATAACAGCTTTTTATTCAATGCCTAAAGTACCTTACCTTCAGCGCGTCGGTCATCGCCTGCGCCATGCGGTCGCCCAGTGCCTTGGCCTGCTGCTCCACCTCGGGGTGCGCCTTGCGCAGCTCGGCGGCCGACTTGTAGATGTATACTAGTGCGTATGCGTACCTTCAGCGCGTCAGTCATCGCCTGCGCCATGCGGTCGCCCAGCGCCTCGGCCTGCTGCTCTACCTCGGGGTGCGCCTTGCGCAGCTCGGCGCGCGGCGGCCGACTTGTAGATGTATAGTATACTAGTGCGTACCTTCAACGCGTCGGTCATCGCCTGCGACATGCGGTCGCCCAGCGCCTTGGCCTGCTGCTCTACCTCGGGGTGCGCCTTGCGCAGCTCGGCAGCCGACTTGTAGATGTATACTAGTGCGTATGCGTACCTTCAGCGCGTCAGTCATCGCCTGCGCCATGCGGTCGCCCAGCGCCTTGGCCTGCTGCTCTACCTCGGGGTGCGCCTTGCGCAGCTCGGCGCGCGGCGGCCGACTTGTAGATGTATACTAGTGCGTACTTTCAGCGCGTCGGTCATCGCCTGCGCCATGCGGTCGCCCAGCACCTTGGCCTGCTGCTCCACCTCGGGGTGCGCCTTGCGCAGCTCGGCGGCCGACTTGTAGATGTATACTAGTGCGTACCTTCAGCGCGTCAGTCATCGCCTGCGACATGCGGTCGCCCAGCGCCTTGGCCTGCTGCTCCACCTCGGGGTGCGCCTTGCGCAGCTCGGCGGCCGTTTTGTCGATGTTGGCGCGCGCCGTCTCCAGGGCTTCCTTAGCCTTGCCGCTGGCATCCTTCACCTGAACACAACATAAAATCATTCACTAGATAGGTACCTATAAAGCACAAGTAGAAGCACAGTCTTAACTCCGCAATCCCGCGGGATCGCGGACATCGATCGACTTGCGGCACGTTCCACGTAAAGACGTTCAAAAGCGAGGACTCGAGGGGTATCTCCTGTCTCGCGTACATACATACGTACTAACGTAACATTAATCACTTTCGATTAAACGCCTTAAAAACACAAATGTGAACTAAAATTATGTTTTTTTTTACGAATCACAATTCTTTATACTCTATCCACGCATTTATTATTTGTTTTTGGCTTGATTTACAGTCAATTAGTCATATCCTGCTTTGCAGATTCGATTTTTTATGACGGTCGATTTTGTACAAGAAGAAGTTGTAGGAACCTAATAATCGTGCTATTATTTTTGCTCAACACGTTTGTATTTTTACAGATGTGAGTAGGAACGTCTGTATAATTATTTTTTATAGAACTCAGGTGCCTAATTGACTTTTTTATAATTCTAATATTCAATAGAATAAAATAGCGTTTTTCCGAGATAAAAAATAAACAGACCGAGTTACTGGTTCCCGTATGTTTCTATTGTATGCAATAGTTTTTCATGGAAAAATCAAGAAGAATAATGTTCGTTACGTAGCGTAGGTAATCCGTCGGCTCGACAAACTTGTCCATTAAATATTGCATTAAGTACCAATTTTCGGAAAAAGTAAAATGAAAATGTTATTTTGAACCACAATAATTAGGTGTCTTTAAAAAACACTTTAAACCGACCTAAAAATCCTGTAGGTATAATATTGTTTAGAATATAATAGAATAATTTTTGAGTGATAGGTAGAAACAATTGGGGTTGGAATATAGATATAGATACAGTTTTATGTCGCGATCTAATTTTTGTAGTGGCGACACTAGCTAATTAGGTATAATTAGTGTCTAATTCAGTTTGAAGACAGATGGATGAAGAAGAATTCCGGGAACAGTGTTTACCTACGCCGCGCGGCGCCCGCTGCCATTCTGTTGTACTTATTATACCCTCCCTAATGTTCCTTTGTTGTACTCAGTCACGTCTTCATTCACTCACACATTCACGAACCAATAATTAGGGAACTTTACACGAATGCAGGTGTCCAAAAGAAAATAAATGCGTGGACGGAACATAATCTAAAATTACGGTATTCTTCAGTTTAGTCCGAGTTCATGTAACAATAACAATTGATTCCACAGCTCAAATTTACAACATAAAATATGATTTAGAAAGTAAACTGTTTTTAAAATAGACACCAATAGCAATAGCAGGGCAACAGCAAGACGCACAGGGGGCAGGGGGCAGCGGGTGAATCTCATAAGTTCCAAGGAAAATAAAAGGAAAGAAAGTGGTTGAACCGATTGTTGATTCGACCTGGACGGATAAATCATGTATTCTGAAGGACGTTTGTGTAAATTTTACATCGATTTCCGTATATTTTTCAGTCACGCAAATGCCGCGGATCCCACACGTGTAATTCGTGAACAACAAGACTAAAAATATTTAAAAGTTTTGTCTGTAATTCAGTTAAGCTTTACAATATGTTACCGAAAAATGTAATCACAATGTCAGATGTAAATTTTAAAACATTTATTAAAAAACGATTAATTGTTAAGAGTTATTAAAGACTAGACGAAGCTTTTACTGAAACAAAATTTTTCGAAATTGATGATTGACATTTAATCTGGCATTAACATTTTAATTTAATTTTAATTTTCGCTTTACATATTTTGACAATGCTATTGCAGCTCTCATATTATTTTCTGTTAGGTATCTATTTATTTGTACGTATTTGACTTGACTAATGTCCGAATACTGAAAGGCAACTTACATTTGAGCACGTCTCAAGTCGCGATTTTTTGACAGTTTTGAATGAAAATCTGTCAAAATTTGATCACTTGGGACGTGCTCAAATCTGAGTTGCGTTTGAGTATTCGGGGGTCTGTGTTCCTTGTGATCCTATGGTATTAATAAATAAATTGAATTGACTTGAATTGAATTCCACAAAAATGGTGCGGGATTGGATTCCCTGAAACCAGATTACCTGAACCCGGAATGGACACTATCAACACCACTTTCACAGAGAAGATCAAAGTGATCCGCAATAACTAACTTAATATTGCAGATCAGTATGATATGATAATGAACAAGAATTTTATTTTGTACTTAACTTATTTCATAATGTTGACAAATTTATTATGCTATGTTTTGAAATGATTCTTTTTGCAATAAATTTATTATTATTATTATTATTATTATAATCATATCACAGTATCTACATCAGTAGGTAGGTATTGGAAATTTGTTCGATTATGTAATCGTTCCAACTGTGACTCTATCTTTTAAGAACAAACATAACACAGATAGTAGAGCAACAAGAGAGATCGCCTGAACATGGTGTATTTAAATATTGATGTAAGAAAATCGACTAGATTGATATAGATCACATATAAGACTGTTGCAAACAATCTAGAGGAAGCATATTATGCTACCTCTAGATTGTTTGCAACAGCCTGCAGTTGGCTCAACTGTTTCAATAGGCTAGTTGACTCTTTTTTAAAGTACCTACCTAGTTCTTAAATTATTAATTATTGTCCGATTAGAGTGACAAAAATATTACCGACCATATTTTTGTAGGACCTAGAAAACCGCTAAACTTTATGTTAAAAGTCTACTTTTCGTAAACAGACGAAAACGCTGTCAAGCATTTATCTGTGCTGTGACGTCATACAGTTAGAATACCACAGAGCACCTAATACTAGCGGCGCGCCTACACACAATACTACACAAAACAAACTATTGACATTAACAAACCTCTATCCATCATGTCATGGTAAACATTATAGTCAGACACAAAGATCCTATGACTGCGTTCCCTTTGGTCAGACAAGACAACATAGCGAATTTCACTCGTTTATGATCCGACATGAAATTTGCTTAGAGGCCTAGCTATGACGTCACAACATGGCCGACAGCGTTTACAGAATTAAAAATTAAAATAATTGTTTATATATGGAAAACATGTAGTCATCTTCCACTTTTAATATCAGAAATCTATAAATATTGCTTTATTTAGTCAAATACTTTAGAAAATATTTATTTAGTGCGCCAAATTTGATACGAGTCAAGTAGCCTATTGTTTTTGTAACAGGTACCTACTAGTTATAGTGTGTAGTGTGTAGTGCACACAGGTATTGTACTGACCGCCTCTCCCCAGGTCGCGCTGAGCGTGGAGAGCTGCTGCAGCACGGCGTCGCTACCGTCCGTCAGCGTCTTCTTCGCGTCGCTCACGGACTTGGAGCTGGTGAACTTGTTGATGCTCTCCACCACCTGCTTCTGCAGCTCCTCCGCGTGCTTCTGGATGTCCTGCAGCGGGGTGGTGGCGGGGGCCTCGCGCCGCGAGACGCGCGCCGCGCCGGCCTGCGGAAACACACGGTCAGACGGGCAAGTCAATGGCGGACTAGCGAGCGCGCAGAGGTACTCACGAGAGCGCAGGCGCAGGCGAGGAGGAACACGAACTTGCAGGCCATGGTGTGCGGTCGGTGCGGGAGAACTGCTGGCAGCGGAGACGGCGGAGTGTGGCGCTCCCGGCCGCCCGCGCGCTTATATAGCAGGCCGCCCCCGCCCCTGCGCCCCCCGCGCCGTGTCCGGGTCCTGCCCCTGCAGGCCTGCACCCTATGCCCCGTTGACCCTGCCCGTTATCTCCTCCCTAGGCACTCGGACCTCGGTGTCGGCGCATAGGTAGCTACTCGCACTGCACGGCGTGACGTCAGCCTGCGTGCGCGGGCGCGGGCGCGTGATCCCACATGCCGCGTTATTATCATCCTATTTGAGCACTCCCGGCCGCGGCCTTGAGCTCGCCGAACGGCCCATTGTTTGCGGACTACACGAACATGACCAAATCTAACTGTGTATCTGAATGGCGCAGCTAAGTTTAAGCAGTACCGCGCCGCCATGCCATCAGGTCCGACCGCGGTCATCCGGGTGTGCGGTGCGGGGGGGTAGGTATCGCGCAGAGATAGCGGAGGTCGAGGCCGCGCTATCTATCGCCCTGGTATCATTCATTTCACTATAATTCCTGGTATTTAAAATTATTCGCACAATGATAGCACGCCATTGAAAAAATGGTACCTACCTGTTCGTCGGACGACCCCTCTCATCCCGGGTGGTCCCTGCCTAAGTACCTGCGCGTTATAAGTACGATTTACGGAGGACATCATTCAACTGCAGGTAGGTAGGTACCTAGTAACAGTAGAATAAGGCAGAGTGGTGCGTCACGGGCGGCGGGGCGCGGCGGCGCGGGCGTGCTGTTCAATACCGGACCCAAGTCAGGATTCCAGAATATCTGATGAGGAATCGAGGTTACTAGAATCCTGAGTGCAAGAGGGATCTAATCACGCCCGACACGGAAGACATTTTTCTTTATCCACGAGAAATAATACCTACCTACTTACTCAAAGGAAAAGTATTTTTTCTTTTTAATTTTTTCTGAAATGGTCAGCCAGTAGGTACAAAACCATTGTCCTCTGTTATCGAGAATCTATTTGACGTTCCCTATACTAAGAACATACATCGTATATATTATATTTATTAATGGTATACTATGATTAGGTTTCCCAACTCTACTATATTATACATAACATTATGTATAATATATTTATATATATATGGTTACTATATTACCTACTATATTTGAGCTCCGTCTACTATATTTCTGGAAGAAATATACACACAATGGGAATCTACTATAGTATTTTTGAGGCATCAAAAAGGTCAAAACGTCAAAATGGCTAATCTAAAAATCAACTGCATCCATCCCTCAGAATGATTTTGTTGGTTGGGACTCACTGCGCTCGCGTTATATTTTTTATCTTCCTGTTTTAATTAAAATAGGGACCTAATATTTAACTAATCAATCTAATTATTTTACTCTTTATACTAGGCGCAAAACTAACGCTATTTTGAGTGATAAATCGTAAAAATTTGCTACATAAAACGGCTCGCTCCGCTCGCCTGATACTGCCTTCGATTATGTTCAGAGCTCCACGACTCCTTTATAGAGTTCCTAAAACCTAACAAAAAAACAAAACAATGGCGACTCGCTAATTGTAGCAAGTCTCTATTGTTTTTTTTTTTTTAAAGATACGAATGTTATCGGCTATTGAACCGATAACATTCGTGTTTTTTAGCCGCTGTGTCACGTATGGCTCATTCCTTCCCAAAAAGTCTCTAAGCCCCAATAAAAAAAAAATTGGCGGATCGCTCCTCTCGCCGGTAATAACGTCAAGGTTTTTTTCTTTTTTGCCCTAGCTAGATCAACGATCAAGAAGTTATCACCCCAACTGGCCACCAAAGAATTGAAGGACCTAAGTAAGACCTAAGTATTTTAGCCTCACAAACTCACGTCCGCGTCCACCCTGCCTGTTAATACACAAAATGGTTTTGACCAAATCTAATATGACTATGTTGAACCGAAACTAGGCACTCATCTTTTTTATATTTTTCCCATCCAACTATGTTTTCACGCGCAAGATTCCCAAATCTACTATAGGTAGGTATTCGAACCAGAATAAGTTGGCGAACCTAACTGTCATTGATGATGTTACACGGTGGTTCCTCAGCGGATCGAATTTGACGGCTTTTTCGGTACCTATCAGTATGTAGGTCGTTAAATAATAATTGAGAGCCCACAAATACCCAACACCCTCCACGATAGAATGCGTTTGCATTTCGCATAACGAAAACATTAAAAAAAAGTTTGTAACAAAATCTTCAAGGTGGGACTTAGTAAGTAGGTAGGATGTTACGTCTATTTAATGTTAATTTGAACGTGATACGCAATCCTGAGAAAAACATCTTGCTTGACAGACAGACAGACAGACTGACAACACCATCCACATCCTATGGGTTCCTTTTCCTAGTGAGGCGATGAGGCCGATGAAATAGTGATTAATGCGCGGTGATTAAAGATAAGAGCGCGACTGCGAATGATCTGGCTAGTCGAATGATCTACGACTCCTAATTTATTCATTCGACTTGAATATTAATAATATACTAATCTTCTGAGTCGAATGATAACTACCTACTAATTAGTAATTACTAATGCCTCTACGAATTGATCGACGCGTCGAATAATGAATTGAGTTCGACTGCCCAACTCGGGCATTACCATTACTAACCAAATTAGTAACTAATTTGATTACTAATGGCGAGTCGGGCAGTCGAGTCGACGCGAAATCAATTTTTTATTCGACGCCACTTGCCATTACTAACCAAATTAGTTACTAATTTGCCCTAGTCATTCGAATGGTTCGAATGATTTGTGAAGTCGAATAATTCGAATGAAATCATTCACAGTCGCGCATCTTTAGCGGGGAAGCCGCGGGCACGGCTGATTTGTGTTGTGATGAATGTGATGATGTCATCAAATAGTATTTCGTGTGCGTCGTCCGTCCAGGGTCAGACCGTCCGTCCGGCGCGGCGCCGCTACCTGCGACAGTCGAGTGGTACCTGCGCCTTACTATTGCTGCGACAAGGACCTCTTTGTTCTATTCTGGATGTAGGAAGTACCTCCGAGGTAGGAGATGTCCTTTGTTTGCTATGGCAGGTAGCGGACACCGTCGACGTGCCTGCGCTGCCGACGCGACGCGACAAAGGAGGATTGTCTATTCTAAATCGGTTTAAAGAATCTTTATTTTCTCAAAGTACATAGTATTAAACACTAATGTCATAAATAACGGGATATTTACCATGATTTGAGTTTTGAGCTTTCCAATATTTCGGCACAGTTTCATGCGCCATGACTTTAGTGTTAATAACCATGATGGATTTAAAAGTTATAATATAGCTCGATTACCATTCACTGACTGACTGACTGACATAATTGTTCTCCCTGATGGTGGAGGGGGAGGTATGATTTTTTTTGCGAAAATGTATAGAGGGGGTCAAGGAGACCTAGGGAAAATTCCGACTTTTTGAGATTTGCCCCCCAGGACCCCCGCCCCCCAAGGGGGCTTCGTAACGGAGTCATACTGATCAATAATTTTAAGGGGGTTGTATAGAGGGGGTCAAGTGATTTCGATTTCAAAAATAATTTCACCCCCCTTGCCCCCCAAGACCCCCCCTTTTGAGAGTGCTACGAGATGCCGTCGCGATAGAGGGGTTCTGATTGCGGGATCGAATAGAAGGTCTCTTCTCCAAGTGAAAGTAAAAAAAACACACCCCCTCCCGCCCCCTTTTTCACCCCCCCTTTTGATATCTCCCAAACGAAGTAAGCTAGAAGAAATTTTTTTTCACAGTCGTGTGAAGAGCTTAATACCATTTGGATTGCAAAAAATAATTTTCGGCCCCAACCCCTCTAGACTCCCCTTTTTATAAAAAAACTGAAATTTGGCCATTTTTAGCCTATATTTTGACCGGGGAACAGCAAGGCGAGCGAAGCGAGCCGCGCTGTGACCCCCCCCCCTTCCCCCCAGAACCCCCTCCCCCCGAACCCGGTGGAGCATTGCGGCGAGCGAAGCGAGCCGCAATGCGACTTCGGAGGAACAGCACGGCGAGCGAAGCGAGCCGTGCTGTTACCCCCCCACGCCCCCAGGCTCCCTGAACCCCCTCCCCCATCTAAAAATCTGATATGGATATCGTTTTTGACTAACATTGGGGTGAGGATTACGAACTTGATGTCGATGGGCGTGTGTCGGATTGCGGTGAGCGAAGCGAACCGCAATACGACTCACCGCAAGGCGAGCGAAGCGAGCCTTGCCGTGTGGCAGCACGAGCGGGGACTACAGGGGAACAGCACGGCGAGCGAAGCGAGCCGTGCTGTGACACCCTGCGACCAGCCCCCCCATCAAAAAATCTGATATGGGTATCGTTTTCGACTAACATGGGGGCGAGGATTACACAGCAAGGCGAGCGAAGCGAGCCTTGCCTTGCTGTGTTAACCCCCACGCCCCCTGGCTCCCTGAACCCCTTCCCATCAAAAAATCTGATATGGATATCGTTTTCGACTAACATTGGGGTGAGGATTACGAATTTGATGTCGGCGGGCGTGTGTCGGATTGCGGTGAGCGAAGCGAACTTGCCGCGTGGCAGCACGAGCGGGGACTACAGGGGTGCTGTGACCCCCTGCGCCCAGCCCCGCCCCCATCAAAAAATCTGATATGGGTATCTAACATGGGGGCGAGGATTACGAATTTGATGACGGCGGCGGGCGTGTGTCGGATTGCGGTGAGCGAAGCGAACCGCAATACGACTCACGTCACACAGCAAGGCAAGCAAAGCGAGCCGTGCTGTGACCCCTCACGCCCAGCCCCCCTGAACCCCCTCCCCCATCCAAGAATTTGACATGGATATCGTTTTCGACTAACTCGACAGTGTAGATTACGAAAAAGATGTCCATTTGCTGCTGTTACCCCCCCCGATGGATGGAAAATCCAAAATGGCTGACATTCTTATATCGCAAAACCCACTCTTGCTTATAAATTTCCATGAAATCGACTATTTAGGTTACGAAAAGGGGAATACAATGAAAAAAAAAACAATATACACAGCCGCCGCGAGCTGCTTGCAGCTCGCGCACATATAAAATACAAGTTTTATAGTATAAAAACAAAAAATTTGTACTTATATTAAAGTAACTATCTACTTCGGTTAATATATAAGTTCGAGTGTATTTATCTACCAATTAACATAATGTATAAACTAATTGATACAAAACAAAATAAAGAAAATAGCAATGATAGAAAATAAAACAACTTAATCTTATGCAAGTAAAGGAACAAAACCAAATATACCAAATAGGTATATTCGTCGCTGCACATATAAATTATATATAAATGACATGTAAATTAAAATTCTATGTAAATTATTCATAAATTCTATATATATATAAATACATTCATTCTATAAATACATTCTATGTAAATTAAAATTTAAATTAAATGATATCTAATTAATAAAATTGGAGTGTTGTTTATAAGTTTACACGGTATATATGTAGAGTTACCCTTACCAGATGTTAGGGTTTCTCCCGGCATGTCAGGCTTTTGAGGCAGTTGTCAGGTTTTTGGGGGTTGGTTTGAAAATGTCAAGGATTTTGGTGAAATACGAAATAAGTTAGTATTGTTAGACAAATCAGCACACATTTGTGTTGAATTCATAATCTACACCTTAGAGCTAGTCAAAAGCGACTAAGACTAAGTACAGTACATAAATCCAGTTTTCAGTTAACAAGAAGACCGTGTCACCTCTTTACTGTGTGCAACTGACAGCTCTGAATGGGTCGCAGACTGTCGCAGACTCTACACTGACATGAATACGTGAACCCGTAGCTACGATGCTACGATGGTCTACGAACTAACATTTTTTTGTAGTAAGGAGGTGCGTGCGCGTTGAAGTCTTATGTATGCTACGCCGATCCCTCGTAGCATCGTAGCACGTGCTACGAAGGTCTACGTTAAAGTATGTTTCTCGTTATGGGGAAGGAAGTGGGAGAGTTAAGGGAAAGTTACATATATTACAAGAAAGAGAGTAAAGTTCCCTACACAAAGGTGAAATCTGAAACTCTCTGCGACTACTATTTCAAGAGATATTATAAGTTTTGTGCTTCCCTCCTAGCATCGTAGCACGTGCTACGAACGTCTACGTAAAAGTAGGTTTCTCGTCTTTGTCGTTTTGGAAAGGAAGTGGGAGGGGTAGAGGAAAGTGAAATATATCACAAGAGAGCAAATTTTTGCTCTCTTTCTTGTGATATTTTTCACTTTCCCCTACCCCTCCCACTCATCAGTGTGAGTGGACTATACTTTTTCCAATACAAACGGAAATAGAAATTAAAATACCATTAACGCAATTTGCAAAAACAACAAATATATTACTCAGGCAATCAAATTCACAAGTTAATCGTTTGAGAGACGCAGATGTTACTACTTAAATACCATAGAATCAAGTATATTTATCAAGAACCTCCGACTTCTTTGATAATTGTCCGAAACATCGGGCTTTCTCACTTGAAATTCGGCTAAACATTGTATGAAAACTTTATCAATCACTTGTTCCACTGCGATTAGTTTTTTACATGTTAGATTACACTAAACACCTTATTACACATTAAAACAGTTATTTTCATGCCAATTTCGTTGAGGTACCCAATGTTTATTTACATGTGGGTGACATTTTGAACAGATTTGACATTGGTTTCGTGTTGCCAGAGCAAAGGTTTAGTTTAGTTCCATTTTAATTTATTTCTACTCTTTTCGGTCCAGCTATACCTAGTCAAGCAGCTTTTTTGTGTCTCGCTGATTTTAAAGTTTATTTTAGACTATGGCTATTCGGGTCTCTACATTGCCTTGGCTTTTTGTGACATGCTTGGTGGAACAAATAATTACAATTACAATTAAGTAGGTAGTAAGAATTCCTTACAAAATTTATAATATCCCAAAGATAAAGCAAAGGTAGAGGTGGTAGAGGCAACGAACCAAGATCCTTAAAAAACGGTTTGCAGGATTGATCAGGCTGGATTCCACATAATGCTGTGATGCATTTTTTTGCGCTAAAAATGCTCTGCTTTTTCCGTATTATTGCCCCACATTACTAAACGATTTTGTTTAATTTCGATATTGATTCATCATAAATGTTTGATTGTACTAGCGTGGGCCCAAAGATTTACCTATTTCCTATTTACTAAATGAACACAATGTTTTGTACGTGCACACAAAATCTATAGCAAATGGCGTCCAGGTTTGGGCACTGGCTAGTAGGTACAAACACTTATGATGAATAAATAATTACAAACAAAAAATGTTGCCGGCAAGTGGACCGAGCTGCTAAAAAGTTGTTTTTTTAGCTAGTTATTTGAAAGTTATCTAAGTACACAAAATCGTACCGTAGTTTTTATGTGAATAAACTACAAATTTATGGTTTTCGGATTATTTTCCTTTACTTGTGCTAAAAGACCTTGCTTTTTGCCTTTTATAATTCTAGGTCAATGGGTACTACCCTATAGGTGAATGAACTGACCTCTATATTTGTGCGTATTTGACCGTACAAAACTATTTCGGCACTTTGGTGAATAAATGATTTATGATTTATGAGCTTGGGGCTAAATAATGCTGTGTGAATTGTCCAGCAGGTATAATTTATTATTCTCGCCATTTTGAAACACATTTTATGATTCTATGTCATCGGGAAGTACCCTATTTATCCCCAGGATTTGGTCCTTGGCGAGAAATGATTTTTGTGTTTGTGAATTTACTACACTGTTACGGTTTTAGATTTATTTCCTTTGCTTGTGCTAAAAGACCATGCTTCTTGCCAAATTTCAGGTCAACGGGAAGCACCCATAGGTTTTGTGTGTGTTGTGTGTGATTCCCAATGATATTATATATTTGGTGATTCCCTTGTAAATTTCAAAATATTCGGACATAAACGGCTGTAACTTTTGATTGCGTTGACTTAGAAGTTTTATTTATATCGCGGCTCCAAGAGATTACAGACTTGAGTATTTGATGTTAATTTCAACTCGATACGTCCACGCGTTCCTGAGAAAAGACAAAGACATGACAAGAAGGGTTGACAGACAGACTGACGGACAAGAAAGTGATCCTTCAAGGGTTACTTTTTCCTTTTGAGGTACGGAACCCTGAAAAAACAGTGTGGTAGACGATGCATGGCCACCCATCACACTAACATGTTGAAAGCATGCATGCTTATACAAGGTTACTGGTTCAGTCGACCTTTGTTCAAACCGAGGGGGTTGTCGCTTCCATCAATACTGCGCTGACTGCTTTGAATAAGAACCACCATGCCCCGAAACAACTTTTTTTTCTTTTGTTTTCGGGATATTGGACATTAAAGGTTGCCTATTGTGTCTATTTACTAGTATTTGTATTTGATGTAAGTATTTGGTGCGCGGCCGCCGCTGGTGCATGCGAGTGGTTGCTGCTGCGCGACACACCGTTGCTGACGCTCTCCTGCACAAACAACACAAAGCTCTACCTGGTCCGCGTCGCACCGACCCGAGACCCGACCGATCTGTTCACGACACGAAAGATCAACCAAAACACTCTCCATCACAACATTCATGTTTGAATAGCTGCGGTCCCAGGTACCTGCACTTTTTGTGTCTTTTACCTATATCCTCCATGTTGCTTTTGTCTGCCGTTCTATTTGTTTTATAATTTTTCGAAATAACTGTACCTACTTAATTCTATTGTAAATATTGTAGGCCTGCGCTTGCGCCGCCGCGCCGCGCCGGCGCGCAAGGATGCACCTTGGCCCGGCCGGCTATCGGGCTCCCTTCACCTCGCTATCTCGCACGCCGCGGCCGGCTGCGCCTGCGTGGAAACTTTCTACGCACTAATGAGGTCCACCACTATCTGTCCTAATTACATGTTTACCTTATTATCCGTCGTGTCGTGTTTATTACAACAGTTAGGTACTAACTAATCTCTAGGTCTCGTACTTCACTATTAATCAATAATAAATGTGAACGTTTGTACGTCTCTCGGTTTTCATCTCTGGCAGTTCTCTTCCCGCGTCACCTGTGGCCCTGCATTAGAGAACCTACTCGGCTGGCCGCCCGCGCCGCAGCGCGTGCCGTGCCCCGGTGGCGGCGGCGCGGCGTGGGCGCGGCGTCTCCCGCCCGCGCCGCAGTGCAGGGCGGCCCGCAGAGCCGGTGCCGTGCCCCGGCGCGGCGGCGGCGGCGCGGCGTGGTGGGCGCGGCGTCTCCCGCCCGCGCTGCAGCGCAGGGCGGCCCGCGGAGTCGGTGCCGTGCCCCGGCGGCGGCGGCGCGGCGTGGTGGGCGCGGCGTCTCCCGCCCGCGCCGCGTACCTGCTAACATGTAGTTTTGTATAATAATGGTGGGCTGCACGAGACACAGCGTTCTTGTTCACGATCACGGACTTTTTGCAACCGACGCGTTACTGTATGTAATGTGTAGGTATGAAGCTTCTGTCAAAGAACCTCCTTCTTTTCTCCAAGTTGGTTAAAAATAAAACGTACATATACAGGGTGTAACAAAAAGTAAGAAAAAAACTTTAAGAGGGGGTTCAGCTTCGATCACAGAACACAGGAAACATACCTATACAAAAATACCAAAAGAATAATATTTTCAAAATGACTAATGAACGACCCGCGACATGATCGGAGCGACGCGACGCGCCTCGGATGCAATAGCTAGTTAAAGATACCTACTACAACTGCATTTGTCCCAGGGTGCTATGCAATGTTGTAAGTCAGTAAGCACAGACATCAATCATAGTCCTGTCTATTATTCAATATGCCCAGGGTGCTATGCAATGTTGTGAGTCAGTAAGCACAGGCATCAATCATAGTCCTGTCTATTATTCAATATGCCCAGGGTGCTATGCAATGTTGTGAGTCAGTAAGCACAGGCATCAATCATAGTCCTGTCTATTATTCAATATGCCCAGGGTGCTATGCAATGTTGTGAGTCAGTAAGCACAGGCATCAATCATAGTCCTGTCTATTATTCAATTTGCCCAGGGTGCTATGCAATGTTGTGAGTCAGTAAGCACAGGCATCAATCATAGTCCTGTCTATTATTCAATATGCCCAGGGTGCTATGCAATGTTGTAAGTCAGTAAGCACAGGCATCAATCATAGTCCTGTCTATTATTCAATATGCCCAGGGTGCTATGCAATGTTGTGAGTCAGTAAGCACAGGCATCAATCATAGTTCTGTCTATTATTCAATATGCCCAGGGTGCTATGCAATGTTGTGAGTCAGTAAGCACAGGCATCAATCATAGTCCTGTCTATTATTCAATATGCCCAGGGTGCTATGCAATGTTGTGAGTCAGTAAGCACAGGCATCAATCATAGTCCTGTCTATTATTCAATTTGCCCAGGGTGCTATGCCATGTTGTAAGTCAGATGCACATGCATCAATCATAGTCCTGTCTTTTATTAAATTTGCTGTAATTTTTCCGCAAGGCTCTTGCTTCAATTAGTTTTTTGGGATTTTATAATTATTTATTGAAACTAATAGAAATTATGAAAATCTGTAGTACTTAAAAGGAAAGGTATAGATAATTGAATTAGTAGTTTTCATGTTTTTTTTTATTTGGTGGACACCAAATAAAAAAAATGTGGGATTAAACTGTGAGGATTAAAACCCCAAGCAATTTTTTTATTTATTATGTAATGTAATGTATTATAAAACTATACTACAAAATATTGTAAAACTTAATATTTCAACGCGTAGATCAGATATTGGTCCTATTTTGTGATTCGTTTCAGTAGGTACTTACCTATATGATAAGTTTAAAACGGTGCGAACAGAATTGAGCAATTTACCGCAGAGCCCTCTTAAGTTTCCAGCTGTCTTGTTTTGTAGTGAAGTGCGCGCGGAGATCCACTCTAGCAAAGAAGTGTTATGTGTCAGGCCATCACTTACTCGCTTTTTTTGCTTGGGTCACTGCAGCACTGGTTCTAAATTAAGAATGACACTATTTTGAAGAAGTGCATCCTTAGAAATTGTGTATTGACCGTGTACCATCTGGAATGTGGCGACGTGGAACTTCTTCTGTGCCAGAAGATGTCAGACAATAATGAAACACTTGATAAAGAATTTAGAAATTTGATCACAGAAATGCACTGAAACACTCATGCAAATTATTAATTAATGCTCTTATGGATGATTTTCGTCCAATTAAAAATTTGATCATGAACTGTAAAAACTAACGGCTCGGTAGGTGCCCATGGACCCTAATGTCCTTACGACGTACGACGCAAAATCTGTGCAAATGGCGTTTGATGTTTCATTAGTTAAATGTAATGGAACATTAAACATTGTTCACAGACAAGGTTTAGGGAAAGATAGCGTTTAAAGTCCTCATTCAAATTGAAGATCATTTCTGCAACCGAGTGGATGGAAAACAAGCAGCTTGAACATCTTAAATGAGTAGAAACATTGGCGGTATAATAAAACTAAAGCCAGTTTTCACTTGTAAAACTTAAATATCATCACCATCAACGACCTATATTTGTCCACAGCTGGACATAGGCCTCCCCTAATGAGCTCCATAACGGGACCAGCCCTACCGTGAGTGTCCACGTCTCAGCTCCGTAGGTCATGACGGGTAGGACGCACTGATTGAAAACATTCGTTTTCAAGCATTGCGGTATGAATGACGAGAAGACTCGATGTAGTTTTCCAAACGCTGCCCAGCCTTGCTGGATCCTCTATTTGGCTTCCTTCTCGAAATGGTTTTTATCCAACTGCAGAATCTGCTCAAGGGAAGTGTACCTTTTCTAAGTGTAAATTTATTGTATTTATGGAAATAAAGAGTTTTTATTTGATTTGATTTACTCGGAAACAGTCTCGAGAAGGTGGCCATGTACGACTACCGGTCTTGGATCAATGTGGCCATTGATCATGGCTTTGGTTTTATCCAAATTCCACTGGAGATTTCTTGAACGTCGTTAGAGAGGGCCTTATTGACGAGGAAACCTACGCCACCCTGGGATTTTTTATCACCCTCGCGAAAGTAGAGAAGATGGCCCGAGTCTAGGGTTATGGTGTCCTCCCCCTCTCTACGGACTTCACATAACCCCAGATCATGCCATTTAATGTTCTCAAAGTCCACTTCCAACTGCGCTAGATGGTGGTCTAGCCTCAGAGTGCGTCCGTTGAACGAAGACAAGCCATGGGTTCAATTTTTAAGTAATTTCGGTAGCCTAACTAAAATATGTTTAAACTAAAATTTATACAATCTTACGATTTGCTCCAAAATTGTACCAGTTTCATAAAATATTCTTTAGTAATTTTCTTTGTTTTTGTTATCCCTTTGCGAACCGAGTATAATGGCCAGTGCAGTAGGTACTACCAGAAACAAGTAATAAACTAAAACGTTGGTACAATACATATTGTTAAATGAATGAGTAGTGACCTACCTAACTCAGTTTAAATGAAAGTGGTTCACAGCTGCTCGATAATAAATAGTTATAGAATTGTTTGTGAAAGTCATATATTATGTAAATCTAGACTAACATTAATATTTAGTAACATAAAATGTAAATGTTGTAGTTAAAGTAGAATACCTGGTGTGCACCTACATGGTCGCAATCAGGGAGGCGTTTGCCCAGCAGTGAGCGACGCAGGCTGGTAGGTATAACAACTAATAATATTACCTACTGCTTAGTAATGAAGAAAGTGTTCTAAATAGAGGGCATCTCTAGCAATACTTCAGACCCAGATAGATAATCATAAATAATAGATATGTCATAGCAACATTTAATTTATGTACCTAACATTATTTTGTACATTATTTATTAGTATTTATATTTATATTTTTATTGAGGTAAACCACAGCGTTACCATTTTCATATAAATACTTAAAATATATATAACACTAAGGCCAAAAAGGATTACACGTAAAGGAGTAGGTACCTACATTTGTATGATGTCTGACAAAATGATGACAATGAACGAACTGAATCTGATAGCATCAGATAGCGCCCTGCCACTGCCAGTGCATAAATAACCGCGTTACATATGACTCTTGCATTTTCAACTTCTTTATCTGAGCTCGACTCGAATCACTTGGCACCGAGTGTGGAATGATAATACTAAAACAAACCTAAATTATTTTTGTCATAATCCCCACCAAAAATGTTATTGGGGAAAACGCCCAATTTTTTTTGTGAATTGTCATAATCCCTACTGGTGGGGAAAACTTAGTGGGGATTATGACAATATCCCCACTATTATAGTTAGGTTACCTTTAACCTTTTTTTAGGTATACAGGGTGGCACATTTAGATCGGTCAGTATAGGAAAGTCTGAAAGTATACATACAAAAATCTCTTCTTAGGAACTATGTCATCAATTTTAGTAAAAAGATTAACTGCATTCGTACATTTAAAAAAAAACTTAGGGCGATGTGGTCGCTAAGCGACAAAGTCCCTTTACTATGAAATAAATAAAAAAAAAAATACTTGTACTCAGCTCGAGAATGGAACCCGGACGTTTTGAAAAATTAAACGAACACTATTTATTTATATTTAGATATCGATTGTGTAGGTCTTAAGCAGTAAATGTTACTAAATATGAAACATGTCTATATACCTATCTGTATATACCTACTCTTTTCCTCAACGCTGATCTCACAGCCATCTGGCGCATTTGGTCGGAACTTACTGCGCCCGCGCAATGCTGTGCGCCGTTGATTGATCTCCGCCACACCTCGGTGCGTGATGTCGCGACTCCAAGCACGTTGACTTTGAGCTACGTAGTTCCGAGGAATTCTAACAGATGGCGCGTAATAAAGAAATAAGACGAGCCAAATGCGTGTAGTGTAGTGTAGGGCGACACGACGCGACGGGCAATGGACGGTTACGTGACGTAGTCGCACGATTCATTAACTACAGTACCTACCTACTGAGTTGTCTCAATAAATAAAGATTTCATCTTAACATAATGTTACTTATATAGGTATGTACCTGTTTTTAACAGACTTCAAACAAAGGGACATTGAGAACCTCCTCTCAATTCGGCTGTAGGTACCTACCTATTATATGATTTTTTTATGTATGTAGGTAGGTACGTTACTTGACAATATGAAGTAACGTACCTACAGATAAATCGGTTAATCGATGGCGGAGATATTATCTCCGATTAACCGATTTATCTGATTCTTCCTATTGTATTCAGAATGGTCCCGAGGCGGTCATAGTACTTCGGGAATAACATTTTGCAAACCAGAATATATTTTTGATAAGTTTACTTGTTCCAAGGATTCACATGATCTCAACACTCGCTCCAAACATACTAACCCTTCTTGCCATGCCAAATCACAAGACTAATGGGTTGTTTCAAATACATCGTCAGGCGTCAAAGATTTGGAATAATCTACCACCTCTATTACGAATTAGAAATGGATTTGTAACATTTAATAGAAAGGTCAAATATTCCTACTCTCACGACAGAAGCACATGATAGAAACAACCTTTAAAAGTTTAAACTTTCAAATCGCTCTCTCAATCACCCATAAAATTACAGAACACGCACATCGCCTGCGACGCAGGAGGTTGCGGGTTCGATTCTCGCCTCGGAACAAATTTGTGTACGATCTGCAGATTTTTTTTTAATTTTTCTATGTATAATAAAAAATATCTATCTATGTAGTGTATTGTATTAAGTATATCAGTTAACTAGTACCCATAACACAAGCTCTGCTTAGCTTGGGGCTAGATAATGCTGTGTAAATTGTCCAGCATTATATATTATTTATTTTATTTATCTAATCAATTAGGCACACAACAATAACACACGCACACACACACACACACACACCCTCACACACACACACACACAAACGCAATAGGTCTCCGGTTGCCCAGACTCTCATGAGACTGGTGCCTCAGGAGAACAAGCACACATTCATACAACACACTAATAAACCCGGTTATATAAGTACAACAATGTATTATGTATGAACCTTCCACTATTGAATATAAACACTGGAAATAAATACACAAGCACTAAACTACCTCAAACCCGCTATCCCATAACCCCTCGGTGACCAGCTACCCGAGGGGAGTAAATTTAAAATCAGCGCCGCTTGTTTCTGGCATGCGACATTATACTGAATCTACTCCCTTTGCCCATGTTAGTTTTTTTATATTTTTGTGTTTAATTTTAGTTTAGGTAAAGTAATTTCTAGGCAATAAATGAGTTTTTATTTATTTATTTATGTACTAAAGGTACCGGTTAGACTTCACAATTTTAATGAATAGTACCTAAAAATAGTAGGTACCTACCAAACTACAATTCAGATGGATTTATCTGCAAACTTCGGTGATAATGGTTAATTTTTCGACTTTTTTTTAATATTTCTAAAATGTATGAAACCTACAGAAATTTTAAAAACGGTTTTAAATGTCCTAACCGCTACCTTTCATTTGATTTCCCATTCTCAGACTTTTTCCTATAAAATATAGATTCATATCTACAAACGCTCCATACATTTCAAAAGGATCGCTCTCCAAACTTCGGAGATTTTTTCAACTTTTTTCAAAATATTTCAAAAAGTATGAAACCTACAGAAATTTCAAAAACTAGTTTGAAATGCACAAACAAATCATCAAATATAAACAAACTAATCAAAACCTTTCATCTGATACACCACTTGACCCTGTAAAATCTCGGCATCACAATTTGTACGGAAAATTTTCTTTTTTTTCGTTTTTAGGGTTCCGTACCTCAAAAGGAAAAAAGGAATCCTTTATCGCAGGCTTAACTAATTATAATAGAACTTAAAATAAACAGAAAGCTAATAAATAGGCATTCGCTAATGCCTATTATTAGCTTGGCCTATTATTAGCTTTCTAATGAATCATACATTCATATTAACTACTTAAGTGTGAACATGAACACTAAAATTTTCGTCGACAATTGTCTAATAAAATTTTATTACTTAAAATTCAGAAAAAAATTAAAATGAAGTGTAAAACTACATCATGAGCAACAGAAGTTAATCGCCTTGCTGTGAATTTGAATGCTGGTATTGCTGGGTCCATGTACAGCATCCTGCTGCAATCAGTGACTGCGCGCTCGCACTACAAATGAATGTTGTCTATAATTAGTTCCAACATGCAGGCATGCAGTAGGGGGTTGTGTTGTGTCTAAGCTGCTTACGCGGTACATTGAACTCTAATTTGCTAAGAAGTTTTGGACAATCAACATCATTGTATATATATATATATTATATTCTTAAGATTATCAACAATGATGTTGATTGTCCAGAACTTCTTAGCAAATTAGACTTCAATGTACCTCGTAAGCAGCTTAGACACAACCCCCTACTACATGTCCAACATGTTGGAACTAATTATAGACAAAATTCATTTGTAGTGCGAGCGAGTAGAACAGTCAATGATTTCAGCAGGACGCTGAGCATTGACCCTTTCAATACCAGCATTCACAGGGCAAGGCGATGCATGACTCTTGACTTTTTTTGCACATGATGTAGTTTTACGCTTACTTGTTTTTTTTGTTATTAATTTAATTTGTATAATTTTATTGCTTCTTTATGTAGTTACGCAATTTAGGACGGAAAAAAATTTTAGTGTTCACACTTAAGTAGTTTATTATAATTCTATTAGTGAATGCCTATTATTAGCTTTCTGTATCTATTTTAATTTCTATTGTATTTAGTTAAGCTGATGGCAATCCGAATTAAATAAATAAATAAAAAAAATTGTGGATAATCTTAAGAATATAAAGATAATAAATCAGCTATATGCCGTCTGTTTCTGAGTGGCAAGAAATGGAACCTCTTGCAGAGTTCATCATAGGTAAAAGATTTGTAAGATATCTTTACTCTAAAACACAGGTATCGTAAGAACTGCCTCTGAATACTTTCAATACGGTCAATGTACATCGTGTAACGCGTATTCTAGATGACTCCTTACAAACGTGCAATATTAAAAGGTAATGGGAATAAAACGACAGGAAGACTATAAAAATATGTTTAATACTTAACAATAGATAGTCTAAGCGTATTGATAGCGGTCACCTCGGCGGCTGCGGCTGCGGCGGCAGCAGACCGAGCGCGGCGAGCGCGGCGTCGGCGCGCGCCACCAGAGCGTCGCGCCAGCGCCACAGCGCCGTGTCGCGCACCGTGTCGGCGCGCAGGTCGCTGCAGGACTTGCTGAGCGCCTTCACGCAGTCCGCGCGGTAGTGCTGCAGCCGCGCGTGCCGCGTCTCCAGCGGGTACGAGGAGCACGCGCCGCCGAGGCACGCCAGCGGGAAGTGGTTGTGCAGCGCCAGCACGCGGTCCGTCGCGTGGAACGCCTTCACGTACTGGCCCGGCTTGGTGAAGTTGCGCGTGCGCCACACGTGCTGCAGCATGTGCATGTGCCGCGGGACGGAGTCCTCCCAGCGGTGCGCGTGCGCCGGCTCGTCCAGGAAGTACACGTTGGAGGCGTGCAGCGAGGTGCGCGGCCGCTTGCCGGGCGCGGGCTCGCTGAGCGGCAGCACGCGCCGCAGCAGCGCGCCCCAGTCCGCGTCCTCCAGCGGGACGATCACCTCGTCGATGTCCAGCAGCGCCAGCCAGCGGTAGCGGTACATGTGCCGGTACAGGCAGTCGTTGTACGGGATCAGCTCCATCTGCCGCTTGTGCGTGGTCTTCTTGGTGAGGTACATGTGCTGCAGCGTGGGCAGGTTGGGCTGGCCGCCGGGCAGCGAGGTGCGCGTCACGGTCACGCGCCCGCGCCGCTCGTAGTGCTCCAGCACGCGCGAGATGTTGGGGTGCACTTGCAGCTCGTAGAAGTGGATCGTGTCGGCGCCCAGCAGCAGCAGCAGCTCGATCCACTCCACGAGGCGCAGCGACAGGTCCTCGTGCAGAAAGTCGAGCCCCTTCACGCAGACGGCGACGTCTCGCCGCTCGGCCGGCGTGGCGGGTGGGTCGTAGTGCACGCGCAGCAGGTTGCGCGCCGTGTCGCACGGCGCCTCCACTAGGCTGACGGCGCGCGGCACCAGGTCGCGCACCTCCGCCGGCAGCACGCAGGCCAGGAGGTACGGCTGCAGCACCTTGTCGCGGTAGTTGCCCCACTTGTGGTTCCACACGTACTTGTACTCGAGGTTGCGCACGATCACGGGCTGCGCGCGCTCCTCGAACCACAGCTGGCAGTGCGTGACGGCGGTGGGCTTGATGCGGTCGTGCACGGCGAGTAGGCGCACGGCGGGCCCGAGGCGCGACGCGTTGCGCACGTCCAGGTACGCGCCGTACAGGTGGAACGCGCCGCTCGCCGCGCGCAGCGTCTGCCAGTACGTGTTGTGGAACTCCAGCTCGTAGATGGAGGGGAAGGGCGCGCACTCCTTCTTCTTGTAGAACATGCCCTTGGCGTCCTTGTGCGCGTGCCAGTAGGAGAGCGGCAGCGAGGGCATGCGGCGCTCCGCGTCGCGCCGCAGCGCCGCCTCGTCGGGCGGGCCAGCGGCCGGCGGCGGCGGCGCGGTGGGCGCGGGCGCGGGGGTCGACGAGGCGGGCGAGGGGTCGCTCTGCAGCAGCAGGCGCGCGGCGGGCGGGGGCGGCGCGGCGGGGGGCGGCGCGCGCTGCAGCCGCGGCAGCGCGAGCAGGCACAGCGCCGCCCAGCACAGCAGCGCCGCCAGCCAGCCGCGCGCGCGCGCGCCGCCGGGGCCGCCACGCACTCCGCACCACCCGCGCATCACCTGGAACAACGGACACACTGCTATTTACTAGTCACACCTCAACCGAACTGTACGTACAACACAGGGTGGACACCTGACATGGGACTGGGTGACCGAATCAGAAGCCTAGGGAATGAGAGAAAAATCGTGAAAGACATCACGATGACCTCTCGATGTTTAATATCTACAAAAGTACGGGAACAACATGACAATGCTAAAGCAGAAAGACCCCATATCATTCCCCAACCTGAGTGATGTGTAGTGTATCAGTGGAGGCGGCTGGCTCCGCGCCACCCCGCCGCCCCGCACGCCCCCGCCGCCCGGCGCTGATGCCCTCGCCCCCCGCGTGTCATCAGCCCCCGCCGCTCCGTGCGCCGACAGCCCACCACGGGGTCCCAAACCACACACGCACAATTTTGGAAAATTATCTAAAACTATAGCTAAATAACAAGTTTACTGCATTTCCGCGGATTTATGTCATTTGCATTAATATGACATGTGTCTGCCTGACTGACGTAGAAGTCGACCGTGAACTCGGACGAAGGAAATCTCACTCGCCTGCGACCAGGGAGCGGGAGTGAGATGATGCCGGGTTTATTTTGCGTAACCTCATAACGTTTTTATGTAGAGTTCGGCTATTATTTGTCATTGATGTCGGTCGATGTCAAAGATCCTATGACTACGTTCCGGTATACAATATCTTTGGTTGATGTCATTTTATTAGCATAAAAAAATCTAAGTTTATGTTTATTTCCGTTTGTATTGGAAAAAGTATAGTCTACTTCCATATTTTGAGGCTTTAAAACAAAATCATCATCTTAATCCGAATTTTGCTATTTGTTGACCTCAAACCCCATCTGCCACTCTTAACGGTAGGTGCATCCGTTATGTATCAGGGATTGAAGATGCAAGGTTCTACTAGCATAACAAAAGAATACCTACCTATTCAAAACTCCTGCAGAAAAAGAAAAGGAAGACCATTTTTATCAATTGGACGATTTCAATTTGTGCGCATTTTTTAAAACTGGTTTAGTAAACTAGTTATTCTATTATTTTAAGAATAAATGATCACGATAAGAATAAGAATATGAGATTACTTTTGTAATCGTAAATTAATTGAGTTTACAAACAACATTCATAAAGAGTTGCCAGTTTACGGTAAATTCTCGTTCCTTGATAATTAATTTCTACTATTTTTGTTCGGATTTGTACCTATTGACATCCAAGTTTTCAACAAAATTTAATTGCTAAACGCAAGGATCAAGACCGTTTGCGTCGTAGTATTCGTGTTGCCTCTCTTTTCGGTCGCACTGTAGGTACCTCTTTAAAATACTTATTAGTTATTAACTTAATTTTTAAAATTGGCAGAAGCCTTTATTCACAAAGAAAATTATAATATAATTAGTATTTACAATTGAAACAATTGAGCGAACTGCAGACTGTTGCAAACAATCTACAGGTAGCTCAACTGCTCCATATCAATACCAGTCGGAAGCGTCCCCAAGACGCTGGCTGCATTGCCCCGCTGTATGGCAATGCTGATGCGCTGTGCCAGAAGTGTGTGTTATTAACTTGCTTATTATTATAATACAAAATCTACAAAGACTACAAATGACCAGCCTGTTTATTTCGTTCAAAAACCAACACAACAAGAGACTATTTGAAGACATATTTGTTGCTCTATACTTTGAATACATAGGTAAGAGAACAGGTGCCTAAGAAACTAAACAGGTACCAAAATGGCTCCTCTTTCCCTCATCGAAGGAAATATTAATACTCTGGGTAATCGGAGCAGCTTCGCCAAGCTCCAGATGGTATATCCGGGGAGCGGGTCAATAGGTATTGATTTCGCGTCTCGGTCACTATTGCGTGCGCGTGCGCCAAAATAAAACAAAATGAAGTGTAGGATCGCGGCGCGGGCGATGGTGACTGCGGCCGGGGTCGCCGTCCCAGCGGCCGGGCGCGTGGCGCGGGGCGCGGGGTGCGGAGCCAGCCACGACCCTGACTGCTGCACTGCACTTTGACTGCACTCCAAGACTGGTTCTACAACACAAGGGTTCTTCCTATTTTTTCCTAGCTTCTGCCTGTTCTGTGGGACGCGAATAGCTTTAACCACATACCTACACCTTTACAAACACCTAGGTACACGCTGGACCGAAAAGAGTAGAAATTAATTAAAATGGAACCAACTAAACCTTTGCCCTGGCAACACGAAACCAATGTCAAATCAGACCACTTGGGTCAACTAATTAAATTGGAAATACAAGTAAAAAATAATAATTGTAAACAAAAAATAAAATACATACCTGTGACTACAAGTCGATTTGAACGGTTGAAATTGGATTGGGATTCTAAACCATCACCTAATTACTCACATAACAACCCAAATGAGTCGTATTGTAGTTTTTTTTATAAATTCACCAATGCGTTCAATTCAATATTCACATCCAAATCGATCATGGTCTCAGAAAAACTTAGCTTTAGTGAGTGGGCAACAGTAGGTATACATAAGAGTAGACGAACATTGTATGAACTATATAGTGAAAAAAAATACAATTTCAGCCAGGAGTTTAAAGAAAAAGTAAAAAATTACTCAAAAATGTTTAGAAAAGTTTGTCATATAGCAAAATCAAATTATATTAGCTCCAAAATTAGAAATAGTGAAAATGTCATAAAATCAACATGGAAAATAATAAATAGTGAGACTGGAAAGGTCAGTACCTGCTTTAATGATTACAATTTAAAGATTAATGACTGCACAATCAAAAATGACATTGAAGTAGCCCAAGCTTTTGAAAACTTTTTTACTGACATTCCAATCTCTACTACAAAGTGTCTAAACTCTTCTCAATTAATCGCTGAGTCCTTACTTATAGAAAATGTACCTAAATGCGAAAATAAACTTAATTTCAACCATGTCGATGAAAAAGATATTAAAAAAGCCTTTCAACTTTTAAATATAAAGAAAACTGCAGATCTCTGGGGAATTTCCGTCAGAATTATTAAACCTTTAATTGATACGATTGCACCAGATCTAGCTTTTATATTCAATGAATGTATTGATTGTGGCGTATTTCCTGATCTAATGAAATGTAGTAAAATAATTCCACTGTTTAAATCGGGTAGTAGGTCTGACCCCACTAACTTTAGACCAATATCAGTACTGCCTACATTCAGCAAAGTTTTTGAAAAACTAATCTTACATCAATTGCTCAGGCATTTCAATGGCAATGACCTGCTACATGGTAAGCAATTCGGGTTTACTCGGGGTAGGTCAACTACTGATGCCGGTGTAGAGTTAGTATCGCATATCTTTGATGCTTGGGAGAAGTCGCAAGATGCTTTAGGCGTTTTTTGCGACTTGTCAAAAGCATTCGATTGCGTACACCATGAAACATTAATCAGGAAACTACATCACTATGGAATAAGAGACACCTCTTTGGATCTTCTTACATCTTACTTGAGTGATAGGATACAAAGAGTTGACATTAATGGGAAACGGTCTTCGGGGTCTGTAGTTACAATGGGTGTACCGCAGGGTTCTATCCTCGGTCCTTTCCTATTTTTAGTTTATATTAACGACCTGCCTCACCTAGTCAAGAATAATCATGAGATTGTATTGTTTGCTGACGATACTTCATTAATTTTTAAAATGAAACGACGAAACATAAAATTTGACGATGTGAATAATGCAATCTCAAAAGTAGTACACTGGTTTAATGTCAATAATCTTTTGCTTAATGAAACTAAAACGAAATGTATAAAATTTGCTCTACCTAATGTAAAACACGTTAAGATTGATGTAAACGTAAAAGGAGAAACGTTAGAAATTGTAAACAGTGCAGTATTCTTAGGAATAACCTTAGATAGTAAACTTCAATGGGGCCCACACATAGATAAGCTATCGAAGAGACTTAGTTCTGCAGCGTATGCAGTCAAAAAAATCCGTCATCTTACAGACGTTGATACTTCTAGACTAGTCTATTTCAGCTACTTCCATAGTGTTATGTCTTATGGCATACTGCTGTGGGGGAACGCTGCAGATATTAACACCGTATTTGTGCTGCAGAAGAGAGCTGTTCGTGCAATCTATAATATGGGTCCCAGAGAATCCCTGCGTGATAAATTCAAAGAAATAAACATAATGACAGTACCATGTCAATATATTTATGAAAACTTGTTGTACACTCATAGAAATATCAATCTATTCCCTAAAAATAGCGACATACATAATATAAATACTAGAAATAAGGATAAACTCGCTGTGCCCACAACTAGGCTACACAAGATAAATGTATCTTTTAAAGGGCAATGTATACGCTTCTACAACAAAACTCCAAGTGAGTTGCAAAAATTATCAATAAATAAATTCAAACAAATTGTCAAACATATCCTTTGTAAAAAGGCTTACTACAAAATATCAGATTATCTAGAGGATAAAAAAGCTTGGGACGAGTTTTGCTCCAACTCGAAAAATAACAACTAACAGGCTAAAGGTTTCTTCGTCGCTTCTTTACTTTAGTCTACATACCGAAGCGACAGAAATCAAAAATATCACTTTATTTCCGTGTCAGTGTTTTTATATTTATGATTTGACCTTTTCTAAGTGTACATTTATTGTATTTATGGAAATAAAGAGTTTTTGATTTGATTTGATTTTGATTTGATTTGATTTTCAAAATGTCACGCAAATGTAAATAAACCTCAACGAAATTTGCATTAAAATAACTGTTTTTATGTGTATTAGATAAGGTGTTTAGTGTAATCGAACATCTAAGAAACTAATCGCAGTGGAACAAGACAAGTGATTGATAAAGTTTTCATATATTGTTTAGCTGAATTTCAAGTGGGAAAGTTATGGCTCGATATTACGGATTATTATCAAAGAACCTCCGAGATCATAAATACTTGATTCTATGGTATTCATATAAGTAGTAAAATCTGCCTGTCTCAAACGATTAAACTTGGGAATTCGATTGCCTGAGTAATATTTATGATGTTTTTTGCAAATTGCGTTCATGGATGGTTCATGGTATTTTTAATGTTTATTTCCGTTCGTATTTGAAAAGTATAGTCCACTTCCATATTTTGAGTCTTTAAAACAAAATCATCATTATCACCATCCGATTTTGCCATTTGTTGACCTCAAAACCCATCTGCCACTCATAACGGTCCAGCGTTACATTTCAGTATAATTTAAATTTGTTTTTAGGTAGGTACACATCCTTCATGTATCGGAAATTGAAGGTGGAAGGTTCTACTAGCTTAACAAAAGAATATTTAAAACTGCAGAAAAAATAAAAGGAAGGCCTTATAGTTAAAACAATTTGACGATTTCAATTTGTGCGCATTCAGAAACGCGGCTGTTGCCTAGGAGAGCTGTCTAGAAGTATGTAGAGTCCCTCTAACCTTCTAATGTATGAGAGTCTACATTATAAGTCTCACTATCCCTCCAAACAAAAGTGACGGAGAATACTGAATAGTGAGTGCGTGCGACGCGCTGTGTCTGCGACTCTCGTAAGTATTGTGACTATGTAAGTAAGCATACGTTTACATAATTCGATAGTAAATAAGCTATTAAATAGGCTGCTGATAATTCCAAATTTTATTTGCTCATAGTCGACAATACAGAACCGGTTAATGTACTACGGACGCACGCACGTACCTCGTACCTATAGGTGGATAGATACTCGGTTACAGCCATGTTACGAATGTACCTTACGATACATATGAAAGGTATATTTAGCGCGTGTGTGGATCTATTTATGTAGGTACCGAACTAAACTTGTTCCGCTCATTAAATTTTATTATAAGCGTAATTTAAAAACATTAAATTAAGCAGAAGTACTGTTAAGGATCGCTATGCGCATTGCGCATGGCGGCGGCGGTAATGGGTGCGCGCGGAGAATCAATGTCACGGCGCGGCGCGAGCGGCCATTAGCCCGGCGCGTCACGTCCGTCCTTCCTTCCGTCCGTCCGTCCGTCCGCGCCCGTGTCCGCTGCAGCACGGCCAGCTGTCCGCCGTCTGCCGGACCGTGTGTCGATACAACATCGTGTCAGTACCAACCCCTCTCGTGTTAGTATCACGTAGGCTGATGATGCGCAGGCACATGTGTACTGCACTGTCATTTGTAGGTACCATCAGCTCTCTAACGGTCGTCCGCGGGGTGCGGGGTGCGATGTGTTCCTTCCGCGCCATCTCCTGATACACGAGTACAGCAGTAGTATGTTTGATTGAGTATGAAATGGACACATTTTACCGCTCTACAGGCTCGACAGGACCGGACGCGGACTCGTTAACCCTGAACGCCCACCCCCGCCCGCACCCCCGCGCCGCGCCGCCGCGCCTGCAGAGTTGTGCTGCGCCGCTGCCTGTGCGCAATTCCTTATAATTAACACAGATTTCAGTGATCTGTGATAATGACAGTGTAATGTGTTCTCGTAAGCTTAACCTAAGCGCGCGCGGTGACGTCGGTCGTTCCGGATGCGAGGTCTGTCTGACGCGGCCCCGACCGGACACCGGAGACCACCACCTCGGTTGTAGTTTCCGTGAGCTGGCGGCTGATGCCTAGTACAGATGGTACTAGGTATCAGCCGCCAGCTCACTCACTCAGTGGGTATCAAGTACTTACTGAGATAGCGATGCTTGTGCTCGAGCAGGTGTTACCTACTGTGCGTAACTAAGTATTTACTTATTAAATGCGTCCGAGTGTGTACGAGTGGTTTATTTACAAAGCTCAAGCACTCAAATCGTCAGTGAGTCAAATGGATGCGCGCGCGCACTCTGTCGCACTGAACAGCTCTGAATTCTGAATGGGAGTAATTAATGAATGGCAGTACACGCACACCTTATGTTATGACATGACAGTGACAGACAAACCTATTTGGCATCAGCTGAGCGTGGCACGAGAGCAAGCGAGGTGCAGGGCAGGCGCGGCTAGTGCGATGCGCGCCGGGAATAGAACCCGCACCCGGCGAGCGGGAGCGGGCGCGCCACACGAACGATGAGTGTGCTCAGGGCGGGGGCTGGGGAGGTACCGACCAACGAACACCAGCGGTGCTAATAATATCCCGTGAAGACAGGCCAGTGCTCACTACGTAGAGACAAGTCAGCGGCCGATGTCGACGCGCAATGCAATACGCCGTGTTGTGTGTGATGTGATGGAGGAGCGCAGCAGCGAGGGCCGCGACGACGACGACGACGACGACGACGACTAACCAGTGGGCACAGAATAGACAAGAGTAGGTGTGCAGGCGCGAGCTGGGGATGGACAGTGCTGCCACTGCTGCCCTCTCGGCCGTCTCACAACCGATTACTTATACGAGTATTATGTAGGTACATTTTCACTGGCAGATAAGTAGCTGTTGTTATAGAGAGTAACTTTTTGCTAGATTTTTAGAAAAATTGCTATTTTTCAAGCCAATCAAACCAAGACCAACATACAGAGCAGAGTAAATTTAGTATATATAATAATAATATTTGTTATAGATTCAATCTGCAAAGAAAGACTTATTATGCCATTTTGCCTCAAAGAGAATAAATCCATATTGTTAGTATATTCCCCGTTGAAAATGTTACATGTGCGTGCAAAGAAAGAGTTTCTGCGGTAGTTAGTAGAGCACGGTGGGACATAGAGCTTCATAGCGTTTCGGCGACTGACAGCACGAATTATTCGAATATTCGAATGCAAGCCCTAGTTTCAATTCAACTGCTAACGTTTGAGCCGTAATGCCGTGTCTTACCACACCGTGATCGCCTTCCTGGACCGGAGTCCGCTGTGGGAGTCGGTCGGTAGCTTTAATATTTGAGAGCGAATCAATGACATGCAATAACTTTAAACTTTCTAAAGTTTATTATTGAGAAATCTTCAATACTATAGTAATATAATAAATAACACATAAAATTTTTATATTATTTTCTATTTCTGTCTAAAGAGTTGGACATTGAGTTCTTTTAACTGTTTAGATATTTCTGATAAATTTTTGGAGGCATATCTACTAACAACACTCTCCGCATTAACTAGTGCTTGTTTGTGTGTTAGCTCGATGTGTTCGTAGCCTGCTGTTAGCAGCTGTTAGCTCGTCTGTCTCTGCACAGTGTCAGTAGCCCGCCCCGCACCGCGCCGCGCCGCGCCCCGGCCGGGGAGGGGAGTGCTGCCTCTAATTTGGTAAGCACCTAGGCACCTATTAGCTTTAATTTACTTGTTTGAATAAATTAATATGTTGTTGGGTAGGTTGGTACAGGTACCTACACTTGATTAAATATCCGTATCTGTGCGGCTAGCGCCCGGCACGCGGCGGCGCGGCGGCGGCGCGGCGGCGCGGGCGCGTGCGCCGATCGCGGGGACCGTTACCTACGAATTAGCGTTCTCTGGTGAAGTGTACCGTCGAGGTCAAGGAACTACGCGCTAATTAGATTCATAGGAATACCTAAAACAGTTTTCGATGATTTATTAGCAAATTGTCTTGCGAGTGGTGTCGCTTGTGTGCGAGCTAGGTGGACGAACTCAGTGCAAGAGGTCCTCTGCGCCACGCGAGGTTCAATGGTTCAAAGCACCGCGTGTCAACCGGCGCCGGCGCCGGCGCCGCTATGACACGGGATGATAGATAGCTCAAATACCCAACTGCCAATTGCTTTTAAACTTATTTTATTCCTTCCTATAGGTATTTTCAACGTTAAGAAGTGACTTGGAAGTAGTTGGAAGTATCGGTTAGTATTATTAAAATATTGTCTGGTATCGCGTATTCGCGTATATTGGTTGGTTCGTAATCGTAACGTAGTATGTAGTACAAATAAGCAGAGTGACAAGTAAGTAGTTGAGGAGGCGAGTCGGTTTCAGTGAGTCAGTCAGCTGCGTCCGCGACCAGCGGGGTTCAGTGAGTCAGTCAGCTGCGTCCGCGACCAGCGGGGTTCAGTGAGTCAGTCAGCTGCGTCCGCGACCTGCGGGGTTCGGAGAATCGTAACGTTTGCGGCGAGTCTACAATCATCCACAACACAACATAAACACGATTTGTATCAATACAACTCAAATTAAATACAATGTGTTAGCTATTGCCGAAAATGGGTTTTAGAGTTGGAAATAATTTTGTTGTTAGATTGCAAAATGGTTATCTATTTCTAACTAGATCCGTTATCTATTTGATAAAATGTTTTATCTACACTAATGTTATAACATTCTACTTATGATTCCAATACTTGACTTATAATTACTACTGTTATAGCGCAGATAACAAAACACTCAATTTAAGCAATTTCACATGATGGTATAATATCCACATCGGTATCGTAAAATCTCATTATAACATCAATAAAACGCGACCAATTAACAAGGCGAGCCTTATGTCAAAATCCTCATACAAGTTGTATAAAATTTTGATATTAGGCTGGCTTTTGAAAACAGTTGGGTTATACGTGAAAACTTCGTCGAAACTACTTTTGAATCTGCCTAACCCAGCGTTGTACACGGGGCATTGCTTCCGGCGCACCTCGGCGACCCTTCTCATAGATAGCGGTGGTGATTTGACCGCACTGAAACGACACGGGGGGTGGAAGTCTTCTACTGTGGCTGAAAGCTACATTGATGAGTCTTTAATGAATAAAATTCAAGTCTCAAATACGATCTTGAACAGTATAGAAAACAAGACGAATGAAGTAATTATAAATATTCCGACTCCGTCTACGAGCTCTACTGCTTGCCCCGCGGCCGCTACAGCTGCTGGATCAATAATTAACATTAACTTTCAAAATTGTACCATCCAAAATTTGAACAATTATTATAAATAAACTATTGTCAGCTTTTACTCTTGTTGTTTGATTAATTGCATTAGTGAAGATAAAGTAGTGTATGCAACTGCATATAACACGGGTATTAAAACACTCGTTACTATTATGAAACTCGCTGCGCTCGTTTCATAAACTCACACTCGTGTTTTAATACCCTTCATTCATTATATGACAGTTGCATAAACTACTATTATGTTGTAAAGAGGCATACAGCCCATAGTTTTATTTCAGTACCTAACACAGTTGATCTTCAATCAGCTATCAAATGAAAGGCTTCAAAAATAAGCAAAGGTATCCGATTGCATTTTACAGATGGGTAAGTAGGTGTAGTAGGTAGTGGTGTGGTCGCTTGTGCAAGATGTCTGTGACTCGGAGAGCACGACCGAGCACGGACACCTCACTAGAACACTCAGGTAATAATAAATACATGATGGATGCTCCGAGCGAGGCGGAGTCGATCACCGGCTCCACCGCACTATCATAGTTCACATGTGCGGTGCAGCCTCGCGGAGACAGCACGCGGTCTCTTGTACAGTGTCTGCATCAAGATCACGATGACTCATCAGACTCATGCGATGCAGCAAATTGTCTAGCTGTAGAACAGCAAACGGGTACTCTTCCATTGCAGAACTGCAATAATACTTATGCACTTATCGTGCACATTTGATAATACGCTACACAATAGTATCGTAAAACAATCCGAGATTAAAGTAGGTAATAAAAGCGATTATGTATGCGGCCCAGCCAGCGCAGCGTAGCAGTTAGCAGCATTAAACGTTGCAAATGGCTGTGTTGTTGTTCACGATGCAAGTGCATTCGTTAATGACCTTCAGAACAGCAACCACTTCACATGGGATGGAATTTGGAGATAGTAGTTGTTGTGCCTCCACTCACGATGCTTTAAATGGATAAGCGGCGCCAGGAGGCCGAGACGTGTCACTCAGCGACGTAGGAGTGTCACTAGATGTCACTCACAGCGTCACTCACTGCAATGTATTTGTGGAGCACGCGTGCGCCGCGCATCGCATCGCATCTGTCACATCGCATCGCACCTCTCCTAATGCTCTGTTTGTCGTTCGTCCGAGATCATTATCGGTGTCGGCTGTGGATCTGTCTACCGGCGTTCATCTTCCGACTGAGCACATGGTTCCTCGCGTCGCGTCGCGGGAGCATCGCTCACGCGCGGCGCGCGCTGCTCAGTTATGCTAATGATGATTTATGTGAAGTGATGAAGTGAGGCGGGACTATGAAATCTGTGATGTTTCTATTCACAAGTCACAACGTTATTAATACCTTCTATCTTATTTACCTACTGTTTTGTTATTTAGGTCATACAGTTTTATGAGCTCGTTCATGGTTGTTTGCATTTAGTAAAGTCATCACATCAAAGTTCATCAAACCAAAAATACACAAGTTAGTTCGTCAGTGCGTTAGTTCGCTACTGCTGTTGCGTTGAGCAATACGAACGGGACGGTGTTCGACGGTGTCATGTTCGGCGCGGCGGTCATTATTTATCTATAGACTCTATAATATAAGTCGCCTATAGGCTATAGGTCCACGTAAGTGATGTCGTATACACGGATCGATTCCGCATCTCCTCGCAGACATTATGTCTGTCGGTGACGTCACTCGCTCGCCATCGAAGCGGACTGTCGCTCGCTATCACGCGGACATTCCGGTTCCGAGATGCTTGCTATGGGCATGTTACTCACGGAGTCACACATGTGCTCAGCTGCTTGCGCCCGCGCCGCCGAGGCGCTCAGGCGAGCGTGAACAACACAGTTTGTATATAAACTACCGCTTCTGGGTATCTGTTTAAGAATTCCGCGAAACTAAAACACATTATGAGTAAAGGTGAACATGTAAAACCGTGAAAGTTGAATTTAGATGAGTTAATTATTGAAATCTGTCGAATTCCCGTAGCGATGTGAAGCTGCATAGCATTTGGAGCGTGGCCGAGTGGAGGGCGAGTGGAGGCCGAGTGGTGGCCGAGGCACCGCTCGGGTGGGTGGGGGGTCCCGCGGTGCATTCTGGACTGCACTTCATGTCGCGCGAGCTCGGCAGTATCGAGAAAACAATTTGTTTGTTACTTTACTAGTAGCTACAATCCATCACGGTCTCTGTTGCAAGACTTTAAGTTGGTAAGTTTTAAAGTATGAGGTGAAGACATAGTTGAAATCAACAAATGGGAGTTTGCGGTAAAGTTTCACACCACACACCAGCCAGAGCCAAGCAGGAAATTCCGACACAAGCACTAAATAGAAAACGATAAGATTATTATAATCCAGCAGCAAGAGCAGGTAGTTGTGTGCGGTAATGAGTGCGCGTGCGCGGAGAGAGCGCGACGCGGAATAGAACCGGCACACGGCGCGCGGGTACGCACTCCGCGCCACCGCCGCGCCGCTGCCGCGCCGTCTCGAGGCGCTGCACTAAAACCGAACACCGAACCGATGCCGAGATCCCGCGGACTGCGCCAGCAGCGGCACTTCGCCTACGTCAAAGATATGTTCGTCAGGCATAAAAGTTGCAGTAATTTTTATGCCTGACCGTGGGAAATTACCGAACACAATCAATAGCCTGGTTCTGGGTGCAGGCTGCCCTACGTCTGTACCCTATGATATCAAGGCTGCACTGCACCACCTACCGTACTCGAGGTAAGACCTGTTGCTATAGTGTGCTTCCCTCAAGTTCAATAATCATTTATTTCGTAGATTTGATGGATAACACGACACTCAAACACATCAGATTACCGGAGATTAGGAAGGAGCAGTGTTGTTATCTTTGAATCAGATTGAAAGAAATAATGTATCCGGTGGTGAATCGATAACGTAAGTGGTGAATGGCTCGCGTCCACTGATTACGGATTTAATTTCTGTTGTGATATGATAAGTAAAAGCCCGTCGATGACGCGGCGATGTGATGCCCGATGTGCTGTCCTGATCAATTGTATGGTTTAAAGGTTAGTTTATGGAGTGGACATTATGTGGATCCCACGCCTATCCTGTGAAGGTGACTACCATTGTAGCTCTACATTGTAGGCTGATATGTCTTTTATAATATCTAATGATATCGACATCGTGCTCAGACATAAAAGTGTAAATGAATAGTGAAGAGGAGAGCGAGAGGAGCAGACAAGCTCACGCTAGAATGGTTTATTATAGTTATTTTCATTCACGTATGTCGTATGGATTGATTTTATGGGGGAATGCTGCGGATGCAAAAAGAATCTTCGTTCTACAAAAAAGAGCAGTCAGAGCTATTTATAACTTGGACCTAGAGGGAGTCTGAGAAACGTGTTCAATCAAATTAATATGCCATAGCTATTAATTTATTATTTATTAATATTTGAGGAAACATATAAAACGTTATTCCAAAAATTGTGATAATCATAATTAAGAAACGCGAGGAAAGCTTAAGTTGGTGTTATGTTATCTACCTCAGACGAGACGAGACTAGCGAAAGTAAGCAAATCTTTTGTCGTAAATAGTGTTACATTTTATAATGTATATTGCCAGCCAATATCATTAATCTCGACGAAAAGTCCTTTAGGGCCACCATCAAGAAGCACCTCACCGAGAGAGCCTACTATGACATAAAGGGTTATCTCTCAGATCACACACAACACACGGTTTTGGAACGACGTCGCATGAGTCTGCTATTATTCCTTGTGTTAGCTTGCAGGAAATTGAGCTCATTTTCCAAAGCATCTGACGTGATTTTTATAAAACTTTCATCAATGTTAATAATTCGATGCAAATATCTGTATGTGCGATGGTGGCAACACTATCGAGAATAGCATGACAAGGGGAAAAACCAAAAAAAGTAAGATGGCGTTCGCGAGCTCTCTCGGAAAAACTGCGGATACGCACTAGAGATTATTTTCTGTTCTTCCATTAGCAGTGTCTTCCAACCTATTCTCCAATCCTGGAAAATTAAAACAGTGAGTGATTTTTAACACTTGGTTCTATGAACCTACGAGTAAGTACCTACACCTACATATTATTTTAATTATTTTGTGTATTAAGTGCAATGTACTGTGCTAATGTGTCTATGAGAAATAAATGAATGGAACTGATGAAACTGAAACTGCTCGAGGACCGGGCGATGAAGAGCAGCCTCCGACTGCGATTGTTCTGCCTGTTATCATATCCCTAACGTACACACCTGGCTCGTGCCGGGGTGCAGCTACGCAGCAGGCGGCGCAGCATGCGGCGCAGCATGCGGCACCAGAGCCAGGCCGACGCGACGCACGTGGCGCGGTGGACGACGCCATATCTCGCAATATGTCACGCTCGCTAATGAACTGCAATACCTACTCGTACAAAACCGCATTAACTCGTGTAACCGATCTAATGAACTAATGTTGCTATTATCGCAAACGTTCATCTACCTACGTAGCGTAGGTACCTGCTACACAAAACACAATGTACGGTACACCTACACACGTAGTAGTAAACACTTTCCCCGACAGAGACTGGCTGATTAAGAATCTTAACTTAAAATATTTAATTTGTTTGTAATTTTTCGGTTGTTATTTCTTTTTTTGTATTTTATATTTAAATTTTCTTAAAACTAAATTGTAATCTTACTTAAATGTAGTTAAATTAATAGCTTAATTTTTTGTTATTTTTTGGAACTCTATCCACATTCATTTCGGAGGAGGGCGTTGTCATCTGCGACACAGTTTTTTAAACTTCTGCAGATGACATCGTTTTTCATTAACATGTAACCATTGTTTTTGTTCCATAATAAACGATTTATTTATTTATTTATTTATAGTTCCCTACTACTTAGCAGGTAGGTAATCAATCAGATATACATAAAGAAGCCGCTGCTGGGTCAAATCCAGCTACGAAGACATCATTCATCTCACCTGAGAGATGGAGGGAGGTGGGAGACCAGTGACGATGCAGACCCTGGGCCCTGCTGCTGGTGGTGCACGGGTGCTTGTGCTGCACCATCAAATAACACGGAAATCGTTGCACACATAAAGTAAAGAGTCAAGTCATATAAACATGGAGGGGACGGGAAATGTTACCGCGAGAAGTTAACTTTGGTGTAGCTTCCACTGAGTACCTATACCTATGTGCATTACATTACATTAGATTCGTATATATCGCTACAGCCTGGACTGGACGCGGCGCGGCGACAGGAACCCGACACCCGTCACAGAACTGAAACGTACATATGTACATGTAATGTAACCTTCTGTAGGTACTTACATGTATGTTCATATGTAACGTAGGTACTGGTAGGTAGGTACTTAACTCGGGCGAAGTGCCACTTGTGCGCACGCGACGACGACGCCACTGCATTCCTACTTCGAATGTTCAATTCTAATTTAAACGCCGAACTACGCTCATCCATATACATACAAATATGTATGACATTCCGTTCAATATGAAATCGACAGCAAAGTATTCAGCTGCTTCGGCAGGCATTCATTACATTTACAAACCTGGCTTTGAGTTTTATCTATATGGTATTGATTGGTAGAATATGATGTAAGTAGTACGTAATCGTAGGTAACCTTACCTACTATAAATAATAAATAAATAAATAATGCTGGACAATTCACACAGCATTATCTAGCCCCAAGCTAAGCAGAGCTTGTGTTATGGGTACTAGATAACTGATATACTTAATACAATATACTACATAGATAGATATTTTTATTATACATAGAAAACACCCAGACCAACGGAACAAATTTCTGAAGATCGTACACAAATTTGTTCCGAGGCGGGAATCGAACCCGCAACCTCCTGCGTCGCAGGCGGACCTTCGCCCGCTGCGCCACGGAGGTCGTCTACTATTTAGTGATGGGTCATCATCACCACGTGTATTATTGTATTCATATTGTCCGTGTGACGCAAACAAGACGAAAGAGGCGCGAGCTGGCACTTACTTCAAGCACCATCGTCTGCGTCCCCGGAGCCTGTGCACGGCGCAGCACACGGCGCGCACGTCCAGGACTCGCGGGTGTTTGTTGACACAGCTGCACAGCACAGCTCGTCCTCACCGGGCGGCGCGCACCTGCAGGCTTTGCTCACGTCGCGGCGCACACTCGCACACAGCACAACTGCTGCGCCGCCGCCGCCGCCGCCGCCGCAGACCGCACCGTGCATTATCTTATCCACGACCAATATCATATATTATATCTACAAATAGGGATGCCATCCGTCCGGGTTTCCTCGGATTTGTCCTTGTTTAGAGGTCGTCCGGGGAGCGTCCGGGCGGGGTTTCATTTGTAGTCCGGGTTTCAAAATTTCAAGTCTTGGGCCGGCGGCCCCCGCGCCGAAAAATTTTTTTCTTAATGAGTATTATTCTTTGTTATTTTATGTTTTAAGAAATAAATAATGAAAGTCTAACAATTTTGTTGCTTAAGATTTATGAAGACTGAATTTAGTTCATTTATGTTGAGAGAATTTGTTGTGATGGCTGCTGATGAAAACATTAAATAAATAAAAATTTTAAATATATTTTGGCTATATTTTGACAGGTTTTTTTTAATAGTTTCAGTTAATTTAATAATAACGTTTTGGGTGTCCAGTCAGTTCTTAAAGAAGTATCTTTTACAATTGCATTGTATAAATTTATACATACGTTTTGCAAAATAATAATAATAATAATAAATTGATTGTCTAATGAAATACTTATAAAAATTATAAATTGAGTAAAAATATAGAATAAAATTATAGTCACATTGTTCAATAATCAATAAGCCAGAACTTTAGTTTGCTTTTGAAGGATTGCGTTGAAGAAGCACTGCACTGGTGATCGCAGATGGAAGACAGCCGGCCCCATCACATGCACCAGCTTTCACTGACTATGTACCTACTGACTATGTTTAAAAACTACCTGTTGACATGTCCGGGTTCTGGGCTCCAAAATCCTAGGTTTTCACGCGTCTTGTCCTGGCTGCCAAATTTAAGAGATGGCAACCCTATCTACAAACAAACTAATCTATTTTAGAAACTGGAACACTGAAAAATTATGCAGAAATGTTGTACCTATTTTGTTTGTGTTGTGATGTACTTGGGTACCTAACCTACTACCTAGGTACCTACATGATAAAAGGTTTGTTTGATAACAGGTAGTTCTGTAAGTATTAAGGAAATAAACAAGGCAAGTTATCTGCTGGAACGGATGCCACGGCTGATAAAAACACAGTGGAATTACCGAAGTACCAGATTAAGAGTTTGCTCCGAGCACACAAGTTCACAAGCAGAACCACAGAACTAGGTATATCGGTGTGTAGTGAAATCTCGATATGAGTACATAGTTCTGTGAGCAAATATAACCCACTCGTAACGAATCCTTTATGAATGGAATCGCGAACGTAACGAGCGAGCAGTAATTGAACATGATTAGCAGTGAACACGGACATTGTAACATTGTACTCGGAGGTGCAAGAGGTACCTGTCTGCGATCGAATTAGACTATAACTGCAGTGTCGCCACTGCGCTGGCAGCACGCCGCGCGCTCAGCACGTCGTCGTGCCGGAACTAACACATCGCACGCAGTCTGCAACGAGACAGGCGCGCCGGGATTCTCTCGCACCTAGTACTGGCATCAAAGGACTTGCTCGCCACCCGCGTGCTTGGAGGCTCGGTATGCGTCGCGTGTGCGTTTGCAGACATGTGGTGCGGATGCGGACGATCCAACGCGAACAGAACTTTACTAATAATAAAGTGTCCAACACTTGCAACTGACATTTTGTGCGGCACATTGGGTACAATAGTAATAATAACGCACGGAAGACGTTTTTCTGCAATATTATGATATTTGCGCGAAGGGACATTTTGTACGAGTTTAACACCACCTATCCAAAATTTTTAGCTTTCAGAGCGTTATAGCGAGAAATGTTATAAATGATAATAGTACCTAATAAGGTACTTAAGGTACTATTATTTTTTTTTTTTTTTTATATTCTTTATTAAGGGCTTTGTCGCACATGCGATTATGACGCCCTGGTGAGTTAAACAAAGAAAAACAAAATTAAATCTTATAACCTATAACAAATCAACTTATTTCCCTAACATAACCAGTTTGTACAGCGTTCTAGCTGCGTCCGAAACAGGCTCAGCTAGAACGCTGTTGCAGTGACCGATATCCCTATAACTAAATGATAAAATACTATTTCTAAACGATTCGTTGCGAACACACTCCATCAAAATATGGTAAACATCGTCTGTAGAATTGCATAATAGGCAATTCGGTGTATTTGATTTTTTCATTAAATGTAAAAACTTATTACCTGGGATGTGTCCGGATCGAAGTCGTTATGCGATAACAGTTTCGTGGCGATTAAGGTACTATTATCATTTCTAACATTTCAAATAAATAAATAAATTTCAAATAAATAAATAATTTAATTCAGGCATCATAATACCTACAAGAAGTAAAAAGGGCCCATATTATAAATACCTTAGAGACTAACAAACATAATTAGGTATAAAAATTTAAAAGAATCGTGTCAACTGGCACTCGGTCAATGACGTGCGCGAAATCAGAAATCAATAACTTTTATTTCTACAGACTATAAATTAATGTCAAAATATAAATAATGATGTGTTTAATTATGTATTAATAGATTTACTTACATTTAAATTTTTAATCTACAAGTAGATTAAGTAAAAAAGAAACACGAAAACAAAAAACAAAAGTTACACAATACCTACTTTAATTAACAAAATGGTACAAAAACTAGTGCGCGTTGAAATCTTTTGTTCGCTGCCAAGCGCGGGCGCAGCGCAGAACCGCGCCCCGCGCCCCGCGCCTCGGCGCGCATCCTTACCTTACCTTAGTACTAGACTGAATATAGTAGGTTAGGTACCTAAAATACTGATTTATCTTTATCACAGAAATATATCCGGATATATTGATAAGAAAGAGGACATACCGGTGAATCTCTTCGATAGAGAATTTAAGCGCTGTCTCCAATGTTTTGTCACGTCTTCTTATCATATCGCTATCAAATATCAAATTACACCAAGGGGCCTACTCGGAAAAGGAAAATCGAAGTTTCGTTTTCGTTGTCGCGCTAAAACAACCTCATAAGTCGCTTGCATAATATTATTGTTTGCACGAAAACGAATCGAAAACTTCGATTTCGTTTACGTTTAGTACGGGCCCGGGCCCAAAAACATTTTCGTATGCCAATCCGAAATAGGTACCTAATCAAGTAATCAATATGGTTTCTGAACTCTGCGGTCATGATTTTCATAGAAAACAAGGAATATCTACGTATACCTAGCTACCACCAGCCTGGAGTAGCTTTGAACCGATGAATGAGGCTTCGAGGAACCTCTCAAAATCAGCGAGAATCCCCTCTCCAACCAGGAAAATGAATCTGAATGCCCATTCACAAAGATAACAACGGCCAGTGGAGTCACTCGAGGATGCTGTCCGCGCCGTCACTGGCATGTCAAAGGGTGCAAGAGGACACCCGCGCCCGCTCCCCGCGCCGCGCCGCCGCCGCGTCGCAGGAGAAAGCAAGACTCATCTCCACGGGCGGCCTGCGCCTGCGCCGTCTGGAGCATTCTAGACTCTGAGCAGAGTATACAAGGTTCCAATTACATGCAGACCGTGACATTCATAATTATCCAATGAATATTGTAATGTGGCATAAATGCCGCGGTGCCGGGCGGGATGCGGCGCGGGTCCGCGACGCGCCCTCGTTCTACTAATCTACGGCGAATATTAATGAATGAATACACTTTCATAAAGCTTAATTACTTGGGTAAATTACTGTACTTATTATATTCGCTTGAAATGGAGCCACGAATAACAAGTAGCCAGCGAAGTGAAGACGTTACCTACCTGGTTGAACCAGTTGCTTCACCTGAACACTAAACTATAGTACCTAGCACGGTAGTAACCGTCGTCGGTCCCTGTACTGCACTGTATACAGTACATACTGTACATAGTATACCTAGTACGTAAGACATGGTGTAACGGAGAGCCGTGCGCCGCCCGTGCGCCTGCCGTGCGCCGCGTGTCCGCTAGGAAGGCGCTGCTCGACACGAGCCTGACGATGACGAGGCGAGGCGCGGGCGCGGCGCACAATGCTCAAATTGGGTACCTTATGCCTAGCAGTTTCCGCTTATGGGTAAACAATATGAAATGTGTCCATAAAAACTTAAAATCCAGCAGTGCTTAGAACTAACAAACTAACGATTAAAACAAAACAATAATATGGATCGAAAACACTTACTCATGTACGTCACTCAATATATGTATATAAATATATAACATTATTGTACATTTAAGCCAATCAAACCAAGACCAACATACAGAGCAAAGTAAATTTAGAATGATAAATATGATAATAGTTACTATAGATTTAATCTGCAAAGAAAGACTTACCTATTACCCTGAATTTTTATGCCATTTTGTCTCAAAGAGAATAAATCCATATTGTTAGTATATTCCCTGTTGAAAATGTTACATGTGCGTGCAAAGAAAAAGTTTCTGCGGTAGTTAGTAGAGCACGGTGGGACATAGAGCTTCATAGCTTTTCGGTGACTGACAGCACGATAATTGAAATAAAATAAAATAATCTATTCAGAATAACTAAGGACTAGAAGAATAAAAAAAAGGTTTATCTTAAATTATAATGGATTTAAATAATGTGTGTGTGTGCCTGAACTAGGTAAACAACCTGTTTTTTTAGGCAAAAAGAGTTGTACGAGCCCAGAGCTAAATTAACTAAATTAGATATTTGAATTAAACCACTTAGTAAATTAATCGTAGTTTATTGTGAAAAGTGTACAAGTTTAAGAAAGATACACATCCGCTCTTGTCCGCGGCAAGGCTTAACTGAGAATGTAGGTCGCAGCTGATCGCGGCGTCGTCGTCAGCCGAAATAGTTTCATAATAAATTAGTGTTGTATTGTACGTGAACCGTACAAGAGTGCTATAACAGATAAATTAATCAAATGGACTTACTAATTATACAAGGCGATGGTGCATACTATAAAATAATTACTTATGCTACCTACATCAAACTAGTTTAAAAAATATAGGTGCTTGCAAATTTTTGGCCTGCTTTGAAACAGTCAATAAATTTTCTGTGTCATTCATCGTTTTTTTTATGTTAGACTTTATTTTATCATAGCCTAGTCCACAAATGACAATGCACTCTTAGCAGCTACACTTTACCTAGGTATAGTAACTGCATACCTATTTAATATTTTATTAGAATTCATTGTTTCAGACAATGCCATTTTACAGCAGCACCATGAATTTATAGCTATTGTTATTAGGCATTTTGTTTACATGACTCTAACGATGTCCATTTACAGCTGATCTATTTATCAATTTACTTATTGTATGTACCTATATTCCTAAGTTCCTTTATTATTTTCCGTCTTGTCTGTTTTATGGCTTTGAATTATAATTTAAGCACAAGACATTGTAACCCATTTATATTTAAAGTGACATTTCCAAGTGTGCCTTGTGCTCCCCCGGCGAATAAATGAGTATCATATGACATACATTGCAGTGTATCCTTAAGTTTTTTCTTACAACTACATATTATAATTTAAGGAATAAATATTGGCGAACACATTTAATCTACATATTATAATATATAGGAAAGGACCAAGGATACTGTAAAATTTATTTTAGAAAGTATGTTTTCGATCGAGTTCTTTAGGACAAACGTTATTTTTCCTCCTTTTGGTAGCTCTTATGGAAGAGCTGCGGTACAATGTTCATTATGAATAACTGTCGAACTGACAATACTCAACATGATTTAAAGATGTTTGTAGAAAAAATAAAAGGACGGAAAATTGATACTTTAAGTATCGTATAGGTGTAAGACTGCTGAGAGATCGTCTAACTCAGGGTTTCCCAACCTTTTATGCATGGTGCCTCCCCCCGGATTGTAAAATGCTTCCATGCCCCCTTATATTTTCCTTAATTGATTCAATAAAAAAAAGACAAATTATTTTTACAACATGTATTTCACACGAGAGTTAAATCACTTATTTATTTAATGTTACTAACTAAAACATAAAATAATGATAATTATTTTATTAATTTGATGTTTGTGCCTGCAGTTTTTGAACCAGTTGGTCGATATCAGGTTCAGTCTTTGACAGAGTTATCATCAAATCACTATCGACTGCAAGACGATTTCACTGTTTTGTCTAAATCTGCACTAATGCTGAAAATCCGGTTTCACACAAGTAAGTCGAGGAAAACGGCAGAAGTATTCGCAACGCAAGAGTGGCAACTTTTGGATTAAGAAAGCGTTTTATCCAAAATTTCTCCAAAGTCAAGAGATAAAGTCATCTTTCATAGTCGAATCTGCCGTCATCTCCAGAAATTCTTCTTGGACATCTTCTGGTAATTGCAGAACATCGACCAGAAATGGATTTTTGGTCATGTGCCATATTGGTGATTCTGAATCAACGTCTCTGTAATATCGGTGAAATTCGGTTTGCAACGCTTCCAAATGAGCTGATATATCAGTTTTCATATCTTCGTCCAGTTCTTGATTTTTAATTATTTCTTGTAGTCGAGGGAAAGACAGCACATTTCCGGCAACTACCCGCCGAGACCAAAGTTGAAGCTTAGATATGAATCCCTAAATGTGGTCGTAGTTACTTATCAGCAGTGATCGGAATTAGGTGGGCTAAAATACCTAAAGTTCAAAGAACAGAGTCAAAAAAAATTGAGACTTCCTTACTACAATAATTTTATTGGACCCAATTGGGACGAAAATGGAATACTTGTCGCAGTTAGCATGTATATTCAATATTAATGTTTTTATAATATTACGAACTAATTCAAATCATTTTTAACCATCCAACCCAACCAACCATCTTTTTAACCAACTGCAAGAAGTTTAATATTTTGTAACTTACATTTCTAATTGTTATTAGCTCAGGTAAAAAACTGATTCACCTCATTGTTTTCTTAAAAGAAAAAATATTTAGTCCTAAGGCGTCTCCATTTGGTCTCTGTTATTTTTCGAACTTTAGGTATTTTATCCCGTCTAATTCCGATCACTGCTTATCAGAGTGCCGTTTTTGCCCTGTAGCTTTAAATTCAGTTGGTTCAAGGCTTCAAATATATCACTCAAATAGGTAGGCCAATTTCCAGTTAAATTATTCATTGTTGAAAATTGACAAAAAGTTGTTTTTTTCTTTAAACTCAAGGAAGAGGATAACCTCTTCTTTGAGCTCATAAAGGCGTGCCAACATGTTACCTTTTGACAACCAGCGAACTTCTGTATGGAAAAGAAGAACTTTGTGATCAGAATCGAGATCCTCGCAAAGTAATGTAAATAAGCGGCTGTTCAAAGCGCTGCTTTTGATGTAGTTCACGATCTTTATTGCCAAGTCAAGAGTCTGGCGAGAAATTTTGAGGCAACAGAAAACAAAGGCGAGTTTTGAGGAGGTTTTCGAGCCCAAAGCCTGGCGATGAATGACACAATGAGTGCTGACCAGAGTCGGATTCTTTTCCTTAAAATTTTGTACTAAGCCAGATCGTACTCCTATCATGGCGGGAGCGCCATCTGTGCAAATCCCAATAAGCTTATTCCAATCTAAATCCTTTGTTTCGATAAATTCAGATATTGAACCAAATATGTCGTCAGATTTAGTGCCAGCTGTCAAAGCTTGGGAGTACAAAATCTTTCTTCAATTTGATCATTGCTAACGTAACGAACGTAGACGATTAACTGTGGACAATTCACAATGTCTGTAGATTCATCGCAACTTATTGCAAAGAATAGTGACGCCTTTACTTTGTTTATAATTTTAAATTTGATATCAGCGGCAATATCATCGATTCTTCGTTTCACTTTTAGCATACATGGTTTGATTAATTCTTCGCCAAGGTGGCGCGACTTGTCATGTTCGTAAGAGCTTTATAAATATCATAAACAATGTTAAGTAATTGGATTAAAATATCCGAACACTTCATGCCCCCCTTAAGATCTCTCTACGCCCCACCAGGGGGGCACGCCCCACCGGTTGGGAAGTCAACTAATCTAATGCAACTAACAGAGGAGTGATGCATTGTGCTCTCACCAACTTATTACAGCATACAATAATATATCTTTCCTTTTTACCTGCGCGCGACCAACGAATCGGCATAACCGATTTTGATACTAAAGTAAAGGAGATAGGTATCCAATCCAAACACTCGTCTAAATTCCGGAAGTGAGAAAGCTAGATTTTGAAGAGCAAAAACTCATTTCGCGATAGAAAGTCAAAGAACGCGGACCGAGACGGATTCATAAAGTTTTCAATAAATAAATAATAAAATAAATAAATAATGCTGGACAATTCACACAACATTATCTAGCCCCAAGCTAAGAGCTTGTGTTATGGGTACTAGATAACTGATATACTTAATACAATATATTACATAGATAGATATTTTTTTATTTTAGATAGAAAACACCCAGACCAACGGAACAAATTTCTGCAGATCGTACACAAATTTGTTCCGAGGCGGGGACCCGAACCCGCAACCTCCTGCGTCGCAGGCGGACCTTCGCCCGCTGCGCCACGGAGGTCGTTCAATGAATAAGATATAGCGTCATGTCAAGGAACGTGAGGTCATCGGAAAGAAGAGTTATTCCACGTAATGTCAGTCCTTCCGCGCATTGGATGGACCTGCTTATTGACCGCACTGCGTCACGTCTCACAAGACGTCGTCGTCGGTCGTCGTCGACAAGCAGCCGGTAGCAGTACAGGTACTTAGTAGCTACCTGCCGTGTAGCAACTGATTCAAGAAGCTCCGTCCGAGTACTCGGTACCAAGACAATAGCCAGCAACAACTTTGATTGCCCTTTGTTGCTGCGAGCGAGGGAGCGAGGGAGGGAGGTGTCCAAAAGGTTTAGCCGAGACGTAAGAAATTAACAGTTTTTAGATCGAGCTAACTTACTTTGATTAGAGCCCTCGAGCCGCCAAGCTGCCTGCAGTGCTTAGGTACTCGTAGGTACTCCGCCGCATAAATGTACTATCTCCAACTCGGTGAACTAATTCACATTTGTTGGCGTTCTTCAAATTTCGGTCACCTTGTAGTACCTAAACTACCTACGTCTAATCTTACGTTAGTGGTAAGAGATTTACTAGTAGACTACCTATGACATCGATCGCAACATGCAAATTAGTACGTACGGTCTAGGTATTGTCTATTAGAGCGCGGGGCCCTCGAGCGGGGCGGGGCGGGGCGGGGCGCGGGGGGGTCCGGGAGAGTCGTAGTCATGATTTGTGATATCCCGTTCGTTCGAATCCAACCAACACACGTAGTGAATAGTTATTATGTACCAGTGCAAGTGGCACGCACGGGATGGACTATCATAGAGGAGTCGTCGGTGAGGCGAGGCGGTGCGCGGCGCGGTGCGGGGGGGGCGACCCAGATGCACGGCGCGGCGACTTCTGCGCGGGCGCACAGAGCGCGCTGCGCCCGCGGACCGGTTCTGAACAATGAATCCGGTCCAATGTCTGCCTCAATTAACACTACATACATATAAATTGACACTCGCTCGCAGTCGCGACCCTCCGTCCGCTCTACAGATTGTTTACAAGGGTAAATGTCGGCGGTGGCGTGCTAGCTAGGCACTGCGTACTGCGATGTGTCATGGACTCGTGCTTACGAAAACAAAGCAAATTTTTATAATTGACACGTTTCTGTCGTCACGTCACGTCTCCGGGCGCTCGATTCGATCGGGTTATTCCGACGCTAGGCAGCTTGTGCCGGATCTCGAGTGTTGACTCTTTCTGATTTCTTACTGAAATCCTTCAAGTGTTTGAGCCGGCCGTCGCTCGTTGTACAGCTGACTTACATTTCGACACAATTAGAATGTGGCGGCGCGGTGGGGCGCCGGCGCGGCGATGATGAGATCTCCATCTCCGCCGTCTCCGCGAGATGACTCTCCTATCCTACCCAACAGCATCGACAAGCAGCGCGCCCCCACCAAGCCCGCCCCGCCCCCGGCGCCTGCGCCGCCCGCGCACAGCGAGCTCTAGCCCGTCGTGTGCGCAAGGACGATACGGACCGCACTCACCCAGAGGAAATGAAACTTTGGTGTTCTTCAAACACAAATAGGGTTCGTAGTTAACCCGTTTACATCCGTAATGGAGTCATAGAGTCTTTTGTGATTCTTTACAAAGTCCTAGAAAAAGAGACCCTACTCAGGCATGTTATTTGAGAAAGATTACTTCGAATATGAATCGTGCGCGCGCCGCGTTGGCAGGATCCCAAGTAGGTCTCTCTTAGTGCAATGGCTGGTAGCTGCGCCTGCGCGGCGCACACGGCGGCGGCGGCCTGCGCAGACGCCACGAGAACCGCTGGGAGGGCTTGCAAATATTCGAAAATTTTGATATTCGAATATTCGTTTTTTTTTCGGTTAGTATTTGAATATTATTCGAATAATAGAAAAAACTATATTTTTACAATAATCACATCTTTTTTTGTTTTCATATGTGTTATTTGCATTCATGAACAAACTTAAAATATCAAATTAACAAAAGGTCGTAACGAGACATTAGCGATTTACACGCACAATCAACCAAAAAAATTTAGAAAAAAACATTCTTCAAAATCTAGGTGAGAGTAGGTATTTTAGCAATATGTACAATAAAATTTCACACAAGTAAATAAACACGGTAAGTGACGGTAACATGGCGACGGGGAAGGATAGACAGGGCCCGTACTCTTAAAAACGAAATCGAAGTTTCTGATTCGTTTTCGTGCAAACGCTTATCATATGCAAGCGACATAAATAAAATAAATAAATAATGCTGGAAAATTCACATAGCGAACTCAACCAACATAAAAGTTGGTTTTGCACGACAACGAAAACGAAACTTCGATTTTCTTTTTCCGAAATATGAATACGAATGGAATACGCAAATGCACTACGCGTTTCCGAACGTTTCGAACCCTATAACTTTGTCATTTTGTTAACGCAAACGACGTAAACTTGTATTGTCTTGTACGGATATATCGCGCGAACTTATAAGTGGCATTTTATGCACATGGGAGTTCTATGTTTGGTGTTTTTGATTTTAATCGAATATTCGAATATTGAAATTTTAGTATTCGAATATTCGAACGAATATAATATTCGAAATCTTCGAATGCAAGCCCTAGCTGGGACCCATCTGCGCAACTGTGCATGAACAACAACATCACATAGAAAGTTTCTAAGGCTGTTTCGCGATTATGTTTCCAGAAAACAGAAGTACCTACGACCATTTTATGTGGAACATTTTAGGTAGGTAAGTAAGTACATAATCCAAAACAGGTACACATAGGTAATGAATGTGTGGTTGGGTAACCAACGCGAGTATCAGGTCATTATTGGCATACTTGGGTAAGTGTATCCACTTATTCCTATTGAAGTTCAATAGGAATGACAACTAAGCTGCAGGTGCTAGAGCTGGATCCTCGAGGGCGCTCCGCCGCCCGCGGAAGGCCGCCCTGCCCGCGCGGGGCCGCGCCGCGGACCCTGCGACCTCTCCGATAACATCTCCGGTCGAATTTCTAAAGCTTTGTTGCGAGCGGCGCGTTCGCACGCCTCAGCGCGGCGCGGGCCGTCGTTATACAACGAGCTTGCAGATCCGCTGATAACAGCGACAGCGACGTCACAGCGAGCGGGGCGAGGCGGGGCGAGGCGGGGCGGGCGTTCTGAACGAACACTAGCGTTCGTCAGGCAACGACACGTTGATGATCTCTAGCCCTCGAGGTGACCAGTGCCTTCGCTCTACTTCCCTCGAGGCCACCGCCAGTGCCTCCGCGCTTCTTCCCTCGAGGCCACCGCCAGTGCCTCCGCGCTACTTCCCTCGAGGCCACCGCCAGTGCCTCCGCGCTTCTTCCCTCGAGGCCACCGCCAGTGCCTCCGCGCTACTTCCCTCGAGGCCACCGCCAGTGCCTCCGCGCTACTTCCCTCGAGGCCACCGCCAGTGCCTCCTCGCTACTTCCCTCGAGGCCACCTCCAGTGCCTCCGCGCTACTTCCCTCGAGGCCACCGCCAGTGCCTCGGCGCTACTTCTCGCCCCTCGCCCTGTAGGACGCGACGCGGCAGACATCGACACCGCGCTGCTGTTTTGTTTGGACACTGTATCTAATATTATTAAAACAATGATCCTCACATAGTTCAAACGAACTTATACAATAGTGGTTTTTCGAAACAAAACAATGGAAATTCTGAGTGTGGCTGGTACTTACTTAGACTAAGCCGGCAGCTGCCGACGCTTTGCGAGAGCAGCCATGGACAGGTACTTGTATGAACGTAGCTACATCTACGCAACTAAGATGAACGAGGTGGTGTCGGTAGATCGGGGAGCGAGCTCCTTCTCTCCCGTTAGTTCCGCCTGCGGCCCGAATTGATAACATAAAAATGTTATTCCTAAGGGATTAGTATTTATCCCGTCAAGCTTCAAAAACAACGATACTTTTGAAAAATCACGACGAGCTACAACCATTTTCGCCAATTCATAATAGATTTTGAAGATTCTTTCGTTGTTGCTGACTTTGAAGTGGCACAAACACACAAACAAAAATACACACCTCAAATATCAACCAAAACCAACACACACGCAGGCTAGGCTTATTCCAATAATCCCCTGCCATGATCCCCTGCGAAGGGGATTTCTGGACTTTTTGTCCAAAATTCCCCTGCCGGTTCAAAGAGAAGACGCACAGGGGATTTATGGACAAGAGTTCCAGAAATCCCCTGATCCACTTATTTACACCGTAAGTAGTTGTTCGTTCTTGAAATAATCAAATGCAAATAACTTAGTAACCTAACCTTATAAGTAGAACATACCAAAATATTAACATTGCATTCAGGAATTTCCGACTCACAATAGGGTTTCAGCTGATTTCGAGTAGTTTCTTGTGCTATTTTTTCGTGGTCCCATTATTTTGTCCCATTAATGGGAACACGAGGGAGAACTATTTCTTGTAGTTCCATTAGTATGTGCGGTTGTGGAAATTTTCGTCCTGTATACATAATTATATTTCCTGCATGGACAAACGTCCAACAAGCGTTTCGTCCTACACGCGTTTCGTCCAATAAGCGGTTCGTCGGGAATCCATGCGCAGTTCGCCCAATTCTTCATAAGTACTTTAGAATTATCCAAAATAAATTACATTTCATACTGTTTCATGTAGTTTTAAAAAATGACAAAGAATTCCAAATATGACAGCTGATGTCAAAAATGACAGGTGATGTCAGAAATGACATAAATTTACAAAATAACATCTTATGTAAAAAATGACAGCTGATGTCAGAAAATAGAAGTTACACTTAGTCAAAATTTAAAAATGACAGGTTATTTCAAAAATGAAATGGATATTATTCTAGACTAGTGCTAGACTCTCAGTTAGTGACTCAGAGAAAGGTAGGCACCAAAGTCTAGGAAGAGTAGTTTCAGAGATGTGGCCGTTTGAAGTTTAACAGCTGTCAAAGAAAATGTAGATCAGATCTGTAGCTATGATGTGACGCAAAAACGGGAAGTCTAAGACGAGTTGTTTTAGAGATGTGGCCATTTGACGTTTGACAGCTGTCAAAGAAAATGTAGATCAGATCTGTAGCTATGATGTGACGCAAAAACGGGAAGTCTAAGACGAGTTGTTTTAGAGATGTGGCCGTTTGAAATTTGACAGCTGTCAAAGAAAATGTAGATCAGATCCGTAGCTATGATGTGACGCAAAAACGGGAAGTCTAAGACGAGTTGTTTTAGAGATATGGCCGTTTGAAGTTTGACAGCTGTCATTGGAAATGTAGACCACTTCAATAGCTATGATTTGAACTAAGAACGGAGACTCTAGGACGATTTTTTTCGGAGAAATGGCTGTTTCAATTTTAAGACGAAGTGAGATCGGTTTTGCGAGACAAGGACGAGCGGACGTCGCGCGGGGAAGGCGAGAAAGGAAGGCGAGAGCCGCGAAATGGCCAGCCCGCGCGCAATTTCACTGGTCGTTTTTTAGAAATTTGTTTTTGCTCTAAAATAATACTCTTTCGCGAAAAGATAAAACCATAATCGTCTAAAGTATTTATTAGGGAACACGTAGACGAATGAAATATAATAAGTAAATAGCAAATGAAACTGCTTTTTCCGTAGAAGTATTTGTGCAAAAATGAAGATTTAGAGGAAACTTTGCGATTTTTTTGTATCGAGTCAAGTTTTGTCAATCGTATTTCGGCTCCCATAACTTACTAACTAGAATCCTAAACTTTTCATGCTTATCAAAAAATTATATAAAATTCTATGTTTTATTGCCTTAAAATTGATTTTCCGTGTGGTCAAAACGTGGGTTTCGGGACTCACTTCACCTTAACAGCTTCCAAAATGAGAAGTCTAGGACGAGTAGGCCATATCTCGGAAGCTTGTCATACTGGAAAATCTTTATTCAAAGAAAAAATTATAATCAGATAATAGAAATAAATTAGAACTAGTATTCACACTTAAAATGACAATTCAGCGAACTGCAGACTGTTGCAAACAATCTACAGGTAGCTCAATTGATCCATTTCACGTAATACGTATATGTACGTCAAAACTGATGTCCTCGGAAGATGGAAAGGCGCAAGTGTGTCGACGCATATAGCATCCCACACAATGGGCCTCCCCAACTTCCATGGGACTAGTGTCATACCGTCAGGCCTCTTACCACCGTCACGTAATAGACTATTCCGTTCGAGAATAGCAGGTACGTTAGCGGTGACAAAGGCCCGCCGGATGATGTCATTAAAGCTGGAGTGGCGAGAAATCCGACCGGGGCGGCCCTAGTACACGATAATCCGTGATGACAAAGCTGTTCGACAGCAGTACCGCACTGGCATTGATGAGGCGCGCAACACCTTGCACCCAACCGAAGACATGTTGCGATATGGAAAGTTACGAGATCCAATAAAGTACCAGTGTTATATAAAAAAAATGGTTGCAACCAATGTCCTGACTCCCATTGAGAAACAGCCAGGAGGCGGGCATGATCCACAGAGCTTGAGCACGTTTTGTCAAACAATCCCGTGTCAACTCGCACAGAGGCCCGTCCCATTGCCGTTGGAACATAAATGATTTTGGGGGAGCAGCATTGGGGCAAGCAGTATGCCAAGCTGATCGAACTTCGTCTAAAAATATAAAAAGCATGATCAAATATTTTGATGACAGCCGTCAAAATGACATCTGTCATCTGTTTTGTCTGATGTCAGTAATTTTTGACCTCATCATCACTGGTCTTCAACATTTCGATTAAGTTAACCTTTTCATTAGGACCAATCTTCGTTGTTTTTGTTGTAATGTTAATGTTTTGATGTTCTACTTATAAGGTTAGGTTACTTAGTGGTTTGCATTTGATTATTTCAAGAACGAAAAACTACTTACGGTGTAAATAAGTGGATCAGGGGATTTCTGGAACTCTTGTCCATAAATCCCCTGTGCGTCTTCTCTTTGAACCGGCAGGGGATTTTTAGACAAAAAGTCCAGAAATCCCCTTCGCAGGGGATTATGGCAGGGGATTATTGGAATAAGCCGCAGGCTACTCATAAAAGGAAAACCAATCTTCACCTAATCTTCAAATCGATCGTCGATTTCAACGTCAGTTGTGTTTCAAAATTATGAATGAATAAATGCTCCCGAGTTATTCCCAAAAGAATATTTCCAAGGGATTCGTTTTAGTCTCGCTAAACTAAACAAGATCCGTCAAGTGGGAGTGTAACTCGCGCGCCGAGGGTTTCGAACGTTTGTCAACAAATATGTACCAAAAGTACCGGTTAGAGACTTCGCAATATAACGAATACCTAAGAATAGTAGGTACCAACCTACATTTCAGATGGATGCTTCGGTTAAAGTGGGTAATGGTAAATTTTTCGACTTTTTTCAAAATATTTCAAAAAGTATGAAACATATAGAAAGGACCATGGGCAAAATTGATGGGACTTGCGGTAAATGAAAGGACATAGTTGCCGTATAATTCTGGCAAAAGCCTATTAAATTCTGTCCCGGGGTTTTTTGTTATGGTCATGTTTGTTCTAACTATAAAATATGACTCTATGACTCTACGTTAAACAATTTGGTTTTTATGTTATCTTTTTTTATAAAGAGCCATGCGATCAGATAATAATAATCAATGTAGTTCATTGTTTGATTAATAAAATACGATTGTGGGGGAAGAAATCACATTTATTCATCTATTATTATTGCATCTAAAAATCTGGCCGGTTGATGTATGTTATGTTACTATAAATATTAACTGTACATATCTGATATGCAGGGGTATTTTAATTTATTCGATTCGTTTCCGAATCGAATGCCTTTTCATTTCCCACAAGTCTCATCAGTGGAGGCTCTTGGACCAATTTCGCCCATTATCCTTTGAAAAACAGTTTTGAAATGTCTAAACCGATACCTTTCATTTGATACCCCACTCGGTGAGGTAGCCCTCCCTTTTGAAAATAATTCCCTCTCCTTTTTGACCATTTTTCAAAAAGCGTTCATTTACGAACTTCTCTATATTTTTCCTGTAAATTATAGATCCATATCTATATAAACGCTCCATACGTGTTACATGGACATACGCTCTGCAATCTTCGGAGATAGGGCCCCCAAAAAATACCCATTCCCGGGGGGGAATGGGTATTTTTTCGACTTATTTCGAAATATTTTAAAAAGTATGACACCTACAAAAATTTCAAGAACTATTTTGAAGTGTCCAAACAAACTGATACCTTTCATATAATACCCCACATGACCCTGTAGGTATCTTTTAAAATTTCGGCATCACAATTTGTATGGAAAATATTCATTTTCATTTATTATAATTTATGCACGAAATGTATTATTATTTTAAATTTCAAGATGATTGCAGAGTTATTAAGGAGAGAAAAAAGGACAGACAAGCGAGACCATTAGGGTTTCGAAACCGATCTTCGAAACTCTAAAAACAGTGTAAAAAATACATTCAAGGGAAAAAAAGGCATTTTAAGTCTGTTTTTAGTTTTTAGGGTTTTGAAGATCGAAGATCGGTTTCAAAACCCTTATGGTCTCGCTTTGTCTGTCCTTTTTTCCCTCCTTAATAACTCAAAAACTACTGCAGCTATCAACTTGAAATTTAAAATAATAATACATTTCGTGCGCCTGTACAGATTTTAAGAAAAATAATTGAAAATAAATGAAAAATGAAAATGAATATTTTCCATACAAATTGTGATGCCAATATTTAAAAGCTACCTACAGAATCATATGGGGTATCAAATGAAAGGTATCAGTTTGGACATTTCAAACCAGTTTTTCAAATTTCTGTAGCTTTCATACTTTTTGAAATATTTCGAAAAAAGTCGAAAAATTTACCATTACCCACCTTAACCGAACCACCCATTTAACCGAAGCATGCAGAGAGATCCATCTGAATTGCAGGTTGCACCTACTATTCTGAGGTATTCGTTAAATTGCGATGTCTCTAACCGGTACTTTTGGTACATATTTGTTGACAAACGTTCAAAACCCTCGGCGCGCGAGTTACACTCGCACTTGACGGATCTTGTTTTTAAACAATCAAATTATTTAAATACCAACTTCGATGTTCAGGTGTTAGCAGGTTCATCTGAGGGAAAAACCGCAGAATACCGAACCACGACCATTGTGTGTACAACAGGCACCGAGTTACCGAGCGCACTGCAACTGTATGTATGTACTGGGCATTCCATACACACGGCGCGGCGCGGCGCGGCGCGGCGGGACTCAACCAACGGCTGATTGGTAAGTAGGTAGGTACCTACCTTCACTTCCGAGTATCCATCAGGCAGTCCATTGATCATCTTTAATGCCAAATGCGCTACGGGCAGGTACACACATTCCAGTTCCTAGTTATATCACCCATAATTAGAACCCTAATGATATGAATGAAGAGTACATTACATACCTACTCTACCTTATAGCTATAATGCAAATAATGAAAGTAGGAAGGAGCTGCGCGGGCGCACGGACGCCCCGCGAGATCGCCGCGGCCCCGTGGGCCTGCAGCGCCCGACTGTGTACCTTAGTAAACTTGCAATAAGGCCAATAATAGTGCTCCACTACATAGTTTATCTGAGCTCCATGCAGGCAGAGTACCACTTCCGCGTCGAGGCCCCGTCGCCGGTGCTCCGCCGGCGGCGGCGGCACCCGCTCACTAGCCTCTGCGAGACTCCTCAACTACGACAAAGATAAGTTACAAACGCGGTCAACCAGATAGAGATGACTAAAATATGCAAAGATATCAAAACAACATTAGGCACAAATCGATCGAGATGAATGCTAATGCATGGACGTGGTCGCTTCCTGGTCGCTGGTTGTGTAACGTCGACCCGGAGCGCGGCGCCGCCACCACTGCCGGCCGCCGTCGCCGCTTTGGTATAGAGAACAGGTGTCCTCGCCTCGGGATCTCTCCGGCAGTAGCAGGCAGCACCAGGATGCCGGTCAGAGCCCACTCGCCGACGGTCAGCGCACGTCGGCGTCGCTGAATGCCGGTAATGCCGATCTGTGCCGACTCCGAGAGCCATGCTCGTAGCGCACTCACGCTGACGGTACGCGACTCGTCCGTCATTGGAAAGTTATGAAGTGCCCTATTACGTACACAAGACATCTCTAAACTGGAAACCGAGCTGTTTACTCAGTAAGCTGATGTTTAGATTTCTACATTCCGCCTTCGATTATCTCTTTTATATTGCGAGAGAATGCGATAGGTGTCCGCATCGAATGCGCCCGCGCCGTGCAGCGCACGAGTCACGACAAGGGACACCTGAGCCGTGACATGTCACTGGCATTGTTTTGAACCGATACCCATCGACTTGATGACCAGAGGTTTCCTTTCGCTACTCAACGGGTAAACGAAGTATTTAGTTTTGGGAACGCTGATTAGTTGACCAGTGGTTCGACAAGAAGGTAAAGCACTTCGTCATAGAATAACTAATTAATGTGATATAATAATATATAATTATAATGCATTAAGTATTTGGCCTACTAAAAAATAATACCTACCTATTTATTTAGTATAGCGATTGTATAAGGATGAGTGAAGCAAAGATAGTCTGGCCAACTCATCTTTGTTCAAAATACAATAAGGACTAAGAGTTGAGTTTGAGCATTGACTAGTTTGATCTACGTTCGGGGAGCCGGCGCGGCGTGGTGGCTGCGCGGCGGCGGCAGCGCGGAGGCGGGAAATAGATAAACAACTATCCAAACACAAAATTAAATACAACCAGTTCATTTAATAACCATCCACTTGAGCCTTCACTCAACATTCATTCTTCTCAACCTCACCACCAATAAAGATAAAATATTTATATGCATAAAACCTGTTTATATATAGGTACGCTAACGTATACCGTTTACGGTATGCAAAAATAGTTAGAGAGATGACATGCAACATTAAAATAAAAACTATCTACAATTTATCATTAAAAAAAACGAAATAGGTATTTGGTCATTAATATAGCACATACTTAGAAAATTACATAAACAGTATAAAACAATTACAACTACATAGTTTAAACACTTATATCTATTTCTTAAAAATCTAAGCCGTCACCAGAAAGCAGAGTGCCCAGAATGCTGGCAATTTTGAAATTATTAATATTTTAATTTTCTGTTTAAAAGTTAGATCATTCAGTTTCTTCTGTACGATTTATGTAATTTGTTATTTATTTAAGGAGCAATACTAACTCTTTTCTGCATTAATGCTGTTTTAACAGGATGTGATTGTAACCTAGTATTATCCCACCTGTTTCGTCTTACAACTTCAGTTAGTCGCGGAAACAGATTTATTTTTTACAAAAAGAGCGACTTGTATTATGTAGAGGGACGGACGGAAGTGTCAGGATTTTGTGTTTTAAAAATAGTGGTCTGCAGTTATTGATAATTATTATTTTAAACGTGGCTCGCATAGATCGTTTTTGTAGCTTAAAAATTATATCTTTATTTATTATATCGTTATTCCGTGATCATGGCGCATGAAACTGTACCGAATCATGGTAAATATCTCATTATAAATGACTTTAGTATACCTATGTTTATTGGTTGAATTGCCCCAAAATAATAACCCATATATACTGACTCTACCATACCGTGATATGTCAATAGAGCATCTGTGTTGACTGTTGACGACAGTCTATGAAGAGCATACGCTAGGCTACTGACTCGCTTACTCAGTCAGTTATATGTGGTTTCTAGTTAAGTTTTTAGGGTTTCGAGATCGGAGATCGGTTTCGAAACCCTAGCTGAACCTAAACCCTGGTCTCGCTTTGTCTGTCCTTTTATTCGTCATTAATATCTCAGCAACTACCGCAGTTATTAACTTGAAATTTAAAATAATAATACATTTCGTGCGCCTAAACTTATTTCTAGAAAAAAATTAAAATGATAATGAAAATATTCCAAACAAATTGTGATGCCGAAATTTCACAAGAACAAAATTTAAAATTTAAAAAACCCCCGTCAGATTTTATGAAACATGGCTGAGAACACTCGGAAAATTATCTATGACATAAAAAAAACTATACGAAAATCGGTTCATCCGTTCGGGAGCTACGATACCACAGACAGATACACAGATAGACACGTTAAACCTATAACACCCCTCTCTTTTTGCGTCGGGGGTTAAAAAGAGACCTACAAAGTAAAACGGGGTATCAAATGAAAGGTATCAATTTGGACATTTCTAAACAGTACCTATTAGGTACAAATTTCTGTAGGTTTCATACTTTTTTAAATATCATGAAAAAAGTCGAAAAAATTACCATTACCCCATAACACGGAAGGTGACGGAAGCATGCAGAGATCCATCTGATATGTAGGTTGGTACCTACTATTTTAGGTATTCAATATATTGCGAAGTCTCTAACCAGTACCTTTTAGTACATATTCGTTGACAAATGTTCGAAACCCTCGACGCGCGAATTCACTCGCACTTGACGGATCTTGTTTATCTATCACACATATGATTCATAAATGCTAAAAGTCGCGTAGCATCAACTTGATTAATTAAATTGTTCTTAAATGTTATATTATATTAATGTCAGATGTAGTAGGTAGTATTGATCCTTTGGTAAAGACAAATCTAGCAAATATACTTAACTCAATTTATTCGAAATAAAAGGAGAAATCCCACATTAATTATATAAATAAAACGTCAAGTGCGAGTCGGACTCGCGCACTAAGGATTCTGTATAGTTGTAAAACCTTGTTTCTTGCCATATATCATGATTCTAGGTCAACGGGAAATGCCATATAGGTTATTTATGGTCCATGGCGAGAATCAAAAGTATTTTTTAAAGAATAAACTACAAATTTACCTACAGATTTCGGATTTTCCCCTTTTTGTGCTATAAGACCTTGCTTCTTGCCAAATTTCATGATTCTATGGTCTACGAGAAGTACCCTATAGGTTTTGTGTGCATGTCCCTTGGAAATTTCAAAATATTCGGACATAAACGGCTGCAACTTTTGATTGCGTTGACTTAGAAGTTTTATTTATTGTCACGGCTTCAAGAGTTACGGATTGAGTATTTGATATTAATTTCAAGTCGATAACTCCACGCGTTCCTGAAAAAAGGGGTTCGACTGACGGACGGACTGACACACAGACAGACAGACAACAAAGTGATGTTCTAAGGGTTACTTTTTTCCTTTTGAGGTACTGAACCCTAAACCAGGATATTTATGCAGTTTGCATAATATTGTGAGTTATTCTCAACAACCATCATCATCAACATTGCCCTGTTGTCATCAGTTTGTGTGGCTCAAAAGACGAGGCAATTAACCTGTTTCCTTTCTTATCCGGGGTTTTCCCGCTGTCAAATAAGATCAGTTCAGCACATGCGGATATCGGGACGGGGACATGTGCGATCACATCCGTTTCCTTCCCATCGATATTACATTGTACCAACTATCACTGACTGAGGCCGGATGGCAACATGGCCCTTTGTGCTTTCACTATCAACGCAAGTCAAACGAGTTCTGCTGAATCATTGTTTCTACTCTACGGTAGAGTCTCTATCTCTATCTACCACCGTGCCATGTAGGTAGAGGTTTTTAAACTGTTCGTTAGTGGTAATGCCCACATAACACGAATAAAATGGGTGGGTAGGTAGGTTAGGTATGCAACATCATAAATTACGTAGGTACGTATTTTTTTTTTAAGATAACAAAACATTGGCGAGTCAGTGACACAGGTGATGAACTAAAATAAATTTTTGACATCACACAGAAATTTAAATAGAAAAGTAAAAAAAATTAAGAATTTAAAAAAGTTAAGAAACAAACACAGAAACAATAAATAAGCACAAAACAAACAAAACGGATACCATGAACGACCACACTACTGCAAAGCATTGAAGATTTAAAATATATTTTTATAGATTGGTTTTATAACTGAAAAATGAATTGGAAAACCTATCTAAAAATTATTACCCTATTAAAAAAGTTTTCTATGTCTTGCAGGATTTTTTAAACATGCTAATATGTGTAAACATGGTATAAGTGAGAAGTTTATACACAATTTTAAATATATATTAATATTTGGACCGAGGCATGGAAAACATATTTATAAAAATTAGGAGGAGCAGCACGAACCAACACGATAATCAGCGACACTCTACCTACCTATACCTACATGAAGGTACTACTAACTCTTCAACAATCGAAATGTTTTACATGACATATCTAACCTACATACATAACCGAATACCAAGGATGGATGGATGCCTGGATGGAAACATGTCATCAGTTCCGAAGCGAACAGAGTTCGAATTACTTCGAATGGTAGGTATTCGCCTACTTAGAAGATTGATGACTGCTGATGTAAATGAGGTTAAAACATGAGATGATGCAATACTGTGAGTAGCAAGCACGTGTAGGGTACCTCATACCTGCTGTAACAATAACAAATTACCTTAATATTTATGTATTGTGGCTGGATGCCTATTTATATACATGTCGATACAGAACCCTTCAAAACTAGGTACGCGGACGAATTGTCCCCTTCACTTTTGTAACTACCTACACCCCTACTCACAACACAAGTGAAGTGGACAACTTCTCCGCGGAAGAATTTAGATTCGACAAGATGTACCCTAACCCATATTAAAGATGCGTTGACACAACAAAAACATTAAAAAAAACGCGCGGCGTGGCGGCGGCGGCGCGCCGGCGGCACGCTGGGCCTAGCCAGAATAGCGGTGCGGTGCGCTGCACATGCTGCGGGCCGCATTCCGCGCCTCCGCCTAACTGTACCCTCTGCCGTCTGCCTAGCAGCACCCGCCCGCGGCCCCCTCTTATGCCGATGCGATCAGACGCCATTCATCCGCATTCAGTTCTCTGATATCGGACAGGATCGGTTCGGATCAGACGTAGGGCAGGGCAGGTTGCGCCAATTCGACGGGTTCGCTCTCAACCGCGTCAAGGTTGCAGATGACGTATCGTTATAATTTTTTTAAATCTTTATTTAATTATATAGGGCTTATTATCTACGCTTAATTCCTAATTTTACAAATTTTAACATCCTAAGGGCTTCCTCCGAGAGCGAAGTAGCCAAAATATTCTTGACTAAACCGATACAAAACAAATCAACATTGTGCTTATTACAAAATTCAAATTTTTCCGCTTCTTTCCGGACACACTCCACAACAATATGGTACACATCTTCTACTACGTCACATTCGGTACAGTTCGGAGAACTAGTCTTGCGCATAAGGAAACCAAAACGATTGAGAGGAATGACGTATCATTATAATGTGCAGTGCAAGTGGGAAACCCAACGCGGCGCGGGCGGGCGGGCGGCGCGCCCGTTTTGCCTGACTAACAAAACAAAAACCTTTCCATTCCACTTAGCTTTTGGTTACCATTTGGAAAATCCTGACAGATCTAATAGTACATTTTATAGAAAGATCCTGTCATTTTCGCAGCTTTGGGCCCTAGGCCTAGCAAATACAAATATTTATATTGCCGGCAAGTGGACCGATTTTCGAAAACTTTATACAATTCAATTCGTATAATTCAGACAACAATAAATTAAAATACAAAAAATAAGTTAGTGTCCGTATTCGAATCATACCTACATGATTGATAAAAATTAAATACAAAATAAAATCAATTCTAAAATTAAAACAAAATCATCATTAAAATCAAAATCACAATTAAAATTATAACTGAAAATCATAATCAAAATAAAACCAAGTACCAACAACGGAACACTGCACTGCACTGGTCAAGGGAGCATAAATACGAGTACGCTCTTTTCCAGTGTTCCGTATAGAAATATAGAATAGAGACAGTATTTTTTTTGTGATTCTTTTATGTTATTATTTTGTTTTTTGTTTGCGGAAGTTAGGTAGCAAGTACAGAAAATTGTCAAGTCAAGATCTGGCTGCTGGACCATAGCCAGTCAAGCGAGCGACGAATTTTTTTAAGCTTTTTTTTTGCTTTGTTGGTTAGGTAGTACTTAGTATGTTCACTCGTAAAATTTGTAGAACTTCAAGAAAGTCAAAATCAAAGAAGTGGTAGGTAGGCACTTACTTGAGGCTGGTAGTCCAGCAGAGGCCACACTTTGTGATTTTTAAAATAATAGAGATTCAGAAAAATTGTTTAAAATTTTGAAAAAGAGATATTTAATTATACCTAGTCCTGCAGCAGTAGGCGTAAGGGAAACGCGCGCCTGCCTAGCCGCCGCGCTAGTGTTTTTTGTAGTTATTTAAACATAGTGATTAAGAAAATCATTTTATCAAGTCAAACTCAGCAAATTTATTTTGAAATATTAAGAGTACAAAAAAAAGTGTGATATCAGTAGTTCGCTAGTCATAGATTGAAAAAACTTTAAAAAAGGGGTAACTTTGGGATTTTTTTGTCAATCGAGTGCACTTTTGTTCTTAGTAACTGAATGCGACTTTGACTAGACTAGATCCTTAAGTAATATAATTATCTCTTTTTTCAGAATTTTAAACACTGTTTTCTAAGTCTCAGATGATTTTAAAAATGTCAAAAATGCGGCCTCTGCTGGCCTACCAAGCCTTAAGGATCGATTTTTTTTTATATTTTGCTCACCGCTATGGTGGCAAATTATATTTTTTATATTTTTCAAGGTAAGTACTTAGAATAACAGAACTCGAACAAAGTTGTGCTGATTTGTATAGCAATATCTAACTTATTTCGTATAACACCATTAATCCTGACCGTTTCTATAAACCCTCGGAAGCCTGACATCGTAATCCTATTTCCAATAGACATGCGCTGAGCAAGGATAGGTAAATGAAGACGTGATTCAACCTAATGGTTCTTGCATCCTCGCACTCTGTGTCTGGTGGACACGTTGTCGAATGTGATGCGCGCTACGGCGGCACCGCCGCCGCCGCCGCCGCTACCTGACTCGGGATTGTTTGTTTTATGCATTTGAGTTACCACCTCCTTTATCTTTACCGTCGAAAACTTTCAGAACGATCGCATCTATAAGTACACGGTAGGTATGTATACACAGACCTATGTCTCACTCAATGACATTACAATCACGACAATGGAGCCCATCCGTCGTTCGGACTGCGCCGGAGCGGCAAAGATAGTCGGGGGGCGGCAGGTACCTATCTACCTATGTAGGTGAGGACTCGCGGACAGGATAGATAGAGGATACTTAAGTAGACGTGAAGCTCACCTTGGGTTAGTGTGTGTAGTGGTTGTGTCGGTGTGTGTGCGTGCGCGCAGGCAGGGTGCAGCGCGCGCGCATGTCTCGCGGCGCGGTCGACGACCTGGCGCGGGCGGGAACTGGGGGACACTGTGCACTGCACTGTACGCGAGTGTGCGGGCTGGACTCGGCTCGGGCGCGGGAGGCGAGTGTTCGCGGGCGCGGCGCGGGGCGGACTGCGCTCCGCGTGCGCCCGCGCAGCGCGCGCTGCTGGCGGCCTTGACCGCCGCCGTCCCGCACCCCGCGCGCCGCGCTGCCCACTCGACCACCATGAGGAACTCATTCATTACCGTTAACTATTGATCATTGCCTTGGGTACGAGCCTCTGCCTACGTTATCAGATAGCGGTTCACCTATTTGGCCGAGCTGGTTCTTGATTCACAGCTTCAATGCGTTGATGGTTTGGTCCGTATGTGCCTAACCAGCTATCACATCACACACATTCCACCTTTAGGCGGCGGCGGGGCGACGCGGGCGGCGGCGGCGCGGCGGGGCGGCAGCGCGGCGGCGGCGGCGCGGGCGGCTGCAGCGACACGGCTGTTATCAAGCACTCGCGAAACTGCGGTTTGTTTGTAAGCTTAGAACATAAAGCCTTTGAAAGTAAGTTTGTATATAGGTATTTATATTTAACTACCTACCTATACCTAGGTACTTTAGCTAGCTTTAGAAGTGGTGAATCTTTTGTTCGCTTGCCGTTGGCGTTGTCTAACGTTTACGAAATCTGCAATTTGAGTGTAACTGTGACATGTTTGTGCGAAAGCCATAAATAGGTACCAAGGTACGAGTATTGCTTGGTGATGCGATGTCACCACGACACCGCTCCGCGCAGAGCGCCTTGACCCGCTGCGCGCGCGCCGCCGCGCCGCCGCCCCGCCCCGACCCCCGCGCGACATCATCAGTGTTCTTGATGATGATGATGGATTAATCAGGCTGGTTTACCCACTTCTGGGCAAAACCCTCCGAGTTGTAATACCTCACCCACACGTCGTCCTGCGCTAGTGTTAGTTATCCAGGATAGTGTTCGTTCCCGTCATCGCAGGGTGCTCCTGTCTCGTTCCATCATTGTGTTGCATCTCGTCTGTGTCTGAGGAATACCTACCTGCCAACACAATGCATTCCCGATCCCTCTTCAAGTCCTCCTTTGCTTCCTGACGTCGTCGTACGTAAAAGCCTGTGTTTGTTGGCCTTGTACGCTAGCAGCAGGTAGCTAGCGGCTAGCGGCTAGCACGACTTACGATCCTAGTGTAGGCATGTAGGTAAAGTTTTTGTGAAGTTATTTCCTGTTCGTGCACATGCCTAGCTCGCACGACGAGTCGAGGTAATCAGCGGACGGCAATTAGGAGGAAATAGGTATCTTAGAACGGCACTCAGCGCCGAGGACGCTCCGCGGCGGCGGCGGCGGCGGCGCGTCAATTCAGAAATATATATCTTGAGGTAATTACTCACCGTATTTACATACCTAATCATTAATGATAGTTTATTATTAGTTTTTAGGGTTTTGAGATCGGTTTCGAAACCCTTATGGTCCATATGGGGTTTCAAATGAAAGGTTTCTTGTACTCTTCAAAACAGTTTTGAAATATCTTGAAAAAAGTCGAAAAATTTACCATTACCTCTATCACCGAAGTACCTATGCAGAGAGATCCATCTGAAATGTAACCTACGTTTCAGATGGATCTCTCTGCCTACTATTCTTAGATATTCATTAAATAGCGAAGTCTCTAACCGGTAACATTACTACTCCACCTATTTGTATATTTGACAAACGTTCGAAACCCTCGGCGCGCGAATAACACTCGCACTTGACGGTTCTTGTTTATGATATTATTATAACGAATGTATAAGAGTGTGAAAGTACCTATATGAATAATAATTTAATAATAAATGTTTATTCACAAAAGGTAGGCTTAAAAGTTGGTACTTATAGATAGACTATTTTAATGAATATCCTGACATTTCGAAATCTTTGTAGTACAAACATACTTGTGTTAAACCTATCATGGTCAAAGATAGAGCAAGGTGTCGCTCTAACTAAGTTTACATTGAACTTGTATTTAGACACGAGGGCTCAAACCTCCGGCTACTTTTAAGTTCACAGATGCATGAAACTAGAATTTTTACAGCGAATTAAAAAGACCTACCTACCTACAACAGGGTAGTTGTTTGTTGTTCCAGGGAATTAAAATGTGCAAATTAGTATGCATCAAAGTTTAAACCTACATTCAATACTTTTTGTTGTAAATACTACGCTATTTTACATGTTTATCGTCATCGCCTCATTTATCTATTCTAAATTCAAATTCTGGCGCCAAATACTCGTATTCAACTCGAGTACATCTTTTTACATAAGGTCATTGCCATTGTGTATAGTCATTGATGTGCGACACGTTGATCAGCGCATAACATCTTTATAACTAATATTCATAATTTTTCACCATATTAACCGGAAAAATGTGAAAAGTCATTTCAAATGCATGAAATAAGTTTCACTTTTTTCGACTGTACCTATCAAGTTTAAACTCGGTTTTCGCATAAAAATACCCATAAAAAAATATAAATAATAATAAAGTACCAACTTTTTTTGTGTTATTTTGAGAGCTAAAGAACCCATAAATTTTTTTAAATAACCAAGAATTTATTCTGTCAGGGTTATGTATTTTTTTTTTCAAGTTTAATAAAATTAATATTTCTCTCATACAGAAATTTTTATTTCGTGATTAAAATCTGAGCTACTTGTTGTGAGAATTTTGGTGTTAAGTATTTTTACAGACGATCACGTATGCTAGCTATGATATTAACAAAAAAAAATAACAAAGAATCACAGAAAAAAACTATAGCTTAACACTTCCAAAATTCAAAAAATCTGAAAATAAAAAAAAATCATATCTCGAAAACTACAAAAAATCGCGGAACGTAGGTACATGGGGGTCCAACCAATCGATAGTTATTGGTCTCCCCTGACCTCAGAACTTCGCTGGTACAGGTACTACCTACCTACCCTAACTATTACGTTATAAATAATAAATAAATAATGCTGGACAATTCACACATCATTATCTAGCCCCAAGCTAAGCAGAGCTTGTGTTATGGGTACTAGATAACTGATATACTTAATACAATACATTACATAGATAGATATTTTTATTATACATAGAAAACACCCAGACCAACGGAAAAAAATTCTGCAGATCGTACACAAATTTGTTCCGAGGCGGGGATCGAACCCGCAACCTCCTGCGTCGCAGGCGGACCTTCGCCCGCTGCGCCACGGAGGTCGTCTAACGTTATATTATCATACTTTTAAGTAAAGCTAAAACTTATACCCATAAACTTAACACAGACAGATACAGTAGAAATAGATTACAACAGAGATAGCTGAAAATATAAATACATAAATAGGCACATATAGCCCAAATTTAAGATTCAATATCTAACAAGTGCTCTACCAATAGGTATATAAGTAGCGAGTAGGTAACAAAACGTTTACATTCTAAGTGAGTTGTTGTAAGCTGTAGAGAGATTATATTTTATTAGGTTTGTGTGTCTCATTGTAGAGTTGGGTTGATGGGTATCTAAAAGTCTTGCAAAATTTCACCTTCAACACCGCTCTATACGCTCTCTCTAGAGGAGAAGATGTGTCTTCGCAGCACCGCCCCAAGATCCAATGCAGTATAACAGTAGGGACTGGCAGAGCGCAAAGAACGTGGTTTTAGTTGGCTCATTGATGCCGCATGTCTAATAAGTTTAAAAACGGCGATTAGATTATACCTTTAAAGCTTGCGTACTCTAGCAGTGATAGATCTAATATGATACTCGTATGTCATATATTATGTTGGTCTATCGTGACAACAAAGTATTATAATGTGGAAACTCTTTCCAGGTTTTTGCAGGTGCAGATTTCACATGATGATGGAGACACTGGTTGGAATGTGCTTGTATGTTGAATTGGGGGTTAGGTTGTCCTGGCTTGCGGAGAGAGAATGTAACACATTTAGATTTAGATGCGTTTAGTGTGAGTAGGTATTTACTGTAGAGATACTTCGATCGAAACCATCCTGTGCGTGTTTGAATAGGCCCTGCCAACTCTCCTCTCAGAACAATAGCACTGTGTCGTCGGCAAACGCAATAATAATAATAATTATTATTATTATTAATTTTTGATGTGGAGATTGCATATTTGGTTTATACATATTAGACCAAAAATAGAGTCGGCCCGATTTATTACTTGTTTTAACTTTTTATGATTATTGAATTTTAGTTTAAGCTGATAATTTTTTCGTTCATTATGTAAACATTTTAAAGCTTAAATTGTAAAACCACTGTTTCTACACATGTTTTTAAAAGCTGTTTGTTTACCTCATAATTATTATTACTTATAGGAGTGCGTACAGCGCAGGCTAGTTATTTTCTCGCACAGAAGTTGGTAACACTGCTGCTTCAGTTTCAGAACAGTTGAGTTGAGCTAGCCCACCGTGCCCACAGCTGATCTAGAATCCTCTCGGATCGTAACGGCGGCGCGGCGGCGCCGCCGCCGCCTATGATAAGTATTGCTAATTAATAAGTTTATTATTGAGAGTGTGCTGCGCAAGCGCCAGGAACTCGTTGCTCCTCGGCTGGAGGTCAGGCGCCATTCAAATATTTTAGTCGAAGCATTGGTCAAGTCTAGTAGGTAGGTCATTATCAAATTAGCCTAGCGATTATAACTAGGTAGGTATGCTCTGATAATTATGCTTTACGAGGAAAATTCGTAGGAAGGTCCTCGCTCAGCGCTGCGCGGAAGCTAGCCGCATGCAGCAGTAGGTAGGTAGGTAGTGTACCTACCTAGTACCTACTTAGGTACCTATATAAAATTTCAATAACTTTATTTCTATAAGGCTTACAGTATTGCAAAATAAGCACTTAAACAAGTAAAATTTTATGCTATAGGTAATATTTATTATGCGTAAGTAGGTACCTATAGTGGAGGCAAGGCTTTAATGATATTGAATGAAGTTTGGGCTTTTACATTACATACATCAGTGATTGAGGCCGGACATTCTAACGGACCACTCAAGGTTCCCTCCTACAATACCTACTTAGAACTAATATTCTACCTGGTAGGTAGGTACCTACCTACTTTACTTACAACTAACGCACGAAAATTACCAATTTGCTACAATCGAAAGGACAGCTCATTTGGCCTATTGAACCATAGAAAAAATAATTAGGCACCAAGGTAGCCCCTGTTGAACTTTAGCTCAATAGGCAATTAACTAGCAGCAATCAGTGTAAATCTGAATAATATTAGTGCTTTGTCCAGGTCTAGGTATTGTAGAATTGACTTGACCCGGACAAGTGGCTGGCCGCGGCGAGGCGAGACATCAATGACTCCTCAGTCAATCAGGTGACTCCTTCAGGATGACTGAGGGCGGTCGGTGTTTGGATGAGGCCTCTAATGATCGAGGCATACGGCTAGGGTTAAAAAAAATCCGCAAAAAAGATCCGCAACGCAACCCTAGCAGTATGCCTCGACCATCAGAGGCCTTATAGTAGGTTTTATCTTTACCTACATAGTGTAAAACAAAGTCGCTCCCGCTGTCTGCTTATCTGTCTGTCCCTATGTACCTATGCTTAGATCTTTGTACGGTTTGCATACCATACAGCGCTGCACGTTCCCGCGGGTCAGCACTTTACGTTATTACGTGTTTTAACGGGTAGTTAGAGCCAGTCGCAAACAACTGTCCTTTGGGCAACACGTCGTCACGGCGTACACTCGCGACCATTAACTTTACTTTAATTAAACAAACGTACGATTCAACTCTACCAACAACTTATAGGATTGTGGGGGGCACACTACGCACCCTACATCTTTGTTTGTTTTTTCTTTTTTTAGGGTTTTGAAGATCGAAGATCGGTTTCAAAACCCTTATGGTCTCGCTTTGTCTGTCCTTTTTTCCCTCCTTAATAACTCAAAAACTACTGCAGCTATCAACTTGAAATTTAAAATAATAATACATTTCGTGCGCCTGTACAGATTTTAAGAAAATTAATTGAAAATAAATGAAAAATGAAAATGAATATTTTCCATACAAATTGTGATGCCGAAATTTTAAAAGATACCTACAGAGTCATATGGGGTATCAAATGAAAGGTATCATTTTGTACATTTCAAAATATTTTTTGAAATTTTTGTAGGTTTCATACTTTTTAAAATATTTCGAAAAAAGTCGAAAAAATTCCCATTCCCCCCCCCCCTATCTCCGAAGATTGCAGAGCGATCCATGTAAAATGTATGGAGAGTTTATAGACATGGATCTATATTTTACAGGAAAAATATAGAGAAGTTTGAAAAAAGAACACTTTTTGAAAAATGGTCAAAAAGGGGGGGAATAATTTTCAAAAGGGGCTACCTCACCGAGTGGGGTATCAAATGAAAGGTATCGGTTTGGACATTTCAAAACAGTTTTTCAAATTTCTGTAGGTTTCATATTTTTTGAAATATTTTGAAAAAAGTCGAAAAAATACCCATTCCCCCCCCCCCCCCTATCTCCGAAGTTTGCCGAGCGATCCATTTAAAATGTATGAAGCGTTTGTAGATATGGATCTAAATTTTACAGGAAAAATATAGAAGTCTGTAAAATGAATACTTTTTGAAAAATGGTCAAAAAGGAATAATTTTCAAAAGGGGGGCTACCCCACCGAGTGGGGTATCAAATGAAAGGTATCGGTTTGAACATTTCAAACCAGTTTTTAAATTTCTGTAGCTTTCATACTTTTTGAAATATTTCGAAAAAAGTCGAAAAATTTACCTTAACCGAACCACCCATTTAACCGAAGCATGCAGATAGATACATCTGAATTGTAGGTTGGTACCTACTATTCTTAGGTATTCGTTAAATTGCGATGTCTCTAACCGGTACTTTTGGTACATATTTGTTGACAAACGTTCAAAACCCTCGGCGCGCGAGTTACACTCGCACTTGACGGATCTTGTTTTTTTAAGATGTATCATTTTCATCTCAACTCGCCCTGAAAATTCATGGTGTTCCTTTTATTTCTGACACTATGTTATTTAGCAAAAATTCATCCGTATGATGAAGCCTTTCGATCGGTATTATAAAGCTACAGGATGATTGTTTTTCTCGTGTAACGGGTTCGATTCCCGGTTCAACCATGTAATTATTTAAATATTTATGAATGCAGTTTAAATTGTTTTTTAAATTAAAATAATGTCTTCTTTCAGTAAAATGTTCCATCTACAATATTCAAAGTACTTTCCCTCCATGTGGCTTACCCGTAGGACGCCCTGTAGGTATGTATATCGTCGTGTCTGGCTAGTCTGTAGTGTGGGATCCATGTCTTAGGGTGGTTCGTTTCACGTTACTGCGAGGTTTTTATTTTATTATATAAAGAGAGCTTGTATAACTGCGGCCAAGTCTTCAAAATGGTCACGATCTCTCCGCATGGTGTTGCCTTAGCTTGCTTGTAATTTTGGGCAACAGCGGCTGCAAAGCCTGAAAATTATATGCTGCTCACTCTGCACACCTTGCAGCTCTTTAAGTTTGCCATTATCACTCATGGTAATAGTTTTCTTGCCACTTAAGTCTGCAAAATTTTCGCGGCCGCTCCGCTCACCGTCATATCTTTTAAATTAGAGTCTTTGCTATTTATTTAGGATAACTACCGTTCTTACCAGGTAAAATATACTTACTTACTTTTTTTTCTCATATAAAGGTGGCACCTACACACGTCGTCGCGTCGGCTAGGTACCTGTACTAACCTACCTACTGTGAGCCTTGTTTTCGTTCATCGAGACAATATTGATATTCCGGAACAGCTGCGCAAACTAGGAAGGTAATTACCTAGTAGGCGACACAACGCTGTTTGCTGATATGTCATCATTAAAATTTCAGTTATTAAGCTGGATTCATGACATGACTCACAATGTTGCCGGGTATTTACTACCTATTGCAGTTTTCTTAGCTGTTTTTTTTTCGAATGGACTAAAATGCTGTTGATCGCAGATGGCCATGACAGCGTTACTGGACTTTTGGCGGGCGCAGAAGGCGCCTCGCCGCCGCCGGTTAAAAGTTAGGTTGGGGGAACACGCACAAGGGCCACCACTTAGGTGCGAGCCTCGGCTTGGACTGTTGCCAGATGCTACGAGAGGGAAGGGAGGTTGCGCCTAGGTGCACGAGTGCCCCTATGGGCGGAAACGGGGAATTATTCGACCCCGCATCCGGCGGGTCGGTTTTTGGTCGGCTGTGTAGTGTGCGGAAACGAATCGGTTGCCGTCACCTCCGGGTTAGCGGCGGTGATTGGGTCAACGGGGTCACCGAGAACGTATCTCGGTCTACGGAGGAGAGTTTTCAGAGCTGACCGCTTCAACTTGTTACTTACAATTTAGGTAGCGACATGGTTTGGTAGTTCCTGCCTAGCTGCAGCACCGGCTCTTCTCATCGAGGAGTTGGTTGATCAGCAGCAGAGCTTAACATTGCTTAAACCAATAGGTCCACTGCAGCCGAGACTTCTCGTCTTCATAAAGACGTGACTTTGCACCGTGTAGGCCGTGTCGTAAGAATCGACCCCTCCAAGTTGATGATTATTACGCCATGGCCTGGAACGCCGCGCCACGGTTGGAGGCTCCGACTAACCCCAGGAATTAGGATGTCGTAAGAGGGAACTCATGAGGGGACCTGCCAAGGGACAGCAGCTTCCTTCAGTATATGTATTTGTAACACCTCCCTGCGATCACCAACCCCCCGCCAAGCGTGGGGGTTGCGACATAAGCCCCTCGTTCGGAGGAGACGGCTCAGCGGTGGACGGAGGAGTGCGTGCTGATGAGGATATTGTAGTGCAGAGGGCCTGGGGGGGGCCTACTCGGAAAAGGAAAATCCTCCCTCAGTGCCGATGGAGGGACACTACGCACGTGCATACAATACAACACGTGTTGTATGTCTGTCAGCCACGCGTGCGCCGACTAGGGCTTGCATTCGAATATTCGAATAATTCGAATATTATATTATATTCGTTCGAATATTCGACTACTAAAATTTCAATATTCGAATATTCGATTTAAATCAAAAACACCAAACATGAACTCCGATGTGCATAAAATGCCACTTATAAGTTCGCGCGATATATCCGTACAAGACAATACAAGTTTACGTCGTTTGCGTTAACAAAATTACAAAGTTAAAGGGTTCGGAACATTCGGAAACACTTGGGAGTGCTGCGTGCGACTGCGCATTGCATGGCTGTAACTTTTGATTGCGTTGACTTAGAAATAACTACTACACTAAGACTTGAAATTTTTAAGCCCGGACTACAAATGAGACCCCGCCCGGACGCTGCCCGGACGCCCTCTAAACTAGGACAAATCCGGGGAAACCCGGACGGATGGCATTGGCAGCCCTACATATAAACCTTCCTCTTGAATGACACTATCTATTAAAAAAAACCGCATCAAAATACGTTGCGTAGTTTTAAAGATTTAAGCATACATAGGGACAGACAGTCAGCGGGAGCGGCTTCTGTTTTATACTATGTAAAGATTAGGTAGGTAGGTACTTGTTAAAATGAAAATATTTCAGTGAAACTGAAACCCCGCGGCGGCGGCGGCGGCGGCGGCGTCCCGTTGATAGACGGCACGGCTGTGCGCGTCGTGTGTAGGTACGTACCGTAGGTAGGTAGGTACCGAGTGTGGTAGTTACGCATGCGCGACCTATATCCCAATAATAGAGCTCGGGTCATTACCTCCATCCATCCAGCAGCGCACAGCTGATCGACAACGATCACGCGCGGGGGCAATGACTTGAAATTACATACCTAAATATTTACCTATACTCGATCTCGTTTAATGCTGCAAATAATGTCAACACAGTACCAGTAAGAAATTTACCACCATTGTGGTCGGTAATTTAATTACCTATGAAGTAACAATGTTACGTAATAAAAAAATCTATGATTTTTTATTTTAGCCAAGATTTGTCAAACATTAAATAAAAAATAATTCTGGCATAGGTATTTTGAGTCTAATACTTTGGTTTTTCACAAAGATATTAAATAACAAACATATTTTATGGGTAGGTAGGTAATTAATTATTTTACTACTCGCATTCTGGGGAAAGTTGGGCACTTGAGGGGCTCAAGGTGCATGGGTGGGTACTGCACATTTTTGGTTGTGGTTACCTATCTTATTGTGTTTGTGTTGTTGTTTTTTTACTTTTATTTAATTTTTAGTATTTGTGGGTATTAAAGTTGAACCTTTGAAAAGTTTCGTGCATCTACGTATTACGGTTCAAGAGATACAGCCTCGACAATCTTAGAGCAAAATAGCAAAAAACAACGTCTTTTGTATGGGAGCCCCTTTTAATTTTAATATTTATTATATTTTTAGTATTTGTTGTTATAGCGGCAAGAGAAATACACGTTCTGTTCTGTGAAAGTGTCAACTGTCTAGCTCTTACAGTTCATGAGATAGAGGCCTCTGACAGACGGACGGACAGACAGCGGAGCTAAAATGGCCCAACTACTATCATTTGATATGAATAATAAATAATACGTCTTTACAAGTAGTAAAACCGATGTGTCCAATTGCGGCTTTCAATAAGAACATTCCCAGCTCAAGCAAAGCCACGGGCAAGAACTAATGATCCTTATTCAAACAAGGTTTTGAACCAATGTCTTGTCACTTGGATAGTGACATTTCTTACATTATTTGCAGCATTTGAAAATATATGGTATAGGCAGTTTTTTCGGACACACTCAAAATAACCATAGTGACCGGTACCTGCACCTACTGAGTATGAGTACTGAGGCAGGCACAGACCGGTCAGAGATCTCTGTGAGAGCCACCTACTCCCGAGGACATGACGATTTCCGAGATGATATCGAAGCTTTTGTTTAGATAGCTTAGCTACCTACCTACCTATTTGCTTTGGCCGACGTTCGCTTACGTTACGTTATCGTATCTATAGCGTTAAGAGACTCGCAAAAACGAAGCTGAAGTTGCCGTTTCGTTTGCGTGCAAATGCAATATCTAGTTTTTAGACACATCTAAAACTGCTATATATATAAATAAATGCTGATGCTGATTTTAGGGTTTTGAAGATCGAAGATCGGTTTCAAAACCCTTATGGTCTCGCTTTGTCTGTCCTTTTTTCCCTCCTTAATAACTCAAAAACTACTGCAGCTATCAACTTGAAATTTAAAATAATAATACATTTCGTGCGCCTGTACAGATTTAGAGAAAAATAAATGAAAATAAATGAAAAATGAAAATGAATATTTTCCATACAAATTGTGATGCCGAAATTTTAAAAGATACCTACAGAGTCATATGGGGTATCAAATGAAAGGTATCATTTTGTAAGTTTCAGAACAGTTTTTGAAATTTTTGTAGGTTTCATACTTTTTAAAATATTTCGAAAAAAGTCGAAAAAATACCCATTCCCCCCCCCCCTATCTCCGAAGATTGCAGAGTGATCTATGTAAAATGTATGGAGCGTTTATAGACATGAATCTATATTTTACAGGAAAAATATAGAGAAGTTTGAAAAAAGAACACTTTTTGAAAAATGGTCAAAAAGGGGGGGAATAATTTTCAAAAGGGGGGGCTACCTCACCGAGTGGGGTATCAAATGAAAAGTATCGGTTTGTAGGTTTCAAAACAGTTTTTTGAATTTCTGTAGGTTTCATACTTTTTGAAATATTTTGAAAAAAGTCGAAAAAATACCCATTCCCCCCCCCCTATCTCCGAAGTTTGCAGAGCGATCCATTTAAAATGTATGAAGCGTTTGTAGATATGGATCTATATTTTACAGGAAAAATATAGAGAAGTCTGTAAAAATAACACTTTTTGAAAAATGGTCAAAAAGGAATAATTTTCAAAAGGGGGGCTACCCCACCGAGTGGGGTATCGGTTTGGACATTTCAAATATTTGCACGAGTACGAAACGCCTGACGAAAATAGGGAGCGTGTTAATAGCAGGAACAAAAATTTAAAAAACAAAGTATCCCCTACACTAAATATTATGAGACACTCTACAAAATATCAAGCTACTAGAATATTTAACAAATTGCCTCTAGATATCAAAGAACTTAAGAGATCACTTCTAAAAATCAATTTGAAAAGTTTTCTTCTGGAGAAGTGTCTCTACGACATTGATGAGTTATAACTTTTGCCGACATTGCTATTTATCTAATTTTATCTTCAATTAACATATCTATCATACTCAATTTGACATTGTAATTTTCCAGATTGACATTATAGTTATAGGGCTGACATTTGTATTTATTAGTTTTTTATCATAATTTATTTAAAAGATCTTTTAATACGCTTTGAATTGTTTTTTTTTTATTTGATTGTTTGACTAGTTTTTTGTGTACCCAGGAGTTTTAGTTTTAAGTTTTCCACACACAATGTATTTTGTTTTAAAGGAATAAATGAATTGAATTGAATTGAATTTCAAACCAGTTTTTTAAATTTCTGTAGCTTTCATACTTTTTGAAATATTTCGAAAAAAGTCGAAAAATTTACCATTTCCCACCTTAACCGAACCACCCATTTAACCGAAGCATGCAGAGAGATCCATCTGAAATGTAGGTTGGTACCTACTATTCTAAGGTATTCGTTAAATTGCGAAGTCTCTCTACTTTTGGTAGACTGTCCTACGGAATACCGGCAGTCGAAATACCGGAGCACGGTATATCGAAAGTATACGAAACCGCAGATCGAAATACCGAAAGCTCATGAGGCCGCATCACGGAATACCGAAAGCACACAACACCGGAAGACTTTAGACCGGACGAACACAATCTCGAATGCACGCTATACCGAAAGATCACTAAATCGAAAGTACGCAATGTCGAAATTTTCTTCAGGGCTGTACGTTAGTTTTGTCATACCTAATTAAGATACAGATACAGATTTGATTTTAATGATTCGTATCTATCGGTGACAATGGAAAACTATGTTTTTTTATGTTTTTCTTGCGTACTGCATTGAAAAACTTAGAGTCAAAGAATAGCTATATTGATCGGTGTGAGCAACGCGAACGAAGATCGCAGTGGCAGCTTGGGTGTATTGGCTGTATAGTGCAATAGTCACTTGGTCTTGTCCTTTGTTGTTTTTTTGTCCTTTGCTTACATACTTGTTGACAAACGTTCAAAACCCTCGGCGCGCGAGTTACACTCGCACTTGACGGATCTTGTTTAATCTTGATATCAGCGGATGCTGATGCTGATTATGGCCAAGTGCGTGTCTGTCTCGCAAACCGAGTTTTACGCACTTCTTTAATGTAGATGGTCCTTCCATTATCGAAACCCAGTTTCGATAAATTACCTATGCCTCTTAAGGCCGATTTACACTTCAATAAGTACAGTAGCGAGTTAAGAAATTGGTCATAATAAATAGTAAGTAGCGTCCATCGGGGTTTAGTTAGTCCAGTAGTCATAAGTTGCGGTTCCGAGAAGAAGACCGACTAGTCTACGCGACTGCGGTAATAGTTGAGATTTGTTGACTTTTGACTGTTTTCACTGTGCTTGTTTAACTGATTTGTACAAAAATGCGCTTCAAGCCTCGCCTGTGACCTCGCCCCTTCACATCAGCATCGATCAGTGCGGATGCGGATGCTGATGTCTAAATTAATGCTGATCAACAGCGGATGCTGATGCTGATATTCGCAACAACCCTGGTTCGGACGCCGCCGCGCAACGCCCCGCCCCGCCCCGCCCCGCCCCGCTCCGCTCGGCTCGCTGCTTGATGATGGCGCTACTCCTGGACACACTCCTAGTACCCAGCGCGGTTCTTGTACCTACCGCACCCTACCAGGGTAATCTACCCGTTGGGTAATTAAATCAAATAACGAAATGTACAACAAATGGAACTCTTTAATTACTTATTTTCTTACTTACCTAATTATATATTTATTTATTTATTAGGTAGGTACAGGTACCTAGGTGTAGTGCGTTGGGGTATCAAAATGAATGATCGAACGCTGCCAACATTGCCATTTAGGTTGGTAAGTAGTAGTTACTAAGTTAGGTTAGGTACCTCTAGCTACTTATTTAGAATAAGGATAACAGTAACATATCTTTGCCTACAATACCTACCAGAGCATGGTTGAGTTTGGTTACTCACAGTTAGTACAACTAGTAGGTTAGGTACGGAGGGAAGTGACTCGACCACGGGTATCAACACCTATGAACCATGTTATAAAATACAAAAACTTTCATAACTTTGTAACTCATAACTATAAACAGTGCCATTTTTTAAAATAAACCTTTACTTTACTTTACTCAATAGCATCGAGACCATTTTCCATTTAGTACGGGATTTGCGTGGTTGCATGTCCGAGTCCGCACCGTACGCTGCATCAAATCCCGCACAAAAATGGAACATCTCACTCGATCGAGTGTAAAGATTTAAATCGTTAGATAGGCCCTTTCCGCAGTAAGACCGCGCCCGCGCCGCCACCCTTTTTGTTGCCAAGCGAAAATGAGCGAGATACCAGTGCACATAGGTACCTAGGTACCTACCTATACTGTGTTTTTTTAAAAGTTCGTGCAATATGATTGCACAATAAATGGTTATGATAACAGGTTGGCAAAAACCCTATTTTTAACTTCTCATCACATTGTGCGTGCGTCAACATTTTGTTAATGTACGCATTCAAAGACAGTTTTTGGTGTCAGGCAGGGCGTAGATAGATAGATAGAAAATACTTTTATTACTAATACTTTTATTTTTGGGCGTATCCAACGATTAAAATCTTTGATCGAGTGACCGAAGTGACTCGCACAGTCCGAGACAGTAGTCACAGTCCGCGATCACGGCTGGTGTCGGTCCGGGTGCAGCACGCGCGCGCGCAGGGGCTGCTCCTCCCACTCCTCGCCCTCCCACTGCTCGCTCTCCCTCGCTCCTGCAGCTGGCTGCTCAGGCAGCCAGGTCCCACCATCATCGCGCTCTGATCTGCTGAATAAAACATGTACCTACTTATAATATCGGAATTACTACCGCGACGTCGAGACGTCTCGTCCGAAGAGAATCAAACCTTTCCGTTAGAGTCGTCGAGGAACGAGAGCCGCGCGCGAGGCCGAGCCCGAGGCCGAGAGAGACGAGCGCACCAAGTACAACACACTCGTGCTCGGCCTGACTCGTGGTTGCGCGACAGCGTGTCATCCCGGCATAATAAGTAAGGTTACTTACGTATGTTTTAAAACTACCTATGAAAGAAATCGGGTATTCTTTGGATTTCTGGTGTGAGCAAGCATTATTGTGTTGAGTCTGTAACTCACCTGTCTGCCAGTCTCTCGAGCAGCGTGAGCCCCTTGGCGCAGAGTCTCTGCCACACCTTGTGCGTCGCTCGCTGGTCGCGCTCCCACCGCGCCCGCGCCGCGTCGCGCGCTACCTCCGCCCGCGCGCGCCGCGCCTCCGCCCGTAGCAGCGCGGCCAGCGCGCGCCGCAGCCCCGCTCCCCGCCGCCGGCGCGCCCCGTTCGGCCCCCGCGTGCTGGTGTGACCGTGGGTGTCGGGCCGCACCGCCGGGCTCTCCGCAACCAGCGCGCTCGCCTCGACCGTCCGTCCCGGCGGCTCCTTTCCCATCTCCGGCTCCTCATCCACCTCCAGCTCCTCGACGCGCGCATCCTCCAGCAGCTCCACCTCCTGCAGCGCTACTGCACCCCCCTCCGCCTCCGGCCCGACACCAGCGCCGGGCACGTCTCCCAGCGCGGGCTCCTCTGGCCAGACGAACTCCTCGTCGCTGGCGGCGCGCTCCACTTCGAACTCCACTTCCTCGGCCTTAATCCCCGTCAGCGGGTCCGCACCCTCTGCCGACACAACGCACGCACATGTTACGATAGGAACCCTGCGCTTGCAGTCCTTCGGTTACCGAGTCTGACTCACCTAGTTCTTCGTAAGCCGGCGTATCGACCGCCACCTCCACCGCCGTCTGCGGGCTGAGGGGCGGCGGCGCGGGGAGCGCGGCGCTCGGCACGCCGCCCTTCCGGAGCGACGATGTGCGCTGGATCTGCGAACAAACAGGGAGCTGTTCACCGTTCTATGATACTAATATACGAGAAGTGCGTAGGTAGAGTCGTCGGCGCGGCGCACTCACGAGCCCCATGACGACGAGCACGCGCACGTCGAGCCGCGAGAGGCGCAGCGGCGGCGCGGAGCGGCCCCCGGCCATCAGCGACGGCGGCCGCAGCTCCGGGTGCGCGATGCGGGCTGCCTTCCGCTTCACGTTGTTCTTCATGTCACTCCATGTCTAGAGAAACCATTGAAATTTAATTGTTAGTAGGTATCGGTACTATAAATACGCTTGAATAGAATAGAGATCGAGAAGAGTGCACGGACGGGGTGAGATGAGAACGTTACCTTCTTCCATTTGTCGAGCGACTTGGGGCGGTTGCCCTTCTCGGTGATGGCCCCGAGGCGCGCCACCAGCGTGGCCCACAGCTTGCGCAGCTGCAGCCGGTCCTTGTTCTGATGCGCGCGGTTCAGGTCGCCGTGCCTGCCACACACACTGGCTTCAGAACACATGCTACAGTGGGTTCGGTGCTCGCACGAGCGAGACCAAGCTCAGCTGCTAATATACGGTACAAGGGGGCGCCAGCGAATGCCCTGTATGATGCGGTCGATGCTGCGCTGCCTGCCTGTTGGTCGAACACAAGCACTCCGTCCGTCTCGCCACGTGCAAAGCATTAGGCATATAGGTAGGTAGGTATGGTAAGTAAGTAAAGTGAGTATATGTAAAAAGTATCTATTCTGTGTCACAAAATTAAAAGTTAGTACAAACAAAAGTTAGTTAGTTAGTAGTGTAATGATTTCGGTGTTTGTTTTGAATAAAATTGTAAATCCAGGTCATTTTGACAGTTGACGGCTTCTCGTGTTTTCTTCTATTTTGACTTTGACGCGTTGTCTTTGAATTAAGCAGCGCGGTCTTGTCTGTGGTTTGTCGACGTCATATTGAGGAGAAGTGGTTTTGGTGGGAAAAACACGAGAGGTCGGGCATTCGGTCTCTAGACGTGGAAGCGAAAACACCTCTTTAAATACTGAGTAGTATTAAATAATTATAATATATCAATTATTTAATAAAACTATAAAAATTTGTAGAGGTTTCTTTGATTTCCTAAAATCTCAGAAGTGGCGATTGAACCGAGTGTAAGTCTAGTGCATTATTTATTTATTATTTGTTTTTAAAAACAACATGATTATATTTTGCCGCGAATTATGTAGGTCACGCTCCGGGGTGGCTTTTAAAAAAAGACTTTAATATTTAACCCTAATTTATTAGTTAAAATTACAGAGTTGAGACTCGTTCGAAGTGTGAATCGAGAATGCGTAATTCCTTATAATCTAGGTAAATGAAGACATCGCGATTGACGTCACTAACACGAGCCGTCGACAAAGCATAACACTCGAAGTACGTGCAGTATTAAGGTCGGTGCAAGCGCAGCACTTTCCATAGATCAGCCTTGCGTAACACCTCCCCCCGAAGAACAGCGACTATTGAAGCTTGTCGTAAATTGAGCTGGGGGTTGACTGGAATCAACCCTTCTGGTAACAGGAACAGGGATGGTGTAGACTCCTTGTAGTTCAGCTTGGCTATCTCCAGAAACTTCGTGTGAGTTGATTGTCTTTACTCGGTAGCGCCGGTAGAGCAGGCCCGCCAGTGTGCATGCACCGAATAGAGTGATGAGGTACATAGGTATTGTAGTATGATATAAACTGTGTCCGGTGTCCTTTTCAAGATTCAATGGCATTTGGTGTAGAACTTTCTGGTTTGTTTCGTGAAGATAGTTCAAATTAATCGAGTTTAATTTGAATGCTGGAGCTGAAGATGATGTCCTGAAGTTGAAGTTTGCAGGCACGTCCATGATTTTCAGTGCTTGTCCCTTCAAACGATCCTTAGTGTTGGAGATCGTAAATTCGGCGGTTTTCATGAAGCAATTTTGAGGTATTACAGCGAGATAACTTCCTTGAAGTGTCTTGTAGAGGTCCTGTCCACAGGAGAGATGTACTTTCGTAGAAACCGGGAAGCTGATGCTGTAATGTTTCTCGTCGAGTTCTTCGTATGCTGGTTTTTCTAAGGTGATGGTAGTGAGTGTGCAGTTTCGGCTTCGTTGCTGTGTAGAGATGAGATGCTGGATGCAGTCATCTGAAGATCGGCTCTGTAGATTCCTTTTCTCCTCGCAGAGGTACCATTTACTTGTCTTCGGGCATTCTGCCTCTATGTAGTTGAAATCTTTCTCATGGATGGCTAGGTACGGGAAAGGAGGAGTAAGGATTTCATGATTTTTATTGGGAACAATGGATAGCTTATACATGTCGTAAGTGGATGGGAGCACGACGGGGAATTTATATACTATAACTATCTGATTACCTACATAGTAAGAACCTAACCTAATTATATCGAAGTATTCCCTAAAATCTAAATCTAACACCTGCGTACTGCTATATAGTATATTCAATTTACGAATAATTTCGCGAATTGCATACAAATTAAGGACCGAATGATGCGTAGTAGAAGCTCTAATAAAGGCTAGGACATTCTGAAGGTTAACTAATTCTAAGGAAATCGCATCTACGTTATCTGTGAGTACCATAAGTACTTGAGCGAAATGTGCATATTTCACTAAATCATAGTCCTGGGAAGCCTCGGCTTGCTCTATTTTACTCATTAAGATACGGATCTTATTTTGATTATCTACAATACTGTCCAAAATTTTAGAATACTGAGAGGTCCAATTTTTAGATAAGCTAACGTGATTATTTAATTCAATTGCTAATTTATTTTCATTATTTTCCAAACGGGCTATAGCCTGATTATAGTGCAACGCATCTGTATAATCAAGGTTGCCTGTGATACTTTTTACTAAGGATCCGAGACCATCTACGAGTCCTCGCTTAACACGATTTATCTCGAAAGTCTGCAACTGATCTAGCACATTCGTTAATTTACTTTTCAAATAGATTAAATGAGGCTCGAATAAAAAGTTAGTTTTATTATGCAGCTGAGGGCTGAAATTATCAATTTGATTTTCGACTGAAATAATCTTATTTCGCAATTCAATAAGGTCCACGTATTGTAGAAAGGAATGGTAATGAGTAATAATTTTAGCGGGGCCAAGTTTAAAGGGTAAAATACCAGGTCCATCATCGAGGCTTTCAAGTTTTATCTCCTGCATTTGAGCTGGGGCCAGCAGCAGGAGGAATACTAGGAGAGTCCTGTAACAAGCGAGCGCTTTTAGGGAGACGCTTTAGCCTAGACTTGGCAATGGGACCTCGCTTTTTCTTAGTATAAATATGAATAGGGAGGTCTGCCATTACGACATCATGAGTAAAACGGGGAGCTAATTTCTGTCGGGAAGCGAACGGATTTTTCACGAAAATCTGTTGTTCGGGAGAGTATTCAGCCTCTGGTTCCCGTTACTTATTTCGTTGGTCAGTAAGATCTTTACGTGTCGTCGTACACATGTCATGAATCGCGTTATAGGCTTTAGTCATCTTGTCCTTGTGGCTAGTCATGTACTGTTGTAATAAATGCGCCGAAAGGTCTACGTCGAAAGGGTCTCTAGGGTCGTAATGTCCTGTAACTACTTCTATCGGTTTGCACTTAGTAAAACTATGAATACTACTATTATAAGCCAAAAGGGCGTAGGGCATTAAATTAATTACAGATTCGGATTTTTGTCCTAATTTCAAGATACGAAGATGTTCTAATATCGTAGAGTGAAATCTTTCAACAATCCCATTTTCGTTAGGCGTGTGGGGAGCTACTCTGTGATGCTGGATTTTATGCATCTTAACGAATTCCGCAACGAGTTGATTTGTGAATTCGGTACCGTTATCTGTAACCATAGTGATCGGAATCCCATGATGAGTACAAAAGTTCAATAAGGCCTGCACTACACTTACGGCAGTGCCGTCTCGTAGATAGTAAGCCTGTGCGTATTTCGAAAATGAATCGACGATAGTCAAAAACTTTTCACTTTGAATGGTTAATAAATCTAAGTGAATTAGCTCGAACGGCTTACTAGCGGGCGGTACTACTTGGAACTGTTGCTTAATCGGTGACCGGTCATATTTCGCTTGGCCACAGATAGTGCATTCATTAATAAACTTAGCGATTTGTTCTCTCATCTTTGGCCAGTAATATCTATGAGATAACGCTAGGTAACATTCATTGATACCGCGATGATTGGTTTTACCATCGTGATATTTATTGATGATTTCCTGTTGCCTTAAATATTCCCTAACGTTCTCTATTTCCGTTTTTGTTAGTGTAAGATTCATAGCCGAATTTTTAAAGGTTTTTTGTATAATAGGTATAATAGTATACATAGCCAAGTAAGGATTAATGAATAGTCCTGTTTTGATCTTAGGGTGGACATATTCCTTAATCGCGTTTATTACGTCTTCCTCAAGGTTCGACTCGGATATTTGCACAGATATTCGGGTGTGCGTGTCAAAGGGCTTGGTGACTTGAGGCTTTCCTTTAATGTCACCGACGACATTTAAAATTAACTGTTTAGTAAACCTATTCAAGGGATCATCCGAAATAGGGACCTCTAAGATGGGGTTTTCGTTGTTCGTATGAACGGTAGCGGTTCTAGAATTATCACCGGGTTCCGTAGCTGTTATGGTCCTAGATTCGTCTAACGCGGGATTCGTTTCGGACGGGTTTACTACAATCGACATAAGCTCTTCATTATTGACCTCGATACGCGATAGCGCGTCGGCATTAGAGTTGATTTTGCCTTGAATATATTCGACTCTATAATCATACTCGCTGAGCTTTAGGCGCCACCTAGTGAGACGTGAACTAGGGTCCTTGAGATTAACTAGCCATTGCAAGGGCCTATGATCTGTCAGGATTAGAAATTTCCTACCATAGATGTACGGTCGAAAGTACTTGGTTGCCCAGACAATCGCCAAAAGCTCCTTTTCGATAGTGCTGTAATTTAGTTCGCTAGAGTTAAGAGTTCGCGACGCGTATGCGATAGGTTTATTTGAGCTTTTAGTACCCTGTGATAAAACTGCGCCTATAGCTACATTTGAGGCATCGGTTGTTAGAATAAACTCGCGATTAAAATCAGGGTACTGTAGGATTGGGTCGTTCGTTAACAGAGTCTTACAGTGTTCGAAACAGTTGATGTATTTTTGATCTAATTTAATTTTAGAACCCTTTTTCAAGCATTGAGTTAGAGGTTTCGTGATACGTGCAAAATCTGGAATAAATTTCCTGTAATAGCCCAAAAGTCCGAGAAAACGTTTGATTTCCGTGGTCGTCTTAGGAAGTGGGTAATCTTGTATAGCTTTAATTTTATTAGGGTTTGGTTTTACACCATCCTGGCAAATGACATGGCCTAAAAATTCGGTTTCCAGCTTCAAAAATTCAGATTTATCCATCTGAATCTTGAAATTAGATTCTCTCAACCTTTTGAATACTTTTTCTAGATTAATAATGTGTTCCTGAAGGGATGTACTGAAGACAATGATGTCATCCAGGTAAACTAAGCAAATTTCGTTTTGAAGACCCCTAAGGACATTGTCCATGACTCTTTGGAATGTGGAGGGCGAATTTTTAAGTCCCATGGGCATCCTTAAAAATTCATAATGGCCATTTTCAACGTTAAATCCTGTTTTATGAACATCTGAAGGATCCATCTCTACTTGGTAAAAACCACTTGCCAAATCTAAGGTCGTAAAATATTGGCATTTACCCAATTTATCTAAGACGTCCGTTATATTAGGAATAGGATATTTATCATCAATCGTTTTCTCGTTAACTTTCCTAAAGTCCACGACAAGACGCCATTTAACTTTACCGGAAGCATCTGCCTTTTTAGGTACAATCCAAATCGGAGAGCTCCAAGCTGACTCTGAAGGTCTTATGATGTTCTGGTCAAGCATTTTATTAATTTGGTCTCTGACCTCCTGTCGATGAACGTAAGGGTACCTGTAGCTTTTCGTATGTACTGGAATTTCATCAGTTGTCCTAATCTTATGTTTGATCTGATTGGTGAATGTAAGGGGTTCACCCTCCAGATAAAACACATCCGCGTAATTAGCACACAAACGCCGTAAATTAGCGAGTTCTTCGGGATTAAGATGGTCAGTTCGAAGGCGAGATAAAACATCCTTCGCGCGGTCTGATAAAATTTCAGTACTGTCACATTCAAAATTAAATATTTCAGCTTCAACAGGACGATCCATAGAAAAAATAACATCGTTAGTAGAGGGGTTAGTAATTTCCACCCACGCTCGGTTATTCTGGACCGTCGTCACACAATCTGAAATAAAACAATTGCAAATCGCCTGGTTTTCCACCAAAACTTCGCCATCCTGCGAGTTAACCGGCAATCTGACTAGCTTCGAAGATTTCGCTGGAATAATCTCCTCGTATAAATTGACGTTCCTAGAATCGTACATCTGAATAGGGATCTGCGTGTTACGGGTTATTAGTAATCTATTTTTAAAATCAATGTTAGAATCCCATGAATCCAATAAGTCAAATCCTATAAGTCCGTCAAAGTAGTTGTGAAATTTATATATATATAAAGTCACATCATGAAGGTCATTAAATTCCTCGAAACAGGGCAGCGTGATAGAGTAGTTATTTTTACTCGTCGCATGTACATTCGTCACTTCAAAAGGATCATAATTCAAAGGAATGTGGCTAAAGTATCGCGTTACCGCGTCAGGGCTGATAAACGATTGGTTCGCTCCTGTATCAATTAAAAATTTTAAAGGTGGATTAGCGATCTGAATGTACCCTAACTGCCTTTGAATATGCAAGTTGACCTCTATTTTGGCTTTTCGGAACTGGACTCCTTCTGAAAATTTTCATCTTTTTCCTCCTTAACTTCCTCAACAACGGGCGACTCGGGATAAGAATACTGCCCGGGGTAGTATTCGGGTTCGCACGGATAATAATAATCCTCGTGGTAAATCGGACCCGAAAAGTCGGAGCACATGTTATAGTCCCAATAGTAACTATTATCGTAGCCAGATTCGTCGAATTCATTAAAATTTAATTCACGCGTTTTAAAATAGTTGGTAGGGGGTGGATTCCCGTGCTTACGCCAGTCATGTCCTGTCAGGGGTAGTCGCTTTTCTACATAGTGGCTAACACCACTCATGGGAGTCGGACGCTGGGGGTTACCAAATTTAAATGACTGTTGTGGCTGAGGCTGAGGCATCCTGAATGCATTATTCTGAGGGTTGTAGTTCTGCGGCGGGGCGCGGAACATCTGAAGGGTGCGTGAAGGACCCTGTGGTGGTCTAAATTGGTGCATCGGATTAGGTCTCCAGCCTTGAGGAGGCAGAGCTGGCCTTGATGAACTAGGCATATTAAAATTTGATCGCACTTGTCCTGCTCCAGGGCCGTCAGAAGGACGTGGGGCAAAGTTATTTAGGGGCAAGTTAAATTGGGGCGTCTTAAGGACGGGCTGTTGCCATTCCTTTTTACTTGGTGTGCCACCACTACGCTCCTGCATGTACAGGGTGTTTAGTTCTTCCTGGACAAATTCCAGGGCCCTCTCCATAGACTCGGGACGCATACAACGAATCCTAGAGCCTAGAGGATCCTTGAGTCCTCGTAAATATGCCTGTAAGGTCAGCTTACTGTATAAGGACCTTTTGGCCTCAATTGTCGTGCCAATTCTCTCGTGAAGCGAGACATAAGTCATTATGGTGCTAAATAAATTTTGGCACCTTTCATAAAACTCCTGCGGTGTACTAGATCCTTGCGTCTCTAAGGATAAATCACTATACAAAGCGGTCTCATCGCGATGGTCAGCGAAATTGTTAACTAGCGCGCTTCTTATGCCTTGCCAGTTATCTGGAATTCCGTTCGAATTAATCAATCTAGCCGCGGACCCCGATACTTTGTTTAGAATACCATTTAGGAGAGCTTGATTTGGAAGCTCACTACCTGGTTCCGTACTAAAATAGGTTAGCACGAGCTGGTCACACAAATTTATAAATCTGGTTAAAATATGGGGGTTGCCGTCAAAATCTGGCACAAGTCTTAAGGACTTGTAGATCATGTCCATCTTAGTGACAATGATCCGCGCGGCGGCGTTATCCTCAGACATCGTGTCCTCAAAATCTAATTGTCTATTTTCGTCTACTACTCTAAGCCTACTATTACTACTAACTTTACCTAACCTAGGCTTAAAATTTTTAGGATGAAATATTTTGAAAAATTAATTAAATCTAACACACACGAAATACATATAATAAGGATAGGATTAGAAATAAGGGAGCATGTAAGGATGAAAGATTCAACTTACCGCATTTGATTTCTGGTACCACTGCACTGAATCTAAGTTCGGATTCAACCGAAGCGCAACACTAATAGGTTCGTTCTAGATATCTTCTAGAAGTAAGTATCCTACCGACTGCGCCAATTATGTAGGTCACGCTCCGGGGTGGCTTTTAAAAAAAGACTTTAATATTTAACCCTAATTTATTAGTTAAAATTACAGAGTTGAGACTCGTTCGAAGTGTGAATCGAGAATGCGTAATTCCTTATAATCTAGGTAAATGAAGACATCGCGATTGACGTCACTAACACGAGCCGTCGACAAAGCATAACACTCGAAGTACGTGCAGTATTAAGGTCGGTGCAAGCGCAGCACTTTCCATAGATCAGCCTTGCGTAACACGCGCTGGTCAGATAATTATCGTTATAATTTAATAGCAAAATTTTAAAGTCGATTACCTACTTCACTTTTCAAATTCGAATTGTCATATTCACGAAACGGTCGGTACAAGCCGAGACTATCCGGTCGTGATGACTGCTTACATTTTGAAATAGTGAAGGGTAGATATTTGGTATTTTATTAATATTTTACTGGACAAAGAGTGGTATTATAATTCTGTAGAAAATATTAGAGTGCAGCTGCCTGGCCTACCTGCAGTTTTATGTTTGAATCGATGTTAACACGTAATGGTCGGTACTAAACCGAGACTATCCGTTCGTGATGACTCCTTTCGTTCTGAATTGGTAGCCGGTATCTGCATTCAAAACAAATTTGGAATAGTAACGCATTTCGTGGGGTGTTTGCATGGCTGGTCGGTATTGCACCGAGACTATCCAGTGTTGCTTAAGCATTTCGCGGATTGCTGTGCAGTAAATTTATTTGGTATGTTAACAATCTCTGTCCAGTGAAAATTATTACGTTTTTTGAACAAAATATCTGACCGCTGCAGCCTTATTTAACTACATATATTTTTATATTAATTCTTCCAAGGTGTACGTACTATATGTGGAGTGAAACGTAGGACCTGTAGTTGTGGCTATGTACGTCACAATTTACAAGGGCTATGTTCGCCTATGGAGTGAAACATTAGGACCTGTAGTTGTGGCTATGTACGTCACAATTTACAAGGGCTATGTTTTAAAGGCTATGTACGCCTATGGAGTGAAACATTAGGACCTGTAGTTGTGGCTATGACGTCACAATTTACAAGGGCTATGTTCGCCTATGGAGTGAAACATTAGGACCTGTAGTTGTGGCTATGTACGTCACAATTTACAAGGGCTATGTCTTAAAGGCTATGTACGCCTATGGAGTGGAACATTAGGACCTGTAGTTGTGGCTATGTACGTCACAATTTACAAGGGCTATGTTTTTAAAGGCTATGTACGCCTATGGAGTGAAACATTAGGACCTGTAGTTGTGGCTATGTACGTCACAATTTACAAGGGCTATGTTTTTAAAGGCTATGTACGCCTATGGAGTGAAACATTAGGACCTGTAGTTGTGGCTATGTACGTCACAATTTACAAGGGCTATGTTCGCCTATGGAGTGAAACATTAGGACCTGTAGTTGTGGCTATGTACGTCACAATTTACAAGGGCTATGTTTTAAAGGCTAAGTATGTACGTCACTATTACAAGGGCTATGTTTGTCACAATCATAATATTTCAAGGGCTTCTAGGGTGCTATAAACGTGGGAAGTATATGTAGTTTGCTGGCTATTTAGTATTATTTCGTGGGTCCTCTTTGTTATATGATTATGTATGTCATTAGAGGGGCCAACATAGAACCTGTGTATCGGCTATGTACGCCTAAATCGAGTTCAAGGAAGTAGTAGTAAAATTACTTTATCAAATTGATTTTCATTTATTCCGCAGAAAAAGTAATTGTTTATTTTTATTATTACCAACATTAAATTATTATTCTTTATTTTATTATATGGCATTTTTTCAACTTTAATAAAATAAGTAATAACGTTACTAGGATGTGATAATTTATTACGACAGGTACTTCCAACTTTTTGTATATTGATTTTTTTAGTCAATTTATTAATGTGAATTTATTGGTTCTCTGCGAGGTTATGGAGTCTGAAGGTGTCTACATCACCGAAGACGAACCGCCAGGGGCCGCCTCAAGTAAACGCTCTCGACGAAAAAGGAAATCGAAGTCTGAATATGCGAGGAGGCGTGCAAGGTGAAGGCGCAGTTCTGTTCAAAGCTCCTCTTCATCAAGCTCGTTCAAATCTTCATAGAGGAAACGGTCTTATTTTAAAGCTAGCTTAATTCACCCGTACTTTGAAATGTAGAGCCTTCCTAAACCAAATTAGTTCATCTGATAGTATTAAGAATAGAATCGAATATCATTTATTGTCCAAAGTAAAGAGCTACACCAAAATTGTCCTTATAAAACCTAGTGCGTGGCACAATACAATGGAGTCGTCAGATGACACATAAGCACGCAATTCTTTAATATTATAAAAAAAATGCCATTCTTGTAAAAATCATAAATAAATTCCATTCAATGTTGATAACCAGAGTCAAACAAAACTAGATTAACTAAAATTCATAAAGCTGTATAGTGGCTGTCAATAAAATATTGTATGGTAAGAATATTGTAAATAGAAATACTTAATTGTGTGTAAAGATAAAGATAAAGATATTTATTTGCAAAAACATGTTTACAAAAAAAAGGTAACATAGGTATAGGTACTTAGGTAGAAACAAAATGCTTGATCGTTTACGGTACCTATGCAAAATGAATTAGAGGGATGACATGCAACATTAAAAACTATCTACAATTTATCATTAAAAAATTCGTCTAGGCTATAGTAACATTTTGATATTAATAATATATTAATTTTCTGTTTAAAGATTTGAACATTCAGGTTTCTGTAAAGTTTAGTTAATTGGTTATAAATTTTAGGAGCAATACTAACAAACAATTTTCTGCATTAATGTTGTTTTAACAGGATGTGATCGTAACCTAATATTATCCCGCCTGTTTCGACTTACAACCTCAGATAGCCGGGGAAACAGATAGGTATTATTTTTTACAAACAGAGCGACTTCTATTATGTAGGGGGACGGAAGTGTCGGAATTTTGTGCTTTAAAAATAGTGGTCTACAACTATCAGTAATTTTAATCTTAAACATGGCTCTCAAACATCGTTTTTGTAGCTCGAAAATTATATTTTTATTGGTTGAGTTGCCCCATAAATATTAACCCATATCTTAATACAGACTCTACCATACCGTGATAAGCTGTCAATAGAGCTTCTGTGTTGACTGTTGACGACAGTCTATGAAGAGCATACGCTAGGCTACTGACTCGCTTACTCAGTCCTTCTATATTATTATGTTGTTTCCAGTTAAGTTTTTTTTATCTATCATAAGTCCTAAAAATCGCGTAGCATCAACTTGATTAATTAAATTGGTCTTAAATGTTATATTATTGTCGGATGGAGTATTGGATCTTTGGTCAAAATGCATAATTGTGTTCTTACTTAAATTAATTTTTAAATTATTATTGTCAAGCCATTGTATTATAGATTCAATTGATTTATTAATGTCAGATTACACTAGTACACTAGTACTTTTGATTTGTGCATTACCTCAAGTTTGGTTTTAGATTGTATTCTTGGTATTTTTGTGAATTGATTTCTATTACTAAGGTACGATTCAATTAAATCTGAAACGTTCCCTCTAATACCTTACGTTTCCAGTTTTTTAGTAAAATATTGTGGTCTACGTCATCAAAAGTTTGTGACATAATTATCACAAAATATACTACAGATTGGAGTTCTTTTGTCAACTTTACAAATAACATTGTAGAAGAAGTCGTAAATTGCCATATTTATTGTTTTCTTTTGGCGAAAACATTTTTGCTCTTCACACAGGATGTTGCTATTTTCAAAGTACGAGTTTATTTCGGCGTAGTAGTATTCTTCAAATATTTTTGAAATTATGGAAATCAGAGCAATGGGTCTGTAAAATTCTACGAGTTCTTTATTTCCTTTCTTAAATACTGGTTTGACTATAGTAGTTTTTAGGTCATCCGGGAATTGTCCTGTTTCTATACTGAAATTTATCAAGAAGCTTAGATGAGGACTAATAGATTCATTCACTGCTTTAATAATATTGGTACTAATGCCGTCAAATCCTGAGCTTTTTGTATTTTTTTAGTGATTTTATTATTTTATTGATATGATGTGGTAGGCAGGGAGCCAAAACATGGATCTCTCTTGTCTATATATTTTTGTCGTTACGTTCTTACCTATTCCTGGTATCGGTTTTACCTTATTGATAAAGTAGTCGTTAAAAATATAAGCAATTTCGATTGGATTTGTTAAGTCTACATTATTATATTTTATTTTCGATATAGATTCTTTGGGTATATTTGGTCTAGACTTATTAATTACCTCGCAAGTTGTTGTAGATTTGTTGTTAGATGTCAATATTTTATGATTATTTTGAGCTTGCTTTGTTAGTGAAATTATTTTTTTTAAACATTTTATTATATCCAATGTAGATTGATCTATTTGTCTTTATGGGCCTAGATCAATAATTCCAAAGAAGATCTCTTCTTCGTTTACTGCAAGTACGTATACCACGTGATATCCATATAATATGTTTTCTTTCTACTATTACTAAAATATACTTTTTTGGGAAGCATAACTCATAAAACAACCTGAATGTTTCAATAAAGTGCCGGTATGCCACAGAAGAGCCTTCAGCGTTATACATATCAAAAAAAGAGAGATCATTTAAAGATACCTTCCTTGCGCCAATATTTAATTTTAAGAATATTTTTAGCTGGTAGTTTAATAATTTGGGCAGTGTGATCAGACTAGCCTAATTTTAACACTTCAGTCTTACAAATAGCTTTGTAGTTATGTGCAATGTTATCGATGCAAGATTTAGTGATTAAACGTGTTGGCTGTTTTAACGCTAGCTTCAAGTTATAGTTTAGTAATAAGCATTCAAATTGTTGTGCTATATTGTTACATTTTAGCATGTCTATATATATTAAAGTCGCAAACTATAATAATATTATTTGTATTTAGTTTTGTTACATAGGTCAGTAGTTTATCTAATTTATTGAAGAATGTATTTAATTATTTTGTTTAGGTACTCTATAGATACATACCTACTATTATAATTTTATATTCAATCAACTGAACAGCACAACACTCAAACAGATTGGTCAACGACAAGTTTTTAATCTCTAATAATGTGTGTAATTAAGTAAAATTCTTATCAGTCTGGTCTTGTATTGTCAATTTAATTTCTTTTATAGTCATTCGATAAATATTATTTCTATTGTACTTATATTGTTTGAGTAGGGATTAATATTAATAGTAGGGATTTAACTTGAAAACAGAAAGATTTTAAACTATCTATGGATTTTACATTATCGGGTAGTTAGTTGTATAATTTTCGGCCTGATATTTTGGGAAGCTTCTTGGACATACATAGTCAGTTAGGCAAGTTTTTAAGAGAATGTTTTTGTGCCTAAAAATAACGTTAGTATTAGGTACAGTTCTTGTTTTATATTCATGTTAAGTCCTTTTAACATATTGTATGGTTTCAAAGATGTATATGGAAAATAATTTTAAAATGTTGCCGAGTGTAATGATTAATTTTCTGTCAGATTTAATGATCTAGCTAGATGTAGATAATGATATAACGACTTAGACTTTTAAAATTTGTAATTATATGCAAGTACCAAATGTGCTAGTCCACAAAATTATTTATAAGTAAATGGTTTTCTCGTAGGTAAAGATTACAATGTATTATCAATATTATTTAAGAATATTCTATACCTACCTAAATTATACTATAATAAAAACCTTTATTAACAACCAAGATTACCAAATACTTAATAGAAATAAATTACAACTAGTATTTACTTACAATTATGTACAATGTATTTGATTAAGTTTAATTTTATTGTAACCATGCTTCAGGAGATAGCATGATGACGGATGGCCGAGTGTAATGATTTCGGTGTTTGTTTTGAATAAAATTGTAAATCCAGGTCATTTTGACAGTTGACGGCTTCTCGTGTTTTCTTCTATTTTGACTTTGACGCGTTGTCTTTGAATTAAGCAGCGCGGTCTTGTCTGTGGTTTGTCGACGTCATATTGAGGAGAAGTGGTTTTGGTGGGAAAAACACGAGAGGTCGGGCATTCGGTCTCTAGACGTGGAAGCGAAAACACCTCTTTAAATACTGAGTAGTATTAAATAATTATAATATATCAATTATTTAATAAAACTATAAAAATTTGTAGAGGTTTCTTTGATTTCCTAAAAGTAGTTAGTAAAAGTTACAACCGTGATATCAAAAAAGATCGTCGCTCAGCATGATGCACAGTAACGATGGCGCTATTGTGCGCTGGTCTTATGAGACACCTAGAGGACGCAGCAGCAGCAGCTGTGACACGCGCGTAAAACAACAAACAAGGACAAAAAAGGTACACACACAAACATTAAAATATTAATAGAGCAGCGCTATTTGGTAGGTACAGGTACCTTACCTACGCAACTGGGTAGGTACTAGGTAGGTGTACTCACTTCTCCATGAAGGCGACCATGAGCTCGATCTGCTGCGGCGTGGTGCGGTTCGTCATGGCCCACCACAACACCATCGATTAATAACAACCCTTCTTCCAGTACCTGCGTGAGAGAGATAGGTATTAGTGGAATCAGTCAGTACGTAGAGTTATTATATTAGTCAAAAAATAGCGCTCTGGCGGACACGTAAAAACTAAAATCTATAAAAACTAAAAACTGCTTTGCAGTTAGTTTATCTAAAATGTATTATTTCCAGGCCCAGACTAGTAAGAAAACGTAATGTACCTATAACGGCCATTAGTAGACCTACTTAGATCGATGGGTAGACCTACCTAATAGTTCGGCCACGCGCTCCGTCTTGCCGGCGCAGCGCAATCCAACTGCGCCTGCGCAGTCTAATCTGCAGTAGGTATGTCAACGATTGCACTAGCCGCACTTCTGCCGCCGCACCCACGCCGTCTAAACGCACGTTTTTATTCTTACCTGCGCAAACCAAAGATTTACTTAGGTATATCTTTATAATTATGTCCTGATATTCTTATAACTATTTATTTTGCAATTATATTGTAGGAACTTTCATGAAAAAAATAAATGTCCTAGGTAGGTAAGTATATACCCTGAAATCGAAAATGTCTGAATATGTGCGTCAAAATACAGACGCACGCACACTACATATTGAGTTGTTAAAAATAGTGTTATTGCCAATAAACCCAATTATACATAATATAATTATTCTTACCATTTATTGTGCAATCATATTGCACTGATTTTTGTGAAAAAGCGTACCGTGAAAAAGGTGTCATCTCTTTTTCTCCCACATTGGTTGCAAACACTACTTTTTCTTTCGCGCACTCGCCATTTAGATGTGTTATTTTTGACAGCCTAAAGATGTACATTTTTGATCTCACTACGGTAAGGGCATAGGTACTACATATCCAACGATTTTAATCTTTGGCGCAAACTGACGGACGCATTCTCAACAAGATACCTAAAGATATCAAAGAATTACCTTCCAAAACTTTTGCATTTAAGTTAAAAAAGTGGCTTATTGACAAATCATTTTATACTGTATCTGAATTCCTTAACTATCGAGATTGACATTATATAAATTTACTGACATTTTAAGATTAACAAATTTTCAAAATATTTCTTTAATTTAAATTTAATTTCCATGTAGGTATTTTTTATTTATGTGTCTATTTTGCATGCCGAATTAACCGGTGAATTATGTGAACTAATTTTAAGCCGAAGACCTTTATATTACCATTTTTCATGCAATAAAGTGATTATGATTATGATTATTATGACTGGTTTGTGCAGGCATGCTCGCAGGTAAGACGGAGCATGTGGCCGGCTCACAGAAATGATCACTACTTATTATGTAAGTAAATTTCTGTGGGCCGGGTTATAACCTTATATTATAACCTACCTAGCTAGACTAGAGCATTGTGTAGGTATCTATTATCTATGTAGCATTTAACTAATCATTTAGTAGGTACCTAGTAAGTACCTTTATTAACCAATAAATACCTAATACCTACCTATTTATTGGTTAATTTAAGTTAAGGGTAGGTACGTTTAGGGTACGTAACGTAGGTACCTAGGCAGGTAGTAGGTATGTAACACAAACCAAGTTCGCTTATAAGCTTCGACTAAAGTACACAACACAAAACGACTCATCGCGCCGATCTCACATCACGCGATCGATTACGATGATAGCGGAGCTTGATCGTGCCGAATACCGAAACGAAAACGAAACAATGAACGCACCACCTACCTTTAGATAGTAACCGGTGTGTCCAATGTGTCTCTCAGCATGAATTATAAAACACTTTCGGCCCAGTCCACATCCAATATTTACTGACATTTACTTTTCATAGAATGTAAACAAAAGCAACAGAAAACCTAAAAATGAATGCTAAACACAAATACCATTTGCGACTTGCGTTGACTCACTTCACTCACTCCGTGAAACATCAGCTGTCGAGCGAGCTTGACGTCACCATTGCACGATCATTCTGCTTCAACTTCACAATCATTGCGCCTCTTTCTAATACAGTTTGAGTAAAAGAGATAGCGCAAGTGATTTCAATGGATTGTATAATCTAAAAAATTCGAGAGGATGTTTGGTGAGAGCGCGTTCACAAAGGCGTGTGGCTTTTGCAATAGTCTGGTTGTTCTAACAACGCGACGCGAGACGGCCCGCCCCGGTCGCGTCGTCGTCGGTCGATTCGATTCACGCCGATAAACGGCGAGCATTCGCTTCGCATCAATTTCGATGAAGGCAAGCAATGATCTTCTAAATAATTTGTAATAATGAGCATTGTGCATTTGTGCGCCACCTAAACAATTATTATACTTTGGTAGGTAGATCTAGGTACCTACTAGCTAATTAAGGTACCTACTACATTGTAGAGATTAATTAAGTAACTGCCCATTTTCTAAGTACCTAGGTATGTAGAGCTAGGCTGGCCACAGATGTAGGATGTGGCTGGATCCTAGGTACCTAGGTTAGGTACCTACCTATCTCATTAATTCAATAGACTGTCAGCCACGGATTACTACCTAGGTACCTGTCTACTAGGTAGGCAAGCAATGATTCTTCTGGTCCAACGCACGCCTGCGGAACGTTAACGTAACATGAGGCATGACGCCATCGCGACGACGACGATGACGACGACGACGACGACTCGCTCGATGACTCGACGAGGCGATGGATGACCTACTCGCGAGTTGAGCAAATTACACGTTTCGTCCCCTGAGCCGCGGTCTGTGACCAGCACAGGGGCCTCCCTCCGTAATTATGAAGAACCTAGCTATGTAGGTACTTGAGTAGGTAGCTAGGTAATGTAACTGATGGTTACATAAGCTGGGTAACCGGGCGGAACGGCCGCTAACAACCTTCACGTTACAATGATGATCTAGGTAGGTCGTAGGTAGGTAGGATTGCACAAGAAAACTTCTTACCTATTTCAAATTTGTTAACACTTCGTTTGTAATGTAACTTAGAAAAAAAAAGTTGTAACAAAAGCTTTATACCTACAACTTAGATAAAAATAAATAAATCATAATAACCCCTGTTGTATTTTTACCTACCTACCTATCTTTAGCCAACCCAGGTTGAATACATAAGCATGTAACTTCAAAAATCTAATAATTTTTAGTTTTCTCTATTGATCTAGAAATATATCTCTGTATATTTATTTTTGTATTTTTTGAGTTCTCAAGGAGGAGTTCTCAAGTCGACGCGTATTTTTTTTTATGTATGGCTACGCATAATTTCTTACTGAGTAGTCGGATTTTGATTTTTCTTTTTTTTATTGGAAAGGGTATACCTACCTACCTACCTCGAAATTAGTCCCATTTAAATTTGAAAAAAATACCTACACTAAGGGTGGGAAAATGGGGGTGATTTATTGTTAAGGAATTTTAACTAAGGACCTAGATATATTTTTGTAATTTATTAAAGTAGGATTACCTATATAACAGTTAATAGCTAAAGTAAGGTAGGTAGCTATTTTCAAAGAAATCGTAAGCATGTAGTAATGAGTAGATTATAGCCACAAAAAATATAAAATAAAAACTTTTAACAAAAACCTTAAACCGCCGAAAAAACTGAAAAGTAAAAAATAATGAACTTAACTAAGTTCTTAAACTAATGTAAGTTTACCGAAGTAAATTTGCTCCCCTTGGAGTCGAGCCCTAGGTCCGTGAGTTATGTAAGGTACCGAGGCTCTTAGGGTTTTTAAAAAAATATCTGATCGTCTGGTCGAAGCGACGGTGACCCGAGAGCTGGTGAGTATCTGGCACGGCGCAGCGCATCAGCATTGCTCTACAGGGCGGGCTATGAAGCCAGTGTCTTGGGGACGCTTCCAACTGGTAACACTGATTAGCTACGTTTTTCCGCTGTTTTTCAATATTCTGACGTGTAAATAAAATACTGATCTCGAGAAAAAAAGTAGGTAGGCTGTTTCACTACACCACTTCAACTAGTCGAAAATCCGTCCGATCATACCCCAACGCACCTTACCTACCAAAAAATACCTATATTTCAAAAGTGGCGAGTACTTTTATGTTATGCCTACGTTGTACTAGGTAGGTAGAGGTACTATACCCACCATCACTTCGTCATTTACCGCCATCCGCAAGGTTCATAGAATGCCATGTCGCAAAATGCCTACCTACCTGCCTACCTACCTACTCAAGCTAGGGTGCCCTTTGAGCTCGGTACCCTTTAAAATGAGCATATTGTGGGAAGTTTGCTTGTACTTACCCATTTATAAACATTGGAAACATTACGGCTGTGCGTGCGTGGTACGGTGCATGGTCACAGGATGAGGAAGCTAGCAGAAGCGAGAGGACGGCTGGTCCCAGCAGTGGATGGTCCTGGGCTAGAATGTTGATGATGATGGACATACAGTAAGATTACATTTTAAGTAAAATAGGTGCTTAGACAAACCTAACATAGGCTTTCAACCGGCGAGGCGCCTTCTGCGCCCGCCAAAAGTCCGGCAACGCTGTCATGTCACGGCCATCTGCGGTCAACAGCATTGTAGTCCATTCGAAAAAAAAAAAAATAACGTAGGCTTTAAGGCTAACTATCTATAGTACATCTAAACCAAAAGAAGGGCGCAGATGAGCCACTTACGATTGCTCGCGATCACCCTCGTGGTTGTCTAGTCACCCGTAGTTTTTATTACCTATAAAATATTGTAGGTACCTGTACCTACTACGTTATTTCGTGTAACGAACTCTATACTTTATGAGCTCAATTAAGTACGCAAAAATAATTTATTTGGCTTGCGCTTTGTGGGTCTCTTCGGACCAAAACGCCTTACGAAACGGCGGCACATAATGCATAGTATATGCAAATTTCGGAGCTCGCTACGCTCGTCGTTATATCTTTTGACATTGTTTGCTTGCCATTACGACCGACCACCACCGTGCTGAATTTAATAAAATCTAAATAAATAGTGCCTACTCTTCATATACATAGTCTATTTTATACTGATATTCCTTTCTTCTATTTGCTAAAAAATAGGTGGAAACACTGGCAACCTTGCACATGGTTGTTCATCAGCTTTGCCGCCATTCTGCCTTTTATTTCAAATTTCCGTTAAAGCACCTTCCACCATAATGGACTTGCTTCTCGAGTGATCCTTTTGTTTGCTTGCGTACGGCACCGGCAGTGCCTGAGGTTCAACAGAAGACAGGAAGAGGTGATGCTGACGTAGCTAAGGTAGGTACCTACATAACGCAATGTAGGAGGACAGTCTGCGAGTCAGTTGTCTTGTAGCACATTCACACAGTAAGCAAGTAGGTAGGTAGGTACATAATTGGTCCGCTTATGAACAGTTGAGTGGCGCGGGCCCCGCCGCCGGCGGTTAGGTAACGTGATAGGGATCGACTGTCTGAGTGCATCCGCGATTTGGAAACCGGACCAGTCGACATCACGAAATGTACTTATTATCACTGTTAAAGGCAGCTACTTAAATTTTGCTGACAAATTGCATAAATCGTACCTATGTCCTCTCTATCGTAATTGGTTTTTCAGCCGAAACCTTTTTAACCGATGACCAATATGACCATGTCGTCGCGTATAATTTTTTTTATTTATGACCTCGTATAACATTTTACAGAGTAGTCCGATTTTGATAATTATTTTTTTGTACGGAAGGATGCGGGTTCAAGTCCCGTGAAAGTAGTTTTTTTTTTATTTTATTATCCTTAATAACTAAGTTCTTAAACTAATGTAAGTATACCTAAGTAATTTTGAGTCGCAGACACAACACAGAGATGCTTTGGTATATTGATATTTAGTTTTATAATGTATTGTAAATTGTAATGTTTATTAAAATCGTAACCTTGTGTATTTTTAACCCAATGTAAAACTCTTTTTACATGGTGTAGGTTTATAGTACCTCTACCTAAGCATAAAGTGTCGCAAGATCCCAAGCGGATGAAGCCGAGTTTAGGCTTCCGTAGTCAACAAAGAACCCTTTTAGTGTCGCCTGTCCGTCTGTCCGTCTGTCCGTCCGTATGTCCACGGATAAGCCAAGCAGGCACAAGTAGTACCTACTACGCTAGTAATAGTAGTTCAATAACTAGGAACCTGTTATTTGGCGGGAAACAAAATCATTTCGTCGACAAAGTGGTAAAACAAAATCATGTAAAATGTTTTTGTGTTAACACGAAATAGACAAATTGATGCTTAGGTACAAGCATCAATTCGTCTATTTTGGTGTCAATGATTTTTTGTAACTTCCAGTCGCTTTTAAAATTATCTACTCACCATAGTTCTATGCACTTTTTCCGAGGGTAAAGAGTGCTGTGGATATTTGTTTTGATACCAATTACCAGCTAAGTGCGAGAACTATGCTTCTATGCTTCTTTCTACTATTTAAAAACTAGGTTTCCTTCAAATCAAATTGTTCAGTATTTTGATAAATCCATTCTTAGAAAGATCTTTCTCAGCAACTCGATACTAATCGATCATCATTATTCGAAAAAATATAAATGGAATTCTACTTTCAAATGGGTATGTTATATAATAAGATTATTGCTAGCATAAAATAATATCATCATAGTTTGGCTATGATATCAAAGGGAATAAAGTTTAAGAATAACTGACCACGTACGGCGCCATCTCTTGGTAACGTAAGCAAAAAAAAAAGTACAAAGAGTAGGTATGGACTGGACAGAGAATGAGGTTCTCGTTCAGAAATTTACTCTATGACCACTAGAGTATAATGTTCCTTGATGACCACTAAACCGTTATTGGTTGTAAATAAAATTAATCTACGACTGGTGGCCCCACACATCTCGATTCGACATATATTTTACAGGAAAAATATAGAGAAGTCTGTAAAAAGAACACTTTTTTAAAAATGGCCAAAAAGGGCGGCATTATTTTCAAAAGGGGCTACCTGGGGTATTCAATGAAAGGTATCATCTTGTTCATTTCAAAACAGTTTTTTAAAATTTCTGTAAGTAACATACCTACCTTTTTAAATATCTTGAAAGTCGAAAAATCGAAAAATTTATATATCCTATCACCGAAGCATGCAGAGAGATCAATCTGAAATGTAGGTTGGTTTGGTACCGACTACTTTTAGGTACCTATTCATTCAATTGCGAGTCTCTAACCATTACCTTTAGTACATATCTAGGTACTTGTTGAAAAACGTTCGAAACGCTCAGGGTGTCTCTTTAAAAAACCATTCGGGTCGGTTTCCATCAAAAATAAAAGATTAAAAAAAAACTAAATATGCAGTTATTGTTTTATTATAGGTAAATCGAGGGCATGACTCTTTTCACGACTTTTCTCTAACTCTCCTGGTTTCGAACTTGGCCATCACCGCCCTTCTCAAAAAACCTGTACTCATAGGTATATATTTAATTTTGAAAGCCCAGCTTTAAAACGGATGAAATGATTTGATATATATATTTTTTTTTGAATGTCGGTCGATGTGAATTGGTCGGCTGCACCAATTCACATCGAACTTTGTGATGGTTCGAACCGTCTGAAATTAAACCAAGGGGTAAAATCAAAACAAGTCACTTTCATGAAAACTATATTTTTCGTAGACCTATGCATAAGTCATCGTTAAATGTCTGTTCTGTCTGAGCGGTCTGGCGGCGCGGCGGTTTGGCGGCGGCGGCGGCGCGGGCGCACGATATTGGATAAAACAACAACACAAGGGCACACTATAAAAACATTAAAATGAACAAACAAAAACTTCACTCAATGGTTTTTGCTCACGCTTGAGAATCGTGACGAGTTATCATTTATACCTAAATCGACGAACATTTATCTTCTGAAACTTGCCCATAAGGCTTCTCACCATTGAATTGCCTATTCACCATTGAATAAACAACATAGTTGTAGGTAATAACATTACTAATCTAGGAAAAAGCCTCAGCCCACAAATGTCACCCGATTCATATTTATAACATCCATTACATATTTTTTTATATGAATTTACACATTGTTATTATTTACGCTATTTTTCCAGATTTCTAAAACATTTTGCACAGGTACGTGCGAGCCACGAGCCACAAGCGTACGAGCGCACAAAAGTCACAAACATAAGAACTTTCGCCGTTGTAATACCTGGCTATCGGTGAATGCATGTTTCTTTCCTACCGAGTACTTACCTAATATACCTAATATAAGAATTGTAAAAAGTGGTGATGAAACCCCGTTAAGTTCACCGTGAATGAGGTAATCATGTGAGATCCGTTCCCACTCAGTCACGCTTTTTAATAATCCAATCAGATAGACAGCAAACATCAAACTTTGCAATCAACGTAGGTAATGTGTGATGTGATTTGAAACGCGTTCCTAGCATTTATTAACTAAATCAATTTATTAAATTTTTCAAGGAGAAGTTGCAATATCGCTAATTAATTAAGTTTTGTTTGTTTGCGTGTACGCAGTTTACGTGTGTGCGAGTTTAACTTCAAGCTAGTAGCCATACAGATAGACAGGGTAGATTATTTGGACGGGGCTGTAAGAGGAGGTTCCCAACCGGTGCTACACGAAAATGGTTTTAGAAAGAGAAATTTTCGTTTACATTAATTAATTATTTAGGTAACATTTTTTTTAATCTGTGAATGTGGATGAAAAATTGCGGTCCGCCCCGGATACCAAGCTACGAGGGGACATCTTGGCACCTCTTGGGGTGACGACAACAACAAATCGCACACACAGCCACGTTATCATAAAAGCTTTTGCGCAAAAGACGCTGCTATCGGCGTAGCATACAAAAGACTTCAACGCGCACGCACTTCCTTACTATACAAAAAGATTATTATGTAGACTTTCATAGCATCGCAGCTACGGGTGAATTGGCGGTATAGCTGACTAACTGGGCTTCACGTATTCATGTCTTTGTAGAGTCTGTGAGACATTCAGAGTTGTCTGTAGTTTGCTTGCAGTATAGAGGTGACACGCCGCCCCGCCCCCACTCCACCCGTAGACATAGTAGCACTTGCTATGACGGTCTACGAAATGACATTTTGTCTCGTAAGGTGCGTGCGCGTTGAAGTCTTTTGTATGCTACGCCGATCCCTCGTAGCATCGTAGAACGTGCTACGAAGGTCTACGTTAAAGTATGTTTCTCGTTATGGGGAAGAAAGTGGAAGAGGTAGGAGAAAGTTACATATTAATATTATTATGACGAGAAAGAGAGTGAAATTCCGTACACAGTGGTGAAATCTATAACTCTCTGAGACGTCTATTTCGAGAGATATTAGGAGTTTTGTGTTTTTTTCACGCAAGTGTCCACTCGCGCATTATGTCTTCTCGCGCAAATGTCTTTGACGCAATTGTACCAGATCCATTTCCTTCCTGGGCAGTTCGTACAATTCCTAATTTGTACAACGATATCGAAAGTCTTATTCGATCAATATTTTTTTTTTCCTATTTCGTACAATTACCTACTAATTCGTACTAAGTACTGATTGGTGCAATATTGATTTTTTCCTATTTCGTGCAATGCCTAGTTGGTGCAGTTATAGGCGTGAAAAAACTAATAAGGTTCTAAAAAGGTTTCGCCTTTTTGATATGAAACCTCTTGAATCTCTTCATATTGAATAATTACTACCTACTCCTAGTTGTTATGATGACCTGGTACTTTCATAAGTCATGTAAACGAGATTTAGAGATCATTAGATTCAAAACTACCTACTTCTATTGTAGTTCTGCACCATGTATTTACTACAAAGTAGTTTTGTATGATTCGAATTATATTTCAATCAATGCCTTTTATTTGAACCTTCTATATTAAATGATCTCCTGGTACTTTACACTACGAATTTGCTAAAGTTCGTCATCCAGTCATGTCACCGGAGCCATGACTTTGATTAGCGTTTCAGCGCGCCATTATTTATTTTAAACTTTATAATTAGGTAGTTCATATTACACGAAGGGCCTTGAAGAAATATAAGTAGCATTTGCAATATTTTTTATCGGACAATATGTAAGAATTATTTCCCAACAGTAGGTAGTCAAATACACAGTAAGTCAGTCAAGACAGTCAAGTAAACGGTAGCCTAATAGGCTATCTGACTACTGTTGCGAAATAATTCTAACGGTTATTGATGCTAGATAAAGTGTATAAAAGAAGACCAGCAACAACCTCTATTTCAAGCTGAAGGTTATTGTACGAATTCATGACAAAAATTGTGTACGGGACACCTTTCGTGATATAAATGATAAGAAGAGTATAATGTGATAAAAACTCTTATATTGATATAAAATATAAATTGATATTTGAGCACGCGCCTACCATGATGGGGTGAAAACGTGAACTGATGCAATAATGTAAGTGGAAGGCGCGTGTAACAATTGACCTAAATAATATTGATGATTTTACATTATTATGCTAGCTTATACCTAAATGCACGGTTGCGCTGCACCGTACATGCTCCCGGGCGAGAGATGTAGGTAAAGATGCTGTATGATAAATGATAGGATTAGTAATATATCTAATGATAAAATGATAAGATGCGTTAGCCTAAGTAAATTTAAACTTAAACGCTATGTTAGTTAGATGTCATGATGATCTACATCATTTGCGTGAAAAGTGGGAAAAACTCTTGTTGGTGTCGTTGACTTATCAATCATTTGAACTTTTTGATTTTTATACAACACTGAAACAAGTCTCGGTTTTTCGACTAAACTAGATACACTTCTCACTGATTGAACACTAGGCTCATTAGCACTTTCACTGGCACTAGCACTAGCGATGTCGCTGAGGGACACCCTCGGAGCTGGCTGTGGCGCCGGAGCAGCAGCAACGGCGGCGGTGGCAGCAGCGGCCCGCTCGCCGCGGCCCGCGCGCACCCCCGCTCGCCTTCGCCTCCACAGGAACGCGACGCCTGCGACGCATGCAACCGCGACCAAAATGTATATGACCGCGTAGTGGTGAACGTCGTGGCTCGAAATCTGTTCGATTTCACTTCGTTCCGCTTTCATCTGCTCGACCTGTTGACCGATCCCCTTCAAGGACATCTGTCTGTCTTTGACTTCGACGTCTGATCGATTCTCGCTCTCATCGATTGGTATAGTTAAATTGATAATGTTGTTAACTGGAGGAATATCGATTGATAATAAATCGGGTTTTGCGTGCATCTCATTCATGTGATGATTGTGAGAATAAATCATGAATGAATCGGCTCTCAATGTACAGTCATTGCCCATGGATAGCACGCCGCCCTTGCTGATGTGTTCGAATGTGACCTGATCGTCACACATCAAACGTAGTGTGCATTTGTCGCAGCAATAAAATAAATAATTGTTCAATTTATTTAATGCGATCCAGTTGTTTTGGCACGTCCTTGTGATTGTTTGACATCTCTCCATTGTATTGTCCTTGACACACAAGTTTTGATCGCTATGCATATGATAAATAGGGCTCTGAACCTCACATAGTTTTGTGGTAGGACTTAATTGAAAGCAAGCTTGTAAATCTTTATCTGTGATAGGTAGGTACGAATCTCGTTGTATGTTCATCGCAATGTACTCGGTGATAGGTATGATAGTAATAGTTTTACCTCTGTTCATGGTAGGAATAGGTATGATCTTGTAGATATCGTAGTTTTCTCTGGTAACAAGTGGGATCTTCACTTCTAAGAGCATGTACTGATCTGTAACTCTCACCTTAACCCTCAACAAATGATACAGTTTTGATATGCCATCTCCTCTGTGAAAGTCTTCTATAGGTAATGATACATCCTTTGATAAATGCCCAGAAATAATACTCAACTCTTCTTTGATTTGATCCGGTGATATGATATGGATATTGAATTTCCCGTGATAAATATCGGTAACCGTATCTAAAAGAGTATCCTGTATCTGTTTAAGATTGCCTAGTATATTATTGGCGATGATAGACGACAATGTAAACTCGTTATTAGCTATAACACTCTCTACCTCCTCTTTCAGAACTTCATTTTTCTGCGCTTGATTTATCATGTGTTGATGAAATAATTTATGCTGTTGGTCTACCGATAGTTCTAAACGCTTCAAAAAGGTGTATTGTGCTTCAATAATTGATGTTTGATTTTTCCAAAGGTTGGCGAGGTGATTTTGATTCATCATAACGAGGTCAATGTCACGCTGATATTTTTGTGCAAAATCATCATCTAGTACTCCGAATAATGTATGTGCTACGTTTCCTATTCCATTGATAAGGCCTCTACGTACTCGGGTTCCAATGACGTTGGATTGTTTATTAAGTAACAGCTGATCGTAGTATTGTAACTCGATAAACCCGTGACGTAGTTGCAGTACTATAAGGTCGCACTGCGCTCTTTGTTTTTGTTTTGCGCATGACGCATGTAGGTGATTGATATAGTTGGACAGTAACCTTGACCCTTCCCAGTAGGGAGTCATGTCGTAATAAATTACCATCTTCCATTCGTCCCTGATAAGTTGCATTGTAGATAGTTTGTCAAAATAAAGGCTCTGTTGTTTCTTAAAAAATGAGACATTATGTGTACAATATAGGGATGAGACGTATTTACGCGACCAGGTTTCTATACCTGGTATTTGCTTGCAAGTACGGAAACCAGGTATGAGTCGAAATACTTTGAAGGTCTTGCAAGTATTGACGCACCGCGCGATATAAGTACCTACATACTTGAAAGTATTCGAGTATATTTTCGTTGACACTATTTTGTTCCTTATAACAAAGAGAACGCGGATCAATTTTCTATGAAAGTATTTTTCGCCGATACCTGTGCTTGAAGTATTTGTTCTGAACACTCCATTACGAATCTTATTCTCATGTCTATTCCGATCAATTTCCTATGCAAGTATTTTACTTTCAAGGTGCGTGACGCAAATCGGCAGACTATGACTGACTTCTGACAGTGACAGTGACACAAAGTTGCGTCTGACCCAGACAACTTTGTGTCACTGTCGGTGTCAGACATTTTCAGTATTTCTAATTGTTTTTTCCTAAGGATTTTTCGATCGATGTGCATAACCTGTCGTCGTCGGCATGAATCTTTAGGGTTAGTTTTAGGCTCATGGTCGTCGGTTGATCGCCTACATCTTGATTATGCCCGAGTAGGTACTTACTGTAGCTACCTTCTCATTCATTTTATTTCTTTTGACATACCTACCTAAGCCTGTTTTTGAAGTAGGAAGAAAAGGTTTTAATTCAATTAGGTAGGTAGGTACCTAGATAGATATTCATAAATTGTACTGAATAAATACTAGTTTAACTACGAACCAAACTAAATTAAAAACGATAGTATCAATTAGGTATCTTCTACAAACCTACGAAAATATACCTACCTACTTAGGTACTTGCTTAAAATCATTAAAAACTTATTAAAGGTAGATAATGTAGTACTACCCACCTTACAAACGTCATGTCTAAGTAATCTTAGTCTGAAATCAGATATATAGATAATTATTATATAGGTACCTACTGATCTATTTAGTGCCAACCTACTTAGCCACCAAACCTCCCATAGTACCAACTACAACTAGGTACTCTTGGTAAATATCTAGCTAGATAGTGCCTGGGTTAGTTCTCTCTGGAAAACTTGAAATACACGTTAGAAATACGTAGTTAATACGTAGCTAGATTGATTTTTTTTGATCCTGAAAATATCAATTTGGCAGTTTTCATCAAAATTATATTTAAAAGGCAAGTACTACATTCACGTACCTAGGTAGGTACACGGCCTTTTCCGAGATCACAATGTAAGAAATTTCGCATTCATAGCAAACAATTTTATAAATAGGTACCTAGTAGGTACGTCATACCTACCTAGAGTGAAAAGCGAGTCTCCTCCCGTACTATTAAAAACTATAACATGGCCCGTCCCCGGCTATTAATTTTATATAGGCGTTAGCATTAGTCTTAAGTAGGTACAACACAGGTAGTAGGTAATTTAAATTTACCTGTACCTACCTATTACCATATTAAATTCTAATCCTAACGCCTACTTAAAATTAAGAGCAGACGTCCCACCTGTTAATCTGTCAGCTAATGGTTGCTTAGAAATTTTAAAATAAAATTAGTATGAGTACCTAGAAAGTGATAATACCTATTAGTTGTAGGTATACCTAACCTACCTATTTATGTAAGTATGTATACTTAATAAAAATAAAAGATTATCTCATCTGATCGATAAAATTACTAATAGATAGGTATAATTTTGGTAACTACGTACCTACATCTAGACTCGAAATCGTAGGTTTGAGTCAATCATCGTGCGCTGATAAATTAAAATATTCAAAAAGTAATTTGGTACAAGTATTTTTTCGTTGACACTATTTTGTTCTTTATAACAAAGGAGGCGCGGTGCAATTTTCTATGAAAGTATTTGTGAAAGAAAAAATACTTGCAAGCAGGGCTTGCAAGTATTTCTTCTGAAAACTCAATTACCAACTTTATTCTCATGTGCGTTTGGATCAATTTCCTATGCAAGTATTTTACTTTCAAGGTGCGAAAAGTAATTTGGTACAAGTATTTTTTCGTTCACACTATTTTGTTCTTTATAACAAAGGAGGCGCGGTGCAATTTTCTATGAAAGTATTTGTGAAAGTAAAAATACTTGCAAGCAGGGCTTGCAAGTCTTTTTTCTGAAAACTCAATTACCAACTTTATTCTCATGTGCGTTCGGATCAATTTCCTATGCAAGTATTTTACTTTCAAGGTGCGAGACCCGCCACGAGCCGCGCCCGCCCGCCAGCGCTATCCGAGTATCCGTACCGGTAGGTATAAAATACTTGAAAGTATTTTATACCTGGTTTTTGGCGCTGGTTTTTATACTAGGACGTACTTGGAAGACCTGGTACTCGATTTTGCAAGTACGTCTCATCTCTAGTACAATATGCGTTTTGTGCACACATAGTAAACAATAACAGCATTGTAAGTATGAAGTTACTAAGTTTACTGCCTGTTCTTTTCACTCTATCGGGCTTGGGACTCTGTTGATTATCTTTGCTCTGTTCCGTAGATTTTTCTGGTGTCTGATTCTCAACTGGTAAGATTGATAATTTTGTGATTGGCCTCTTGATAACGCCATTTTTTGTCTTCACTGAGACTACTCGCACATAACCATCGGTGCCGGGGTGAACTTCAATAACTCTGCCTAACGCCCATTTCCCCGGGGGTAGGTTAGCTTCGTGTATGATTATGATATCGTCGATCTTGATATTTTCTTTGGGCTGTAGCCACTTGCTGCGTGATGTTAATTGTGTTAAATATTCTGCCTGCCATCGTTTCCAGATATCTCCGAACAACTTCTGTGTAAGATGCCATCTTGTCCTTTGATCTCTTTCTGTTTCGACAATACTTAACACTGGGCCGCTTGATAGAAAGTGTGATGGAGTCAGGTAGTTCAGATCTTCTGGATCTTCCGTCAGCGCGCAGAGTGGCCGCGAATTGAGGACGGCCTCCAACTGAGTGAGTAGCGTCGTATATTCTTCAAAGGTGAGCTTCTGCTCACCAATGACACGTCGAAGGTGATACTTCACGCTCTTTATGGCGGCTTCCCATAGACCTCCTGCGCTCGGGTTGCTTGGCGCATTGAAATGCCAGGTTATCTCCATCTCACTGACCTCTGATAAAAATTCTGGATTGATAATGCTTCTGATCTCTTGTATCTCGTGCTTGAGAATTTTGTTAGCGCCGACAAAGTTTGTACCATTGTCGCTGTACATATGTGATGGTGTGCCGCGTCTTGCAGCCATCCGTCTCAACGCCGCTAAGAATGCGGACGCAGTCATGTCTGACACTAACTCGAGATGTACAGCTTTTGTCGCCATACATACAAATAATGATATGTAACCCTTGAAGCTTTTCATGCCTCTGCCTTTACTGCACTTCACAAACACGTGACCTGAGAAGTCTACGCCTGTATGATAGAATGGCCTTGAAGGATTTGACCTTGATTCTGGCAAATTACCTAAGATCTGATCATGCTTTGAAGGGTTATTTCTCCTGCATGTGATGCATTGGCGTAAACGCATTTTGATTGCTCTATTACCACCAATTATCCAAAACTGTTGTCGTAGTTTTGCTAGGGTAACACGTGCTCCACCATGATATGTTTGTTTGTGTGCATGGTCGATGAGTAGGTTTGTCACATGACCAGAATGCGGGATGATGAGTGGATGCATCATGTCCTTGCTTATGGAGGCGTTTGTAAGTCTGCCTCCCACTCTGAGCAAGCCTGCTTGGTCTAGTCTCGGGTTTAAACACAAAAGTTTGCTCTTCGAGTCGACTTGATTATGTTGAAGTAAGGATGAGATGTCCTTTCCAAATTCAATGTTTTGAATGTATTTGATAATCCTCAATCTCGCCGCTTTGATTTCTGTGGCGGTAAGAAACGGTGATTTATTATTTTGCTTGAAACGTAACACGTACGCTAGTATACGTGTCACCCGAGTCCAGCTACTATTATTCTTTAGTAGCATTGATATGACGTCATCTTGCTGGTGTGACGCTGTTGTAGTGACGTTGCTTTGTTTAGGTTTCTTGACCTCTTCATCAGTGATAAAATCTTGCTGTTTTGATTTTTGTTCGTTGAAAGTCAAAAGCCAAGCTGGTCCATGCCACCACAAGGGATGATGAATGACCTGTTCCATGGTTATACCCCTGCTAGCACAGTCAGCTGGGTTCTCGCTTGACTTTACGTAACGCCATGTTTCGGGTGGTAGAATCTTTGTGACCTGAACTACTCTATTAGCTACGAAGGTTTTCCAGCGTCCCGGATCACCCTGCAACCAACCTAGTACGGCCATCGAGTCAGACCAACCGAATAGTTTGATATTATAGCCATTTAAACATGATACAACTTTTTCCATTAGCTTAGAAAGCAATAGAGTGGCACTAAGCTCTAATCTGGGCAACGTGACATCTCTCTTCGGTGGAACCAATCTTGATTTAGCAGCAACCAATATAATAGAATTATTTGGATTGCCGTACTGATCTTTTCTGATAATTTTGCAGTATATGACGCAGGCATAGGCATTGTTTGATGCGTCACAGAATCCGTGCAATTCGATGACGTCATTTTCACAGATCTGCAACCATCTAGGGATTCGTAATTCGCTGATATTTTTCAAATCCCTTCTGATTTTCAACCACTCGTTACTAATGTCAGCTGGGAGTTCATCGTCCCATTCAATGTTGTGAAACCATATTCGCTGAAATAGCAATTTGAACTTTGTTGTAACTGGAGTAAGCCAACCAAGCGGGTCGAATAACTTTGATATATCTGACAATAAACTGCGTTTTGTATGTTTGATTGTTTCTGATAAATTTATCTTGAGATCGAAAGTTAACTCATCTGATTGTGGATGCCACTGAAGTCCGAAAGTCTTTGTTGTGGCTTCATGTTTGAAGTCATATTGTTCACTGCTGTTTGCCGTGCTGACATTCTGCAATAGTTCTTCTGTGTTAGATGACCATTTACGCAAGTTAAAACCGCCTGATTGCAATAATTGAATAAGATCTGATTGCAGTTGTTTTGCGCTTTGAATGTCGTGATTTCCATTGATAAGATCGTCCATATAAAACTGTTCCCTTAGTGTTTTTGCTGCTGGACTTGATTGATATTTATGGCCCTCATCATGAGCCAATTGCTTTAACACCATCATGGCAAGGAATGGTGCTGCTTTCTGTCCATACGTGACCGTTGTGAGGGCGTACTCTTTAATGCTGTCTGATGGTGATTCGCGCCACACCACGACCTGAAGACATTGATCATCTTCATGAACTGCTATGTTTCTAAACATTTTTTCAATGTCTGCTGTGTAGGCATACTTGTACTGCCTCCACTTGATGATAAGTGATAGTAAATCTTGCTGTAGATTTGGACCACGATGCATGACGTCATTCAAACTGCGGCCGCTTGATGTTTTAGAAGAAGCGTTGAATACCACTCGAAGGGCCGTAGTCGTGGAGTCGGCTTTAATCACGCAGTGATGAGGCAAATGAACGACAGGTTTCAATGACTTAGGTGAAAGCTGCATGTGGTTTAACGTGATATATTCTGATATGAATGATTTGTAACCCTTTTGCATATCTGGGTTTTTGATAAATCTTTTCTCCAGCTGCTTCAATTGTGCTACTGCCCTTGGTTTTGACTCTCCTAGCTGTTCTTTGGCATCTGTTATCAAAGGTAGCCTGACGATATATCTTCCATCGCTCTGCCGAGTCGTGGTGGTCTTAAAATATTCTAAGCAGTGAGCATCCTCTTGTGATAAGGAAGTTTCCTGCGGAATATCTTCTATTTCCCAGAAGCGTTGAATATCTTCCACGTTATTGATGATAACGTTACATTGGAAAGATTTTACGTTTCCGCATAAAACCCAACCAAGGCGTGTTTGTTGAGCGACTGGCAATGATTTGTCAGGTGAAATGATTCCACTCAAAATGATGCAAGAGTAGACGTCGGCCCCTAAGAGTAAGTCCACCGGTCTATTGATGTTAAAGTCGGGATCGGCTAACTGAATGCCCTCTAGGAATGACCAGGTAGGTTTATTAAATGTATGATTAGGTAAATTGTTTACCAAGTGTTTCATAATATAAACATCTGTTTCAAACTGAAAATCGTTGTACGTCGAAGAACAAATGATATTTAGAGCGCCTTTACAGTTGTTTTCCTTGGCTCCTACCCCAAAAATAACGCCTTTGCACCTTTGTCTAGGTAACTTCAGCATTTGTGCTGCATTTTCGGTGATAAGAGAGGTTTGTGACCCCTGGTCGATCAAGGCTCTCAATTTGATAAATGTCCCATCAGCTGCCTTAACCTTCACCATGGCTGTTGCCAATAAAGTTTCAGTAATATCATGTTGAGACACGTGCGTAACATTTTTCTCGCTTTGTTCTTTTTCAGTGGATGGCTCGTCAGCAAACGCTTCATGAATTAAAGTATTGTGCCGACCATTGCATTCACGGCAACAGGTATTTGATAAGCATTTTTTGCCATAGTGATCATACAAGCAATTCATGCATAATTTTAATTTCGCAATTGTATTACGGCGTTCCATCGGTTTCATTTTCAGGAAAATTGTGCAATTAAATATGCGATGAAATTTTTTGCAGAGTTGACATCCTGTTTGCTGTTTTTGTACAACGTTATTCATTGGTTTTTGATTATTATTATTTGATTTATAATGATTGTTAGATTTTTGGTTTTGTTTGTCTGTATGTTGACCCAATTTTGAATTATTTGATTTATTCGGAGAACGTTGTGATTGTGACGCCTCCAATGATGTGAATTTGCTTTCCAAGAAGTCTGTAAAATCCTTGATAGTCGGCAGGGCCCTAGGATTTTTCAATGATTGACAGTACTCCTTGTCGGTCTCGAGATCCAGCTTCTGCTCCAAGATGAACATCACCAAAGGATCCCAAGAGCTGATATCAACGCCCATATTTTTGATAGAGTTTAGGCATTCGACGACACAGTCGTGCATCTTTTTCAGTTGAGTTACTGATTGCTGTTGGAGAATAGGTAAATTCATGATAATACCTATGTATGAATTGAAAATAAATTTTATATTATTGAATCGGTTGTTAAGAATGTCCCAGCATACTTGATAGTTATCTGCAGTGATACGCAGATGCGAGACAATTTGTTCAGCTTCTCCCTTCAGTTTGCCTTTCAAAAATTGCATTTTTTGACAATTAGATATAGTCCCGTTGTTGTGGATAGCCTCGATGTACAGATCTTTGAATGTCATCCACTTTTGATAATCACCACTGAATGATGGCACTTCTGTTTGAGGTGTTGACCTTTCCCTGTGGCTTGCTGACGAAATTTTCAGCGTAACCTCTTTCTTGATTTCTAGGTACTTTTGTTCATACCTGCTGAATGTTTGTTCATATTCTTCATTTTCTTCCTGCAGTTCACTATCGATTTTCCAGTGTAGAGAGTCGATAGTAGACCAACGCAAGTTTATAGTTCTCAAAAAATCTTCTAGTTCATAGTTTTCAGTCATTTTGGTGTAATTGACATTAGACATAGAACGGGAAAATGCTTTAAAGTTACTTCTCTGATAACGCAACATTTCGTCTAATCTACTATTATTGCCACTAGAAGAAAATTGAGGAGGGCATGAGCTACCTGGTACCGGGGGAAATTCAAACGATATGGTCTGCTGCTGCGGTGTAGACGCACCGGAGTGACCTTCCGCTGCTGCTGATGGTGATAATGATGGGCCTGGGTTTCCTTTCAAGAAGGGAGTTGGGGGTTTAAGGAGAGGTTTCTCCTTCGTTATTTCCAACAAGTAGTTTTTAAAAATTGCTCGTGTTTCGTTATAGAATGCTAAGGTACGTTCGTAGCAATTTTCTTGAAAATATGCATGCGACTGTTCAAGACTCTCTAGTAATCTGCTATGGTTAGCTTGGAAATCCTGCCAATATGTTTCAAGAGTTTCCAACCTTTTCTTGATATACGGAGCAGTCTTTCGATCGGCCCCGTCTTTCTTAAAATTCACAAGGAGCTGATTCATTGCTCCCATGAGCAGATTACTAGAGAGTCTTGAAAATATGCATGCGACTGTTCAAGACTCTCTAGTAATCTGCTATGGTTAGCTTGGAAATCCTGCCAATATGTTTCAAGAGTTTCCAACCTTTTCTTGATATACGGAGCAGTCTTTCGATCGGCCCCGTCTTTCTTAAAATTCACAAGGAGCTGATTCATTGCTCCCATGAGCTGATTTTGGGTCACAACAAGATCCTCCATGGTTATATTGATAGAGATGTCAATGATAGAGAGTAAAAGGAAAGATCTTACTTGTGTGCTGCTTGCAGTTCTCTAGAGTAGGTGTATCCTTCCTCCTTATGCACTGCAATCCATATGCTGATAACCACTTACGCGAACACTGTTATTAGCCCACTGTAAGTAGTATCCGGCTCGAAGGACCAAAAAGATGTACGGGACACCTTTCGTGATATAAATGATAAGAAGAGTATAATGTGATAAAAACTCTTATATTGATATAAAATATAAATTGATATTTGAGCACGCGCCTACCATGATGGGGTGAAAACGTGAACTGATGCAATAATGTAAGTGGAAGGCGCGTGTAACAATTGACCTAAATAATATTGATGATTTTACATTATTATGCTAGCTTATACCTAAATGCACGGTTGCGCTGCACCGTACAAATTGTGTGAATCAGGATTTTTATCGATTGTACAAATTAGAAATTGTACGAACTGCCAGGAACGATCCATTTTTTCTTGTGTTATTTGTGTTTTTTTACGGGTATACTTACATTATTATTATTGTTTTGAAATTTCAAAGGATTATCATAGATGATATATAACCATTATTCTTTTTCATTAATTTCATGACAAAATGGTTTCGGTCAGGTTTTGCTGATATAACTAAAACAAGCTTAAAAAAATTGTGAAATATTTTATAGTGAACACGAACACGAATAGCCAGAACATAATTTGGCGTGTTATACAAAACTATAAAACGACTACAATTTTTTCCAGTGGCGACATCTAGTTAAAATTCAAGTCTAATTTAGTTTGATAACACATGGATGAAACGACGAACGAACCTGAAAAATTCGATTGCCACACCCGGGAATCGAACCGACTAAAATCTGTAAAAACTACAACCTGTACATTGCATCGATCGTTAGGGTCAATTATCGGGATCTCTAAGAAACTTGATAAATTAAATGAAAGGAAAACCACTCTGCACTTTATTATTTTACCTACTAGGTAATAGCAGAAGCCTTTATTCACAAAGAAAATTACAATAAAATAATAGAAATAAATTTGAACTAGTATTTACAATTGAAACAATTGAGCTAACTGCAGACTGTTGCAAACAATCTACCGGTAGCTCAACTGATCCATATTAATACCAGTCGGAAGCGTCTCCAAGACGGTGGCTCCATTGCCCCGCTGTATGGCAATGCTGATGCGCTGTGCCCGATACTGACCAGCTCTCGGGTCACGCGTCGTCGCTACGACCAGACGCTCAGATAATTTTTTAAAAACCCTAAGAGCCTCGGCACCCCACGGACCTAGGGTCTCCACTCCAAGAGGAGCAAATGTGTAGGCTCTGTCGAGACTTGCATATTTGCGTCTCTTGAGATCTTCGGCCAAATCTGCTGGCGCGCCTGCCCTCACGGATGTCCTCGGAAGATTGAAAGGCGCAAGTGTGTCGACGCATGTAGCGTCCCACACAATGGGCCTCCCCAACTCCCATGGAACTAGTGTCATACCGTCGGGCTTTTTACCATCGTCACGTAACAGACCATTCGATTCGAGAATAGCTGGTACGTTAGCGGTGACAAAGGCCCGCCGGATGATGTCGTTAAGGCTGGCGTGGCGAGATATCCGACCGGCGGCCCTATACACGATAACCCGTGATGACCAAGCTGTTCGACAGCAGTACCGCACTGGCGTTGATGAGGCGCGCAACACCTTGCACCCAATCGAAGACATGTTGCGATACGGGAAGTTACGGGATCCAATAAAGTACCAGTGTTATTATTATGAAGGAAATGCTTGCAACCAAGGTCCTGACTCCCATTTAGAAACGGCCAGGAGGCGGGCACGATCCGCAGAGCTGGAGCACGTTTGTAATAAACAATTCCATGTCAACTCACACAGAGGCCCGTCCCATTGCCGCCGTCGGGACAAAAGTAATTTTGGGGGAGCAGCATCGAGTTCGAGGCAAGCACCAAGCCGTTAGAGCTTCGTCTAAAAATGAAATTTTCAATGACAATTTAGCGTATACAAGCCTCCCAATTTGACAGACAGGCAAGACTGCGACCATGCCTTGTCATCTTAATAGATTTTCAAAACCGATGATGAAGTATTCTTTCTTTATTATGTTGTCTAAGCCTTCCAAGAGCTCGCTGTGTTTCTACAGTTGACTACAATCTCAAAGTAGGTACCTGTAAATTTAGGTACAAATAGACAAAACCGAATAATTACCTACAAGCCAATGAATGACTAATAATTTCGAGCAACTGTCTGAAGTTTTGTTGAAATTTTTAATCTTGTCATCTTCAAATGACTGAAAAGACTCATCAATAATTAGTGAACGAAGGAGTAGAAGTGAACATTTATTTTATCTACAACTGTAATGTTGGAAGCTGAATTTTCCAATGAAATTGTTTTTGTCTAGGCAAGAGTCTGAAATAAAAGGCTCGCATTTTGAAAAATTCAATTCCAAACCTATTTGTGTATTGTTTGTCATTGCAAGCACGGTCCGGGAAGATACCTAGGTACCCTGAGATCTGAACGACCTTGCCATGGCGCTTGCCGCCAGCTAACAAACAAACATTTATAGTATATGTTTGCTAACAAATTTTTGTTTACATTTGCTAACAAATTAATTTAAGAGGATAGGCGTGAAGTATTATAATAGCAGTAATTATCACAAAGGGAAAGTCAAGTTGTAGACGCACTGTCTGTGTTGCTGAAGAGAAGAGTGCTGTTGATCGAGCCAGTGCGCTATTATTATAACCTAATAACTTTAGGCGTGAAAGTCGCCGAGCCGCCGCCGGCGCAGCGCGCTCCCACATAGATCACGGCCGCACAATGCGCACGATTAGCAAAAACTTAATAATCTGTCTCACAAACAATGCGCGAACGTCGACAATAGTACAATACAATACACTGTCGCTGTCGCTGCCGGGTTGTAACGCGCAGGGATCACCACTTTCCATCTCACTGTCTTCGATCGGTGTTGGTTTGGTGAAGATATCGATAGATTTGCCTTGGCATACTTCGTTTAGGTAGGTACCCTACCATACTATAAATACTATAAATAGTAGGTAATACTCATACTATAAATAGTAGGTTGGGTACCGAGGTTACCTAGGTGGGTATCTACAGTTCGTGTAGCGTGTAGTGTAGGTTGTAGAGATGGTAGAGACAATTTTATTACTAGCTCATCATCATCATCAACCTATAATAGTAAGTCCACAGCTGGACATAGGGCACCCTTAACTAGCGTCACAGCAGCGCCTTGTCTTCAGCTTGCCTCCAGCCAGCATCCAGAATCTGCCAGCATTCTTTTGCAGGTCATCATCCCGGTAGCCCAAGGTGTCCCCACGTCCGCTGAGCATCGGGCTCCACTCAAGAAATCGTTCTGCCTTCGTGAAAGACTGAAATTTTAAGTAGCTATATAATATGCACACTGTATTTGAACGGTGTGGGGCGGCATGTTGATGATAATCAGAGTCCCAACCTTCCGCGGAGGCTGCATTAGCCATTAGCAAAGCCATTAGCCTCCAACAATGTCAATACATATTCGACGAAACATTGTAAAGTATTACATATTTAATTTATTAAAATATGCTAATCCATCGATTAATGTCGACGGACGTGCACCTATGCGACGTGCGTGCACACTGCATTGTGTAACAGAGCGTTTCGATGACAATGTCAAATGTTAACAGCTGTGTCCGTGACGGTAGCTGATAGTAGGTAGGTGTAGGTGTAGGTAGGTGTGATGGTACCTAACCGCACCAGCAGGAAGGCAACTTGCAGCGGAATATGGTTACTCGAATACCTACTCGAATCGTGGTTTCGGTTAAACGGTCTTGGGCTAAACAGAGAGAAACCAGCCTCATTAAGACTGGAAACGGTGCATGCTATAAAGCTACTAGGCACCTGCAGGGGTATTTTAATTCATTCGATTCGTTTCCGAATCGAATCCGACGGATCTTTAAAACGCTATTTTGATTTCGCCTCTGGTTGATGATCGGAAATCCGAAGCGAATCTGTTCACTAACGGCCATGTCAATGAGGTGAGCTCCTTATTTCGATCATCAACCCGAGGCGAAATCAAAATAGCAGTCCCAGGGAGAATATCATTTTATTATGTTAATAAACTACAAATTTACGGTTTACGAATTTTTTCCTTACTTGTGCTATAAGACCTTGCTTCTTGTCAAATTTCATGATTCTAGGTCTACGGGAAGTAGATACCCTATAGGTTTTGGTCCATGGCGAGAACCGAAAATATTTTTGTGAATAAACTACATTATTTACCTTTTTTGAGAGGTTTTGTGTGCATGTGATTCCCTTGGAAAAATCAAAATATTCGGACATAAAAAGGCCGTAACTTTTGATTGAGTTGACCTAGAAGTTTTATTTAAATCGAGGCTTCAAGAGGTTACGGGGTTTAGTAATTGTGTTACAAAGTGATCCTATGATCCTAAAAAGATAAAAAGGAACCCTTCCTTTTCTTTTGAGCTACGGAACCCTAAAAAACTTCTAATTTCAAACTCAATTTTTTTTTGTTCGGTGCCTATTGAAATAACCTTAATACATTTCTTAAAATTATGGACAGTCTCCTTAGGCTTAGACCATTTTCCGTAGCTTCCGATAGCTACATCCATGCAACACCTCCCCTTACTGCCCAGTCCAAAAAAATCACTCTGTAGAGTTCCCGGTATCCACTCCACATTCTCATCAAAATGCTAAGCATCACATGATGATTCGTTGAAAGATAGGCTGAATATCTTACTTAAGTAACCAGTGTCTCCAGATTGGTGGTTTTAAGAGCCCTGTCACATATCGGAGAATTGCAAGTTTAGGTATTTTACGCACCGAGTGGGCGGCGACCTGCACAAGCGTGCTTTCTTTTGCGACTAAATGATCTTGATCCACCGTAATACAAGTTTTCTTAGGATGGAGTTCGATGGATTGTTTTTTTATGTGAAGTATTAATTTTGTTCATAATAGAGGTACCTAATTTGTTTTGATATATTTTTCATTATTTTACGCAGTAATCGATTGCTTACCGACATCCGCAGCATATATAAACAGGGTGGAATTTTGAGACGGTTCAGTAAGGGCAGGTACCTTAACCGTTGAAGCTACATGAAAATGGTCTGAGGAAACTAAACATCCTTTTTAGAAAAAAATACCTTCCCCTTTCATAGATTTTCAAAAAAGTTACGTACAGATTTTTTGAACTTTTTGTGATGCCAATCAATCCTGTTTTTTATACTAATCAATAATTTCTTTAGAATCAACTAAATTTTCTGTACTAGAAAAGTCAGAGATCACAAAAATAAGATCCCATACATTTTGTAGGGAGTTCAAATCAATTTACTTTTTTCCGTAATAAAACTTTTTGTAACCGTGGGTTGGATTGCAAAAACACTTGGTTGAATAGAAAATTTGTGTTTCAAACGCATTGTTTCTTTTTTTTTTTCAAACTTTATCATTAAAATGTCAAACTCTGACTGTGTGTGGTTTTGTTTATTTATTTATTGTTTATTTAATTAAAACGGTTTGAGTGAGTTCTACGAATAATCAAAATAATGGACATTTTGAGCATCTCATTTCGTAAATTGAGATTGTACATAAGAGTGTAAACGTGTACAAATAAGAGTGTGAATAAGTATATTATTGTAAAATACTACATATCAACTAATCAGTTTATCGTTGGTTTGTTTTTTCGTATTTTTCTTTGACTTGGTTTTCAAGGATGTAATGATTTTCTTCGAAAAGTATGGAATTTTTTTTTGCAATTAAAATGCTATTAAACCCTCTACACGAACGTGAAAAAAGATTTCTTCTTTCGTACTCAGTTTGGGAGATATCAAAGGGGGGGGGGGGGGTTGAAAATTGGGGAGGGAGGGGGTGATTTTTTTTTTCTTCCAATTCGAGAGTCTTTACCTTCTATACGATAAGTCGAAATCATTCGACCCCCTCTATACAACGCCCCTAAAATTTTTCATCAGTATGACTCGGCTCGGGAGCCCCCACGGGGGGCGGGGATCCCGGGGGGCAAATCTCAAAAATATTTTTTTTGTAAGTTAGCGATCTACACTCATAATGGGATACCGTATAGGTCAGTGCCCGACATAATATCGTGATTTGAAGTTTGACAGCTGTCATCCGAAATGTACATCTCGACGAGTACTACAATTTCACTTTAGAAACTGGTGCTCTGCGATGGTCAGTTCCCGAGATATAGTGATTTGAAGTTTGACAGCTGTCATCAAAAATGTAGATCTCGACGAGTACTACAATTTCACTTTAGAAACTGGTGCTCTGCGATGGTCAGTTCCCGAGATATCGTGATTTGAAGTTTGACAGCTGTCATCAAAAATGTAGATCTCGACGAGTACTACAATTTCACTTTAGAAACTGGTGCTCTGCGATGGTCAGCTCCCGAGATATCGTGATTTGAAGTTTGACAGCTGTCATCAAAAATGTAGATCTCGACGAGTACTACAATTTCACTTTAGAAACTGGTGCTCTGCGATGGTCAGTTCCTGAGATATCGTGATTTGAGGATAGCTGTCATCCTAAATGTAGATCTTGACAAGTACTATGTTTTACCATTAGAAATCTGGCAGCATTTGTGCTGGATGTATTTCGATTCAGAAACCTTGAAAAGTAACGAAGAGATTCGGACGAGATGTCCCCTTCACTTTTGATTGAGGGTACAACTGATCCGAATCTAAAATCAAGAGAATTTAGATTCGGACCAGATGTACCCCAACACAAAATTGAAGTGGACATCTCGTCCGCGGATCAGTTTGAGATTCGGACCAGATGTACCCTAACCCCTTACTGTGTTGGGATAACTATAATGAGTTATCTATCTGGTATTATAATAATGTACAAACTAAATAGTAATTGAAAATACTGTACGAATGTAAATACTTACAACGATCAAAAACTTTGGTCGTAGTTTACGATGTTCTAGCACGCACACTCTGACGCAGTGCGTGAAAAAAACTGACATAGGTCCGACCTCGACAAGCGCTCGCGCGGTACTGAGGGCAGATCGCCGGTGCAATAAAAATATATATAGCACTTTTAATAAATTCATAAAAAAATAATGGTAGTGATTTAATCAATAACATTAATATTGTAGTTTAAGCAAATGTTGAGGATTATTAAGGTATAAATATTATGTCAAAATGACGTAGAACTTCGGAGATATTGGGGTTTGTTTTGAAGCCTTTTCAGTCGATAATTGAATTCGGTTCAGGTTTTTTTTTGTTTACATAGAGGCCTATAACAAAAATGTATTCTATTATTATTGAAGAATAGGATATTTGCAATCTAAAAAAATATATTTTATTTATCTATATTCAATAGAATCTACAAATTAGATCAAATTAGATAGGTCTCGCGAGACTTTTTGCGTAAACATGCATCGGTAGAATGATTATTATAAAATAAATAAATAAGTTTTCTAAAATTTGTTCTATTATTATTGAAGAAGAGAAAACGAACTATTATTAAAAAGTAATTGTTATTTCAATCAACGAACGAATACCATAGAATTTGTACAAGATAACCGTGGAATTTCTGTGAATGCCGTCTTAAATTGGAGAAAAATAAAAAAAAATTGAGATGTTTTGGGGAAATAAAAACTGTGGGGAAAATTTTGGGGACCTCATTTTATTTTGGCGAAAGTTTGGGGAGAAATAAAATGTGTACCTACATTTCTAATCCTGTGACTGTGAAGTCACAGTAAACTTGTTAAAATTTAAAATAAATCTAAGATTTGTTCTCTGTGTCGTAATTGAAATCGTAGAACCAGTAGTGGTTCGGGCTGTACGACGTACGTTGTCTGTCAGTGAGTCAGCCGTCATAAAGGTAATTTATTGAGGAAAACAACTTCCGAATTTCAGAAAACGAATATGATCAATGAAATGTGTGTTCTTTTTGTAAGGGAAGTCTAAATATAAATTTTGTAGTTATTTTGCAAACGGGCGCTAAGATACAGAGCATTTTCGTTTAAACTTATTTATAGGAAAACACTGTCATAATTTCAGAGAACGATGAATCAAATGTATGATCGTTATCAAAGGGGAATCTAGTACTAGTAGGTACTTCTATCGGTTGTTGAGATATGAAGCATTTGCGTTTAAACTTTAGTTTTTTCGTTAAAACTTAGATAGGTACCTATAAGACAACACCGTCAGAATTTCAGAAAACAATGAATTGAAATGTGTGATCGCTATGAAAGGGGAATCTTCATGCAAAATTTTGTGGCTCTATTGCTTATGGTAACTGAAATGTAGAGCATTTTTGTTTAAACTTATAACTCTCACTTAATTTTGAAAATTCGCTCTCGAGTTTCAAAATAGTGAAACTCTTAGAGTGCAAATTTTTAAAACTCCTTAGTACACCCCTACAACTTAAAAGGAACAAAGACTTCGGATACAAAATTATTTTTGGGAAAATTAAAGGAAAAAGTGTCATTTTGGGGAAAATGTACACTGAAAAAAATCGAACGATAAATCTGACTGTTGCTGGACAGTAAAAAAAAACTCAGTTACGGAAACTGATTTAAAAGTAAAAATTGTTGGTTTCTAACAGTGTATTCAAATGTGCAAAAACAGTAAAGTGCCTAACAGTTACTTCAATTGTTTAAACATTAAGGTTTACTTATACAAGCAGTTTTTTTTAAGTATTGCCGTGAACAGAGCTTTACTGATTTCGTATCAGCTATTTTTACTGTTTCGGAACAGTTTCTGCAACATACAGTAAAGAGCTAAATAGTTATATCAATTGTTTGAACATTACCGTTTACTTATACAAGCAGTTTCTTTTAAGTATTGCCGTGCTCAGAGATCTACTGATATCGTATCAGTAATTTTTACTGCTTTTGAACAGTTTCCGTAACATACAGTAAGGAGCGAAACAGTTGACATCAATTGTTTAAACATTAACGTTTACTTATACAAGCAGTTTCTTTTAAGTATTGCCGTGCTCAGAGATCTACTGATATCGTATCAGTAATTTTTACTGCTTCTGAACAGTTTCTGCAACAAACAGTTTGGAGTTAAACAGTTGATATCAATTGTTTAAACATTAAATTTTACTTAAACAAGCAGTTTCTTTTAAGTATTGCCGTGCTCAGAGATCTACTGATATCGTATCAGTAATTTTTACTACTGCTGAACAGTTTCTGCAACAAACAGTAATCAGTTAAACAGTTGATATCAATTGTTTAAACATTAAATTTTACTTATACAAGCAGTTTCTTTTAAGTAGTGCTGTTCAGGTTCAGAGCTTTACTGATATCGTGCAGTTATTTTTACTGCTTCTGAACAGTTTCTGCAACAAACAGTAATCAGTTAAACAGTTGATTTCAATTGTTTAAACATTAAATTTTACTCATACAAGCAGTTTCTTTTAAGTAGTGCTGTTCAGAGCTTTACTGATATCGTGCAGTTATTTTTACTGCTTCTGAAAAGTTTCTGCAACAAACAGTAATCAGTTAAACAGTTGATATCAATTGTTTAAACATTAAATTTTACTTATACAAGCAGTTTCTTTTAAGTAGTGCTGTTCAGAGCTTTACTGATATCGTGCAGTTATTTTTACTGCTTCTGAACAGTTTCTGCAACAAACTGTAAGGAGTTAAACAGTTGATATCAATTGTTTAAACATTAAATTTTACTTATACAAGCAGTTTCTTTTAAGTAGTGCTGTTCAGAGCTTTACTGATATCGTGCAGTTATTTTTACTGCTTCTGAACAGTTTCTGCAACAAACAGTAATCAGTTAAACAGTTGATATCAATTGTTTAAACATTAAATTTTACTTATACAAGCAGTTTCTTTTAAGTAGTGCTGTTCAGAGCTTTACTGATATCGTGCAGTTATTTTTACTGCTTCTGAACAGTTTCTGCAACAAACTGTAAGGAGTTAAACAGTTGATATCAATTGTTTAAACTTTAAAGTTTACTTATACAAGCAGTTTCTTTTAAGTATTGCTGTGTTCAGAGCTTTACTGATATCGTGCAGTTATTTTTATTGCTACTGAACAGTTTCTGTAACATTCAGTAAGGAGATAAACAGTTATAAATATCAAACGTATAAATGAAAGTGTGAAAGTGACGGATTCATTCATGGAAACCGCTTTTCAAAAAGTATAACAATATTGACTCTCCCTTCACTGTATATTTTAGAAACAGCTATGTTTGTCAGAAACAATCCCGACTTGTTTTGTCTGTAATCTGACGCAGTACAGTACAACGTAATAGAAGAGACCAACAAAAAGTTTGCACCCTTATCTAGTTGTAAAAAAAAGTTGATGCGCATAAGTTTCTTTGCAATGGCACGATCAATTTATAGTAAAATTCCGCTCGTGATAAGAGAATTGTCGACTGTGATGTTTCAGAGAAAGCTGAAGAACATCCTATCTAATAAAACTTATTACACAGTTAAAGAATTTATGAACGATAAGCATATAGACAAATAAGTTATATTTTTATTTTTTATCATCAAATTGAATTATGTAAGGTCCTAGCTCTATAGACTTTATAAAAGTGTTTTGATTTTTCTCTTATATATTGTATGTAATAGACAAATAATTGCATGCCCCTAAAAGGCAAATTACATTGTTACCCATTTTAAATATACCACCACTTCACATGTAATTGCAATAAATATACTTTTACTTCACAAATGTTTGAACATTAGCGATTAATTAAACAAGCAGTTTATTTTAAGTATTGCCGTGTTCAGAGCTTCGTGTGCGTTACTGGGGCGGCAAGTTGACTCGGATCAAGATGAATTTATAAAGAAAAATCAGAGCGCTATGTCCTCTAAATGTGCCAAAAAATTAAATTTGTGCGCCCTATGGTTTCAGAGTAATTCGAGAAAATAAGATTCCGCTGCAGTAACGCCTGAAAACGTTACTGCAGCGGCATCATTTTTAAATATTAGCCTTAGCCAAATTTAAAGTAGCTTAAAAGATAGCTTAGATTTGTGCACCTCCTGGGCCGAGCAGCGGCATTTGTGCGCCCTGTGGTTTTTGAGATATTGCAAATGCCGCTGCAGTAACGTTTTGCAGATTTCCAGATATCAAGATAACAAGTATGGTTTTTGGTGAGGAAGTGCGGTATAATTTGAGCCAATTTTGTGCCCTAGTTGTTTTCTAAAATAAATGCATGGTGTATGAGATAGAAGAGTTTTTCTGAAAATCAAAAACAGCCGCTAGCTCATGAACTACATCAGGAAGGCGCTCTGTGATTGCATTGGCTGATGCCTATTAGGAATACGTATCTTCTGACCAAATTGTGAAACCCTACATCAAATTTTAGATGAAATAAATCAATTTTATCACTGAAAATGGTGTACTTATTTCGAGCCTTACCTATGGAAGTTTTTTACAAGATACAACTTTAAGTGATTTGCCAAAAATCAGAGCGCATATTCAAATAAACGCACACTGAATTTCAGCTTTCTGCACCCTATAATTACCACATAATAATTAAAAACAGCCCGAGGGGAACTTTTAGACAGTTAACCGACCAAATACGAAAGGCCATAAAAAAGCGGCCGTTAGGAACATTCACCGTACCTTCTTAATTTATCTACCAGCTTTTCTTATGTTTGTACAGTGGTGCAGAAAAGCTATTTCAGTTAATTTAATAGTTAGGTGATAAAGGTAATTTCGATCTCTTCAATTTGTACTATTATTAATCAGGCTAAACTTCGACATGTCTGAGAGTAAATATTATGTACCTATGAATTCAGGCTTCCTGCTCGGTCCGGCAAAGTTTTTATTTAAAACCTTTTAAGACCTAACTTAATAATAATAATGCTTAAGTATAAATGTTCGTAGTACCACCTACCTACGAACTGAACCGAAATATACCTATACCTAGTCTTTTTAACTTACGGTTCATTTCGTTTCGTACTAGAATAAACAGCAATCTAGGTCTAGACCACATAATACTACTACTCCTAGGTCAAGACCACGTTTTTTGTGTAAAAATTTAGTAGGTAGGTAACCTGCTTAGGTAGATAGATAAATCATTGTAAAACATGCACGCTGATTGTATGACGTTTAGTGGAGGGGGCGGCGTGCATTTTTGGAATGTTTCATCTCACCTCTAGTGGTGGGTCTTCAGCACGTCTGCTGCCATAATTGTATCTACACACTTCCATAAAAGGAGCGTCTCGCATAGTTTTCCTAATTGTGCTGTAGGTACCTACACGAATGAGGGGAGGCGCGAGGGCTCGCAAGACAACTTGTCTGAGTCGCAAGACAACTTGTCTGAGACGCGCCTCCCGCCTCTTCGTGTGTCTCCCGCTCGCTCGCGAGGCGGGCCGCACAAGCGAGCGAGCTACACTCGGCAAGATCGTGTGGGACTCGATCAATAGTGCCATGTGTGGGACACACATACTTACCTACCTAACACAATTCTATTTTCTTGTGCACTGTGCCGTATGCCGAGGTCTAATAATATTCTTCTTGGATGATGCATGAATCATGCATGATGAATGTGAAAACCTAGGTAAAAAAAACAAAGAAATTAATACCTAGGTATAGGTTAGTAATATTTTATTCTTAAGTAGGTACCTACATACTATTTCATATAAGCAGGAGCAAGTAGTTAGGTATTCTACCATTCACCTGCGCCTATCCCGCTACACAGAAAACTAAAAGGTAGTAGAGAAGTAAGTTTGATCTGTGGACCACTACGCGCCTCGCAGTTCGAATGACAATATGTACCTTAAATTTATATAATTAATTAATTAGTGACTGTCGTATATCGTAACATATCGTACCTACCTACCTAGGTATAATGTATAATTTTCTCTGCAACCTTGTTTAGTTTCTAAAACTATATATTTTTTAATTATTACCAGTATTGTCGCGGAGCCCCGGGGCTCCACGCAGTACATTTTGAGAATGACAGTATTAGGCAGGTACATAAAGGTAAGTATGTACCTACCTACCTACCTACATGGTTCCTCACTGTGTTCAAAATAGCAATAGGTATCTAATACTACCTACCAATCGTGTGTCCCGCTCGCTCGCGCAATGTGCACGCGAGCGAGGCGCGCTTCTAAAAATCGTGATGACTCGCTCGATCGTGCAGCGCACCACTCAAGCGAACGGGATGGTATTTATTTTCTGGAGCATTTCATTTACACGCCCGGCTACTACTTGCTGTGTCTAGATGTACCTACAGTGTTTTAATGGTTGTAACTTTATCAATTTTTGTTAAAAAGTCACAAAATTACGTGAGTGAAATAGATCTGTTAGGATAGATCTGTCGGGATAGGTAGGTACTGCGGAGAAACATTATTTTAGGTAGGTATTATGATACCGAAAGTATTTGTAGGTATACCTAATATACGCAAGAAAAAAAACGCAATATACTTGCAAAAAAAACTAATTAATTGTTGCTGTAGGTACTTACGGCTCCTTTTATCATGTTATTGGCTGATATGAATGTTGACCAGGACCAATGTTAAAGATGCTTCTATCCCACACTAAAACTTCTCTATGCAAGTGTACCTAATGTTAAACATGACAAAGCTACCTATTTAAAGATGTTGGCTTGAAGTACTGAGCGGCCGCTTTTTTATGGCCTTTCGTATTTGGTCGGATAACTGTCTAAAAGTTCCCCTCGGGCTGTTTTTAATTATTATGTGGTAATTATAGAGTGCAGAAAGCTGAAATTCAGTGTGTGATTATTTGAATATGCGCTCTGATTTTTGGCAAATCATTTAAAGTTGTATCTTGTTAAAAACTTCCTTATGTAAGGCTCGAAATAAGTACACCATTTTCAGTGATAAAATTGATTTATTTCATCTAAAATTTGATGTAGGGTTTCACAATTTGGTCAGAAGATACGTATTCCTAATAGGCATCAGCCAATGCAATCACAGAGCGCCTTCCTGATGTAGTTCATGAGCTAGCGGCTGTTTTTGATTTTCAGAAAAACTCTTCTATCTCATACACCATGCATTTATTTTAGAAAACAACTAGGGCACAAAATTGGCTCAAATTATACCGCACTTCCTCACCAAAAACCATACTTGTTATCTTGATATCTGGAAATCTGCAAAACGTTACTGCAGCGGCATTTGCAATATCTCTAAAACCACAGGGCGCACAAATGCCGCTGCTCGGCCCAGGAGGTGCACAAATCTAAGCTATCTTTTAAGCTACTTTAAATTTGGCTAAGGCTAATATTTAAAAATGTTGCCGCTGCAGTAACGTTTTCAGGCGTTACTGCAGCGGAATCTTATTTTCTCGAATTACTCTGAAACCATAGGGCGCACAAATTTAATTTTTTGGGCACATTTACAGGACATAGGGCTCTGATTTTTCTATATAAATTCATCTTGATCCGAGTCAACTTGCCGCCCCAGTAACGCACACCAGAGCTTTACTGATAACGTGCAGTTATTTTTACTGCTACTGTACAGTTTCTGTAACATTCAGTAAGGAGATAAACAGTTGATATTAATTGTTTAAACATTGAAGTTTACTTAAACAAGCAGTTTCTTTTAAGTATTGCTGTGTTCAGAGCTTAACCTAACCTAACTAAGCAGATCTTGATGCTTCGCCAGAAAACTTTTGTCCTCCAAAGGAGATGTTTAAGAATAATAGACAACCTAGAGACAAATAGATAGATGCCAACCATACTTCATAAAAAAAATATTCTTACTCTCATTTGCACATACCTACTTAGGACGGTCTACCTTTGTGTACCTACGTAAAAATCATCTTTTTCATACTAGAACACACGCCATGTCAATTAATTGTACATTATGGTACTAATGTGTAACATTGGTGATTATTACCGCCGAGGCGCTATTGAGACCCGATTCGTAGGCAAGGGTCTTATTATGAGAGCCGAGGACGGTAATCGTCAATAACACACGTGTATCATAGGTACGACGTTTTTCAACACACTTTTGAATAAAATAACAATAAAAACTCATTTTATTTAGCAGATAAAACGTTTTTTTAGAGAAATAATTTAGTAAATGTGCAGTCTATAACTCACTAGTGAGTTATAGCAATGAAAAAGTGTTCAGTGTAAACCTGGTCTAGGGAAATTTCAAATACATAACCTTGAGACACTGTAAGTAGGTAACTGAAGTGGCATGCCAATAATGCCCAAAGAGAAAAGTAATGCAATGCCACTCAGGCTGATCGATAGATCCCCGTTTAGGTACTTAATTTAGATTTTTACATAAAGATGGGCGGTAACATAGAGGTACATATTTCTGGCTAGAAAAGAACGAGTGAGGTAAGTGCAGTGCAAAGACATTTATTGTCCTGGGGTAAGTGTTACGGGCGCACCCTGCGACAATGGCCTCGACGACGCCGACGACGGGGCAATGACCACGGATGGGGTATCTGTCGGAATCCGGCGAGCAATGACCACGCACGCACGGACAAGTCTGACTATGTGCCCCGGAGCGGAGCGGCGGCGGCGGCGCGGCGCGGGCGGCGCGTTCAATGCGGGCGTGTGCGAAATGAACGCGCTTCCTAGGAATTGCGGAGCAACAAACGGACGACAGACAGATACGAGGCACAAACTGGATTAGGCTTAATTCGCACGAGAGTTTTTTAAACGTCCGTTTAAAAGTATTCAAATAAAACAAATGCATTCCCAAGGTACTTACCTGCATGTTCACAGACGGCGCTTTTAAAACGCGCTGATTTTTTATGATTCTAGGTCTACGGGAAGTACCCTATAGGTGCATGTATGCATGTGATTCCCTTGGAAATTTCAAAAATTTCGGACAAAAACAGCTGTAACTTTTGATTGCGTCGACCTAGAAGTTTTATTTATATCGCGGCTCCAAGAGGTTACGGACTTGAGTATTTGATGTTAATTGAACTCGATACCCCTCCACCCACGCGTTCCTGAGAAAAGGGGGTTGACAGACGGACACAGGTTCATTCAGAGGGAGGTTCATGCTGGGTACATAAAACATAATAGGTACCCAGAAATAGCGCATGCAAACCGATAAATCGATAATCGATAAATTATCGATAATCGATAAATTATCGATAATCGGCTCATTTTTGCTAGCGATAATTATGGAAAAAAAATCGATAAAAATATCGATAAACAATATTTTCAGAAAGAACCTTCTGCTGGTTAAAACTTGAAAATGTATGAATGAACGAATAATTCATTCTTATTTCTTATGATACCAAAAATGTTAAGGAATAAAAAAACATATTTATAGATAATGATTAGGTACTAGTCCAATCTAGGCATTCTACTGACTGATTTACTTAGTACTGTTGTAAAATAGTTCGTTCAGATTAGAACCGAGAGTGTCAACTAATTAAAAGTTATTCGTAATGTAACACTAATCCACTAAACGAAATAATATTATAATACCACTTAATTATATCTATAAGTAGTAAGTAGTACATATATTAAGTATGTGTCTTACCTTCATATGTATTATAGGTAGGTACCAAAAATACCTATCTAAAGACTTTTAATGACGCTCTGAAGGAGCTCTGAGTCAGACATGCCCAAATGGGTTTATAACGAATAAATAAATAGCACAGAAATACAACAATAATTTGCCATTCGTCGCACCACACCTCGCACCGCTTCATTTTGTTGTTCATCGCTCGCTCAATCTAAAATTAAATTATAAAAGTATTTTATGTATCGTCACAAAATTAACGATAGGTAAATAAATAAGCTAGGTCGAGGTCGAGGTCGAGGTTCTCATTTGCATGGTCGGTAGGTAAGTTACCTTACCTACCCTCAGTGATCTCGTCATTTCCGCCAAGCGCGTGTCAGTCAGTATTGCGCCGCGCCGGCCGCCGCCGCCGCCGCGCCACCGCCGCCTCGCGCTGACGTAACCCACACCATGACCTTTTGTGTCGGTCACACTGACTGACACTCGATAGAATGCAACATACCTACCTATTCTCATGCGTGTATTTGGTATGGCATAGAGATTAGGTAGGTTAGTCATAATTCATGCAGTCTCGCGCGACGCACCTGGTACCTACCAATCTCCTATTTCCTATAGCGGCTCTAGTAGGTGCGGTGAATGTCAGGCATAGGTAGGTAGGTACCTAGAATAGTATCCACCACAATAAATAAAGGTAGGTAGTACCTAATAGGTAGGTCTTACCTATTGTACCTTCCTACTATGCTTCCACCAATTATGGCAAACGAAACGATCATCTCGGCGAGACCTAACGAGACGACGACGCGACGTCTCAAGTGAAGTTCAGTGGCATGAGGATGGCGCGGGGCGCGGGGCGCGGGGTGCGGGCGCTAGGCTGGCTTCCTCACCCACAGACACTGTGACCTGCCTGCCTAGAAAGCATGCAGTACAGTTTAGCTGGGTAAGCCTCCACTCATAAGTGCTCTATGATCTTGTACCTATACCTATACGTACCTACCTATAATGTTCAGGTATGTTAGGTAAGTAAATATTAACTATGGAGGAAATAAGTAATTGGACGATACAAGTAGGTACCTACCTACCTCTCTCCCGCTCTATCTCTACCGCAATGCAAAATGCAAAGTAGGTAGGTAGGTACCTAAGAGTAGGTACTTACTTACTTACCCTTTGGGAAGCTCCCAAAATGGTTGGCTTTGGAAAACCATGGACGAACTGGAAAACATATATCTACTGTGACACAAGGCAAATTTATTTGATTTTGGCCATGCGTGCGTGCGAGTAGCAATTGTTATCGGCATCTAGCGGGGAGTAGTGGCGCTATTTTGAACATATTTTGACTGAGTGTGCGCGTTTCGAAAAAGCTAAATGTCAACTTATCCACAGAATTAGAAATTAGGGGGAAATGGTCAGCGGGCGTGGCACGCGTGCCACAACTAAGCGTTGTTACGCTTAGCTGATCCCAGACGGGTTCTAATTCTAACATCGCGTGGAGTAGCTAGTTTTGCAACCAATCCATTTTTTGCGTAGTTAAGTATGCCGTATTGTTAAATTTTAGAGTGTAAAAATGATAGTGAAAGAAAAAATCTTCAAAATGGAGGTGTTTCGTACCATCGATCGTCTTTTCTTCCTTGTCAATCACAAATTTTCAAAATGTCGCAAAAAAAAATTAAAAATTTCGTGACACCTTCTGTTCACCGTTTATAAATCGTTTTTTCTTTCACTAATTTCCCAATCGGCGCTAAGACTTTAAAAATTCCGAGGCTAGCTCTGCTCGCCTATTTTATGTGTGGTATTTTCTTTCACAAATGTCCCAATCGGCGCTTAAAGTCTTTTAAATTTTCGAGGCTCGCGCCGTTTTGTTATCATCTTTTCTTCCTTTTCAATCACAAATTTCCAAAAAGTCGCAAAAAAATCTTTAAAATTTCGAGACTTCTTCTGATCACCGTTTTTTTATTTCGTCATTTTTTCGCTAATTTCCCAATCGTTGCTAAGACTTCAAAATTTTCAAGGCTCGCTCCGCTCGGCTATTTTATATGTATGGTCTTTTCTTTCACAAACGCCCTAATAGGCACTAAAAAGTCTTTTAAATTTTCGAGGCTCGCTCCGCTCGCCGTTTTTATATCTTCCTTGCTTTCTTTTCTTTCACAAATTACGCGATCGTCGCTAAAACAAATTTGAACATTTCGAGGCTCACTCCGCTCGCCTATTTCTTTATTTAGCCAACGGACTTATTTTAGGGCTACGTCAAATATTTCCAAGAGGGTCCAAAAGGGTTGCGTCGCTAAAAGAGTTTGAGAATCGCTACCTCAGAGAATGAATTTTTTTTCGACAACGCCGCTCCGCCTCCCGCTTCGCACGCGCATACATTGTGGTTTACTTTGTAAAAATGCTTATAATAACCTTATTTTTTGTTTACTTGTGATTTTCTCCTTTCTCCGAACTTTGTCAAAATGGCCCCCCAAAAATGAAATCCTGGATCCGCCCCTGTTCAAGTCAAGGCCATCAGTCAGTCACCTCGAGTGATCGTTTGGTGGTTTATGTGTTGTTTTTAGTGTGTTTTGAAGTGTTTTTGTGTCATAAAAGGATGAACAGGTAAGTTTTTGATGTTTTTTCATGCGATGGTTACGGTTTAGCGAACATTTTCATTCATAATCGAGCAAATTTCGTCAGCAATTTAGTATTGTAATTAGTATGCTCTTTGGTCATGCATATTAACGTCAACAAAGAAAAGAAGTGAAGTAAGTCGTCATTCATTATCATTACGCCTAAATCCTAAATATATACCTATTATTGGCAAAATTGTGTCAAGAGTCAAGCCCAAGCCAGATGCAGATTGCAGAAGCCAATAAAAAAGAAGTTGAAGTTTAAGTTGAAATATTTATTACACCTAGTCACCTATTCTGTCAATAATCTGCGTTTGTTTTGCAAAGCAATTGTTTTGCTTTAAATTATTCCTACATTAATCTTTCAGAATGCGTCTCCTCACGTTCAGTTTTCTGAAGAACAGCCGTATGAAGGCCGTGTGCCACTTGGTGCGGGGCCTCAGCGCGGGGCCGCGGCCGGAGGCCGACACCGCGAGCCCGGAGCCCGCCAGCAAACCTGCAGGTAGTACTGTGCAGGCAGTACCTACTGTAGGTACTGCTAAACTGTGTCTGAACTTCAAAAATAACTACTGGTCTATCAAATCCATGTTGCAAAACTTTGGTTGGAGTGGAGTTTACGGGACGCAGTCAATTACAAGGCAAAAAAGACTTATGCTTATTAAATTATATTTTTTATAGAATCGTGGTCACTACTGCATGCAACTTTTCTTAGTGACCTTGACCTCTTAGTTCAATGACCTTGGCGCTAGAGGTCAAAATGTGTCGCTCAATAACAAGGCGAAAAATACTAAGAAAATTTTCGTCATCTTTTTTTATACCTTTTTTTTCAGAGCCGTAATGAAAAAAATAATAAACATGTCAAAAACAAGTCCTCGTTTTAAGTTTTTCCTACTTGAATTAACCCGACCTGTAGGCGTCCCACCCCCGCGAAGCGGGGGAGGGGGGGTCCCTCAACATTAACTTATTCCTAACGAAGCCCGCCCAACCCCTGTAAGCTGTTGGAGCAGTGTCAACAGTAAGCTAAATAAGCTGTATTAGCTATAGGTTGATATTGATCTATAAAGATGAGCTGAGTAGAAGCTAAGGGTTGCTTCCCTATGGCTTCGAGCTGACAAGGGTTGATCTCCGGAGAGAATGATACAACTGAACTCATTGACTTGTAAGAAAGCATAAAACAGTGTTTTTTTGTGAAATCGTGGAATGGGTCACTAGGGCTTTTTCCTTGCGTCTTGTAAAGTCCACAGCGGCGCCCCATACAAAAGACCAATGCTCCTCACATGGTCTTCTGCACTAGGGTTTTTTTTATATGCATTAACACAATTCATACCTATAAATACTGTATGTACTTTACCTATCTGACTTTAAGTAACTTGTATGCTGCATGTGTACATATAGTATACGTTTAAAAACTTGACTCTTTTCTTCCTAATCTTATCACATGCATTGCCCGCAGCGGACCTGTCTTTGGTGGAGCTAGCCCCCACGTGGCCGGAAGATGAGGACCCCTCAATGCGGGCTGCTGTGCTGCAGGACATGCAAGTGCTGCCAGATTTTGTCACCGAGGTGGAGGAGTCTGCCCTGCTTGAGGAACTGGAGCCGGTGTTCAAGAGGCTCCGGTACGAGTTTGATCACTGGGATAATGTGAGTGGAGCCTTGCAAGTTTTCAAACCTTAGTGCTGATTCAGTCACATTCACAGACATTGAAGTCGATTAGTGAAGCCACCAACTAGTCAAACTCGATGTGGAATGTTTGTAAACAAACCATGACACATAAACTAAAAGTCACTTGCTTGGCATCAGGTTTCAGATAATAAGCATTCAGTCAGATGTAACCAATATACGAGTTTGGGTTTTCGTCCAGGCGATCATCGGCTACCGCGAGACGGAGCGGCACGCGTGGAGCCCGGCCAACGAGGCGGTCATGACGCGCGTGCGGGCGCAGGCCTTCGCGCGCGGCGCGGCGCTGCTGCCCGCCACGCACGTGCTGGACCTGGCCGCCACCGGGTACATCAAGCCGCACGTCGACGCACTCAGGGTATGTCACGTCACACTTGATTATGAGACTGAGGCACATGTCCTGCGCATGTACATGGCTGGTCGCGCCGTCGCAGCCGCGGCGTGGGGTAGAGCCCTCCAACTGAACTCGTGGGTATCGTGAGACACCACTAGGAGACCTACCGGAGGAAGGGCAGCAGTTTCCGCAGGTGTATTGAACCACATCCACTGTGATCACCAATCCGCCTGTCAAGCATTTTGACTGCCGATGACGATTATAATAATGATTCCAGTTCTGCGGGCCAGTGATCGCGGGGCTGTGTCTGTGCTCGCCCGCCGTGATGCGCCTGGCGCACGCGGCGCACCCGCACCGTGCGGCGCATGCGCTGCTGCAGAGGAGAGCGCTCTACATTATGAAGTAAGGACACCTCCCACGTAGTCATATCTCTCAGTGATCGCGGGGCTGTGCCTGTGCTCGCCCGCCGTGATGCGCCTGGCGCACGCGGCGCACCCGCACCGTGCGGCGCATGCGCTGCTGCAGAGGAGAGCGCTCTACATTATGAAGTAAGGACACCTCCCACGTAGTCATATCTCTCAGTAATCGCGGGGCTGTGCCTGTGCTCGCCCGCCGTGATGCGCCTGGCGCACGCGCACCCGCACCGCGCGGCGCATGCGCTGCTGCAGAGGAGAGCGCTCTACATTATGAAGTAAGGACACCTCCCACGCAGTCATATCTCTCAGTAATCGCGGGGCTGTGCCTGTGCTCGCCCGCCGTGATGCACCTGGCGCATGCGGCGCACCCGCACCGCACGGCGCATGCGCTGCTGCAGAGGAGAGCGCTCTACATCATGAAGTAAGGACACCTCCCACGCAGTCATATCTCTCAGTCATAGACTTTTTCATTATTAAAAATATATCATCTGGACTCATTTATATAGAGGAAGGTTATGATATGAACTCGGACCACTCGCCAATAATAATAACACTTAGCGAGACAATTATAACAAAAAAAGTGATCCTGCCTTAGTAAATTAGTATACAGATTGGGAGAGCTTTACAAAAGAGTTAAGACTCAACAATAAAGTTAAATGTACCATTAAAAACCCCACAGCAATTGGATACAGATGTGGAACAATTCATAAAAACAATCCAGCAATGTACGTGGAAAAATACACCAAAATTAAACATAAAAAGAAGAGGGAATACTTATCCTAAATATATCATAGATCTTTTAGTAGAAAAAAGAAAACAAAGGCAAAAGTGGCACATGACTAGAGATCCTAAAATAAAAAAGTACTTAATAATCTCACTTAGAAATGAAGCAGAGAAATTAAGAGTTTTAATGATGAAAATATGAATTATCATTTAAGTCAACTAACCAGTGATAAAACTACTGACACTATGGAAAATGACGAAAAACCAATAATGCAGATTCCTCCTATAAAAAAAGAAAATGGTAGTTGGGCGGGTAGTAAAGAAATAGCTACACGATTCGCTCATTAGGGGGGTGTAGATGTATGATGTAATCTGTACACTTACTCACATATTACACCCTCACCATAGATTATTTCATAGTTATTATTGTAAAGCTCAATCAACCATACTTAATGTAAACAATACGAGGAGACGCTCAGCAGTCTTCAGCTGGATTTCAATAAAACAACACTTATTAAGTTTATCCTTTAAAACGTATTTCATTTCACAAATTATCTTCGCAATTAATTAAATTTGGCCCAACTCAACTACACAAAATGCCAAAAGAGCAAACATTTGAAGGAAATGAAAACAAAAATGCAGGTACATATGACACTTTGTTTACAGAAAGCTTACATCTAGATACAGATATAAGACTACAAAAGAAGTTACACCAAAAGAAGTGTACAGTCAAATCAATCATCTGTACTGGAAAAAAACTCCTGGCTATGACCTCATCACTGGAGAAATATTGCAAAACCTCCCCCGGAAAGCCATAGTAAAACTTACCACCCTTATCAATGCTGCGTTTCGGCTTCAGTACATACCTGATATGTGGAAAGTTGCCCAGGTCATAATGATTCCCAAACCTGGTAAGCCATCCCATGAAGTAACATCATACAGACCAATTTCACTGCTACCAATATAATATTACCAATAAAAGCATTCAACCCTAGATCGGGTACACAGAATTACTAATACTATAGAAAAAGCTATCGAGAAAAGAAAAGTTTGCTCCACAGTTTTTCTTGATATCTCAGTGATGGCGGGGCTGTGCCTGTGCTCGTCCGCCGTGACGCGAATGACGCGCTAAATCGCAATAAAAGATAATCTGTCTAGCATTATTTAATAAAATCTCAATATAACATCAATAAAACGCGACCAATTAACCTGGCGAGCCTTATGTCAAAATCCTCGTACAAGTTGTATAAAATTTTGATATTAGGCTGGCTTTTGAAAACAGTTGGGTTAAACGTGAAAACTTCGTCGAAACTACTAAACTTACATACACAAAACTCTTTGGTAAGATCTTGTGCCAATTAAATAAAAAAAGAACAGCGCGCGCTCGTTCCTGATTGGCCCTGCGCGAGCAGCTGCGCTCTCATTGGTTAGATGGGTGAATCAACTTTTAAGGCACTCCTTTGACAACATTATGAACAGCTAAAAATAAAAAATAAATTATCGAAATGTTATGAAAATATGGTGTTAACATGTGCACTATATATCCTATTTATAGGTTTTGCAACGTGGCACGACATCCAAGCTAGTTTAAATGAGTTTTTGAAGAAAACCTGGGGCATGATTCTCTATGACCTAAGAGATAACATGCCCAAAACGTGTGACGTCACAACGTGTTCTAAACATTAACACGATTCAAACGAGCCTAGGTGTGGAATCGAAAATTTGAATTCTGCATGCCACAAGACTGGTTGTCTATGCCCCGTGTTTTGTTTTTCGATTATTTCACACGGTACGTTCAAAATCTTACATTCGAACTACTCGGAAAATTTACGGTTTTATTATAAATAATTTTTTTTTTCCGAATAATAAATATTTTGAATTTTAAGCTTGCTCAACCATCAATAATTGTTGAGCTTACAATATTTTAGTGTGATTTGAAAATTACAAGCCCAAAAATAATGATTCGTAAATACATTCAAGTCAGTCATGACTAGTTTCGGAACGTTTGTTTTGATTATCATAACCTAAAATTTTATCATTCCTAAGGATTGTGTCATTGTTATTGTGTTCTTTGATAAAAACAATCAACAAAAGATATCTTACGGGTTGCATTTTATGAAATGATTTTATTAAAACCTCAAAATACGAACGACGAAACGATCCATACTAACTATTGCAGGAACACGCTAATCTGTGCCTTAACACGCTATGAACGAGCTCGTTTATTTGACAGTTCAAATCGTGCCGTGCAGTGGTAAGGAATGACAACTAGGGCATGCGGAATACGGTTTTGTACGATTCCACGCCGTTGTCGTGTCGTAGGTGTGTAACACGCTTGCATTGGTCATAGTGAATCACCCCCCTGATGAGTGTGCCTAATACATATCCATTGCGTTACTTATTTGTAAGCACCAAAACATGAAATAAAACAAAGAAATGAGAAAAATCAACATGATCGTTATTTATTCATACCTTAATTCAGTCTTTCTAACTTATTAGTAATGTTTTATTATAACTAACCTAATAAATAGAGACAATTGTAGGTCCTCTGCGTTACTTTGCATGTTTTTAAACGCTTAACTTTAGAATAAATCTCCACATAGAATAATCAGGCATACAGTTCATAAACTACCAATAGACACGAGTCTTGTAGACTTTTAACTTAACATTTTTTTAACACAAATTTAATACAATCAGATTTATTTTCAAAAGACATAATAAAAGTTCAGGGACACATGAGTAACGCCAGAGAAAAATAGTAACGTCTGAGAATATACTGAGACTTTAATGCATTCGTTTCAACGAATATGTTCTAGACAACGTTGGAAGTTTTGCAAAAGCTTATATTAAATTATTATATTAAACACGTGCTTTTTGAATGCTGCAAGGTCACTCTCAAATATTCTTCCTGTAAGTACCTATCTCTGTTTCTTAATTTCTGTCTTCCTTAACATTTTTTATAGTCTTCATGTTTTTGCCATCTTTTATATTCTTTGCTTCTTTTCTTTCCCAATCTATCCAAGCGATTGTATCCTTTACGTTTTCTATACAGTAACTTATACTATACAATTAACTATACAATTAGTTTAGAAGGCACTGATTACATTTGCCGTACATGCAATCTTTTGAGTTTGCATTGAAAAATGTTGTATCAATGAGGATGTTTGAGTTATCTGTGCCAGTTATATTTTTTCTTTTCAGTGCCTTTGCTTTATAAACAAAGTTCGTGTGTGTTTTGAAAAGACACATGTCTCTAGCGTCGATAGAAGCACTTTTGACATAAAAAGGCTTGTTTCTCGTAAAACAAAAGTAAGAGCAACGAAGACCAGGATTCTCTTTTACAAAGGCTTTGAAAAGATTGTTCATCGTATCCAGCATAAACCATCATTTGTCCTTTACTCCTGCTTTTGTCAGCGTTTCTTTTTTGCCAGCTGTAGCACGTGATATGTCATCTATGAGGTAAAATTCCTTTATTTTCTTCCTCAACACAGTGTTATTTTCTGTACAGTCTTTTTTTAAATTTTGTCGACACCCAAAGTCTCCAAAAGTTTATTTTTCTTCATTCGTGAATCTTTAACTTCTACAGTTGAGAAAATCTTCTTTATAACCTCTCGTTCTTTCCTAGACTTTGTCTTTTTAAATGTTTTATTTATGGCAATGGTCTGGACTTTGTATCTCTGATCTTCATCGTCAATTCGTCTTTGATTGAAATTCTCATTTTCTTGCTTAAGTTTTTCGTTTTATTTCTATTGACCGTGGCGTTACGTTTCTTTGATCGCAGTGGTGGGTCTTTTGTTTGCAGTAACGTATCCCTAGCTTGCGGAGGCGTATTTGGTGGAGAAATAGCACGTGAAGGAGTCGGTGGTGGAGTTCCGATAAATTCAAAATTTCCTAATCTAGCTAGAGTCAGTTCTAGAAGATTCAGGAGGTATTTTTTGTAACAATCTCTGAACAGCCAGTTTTTGTTTCTTTGAGTGTCGTTTTCGTAATTTCTATATCACGTTTGCGTTGTATTTTTCTTTTGGAGTTAAATCTTCTACTAATCTTTTAGTTTTATTGTATCGAGCTCGGTGTTTTTTCTTCGCTTCTTCTTACTTTTCTTTACTATTTTTCAGTCTTTCTCTATACGTTTTCTGTTTTTCTACTGCTCTAAGTGGCATTTTGGATACTGTTGCAAAAACCTTGAACAAATTAAACTATATTATTATAAGGTTATTTATTTTGATAGCTTAGAAACCTAAGTTTGATGTAGCATAACATCTACACTTCCATTATTGCCAACTAGCAACGTTATTTAGTCAAACATTCTCTGGCGTTACTGGTAACTCTAGAGAAAAATTCTACAGCGTTATCGGTAACGCTAGGGAAAATTTCAATTAAAAAAATCATAAATAATTCCACAACTTAAACTAAACAAGTAATTGGTCATGACCTTGAAATCAGACATCTTATACTACAAACTGACCTAATAAAATTCAAATATTTTAAAAACTTACCAAGATTCTCACCGTAACGCTGTAGAGCGACAATAAACCCACGCGCACCGGTTGAGAGCTTACCTCCGACTGAGGGGCGGGTAAAGCGAGGTAGGCCTTGTCAGACCAAACCAGCGAAATATTAGATAGTAATCGCCTTTGATGACACCAAGTTAGACGCCATCTCTTGATATTGTTCAAAACTTTTATCGGTAACTCAGTATAGCTGATTTTTTCATCTAAGTTTGGGACAACAGTTGAGGTCCATGTAAAATATATAAATTAAGTCAAACTTTTATGAATTTTTACTTAAAACGTAAGCCTAACTATTTCTGAATCTAAGTAATGTGTGAAAATACAGTGTTTTCATATATTTTTTTAAAGTAACATCGTACATTGTTTCTTCACCTAGGCCTGGGGACACATATTTTTTGTATGGAGATTGCCTATATTCCGCTGAGTTACCATAGAAAAATCAAAATTTTTGCTATAAACTATAAAAAACTATGAAATTACCATGTAAGCAGAGAATCTAACTTTACGATAATATTAAAACAATCATATTTTGAACTGAATTACAGCTTTTATTGTTATTTCCATGACAGGGACACAAAAGGAGTGCCTTAGAAGTTGGTTCACCCAGATATTAATGGCGGCAAGTTCACTGTGACAATACACGTACGCGTGAATTTAATGTTTCGCAATGTGTTTTGTTTTTAAAATACAAATTAATAGTTAAAAATGGATAGCGAGGTGGGCTAAATATTCTATGCTCAAGTCCACACTGAGTATCTACAACAATATTGATATCACGAAGTATTCAAAAGTCATAGCGTTCCTGAAACGCAGTTCAGAAGGACACAAGGGAAAAAAGTCCTTGACGTTTACATCAGGTCAAATAAAGATGTTCCTGGAAGATTCACAAGATATTTTGTATCTTTTTGAAAAGGTAAGTGTATTTTAGTTCTGTTATTTAATCTACCTAGTACTTACGTACTACACACGCAAGTTATCTAGACACTCCGTTTAAGCGCTTTGTGTATAAATTTGGTAGTAGGTACCTACACTTTACTACTTCATAAATCATAGTTTTTGCCTTGGCTATGTACCTCAAGCTTATTATATCGTTTATTGTTACAGGTTGCACTAATCTTCGGCATAATGGGGGCATGCCGAAGGCAAGAGCTATACAACATCCAGTTCGATGAAGTCTCTAACATAGACGACAGTACAATCATGGTGAAAGTTTTATATATTCAGACTCCGTCTACGAGCTCTACTGCTTGCCCCGCGGCCGCTACAGCTGCTGGATCAATAATTAACATTAACTTTCAAAATTGTACCATCCAAAATTTGAACAATTATTATAAATAAACTATTGTCAGCTTTTACTCTTGTTGTTTGATTAATTGCATTAGTGAAGATAAAGTAGTGTATGCAACTGCATATAACACGGGTATTAAAACACTCGTTACTATTATGAAACTCGTGTTTTAATACCCTTCATTATATGACAGTTGCATAAACTACTATTACGATATCGATGTGGATATTATAACATCATGTGAAATTGCTTAAATTGAGTGTTTTGCTAACTGCGCTATAACAGTAGTCATTATAAGTCAAGTATTGGAAACATAAGTAGAATGTTATAACATTAGTGTAGATAAACATTGTTTATTTTCCAGAGGCACCGCGCGGTACGATTTCTCTCACGAGGTGCTTGGGCCGGAGCGCAGCGTGTGGCGCGGGCACAAGCTGCAGCGCCGGCGCCGCGTCGCGCTCATCGCGCGCGCCGTGCCGCGCCCCGAGGACTCGCGGCCGTAGCGCCGTCTCAAACGACCAGCCGCCAGGCCACTGCCTGATTCTACAACACCTACTAGGTTCCTATTGTAGGCCCTAACGATTTAACCATACGATCTCACGATAAACCTGGAGACCACCTTGTCCCGAGTCAAGTCGCCAAACCTAACAAGCACGATCAGTACAAGCTTCTACTATGTCGCTCCTTGGGTTGGTGAAATTTGCACTCACTGTGGTTCATGTCATGAAACATACAGGGCCGTCCTTGTGATTATAGCCGTTAGTTAGATTAAAGAGATGGGCTCATCGGCACACGACAGCCGGGCAGCTGATAGCAAGACCACTAGTTTGTCGCGTCGATTACATTATAAAGAACACAGAACACTAACTAAATTGATGGATCTATGAGTGTGAATTTGAGTTTATTTCTTTAGCTCGCCAAAATTGACCTTATTGCCAACTATAGGTCTGCGTTGGTAAATCGGTCCCTCATGTCCACCCTCTGTAACTATTCCTCTGAAGTGACGTGATTCCGCGTTTTATACGCTCACCGCAGTTGCAAGCCGCTGCGTCGCAGTCATGTGTCACTCGATCGCGTCCGCTTGTCCACGTCTGGGATTAACTAATACAACTCTTGCTCCTTTTCTTCGGACTCCATCCGCCATTATATTAGATACTTCCATTTACATTAATTTATACTTACTTTCGCTATGACTGGCCATCATCCACCATCGTTTGTTTATTATTTTGTACTTTTATGGTAACGAAATCAACAGCCATCCTTGGAGTCATCGATTTAGTGTTTGGTGTGGGGACTTTTTATAATAATTGTTTTTTTTAAATGAACAACTTTACATGGTTAACCGCTAAGTGTTATGTGCATACCTGACGCAAGCCAGCTGTCTGTCTGTTGATGGATCGTCTCATATTTATCGATTTTATGTTCAGTATTGTAAATAAACTATACCTTGTTTTAATAAAAGACTTGTTACAACTGCAGTATCTTATTTCAAGTTAGAATAGTGTCTTGTCATTCTTAACACAAAGTTCATACATTTCTAAATCTAAATAGAACCCATTCCTATTTTGAGCGTATTATTATAATATTAATTAGCTAAAAAGGATCTTTGACCCAGTCATCGATGCATCTCAGCCTGCACTAAAACTGAAGCAAACCCCTCGGCCCATCTGAGTAACGTAATTTTCTGAGTTGTAAGAATTAAATTCATTGTGTTGTGTAGCGCAAGCCATAGACATACTATTTAAAGTCCAATTACCATTATTGCTATTTTTAGGGAATCCTAGAGTATAGGTAAAGCTAATTTATAATTTTTAGACACAACATGTTATCTGTTTTCAATTAACAATAGCTTAATATCAATGTTGTATGAATCGACTCGGAACTCATAAATCACGATGGCCTCAGCCCGAGTGGGTAACATTAGGCGTTACGTCTGTACACGTACACACACACGGAACACCAAAACGCGCGCTTCTAGGTATTGAAGCGCGCGTTTGGGGATGTAGTACGGATGGAGGAAACCAGATCGTTTTTAAAACGTGCGCTACAAACGCTTAATGTATTCATAGTGTAAGGCACATGGCGTGTGCTCCCCGGGGCGCCGGGCGCCGGGCGCGGCGGTACAGCCTGCTCGTCCACGGAGCATGATGTTACAGCGTCCACAGGGTGAAGGCACGCGGTGAGTGCAGCCCCGCGGGCGCGCGCGCGGCGGCAAGCTAGCGGCGCTCCGGCTCCGCGTCCTCTAGCGCCTCCACCTCCAGGTACTCGACGCGCTCCTCCGCCTCCGGGGCCTGCCACTCGGCCTCCTGCAGAACACCATGAAGCATTCAATATTCATGTACGCTACGTGGATTACCTAACTACGAACTTTTCTGCGTTTTACAAGTAAATCTATACTATTTTTGGACGGGGCAGTTAGACCTTAACCGTTGAAGCTACATGGAAATGGTCTTAGGAAACTAGGTACCCATCCTTTTTAGAAACAAGATCCGTCAAGCGCGAGTGTAACTCGCGCGCCGTGGGTACAAACGGTTGTCGATTATACATACATGTACTAAAGGTACCGGTTAGAGAAATCGCTATTTTGATGAATAACTACCTTAAAATAGTAGGTACCAAACTACATTTTAGATGGATCTTTGGATGGATCTGGATTATTTCGAAATATTTTAAAAAATATGAATCCTACAAAAATTTAAAAAACTATTTTGAAATGTACAAACTGATACCTTTCATTTAATACCCCACCCACATGACCCGGTCTTGATGGATCTTTTAAAATTTCGGCATCACAATTTGTATGGAAAATATTCATTTTCATTTTTCATTTACTTTTATTAAAATCTGTACAGGCGCACGACCTGCCTTTCGGTTTGGACATTTCAAACCAGTTATTCAAATTTGTGTAGGTTTCATACTTTTTGAAATATTTTGAAAAAAGTCGAAAAAAATTCCATTAGGTACCCACTTTAACCGAAGCATGCAGAGAGATCTATCTGAAATGTAAGTTGGTACCTACTATTCTTAGGTATCCGTTAAATTGTGAAGTCTCTAACCGGTACTTTTGGTACATATTTGTTGACAAACGTTCGAAACCCTCGGCGCGCGAGTTACACTCGCACTTGACGGATCTTGTTGATACTTTGTCACGTCCGAAGCTACGTTGCTAACGTGCATATTAGCTTCGGACGTGACATTCAGCAGTAAGGTTGTTCGTTTCGTGAGATCCGTCTACCGAAACTTCGTATTTCCTGGTTCAAGTAGGCCTTCTTTCATTATTGAAAAGGGTTTTATGATGGATGTGGTAGATGGTGCTGGTTGATTCCCAAACTGCCCTTTGAGATTGGTATTTGGTGTGGTGTTTGGTTGGTGGTCAAGGAAAGTCACTGGGAATGGTATGGTACGGACTATATTCACAAGACACACGTTATTATATGGTTAAGGCGAAGTGGGATCGTGGTTGCGTAGGTATTTGACGAGCGATCGCCGCGCGGGGTACACCCTTCCCCGCGCGGGGTCCGCCCTTCCCCGCGCACTCCCAACTAGCTACTACGAACTAAATAGGCAGGTAGGCATCTCTATGGTATCTATAATGTATATTCGATAGCACGAGGATTTATTCTATTGATTGTATTTATTTATAGATACCTATGCCTGCTTACCTATACCTACCTAATAGAAATATTTTGTAGTTTTATATACCGTTTTTTTATTGAGGATGTAGGTAGGTTAGGTAGGTAAGATGTGTGAGTAACGTAGATGGGTAGGTACCTACCTACGTAAAGTTATAAACGGATTTGAAGAAAGGAATAGTTTCTCCGTTCGCTGGTATTACCTAAGTAGGTATTTTTATAATTGGTTTATTTTATACATTTATGTAGGTAGGTATTACCTTTATAGAAAACCCAATATCCATTTGGATCAGTTCTCTGCTAGGTATATTCAAAGGTGGCTTGGAAGAAAACGCTTTTAGTGATAAGTCCGTATAGAGAATTTGAAAAGTAAGGTACCTACCTACACTTTTTGTTAGTCGGATACACGGTCGGACATATTATACCTAATGTAAACGTTGGTTTTTGTCATCCCTAGGTAGGTATACCTATTAGGTACCTACCCGGCCCTAATATGGCCCGGTGCCATAGATGGCCCACTTTCAGAAAAAACTTTTTCCGTGATTTTTGTTTCATGGATTGTTGTTTTTATAAAAAAAAAAATTCTATGCGTAGGTAAATATAAAGAGCTAGGTAGGTTAGGTAGGTAAGATGTGTGAGTAACGTAGATGGGTAGGTAAGTAAAGTTATAAACGGATTTGAAGAAAGGAATAGTTTCTCCGTTCGCTGGTTTTACCTAAGTAGGTATTTTTATAATTGGTTTATTTTATATATTTATGTAGGTAGGTATTACCTTTATAGAAAACCCAATATCCATTTGGATCAGTTCTCTGCTATATTCAAAGGTGGCTTGGAAGAAAACGCTTTTAGTGATAAGTCCGTATAGAGAATTTGAAAAGTAAGGTACCTACCTACACTTTTTGTTAGTCGGATACACGGTCGGACATATTATACCTAATGTAAACGTTGGTTTTTGTCATCCCTAGGTAGGTATACCTATTAGGTATAGGTACCTAACCGGCCCTAATATGGCCCGGTGCCATAGATGGCCCACTTTCAGAAAAAACTTTTTCCGTGGTTTTCGTTTCATGGATTGTTGTTTTTATAAAAAAAAAAATTCTATGCGTAGGTAAATATAAAGAGCTAGGTAGGTTAGGTAGGTAAGATGTGTGAGTAACGTAGATGGGTAGGTACGTAAAGTTATAAACGGATTTGAAGAAAGGAATAGTTTCTCCGTTCGCTGGTTTTACCTAAGTAGGTATTTTTATAATTGGTTTATTTTATATATTTATGTAGTTAGGTATTACCTTTATAGAAAACCCAATATCCATTTGGATCAGTTCTCTGCTATATTCAAAGGTGGCTTGGAAGAAAACGCTTTTAGTGATAAGTCCGTATAGAGAATTTGAAAAGTAAGGTACCTACCTACACTTTTTGTTAGTCGGATACACGGTTGGACATATTATACCTAATGTAAACGTTGGTTTTTGTCATCCCTAGGTAGGTATACCTATTAGGTACCTATCCGGCCCTAATATGGCCCGGTGCCATAGATGGCCCACTTTCAGAAAAAACTTTTTCCGTGATTTCTGTTTCATGGATTGTTGTTTTTATAAAAAAAAAATATTCTATGCGTAGGTAAATATAAAGAGCTGGCCAAGATTTGATTAAATTGAAGAAAACAGATAGGTATTTTAAATGTGATTATATTTATTATTACCTTCGTACTATACATAAGTACGTACATTCTAATTCTAATTCTAAGCGGGGGAACCTCTCAATGGCATTAAAATCATCAATTCAATTAAAATGTGAAACCAGTCCAGAGCGCTTTTCCGTTTCTAAAACCAAGCAGCTAAAATCACACTGAAAAAGAGAGTCGTGATTTAGCTGTTGCAATTGGTTAAAAAAATATGTTATGTCAACAATTCTGCGACCGATGATTTCTTTGATTGTGTTTGTCACATACTCTTCTTCCACTATGTAAGGCAGGTCTTCTGAGTCGCTGAAACAATTGAGATAAACGATGTTATATTGATGACTAAAAACGGTTTTGCGACAGAAACAATACCTACTTTTAGCTATTATGAAATACTTAAAATGTTGCATTTCCTGGATAGGAATATGCGGATTCATAGAATGATAAACTGAAATTTGGATAGGTACTCTTTTATTATAGTAGTAAAGTGCTATGATTTTACTTACTCAGATTCACAAGGCTGAGGTGTGTCTGACACTAATTGAAGGTTTTCTAGTGCATCTTTAGACATTTCTTGCACTTATGGTGATGTTTTTTCAGTAATTCCTTCAGTATGTAGTAGGTTTTCTGAGGTACTGAAACAATCAAGAGAAGAAGCTCATGTAATATTGAAAGCAAATACGCATGTAGGTAGTGATAAAGTGTGCGTGCAATGTCCGGGTACCAGACTAACTGAAGAAGTAAGGTACCTAAGATGTTGCGTTCACACATTTCCGCGAAATTTTAATTATGTATTTTGAATCAGTGGAAACTAGGGCTTGCATACGAATATTCGAATACTGAAATTGCAATATTCGAATATTCGACTAAAATGAATATCACTAATCTCAGACAGAACTCCGACGTGCATAAAAAGCCAAGTTCGCGAGACATGTCCATACAAGACAATAAAAGCTTACGTCGTTCGGGTTAACAAAATGACAAAGTTATAGGGTTCCCGAGTTCGGAAACACTCAGGACTGCCGCGTGCGACTGCGAAGTGTATTCGCTCACCTAGATTTAGAAGACTGTTTTTACTAATAATTCGTGGGTAATGTGCGTGTAAATTCCCAATGTCTCGTAATAACCTTTTGCTAAGTTGATATTTTAAATTTGTTTCTGCAAATAACACATAATATGTGTTATTATCACATGTGTGTTAAAATCACATCTTTTTTTATTCTCATATTATGAGAATAAAAAAAGATGTGATTTTAATAAACATATAGGTTTTTCTATAAATTCGAATCATATTCAAATTATTCGAATAGTACCAAAATAATAGTATAAACAGTAAAAAAAAATAAAAGAAAGTATTCGAATATCAAAACTTTCGAATATTTGCAAGCCCTAGTGGAAACACGTTTTTTGAAAGTGGGCCATCTTAGGCAGCGGGCCATCTTAGACAGCGGGCCTTCTTAGGGACAGTCGATATCTTACTCGGAACAGACTAACAGACATTTATATTTAGGTAGGTACCTATCTAATAGGCGTAGGTTATAGCAGTAATATGGATTACATTACAATAGGTAGGTATCACCTAATTATTATAGCTACCTACCTAAAGTTACCTGTAATATTATTATAGGAGAGTATAGGTAGATAACTATCGAGAGAAAAAGGTTGGTTCAAAGTTTCAAACGATTACGTAGGTAAATATTTAGATCGATGGGTAGCACAATAGGTAGATATACCTAGGTATCTATTGGTGGTAAAATAATCAATAAAAACCTTACCTGTTCAAGTTCATCACTTTTCGTTCTTCAATTCAATTCTTCAATCGCGAATATTTTTTTGTTTTGTTATATTTATTCACCATTTTTGCTTGTAATGAATTTCTCGTTCAATATGCGTTTACGTACGCGGCAGCGGAGAGGGCGCGAAAAAGTTGTACACGGGTGCTCTCGACGAGGCGCTGCGGCCGACTGATGGAAGGCGACAGCCGCGCAATGGCCGGCCCGCGCGCAGTTTCACTGTTCTTTATTTAGAAATGTATTTTTTGCTACAAAATAATATTATTTCGCAAAAAACTAAAACCATAATCGTCTAAAGTATTTATTAGGGAATACGTAGACGAAATTTCATTGAAGTATGTTAAATAACCAGCAAATAAAACTGATTTTTCCGTAGCAGTATCACTGTAAAAATGACGAATTAGAGGAAACTTTGCGATTTTTTTCTATCGAGTCAAGTTTAGTCAATCATGTTTCGGCTCCCATAACTTACTAACTAGAATCCTAAACTTTTGATTGTCATCAAAAACCAATAAGAAAATTGATGTTTTATTGCCTTAAAATTGATTTTCCGTGCAGTCAAAACGTGGGTTTTGGGACTCACTTCACCTTAATTAAACTACTGTCGCCAACTTATGGTACGAATGGTACGAAATGGTTGAAATGATAATATTGGTTTGAACCCGCGCCGATGGCGGTCGATCGCGAACTGAGTTAATTTAGGTAATCGCTCGCGAGCACGCATACAACTGCACGCGCAGGTACATGCATATCTGCTGCGTGCTCGTGCTCGGTTTACCCGAACAATTATCGTTTCATCCATGTGTCATCAAACTAAATTCGACTCGATTTTTATTTTACTAGATGTCGCCACTAGAAGAATTTGTAGTAAGCTTATAGTTTTTTTCTATACACGCCATATTATGTTATATTGACATAATTGTTAAAGAATTCTTATTTAAATCTGACGACCTCAGTGGCGCAGCGGGCGAAGGTCCGCCTGCGACGCAGGAGGTTGCGGGCTCGAATCCCGCATCGGGACAAATGTTTGTACGATCTGTTCAGAGTGTTCTAGATGTTTTCTATGTATACTAAAAATATATCTATCTATGTAGTATATTGTATGAAGTATATCAGGTTATCTAGTACCCATAACACAAGCTCTGCTTAGCTTGGGGCTAGGTAATGCTGTGTGAATCGTCCAGCATTATTTATTTATTTATTTGAACCAGTTTCTTCATAAGTATAGTTTTCTTGTAAATAAGCAAGTTCCAGAACACGCCAACGTGCACAGTGCCGTTCCAAAAAGGTACCTATGCTCTGTCCCGCTCCAATGAACGCGAAATCCTATGCCTATCCTTTTCATAAATGGCGCGCAATGCGCCCTCTTAAACATTTCATTCTTCTAGATACACAGGTAAAAAGGAACCAGTAATGATAATGTACCTGATTATCTTCCTTATCCTGATGCGTGCGCAGGTGCCGCTTCATGGCGGGCGCCGACCCGAAACTGAAACATTAATGCAACGGTCGGTTACTGAACAACGGACGCAACAACATTACAGATTAGGCCGAGGATCGCACAGGAGCAGCGGTGTAGCTGTGTGGTCTGTGCGGTGACACTCACGTCCTGGGGCAGTGCGGGCAGGCGACGGCGGGCGCGGTGGCGGGCGCAGCGGCGGGCGCGGCCTCGTCGCCGCCGTGGCACTTGCGGATGTGCGCCATCAGGTTGCTCCTGCAGACACACACACCGTTACACTGCTGTCTACTAGGGTGATAAAGGCCACTTTTGTAATATTATTTTACGCAACTGATACCAGAGCCCTGAGTTTTGTTTTGTCAGACAATAGTATCGAGAAAGCATCGTGCATGACGTCTCATTATTCTAATCTATGGGGTTATGTAGGTGCAGTGCGTGCCTCGAGCGCACAGACATGGAACTACGCAAATCCCATACAAGATGTCTCGATAGTATTGCGTAACCAAAGTCAGGGGTCCGGCAGCGGCAGTGGGTCGTACGCTGTACCTGGTGGTGAAGCGCAGTATGCAGGCGCGGTACCCGCACACGTAGTGTTGCTGCGCGGCGTGCGCGGCCGCGTGCGCCGTGCGCTCGGCCGCGCACGCGCACAGCTGGAAGCACTCGCGGCACAGCAGCGGGTGCGTGCGGGCGTGCGCGCGCAGCTCTGCGCGGGAGGGCGCCAGCCAGCCGCAGGCGGGGCAGAGCGGCGCGCAGGCGGCCTCGTGGCGGCGCAGCTCGCCCGCGCTGCGGTGCGTGGTGTCGCACAGCGCACAGTGCAGCGGGTCCAGCGCGTGGCTGCCGGCGTGCGCCTCCAGCTCCGCGGGCGAGGGGAAGGCGGCGCCGCACGCCCAGCACCAGTGCGCGCCGCCCGCGCCGCCGTGCTCGCCGATGTGCGACCGGAACTCGGAGATACGCTGCAAGTCAGTGTGATTGCTCCCGTTTGTCTTATGTTGGCGTTAAGGCTGATTTAGACAGGGTCAGTACCACGGACCAGATTCGGAGGTTAGCACAAGTCTTGCTGTTGAATGAGTTAACGGAATTGATGGAAATGACTTAACTAAAATTTACGAATTTGTATAAGAAAATGGATTGACAATAGAAACGAAACTAGTTGCTCTCTGCTTTGTTGTTAAAGCAATTTAGATTTGAAGACCCTGCCAAAGAAACTGGCTCATTTTCATTGACCAGCGAGACGCGACGTCACCCTAGAATGCAGCGGCAGTGACTGACCACAGTGACCACGCACCGACTTGACTGATGGCTGTTCACACGGGGTTGTTACCGGAGACGCGGGAGGGCGCGGGTGGCGGGGGGCGCCGACTGACTTCAAAATATTCGTGTGCGAATTATACAAGTCAGCGCTGACTTCACACCGCTGTACTAACTTCAAATCGATTAGCTGTGCGCCAGGCGTGGTACCAAGGCATTACGCGTTCAGGTCGCAGCTCGTACCTGGTAGGTGGCGGGGCACTGGGTGCACTGGTAGGAGGCGGCAGGGCCGGCGCGCGCGCGGTCGCCGCGCTCGGCGGCCTGCAGCGCGCCGCGGTCAACCATGATGACGTCCTCCTCGCTGTACCCCCCCGCGGCCCCCGCCCCTCCCACCACTATAAACACATCTATCTTCTGGGTCAGCTCTGCCAATCTGTGAACATCATGTTTAGACCTGATGCCAGGTATGGTTTTCTCTCTGAGCTATGATTTGTTTTTAAAGCGTCTTGTACGATCACATCACCCTCAGTTAGTTTAATATTGTAGACACAGTGCAGTTTCGTAGGCCTTAATAACGAGGATCCGTAACGTTTTTAGTTGAGAATGCAGATTTAGAGAGACAAGAAATCCTAAACACACAGTGCAAAAAGTTTTTCTACAAAAATAATTTACGAAGTTATGACCAAATTACTAGCGAGGTTCACCGAGTGACCGCTGCGGTCACTGTGACGTCACTCCCTCGGTCGCCGCCAGTTAACCGTTTATTTGGTTATTTGTGATTTAATATCTTTAAAAGATTTTAATATAGTTTTCAACCAGCTGTTACCAGTCATTATTAACGAATTTAATTGCCATTTTATTTGAGGTAATTAAAAAAAACACAAACGTGCACACTGCTTGGTGACGAACGAACGAGTGGCAAGTGACAAGAAAGTATGTGTTCATGCGTGCCGAGCGGGATAGCGATTCGCTGCAGGGGCTGAAGAGGTGGGGCGAGGAAGGAGGTACTCAGCCTAGTCAACAAATTGTGATTCTAGTAACTGTCTCATATAAAGAATAGCGTAGATACTAATTCAATTGAAATTGCTATAACTTTACTGATCCTCATTCCCTTTAAGTGCTGCTTTTATTTGCTGGAAAGCTTGTGGAAGGAACCTTTGCAATGATGACCATTTCAAAGAGGTACATTGTTGGGGTAGATACCTTACCTTTTCCTCAGAGTCTGTATCTTCTCGCTGAGCGGCGGCGGCCCCTTGGCGGCCAGCGCCTGGCTGAAGCTGTAGGCGTCTTCCGCGCGCCGGATGCAGCGCGCGCACAGTCGCCCGCTCGGCACCACCTGCGACCAGTCAGGGGAACTACTGTACGGTTTCATCATACATCGACACTTGCGCACGCGACATTTTGCACGCGCAGCACTCCTTTGATTATTATAATTTTAACACACCTAACTTAAGTTTGTGACCTACTCTAGGGCAAGAAAAACCTATCAAGGGAAACTTTGCCACCTTATCCTTGTAGGTATTCACTTAACTTTCACGAATCTAGTGGTCCTTCCCATTTAAACTAACTGGCATAAACCTTAACTACTTACGTATCAGTGAACTTAGTGATAGATACATAGTGTGGTGCTATACAGCTTGTAGTTATGAACATGTAGTTTTGATGGTCAGGAAGAATCCTTGATGTGTCTGGATTTTTGTTCTTACACACTACATGGTTTTCCCATTTTCTAATGCCCAGGATGTACAAGGTACAATGCGTCATTCGGGCTGTGTGTAATGTCAAGGTTACCTAACTTCCTATGTTATTTATTAATAGCTTAGTACATTTATATCTATGTACATAGATTGTATCAATGTGATTTCTATCTTCTGCATTAGTCTTCATGTTAACCTTAATTTAATAAATAAACCAGTTGTAAATTACCAGTATTGGAGTTATCATTTCACTGTATGTCTAACACCCTTCAGCTGCAATGAAAGGCAGTAGGCGCCCAAAATAATGCTGTAAGCCTTTCTTATACATTTAATTATACCCTATCATAACTATATAAAAGTTAAGTGACTCAATCAACTGTAACTTCAGTCACAGACACAAGGAGGGGGACACAGGGGAAAAAAGACTAACTGCCTTTTGTCAGAAATTGATGATTTTTGCTAAGTTCAATGACCGGAAGCTAAATTAGTGTTTTTAAGGCCAAGGTCAGTGACTTTGATTGAAGAAAAATTCACTGACATTTTTCAGCAATGTATTTTATTTTTATTTTATTTACCTATTTGGGAAACAAAAAGCTTATGTTTAGGTAATAATAAATTCTTAAACTAGAACAAATGAAGCTAAAGACAGTTTCCACTCATAGTCTGTAAAATAGCCTGAACTAATTTAAATTTTACAACAGTTAAAAATAAAAAATAAATGAAAAATACAAAACTAAATCTAAATATATGTACTGTGTGCCAATGTAGAAGTAGTAGGTACCTATTTAAAAAAAACTAATCTAGATAACAATGAAATTTTAAAAATAGTATTTTATAATTATTAATTACCTACCTGGTGTCAGTACCAAATCATGCGGATTGGCAACTACAAGGTGGGGAACTAGGAGGGATATATAAATACTGATCATACATACCTAATGTTAGTGTGTTAGAATTTATTACTGATCGAAGAAGTTATTATTAATTAACTTCTTGAAAGGATTGCGCCTCATGTTGAAGAGATCTACAATTTTCGAATATTTTGTATTAAATGTTTGCATGGTCTGCAGTAGATATGTGTTTTTCCGGTAGTTTGTTATGATTTAATTCTTTACTAGGGCTCACCCCACAGCGGTGAGGACTGATGGTTGTTCATGGGGTTGTTACCGCAGGCGCGGGAGGGCGCGGGTGGCGGGGGCCGCCCACAGACTTCAAAATATTTGTGTGCGAATTATACAAGTCAGTGCTGACTTCACACCGCTGTACTAACTTCAAATCGATTAGCAGTGCGCCAGGCGTGGCACCAAGTAGGAGTATGTTTGTCTTCTAACTAATTCAAACAAAGTTCTGTCAAACTTTCTGCTTTCGACCTTTCCATCCACAATCCTCCCTTGACAGACTATCCAAACATAATGTCACCAGGTCACGATTTAATGGGAAACATTTTGAGTATTGCGGGATAAGACAATACGCTTTCTTACTTTCTCGACACGCTAGTCGTCGCAAGTATCACCAGTGGCGTACCTTGTTGTTGTTGAGCTGCAGCAGCATGGTCCGCAGCGGCGCGCGCGGCTCCCCGCCGGCACCGGCGGCGCCGCTGCCCGCGTCGTGCTCCTCCGGAGAGAACAGCTCTTCATCCTCCCGTCCACACACGCAGCAAGCCTCCCCCTCTATCTCTAACTTCACGCCGCCGCCCGCTACTGCAGAAGACATCGTAACGCAAGCAACACTACCCGCAGCACTTGGAATATTACCTAATAGTGGTTGGTAAAAAAAAAACAAATCACTATTTATCACAATTGGTACCTATGTTTCTCAGGATTGCTTGGCAATATTCCTGCACTTTAAATACGAAATGAAGTTGTTTTCTTTTCGTTTTCACTTTCTTCTTTTTTCGGTTTCATTAAAATTTGTGTGTTACTTTATCAACTCAACTCCCTCAAGCAAAGCAAACATAAATAACATAGACTACTAGACTAGTGAATTTAAGTTAATTAAGATAATACAATACACAGCAAAGACAGACAGACTCCTCTTCGTTTGCTAATGGTTTGTTATTGTGTATTGTATTCTTGTGCACTGCACAGATTTGTAACTTTTGTAAGCCACACGATTCCACTGGTTTTTTAGAGTCCTTAGTCCACAGATTAAATATAACATACTCTTTCTAGCATACTCTTTTCTTTCATAGCATACTCTTTCTACGCCTTAGTCCTACCTAAATAAATAATTCTTCTGAAAAAGACGCTGGCTGAAGCTATTTCACCGTTCCGGTTCACACATTCCATTCTTGACTTGACATCTTTGCTATTGGCAATATGTGTTTGATTTGTCACTTTTCTGGATGTGTCCGATTCATGGAAATTATCAAAGATCCTATGACTACGTTCCGTAGACAATATCTTTGCAAAAAGCGATTCCCTCTCAGAAGAACGATCCTATGGAACTGCCTTAAGCATGTACTTTTCCTGGATACCTAAGTAAACAAATCGGTTGACAAACATGGCGGATTAGGGATGTTCACTTGTTCGTCTAGTCGATAACATTATATCGATGGACGAGCTTGTCTTTTTAATCGAGGGCTACCGTTTTTGTGATCATCAGTTGGCGCCACTGTAAAGTAAGGTCAGGACAAACTACTAATAGGCGACGGGAAAATATATTTACATTTATATCATACCAGCGACCCGCCCCGGCTTCGCACGGAAACCTCTAAAATTGTCAGTGTGCCTCTACTATATTATACATGTAATATATCTACATATAAACCCTCCTCTTGAATCACTCTATCTATTTAAAAAAACATTATCAAAATCCGTTGCGTAGTTTTAAAGATTTAAGCATACATAGGGAAGGACAGACAGACAGACAGCAGGAAGCGACTTTGTTTTATACTATGTTATGAAGAGCGCATTTCTGAGGTAGTACCATTGAACCAAGTCAGGATCGGATAGTGGAATCCCGGAGAAATCGAAGGAAACCCTCATTTTCAGAATCAGAGCAGGATCCGAGGGTATACCGGAGGTGAAGCAAGAGCAGAATATGTTTTAATAATATTTTTTAATAACTATCATAGGTTAACAACAAACACAATAAATTTTTGTACAATCATTTATTTTCAAAGATATAATAAAACAAAAAATTATATTTTTTTTTTTTGAAAAAAGTAAGGTAAGGTACCAGATAATACATTTTCAATTTCGTGACAGTTTCCTTGCAACAAACCCTGCAAGTACATGTGACTACAGACCTTACTTAATTTATCGATAACGTTCGATGGTCGATGATGTTCGACACTAGCACCGGTTTTTATGTCTTCGATGTGAATGAAATATTGAGAATATTGCGGGTTTCTACAGCTCACAACAAAGATGATTCAAAATAACAGGTTTTTATACACTTTATATCAAATACACTATACAATAGACAACAGTTTAACGAAATGTTAGCCACTTGCCGGTGTAAGGTCAGATTCGGCCTGTTTTTGCTTTGGCATAAGCCACAGCATGCTACAGAACACTTCATGGTACCTTATCTATATGATTTTCAATTAATATCACAGTTTGGCTCAATAAATAAGTCGAAAACACGGGGAAAACTTATATATCTCACAATGACATCTCCTGACATGTAAACAAAACCGTAGACTAAAATGGCGTCCGTGACAGCAAAAGTACATCGAAACCAGGAAGAGGGCGCTGATAAAAAGAGTGTGTATGCGTTTTCCTAACGTAAAACCACTGTTGTGAGAAAGAGACTGGTAGTCCATTATTGCTTCCGTGTCAAATTGAACAATAACGGCAGTTCCATAGGATCGTTCTTCTGAGGATTCCCTTCGAGGTTGTTGCACCGTGCGTGACTTTTCTTTATCCATAGATTGTTAAAAATCTCTGTTTCTACTTTGTGGTTTACGATTTCCGGCAAATGAGCGGTTTTCGATTTGCATTAAAAAAATAAATTTAGTTCCAATTATTTCGATAGGTGGCCGGGCGTCAACTTGAAATTAAGGTATGTCAATGTCAAATGATAGGACAAAATATAGGTACTAGTTACAGGGTTATATTACGTTCAGTTAATTGCTAGATCACGCGCGTTAGCGGCTCTTTTGCGCGCTTATGTAGCGCGTAGCTGTGTTTATATCTCTGAGCTGATTGGCTAATTCACTGAATGAACCCTAATTATAACATTCTCTTCTGTCAAATCGTGTTAAAATACTGTCAAAAAGGTGCATAACGCGTGTAGTTGACACTTCGCGCGTGTAGTTGCCACGTGCTTCTATTTGCTGCCTAAAAGAACTTCATTGAACAAGTTCAAAACAATTCATACTGCAAGTACTTTGACAGCATAATAATTTGACAATTGACACTTTGATCTTTCATTTATTCATTCAATGAGTGAGAAAATGAACCAAATAAATAAGCGCGCATAGATTAGTCTAAACTCATGCAAACACACGCGCGTGCGTTTATTAGTGTAATAAGGCTACAGATCAGCGAACACTTTCGAAATAATTTTCCGAATCGGTACATTTTGACGTCTACGGATGTTTTCATTTCATTTGATATTGACATACCCTAATTTCTAGTTGACGCCCTGCCACCTATCGAGATATTTAGAACAATTTTTTTTTTCTTTATAAAAATGCAAATAGAAAACGGTCATAACATTTAGGTATATAAAAGCTCGGAAACACGCAACGTCGTCTAACGGTGAAATAGCCCATTATCGAAGATTCATGGATTGCACTGTGGATTGCACGAAAAAGAAAAATAAATTATAAAGAATTACATAGTTTGGTTATAATTGATTTTTGAGAATACAATAAAATACCTAGGTATTTAGAATAGTGGTTCGGTTTCAGGGTCAGTTTCAGTCTTCCGTCAGTTGAATCAGTCGGAATCAGTTCAATATTTAAGTTCCTTGAATCAGACGAATAAAAAAACCTAATCAATAAAACGAAATATCTAAGAATTATGAAACATGTCAGAAACCACACGTAAGTTACACTTTTTCTATAGATAAGCTTTAAGTAGGTAGGTAGGTATATTAAGTACCTAACAAATCAAATGTATAAATAATGTCACAGAACCAGACATGGTAAATTACACACATAAATAAGTTGATCATCATCTCGCCACATTATTGGCCTATGAATATCAAAGCACCTACCCACATACCTACATAAAATGTGCTAAATAGGGTTCACATCAAAATATTTCAAATTATATGTCTCATGCGTTAATGAAATAGTAACAACAGTAAAATTCAATTCAAAAAAATCATGACGGACCATGTGCCAAACACCCTGTATATTGCAAAAGATTGGAAATAGTGTGTCTTTGGGTATAGTTGTAATGCAACACAAACCATTTGCTGAGTTAGCGCTGGGTGAATGTACCATATCACAGAATTTTACTTAGGTATATCTATGACCTACATACATTAATAATTGAATAGTAAGAGAGATTCATGGTTGGGTTATACTAGGTAGATATACTTCATACTGTTGTGGTTTGTTTCAGACAACAAGAGTAAGCAAAAGCCTCCACGGGACAGTGTCATTAAATGGTTAGATGATAGTGATAGAAAGCAATCTAGTTAGTATTCATTACAATTACATTTTATTGCTGTTCTTATTTTTCTGTTGCCATTTTATTCCTTTATTTATTCATTAGTGTGTCTCAGCAGCTCTTAAACCTATTTTTTTATTTACTTTTGATCAACAGGGTCATCAGAACTCGAAATTAAAATTCATTTATTAATTCAGATAACACAAGGATCCATAGATTAGAGGGGTTGATCAGGCTGAAAGTACCTACTTGATTAGTAAAAAAAGTTTTAGAACTTAATATAGGTAACTATCTATATCTTTGTAGTAATCTTTGATGTCCTGTTAACCCTTCACTTTTTGTAAATACTACAGTAAGTCACAAATTCCTGCTTCCTATAGTATAGAAACCTAATGATGGTACTTTGATTGAACAAAGATTTATATATCTTTGACTTTGAATCGGACTCTGGCAGGATTGTGTCAGAACAGATGCAGAACCGTAATCCAGAAGTTGAGACAGCTGAACCCTAAACTGTTTGATGTACTACATATAATAAGAAGGTAGGTACATATTATAACAAATTCAAAGCCTCATATTTTTATTTTAGTATTGATGTTTGCTTTGATTATTGTACTAACATCTGATCCCTGTCATTAATAATGTAATATATTCCTGCTTTTCAGGGGCGGCGGGGTTCCTGGACCTGCTGAAGAAGAAACGCTCCAGCGGTAAAATGTGGGAACACCAGATGGAGTTTTCAACTATACTAGTTGAATTAGAGGTAAATATTTAATTACACTATGTCGCTGCATCCTCGACATTTTTTATCATGCGAAGTCGCTCTTCAATGTACTAGGCTAGAACCAAAGATATTGTATAACTACAGATGCCTCGTTTTAACCTTAAATTTTAAATAAGATTTTCGCGGGACACGAGGTGCCAGGGTTGCCATACAGCGGGACATTGCAGTTAGCATCTTCAAGACGCTTCCGGTTGGCATTGATTTGGATCAGTTGAGCTACCTCTAGATTGTTCGCGACAGTCTGCAAATAACTCAACTGTTTCATGTGCATTTCGTGCTTGTTGTTTGGTTTGGTCATCTGTCAAAGTCTTAAAACCTTTTCCAGATCCAAAATTTTTGTCTCTAAGATGTCCTTTCTCCCTCTAATTTTCACCACAAAAACCACTCGGCCGCAATTCGCATTTTTAGGGTTTCGAGATCGAAGATCGGTTTCCAAACCCTTATGGTCTCGCTTTGTCTGTCCTTTTTTCCCTCCTTAATAACTCAGCAACTACTGCAGCTATCAACTTGAAATTTAAAATACATTTCGTGCGCCTGTAATGATTTAAAGATAAAAATGAAAAATGAAAATGTATATTTTCCGTGCAAAATGTGATGACGAAATTTTAAAAGATACCTAAAGGGTCATGTGGGGTATCAAATGAAAGATTTCAGTTCAGTACATTTCATAATAGTTTATGAAATTATTGTAGGTGTCATACTTTTTAAAATATTTTGTAAACAGTCAAAAAAATACCCATTCCCCCCCCATCTCCAAAGATTGCAGAGCGATCCATGTAAAATGTATGGAGCGTTTTTAGATATATATCAATATTTTACAGGATTAATAGAAGCGTTTTACCTGAAATAAAACGCATATTAAAATACTTACCTCACTGGAAGCTTTTATAATGAGATCTGTTTGTTTTCGCCTGGTGTCGCCACTTGTATAGTTTGAGGGAATAACGCCAATGTGATGAGATAGTATCAAACAACAGAATGTCTAATAAGTACTTAGAAATGACACTTATGTTTTCTTTATTTTTGTATGACACCTTGATTATTGTTGAAGAGAATCACTAGTAAATTTCTTCAAAAATTGGTATCCAACTGTAACTTGAGCTTATAAACTGTAAGCAGCTAAAATTGACATAAATTAATATTACAGCGGATATTTCATTAATTGATGTCACAATTTGAGTAACAAACATTTCACGCCTAGAAAACCTTTTGAAAAGAGTTGGCGGCCCTCCAATTCCCTCGTCCCAAGATATCGTCGAGTGATCGTATGTTACCTAGAGCTGCCGTAACACCAGCTTATTTAAAAATGGGTTTTGACCCACCCTGCAGTGACAGTGCGTGATGCTGGCTTAACTACTCTTATTGTAACACAGCTTTAATGTCTTAGCAATACTATGTCTGACGAAGCTAGTATTGTTAGTATTGTAAGCGCGGATTCAATTAAGAATTATTAAAAGTCAACCTGTGTCAGTCTTGGAACCAAGTTTAGTCCAAAAAATTTAACTACCATTTTATGACTTTATGCATCGTCTAGGATCCATGTTAAGTAACGTTAAGTCGTGTATGCTTCTACCTGAACAGAGTAAAAGTAACATCGCGGTACGACAAGATACTTGTAAAATATTCTTAAATTTGTATTATTATTCAGAATGAAATTGGTTTACTAACATCTAGGGCATGCAATTATCGAAACTTTTCGATAATCGATATTTATCGCTCTATTTATCGATAAATATCGAGAATTATCGGTTTTGGTGAAGGAAAAATATCTTTACGTTTCGGTATCTAATTTAACTGCTCTATTTATCCAATCTGCTGCACTTAGCAAGATTTATGTATTCATCATCATCATCATCATCAACCTAAATTAGTCGACTGCTGGACATAGGCCTCCCCTAATGAGCGCCATAGCGCCCTGTCTTCAGCTTTATGTATTACCTACTATTAATATATCTATATCGTTATATGTATTTAGTTATTAAATGTTTTTCCTTATAGCTTTCGGTCATTAAAGTTTCAAAGATTAAATGTACCATTAATAATATGGAAAACAACTTAAATTGTTTAAATTTTACATTATTATTTTATTGATGGATAAAAGACAATGATAACTCATCATTATTTACTCAAGAAAATGGTTTTATTACATACGTATAGCACTTAAGGCCAAGTTCGGTCTAGCGAGCCATTTAAGGGCTCATGATTATAATAAGTAGGTAATGTAGGTATAGATATTTGTGAATATAACAAAATTAAATGAAATATTTTCTTACTTACAAAAAACAAAATCCTCCATTTTGGTATAAACATAATATTATTTCGATTAGTGTTACTTATCGAATAACTTTTAATTAGTTGACACTTTCAGTCTTAATAGAACGAACTAATTAAACAATTGAGTGAATAGAATGCTAGGACTATAAATAATATTCTATAAATAGTTTAATATTCTAAAAATTAAATTTACGTATTGACAAGTACTTGACATTTTTGGTCTAATTACGAAAAAAAATTAACTATTCGTATATTCGTGTTAATATTTCATTTATTGATTTTCAACAGCAGAAGGTTGATTAATTTTACTAACTTTAGCTGTTGGAAAATCAATTGTTTTGTCATTAAGACTTGTGCGCAGTTTATTACACAGTATTCCAGCCGCAGAAAAGGCACGTTCACTTTCGACACTCGTTGGCTTCATTGAACGAAGCCATCGATAACCTTTAGACAACAACTGTCCTCGGTCACCTCCATTTTCAAACAATAACATTTCAACCTTTAGCAGCGTCAAAATGTCTTCCCCAGCCGTAGAAACATTTCCAATTCTGCCTTTGCCCGTGTCATCATGGCTAATTTTGCTGATTTGTTTGTTAATCAATTCTTTATTTGATAATGGGGTGCTGACCACAAGTGACTATGACCACTGCCACCGACCGAATAAATGATAAAATGAACTGACGCACCCCGCGCGCAGCGGTTAGGCGAGCTCATACACACACACAAACGAAGAGTGAGCGAGAGAGCCATAAACACAGGTAAGCTTGCTTGCGCGGCATTTGCGCGGGTAATTTTAAACACTCGCGATTGAGGCGCCGTGATGGGAATGGTTTTGATAATGATTATTTAAGAATTTATCTTTTATCGATATTTTATCGATTTTTTTCGATAATTATCGCCGACATAAATGAGCCGATTACCGATAATTTATCGATTATCGATTATCGGTTTGCATGCTCTACTAACATCTCAAAGATGAGGTTTGGTTATCTTTACAAAAACATCACTCATAATTAAAAGTGTTTGCGTAACATAACGATGAAACAACAGGTGTGTGTATTGCATGTTAATTTAGGCTTCAAATATAAATCTGATAAAGACTAAACCATGAAGTCAAACGTTTCCAATCTACCTCGTAAGTCAACACAAAAGATAATTTCAGAGTTAATGGAGAACTTGACAAATAAATAAATTGTCAAGTGCTCCATAAATCTACATCTGATGTCCACCATACACTTGAAAAACTCAGGAACATCGTTCTTGACTTTCAGTGATGGTAGACGCGTCGATGGATCCACCAGATATTTTTTGTCCTTCATTGCTAATAGTTCTCATATTTTTCAGCGCCAATGGAGCCGCTAGCACTCGGGCTTTGAGGTCTGCGCGCCAAATAATTTTTCCCATCGGGAAAACTATTATATTTACTCATCAAGTATAATTCCCGTCGATAATTATCAAGTATTCAGATAAATCGACACTTAAGGGATTAGAAATGGTGGTGAGAATACCCAGGCTATGGGGTGATTCCAAGGAACACTGAACGCGTCGTGTAACTTAATCGTTCATATCACGTGTTACGTAATTACAGACAACATGCGCGGTCTTTGAGGCAAATAGAAAAATTAGATCGGAGTATCGAAGCTCCCTACTTTGGTAAACACTGTTCACAGTTGCTGGGAGTAATCGGTAACGAGACAAGATTGCCCTGATTGTTGAACTGACAGTTATATAGTGTACTTATGCTGAAGTAAATTTTGTACCGTGTGTGATGTATGTAGGTATTTGATATGCCTGGCTACGAAGTATTATGTCGTATGGCTAACATTGATTTTTCAATGAATCATCTGTGACCAGACATTTATCGGAGGTGCATAAAGTAGCAGAGTCTGGAACTGACAGTTTTTAGTCCACTAAACCAGTAATTTCGCGAATCGAGTAGGAAGTGGGTAGACCTAACCAACTTCGACCAACTTTTTAGTCATGAGTTCATTTACATCATCAAATGATTAACTTGTCTGCCCCAGCAGCCAGCAACGACAATACATGTGACATTCAGAAGTCCCACTATTTTCCGCAAATCTAACCCTTAAACTAAACTGAAACCGTCTGAGCAACGAAAATGTGATATATTTTGCGACAATAGCATTATTGAATAATGGCAGGGATTTTGTCTATCCCAGGGCTTCCACAATATAACCTCATAAAGTATTTCTTTCTAAGGTGTGAGAACCGGTTTTTCGAAATTTACGATCCCACCTAGGTACGTAAGTGTTTGGACCAAGACTAGCTCGCGAAGCACTACTACAGGAAATATATGTACGATTATTCTCACATTCCGGTTTGGCGCAGTATTTAGGCCACCTTATTCGCTATGGTAGAAAGGATAGTGGTCGTGTGGGTTGTGTTTAGTTTAGCTCGAATGCGAGGCACGTAACCTCTAAAAACTCGAGGCGCAGAAAGCCGTGATGATTACCGGTAGGTATGTAGGAGCAGGCTGCGAAAGGTCGACTTTGCATAGCCAGTCTTGGGGTTGTAGAAAGTCCGAGATGCGGGACATATACAACAAGTGAAGGGTTAAGTCATTACAAAGGTACTCGTTTTAGTGCTTCGAGGTTAAAATTTGACGGGCTGATCCGTCAGATTATGAAATTAAAAACATTCGAGTTAAGAAACTCTGTGATACCGAAGCTACTTTTGAACCACCTTATTTTTAATTTTCTGAACCTTTTCCGACTTTTCTAACGATATTAGGGGTGAAACTGTCTTTTTCTTAAATTTGAAACGATAGTTTGCTAACTCACCTGCTTGAAATATCCTAGATTCATTGTTTCCTTTTTTGGTTACCCATAGTGTCTAGGAGCATTGGAGCGTCCTGTGCCATGTCTATGGCCGGGCCGCGAGCCACTGCCGTGAAAGAAACCTCGTGAGTTCGCTGGTTCTTATTTTGGCCGCTCCCGGGCTAACTTCTGTAGAGGTTATTATGGTATCCACCCCGCGAGGGTGTGTTATTGTTGGAATAGAAAGGAACCTTGAGGTCCTATTGGTGTTTCCTTTTTTGGTTACCCATAGTGTCTAGGAGCATTGGAGCGTCCTGTACCATGTCTATGGCCGGGCCGCGAGCCACTGCCGTGAAAGAAACCTCGTGAGTTCGCTGGTTCTTATTTTGGACGCTCCCGGGCTAACTTCTGTAGAGGTTATTATGGTATCCACCCCGCGAGGGTGTGTTATTGTTGGAATAGAAAGGAACCTTGAGGTCCTATTGGTGTGCGTAAGCTCTGCCCCCGCGAGGGGCGGCTGGAACCTTGATTATGTTTTTAGATCTCTAATTTTTAATTAAAATCTGCAAATGGCCAAATAAATGAATATTTGAACTAGGCATTCATAATTGTGCCTTGAATCCTAAAAGGCACCTTTAGGTTCGCGCGATGGTCCTACTGTTGTGCGCAAGCTCTGCCCCCGCGAGGGGCGGCTAGAACCTTGATCAGGTTTTGCCTGACCTTAAGTTTTCACAACTTTTACAGAAAAGTTTTACAGTGTGCAAGTACCACCCAGCCTTTTTTAAATCATCAATAAATCAAAATCAACAACTTATTACTTCAGGCTTACAAACTAAGCTCGTACACAAGCCAAATTTCAAACTAATTTATCATTAAATAAATAGTCAATTATTAAATTAAATTATTATTAAACAGGAATAAAGAGTTCATTGATTCATTGATTTTTTTAAAAGGAGCCGTGAATGGCTGCAATTCAAATAAATAATTTGATCATGGGGGTATGCTATGAAGTAAAGCTTTAACTGAAGGGTTGTGCTTGCCTGGTTATTATTTCTCAGCTACAATAATTTCGGCTCAATGGCCACACCTTAACTGTAAAAAGACTGAAGAGACTCTGAAGGTAACCTTTACTAAAAAAGGTCATCGAGTAATTAAAATCAACGCTAACATCTTTTGCTGGAAAGAAGGTCACAAAAACACAAAAGGTAATGTATGTCAGTATAGAATTTATCTGCTTGAGCCAAGTTTTGTAGGGTATCATACATTTTCACCTCTTTGTTTGAAGCAAAGTCTATGAAACCTGGAGTGTGGTTGTTTAATCCTCGAGTCTGAATATTTTATCTCCGACTTGAGGTGCTACCTAATTGCTGAACCTCGCTAAGCTATTTTCGAAAAGCTATCGCATGTTTTCGGAACCAGTGGTTCCTTCAGCTTTATTTCGAGGTCGAATGTAAATTCGGAAGCCTTGTCAAGACATTGGTTGTCAGTGACGTCATTTTGTTCGTAAAAGCACTACGAAAGTCAGAAAAGATCAATACCTCACCATCATGGCAAGCAGTTTATAGAAAACAATGAAAATAGTCATAAAACTTTGGGGCTTACCCATTTCCTCAACGAGTTTGCTTACTGTGGGAGAGCGCGTTTTGCATTACAGCGGGGGGGGGGGGGCGCTCGGGCTAGCTGCATCCACAGAAGGTTCCAGATAAAGTTTTAATTATAAACTGTAATTTCAAAATGCAGTTATTATAAATGTATTCACAAAACCATTCCTTGATTTTCTTCCAAAAGTATCGAAAATGCCGGACCGATATCGCTTACAAGAGTTGCAAACTGTAGCGACCATACCGAATTTCGTGCGATAAATTATTAAAATAAATGTGCAGGTACTTATTTAAAAATACAAGATAGGAACCGAAAAAACCGAATGAACACAAAATGGTTAGTTATATAAATAAATTATCAGGTATTGCAAACTGTAGCGAACATACCGAATTTCGTGCGGTAAATTATTAAAATAAATGTGCAGGTACTTATTTAAAAATACAAGATAGGAACCGAAAAAACCGAATAAACACAAAACGGTTAGTTATTTAAATAAATTATCAGGTATTTATTTTAAATTCAAACATGAACTGGTCAATTATTAAATTAAATGATCAGGTACTTACTAATACCAGATCCGAACGGAAAAATCCGTTTAATGTTACCCGTTTAATGATTAAGGTTAAAAATAAAGACCACGTGCTTTGTTAAAAACAACGTGTATTGGCCTTTGTCCTGATAAAACGGGTCCTGTTTTATCTAAAATAATAAAATATTTTTACGAACACAGTCGATAAAAATTCTCAAGATAGTTTCAATAGCAAGGAAATCAGTAAATTCAAAAACTTACAGTTTTTTCTCTGCGATCCACTGTTCACTTTAGGATATACTTATCAATGTAGGTGTAGTGCAACTGTAACAGAGCCAGAGCTGCTGCGCACAAGTTGCTTCGACGGAAAACGAAACGCCAATGATAAAATATGGCGCTATCCATTTTGCGTAAGCTAAAAATGGCGCGCGGCTGCTAGGTGTCGCCACTGGACCGGATGTACTAGCAAACAGACTGGTAAAAAGTAGTCAAATTCGACGGAAACGGATATGCTCTCTCATTATAAAAGCTTCCAGTGACGGTCTAGTAGTTTAATAGATAAATTTGTATTAAGAACACTTTTTCTTGAAAATGGTCAAGAAGGGGGGGGGGGAATAATTTTCAAAAGGGGGGGCTACCTCACCGAGTGGGGTATCACATGAAAGGTATTGGTTTGTTGGACATTTCAAAACAGTTTTTTAAAATTTTAAAATTGCTGTAGGTCTCATACTTTTTGAAATATTATTATTAGTATTGTTATACGGGTATTTATCGCGTTTATTTATAGGTAAATAAACGCGATAAATAACCGTATAACAATACTAATAATAATGTGTTCAGATCGCGTAAGTTTGAAAATACTTTTTGAAATATTTTGAAAAAGTCGAAAAAATACCCCCCTGAACTTTGCAGAGCGATCCATTTGAAATGTATGGAGCGCTTGTAGATATGGATCTATATTTTACAGGAAAAATAAGAAGAATCCAAAGTCGAACACTCGTTTTTAAAAAGTGAAAATTTAAAACCGAGTGTTCGACTTTGGATTGAATTAATAAAAAGCTAAGCGTGTCTCTGGTCTTCTTATTCGTTAAAAAACTTGTACAACTCATGGTCATTCTAACGGTATGCCAAATGTGTCAAACCAAACCCCAAAAACAACTAAATAAGCGTTTCAAAGAAGCTATTTTGAATACCCTTAATTAAAATGACGAATTTTTGTGTCCTAATCGCGATGTAAGACGGTTTTGTTCGATATAACTTGTAACAAGGGGTAAGTAGGCATGGGTAGAACCAGTGCAATAGTATGGTGGCATTTTAACCCTCAACAGCATCACTTTTTTAAAGATTTTTTAATATGTATTGTGCTTTGTAAGTCGAATAAATTCAATCCAAAGTTGACCTCTCAGTTTTAAATTTTAGCTTTTCAAAAGTTTGCATGCTTATAGCTGCTTTATTCACCTAGATCTCAAGTAAATATGGATTTTATTAGTACGGGCTAACCAGATGAATTATGCCAGATGTAATAAAAAAAAATGTAAACCATGTTATTTGGTAAAAATAATGTAAACGTTCTAAATAGTTCAAATTTTGGAAAAAATCGAAAAATCTTAAAAATACCTAAAATCCTTGGACAAAAGGTCACTGACCTTTTTCTACCTAAAAATAGAACATTTGTTTCTTAACACAATGGCTTTGGGTGCAATTCTACATACCTAAACACACAATGTAAGTCACAGATTAGCCATACGCCAAATCCCCGACGACGGAAAAAAAATTCCCTATAGTTGTTAATCCTGTTCACCAAGTGTCCTACGGATAGGTTGTAAAATACGATCTATTTAAGAAGCTGACAGATGAAAACAAATTTTGCACTTGAAGCAGAGACGCTTCGCTCCCTCCGTCAATTAAAAACAAGTAAAATATTGTACTCAGGATGTCCGAGAAGAGGTGGAAGCGGAGAAGCAGGAGGCTGGTGCGTTGTACCTGGCCGCCCTGCCCAAGCCGGCCTGGCTCAGCGACCCCACGCCGCAACCACACTGTAAGTATGAAGGGCTGCAAGCGGAGAAGCACGAGGCTGATGCGTTGTTCCTGGGCGCCCTGCCCAAGCCGGCCTGGCTCAGCGACCCCACGCCGCAACCTCACTGTAAATATGAAGGGCTGCAAGCGGAGAAGCAGGAGGCTGATTTGTTGTTCCTGGGCGCCCTGCCCAAGCCGGCCTGGCTCAGCGACCTCACGCTGCAACCTTACTGTAAAAGTATGAAGGGCTGCAAGCGGAGAAGCAGGAGGCTGATGCGTTGTTCCTGGGCTTCCCCCTGCCCAAGCCGGCCTGGCTCAGTGACCCCACGCTGCAACCTCACTGTAAGTAAGGCATTCTACGCAGTTAGCTGCCTTATATCATTTATTAAATATTTGTTTTAGAAATAATTGCGAAAGTTAATAAGTAAAGTTGTTAAGTTAATATTAATTACTAGTTTATCCCCGCGGCTTCGCACGCGTTGTTTCTATGGAAACGTTTAAAGTTGATTTATCCCATGGGAACTGATTTATGGGATAAAAAGTAGCCCATGTTTGATTCCAGGATTTGAATTAACTGCGTGTGCAAAATTATGCCCGGTCCGTTCAGTAGTTTTGGCGTGAAGAGGTAACAAACATCCACCCATCTATCCATTTAAACTTTAATAAATAATATTAGTGTGATAGTTAGTATACATGTTTAATAGAGGTAACAAACATCCGAACAGGATGTTGGTGACGTATACACGCACGCACACTTATGCCCAAGTGCGCATGCGAAGCTGCGGGCAGCTAGTGCGAATTGGGTTGTCCACTTGTGAATTTTTATATACGGAAGCGTAGCGATTGGTTTGTTGAAAGAAGAACAATTTCAGGGTCCATAGAGGAAGCCAGGTTGGCCGGCGGCCCCGGACGCAATGCAGGGGCGCCCGCGCCGGGGCTCGCGCGGCCGCCCAACGTCAACGACGCCTTGAAGGTGGGTTCCGCTTAACTGTTCGTAGCTCTGCTTAGAAGAAAGGAAATAAAGTAAAACATGTATATTTATCTACATACCTCGACCTCAACAGCCTGTATTGGTCCACTACTGGACGCAGGCCTCCCCCTGATAAGCGCCTTATTGGCTCTTATCACAAGAGGAGTAGAGTAATGCTCATAATCCCCACGCTGGGCATGCGGGTTGAGGATTGCAGTTCGGTGTAAGAATTGTTTTGCAGGGGGTGCTGCTGCCCGCTCCCGGTGGGTATCCCTTAGTCGCCTCTTTCGACACCCGCGGAAAGAGTTGGGGTGGTGCAAATTCTAAGCCGGCGCCACACAGCTAGCCTGCACCACACAGCTGTCGTATGCCCTGTTGGTATGGCCCTGTTTAATATGTTCGCTATCTTAAAATAGCGGCCATTCTTTAGTTTTTATAAGACCTTGCATTTTGAAGCTCATATAATATAATTATTTCTAAAATATTTAATTGCTGCCATGTTATTTTTTAGCAGCAAATAAGGTAGTCGCACGAAACGAAAACTAAGAGAAGCAGAAACGAAAATCAAAGAGAACAGAAGCGCACTCGGAAGAGTAAAATTTATTTTTTAGGACGTTGTCTTATTTGTTTCGAAGTTGAAGGTGGCCATTTAAAACATCTTCTTTAATAAGCCGAGTCATTATTCATATACATTTTTCATATAGAAAAAAACATTAAAAAACATCTACATACTAATACACAACTTAAGAAACTTGTTACTACTACAAACCTTACCAACTACAAATCTTGTTTAAAAAATAAACTAAGTCTTAGAAGTCAAATAATATCCCAAAAACTTTGGACTACCCCGAGACTACAATGTCCCTGGGTGCGAGGGCTCACGCGAGGGCTCACACGAGGGCTCACGCACTTTATTAACAAAAACCTTAACTCAGTCTTCTTGTTTTCAGAGCATGATAATATTGATGCACTCGAGTCTCTTAAACGCGGACTGTATGAGCGGTCTCGGCGCGGCGGTGGCGGCGGCCGGCGCGCGCCTGCGGCCCGACGCCGCCGCGCCGCGCTCGCTGGTCGGCTTCCATCGCGCGCGTGACGTCACCAGGCTGCAGGCTACCGACCAGGTGAGGAACGTCTCTAACGAGGTCCACCTCCACACCACAAAGGCTCCAGGCCGGCCACTAGTTGATAAAGCACCATCTGCTGCCTACAACATTCATACCCTGAAGTCGCCCAGTCGCACTGAACAAGAAACGTTGAAAGGTTGTTTTTATTTTATGGGATAAAAAGTAGCCTCTTATATGTCAGGTCTAGACCTACATATATACATATATGCAAAATATCAGCTCGATCCGATTAGTAGTTTTAGCTTGAAAAAGTAACAAACATACAGCCTTCCATCCCTTTATCCAAATCTTCGCATTAACTTATAATATTAGTGTGATGTACCCGCCCCCCTCCCTTCCCAGTGTGTGCACCTCTCCGCCCCCTCAGTGCCGTGCCTCCGCTACCTGTGGGTGCTGACGTGCAGCGTGGCGGTGCAGCGGCTGGCGGAGCGCACGCTGGCGCGGCACGCCGCCACGCTGCAGCGCGCCCGGCCCGGCCAGCTCACCCTCGTCATACACGACGCAACCAACTACTTCAAGTGAGTACTACAGGCCTGCAGACAGCGGCCTCAGGATCATGGCATTACCCTGATAAGCGCCTCATCGGTCTGTGCCCAGCCGTGGACTGGTGTGTAAAAGCTGATGATGGAGAATTGGTTGCCGCGAATGATTCAAGTTTAGTTTGGCTTTACTCCACTACTACACTTATAACTAGTAATGATGCCTACTCGTACCACTACAAGTATACATACATACATTACTCATAAACATTGAACTACTATTACCTTACAACTCACTGCTCATAAATGCCTCTTTAGGTAATAGGTACTATTTTGTAATCTAACCGTGAGAATTTCGATAAGCTTCCCGGTAGTTATATATAAATTTTTGTTCAGTTTGTTACTAATAAGCCTGTGGTTTTCCTTGAAATAAATATAAAAATATAAACTCTGCATCACTAGTCGAAGTTAAGCTGGTCAAACGAACTGACAGCTTTGAAGGCATCACGAATTATATGACGTCTTTCGGAAACATGACGTGCCACGAATGCGAAAGACGTCTCCGGGAGCGGGAGCGGGGGGGTGGGGTCGCTCCCCTCACTCCGACAGTGGGTCCTGTCGGGGTCCTGTCGGAGTGAGGGGATGCTAGTTAATGAATCATTTGTTTGCTGTCAGGAAAGGGAAGCCGAAACAGGACCTGGAGGAGGCGAAGATCGGTGAGTGGAAGTCAATGAATCATCATCCAATATGATAATCTAAAATGACAAGAATATTAAAACTATCGGAACACAAACATTAATGTAAAGACTATGCCAGGTCTCGTAGTTAATACTTCCGCTGTCTGCTGTAAAATAAGTTGAGATCCCAAGAAGAGCCAAGTCAGCCACTTTATTACCTACGACTCCCTCGTGGTCTTCAGTTTTTAACGGAAACTAAAAATCACTATGTGAAACGTGCTCGAATTAGATTTGCGTTTGAGTATTGGGCTTGGTCGGCTACATAGCTTATCCGGAGCAAGCGTGTCTCTAGTTACGATGTGTGCGGTGATATGTATTCCTCTGTGGTTTGCAGAGCTACAACTGTCCCTGGGCGTGGACACGCTGGTGTGTCGCGGTGCGGACCAGCTGGCCACGCTCGTGCTGCAGGTGGCGCGCGCGCTGGCCTTGGAGCCCTATAAGTAACTACATTATACCAGAGCTACAGCTGTCCCTGGGCGTGGACACGCTGGTGTGTCGCGGCGCGGACCAGCTGGCCACGCTCGTGCTGCAGGCCAGCTGATGACACGAGAGGCAGCACAGGTCGCAGATACCTACTTTATTATTTGAAATAAAATCTGCCTTCCTTGCGAAATTTTTGACGTTCTCAGGCGACCTATAATGTTGGTTGTAGTTGTGCTGAGCCCGGCGTGGACAGCCGAAACAAGGTCTTGTAATAATGACATCGAATCATCATCGCATGCGTAAAATATTTGAAATTCATTTTTTTACCTCCAGTAAGTTGCGCATTGTATGACATTTTCCCCAATTCTAGCGTAGAGCAAAGCTCGTAGAGTGTCCATGCTAGGTCCGCTCCGCTGGGCGTGTCCCAGGTGTCCTCTCACCTCCCCCCCCTCTGCCCGCAGGCTTAGCCGCCGCGCTGTGGACGAGGAGGCAGAACACTACATGCGCGGGGATAAAAGAAACTGCGTCGTGGTCGACGCGCAAGGTCGGTGCTGCAGGATCACACGTGTTATCAATAATCATGCTGAATAATTCACACAGCATTATCTAGACCCAAACTAGGCAAAGCTTGTGTTTTGGGTAATAAATAAATAATAATGCTGGACAATTCACACAGCAATATCTAGCCCCAAACTAAGCAGAGCTTGTGTTATGGGTACTAGATAACTGATATATTTAATACAATACACTACATAGATATATTTTTATTAGAAAACATCCAGAACGCCCTGGACAAATTTCTGCAGATCGTACAAACATTTAGTTCATTGAGGCGGGAATCGAACCTGTAACCTTCTGCGTCGCAGGCAGACCTTCGCTCGCTGCGCCACAGAGGTCGTCAAAAAGGTACTAGATAACTGATATAAATAGGGCTTAATACATAACATAGATCGTTTTTTAGGGTTTCGAAGATCGAAGATCGGTTTCGAAACCCTTATGGTCTCGCTTTGTCTGTCCTTTTTTCCCTCCTTAATAACTCAGCAACTACTGCAGCTATCAACATGAAATTTAAATTTTTGTAGGTTTCGTACTTACGTAAAATATTTCGAAAAAAGACTAAAAAATACCCATCCCCCCCTATCTCCGAAGATTGCAGAGCGATTCATGTAAAATGTATGGAGCGTTTATAGACATGGATCTATATTTTACAGGAAAAATATAGAGAAGTCTGTAAAAAGAACACTTTTTGAAAAATGGTCAAAAAGGGGGGAATTATTTTCAAAAGGGGAGGCTACCCCACCGAATGGGGTATTAAATAAAAGGTATCTGTTTGGACATTTCAAAACAGTTTTTTAAATTTCTGTAGGTTTCATACTTTTTGAAATATTATGAAAAAAGTCGAAAAAATACCCATTCCCCCTCCCCTATCTCCGAAGTTTGCAGAGCGATCCATTTGAAATGTATGGAGCGTTTGTAGATATAGATCTATATTTTTCACGAAAAATATAGAGAAGTCTGTACAAAGAACACTTTTTGAAAAATAGTCAAAAAGGGGGGGGAATAAATTTCAAGTCGAAAAATACCCATTCAAACAACACAACTTTTCAATAAGTTAACTATGTCTGTGCGGGCTTTATTTTAGAGTTTTCTTTCTCCGTATATTATTTATTTTCGTCCAAAGTTGGGCTAAAATCAGTGTTGAAATACGAAAGTTAAGAAACTTGTATTTTTCTAATGTATACTTTTTTACGGTTTTAGGTGTTTACAAACATAGATAATTACGAGATTAATTGATACGATACTTAGTTTAGGATGGTCAACATCAAACAACGTAGTAGTTGCCCTTCCACGGTTGTATGGAGAGATGAGATGGTGCGCTCTCGTTCCAGGTAACGGGCTGGGCCGGCTCTGGCAGCAGACGCTGAGCGTGCTGCCGCAGTCGAGCCTGGAGGTGGGCCGCGCGCTGGCCGCGCGCTGTCCGACGCCGCGCCACATGGCACAGGTATGGACGTCAGTTCCCGCGCGGAATGCCCGGGATATATATATCTAGATGTCGCTACTGGAACAATTACATTGTAGTATGTATCAAAATGTTCCGGATACAAACGAGTTCCAAAGCCCACTTCTAGCCTGGAGCCCCCTCTGTTACAGATATTAAGAAGCTTGAATGATATCCATGTGTTTGCAGACGGTGCAGAGTGCGGAGAGCGCGGCGGCGCTGGCCGACGTGCAGGTGGCGCGCAGCGCGGCGCCCGGCGCGCGCCCGCGCCGCCTCGGCCCCGAGATGGCCAACAAGCTCACAAACATCTTCAGCCAGCCTGGGGACTTTAAACTTGAGTAGAAGCCGACTTGGATCCCTCTCGTCAAACTAGCAACTCGTTGAACTTGCAACTCGTTGAACTAGCAACTCGTTGAACTTGCAACTCGTTGAACTTGCAACTCGTTGAACTAGCAACTCGTTGAACTTGCAACTCGTTGAACTTGCAACTCGTTGAGGGGTGATGTTATGAATTAAAATTGGTGGCATAATTTAACAAGCACGAGGAATTCAAACTAGAGTAGAACTGCTAACCATTAGGTCCACTAACGGAATTATTTAATTTATCAGATTTTGTTTAGTTTCACCTGTCCCGTGTCTGTAATCATCAAATATGGCTAGAGACTCACTTTCCGGTTCGATGGAGTGGTAATGTAAGGCATGTGATATGTGGTATTTATTATAGTGTTATATATGTAGTAAGGCACCTCTTGAATAGTTGAAAAGTTATAAAAATTATCTGTAGTAACAATTTTTGGAGTGTTTAATATTTTGTACCACATAAACCTACCACCTATATGTTTACTTCAAGTATGACTCTTATTTTTTTTGTTTATTTGGTCTACCAGTGGGTGTTACAATAAGCTTAATCTATATTTATAGAAGAGAAAACTGGGTGACTCATAAAGAGATCTCTGAAACTACAAGAGCTACGAAGCTGAAATTTTGCATAGAGGTTTCGTTTAGGACGCACCCGCTAAGAACGGATTTTTGGAAATTCCTATTCTAAGGGGGGTCAATGGTCATTTCTATAACTCCGGAACCGTAACTGTAGGTGCGTTTAAATTTGTAGCATAAGAAGATGACTTAAAATAAACAGACACGTGTTTCAGGGTTTTTTGAAATTCGCACCCTAAGAGCGTTATCACACTAGCGGTTTGCGAGCGGCTGCGGGGCGAAGCGGGCGCGTATCGGTGCGATCACGTTGCGGCTGCGCAGCGAATGCGTCGCGGATGCGCCGCGAATTTGTTGCGGACGCGCAACGAATACGCCGCGGAGAGCAGCGTGGACGCCACTTTGTACTGTCTGGTACAAACGTTTTAGTACATAAATATTTTTTATTCGTTTGCAAAACAACACAAAGTAGTCGCTCTCTTCCATTCGATTGATTGATAATGGATCTTCCCAAATTCTTCGATGCTTTCGTTTTCGTCTCCGGCGTCTTCGAAGTAACAAAGCCAACAGCAGTGTCTCTTCATCGGAATCCATTATGTTACTGAGTGTATTGTACGAACGTCAACCGTTGCAAATTCGCCGCTAATCCGCGACGTCTTCGCTGCGCAGCCGCGGCGTATCCGCGACGCATTCATGCGCAGCCGCGGCGTGTTCGCGACGCATCCGCTGCGCGTCGCTCCGCCCCGCAGCCGCTCGCAAACCGCTAGTGTGATAAGGCTCTAAGACTCAAACCTTACATCTACATAGTAACACTATAATATAATCATATAAGACATTTTGCCCTAAATCACATTTATAACATTTTAAGTAGGTAAGTATGTGATCCATTTAATTAAGTTTTCGATATTTGCAGAAATAATGGTACAGTCATGCATGGTACAGCAGATACCTACCTACTTACTATCATTTAATTTAAACCATGATTGTGTAATAAACAAGTATAAAACACAATCTCAAGTTTTATTTGTGATATCGGTTTTCTAAACTGTTCCGATTTGTGTTGTATGTACTGTACCTGTGTGGTGTCGCTGTGTGGTGCCGGCTTAGAATTAGCACCAACTCAACTCTTCCCGCGGGTGTCTAAGAGAGGCGACTAAGGGATATACCTACACCGGGGGGCGGGCAGCAGCGCCCCCTGCAAAACAATTCTACCACCGAACTGCGATCCCCAACCCGCATGCCCGGCGTCGGGATTATGGGTATTTACTCCCTATGTGATAAAAGCCAATAAGGCGCTTATCAGGGGGAGGCCTGCGTCCAGTAGTGGACAATAAGCAGATAGGATTCAATCAGGTGTCCATTCTTTTAAATCAAAACCTACTTACACTAAATACGGACAAAACCAAATACATGTCATTTACACTCCGCAAAAATAAATTACCGGAAACACGCTTATCTATCAAAGCCCACACAATGGCCTGTCAATCTGCTCATCCAACAACCTGCCTTTGTCCTGCACTTGATACTTGTGAGACGATTAAGTACCTAGGGATAGTCATCGATAACAAGTTAAGTTAAGCTAATCATATTAAACAACTAACATCTAGAGTTCGCAAACTCATTGCCGTTTTCCGTAAGGTTCGACACGCCGCAAATGTATCACAACTAACATTACTGTACCAAACCCTCTGTCACTCCCTTCTTACCTACTGTGTAACGTCGTGGGGTGGGGCCGCAAAGTCTCACCTACTACCACTAGAGAGAGCACAAAGGGCTGTCTTAAAGTTGCCTTTTCTCTCCCATACAGATACTCGACGTCTCAACTATATAGTGAGTGCAAAATCCTCACCTGCAGACAAATCTTTACGCAACATTTAATTTTAAAACAACATCTTTTACCAAAACTTCAAAACGAGAGCAAGCGTAGAGATAAAGCTTTCCAAACTCTTAGCTCTAGAACTAGTTTTGCACAAAAACATAGCTCTTTTCTAGCTCCTTACATCTACAACAAAATAAATAAAACAGTCTCTATAAGAGACCTGTCGTACAACGATTGTAAATCAAAGCTCAACGATTACCTTAAATCTCTAACCTGTGATCAGACTGAGGAGTTATTTCGTAGAATATCCTGAAAATCCACCTAATCCCTATCACATAATAACTACCTAGTAACTTAAGTGACTTAGCATACCTTTCTTCCATTTTTTAGGTTAAATAGTAGTCTTTTTTATGTAGATACTAAATTAGATATATTTTCTAATGTCATTGATCTCTATATTGAACTTGTATATGTATTTTGTATTCTTTTCATTTCAATATACACCATTGTGAGAAAAATAAGCCCGATGTTAGCCAGAGCAGGAGCCCTCGCTTCTTAATACAAGTTTCGACTTAGCAAGAGCGAGGAACTCACTAGCGAGGCCTTAAAATGGGTCTTTTTCACACATCAGTTACCAACTATCTTATGACTATATCTATAAGTTCATTTATTTAGAAATATTGATGTGTAACTTAAGACGAAATAAACATTTTTATCTTTTTTATCTTTAATACAGGCTGTTGAGGTACGGTACCTACCTACCGACTTTTTCACCGATTTCATCTCTACTACCCTAGATACAGATTACAGAATACTAATGAGTCCCGACTAGAGAATACAGTTTCTTGTCTTCAAATAAGTAGGTACTTAATTTTTATGCAATCACACCGTTTCGAGCGTAGAAAGAGAATAGGTACCTAGTCCATCTATGGTTTCGAGTAAGAAGCCTTAGAAAACCAGTGATTTGTTACCTAGTAATAGTAATTCAATGTAGAAAACAGTTTCTTCGTAGACGAGCAAGCTCACTTGCTAGGTACCTACTTACACGCTACACAAACAAAATAAGTCTAAGACTTAATAGAGTAGAGTAGACTAGCTTCTTCCCACGCGTATTTTCGATGTAGGTAAGTACCTAGGTAGCCTATGGACTAAGTTGGGCTTTGCTCTAAAACGCCAATTGTTTCTTGATCTGTTCAGTAGTTTTGGAGATCCTAGGTAGGTAAAAAAATTCAGATTTCGCAAACTTTCGGCTTTTTATTATTAGTAGGATAGGATAATTAAATCACGTAGGACAGACTTGACTGATCCTGATCGAAAGCGCCATCTCTTGTTGAGTAGTTGCATTAAAGTTTAGTCCAAGTGCCGAGTCCGATAAATTGTTGTACCTAGTGATTGTTTGCACGACATGTCAGTACATGGCCAGATTTAATTTCTTATTAGGAATGGGTCGTCGACTTCTTTTCAGTCGACGAAACGAGACCGTTTACCGTCCACGATGAACTAGTTCATAAAACAGTTTACTGTTCGACCAGTTTATGCCGTTCAGTTCAGGACATGATCGATCGTTGAACGTTGATGCACAGATTGGTAAACGACAACGAGAATTAAAACGATCATAAACGCTTGCCAATCGACGACGCGACGTACCTATGAACTTTTTTGCGCGATGTGGTGCAGCCGGCAAAGGTCCGCCTGCGACGCAGGTTGCGGGTTCGATTCCCGCCTTAGGACAAATGTTTGTACGATATGCAAATATTTGTTCCGGGTGTTCTGGGTATTTTTATATAACTAGTAGTTCTACGAACAGTAGACCTCGCGATCACTACTTTTTTTTCAACAATGAATTTACCTAGGTACCTACCTACCTACCTAGGTACCATGTCTTTCGGCGTTCACTCGCTTGCAAATCGCCATGCCAGTAGCCAGTGTGAAATAGCACGGAGCAATAGTGTTATGTTATCGTATCACTTATCAGAATACCTAAGCACCAGTTTATTATAGGTAGGCCTACCTTTAATAGTGGTGCTAAACTTGTCATAAGTAGGTAGGTATTAAAATGTAAGTACCTATCGATGCCTCTTGCTTTTTGACGCGTCAAAAGAAAAATCCCATAGGTCAGTAGGTAGGTACCTAGGGAACCTACACTACCTACCTACCTTCGGGATAGGTACCTAGGTAGGTAGAGATAAAGCATTCTAAAAATGCACGCCAAGTAAGTAGTACCTATGACGTTTTATGAAGAGGGCCTGCATTTTTAGAATGGTTTGTCTCTAACTGGATAGGTATGCCCAAAAATCAGAAATAAATATCCCTCCTAGGTACCTAACCTACCTACGCGTGTGTGCATAGTGCAACTTACCTAGGTACCATATGAAGATAGGTAGGTAATTGTTTAGTAGGTAATGTAATACTTATCTAGCTCAAAAAAATTAAATGATTTCCCTACTTTTGAAATGAAATACCTACCTAGGTAGATATGCACACTATGCAAGAATAGGCGTCTGTTTCTCCAGAATGGATTTAATTTTATTTGTAGGTAGGTTGGTACCTAGTAGATAACAAATTAAGTACCTACTTACCTAGTTAAGTTACTTACTTAGACACTTCGAAAGGTACCTATTACAGTTCGCTTCACTTGAGGTACGATTGTTGTAGGTAGGTAGGTATTTTTTAACCAAATGGTGGCATTGTATTGTAGGTACTGTAATAATAAATGTAATAATACTAATAATGCTCTCTTGCCTACTAATAGAATAATACATTGACATGCATATTGCATTGCAATAGAGTTTACTTTTACAAAACACCACTTACGCCGCCGCCGATATACAGTCTGACCTGGCGCATGGCGAAAGAGAGATAGTCATATTAGCGAAACAAGCAAGTGTGAAGAGAGCAGAATGCTTGATAGACGGGTGGCTAGAGAGCGAGAAACAAACAGTTTCGTCAACGCTCGACTTTGGACTGGGCGATGCAAATGTCGTTCACGAGTAAACTGGTTCATCAGTGGACTGTAAACCGGTCTAGCAGTCGACGGCAAACAAACAGTCTACAAAAACAGTTCGTTCATTCAACGACCACTCCTATTTCTTATCTGTGCTCTATAGAGCTCACACACATCTGTCAATAATGTCAAACTTTTTGTCTTAAACAAAACAAACCAAAGTAACCTCAATTTTTATGTAACTATTTCTTACGAACTTAATTTCTGCATTCTAAGATAGAAATAGGCTATAAGATGACAGTGTATTTATCCAGAATTGCTTTCGGCACGATTCGGAGTGCCACTTCCAAATATTTCACCGTAAATTGCATCTCCGAAACATTGTTGCCGAACTCGAAGTGTTTCTCTACAAAACAGAATTTTCTCCCAGTACTAGGCAATTTAGCCGTAAGGAAGTACTCAAAGCCTGCGTCCAGCGATGGGGCCACGCCCACGGTGGCGTTGGACAACGCCGGGATGCCGCTGAAAAAGAAGATTATTCACAAGAAGGAGCCAGTGGACATAAGTCAGAAAGAGGGGCATTTCTTAACTTTCGCGTTCGCCACGGCCAACGCGTACGACTTGAAAAGTTTGAAGGAAGCTCTGGTACAGCAAAAGCTCTACGAGCCTGGGAAGTGAGTCGTTTTATTATATTTGTTTAAAGACGAGCAGCATCAGTGCTGAATACTACATCTATTTCACAGTGATGAAAGTGTTCACTACCCTTGTTTGTGTCCTATAATGGTAGTTCATGCGCACATACCCAGTTGTCAAGTCTATATTCCAACTTTATGAATGCAATATAACGATGCAACAATGTGCAGTTATTTAATGAGTTTCTCTTTTGTTACACGTGTGATTGCAGGCTGAAGTCAAACGAGGTGGGCGACGTGGTGGTGGCGAGCGCTGTGTACTCTGTGGGCTCGGAGCCGCGGGAGATCATTTTCTTCCGAGAGGGAGCAGTTGTCTTCTGGAACTGCAACGAGCTGGAAGCCAGCAATGTCTTGGAGTTTGTCCGACCGTGAGTATTAAGACATCAAAAGTGAGTGAGTTGCTGACTTTCCTGGCAGTTAGGCTACCTACTGGGAATTGCAAAATGGGGTAATTTTTGAAGAACTGGGAATAACGGGAAATTTCCCTGCAGTTCCGAAACTTTCTGGGAAATAATTTACAATTTCTCAGGTCTCAAATTTCCCACCCGTCACTAAAAGAGACCTGTGGTCTTGTTAGAGAGAAGAGTCCTGAGCCACAAGTACCAAGTATAAATATTTGATTATTTGTCTTTTCAGGTATGAAATTGAAAGCTATCCTAAGGAAGTTGTGCTGAAGGAAAAGGAGATAATGACCTATGTTTATCAGAGGCATACGTAAGTAGGTATTTACTATGTTACTACCCAAGTAGCAAAATAGGTCCAATAACTGTCTTCAAGACTACATTACAACACTCTACTATAATGCTGGATTTGACAGCCAACAGAATGCTAATAAGTCTTAATTACTGTCTTGCACACGTATTTGGAAGCACTAAAGCTCCTTTAATTGCCTTGTAGAAGATTACTACTAGTACCAGTACTCCTGTTGTTATCTACTTCTAGTTTGTTTCAAGTGCTGGCTGGGCAGGCCAATTCTTTTTGGTTACTGATTTGTGTGCAGTATTTATTACCTAAGTAATTTCAGTTATTGTTTTCTTTGATATTTATTTAAATGAAAAAAGCTTAGCTAGAATTAAGTGAGAATACAATTTAATAAGTGGCAAATCTATTTTTATCGCTCTTGCATAAATTTAATATTAAGTCAGTTAGTGTAAAAATATGATCAAGCACTTGATTATTGTTTTTTGATGATTCACCATGTTTCAAAATTGCTCTGCATCATGACATTTATAAGACTGTAATAGTAGGTGAAAATACGCTAGATTTACTCTTAGCTAAGATTAACTCCCTGCCATAATGAATCATATACCTCATACTTATAATGATATCAGCTAAATATGTTATAAAATCTGGGAATCTAAACACAATGCCATTATAAAACTAAATTGCGGTATATTTGTAATGATCTCAGACAAGTATATTATAAATTCTAGAAATGTTACACATTGCTTTTAAGACTATTATTTTCGTAGGACTATTTAGACTTCGTCAATATACTTATGAGATTTTATGTCTTGTAATTATCCTATAAAATAGTGTACTAGTAAACTACAAAGCAATTATTAGTGAATTTGCTCTTCTGAGTAAAAATGCTTGCGCTGTGCTATTATAAGCAAAATAGTCGCAAGAAAAGCCATTACAAGAGCTTTTTTAGTTTAATTTTACCTATTGTATTTTATTATAGGATTCCTTTGCTAGTTGGGTAGCTTTCTTACTAGGTTCACTCTATCCAAAGGTCTGACCGTTATAAATTCCTTACATATATTTAAATAAAAATAATTTGATTGATGAATTCAGTGAATGTCTCATAAAGAATTGTTGATTTGTAGTTGAAAACTTGCAGGAAAAGCTGCCATCTTCAGAATTCCACATTTGTGATGGTGCCTGAACGGGACAACTCATTGGAGAGGTACACATTCAGGTGAGTACAAACTATTTGCACCCATCTACATCTACATACTTGTTTTCACATATATCTATCACGTAATATCTTGGGCATGTCATTCACCGTGGTCTCATTACTTTCGGAAGACTTTGCACGGTAGCAGAGGATAATTCACTGTGAAGCTCCCAGTCTCTATGATTAGTGTTAATTTATAATTTAGTGATAATTGTTTTTTGTTTGACATACTTCACATTCTTTGATTACAATAATTGTTTCCAAAACAATGACAGTGTCCATGCTGCTAGTGCTATAATGTTAACCATTATTTATATTCTCATAATATAAAAATTAGTCTGTCAAGTGATCTGTATGTGAAATGAAGGTATGTGCTGACATTCCAGCCACGCCATGGTGCAGTCGGCGCGGCTCGGCGCGTGGGAGTCGCGGCTCGAGGTCCTGGCCGCCTCCGTGCGGGAGCACACCGCCTGCATGGAGCGCGAGGGCGCCAGCAATGTCGACAAGAAGGAGGTACTTCATTAACTGATACTCAATTTGGGGTGGGTGGAATTCCTCCACCTCAGTAGAGAAAGATCTTCCCTGTAAGGGGCCCACCGACTCTTATGGTGAGCCACTTGCGCGGTGGTCCTTCGACCGACGACAGTTGTTGTCGAAAAGTTCAAAATTTCATGACAACCCAGAAAAACAAAAAATAAACACGGATCTAGGTCCAATAGCTTCCAAGTTCTAGACACCTGCCTTTACATTTAGAATTGATGTTACTAACTTCAAAATGGATAAGCGATAAAGGTTCTTAACGTACGATAAAGTCGCACTAAACTCAGTTCTTTATTGCTTTACACCTTGCAGGAGTCTTGGACACGTCACTAATTTCAAAATACACAGTAAAGATAGGAAATAAAGTGATCACTTTGATTTTTAGTTGACTTAAATTTTTACAACGTAAACTAAAGAAGTGAACAGGAAACCCTTACCACTAAATAAGCATAAACACCGAAAGTTAGAGCTTCTTTAGCTTAAGCTTCTTTAGCTGCTTAAATTGAAGTGTTACCTCAGGTGGTGCGCAAGCTGGGCGAGTTGTTCTCCCTGCGGCACCGGCTGACCGTGGAGTCGGACCTGCTGGACACTCCCGACTTCTACTGGGAGGAGGAGCAGCTGGAGCGGCTCTACTCCGCCACCGTCGCCTACTTCACGATCCCGCGGAGGACACGGGTAACGAACATTGCACAGCGAGGAGAGAAAGCGACCGATTCCGAATGAGGGTCCTAATTCTAATTCTGAGTGGGGGAACTGAGATCTGCACGGACATCTCGCATGGGAGTGTATTGGGCATTATCCCCCTGCCTAAACAGGCTCTAACCAGCCCGCAGTCCACCAATTACAGTAGCAAATGGCAATGGGGAACGCAACAATGGGGATAATTTTGGCAGCCTTAGCGCTGTCCAAATCTTTTGAAACTTGAAAGGAGGAATATTTAAGCCAAAAAGTTTCCCCTATTCAAGTTTTATAAGATTTAGATACCATTAAGGCTGCCAAAATGATCCCCATTGTTGCGTTCCCCATTGCCATTTGCTACTGTAATTGGTGGGCGGCTCCTTGAAGTACCGAAGCAGGACTTTTGGTGACTGACAGCTTCGTTTCAGCTTTTCCCTAAGTGTAGATGGGGTTGATTCCTCAATGAGACTCATCAGCCCCATCTTGTGTCTGGCCTCCTCTGTGGCCGTGCAGTGTACTACAACGTGTTCCACAGTCTCTTCTTGGAAGCAGCCACGACACAAGCTGCTGTCCGTGGCTCCGGTCCGAATGAGGTTGTTGCGCCGAGCAAGAGCCTTATAATCAGTGATAGGAATAGGTAGTGCAATTTAACGGGATTTTCTGCCTGCAGTCTTTCGCAGATCGTCATCCCACCTGGCCGGAGGGCGTTCTACACTACGTTTGCTGAGTCGTGGTCTCCAATCAAGAACTCGTTTGCCCCGGCGGTTATCGGTTCTTCGCGAGATATGGCCGGCCCACTGCCACTTCAGCTTGCTAATTGTTTGAGCTATGTCTAAATTGCACTACCTATTCCTATCTCTGCTTATAATTCACGAGTTGGGAATGGCACCACACCCACCTCCTTACCTGGATCTCTTCCAGTCTTTTGGACCTTCGTGAATCGTGACACATCGGCGGACACATCGTCAGTTTCCATCTGGTGCGGTGGATTGTACTCGAACGAACGCCTTTATCCTCCAGGTGCTGACGGAGCGCTTGTCGCACTGCGTGGAGCTGCTGGAGCTGCTGTCGGGCTGGGCGGCCGACCGGCACCACGTGCGGCTCGAGTGGATGATCATCACGCTCATCCTGGCAGAGGTCTGCTTCGAGCTGCTTCATCTGGCTGACAGGTAACTGACGTACGGATTATGGACTCTCCACAACACACAGCCCGGCGGCGGCCCGGCGGGTTGGTGCGATATTCCAGTCTAGAAATATGTCCGATTTTGGTGTGTAGACTTCATTCAGAGCTTTGGCATAAAGTCTAGCGCAAGAAGACATTTCCACGATAATCATAAAATGTCCCTTTCTTCATTATCAGCCTGGGACTACCCACTGCAGGGTCGCTATGGGCCTGGCTCCATTTGGTTTGAAAGCTTTCTTAAGTTGGATAGGTGGCGAGTGATTCTCACATTCAGTTCATTGGAGTACCGCAGGGCAGTATGGTCGTCCAGCAGTGGACTCACTTTATTCCTCCTCCCACATTACATATATGACATACACGACGTTTTACTACAACTGATATTTTGTGCTAAGCCGCCGCCCGTTGATTTCAGTGCAAAAGTCCATTCGCACGATTTGCTCAAATGTGTCCTCATGCGAATGTCAACTCTCAATAAAGTTCGTTCGCGGTCTTCTCATTTATTTATTTATTTAAGTATGTGTTTGTGTCATTGCAGGTACCTGTCGTAGCATAGTGGTGGTCAGTACTCGTAGAGAGAGGTCGCGTGCAGACTAATAAATATATATCTATCTATTTAAGTATTAAGTCTGTATCTTAGAAAACCTAGTTGTAACTGCTCTATGTAAGTATTTTGTACAAATTTTAAAGTAAGTTACTATTACGAGTATGTTAACAGTTACAGTATGTACCTACATTAGTAGTAGTAGTGTCCACATCAAAGTAGTAAATAAGCGTTATTCGATCACAAAATATAAAATATTTTGACTTGGTTACATATTTGTTATCCATACCTACCTACCGTTGTTAGTTTAATAAGTATTTAAAGATCCCTCTCCGCTATTCCCTTCCCTACTAGTATTATCGATGGCTTGCAACAGTTTCCCATCTTGTCAATTTGTGAGTCCGTACAAGTTATTAACGTAAGTGTCGACAAACTTACACTAAGTACATTACACAAACCATGGATGTAAAAGCCAAAATAAAAAAAAAAACTATCGAAAGCATTAACGTGCATGTAGGTACATTAACGGGTCGAAGATTCCCCGCTCCCGCCCTCAGGTGCAGTTCGTACCCGTATTAACCTGCCGTCGCCCGCCGCGCAGCCCGAGCCGAGGTCCGCGCCTTGCGCGTCTCTATTTTCGTTGGATTTAACAGATGATGTAGGTATAAGGTATATAAAGTAGCACAGTCAGTAACGAGGTCCTCCGATGTAGGGCGTGGTCGCTGCGCGAGCGCCGGCTGGCGGTGCGCCAGCTGCAGCGGGACGGCGAGGAGCGCGGGGTCGCCGCCGTGGCCCACAACTAGTCCGGTGGACGCGGCGGGCCTCCGCGAGGCAGCGCAGGACGCCCGCCACCGCTGAGATTACGGTAAATACGTTAAAGCCGGCTTTTGACTATGGGATATAATATAATATATATTACATCTTGAGATATAATATTTTATCGCTCGCCATACATTTTGTACGAGACCGTTTACACTGTGCTATAATATATATTACATCCCAAACTATAAATATTTTTTCGACCGAGTGAGCGATATTTGAAGGTCATTTGAATGTTTGCGTTCGTGTGCAGACGTGTAAACTGATCATGTGTGTTCCAAAATATAAATCTTACAGTGTGAATAGCAATCGCGGGATGTAATATACAGCTCAAGATGTAATTTATATTATATCCCATAGTGAAAAGCCGGCTTAAGGATTACTTCAAATAAAGTTTTATTCTATCTACGAGTGTGTACCTATAGTTCTGCGAACAGCAGACCTTTTCTCGCGAGCACAAAGCTTTTTGCAATAATAATTAAGCATGTTTGTGCTAGATAGTGAACAGTTGTAATGTATATTACATTTAATAATTAGACTAGTACGAATATTGTAAACCTTTCTGTAAAAAAATATTATTATTATTAATTATGTTACCCATAGATTTTTTTCAAAAGCTGGCACGGATATATTTGTATGAAAAAACAAGACATTCGCGCGAGCTTTTAAAAATTATCTATAAGTACTACAATCTAAGCCTACCACTACAGCTCACACAAAAACATTGTTAATAACAATAATAACTTTACGATGACCACGTCGTCGTCGTCGTCGTCGTCGTCGTTTTAAAATCAGTAGTAAGTGAATGTGCGTATCGTGCGTGTCGCGGCGACGACGACAGCGCGAGCCAACGATGCGCAGGAGCGCCATCTAGTGTTCTTATTGTTATTACCTCATTTGCGACGACCTCTGTGGCGCAGCGATCGAAGCTCCGCCTGCGCGACGCAGGATAGCGGGTTCGATTCCCGCCTCGCTACAAATGTTTCTACGATCTGCAGATATTTGTCCAGGGCGTTCTGGATGTTTTCTATGTATAAATAAAAAATATCTATCTATGTAGTGTATTGTATTACCTAAGTATATTAGTTATATCATAGTATTATTATATATGCGGTTATATCTAGTACCTACCTACCCATAACACAAGCTCTGCTTAGCTTGGGGCTAGATAATGCTGTGTGAATGATCCAGCATTATTTATATTTATTTATTCATTTATTTCAGATCTAAAATCCATAAAACACAAATAACAAAAATTCTATAAAATCGTAAAATCTGTCCCAAGTTTCGTCCAGATCGGTTGTAAAATCTACCGCCGAACTGCGATCCCCAACCCGCATGCCTACGTGGAGATTATTGACATTACTCTCCCACATTATAAAAGCCAGTAAGGCGCTTATCAGGGGAGGTCTGCGTCCAGCTGTGAATATAGGCTGTAAATAGATACGACAGACTTCCTTCTTAATTTTCGCCTTCCGTGGCAAGGCGTGTTAATCAGGCAATAAGGAATCCATTAATCATTTACTCAAAGTCGTCCATCCGTCATCTTTGGTACTGTTTATATGTACCTATGTATATTGGTAGTTCTGGAATACTAATATGTAGGCCTGCAGTACAAGAGTGGATCAGGCGACATGTCCGGTGTCGCACACGCCGCGCGTGCTCGAGCCACGGGCACGAGGCACGCCGCACGAGGGCTACGTGTCTGGCATGAGCTCATTTGTATGGAGGAGGACGCCTCGGGGTTTTGCTGCGTTTTCTTCCATATACAGTGGTGGACACATAATTAGAGACACCCCCCAATTGATCACAATAAACTTGATTTTGGCACTACCATTAGCCAAAGTAGTTAATAAATATAATGTAATTGTTACTAAATCATACATGGCGTTGTATTCTTCAAATGGGGGACAAAAAAAGTTGTGTTGCTTATTAGTTAAGACACTGCTCACTATCCAAATATAATACAAACTTTTTTAACGTACCTACCTGTAGCTGGCCAACTAATTAAAGACAATGAACGCAGTGTTCTGAATTTTTAAAAAAGAAAAATAACTACATTCGATTTTTCATTGTTTTGCTGCGTATTTGCATGAAACGTCGACATTAATTAAAACATTTTACTTTTTGTATTCAAATTAATACGTTTTATAACAATCAATATGGGAAAAAACAAGAGTTGCGATTCGTCCACTAGAAAGATAATCTTAAACTTTCATAGCAAAGGTTGGTCATACAGAAAAATCGCAAACTATTTGAGCTGTTCTAAGGACATGGTTATGAATGCTATAAAGCATTTCAAGAAGTTCAATACGACCGAAAACGTACCCAGAAAACCGAGACCTAGAAAGACCACTCGGCGAGAAGACTCTAAGATGGTGTTGTTGGCAAAAAAGGAACCGTTCACAGGATCAGAACTGATACGCTCGGAAATATACGGGGCAGGAGGGTCGACGGGTGTGTCTGCAAGGACAATTAGACGGAGACTATGTGAGGCAAACTTGTACGGAAGAGTGTCTCGGAAGGTGCCACTTTTGAAAAAGCAAAATGTTAAGGCAAGGTTAGCGTTTGCTAAATAATATTAACACTGGACTGAAAGAGAGTGGAAAAATGTTCTTTTTTCAGATGAAACATAAATTAATATGATTAATTCTGACGGAAAACAATATGTTAGACGCCGCCCGAACAAAGAAATGGATCCGAAGTACACCAAGAAAGTAGTGAAACATGGAGGGGGAAATATCAAAGTGTGGGGCTGTTTTTCAGGAGTTGGTGTCGGACCTGTCAGGAAGATAGAAGGCAATATGGATAAACACCAGTACAAAAATATTTTAGAAGAAACCATGCTGCCCTATGCTGAGCAAAATTTACCGGTCATTTGGACTTTTCAACAGGATAATGATCCGAAACACACCGCAAAAGTAGTAAAAGATTTCTTAAGGAGCCAATTTGTGACGGTTTTGGATTGACCCCGTACAGTCCGGATTTAAATCCAATCGAAAACTTGTGGTAGGCAGGTGAAGAAGACAGTGGCGGCAAAGCGTACATCAAACTTTACACAGCTTTTACAGAAGTGTGGGAACAAATTCCGGTACAAGCTTGTACAAAATTTATCGCTTCCATGGCTAAGAGATGTCGTGCTGTTATTGCTGCAAAAGGACATGCGACCAAGTATTGATACGCATCGGAATGATTTATAAAAATGTGTTAGAAATCATAGGTACTATGATAATTTCAATGATAATTCATTTTTTTTAATTTCTTGTTACGAAATGAAGTGTCTGTAATTATATGGCCAGATCTTACTAATCTTATTTTTTATTTGCACTGCTTACATTTAAGTTTTACCGAATAAAAGGTTAAGTTTTGTTGTAAATGTTTCGTTTTAACATTACTCAATAAACACACATAAAAAAAATTATTGTGCAACAAGTTACAATGGCAGTCTGATAAAATATATACAGAGGAATAGCTTAGTTATTTCAATAAGTTTCCAGTGTCTTTAATTCTGTGACCACCACTGTATGTGCTAAAGTTTCCTCGCTCTTTTTAGTTTTCTGTCAATTCGATTGACAATCATCAAAATAGTGATTTACCTATGCTGTTTTTTGAGGACAGTCGGTTTTGTTTATGAAGGAGTTTGTAGGTAGGTACAAATCATCATTTTGTAATACTTTTTAGACAAATAAACCTACTCAGGCTTCCAAAAGACTTTATTTTTAGAATCGGAATAGGTCATCCAATATAATAGTTTATCTAGGTATAAGTAGGTATTATTTTTCATGTTTAATTTGCTAAGTAGGTAGGTACTTGTTCCAGACGCGTTTTTCTGTGATTAAGCCCCACTTGCACAACGATTTTTAAATGTCTTAATTTTGACGTAGGTAGGTATTTATGGTTTGACAACTCACTAATCATAACTATGAAAGTTATAATATGTCCATAAGCAAACCGGCCTAAAAGTAAGACAGATTAAGTAACTGTTAAACTATAATGTTAATAACATAAATTCAATACTTTTTCATAGAAAAATTATCTAGATTAATCTTCGTTACAGCATGTACCTATATAGGCACTTTTGACGTACGTCACTCCATCTTTAGTGTCTTTTATCTAAGATAGAACCGAAACGTGTCTATCTATGGTGGCGATTCTGCGACGAGACCATCGTCGTAGTTTCATTTCATTTCATTTCGTTTATTTTCAACTATAGGAACACAAAGGAGCACTTAGTTATGTCAAAAAATTACAAATTGCCTTATGTCTAAATAATATCAGATTTAAATTACACAAAAAAGCAGGTACAAAATTGTAGTACGTCGTCAAGCGATAAGCTTAGCAGAATAAGACCCAGGTTTATAGTAGGTTCGATTTTTTCTATTTTTTCGATCGATTTTTCATGTCGACAGTTTCGCATCTCTATTTTTTTAAAAGTACCTTATTGATTGTGTCGGTCTATGCAAGAACGTAGTCATAGGATGTTTGGGTCTATGTAATATGTATTTCTGCCATTCAGTCTTCATTCACTCAACTGTCAACAATTGGGTAACTCATAGGCGTCCAACGTGCATGTGTCACAAAGGTAGTTAGGTGATACGTTCGTGGATAAACTATCATGCTAAGGGGTGATTGGATTAATTAGTTTGAGACTTTGATTTAATAGCTAGATTTAAATAAAGTATTGATTACTTAACACCCCCAAGTGGCCACTTCCTTACACATACGCCCACTGCTGAACGTGCACCCCCAAACTAGTGGTTGTCCCGTAATGACCGCGCTTCGCAGCGGGTTGGTGATGGTGATCTATACAGAGGGGTGACAATACACCTGTGGAAGGAGCTGGCCTTCTTCTGATAGGTTTTCTTAGTCGACTCTTGCGACATCACTTGCTGAGTCGGAGTGGTCGATTCTTACGCCGACAATTTGACACTATTTAAAGCAATATAATACTTACGCAATAAAATGTTGATAGTATTATTCAGATCAGTTATCACTTTAGTAAGGACGACGTTGATACACGCCTGCAGATTTCACAAACGCAAAAACGCGTTCTCCGGTGCTATAATAAAATACGGTACCTACTACCAAAGTATATCTTTGTATGTTTATATGTACCTACCTAGTTACATTCTCAGTCGGTCTCGTAGACCCTTCGTACCCCCGCGCTACGTACTTGCGTGTCGCAGACAGACGTATCGATCTGTGATTAGTGTTTCTAGTACTTTAGCAAGAGTTTAGAGTACCTTGTCACCAACAACCCACACACGCTGGGGCTTTCCGCTCTGCGCTGAAACCATTAGGGATTTCACGAGTGCCTGAAGTACGTTACATACAGACATACAATAGGTAACTTATGCCTAGCTACATGTTTACAAAGTCAAAGGGCCTCTCATTTCAGGGTAGACTCGAAGGGACCAAATCTGTGTTGAAATGGGTGTAAGGAACCCTATAGAATTCGCCGCTAATTTTATTTCGTTGGTAACTTTATATCAAGATTGACCCTCTTCCAATATCTATAAAATTTGTTCTTTAACCCCTCCGGCGCGGGGTCGTATTGACCTCAAAGGTCACGGCTATTAGTGCCGTCTGGCCGCCCAGGGCCGCCCTGGTGCTATCTTATTTGTTTTATCAACACGGGACCGCCGGAGAATAAGGGGTCCTAATCCCAACGAAAACACTGTAGTGAGAATTTACAGTTGTAAATTATTTTCATTTATTTATATTTCGAGATTATAATGTTAGGCTGATGTTATTTTCATCCAGAAAACTACTGCTGTCTTGGTTTTTTAAACAGAGACAAATCTAATAGAACAAACCCTATTCATAATGATGCCGCAGTGCCGTGCCACGCCACTGATGCTCTTTCTATCCTTCATCCTCGTAGCCGCTTATCTCACAAGGCCAAGCGCTGTCTTTGTAAGTATTCGTAGTTCAAGGCTAAACTGATAAAATGTCAATAAATGTTGACAAGTCGCTTCGCGGAGGTCGCCCCCATGAATCCCTCAGATTATCCTTCATCTTCGATTATGAAAGTCCATTTGTCAAACCCTTATCAGACTAACCCGAAAGCACAGCAATAAACGGACAAGGTATTTCCTCTCGCGTGTGATCTGTGCACATTTCCCGCAACTCGCCCCCTCGCGCAGGCGCGGCGTCCTCCGCAGCGGCAGTCAGCTGGCAGGGGTGGCGCGCGCCGCTGGGGTAGAACAGACCCCGATGCACGTTCCGGGTTAAATAATAAGATAAAAGTCTTGATTACTTATTTGTTTATCAGTGTAAGGTGGTTTTTGCCGGTGTTGATGTTATTTGCAAGTGTTGTATGAGTGGTGGGGTGCAGGAGTGAAGGGAGATGATCCGTGTTGGTGAGTTGCTATGCTAGGTTAGTTTTCATGAATACCTACTACAGCAGTTCTCAGTAGAAACGAAATCTTTACTACACGATATTATCAAAGTAAGGGTAATAATATTTAAAGGGAATTAGCACAAAATTCGTTTGCCTACTTTGCCTTTTATAGCCTTCATAGTTGTAGGTATAATTTATGAAAGAATACAACTAATACTGATATTAAAGCAAAACTAAACAAAACTCTATTACAATATAATAAGATTGATAGCGTTTAAATCTCACAAACAAAATAATTTAAAACGGTTTTATAGAAAACAATAAAAAGTGTGAAGGTTCTCGGGTTGCGTTAGACGCGGTTTTTGTGAAGATCTGTTTTGTGATGGTCGCCGCGGTCGCCGCGCGTAGAGCACGACCCGCTCCTACGGGGTTAGGGACCCAGCTTGCGTCTTTGGAGTAAATCACCGAAGTTGGAAGGCACGGAAAAATCATCACCGGGTGATGACCATTATTCGTCTTCTACCGACCGACCGAAAACGTGTGATGCAGTGATCTCAGCTAGTAAATAAAAACATAACCCCGGGTTTACCCTTGCTACCTACTATGAAGTAGGTACATAATGTCATTGATACCTCTAAGAAATATTTTGGCACGAGGTTTCGGAAGCCGTCATTCCATAAGCTTTTCTTATTCACCTGTTCACAACCTTACATCATTATTCATTACATTACCTACAATACCATCGATAACTTAACTACTTATTTATAGCAATGAACTAAAATATGCTAGCTCAGATAATTGATACGGAACCCTCTCCTAGTAGACTCTGCCTTGCCGTCTGCTCAGGTAGTCGCTGGCGCCCACCCACTCGCCCAACCTTTACGGGCCCCTAACACCATCGCATTGTTAACATTAACGTGAGACAACCCCGGATGGAGTTTATTGGCAGTTGAGGGAGATTAGATGGCAAAATAAGTTGTTGGAGATAGTTGTTTCATCATTCATTCAGTACCCACATACGTCCAGTGCTGGACATAGGGCACCCCACACGGCTATACACACAGTGATCCTAAACCGCGTCTATTCATCGACTCCCCGAGAGAGACCGTAAAAATTAAATGCTCCGCTACGCATAGTTGAGTTTTGTGACGTCCGAAATAAAGGTTTTTAATAAAATAAAAAGCAAATACAGTGCAAAAAGAGACCGCGACCCTGCCAGGATTCGAACCTGGAATCTTCTGATCCGTAGTCAGACGCGTTATCCATTGCGCCACAGGGCCTATGTGAAGGAGGTTGAAAATAGTAAATTGCTTCGTGATCGACACAAGATGAAATGGTTCAGGAGTTCAATCAAGCATAGATGTTTGATTGAACTCCTGCTCCAGGCAGTGCTTTATCAAAAGATAATCGATTTCTTTTTTATAAAATCTGCAAAGCTCTGCGTACTAAAAGTACTTTTCTATGCTATTTAATAAGCCTAAAAATAGGTTTTCCCATGCTTTCCACATAATCAGGTTAAGCATGTTTTCAGTTCGCTAACCACACGTGCACGCACCCAGCCTATCCACATGACCTCGCCTGCCCCCCTCCACTACAAACCCCTATATTTCGTGAGCGCGCCACCACCGTATCGTGTAGGCAGGCATGAGGCACGTAGGTGGTAGGTTCAGTCTGAAATTGAAAATGGGGGCAGGGCGGGCGGCACGCGACCGTCTGGGCGCCCCGCCGCCGCCCGCCCGCCCTACATGCAATACTTGGAAATAATTTACCTATTATAGTATAGGTACCATAGGGCTTATAGCTTAACTGTATTTACCTAATAATGAGTGTAGTTTTTGTGACTCATAGTTCTGTTATGGAAATTGTGGACAAACCTAAGCTAATCTAAGCTTTATTACCCTACAATTTATACTTTATTTGTTGAGAGTTGTATAAAGTGACACGCGTTTCCGCAGAAGTAAAAAAGAGAAAAGTATAAGAACGTCTGTTAGTTGTATTGTACCATCGAGTAGGTATTGTAGGTCGGTACTAATTGTAGGTAGGTATGCAAGTTAGCTAGTTTAGTGAAAGCAAGTCTCCACCTACATTGGCCATAGAATGAAGATCAACGGAGGAGCCACGTTTGAATCAATAAGTCTCGTTTAAGCCATTTAATCCGTAAACTGCATGCATGAGCATTTCCGCTGCGCCGCCATCGCTAGTGACGCGCGACCACTATCCATTAATCGATATCGATAACTCACTGCGGATTAAAAATAAGTCCTAATCCTGGGTCGCTTAAGTTAAGATTAACTCTTTCCGGTTGCTTCTTCTCTGAACAACTACCTTTTTATAATCTAAATTAGATAGGTACTTCATTGGTCATATCTTATCAACGATCGTCCCGAAGTTTTTGATAAAACTGTTAATACTAGGTATTTTTAGCAAAACAACAACAAGGAATCATCTTTTGCGTTACCAAAAGTAAGATATCAGGCATTAACATCAAAGCAAGGTAGGGTGGCTAGATTAGCTGAAAGATTTTGAGAATGATAGTGCAATGAGTCAGTTCTTTCAAGACCTAATAGGTAAGTAATATTTTGTGATGCTCACTCCTCTCGCAACAATCTACTCGACTCGATTTCACAAGACGATATTGCTAAGTTACGTGAAGTCTTATTGTTGAATGTTGATCGTGCAAAAATCGGCATACCGGCATTTATACGAATGGTGCCGCCGCCGCCGCCATTTTCTAAATCACCTAGCCTTTCTACAAACGGCCTGATTTACGATCCGGCGGCGACATTCGAGTAAATAGCCCTCGAGGGTAATAACAGGTAGGTATGCCAGTAGGCAACTACCTTTTAGAGTTAGGTACAGGTACTAAGTACACATTACAATACAATCTGCGATAACCAACTAATCCACCCATCAATAATTGTGTTGCTTATTGCACTAGGTAGGCACTTCATTCCGGAAGAGGTATGCGCTGTTGACCTGTTGATATATAGATATTGTTTATTGTCAAAAAGATTACATGTTTATGGATAAAAGTGCCTTAAATCCTAAGTTAAAAATCATACTTAAGTTAAGTTAGTCATCATGATAGTTGAAAGGAAATTTCTGAAACGAATCTATTTTTTTTACTCTTAACACGAGTGGTCTTTACTAGTGATGTGCCAACTATCGATAGATTTATCGATAAAACGGCCATCAAATGCAAACGGAAGTTAATAATTGATGTGAATTGGTCGTCGGCAGTCGGCTGGGTCAACTGTTGAACCGTGGAGTGCACTCGGGGACGCTGTGCAACTGCGCCTGCGCAAGGAAATAGCCTATTATCGAATCGCAAGAGGACGTTATGCATAAAGCGAGCTGTAAGTGCACTCGTGAGGGGACCGGACGCTTTGGTTTGTTTGAAAAGTACCTAATGTTTAGTTAATGTTTAGAGAGCTTGCTTGAAAACATTGCATTCATTGCATGCACTTCTGACGTCCTTAGTAGGTACTTAAATACTAGTTAATAACCAAATAAATGTGTATTTATATTTTCCTGTTATTTAAATAAAGTTTTCTAAATATATAGCGTAATAAAATAGATGGAGGGATTAAAATCAGGCCTCAACGGCATTCTCACATTGTGACAGAATCGACGGTAAATTTGGGCCGAAGAGTGGTGAAATTCGGTAATACCTACCTATCTTTGGTTTTACCATTTGTATTAGTACCTAAGTAACACTTTCTGTCGTCACTTCCGTGCGGATGTGAGTGCCCTCACGTACGCCTGTCCACGAAACACCAGCTAGATGATAACACTAATCACTATAGGTAGGCCAGTAAGTAGGTACCTATAACATCGTTTACAACTTATTTTCGCACAGCTTTATCGCGTTATCGGCGATTGTTAATGAGAAAACCAACGTAGGTATCGCGAGATAGCAGATAGGCATATTTTTATTCATTACTTACATAAAACAGTATTTTTCACAGATTACGGAATTGACCAAAATCATAATTTTCTAACTACGTTTTACTCATGAACTAGTAACATGATTATGTTACCTACCTATTGAATTGTCTTCCTAAGTTTACTAAACACATTCTATAAGGTTGTTCATCTTCATAACAAACCCTAGTAAAACAAACAGATTAAAAAGTGTACACATGCACGTGTGAACAACATTATATTAATAACGTAACGTTAATGTACATCTGTTAACGTGTGATCTAACGTTGTTGTGCATGCTCGGGAGGGATGCAGCTATTTCCAACCAAGTTCATTAACGCCGCTTTTATTACACATAAGGATGGGGCATATTAAAGTATCGATAAAAAAAATGGTTTTTAGTGTGTATAAATGAAGTAGACGGATTGGGTTCTATTTTGGAGTTTACATAGTGATAAAATGTATAATTAAACTACTATATTTACTGTAAGACTTTTGATCAAAGTAATCTTTTGACAAAGCCCAATTTGTTTCGGCATGTAAATTATAATTAGTAAATAAGGGGTACTTTCTTGCTCGCTCAGTAAATAGGTGCCTACCTACTAGTAGTTGTCGCCGCGTCCTTACAGCGATTTATTAACACCGGATCCGGAAACGACGAGAGCAGGAAGATAATTGTCGAAATTATTAAATTTCTGATCAATGTTAATTACGCTCAGAGTGAATGACGTGCTCAGAGACAGCTCGAAGCTTGGCACATTGATTTGTGATTTACATATTTTATAATTAGGTCCTAAAATTTATTTTACCGCAGCTTTGAGTTAAAAAATCCTGTAACTTTTTACTGTGTAAAGACGATTAAGTGGATACGAGGTAGATATGTGCATTGGATTGGATTATAGAAATATGCTGTTATCAAGAATCACGTTGTGCTCCACGTTGTTATGACAAAAGATACTAAAAGTCTATTTTTATGCCAATCCATAAAGAATTTAATGATAATGCTGATAGCAGGATATTTCCTTTATACAGAAGTTTATTATTAAATCTTGATACTGTGTGTACCTAAACATAGTTATACCTAATATTTCCTACTCGTAACTACCCTCAGTAGTACCATCAGCTACCTAAGAAATATCGTGTTTTTTCAATAACCCACCTTGAAGAGCGCCTGCCTTAATTTAAATAATTGAGAAGGAACGTTACAAATTGCTTTAAACCTTAAAAAAGTACAATTTCCAAAATCAATCAAGATCTTTATCTTTGTAGGTAAGTTTGTCATCGATATATGTATAGGTAAATGAATCCAATCGATAAGTTGTTGATTGACCGCGCTGAGTGAAGCCCTTGCTTTGGTCGGTAGATCATGGTATAATCAGGACGAAATTAATTTTGGTTTTTAAAATGTAACTCGCGTGAACTATGCATAAAACTTCTTAGTGTTGGTTTCGTATCTTGTACCTAACGGTTAAGATATGAACAATGTCTCTTTATCTTTCCATAAAATTAAAAGCTCGAACAGTAGGTTTTGTACTTGCTTTACTGCATCTAATAACACTAGGTACCTACCTAAGTACCTAATTATAAAAAACATGAATCATCATAATAGTACTAACATAATAAGCAAGCACAGTATTAAAATATCTGTCAGCATCAGCAGGCTATTGCGATGGCATTTCATCACGGTTTAGATCGATCACGAAGGACACTTCCAGTGACACTCTTGCGCAGCCTCGACGTTATTAGCTAGTATAGCTCTGACAGCAGGTGGCTGCTGCGCGCGCGTAGCCCGCGGCTTCAATCACATTAATTGATTTGTCTGAGGAGTTGAAATGTTTTTAATTAAAATGTGGTTACTGTAGGTACCTACCCAGACGCTTGCATTGCAATGCAAAGAGTTCGGTAATACAAAACCAATTTGAATTTATTTATTAGCTACCAACTACTCGCACACTTATGAGATTATTCGTATCACAGAACAGCTACTTGCTTAAACTATTTATTGATTTTTGTTGAAAACAAACTTCTGCCATCGAAATAACTAACTACTCTAAGTAGGTACTCTTGTGATGTATATCGATATCGATAACCTGTCAAACACATCCCTAGTATAGTAAAATATTGACACGGGATGCGGGCGCGTCGTCTCGACGAATGATTCATTGTAGCAAGCTGTCTATGGGGCGCTTTATTGGCGAGCTCCAAGTGCATCTGTAGGGATGCAGCTTATCTGCGCTCGGCGTATGCTCTCGGCGAACAAGGGCGGGATTGTAGGTGGTAAGGTACCTAATGTAACGCAAGCAGGGAAATGTAAAAAATTGCAAATATGGGTGATTAATCGATCGCTGGTTTCTATTCAGTCTGTCATACGATCAAACCGAAAGTCTATTGTTAAAAATCTCCTAAAGCATGCCTTTTTTCGCTTAATTTGTACTGTTTTAGTTTATATATATATTTTTAAATTTTTGGTTTGTTTAGTTACATTCTGATTTTAATTTCAAATCTTTATCATCTGTATATCTATTATCATTGTTTTTTTTTATGTTTTTCTTTTTCACAACTTTATTTTGTATAACTCAGCTTAAGTTTGACAGTCAATTGAGGCTTTTTTACACCTTACCTCGACAACCTCTGTGGTGCAGTGGGCGAAGGTCTGCCTGCGACGCAGGAAGTTGCGGGTTCGATTCCCGCCTCGGGACAAATGTTTGAACGATCTGCAGACATTTGTCCAGAGCGTTCTGGATGTTTTCTATGTATAACAAAAAATATCTATCTATGTAGTGTATTGTATTAAGTATATCAATTATCTAGTACCTAACCTACCCATAACACAAGCTCTGCTTAGCTTGGGGCTAGATAATGCTGCGTGAATTGTCCAGCATTATTTATTTATTTATTTACCTGTTAATCATATTGGTTCTTGGTTCCCACGATACAGGCCCAGCATAGTGTGGAAATCCTTTTCATTTGACTATGTAAATTATCTCTACTTACACAGAAATTATTTATAGTTTAAGAAGCAAAAAACATATTTTTTTTTATTGTTTTTGTAGATTTTACTCATTATCGACATCTGCGCAACCCGACCTGACCCGCGGCTCTGCCGACTCTCGTTTCACCAGGTTGTGGACGGACACCTACTTATTATACCTCTTCGATCCTGCCAAGTCTCATTCAGATTCGCCCAGCCACCGTTCGCGATGTAATCCGCCTAACTCTCAGCTTCAAAACCTAGTAGGCAAACACCACCAGCACATGCTAGTTGTCCACTGTGGGACACGATAATCTCCTGCTAGGTTTTTGACCCATAGCATTTTGCTGATCATTCATCTATGACAACGAGTCGCTGAGCCGGAGGGATTAGGAGGGGACCTATTCTTAGACCGAGCCCAACTTACTACACAGATTTGGTTTTTGAAACCGAATCAGGGATGTTTACCAAATTTACCAACTTTACGATGTGCTTAAAGCTATTTGCGCCGTTTCCTCCTCTATGCACCTCACCAGATATCCGCTTCATATGCTGTTGCAAACCCACCCTAGATCCAACCAATTAGAGTCTTATCTCCCGCGCAGTAGGACAACAAAGGAATGTGATCTGTTTCAAGAACCCGCAAGTGCACTAATAAATCACCTTTGACATATTTTAGAAGGACCACCTACTTTGAGCTCCATGTATTGAATTCATCGTTTTTGTCAAAATTTATAGCTATTGGAATACTTGGTTCCATAGATGCTGGCCGAAGGACCGTTTCCACTCGTGCCTGTCGTTGCAGGCTACTGAGACAACTCACCACACGTGGGCTGCGTGCGGTGCTCTTGTGCTGGATCTACTTCCATGTACCCAGAAACAAATACTTTGTGTTGTGGCTTCACGTCAGATTTCATTAGTCTGTTTCTTCACGTGATACATTTAATAAGGAAATTCATCTACTAGGTTTTATAGCTTTGGTTCAGTGCAGGCCAAAATCTCGTAAAATAAAAATGTTCGTTGATGCAGTAGGTACTCAAGCTATTTGTTTACAGTCGTAAAAGCGCAGTAACCATCAGACAAACTATGCACGAATGTACGCACATAAAATACATGAAGCTCAAACATAAACACGACTCCTTATGAGGATGCGGCTTCGCGGCCCTTTTTGGAGCTTTTACACACTAACTCGGTAGGGCTGGCGCACTGACAATAAGTTAAAATAAGTACCTACCTAGGTACTACAGTTCCCTGAAAATAGGAAGTTTGGGCTGTCAAGTCGGGCGTATGAGGGGAAACCATCAGAGCTTAGACTAGTCGGCCACCCAACAAAAAGCTCAGATAAGAACCTAAGATACTTGATGCTCGTTAAAACAGGTTTACGTTAGGTAGGTACTTTGAAAGCTTCTAACATTAAGTCTAACAATCTCTATTTCTATTTATGATAGGGACCCACATCATTATTTTGTGCCTGAAATAAACGAATTTAATTTAATTTATTATGAACGCGAATTCGATGGAATCAAAGCAAATAGCATGGTCCAACTAGTTGGTACTTCAGGCATCTATTGCCTTCCTGTCGTAGATAGCCAGCCCTGCTGTGGGTGTCTTATGACGCGCACGCGCGGCAGATGTCGCTGTGTGCAGTAGCGGCGCGCGCGCTGCATGCCCTTCCCGGAACACCCTTTATAGATCCCCGACAATGTGCATAGAACTGAATAAACTGACTTCTAGTTGCTATTTGACGACGAATTATCACCTCAGCTTTAAATCGCCGATCGACACTCAAAGCAAGTGGAAATACACGAAAATTATGCGACCATGATGACGGAGTTATAGAATTCTGGTACGCTGTGTTCTTTATGACAATCAATGATGGAATTCGCATTGACAACTTGCCATTGCAGCTTTAATAGAGCGTAGGTAAGTATTCAGAATAAAACAAATTATAATAAAATTCGGAACTACATATTAATATTGCTTGGAAAATAAGGTCCGTAGCAAGCCGTCTCGTCGTCGTCGAGTCATCGCTCTATACTTGAGTAACGCTTTGCTACGGGATACACGACGACACTCAAGCACAGATGTATGACTGAGCAAGCAAACATAACACGTGCCCAAGTGTTCCTTTCCATCTTTCATTCGCATTAAGTGTCACTTGCACAGTTTGGGTCGTCCACTCAGCACTATTTATAAGAACAGTTGTGGGGGACGCAGGGCGGGCGGCGCTGCTGATTAGGCGTGACGTCGAGAGGGCGGACATTCCAAGTGAATTTGACTTTGAGTAGGGGCGGCAAAAATCAACCTTAAAACGTCACAAGTACTTACGAGTAACTTATTTTAAGATTGGTCAGTCAGTCACCTACTATTTATTTAAAATAATAATAATATTAGACAATTCACACAGCATTATTTAGTCCCAAGCTAAGCAGATAAAAGGTTTGAATCTTCTTCAAAGATTATGTCTTAAATAAAGCCATATCGGATCGGATCTCGGATCCAAGATATCGGAGAGCTAGAGAGCTACAGCTCTTACTCATTTCTAGGATGCTGTGCAAGTGTTGTGCGTGACATCTGTAGTACTACTGGAAGTACATCGATTTCCTGTTTACCAAACGTGTGGAACGATTTGCTCATAAGTTACGAAATAGTTAACATAATTAACGAGAACATTATCTGAATATTCTGTGTTCTAATGACTTACGCAGTTGAGTTTCCTGAGAGGCGCGCCTGGAGAATACTATATTAGCGGGTGGAATTATACCAACTCCTCCGATGATGCTCCTCCGATTAAATTTTACCAACCTACCCCATTGATTACTTACCCAGAAACGCCTTTGAAAAAACACTAAAAGTCTTATCTTAAGCAGGATAATGTAAAATCATCTGTGACATAGTATGTATAAACCAGTTTTAAAAGCTTTTGCATTTGACAAGAAGCAAAAGTAAATGAAAAAGTGGCATGTGACGGTATGCTGCCGTATCATAGGTAAGGTACCTATGATACTCTAGCTCCTCGTATCGCATGCACTCAGAATTAACGAGAATGATTGTTTAATTGTTCAGTTGTTGGGAACGATCAGCTGGACAAAGTGCAGCTCTTCTCGGGTTGCAGGAAAACTACAAGACATAAGATTGGTTTTCTTCTTCTAGAAAAATGAGGAAATCTGAGAGGAATAACTTCTGAGTTCCACCAAAGTGCACCAGAAATTAGTGCAGTTTCCGGCGATGATGTCACAGCATCCACACCGCGGCACCGGGTACGTGTAAACCAGATAGCAGCCAAGATCTGTGCCTAGCTGGCATTCCTCCCACTGCGTCCACAATTGAACCTGTCACGCCGTGACAGGGCATTTGTTGCAATTGACCCTGGGGTGGTCCTTGTACTGTCCACTTCGTAATATTGCTTATGTTTATAAGGACCTTCTTTTTCGCATTGGGATTAAAGGTGCTTTATGCTTGCTAGTTTAAATAGATGCTTTGTTCGCTTTATGACAGATTCTCTTTATGGCAGATTAGTTTTAGAACAGATTCGCTCTAAGGCAGAAATTGTACATTCAATGGCAGATTCGATAAGAGTTTTCAGTTTTCTTTCGTTTCATATACTTTGACCATAATAAGTACCTAGGTAGCAAATAATGTTGCGATTTTCGCTGGTTTCACGGAGTGACGAGTGTATAATGATTTCTATATAATGGCGGTATTCGGTTTGGTTCCTGTTGAGAATACTCACCCAGTAGACGTGCGGACCCAGTAGGGTGACGAAGCTCGAACCGCGAATTTTTCTTAAGATCTTCTGACTGCAATAGGTCCAGGGACGCTGAGCGTACCTGTAGGCTGTAACCTGATCCGTGGACGTCGAGTTGACGATTTATAGTTATTCGAGTGACGCCCGATTTATTGCAGTTCCAAGGAACAACTAATCGAGGGAATTCATTCGATTGTGATTTCCGGATAACTGTGCTCCAGTTATTTCTATAAACTATCATGGAGGGTAACGATGAAATATAATTATTCTACCTATAACGCCGTGGCGTGTAGTGACAGAATCGAGAGCTATTTGTCGAAAAAGAAAAGCAAGGATCCAAAAATTCCTCTTTGTCCTTGAACAAAATAAGCTAGAAAAATCACCATTGATCCGTGCTTGAAAATAATTCATTTAAATGCCGGCCAGAAATTCAACTTCCATGCAAATAGATAATACATACCTACAGTTAAACATTTCCATAGTGGTGTGACGCGCTAGGCCCATTGTCATGCAGGCGACGCGATGTCGATATGAATATGCACATCACTATCAGGTACTTACCGATGACGTCACGGAGTTGGAAACTTCCAGTTCATTTGTGAATTGGAATCGAAACGTTTCTAGCCTTCACCTATCTCTCGGGTACCTATGCCTGAAACTTTGTACCTACAGGTTGCATCATCAATGGTGGGCTCCGAGACAGGTTTCAAAGCGTGTTCATTCATGTTCATCAGTTTTGTTTTTAACCTTCCTAAGTTATTCAGTATAAACAATTTACAGAAATGCTTGTAACTTTATTTTTAACAAAAGTCTCATTAAAACATCGACTAATGCAATTCTCCTGGTTTCGACAAGGGCGCTGTCTTTACCGGGAGTCTACAGAAACAGTGCTGCTGGTGGTGAAAGACTTTCCATCCAAGTATTGTAAAGTTAGAAGCGACAACTTCATAAATTTCTCTACATCTAATGATGGAGGGCAGCAGCTGAGCTTTACATCTTGGTTGCCGAGAGTCAGTGACAACTGCGTGTAGCGTGGCGACTGCGTGTGGCGACTGCGTGTGCCGACTGCATGTGGCGACTGCGTGTGGCGACTGGCGATGCAGTGATGCAGTACGGCTGACGACATACATACAAACGTGTTGATGAACGCGCTGCAATCGAATTAGGGAGTAATTCGTCAACTCGCACCACGGACTACATAGCTTACTTTATAGCTCCGGCTCGCGGCTTGGCTTTGTGTGAGGTACCTACCTACTCTGATAACACGTAGCCTATGTGCACTCAGGGATAATGTAGCTAATAATAATAAAATCATATATTGCCTGAATAATTCCACTGCTTATATAAACCTGCATGCATAGGTATACAATTTAATAAAAGAAGAACTAAGTAGGTACATAATTAACGTAATAATCTAGTTATTCCATTATAATGACATTAGTAGCAATAGCTTCTTTCAGGCAATAGGGATAGGCGCAGTATAATGCCGACAACGACAAGCTTATCAAGCATGTTCGGCGCTGGTTTTCAGTTTACCCCTATGCACGACTGCTGGTGATCGTCGGCAAGAATTGAGTGTTTTTTTTCCCGAGTTTATTTTGCTTGCTCTATTATACCAAGAATGGTGCGTCCAGATAAGGTTTCTGTGTGTGTTTGTTTTGTTTGTTTGTAGGTATGTGTGAGCTCTCCTGAGGCACCAGTCTCGTAAGACTCTGGGCAACCTGAGAGCAACGTAATGATGAATCACCTGTAGGTAAACCTGTCTTTTTGACAATCTATCTTGAGAACAAACCCAGGCAAGGTATACATAGATTTTGGTATTATTTAGGAACAATTAAAGACTAGTGCGATTGGTTTAGTTTTCATTTATCTACGCATTTTTGTTTACATTTATCCACGCTGATGTAGTGACATAAGATTAGTGAATCCTAACCTTCAGCATACGAAAAACAAACGGGGAACGCCCCTCGGGGTTCTTTTTTCGTTGCTCTAAAAATATATCTATAGGTACTTAACACTCATAAGGACAAAACCTTTCCGAGTTAGTTTAGTTTAGTGAATGCGACAAACTAAATAGTGAGTGCTATCTTATAGAACACAAGAACAAAGTGTCTTCGCCTTAACTAAAGACAGTAAGAATAGTGTTAAATGGACACATTCTTAGCATAAGTTTACTTGTTTACTTAGCATTTTAAGTCAAATTTGAATTACTCATAGTAATATAATGATGTATAATTGTAATATAATAACATAAAAAAAATACTTATCTGCTCTAAGCAAGAGCAGTTTATCAGGCATTGTAGACTCGAGTTGTTTAAGCAAAGATACGACGCAGTCAACAATAAAATTGTAATTACCTACCACTGCATGCAATTAATGCTGCATAGCTATTAAATGGATTGAAATGAATGCGTTTTGTACACGTTGCGTGAAGCTACTCATTCTAATGGATGCAAGGCATTAGCGTCCAGAAGTCCAGACAGGAAGAACACGTGCCGACGTACTATGTGAGGTACCTACTTGGACCGTTGGTTGGGCTGATTCTCTATGGATTGCAGACATTGCTGTCGTTATTGGAACTGCTCGCACTTTATTTAGCTAGACAATTAAGTCGCTCTCCACTAACTAAAATGACAACAGTTGCAGTTTAAACGACTTCTTTAAGCTTTCTTAAATAATTTACTTAGAGAAATGCGTCAACAATTAAGTAATATGTAATAGATTTGCGTGTGTACAGAAGGACATATAGGTAAATACTTAACTAAGTGATAAGTGCTCATTGTATGGACGTTAGTAATGTTAGTATAATAATCGTCAAACTTCTTGTCCTGTGTCTGGCGAGCCACGTGTTAAATGTGCGCAGCACGCAATTCTTAGGCTTGGTGGGGGTTTACCTTCTGGACAGTCGCGTCGATTAAGCACTATGAGTTTTTGTTTCAAACAATGAAAGAGCGAGACAGCTATACGGAGCTGTACCTATCTCTTTCGCCAGCTGCGTTGTCGGCGGCATATGAATTATATGCGTGAGTGTACCTGCGCAAACTTGGCTCTCGCTGCCCGTCAACGAACAAGTTGTTTGGCGCCAACTATAACTCTGTTTTCCATGCTAGTCTGCTTGTATTTCAATTAAAGCAAAGCATGTATTTTGCCCAGCCCTGACTGCTACAGAGCTAATTCTCTTAGCAAGCTGATTAGCAGTGGGTGGGCGGGCCATATCTGACGAATAACTGATAACCGTTGGGTTAATTCATTAACTTGTTAACTGATGAGAAGGGCTACTTAGTACTTGTTGTGTTTATTTGTATTTAGTACTAATTGCGATTCACATTACCTCCTTATGTCGTCGCGGTCGGTGAGGCGGGTACAGTCAGCCCACGCGCCGAGTTACCTGTGCCCACGCATCGCCTTATAAAATACGTTTTTTGCAATAAACTATTAACTCTAAAAAACTTTGATTAACTGTTTAATTAGCATTGGTTTTTGCTCATTTCAATTATCTGTAGGTAGGTAGAGCACGTGAGCACTGTAGCAAAAAGGATTTCGGTATCATCGTCGTAGAATAGGTACCTACCTATTATTGTTCATCAAAAGAGGAGTGATTTAAGAAGATCGTATCAATGTCACTCACACGTGAAGTCTTATGCTCTGCGCATATGAATCCAACACCTCTACCGTAAACCACAAAAATGTGCATTCAAATATGGACTTAAACTCGTTCTCAGATACTTACATTTTACCGTGACAAAATTGCGTTCCGCAAGCTGTCTGTCATCTGATGCCATCAATAATGTTAGGTACTAGTTAAAGCCCATATTTGAATGCAAATTTGTGTGCTGTGCGGCAGCGGTGCTTTCCAGGTGTACGACAAGCTTTAACCAGTCTACATAGGCTCGTATTATGTTTACTTGCTCTGTCATAGGTCTATGCTTGAGTGAAGTTTATGCCACAGAGAAGCGTTACTCAAGCATCTTATTATGAGGGCCTTAGTTCCAACTCCTCGCTCCAACAGAGTTAGAGTTGTAATGTAGAGGCGAGGGCTCGCTGCTATATGCTAACATTGCAGATATCTGAGCACAGATCGCGATCGGGCGGACAGGCGCGGTCGCCGGCCATCTCGCGCGCGTTGCGAAACGCACGACGGCACGACCACTCGCCCACCACGTCGGACACGGCACAGTACACGCACACGCAGTAGGAACTCTGCTAGAGTCAGATCATCTTCACCTCCGCTCTCCTCATCAGCACGCCGCGCCGTCCACTGCTGAACGTGTCTCCACCAAACAAGGCGGTGTTGCCTCATCAGCACCCTTGCAGGCGGGTTGGTGATCGCAGTGGAGGTGTTAAACAGAAGGAAGCAGCTGCCCCGCTGCTGGAGCCCTGCCGCGGGTGGGGTTCGAGTTCAAAATAAAACATGTATCAAATCTACCTGTGATTTGCTGGTTGACAGACCCAACTATTTACCTGAGAGTGAGGGAATAAAGATTGTACCTGTGTTTTTTTTTAATTTTATTTAGACGCACAAAACATAAAATAATCACATATTATACAAAACTTGAATAAAATGGATTGAGAACTTGATTATTTCACAAATTATGTGCGTACAGAGAATCATACGAGCAAAACATGTAGAGCAAAAAATTCACAATAAAAAATAAATAAATACATATATAAATAAAACAAAATAAAGGGATACCATATGCTTATTTTATGTAGGTAAGTGTTTGAGCACACATACCAACAATTACACCATATTGTATGCTTAGTATTAGGAGTTTAATTTTATTTGAATGATTTGAAAGTTTTTAAAGTTCGGGTAAATTGGCTCAATTTGGGAACAAAAACGTCAAGTACAATGTTATCCTGAGCTTAATTATTGTATTGGCGGGCCATTCAATTAAATTATACCTACCTAGTGTTAGCGCACATATACACTGTGATGTCCTGCGCACGTGGCCCGTCTCCGTTGAGACTGGCAGCCGTGTCCGAAATTCTGTTAGGGCCTAGGGGGACATCATTAATTTAGGCCAGACGTGTAGGTCTAAGATAAATGTCCAGCCTGGCTACAGTTGTGGTGCTGAGTCTCCCCCGCTCTGTGGAGGCGGTGGGTGCGCGAAATGTTGCGCAGAACACTTGTAGCTCGCAAAGGCAACATTTGTTTACATTGTTCGCCTTCGTAATGCGAGATCGAGGGTCCTTTGCTCGAGAGCTTGTAACAAAACATTATGAACTCATTATAGCAGAGTACAGAGTACTGAGTAGTCAGCGTGCTAGAATTACATTTAACCACCGTGCTTTTTAGGATTCCTTCTTACCTAAAGAGTGCCACTTCTATCCTCTCGCCTCTAAGCTTAGCTTAGCTTCTTCTTCTTCCTTTTCTTCTTACCTGTTCGTCATAGGGAACCAAGCTGCTTTTTATACCTAGAAAAAACAATTTTTTTTAAATTAAACCGTCAGTAGTTTTAGTAGAGATCTTTTTAATACCTACATGAAATTTGTGAAAAGTAAAAAAAAACAACTTTCGCATTAATAATATTAGTAGTATTAAGCCTTCTTAATCCTACTAATATTATAAATGTTAAACTTTTTTTTTTCACAATTTTCATGAAATCAAAAGATATCCAAAACTGAACAGATCAAGATGTTTGGTGTAGGTACATTTACAACATAGCCTAACTAAGATACTTAATAGGCTACTTATTATACCGAAACTACGCGTGCGAAGTCGCGGGCATAAGCTAGTGTGTATAATAATATCGGTAAAGTGCAAGACGGCCACGGCAATCATCCGCCCAGTGAACTGTGAAATATCACCGAGGGTCACTTAAATATTTAAATTAATCATACCACTTGGAGTGCAATTAAATTAGTCATACACACTCGTAACTACATAAGTTGGCATGGAGTTGCGCACGAGTGGCTCGGTGGGCGATAACAGCCTCCTTACAGAGGACACTGAATTATTCCGCTGGATCATATTCGTCCGACGACTTGTTTGTGAGTAATTGTTTATGTCGCGGGCGGTTTTGGGCATATTTTTTTGCGAATTTGACTAAAATGTTCATAAACATCGTAACTTGTCTGCGCAAGAGTTGTTCACGTGATTGATTGACTTGTTTGTATTGTATTGTACTCGCCCAGTAGGGCTAGCGGCGAGGGACAGTCGGTTGGCCATTATTCCTGTTCGTTTGGTTTTGCATCAATCGATCAATGTACCTACAAGGGTACTCACCGGCTTTTTCCTAAATAAGTATACCTAACCTTCCTCCAATGTGGTTAAAAAGAAAATAGATATGGTATAAAAAACGCATGTCTTCTCTGCTTGTGTCAGCGTCAGATTTAGGATTTTTTTAATGATGGGCAAGTCAGACATGGCTTTAACTTAACACTATAACTGCCACCGACGACGTACCACGGTCGTATACGACAGCTCCTTGCACAGCATCGCATCGCTGCAGCTTGGTAGTGAGCGTGTTAAACATTTAAATATTAACATTAGTTATCCAATTAGTTAGCACTCGCCATTGACAAACAGACCAAAACCTAATAAAGCTTTATTTCTGTCTGACTGTCCTCTACCCTTGCATATTGAATTGTTAATAACATCAGTGGAATTACATCGCTGACCCTTGGCCCTGTGAGTCACTTCCGGCGGAGCGGACGGAGTGAAGTTCAATGTCGTCCGACATCTCCAAATCTTGCCCCCAGCTGCAGCGGGGTCAGCCCCATACGGGCAAACGCGAATGGACCGTATTTGGGCCGCTGACTGTACGGTTCTGTAATCGTACCTGCCTGCGTGTGTCACTCACTTCCTAGAGCAAGCTGTCACTATCTGCATCTACTGTACTATCATCGGGATATCAGGCGGAAGAAGGTGTGGAGCACGTTTATGCTGCTGCTCTGTGCTTGTTGTCTGCGCAAACAAACACCATCAGGGCTCACCAAAAAAAAATCATAAGACACTACTGTACTCTAACTACTGTTTACATCTAGATAAGTGTACAAAATGCTCTTGACGAAATGAATTTATCTTGCTGCTTACTTCCCAGCCGTCCCACCCAACTCCCAAGAAACAAAATCACGTAGGTAGGTTAGGTATCTATGTATCCTCAACTTAAAAATGAGGAGGGTATTCATTCCAAGTTCCATTAATATGACTGTAATCTGTTAATTTCTAAGATTCCGTTAGTAATGCGCAATGCCCTTGACCGGACTCTTCGTCATGATTCGGGAAAAATTACAAGTTTCTATTATTACGTTCAGGATCATGGATCGCTTCGTCAAATGCCCTTGACCGGACTCTTCGTCATGATTCGGGAAAAATTAGGTACAAGTTTCTATTATTACGTTCAGGATCATGGATCGCTTCGTCACTCGTCACCGAGACGCTATCAGCTGTTCATAGGTAATTCTGGAATTGTTTTCATTCGTCACAACCTCATCAGAAGCCTGTCCTTGCTGTAAGGTCACTCGTTCTTACTCGTGTATTCTACTAGCGCATCATAACTGAGGATTATAGCATTGGTATTCCAAGGATCTAAGTATAGCCCTTCATTCACAAATTCCCGGTGAAATCCGCAATGCGTCGATAAACAAGGATCGCTCAGTAGGTGCAGTGCAGTGGTAACAGTTTAGGTACCGCTCGCTGCACACAGTGTCTCACAGTAAGGAAGGTCGCGCCCTTGACCCGTCGTCGGTCACATTATCGCATACCTGACCGCTACCTACACTACACCAACGATTATTAATAACTGGGGTAGATATGATGCAAGCTTATTGACAGCTGTATGCTTTGCTTCACTATAAGTATAACAATACCGCCCAACTTTTTAATAGTCTCTGATAAGATTACCTACCGTTTGGTTTTGATACTTAGCTTTTACGCCCAAAACATTAACATTTTCTGCTCATCTGGTCCTTGGTTATCTAGCGCTTGGCATACAGGTTGTCTAGAAAACTTAGAGCTTCGGCCGCTTTCAACCAACGTAGTAAGGATAGGTACCTACATTACATACCTCAGCACCCTAATCTTTTACCCTCTGCTGGGTAAACTCCGGCTGCGGATGCTGCCTCCAAAAGTTAGTGCCATCCCCGACGGTCCTGTGCTAGCAGGAACCATTGATCAAAAATTTATTTATAAAAATTATAAATTTCTATAATTTTTTTATTCAGATCAAATGGAATGGAATGGAAATTTCCTCACCGACTCAGTTAGCCAAAAAAAAAATCGGTTGGAGTGGAGTTTACGGGACGCAGCCAAATACAAGGCAAAAATGACAAAATTTTCGACAACTTTTTTTTCATGCATAATTAACGTATACTTTTTTTTTGTGGAATCGCGGAGATAGTCACTACGGGTGCAATTTTTCTTAGTGACATTGACCTCTTAGTTCAATGACCTTGGTGCTGGAGGTCAAAATGTGTCGCTCAATTACAAGGCGAAAATTTTCGACAACTTTTTTTTAATACTTTTTTTCAGAGCTGTCATGTCAAAAACGATCCATACCTGTGCGTTTCCCTCAACATTAACTTAGTCCTAACGAAGTCCGCCCAACCCGAGGAAATGCGGAACTATTCAGTTCACTGAACTAGTTTGTAGTGTTGTCTCCGAACTTGGAAACAACAATTCGCAAAAGGTAGGCTACATTTGCATTCGGAACTTTTATAAGGGTAAACCTCGCCTTGGCCATTACTTCTCTACATCTACAGCTGCTACCTATGCTGTGCCGCTGCTGGACATAGACCTCACCTAAAATAAGCGCCTTTTTTATTTCCTTGTTTTTCTGTTGGTATGAAAGGAAGAATAAAGAAAGTTCTTCCTCAGCATTGTGCAGGCTACCTTCCTTCAGCCCTCCATAGATTCAAACCACATTCTCGTTCTAAGACACATTCTCCCACACAAAAGGTTCGGGTAGTTTTTGACCGTTTCTTTGCCTGTGTGCTGCGTGATATTGTTTTATAGATGTCAGCTGACTGCGTCTCGCCGTTGACCGTTGACACGACGCTCAGTGAATTATTTATAGTCAGCGATTAGTCTGGAATCCATCAGAATCCACTTAGAAGCCACTTGTCGCGGAATTCAGGGCGATTACTGCACGCCCTTATAAGGATGGACTAGTTTGGAATGATTTGTGACCTACTTAGGAAATTAGATTAGCTAATTATCAGAGTTTCATTCAGCTAGGATGGTAGCTGATGACTGGCAATGGAAATTGTATGATGGCTAGTCTTTGACCTATTTCAAGCTTCCAGAAGCAATGCAATGGTCATTATCGTTATGCAAAGTTATGGGCAAATGCTCAGTTAGGTCGATGCATCATGCATGAAGCACACTCGACTAAGCTCTACGACTCACGATATCTTCCTATTTTCCACGAAACTTCGTTCCAAAAAGGAACTCTTCATAACTCAAATCTATCACTGACATGAGCATATCGAATGTCCTCGCTTTGATCCGTGCATCCGCCCTCCTGTCCCCTGCGTGGCATGGCTCTGTCCCCGATGTGGGCCACACGGAGCTGGGACGTAATGGACCATTCAATGTATCGAGGACAGTTCAATTCATCTTACATTTATTCATTGGATCCAGTTGGAAGAATAGATGGAATAAGTAGGTAGGTAGAAGTAATTATATTTGATTTGGTTTGTATTTTTTTACTGTTCATTCAGGGAAAACTAAAGAAGAGTGACTGAATGTTTTCCTAATTTATATTTTAATAAAATCTCATGACTCGATTTTATAGTTTTAGTGAATAGAGAGAACTTTCGCGACAAACGCGATTCGGTAATAATAAATGTTTATTTATGAAATAAGTATTCGATCTTTTTAGAAATACTTATTAGTCATAGCAGGATGGCTCTACCTTCGTCGAAGGCTCAGTCCGGTCATTTGTTAGCTTCAGTATAAAATCTATAAATTGTTTCAAAATCGCGAAGTTTGGAAATCTCCAAGACTTTTAACACCACCCTTGTTGTTAGTCGTCTCCCCTAAAGTTATTAACTCGTGTAGTAAGTACCATATCTGGAGCCCAAATGTTAGTCAATAAACCAAACAACTCTACGTTTATTGAAATTGGGGCACACATGTTGCTGGGGTTGTCAGTCGACAGCCGCGGAGCGGAGCTGGAGGGGAGATTCTATTTATTTAAATTATGCTTTTGCCTAAATTTCTAACTCTTGTAAACTAGAGATTCTCCGATGGTACTAAGACTTAGGTAATAACTGAGATCCAAAAAGTGAAATTGAAAATGTTCCGGAGTCAGTTTTGGTTAGTTCGCGATAGTTAACCTTTTAGGGTCAAAGATAATGACACCTCGCTCTAACTAAGTTTGCACTTGTATTCGGACACGAGGGCTCAATCCTCTGGCTTCTTTTAGGTTCACAATTATTTAGACTTTAGACAAAGCCTAGGGTGGTCCACTCCCCAGGGAGCAGTTGATTCGTTGACTCGTTATTTTTACGACGTTCCCCTCGCCGCCGTAACTTCTCATTATTTTTGTTCTCGCTACAATTTCCAACGAGTTTGATGACCTTTGAACTGAACACACTGTAATTTGCTTCAAGAAGGCCTCCTGGCATGCACTGAATATATTCTTAGCAGAATTAGTAGCTACCATAATGCTACTATAGTACTTACCTAGTATGTAGAATGCAGGTAAGTCAGCCCAAGTGTGTAGTTGGGCATAAGTTTGTTAGTCCATACGCTTGCGGTAAATCAAAGTCGAAAATAAATTGATTTTCGTACAAATCTAAATGAATGAAGCACAAACTAGTATTGTGAATAGTTTTGGGCGACCTCGCCTCGCTGACCTCTCGAACCAAAGGCGGTGTTTTTGCATCTGGCATCATCCGATCACATCATTCTGTTCTAAGCTAACAATGCTGGTGTCGAACATGATGTCATCTACATTGGTATCACATAGGTGTCTGGTACATACCTAGGAAGTACCTGCTGGATTGATCAAGATTTGTCATGGATTGGAAGAAAACACTAAAAACATAGATATGCTGTCGGCTCTACAATTTCGCTATATCGTACGATACGATCGTATTGTACCTGCTTATTCCTCCTAGGTACCTATATATATATGTAGGCCGTATCTAACTGCAATCTCTACCACCCACCATTTTGGTGCTGCTAATAGTAAGAAGCACAGCTCATAGTGGCCAAGGTAGGTATCTATTTAGTTTGTATGTTCAGGAGAAAATAGCTGATGGCTTACTAATGATTGATGTCAAACAAAGCAGAGAGCTCCCGTTCTGCAAACATTCTCATGCCGTAGCTAATAGATGAAACGGTTCCACGGCTGCACCTCTAATGTCTTCCGTTTAGCGAGTCCTCGGCAAACAACAACTGTGTTTAATGTACCTAATGAGCTTTTTAGAACAATCCTAGTTTAGTTGGCTGCGAAAAATAAACTTCAAGTAGGTACTTACTAAAGAGGCTACGTTCCGTTTCCTACCTACTTAGATATTAGGATTTGCACATAATTATGTATATAGACGCTTTTCTTCCAATACTAACAGCCGTCTTGGATCAAAAGCTCTCGTCGAAAAAGAAAGAGAAACAACTAGTAAACACTAATTTGATATGTAGGGACTTATTTATCTAACCACGCCTCCATTCCATGAGTATGAAACTTCCATGAACCGGACACTGGCAGAAAAGTGGCAAACCACTCACAATGTGTCTGGTTTGCCACTTTTCTGCCAATAACAAGGAGTCAAGTTTAATAATTATCATTAATTCTTTATTCAGCGCGCGAACAACCCGCTGTTAGATTTAATGTTTTGATACAATCATATAAGTGCCTAATGCGTACCACTTTTGAGGTTTTAAGGTCATATTTGGCTACCTTAGTTCCTACTTCTATTTTATGGCCTCAACTTGTGCCAAAAGTCACACTCGCGTTTATAGCCGGTCTGAATGGGAGACATGCGCCCACGCCGCGTCGCCGCCGGCAGGCTTTCTACCAGATCGCGGTCTAGGACACCGCTGATGCTGATCGTAACGCTGCGGTGAGGGTCCTGTGCAGAGGTCTAGTTCTTAGTCTTGTCGGAGCTGGCTGCGGCGCCAGGCGTCCGGTTGATCGCATTTCATCCGTTCGCTGAGGGTCTATTACACAACTTTCACGCAAATTTAAACGTAACGTTTGTAACTTATGTAGGGTAGGTAAAGTAAGTAGAATCAAAAATCTCCGACAAAAATGAAGTACAGTCTAGCTGTAACTCTGTGTGTCTGAGGTACGGGAATAAGCGATATTAACCTAAAAATACCTACAGTTTTCACCATCCAGCCCTGGTGACCTGTAAATCTGTAATACAGCTTTTACTAAACCTACCTATATCAGGCAGTCTTCACAATACAGGTTCGGTCTATATAATATACCAAATGGCTATAATTAGTCTATGTGAAGAAAAATAAATGATTACTATTATTGATTACTATTATCATCATCATCAGCCTATGTTATTCCACTGCTGGACATTGGACTGGCAGTGGCTATAGTACAGTCAGCGTCAAATTGATATGATTAATATCTTACTACTCATTATTTCATATTTATATGAGCAATCAGTCACCCTGACTGCTCATAATATTATAAATGTGAAACATGGAGTAGTAAGATATATTGAACACTTTGGGTGCTTACAACATTATGGGGATTCGAACTGCGTATATCAAATTGCTTTTATGTTTTTCAGATCATTTTGACTACTCTAGACGCTCATATCAATTTGACGCTGACTGTACCTATTATCTCTCGTAACATAAATAACTTGAATTAGAAAAGTGCCTACTCCGCGTTAAAAGACCCTGTAAGGTTTTATCCATTACCAACTTCTTCCTGTTCGAATCATTAATCAAAAATTAGCTGCAGACCATTGCCTTCAGATAAAACTTCTGGAAGATCAACTGAAAAGATTACGATGATTTGCAAGGGTAAACGTTATACATAAATGAAAAGATATCTCTTAATGCGAGATTTCTCATGAATCTTTAATGTTTTGAATTCGCCTGGTAGCCGGTAGTTGCAGATATTAGCGCATCTAAACAAACAAATAAAATTTCAGCTTTATTATATTAGTAAGTACAGATGAAACAGGATGCTATGGCGCTCATTAGGGGAGGCCTACGTCCAGCAGTGGAGCTATACTAAGGTTGATGATGATGATGAAGCATAGATGACTCCATCGAGCATAGAGTAGCGATCACGTTGATGAATGATTCTATCATAAAGTTTCGCGTTCGTTTCGCAACCCGCAGGGCTAAAGCAAGGCTAGGTGCACGCGAGTTGTGTTGATCTAATGTTGTGGTGTGTTGTGTTGATATGTCAAATATCTTATTTAATGGAGCTGCACTTGTTTGCGAATTGAGAATGTTTGATGGATCGTGTTTTGTTGGAGAGTGTTTAGTTTGGAAGGTGTTATTACGTGTCATACTAAGTTATAGCAATTATGAGCAGTTGCTATGATAGCTCCCAAAAATACTACCAATAATAATTGGCGTTATGTCCAAAATGCTAACCGTTACTCGAACCACATAGAACGATTATATATATAGGGATCCAACTTATAGGTACTTATTGTACCTACCTAAGAGATAATTATTGTACCTAAGGGACGCTGGCTAAAGTACATATAATATTATTATATAAGGCGTCATTGTAAAAGTGGCAATAATAATGAATATAAATAAGCTTGCCTAACAATTACCTATAGCTTCTGTTAGGACTGCAGCTCGGAGCAGGAAAAAGACTTCTTGGAACGCATTAGGTTTAATCCATAAAAAAGTAATAATTACAACTATTACAAGATAAGATCGACATAGCGATTTGCGATGACAAGTAAAAGTAGTGGGAAAAAAAAGGGATGTCACTTTGACATTTGCGAAGTTTATGATGGATAAGAAAATGGTACCATAGACTTCTTCTCTGTGTCAGCTCTATGGTGCGCCGACGAACGACGAGTCTGTCGGTGGCAGGGTCGGCGTTAACAAGCTCCCCGGGGTGGAACGATCCGTTACACTGCCCTGATGATGGTATTCACAGCTCCTTGAGGCTCAGGCTCGGAGGTAGGCAGGATACAGATGCGGTTGTAAGCTCGTGTTATGACTCCAGCGGAGGTGAGTATGTCGGCGACACGGGAAGGGCCTTCTGCAGACCCTTGGTGCAGGCGGATGATGCGGCCGAGCTGCCAATGGTTGGGTGGGAGGCGGTCGTCCTTGACCACGATCATGTCTCCGACTTGAAGAGGCTTCCCGCTTGATTGTTGCCATTTAACGCGCTTTTGCAACTCCGAAAGGTATTCCTTGTAGTATCTGCGCCAGAAGTGCGCTACGAGCACTTGTATTCTTTTATATCGAGACAAGGTGCATAACTGTGCTTCAGCAACCTGGGAAGGCATCATGGTTAGTGTTCTCCCTATGAGGAAGTGAGATGGGGTCAAAGGTATCAGGTCGTTGGGATCAGACGATAATGGAGTCAAAGGACGGGAATTTAGAATTCCTTCTATTTGTATCAGCAAGGTATTCATCTCTTCGTAGGTGAGATGAGTGAGGGACAGTGTCCTCTTGAGATGGTGCTTAATGGATTTTACGGAGGCTTCGGCCAATCCGTTGAAGTGAGGGCTGTAAGCAGGGGAAAACTTAAACTGGATTTGTTGCACTGCAGCATAGGCATTTATATCATTGCATTTAGATTTAAAAAATTTTGAAAATTCATTATATGCACCCACAAAGTTAGTACCATTGTCCGATAGGATGCTGAGTGGCTTTCCTCTGCGCGCAATGAATCGATTCGGCGCAGCTACAAAGGCTTCAGTACTTAGCTCAGTGACCAGCTCTACATGAACTGCCCTTACAGCCAGGCAAACGAAAACGCAAATATAAGCCTTCATCAATCTGCTACCTCTGCCTTTTCTGTCAGCTAACATGATTGGACTAGCATAGTCCACAGACACGATGCTGAACAGATATTCAGCATGAATACGAGTTTTAGGAATGCTGCTCATCTTTGGCTGATTGGATTTTCCTGAGAATCTACAGCAAGTGACGCATTCATGAGTGACCTTTCTAGCCATATTTCTACCTATCGTTCAATATTTGTGCCTAATAGTTGAAAGCAATAGCTGGGGCCAGCATGCATGAGTAGTCTGGTAGGTAATGCCTAAATAGAAGCAGTAATATGTGATGAGACGAGTGAAGCAAGATAGGATCGACATAGCGATTTGCGTGGAAGCGTCTTGCCGAGGCTAAAGGTGTGGTATTCTTCTGAGAAAGTATTCATTTGAACTAGCTTACATAAAGTGCGATCAGCTTTATTGAACTCAATGATTTTTAGATATCTCGTGTAAACATTAGTTGGATTTCTGCTATTGTGAATGAATCGAAGTACAAACGTTAAGACTCGCTGTAATTTGCTGTAATTAGGTAGATTATTTGTTTACAAAATCATTGGAGTTCAAAGTAGGAAAATTGCATTGAAATTTGAGATCAGGCAAGTTCAGGTTAGAGTCATTTGTTGCTGTAGACCAATGATCTTCAGCCTGTAACAGGAATGGAGAGCCTTGCCACCATAGCGGGGACTTTTTTAGCTGGAATTTTAACAACGAATCGACCGTCGGGCTGTCTCAGCGTGCTTTGCTTTTTGAAATAATTCTCAAAATCCTCCTCCTCATTGTTCGTTTTACGGAGGCACGGCACGGATTTCAATCCAAAAAACCTGTCAAGTTGATTTTGAAAGCTATAATCGTCAAGGAAGTTGCAATGGACTGTATTTTTTTTATTGTTGTTTTTATGTGTCGGAACTACTCCTGTTATTATCCATCCAAATTTAGTCTCCCTAAGAGCAGGCATGTTCTTTCCTAAAGAGAAGCGGCTGGTGCCTAAAACTGTCCAAAACATTTCGGAACTCAATAGAACGTCAATTTCAGAAGGTATGTTGAATCCTGGATCGGCTAATCTTATGTCGGAAGGTATTTTGAAGGGAGATATGTCAATCCGTGTTGTAGGTAAGAACTGGGTGATTTGTGGGACTATGAGACAGTCAACTTCTTGTGTGAAAGATTCAGTGACAGAGAAAAGGCTTACCTTTGATATTTTGTTTATGTGAGAAGTCTTACAATTTATACCTTCAACCATTGTTGAAGTTGTTTTGACTGGAAGCTGGAGCTTCTTAATTAAATTCTCAGTAATGAAGTTAGTTGTGCTACCATTATCCAACAGTGCGCGCACTGGGTGTTTTTTACCTTCACGGTCTAGGACATGTATGATGGCAGTTGACAAAATGACACAGCTGTGACTGCTGGTAGAAGACAGTGTAATATCAGAGTCATGGTGGTCTTCCTCTGATATTGATTCTGTGTCGTGGTCATCTTGTGTGGTTTCCGCTGTATCGGGGTCATCAGGTAAACCTACACTATCCTGTGCCCCACTATTTTCATGAGAGGCAAGCATAATACGTTCTGGCTGTGTTGCTGATGGCATAGACTCCTCACTGTGTAACATTGTGTTGTGCATTTTGTTACAAATTTTGCAAGGCCCGAACTTACACTGGGTTATGTCATGCCCCTGTCTTAAACAATTTGTACAAAGTTGCATTTGTTTTACTTTTTGAAGCTTAGTACTTAATGGCAAAGTTTTAAATTTCATGCATTGGTAAATTGGGTGGGGCTGCTTGCAGTAATTACATGTAAAAGAATTGGTGACAAATGATTTTGGTTTGGCAACAGGTTCACTGTGTCTACGTTTGGAGCTTGTGCTTTCAACTGATTCGAGAAGCTCCGCTTGACCTTTCAAGAAATTAATGAATCTACATAAAGTAGGCAGCTCCTTCATCAGGTTGATGTGCTGTTTCCAAGCCCTGCAAGAGGCAGAATCAAGCCTACCTGAAGCTAAGTGTACAATGAACATATCCCAGTTTTCAGTTTTAACATTTAAAGTTTTAAGCGCTCTCAGGTTTTTGTTTATGGTATCTATCATACCTCTTAAAGCCACCGCAGATTCCCTAGGTATAGATTCTATATCCAACAATGCCTGAATGTGGTTGCCTATCAGTAAGCTATCATTGTGGTAGCGGTCACATAATGTTTGCCAAGCAACTTCATAGTTGCTTGCAGAAAAATCCAATGAGCCAATGACTTGCTTAGCAGAGTCTTTGAGCGAAGCTCTGAGGTAGTGAAACTTATTTATTGTAGGTATACCATCATTTGTATGAATCAACGACAAATAAGTGTCATGGAATTCTAACCAATCATGACTGCGTCCAGAAAAGACAGGGAGAGTTATGGTTGGCAGCTTTAGACTGATACCACCTGCTGTAAGGGCTGAACTTGCTGTGGGTGAATCACTGGGTGCCTTTTCAGTAGAGGTGTTTCTGCTCAGCAACCCACGGGCACTGGCAACGGCCCTAAAGTAATGTTGTTCAAACTCTTCGCGTTCATGATACTCTTCTGATTCTGAAAATTCATTGGAAGTCTCTATACTTAATTGTAAGGCATCATATTCACTATACATTTCTTCAATTTTTTCCAACCTAACATTAAGTTCAATGATTTCAATTGCAGAGCCTGTTGAAATGCTTTCTAAGTATTTCTTGAACTGAGTTAATTTAGCTTTGAAAGCAGCACGCTTTCTTTTTAAGTCCTTTGCTGTGGTGGCCATTTTGACCAAGCTGGAAGTTTGCAAATGCAACGTTATTATTTCAGTAAATTTTCAATAATCCAAGTGCAATGATTTCTGTATGAATAATTAAGAATACTAAACTTGTGTGCACATAAAGAATTAGTGCAGTGTAACTGTTGTGCAATGAAAGCCAGCCTGCAGTTTCCTGCTTGAATCGAAGGAGCCCAACCAAAGGTATGATCGCTTGTAAGCCAAGGTATTGATGTCAATACAGCACAGATGAGCACGATGATGGTTGTTATTGCAAGCTGGAAGCAGATATATTAATATTAAATATACATTTAAGACAAACAGGCACGAGTGCGGGATGTTTTACGGTTATGTATGAGGGACAAGGTCAGATCTCTAAAGATCTAATGGCCTCAACGCATCTGAGGCTGGTGGCGATACTGTGATAGATATTGGATGCCTGAATATTCTTACACTGTACGAATACAAGTGTTTTGAGTTGTACGAATACAAGTGTTTTGCGTTGTACGAATAAAACGCTAAATTATGTGACGAAGTATATAAAGACTTCTACGAATTCACATTATTTTGTACGATTGCACGAGTGCAATTATAGATTTCCTTGCAACGAATTGCAAGGCGCACGTGACGTTGTAAGGGGTAAGGTTATCGCGTGACTCGCGTCATAGAGATGGTAGGAACGGGCTGGACAGGAGTGGTTGGAGCGAACTCACTAACTTTTAGCACTTCACCGATGATCCTTTTTATAGTCTATTTCTTCTCTTAGCATCCGCGTTGCATCCTTAGGGTGTCTGCCATGCCGCCACGCCACGCGGCCCGACCGCGGCCGGCAGGATTCGCTGGTTCCTCTCCTCTCCTCAGAGATTTGGCTCGATGGACCAATTTGTTAGGACTGCAGCTCGGAGCAGGAAAAAGACTTCTTGGAACGCATTAGGTTTAATCCATAAAAAAGTAATAATTACAACTATTACAAGATAAGATCGACATAGCGATTTGCGATGACAAGTAAAAGTAGTGGGAAAAAAAAGGGATGTCACTTTGACATTTGCGAAGTTTATGATGGATAAGAAAATGGTACCATAGACTTCTTCTCTGTGTCAGCTCTATGGTGCGCCGACGAACGACGAGTCTGTCGGTGGCAGGGTCGGCGTTAACAGCTTCATCACAGTTTAGCTAGCGCAGTATCGTAGTATAGTAGAACCGGGTAGTCAAAACTACGTGGCGATGTAGGTAGAGTTCCTTGTCTCTAGCGGATTCATTCTGTTAGTGACACGCTGTTGGTATCACACGTAATAGCAACCCGTGTGTGGTTTACATCATTATTACGGGTCACGTGATGAATTAATTGCGGGTTTTCGACTCAATCGACCAGTTTACTGGGAGCCATGGACATAATAGATCGATTCCCCGCAGGGTAGAGAATTTCGAAGTAATATATATTTAAATTATCAACCTGAAGTGGCAGTGGGCCGGTCATATGGTCATATCTCGTGAAGAAACGACAACCGATGGGGTAAACGTTTTCTTGAGTTGATACCGTGACCCGGCAAATGTAGTGTAGCACGCCCTCCAGCCAGGTGGGATGATGACCTGCGAAAGACTGCAGGCAAATGCTGGATGCGGCAAGCTGAAGATAGGGTGCTTTGTTGCTCATTAGGGGAGGCCTATGTCCAGCTCTGGACTAATTAGGACTAATGATGATGATGAGAGGATTTTTAAATTAATAGGAGTTCTACTGTTATCATTTCGTGAGAATCATCAGTCATCTTTAAGGCTTTAGTCATTTATTAAAAAAATATTATTTCGAACGGCAAAATCACCAATTATATTAATTAATTATTATTGTATACAACAAATTATTAACCGAAAACTAACATATAATCAGATCATTTCATTCCTAAAAATTAAGGAAAAATCATGAATACTCAAAAAATTCTGTAAGCAATGGTAAAAAGAATTTAGTGGTCTAACTACAAAGAAAGCTTACGTAGACTACGCTACCTAGCCTAGACACGAAGATACGCATGCTCCAACGTAGGTTGCAGGAACTCATAGGCAAACGTTCTAAACACAATTCCAGGTATTGTTTCTTAAAGATGCGTTTCTTCAGTTAAGAGTACCTACTCTCCTCCAAGACCTGTAGCCTTCAGTAATGTCCCACGGCTCTCTGCGCACTGGTCGGTGGAGGCCCGCGGGCAGTTCGCGAAATCTTCTTGATCGATTGATTTTTAACATTCAATTCATTAGCAACGTGTGTTTGAGTTTCTAATATATTAATTTAATTTCGCAAATCCGCAACTTTACAACGAAGATTTTTATCTCTACGATTAATAAAGCCCACACAAGTTAAATAATGTGTGAATAAACGTTTCTATTCTGCGCCCGCGTCGATTATTACGTGATTGTAACGATCATGAGCTGAAAGGAAGCGCCCTCGTAATTATGAAGTAAACTTTAACAGCAGACCATAACTCCGGCGGTGTTGACTGCGAACTCAGATATAAAACACAGTCAGCTCTGATCCTACATAATGAATGGGCGAACATTCTTGGCTCGGCGCCAGAATCCAAGGGAAGCTGCGAACAGCGCCCTAGTGCAGAAACAACTCTATAAAATGCATCTAATGAAAAACTTGTCATAAAGCCGTAGTTATATTTTTTTTTAGCTGAACTTTCAAAATAACTTCAGACTCTCGGGAGCATTCCTTTTCCGACATTATTTAATGTTTAACTATGGAAAAAGTTCGATCGAGTTTTGTCCTTCTTTAGCATAGCCCATAAAGCATTAACCTAATTTCCCATTTCGTCACAATGTTACGTGATACTGCGATTTTTCACGTCGATAGTAGAGCACTTTTTATATCATAATTATTTAATTCACAGCAGTTAAATTACGCAAGTTAATTAACTACTAGAAACATGGAAAAATATCATGTTATTTTTACGAAGCTGGTCTTTGTTTAGAAACCCATAGATTGTTTATTGGTTCATTGCTCCAGCGCTTTCCCACAGACCGCTGGAACACAATCGATACTCTCGTTTGATTGGACTGCAGCGGTTCTCACATCACACTAATGCTCACATCACACTAATGCTCGCTTGCAACAATGCTTACCTACAAACTATTAATTAGTCTTCGCCAATTACTGCTCAGTTTCTACTCTCTTCCACTTCGCACGTAACTCGTGTTTTCTAATCAATGACAATGGAGGAGATATTAAATGTTACGGTATTACCGCAGAATGGGAAATTACTGAGGCGAGGGGTTATGGCATAAGAGGTGGGTTTGCTTTACACGCTATCGCGTTCTTACTAGTTTGAAAAAGTTCTTCTGGTAATTGGTAATTGGTTTGGTTGTGGACCCATTAACATGACATGGGGTATGTTAAATCTAATTTAATAATGAACCCTAGTTGTGATCAATGCTTATGGGCAAGTCTTTATGATACTTAATCGTAATCTACTTGTTTGTTTTAACAAAATGAGACCCTGTGTGTAAATTTTTCCACCTTAGGTCAAGCTTCATGTAAATACCCTAGTACCTACCTACGTACTTCTGAGAAGGAATCGAAAGGGACTAAAGTAATGTTGATTGTTATTCGTCATTAAATGCTTTCCCTAGGCGCGGTGAGAGAAGATACCTTCTTGATAATTGTCTTTGTTTTAAAATTAAGAATTTTAATGATTTTAAATCTTTTCAAACCATCATGGTTATTAAGACTAAAGTCATTTACAGCGGGATATTTATCATGATTTGAGTTTTGAGCTTCCCAATATTTCGGTGCATGAAATTGTGCCGAAATATTGGTAAGCTCAAAACTCAAATGGTAAATATCCCGCTGTAAATGATTTATATATATAACTTTGTCATAATTTATTTATTTAACATCATCCAGCATTTACAACTAACTCAGAGCGTAAATTCGATATTGTCTATTGGTCCTAGAACTTAAGACCCTTGTACATACGTGTCATTTTGGCAGTGTCATATTAATATTACAACATGAACTTACATGACAAAACATTAAACACAAATTAATATTTCCACGGATTGCAGACACATGTTCAGACGAAGCTACAGAGAAACCAACAAACTTATGGGATAAATCTCGAAATCCTTCAAGGATATCGCTTGCTCCGCCGCCGTCGGTACGGTGCGCAGACGCACGCGTCCTGGCGCGGCGCGGCGCAAGTGCCCGCAGTAGGTCCGCGACGCTCGCTCCGCGCACTCCTCTCGACTCGCGACTCGTGCCCGACGCTCGCCGTTATCGACATCGATAAAACGCGAAGCTGCGAAAAGTGTAGTGTATTTTTTTCCTAAAAAAGGATTATAGTGGCCCCTGGACCAGCCAGCGTCTTTTATTTCGAAGGTAATTTATGACATTCGAAGGTATTTTATTTCGAAGGCCTATAGTTTTTATATTTTGATGGATCTTGTCGGAAATGTAAGCCTGACTAGTAAAATACTGAAATAGTTGTTTTAAGTTTTTCTGTAAACACCTGTATTGAAAGGTCACATCGACACTATTTGTGAGTATGAAAATATTTATTTATCATATTCCGGCTTGTACACGGCCGTGAGTCGCACATTTATCAATTGTTATCACTTTGACGTCAACGGTTATCAATAATCCGATTAAATTGAACATTTTTATGACTTGAAAAAGGGATGACTTGATACAATAATTGATAATAAAGCTAGATATGGTCAGCAACCAAACGCGAAATAGAAACACAAGGTGTCACTCATATTTGGATGGTTTGTCCACAGCGCACGTTGTCTCGAATAATTCTGGTATCTGAGGATTCGTTTTAGTTTAGGTGAAATCAATTGTTGTTATCTGTTTATGATTCCACTTAAAAGTTAACTTGAAGCGAAAATCTGCCTAGATAAGTCACAATTAATTCAGAGGAAATTAAAAAAGCTTTATAATGAAACGAAAAGTCGTTCCATTTAATAAAAACCTCTAAATTTTAAAACTCATTATAGAATCTTAAACATTACTGAGCTTTAATTACTCTTAACTGATAGTTTTGTTTTATGACATTTTCTCATGAACGCCTTGGCTGTGCCTCGTCGACACAGACGGAGGGACCGTGATAACTGATAATGATAACCCCGCAAATGGAATAAGCTCAGATTGACACATGTCATATTTATGTATTCAAGTCAGTCCTGCCAGTTCGCGACGGAGCTGAAGTGGCTCCTCGCTACACATTCCTAAGCTCTAAGCTCGCAAGTTGGCGCGCGGCTATTTTCGGCGCGGGGCGCTGGCGGATGCTTTTTAACCAACCTTCCTGCGGCACGAGACCCAATTCTCAAGATGAAGTGTTAATCATGTTTTTGAATTCCTAAGTTTCACAAGAAGTTCATAAAAATAAGCTTATTTATGTGAACTATTACAACAATATATACTCGTAGGCAAGTTTTGATAAATTTAATCAACTTTCTAAACCCCTACTCTTCCCGCGGGTGTCGTAAGAGGCAACTAAGGGATATCCACCGGGGGTGGGCAGCAGCGCCCTCTGCAGAACAATTCTACCGCCGAACTGCGATCCTCTACCTGCATGCCCAGCGTGGAGATTATGGGCAGTACCCACCATGAAATGAAGGCCAATAAGGCGCATATCAGGGAGAGGCCTGCGTCCAGCTGTGGACCAATTCAGGCTGTTGAGGTAGAGGTAATCAACTTAAGAAAATTATAAACTGAACCTACTTTAGAATTACAAAAAGTAATACCTATCTAATGTCTTAATAAAATAAAATATATTCTTATTTCATTTTGTATCAATCGAAGTTGTAAAATGGAAATACCTGCGGTTTCAGATAATGATGCTCCAATCAGTTATGTAAACGAAGTTCGTAGAAAATTGCCCAAACCCATTAAAAGGAACAGTTCATTCAAAGAAATAGTCGAACCGTTAGCGGAATTTAAATACAGTGCTAACTAGAAGAAGCGAGCTTTATTATAGTGATTTAACACAAAAATGAAGGAGTGAACTACCGAACCGCGATCAAAAGATACGTGGAGTGGGACCAATCTGCACAATATTGCAAGAATACTGACTAAAGGTAGGCAAGACTTGCTTGTTAGTTATATGGTTCGTTAAACTATTTTGTTAAGACCTAATGAACTTGGCCAGACGACTCCTATTCAAAAAGAGTTTTGATTGCCATCATGCCTATCCTTGTAGATGAATGGGTACATTCTTATTGTTTAAGTTTTAGCATCAATTGTCGCTATGTACCTAATTAAATAAGAAATCTTTTTGTCGTATAATATGGTATAGGTACACCAGATAAGGCTGCAAGTGGGCATTTGCCTATGTTTCGATATGAATCCATTGTTTTCCATAAATTAGTATTTTTATTGCTTACCATAAAGTTTGCAAACAGTACTTTTATGATCTTACGATACACTATTGAATACTTATTGGGAATTCAAACAATCGTAGATTTTCTCACTATCGTAGATTAGATTTTTACGGCACAAAAAATGAGCGTATAGAATGTCGGTGAATAAATTTTAAGAATATTGTGGTTTCGACCATTAAAGTTTGCTAAATGAACTGAATAAAGCTATCACGATTATTGCCATAATTGGACATGGCCTAATTTGGCAGCTAAACAGCTATAAATTCTGTAAATAATTATGTAAATATTAAAATAAACATGACTTAAAAATATAATTATCATTTGAGTTAGTTTATTTATGATGTAAGCGTGAATTTTGTTGATCCTTCTTTTTAAATCTCGTGAATGTTGAAAACGCGTTTTACTTACAGTAGATTTTAAAAAGAAAATAACTAAGAACTAAAAATTAAACACACTCTATCGACTTAAAAATACACTCCCGGAAACGGAATTCTCTGTATACAAACCGGGTCAAAAGGTGATGAAACAGGAATAATATCAATGGGTAAGAATAATATCAATGGGTTAAAATGTAACGGAATTCCGCAAATTTTATCTAGTCAATTAATTATCTGCTACATTTTTATTTTTTGCGTAAGAATGTAGTTGAGGACAAATGTAGATAATTAATGAAAATGTCACTTGTGGCACTTCCGCGCCACGAGGCCGGACATTCCAACCAAGGGGTAGGAGAGTTGGCCATGACGACGGAATGCCTGAATAACTCTTACAAAATCCGTGGATTATCCTACATTTTAATTTTTTTTTAAATGACTCACCCGAATCGAATTCATAAAGGTACAGTTTTGTACACAGTCGTGGTTCTAAATTTGTATATTTTATTTACTTATAATATTATTATCAGTAAAATATGAAGAAGCTTAGCGTTTGTGTGGTACAATAAATATAAATAAACAAACAGAGCCGCGTCGTGGGTGATGCGCTGTACCTAAAGAGATTAGCCCACTAAACTGCGTACCGACAGCAAAGTCAATCACACCTCTTTTAAAAATCAATTTTACTTGAATTTTAACTGTTTGTTAACATTTATTTTAATGCGATTACAACGTACAGAAATATTAACGTAAGTTATGTACGCGATAAATACCTGGTTAAAATATCAACGACTTGAACTTGAACAAAAAGATCAAAAAAAAAAAGTTCTGTAAAATTAAAACAATGGACTCCTACTCAGTACTTCTGTATCTGAGCTGAAATACGTGTATAATTTATAGGCTTAACTCTAAGTTTCGTAGAAAAGCTTTTACTACATTAATAACTAGAACGATTATGTGCCAAAATTACAAAAGTGTATGTAATTTTAACAAATTAATAGAATCGTTAGATTTTCTACATTTTATAGTGAGTTCAGGCTGGCCCTTCTGTCTGCTATCCCTCCGCGAGGTGACGGAAGTCACCCGCGCGCGACACACCGCTCTGACGCAACACGCGACCACCAGCCATTGTCTTGCCGACGGTACTTGCGCTGCTAGTACCTCAGCTACTCTGTGCACGATTAGGGTTTGTTCCCGGGAATTCTCGTCCCGGGAATTCCCGGGAAATCGGTCGGTCTCGTACCCGGGAAATTCAGCTCGAGAAAAGTCGAGACATCGAGAAGTTTAAATAAACATTTTTACGCTTAGCTTTCTTTGTAAATGCGAGGCGGCAGCGGCATCCTTTGACAGCACGGCTCGTGTCTGTCGGTATCCTTTGTTTTTGCCGACAAACGCAAGCGCGACGCGGCCCCAGTTGTATTTTGTTCATTCGTGTTTCAACTCCCGCCGTGTTCGGATCGGTCGGATCATAAACCCAGCATAGTGAGTGTATTTACTATTTAGTGACGCACGAGTAATAGAATCGCAGAACAAACAGGTAAGTATTGTTATTATTTATTTAAATAGTTCAAGTGTTTGTTTTGTTTTGTAAGTACTTTTGTATTACCAAAATAATATTTTTGTTTAAAATGAATAGGTATGTTAAAGAAATAAAACTTTTGTTTTTAATCAAATAAGAGAATTGTTAGTGCATAAATATTTACCGATTTCATTAATTGCATTTGTATTGCAGATGTTGTAATATCATGTTGGTTTATCTTAAGGCATATTTCATAAGAATTAATAAGCAGGCTTAAAGACAGTTATATTTTTCGTATTAATAGTAGATAGATATCTCTTATTTAATTACATTAAAACTGCCAAAAATTGTGATACCATACCACCCACATTGTGAGATTAGTGAGTGATCTTTAGTTATGATGAGAAAAATTATGATTGTTTTTAGTTAAGATGTTTGTTTTAAGCTGATTGTTAACAGAGATTTTGTTTTTTATTAAAGATTAGTGAGATTAGTTATAATAAGAAGAAGTATGATTGTTTTTAGTTAAGATGTTTGTTTTAAGCTGATTGTTAACAGAGATTTTGTTTTTTATTAAAGATTAGTGAGATTAGTTATAATAAGAAGAAGAAGTATGATTGTTTTTAGTTAGCAATTTTGTTTTGAGCTGATTTTTTATTGAGAACTTGTTTTTTTTGTTAAAAATTATGTTGATTTTTTTCATGTAAAATAAACACAGTTAAATTAAAGACTCTTTTTATTAAATAAACAAAAATTTAGACGTATTTTATTTTTTCTCGACAACCCGAGAAGACCCGAGAAATCAGGCTCGAGAAGTCTCGACACCCGAGAACTAAAAAACCTCGAGAAATCGGAAACCCTATGCACGATTGTACACCATTATGCTCGTCTCGTAACGCTCACTCCATTATGGCGTGTTATGTTATGATGACCTCTACGAATATCTAAATCTACCAACTTGTAAGCCTTCCTCCATAAATTACTCGTAGATAGGTACTACTAAGTACTACTACCAATACTAATAAGTAATGTATAGTATGTAGGTAACTATTTCTGTAGGTAGTTACTAAGTTTATAGTTTACTGTGTTTACTACGTTTCCTACTCCACGTTTTTTGATAGAAATGAAAGTGATGGTGACAATTTACAGCAGACAATTTAATGCAGTTTCCATCAAGGTTTTAGACGGAATTTTGCAAGAAAAAATCCCATACTCACATATTTTGCTGACTTGAATAATTTAAATAACGACAGGAACACCACGAAAGGTTAAGTTGTGTAAAATACCTGAGTTAGTATATCTTTCATGATATTGCTGACTCTAACGTACCTAAGTAAGTATACTTTGTACGTTAGGTAGGTAGGTAAGGTAAATAGTACAGGCACGCATTGTCTTGATTTATCTCAACTCCGTTGTGTTTGAATGATCCTACCTCCATTAATTCTTCATTTTGTCTGTCACTATTGGCAAAGTACTTTACTTTAATCATCATTATGTTGACGATGATACTTTCTAACTGGCACTTTTGAATCTTGTACCTACCTAGTAAATAGTTTGTTAAGTAAGTTATATATTAAATAACATCATTAAGTCTATCGAATGAAAAAAAATCTACTCTTGGTCTTATTGTTGGAGTGGACACTACGCTAGTTATACAAGTTGTGAGTAGTTCGATGCAATTATGCAGATAATATCATCGATATAAATAAAACCCTACACAATAAAATGTTTGCTAATAAATATCAGGTAATTCAGAGTGTGACCAACCTGACAGACGCAGAGCGACTCGTATGACGCATTGCGAATATTTCCATTTCAGTCATCCAGTTCATGCAAATATACTAGTGCTGAATTCCATACATTCTAGGCCGAATTCCATTATAATTTGTTCATCTTCAATAGAAAAAGTAGCCTCAGCCCATGTGATTTGCGATAAGCTACAGCTTATCATATTTTTGACGTTTTTCAATCAGGGCTAGTATAGATAAGAGATATCATTTCACCAAACGGGCATTAAATTAAACTGACCAATAAAATAAAAATAAAAATCAGTTTTGGAAACTTAAAACATATATTATAGGTAATCCTTTGTTTACGTAGCCAGGATCATGATTACCGATTAACCGATGTAGGTAAATAACCAAACAAGTGATTAATGAAAACCAGACTCGGTCCTTGCTTTTTACTTTTTTTTTTGCGAAATGAGAGGGAAGAGTTCATCAAAATGTAGCTAAGAACCATCTGGGAGAGCAGACGAGTATTTTGATACCTGGTTACCTCTTTATCAAAATCCTTTTTGATGGTTGCAGGAAGAGTGTCCGCCAACACTACACACTCGAAAAACATTACCCCTGGCAGGGACCCGGAAAAGTTCCGATACCTATACAGGGTTATTGGTTATCCACTGACACTGTGTGAACTGCAGATTCTGCCCACCATTAGGAGTACCTACTTTTGTAAAGATGCCAGGTCTTTATTCTTAATTTTTTATTCATTACCTCTGTCTGATACAAAATGAACAAAAAACCAATGAATTACTAAAGACCGATATCCAACTCCCACACCCACAGTTAAATCAGGACAGAGCCATTTTTAAGTCTAGTTTCAAATAAAGCCTCTCTAAAAAACGGTTATTGAATGTAGGGTCGTACCTACATACCAAATTTAAGAATTAAGATCTAGCGACTTCACAAACGTGTTCGTGATGATAAATAAATAAATAATGCTGGAAAATCCACACAGCACCATCTAGCCCCAAAGTATGCATGCAATAAAGTGATTATGATTATGATTATGAGTAAGCTACTCAAAGCTTGTGTTATGGGTACTAGATAACTGATATATTTAATACATTTTATACATAGATAGATATATTTTTATTATACATAGAAAACACCCAGATCAACGGAACAAATTTCTGCAGATCGTACACAAATTTGTTTCGAGGCGGACTCTCGCCCGCTGCGCCACTGAGGTCGTCAAAATGATGATGATGATGAGATGATTTAGATTTTAATGATGGTCTGTACTTGCAGTTCCCGCAGTGTCAGTGAGATACCAATAACCCTGTATATATAAATTAATATCTAGGTTATGAGTGGTAGTTAGTCACCCAGTGATTTCATTGTTTTTCAGTTATTGAAGAACACATGAGTTACTCAGTTCTAAGTACCCTTGTTTGTTTCATCTTGCTTGGGTACCTAGCTACATATTCTCGGCAAAAAACGGTAATAAATAAAACCATTTTTACCCGCGGCGGAATAATAAGATCAGCTAATCTTATTAAAGGGAATGTCACGTTGTTCCAAATGGTCCGTGAATCGAGACGAATTAAGTCAGAGCTGAACTGATTTTGATAGGATCCGTCTGTGACCTTGTTTGAACCCGGGTCAATGAACTCCACTGTCTTATCTCGCCGTTATCAGCGCATCTCAGGTTGCTTGCGTAGGTTTATTTACCGTGGTACTCGACGACTTACAAGTTAGAAAGCTTTTATTCAACCGACTTCAGAAAAAGGAGAGTGCTTATTAGTGGACTCTACCCGAGTGGACTAATATATAGGACTATTGTAGGTAGGTATAGGTACCTACTGTATTGAATTTTCAAAAACTCGACAGAGAATAGGATCAAAGCTCTCGGTCAATGTTAGATACACAATAAAATGATTTTAACTCGACTTATAGAAACATTGTGTAGCATGAGATGTGAGCAAGCGCATGAGTCATAAGTAGGTGCACACCGTACCGGACGGAAGTAGCTCGACAACCTCTGCCCATAATGCCATAATGCCGCACCATAATAGTAAACTTACCGTGGTTTTATAATAACGGAGCTAGGCCATGGGTACTAATGCACCTTAATAGCGGGGAGTACCTAAGTTACATAAGTAATCGAATTAACTTACATTAGAGAGTAGGTAAATACAATTTTTTTTATACATGCATGTGTACCGATCTATTAATATTCTGTTAAAGTAAACAAACTTAAATTAAGCAGAAAACCTCCAGCCTGTCTTTTTATTGTTTCCAAAGCTGTGAACAACCTGACATTTTTTTAGTTATCAAAAAGTTACTAATGTTTCAGTTAGTAGTAAAAAACTCGGAATGTTTTATTGACTTAACGTAAAATCGAGCTTGCAATTATAACGTGAGATAATCAAATATGTTACAAAAACTAGAACGTTCTATGTTCTGTTCACTTCCTACGACAAGAATGCTTTAGGAAGTTGGCTAATTGTGATCGAGGCATTATTGTATCGCTGTAAACGCCGATGGAATCATAGATAGATAGATAGATAGATAGATAATACTTTATTCATCACATCATCATCATCGTTTTCTAGTGGAATCATTTCCACTAGAAAACATACGAGCGCGTGCGCAGCGTTAGATAAGTATGGAATATAACCATTGCATTGTTGCCTATGGGATTTTCTCTCTTTGCTCAGTCTACATAACATTCATTCATTTCATAAAACAAAACAATTTACTAAACACAAAAGAAAAGTAAAATAAAATGAGATGGCGCAGGACCGTGTGGAGTGGCACAAAAGTTTGGAGGCCTAATACCCAGCAATGGGTGAAGTTGAGTTGCGGATGATGATGATGATGAAAAGAAAAGTCAAATTCAAGCTAAGTGTTACTTTATGAATGATCAGTATTGTCATACAGCGAGACAATGCGGCAAGCGTTTTGGGAAACTTCCGAACTTGAGCTACCTGTAGATTGTTTGCAACAGTCTGCAGTTAGCTCAATTGTTTCAATTGTAAATACTAGTTCTTATTTATTTATATTATTTGATTGTACATTTATTTGTGAATAAAGGTACTTTAAGAATGTACCTATTGCAGACAAAAGAATACTAATATACAAATAAGAAAATTGTAGAGACTGTCAGTAATGTTTAAATTACGGATTTTATGTTGTACACGATACTAAGATAATATTATGTTTTTTGTAAGAAACTTTCATAGTTTATCGAAGCATCGTAAAATGCTGTATCCGATGATTTCATAATTCCCAGTAGGTACTATTATTTTCTTCGGGGTTGATAAAACTAGTACGAAGTGATACAGTACATAACACTTACATGCATTCATAGTATATAACTTGCAGGTACTAAGTATCTGTTAGCATGGTACCATCAGCATCGCATGCAGCGCGGACGTTACCGACAACGATCCGCTCAATTTCACGCAGATCGTGGTTTTTGTCAGTTGCTCAAGTGGGGCTGACGAAACAATGTTTCTTTAAGATTTTTTAGAAATCCAACCACCTACCTAAATATTTTTCTATTAAAAGTTTCAACAAAGAAGTGATAAAAATATTAGTATCAAGTGAATGGGAGAAATCATTTTTTGCTGTCACTGTCTTACCTATTAAGTATATTTTGTTCTTTACCTAAAAAAAAAACCTACATCATTTGGGTTCAGTTAAAAATTTTGTGGTACTTTAACATAGGAATAATATTTGTAGCACAATATTGTTTTGCTCGCTGTTTGCAACCAATTGAGAAATTACAAAGGTATTCATCAGTCTGAATGTGTAGCAGAAGTTGTCATTAATTAATTATTTGTCTCACTGGCGCAGAGCGATGGCGCGCCGCAGGTCAGGACCCAGGGCTCTCGTTAATGATAGGGCTCCATTACAGGCGACATGCATAAAGTGTAGGACAAGCGACATCTGCTCTCTAGATGCTAGATGTGTTGAGCATCGCTTTATGCAGCTGTGGGCGTGAGAATCAGAGGAGTTTGGAATAGTGGTCAAGGGCTTTGACTGTTTACAGTTATGTAATTTGAGTATCGAAGTCCGCGAAAGAGAATAGATTAAATATATTTACATAAGTAGATTTAATATCTTTTTAGGATACCTAAGTACCTATTGTTAACACTCAGTATAAAAGTAACTTTTACCAATTTTACGAGAATAGCGCTCTAGAGCACACACTGTCTATTATTTACTTATTAACATTAACTTAGTGTTTCTGCCTTCACTGAGCACACTGAGCACTGAGCCTGAAGTCACGGGTGAACAGAACCATAATTATTCATTTAAGGTTCATTACACGGTGGGGCCACGAAACGCGCGTCTCGTTACCAGGGCTGCCAGAGCGGACATAATGGCGGGATCGCATGGCTTGCATACAATTACGCATGTGCAATTATACGCGATTAGAGATTGTCAATGCATGTGCGGTCACTTGACACTTGACAGTTACGAAAAATGGTTTGTGGTTAAGAACCGTTTTAATAAGTTTGTCACTTTATAAAGACCGTTGAGTTCTTTAATGAATGGGTAATTTTTAAGCCATAGTCAGTTTAGTACCTAATGACAATGTGTTTTTAAGCGTGTGAATTAATAATAAAATAAATAATGCTGGACACAATTCACACAGCTAATTGCTACTAAAGTAGCATAAAAGTCTATTTTATGTCTTGTCAAATAAGCTCATCACCATCTCTTTGTTTATCACTATTGTGCCTACAATTCTGCTAGAACAGAAGACATCGAATCCTGAAAATATTTGCGAATCTGGCATACTCTTGGCGGCAGCCCTACTACATGACAGTGTGACCGGTGACCAGGGCGGGTAAACGACCTGCTTCAATGCACCGCGTGCGCCACCATCCACTGTTACACTTCTAGTTAGTTATATCACACACACCATTGTTCACCCCACTCTACTCCACTCTACCGAATTATAGTCAGCTAACTTGTTGGCGACACTCTCAAACCAAAACAAGGCGTCAGCTCAAAGGTGGTTCAAACCAAATTGTCATGCCGATGCCGAGCAAAAAAAATTGGTAAATTAGAAACCTGTTCTTTCTTTTCTAGAGATCACCCACACCTCAACTCTATCAAAACAAAGGTCACTTGCCCGTAAACGCTATTTTCGCATTTGCCAATCAAACAAATAAACAACTCGTGTTAAGTTCACAATGATCCAATCACGCCGAAATAGGTAACCACTAAATAAGTTCGCGTGACTAAACGAATCTGCGCAGTCTAGACAACATCGTTCAGCTGATTATGACAGGCAACTGTCAGGCAAGAGGACACGTTTCATTACGGACGGTATCGAATCAGCTGTTGTTGAGCTAATTTACAAATTAAGAGCTAAGTATTCAATTTGATGGCATATTGGCAAACACGAAAGTACTAAACTAGCTACCAAGCTCAGCAACTACTTTTCTACCTTCCAACCAGAAAAAAAGAAAGACTATTTGATCTCGAATTTAATCAAAATAACTTTGTTTTCAATTATTTCGGCACAGCAGTTAACGAGATCACGGAACAACTGAAGTCACTTAAAGATACTTCGTAAAGGTTTATTTTAAACTGGTCCATTCTTTGTTCCAGACCCAGTAATGTCCTGCTAGTGCCTTGGCAAAGATGGCGTCATGCGGCGCAGTGCTGCTGGAGACGCGGCCCTTCCGGCCGTTCAAGTCCTCCGAGGAGTACCTGACCGCCATGAAGGAGGACCTGGCCGAGTGGCTCACCGTGCTGTACCCCGAGCTGAGGATCACGGCCGACAACTTCCTGGATCGGCTGGACACGGGCGTCGCGTTGTGTCGGGTGAGTTTCTCATTTCTAACAATATTTACTTAATTTCTGTATGGCTGGGCCTCGGCTGAGACTGCGGTGTCTGCCATTATTCGATTCGGTTGTAAGTGAGGGAGTAAAAAAACAAACAGAACTCTAACAGATGTTTGTAATTTTGATAGTTCACTTCGGAGTTAAAGCGGCTAGAGGGCGACACCGGGGAGCATCACTAGTTTTATTTTTGTAGCTATGATTTTTAGGATTCGTATGTGAAATTGGGAATAAAATTTATATGTCCACTAAAATAAAAGAAATCTACTTTTCTACCAGCATGTGTTACGCATGGTGCACGCACATGTGAAGAACACGCTGGTGAAGTAGGCGATCTTGATAAAAATATAAAAGCGTCAACAATTGACAGATGACGAAAAACCGCCAAAACGCCTAAAGTAGAGCTCGAGTTATGTCACTAAATTCACACAGAATTCTTGCAAAAATCGTAAAATCGCATAATTAGGGTTAAGTATGCTTTTATAGCTTAATTATGTCAAGATAAAGGTAAAATAAATAAGTTAAAAAGTAAGTTATGTGTCCGTTGTCGGCACTTGTGGACGTTGTTCACTCTATCGCAATCTCGACTCGTTATCGATTTATTGGCCTATTTTCTATCGATAAGGTTTATTTGACGTGTTGGCTAATTTTATTACGTTATTCTGGACTTAACCAAAAAAGTAGCACCAGAAGCAAAAGCAAATGCTTGGTCAAGTGGATCAAAATAAAATTTAAAAACTCTTTAATTCCATAAATGAAAGTCTGCAGAAGTAACTGACGCTGTAACATACTCAATGAAACTTAAATGGCGGTGGGCGGGACACGTTGCCAGAATAAAAGAAAACAGTTGGACTAAGCGATTAACAGCCTGGTCTGGTCCGGGAGGCATTAGAGCAAGAGGCAGACCAACTACAAGATGGGACGATGAAATCACGAAATTGACTAAAGACTGGATGGCAGAAGCCTTTGACAGAGACCAATGGAGAAGTCTGGAGGAGGCCTTCGCCCTTACATGAGGGGTTCTTCTATGAATTTGACATATAGATTATTATTATATTAAATTGCTAATTAAAATGTTGAATTAAAATTTAAATATAAATTAATCTTTAACTTAGGAAAATAGTATTAGGAATGACAAGAAATAAAAGGCTATTTTATTTTATTTATGATTTCCATAAATGCAATAAATGTACACTCAGCTGACACGGAAAATAGACGGCCTATTTGAATTCTCCAAAATACGCAATCGATGGTTCCGTTTAGTTTTGTTGTGCAAGTTGGTAATCTTATTCGGTGTATGAGAGTACCTACACCGATTGGGCGAAACGAAACACGAAATTTTGTGCGTTAAAATAGGCCCCCAGGTCTCTGGGTTGAGCACCACGCGCTGGCAAGGCGGCGCGGCGTCGGCGCGGCGTCGTCGGTGGGGCGGCGCGGCGACGGCGCGTGCCCCTGCGAGTCCCACTGCCGAGGCTAGGCAGTGAAAGCGCTAAAATAAAGATAAAGCCGGCTTTTGACTATGGGATATAATATAAATTACATCTTGTGCTATATATTACATCCCGCGGTTGCTGTTTACACTGTGAGATATATATTTTGGAGCACACAATGATCAGTTTACACGTCTGCACACGAACGCCAACATTCAAACGGAGGGCGAAGCGGGGGAGGCGCGGTGTCCGGGGACGTGAGGTAAAATATACACCTTCAAATGACCTTCAAATATCGCTCACTCGGTCGAAAAAATATTTATAGTTTGGGATGTAATATATATTATAGCACAGTGTAAACGGTGCCATACAAAATGTATGGTGAGCGATAAAATATTATATCTCGGGATGTAATATATATCCCATAGTCAAAAGCCGGCTTTAGGCTTTGGGGTATATAGCCAAAAAATAACCATAGAAATCATTTGGACTTACTAGCCTTGGCATTAAAGCCTAATTTAGTTTTAGGAGGCAATAAAAAATTTATAGAATTTAGAGTGGTTCTGGACATTTATAGAAGGTAATTAAAAGTGTTTAATAGTTTTTAAATAAAACCATACACTGTTTATAACTAGATAAGTAGGTATAAAAAGGGTTATACACAAATAAAACCAACAGCACCCACACCCACACACACACACACACATAAAACCACAAAACACTTAACAATTTTGTAAGTTGTCAAATTAATACCTCGAAATTGAATTACTTACAATTATTGGAATGTTACGTTATGAACGGTGTAATGAATTACAAACCAGTCTTCAATGAATAGCTTCTCACATCGCTTTGGTAATCGTCTGACGGACGGTTAGTCAAATGTCAGAAGTAGCTTGACACGCCGAACTGGGCTAATCTTGATTGAGTGCTAGTGATTATTGCAAATAACTTGTTAATTAATTTAAACACTTTGTTGCTGGCACCTTGCAATGAAAGTAGATCTCTCGTCTCTGTACTTTCTTCTGGTCGATTCAGACGTATTCCTGAGTGTATCACTGCTACCATTTTCACCGTTCAGCGGCTGCATTTTCTTAGAGACAAACAAACTCAAGTAAGTAATTAATTGAAAACTATAAATGACCCGAATCTGTCCACGCTTTTAAACCTTTTTTCGCAAATTGAGAGAGCAAAGATCGCACAAAAACTGAAGCTAAGAGCCTTAAAGGAGAACAGACGAGTATTTTGACTGTACATCATTTCTCGAAATTGCTTGAGCTGTTTGGATGATTCTACTAATAAAGAGTATCGGTTAGCAATATATAAACACTCGAAACAGAAGACCCGGCGAGTCATATTCGTCGCGGGTAAATATTTTTTTTTTTAGAAAATGTAATCTGTACTTTCTTTCATCCAAGATAAGATGTCAAAATGTGTCATTTTGAGACGATATCTACCATTAAAGTGATTGATTTAGTGGAATTTGGGTCATTCTGATGTTATACCGATCACACCCTTTGCATCTTGAAAACAACAGTCAGTTTGGCATACTTAGCTCATACTTATGAAATAAAATCACAATATTGAAACTGAACGGCTCGGCTGGTTCAATATTATAAGTAAGTATTCCGTTTCACCGTTACAAAACAAACAAACAAAATAGCAATTACATATAACTTGTGAATTGTAAGAAATAGGTAAGAACGCGAGAGTCCGGCGAGATTCGTCGCGCCGCCGCGGTGCCGCGCATCTGCCGGCCTTGTGTCGCAACGTTTGCCAATCCAGATTTCACGGCAAAACTGCACACATTTTTGTAACTAAAGAAGTACTCACCTTATTAAATCAGTGCTAAAAGTCCTTGTAGCTATTCTAGCGTTGGTGTTGGGAATGTTTCCATTTAAAAGTTGAAAGTTGTTGGTTTTAACTGTTCAAACCGTATCCAGAAAAGGTCGGTTTCATAATAGTAATATTTGTTTAATTAAATCTTCGTTAGACAACGAGAATTTCTCTCAATACAATAACCATTCTTATCTGAACATTATCCCACCCAGAAGTAAAGGCATGATAGATCATTATTACCTACGTATTATGACTCTGAAATACTTTTACTAAGTAATTCGATGTCACCATACAGCGATTTACAAATTCGAAAGGAAATACTACCAAAGGGATTTCCCTTTCAAATTCATTGAAGCTCTCCTATCTCTGGTTCTAAGTCGGTCTACAAATAAACTAGCACATTCTGATTCACACGTGCTTACTCTACATTTCGGCGAATGGTTACTCACGTGTTCTATTCTATACATATACGTTTATCATCGCGATACTTCTTTGTTTCTTCGCAATCTTTCGCTTCCGGTGTGCAGTTTGTTTACGTAGTTGGTTGTATGAAAACTTACGAAGAAATGCCATAGAGTCGTATTTATTTGTCATTAAATAAATCCACACGACATCACCTAGCCCGAAAGTAAGTAGAGCTTGTGTTCTGAGCACTAGGTAGGTATATAAAATCTAAACACCGACATGACCGAAGAAACGACAATATCTAAACTGCTAATAACATCAAATTAAAACCTTGAACCAACTCAAATGCGAATATAATAGCTTCTTGGAACCGGATGCCCTGCCCTTAGTTACTTTTCTTTTTATCACAACTCTTTGATAATTTCAGCTCCAAGCTATAATCGTTTGCGGATATTTTGAAACGCGAACAAAATGAAGACATTCAAATTATACGCCGAGCTGTATAGTAATTTACAAATCACACGGCAAACTCAAACTCACAAACCCTTTGATTTGTGTAATGTGTATTGATTGATGTGTTAATAATTCGCGGGTTCGATTCTTCGACGTCTGCGTCAGGCGTCGAGAAACTAATGGCTCAATCGAAGAGAACAGTTTTTGTTAGAGTAGTAGTAATGAGAGGTTTCCGTGTTAAAATGTAAAGAAAAGTGTGAAATTATGTGCGCAGGCGCAGGCTGCCGTGAGAGCATGGTTGATGTTGATGATACCATAGCACGGTTTAAACAACTTTAAATTTTCGTAATAGTTAGGTACTATTTCATATGTTTTATTTTACTTTACTGCACAACTTACGTAAGTAAACCATTAAAAGCATCAAGCCCACCCCTTACATCTGAGTGCAATAAAGTTTTATATAAATAAAATTGGTCAAGGAGTTATAGGCTCAGATGATTATTCAGATACTTTTGACTTTATTTATTGTGAACCTATTTTACCATAGCTGTGGTCAAATTTCAGTAGTTCCTATGCATAGGAACTACTGAAGTTTGACTCAATCATTATTAATGTGAGCGAGTTCACTATGCACCTTGTTTATATTGGAGAGGGATATCTTCAGGGTGCACATTATGGTACAACTTACATTGGTGGGTATTGTGAACCTTTTTATGTCGCGCAATGGTTATTTAGCTTTTCAGGGAAAATACAGATTTACGATGCTTTTGTTGTACCAGTTGTGCAGGTGTTTTGATTATAATGAAACAAGCCATAATTTCCTTATCTCAGCCCTTAGATTGAGCTATAATCAGTTAGCCGTTATCAGCGGAATAATTAGTCAGGTATTGAAACACAACGTCATTACAACGTTATGGATTTGTTATCTGTTGAGACCTGCTTTGTTGCAAACAACAACAAAGGTAGGTACGGGTATGTTACCTGGAAGTAAAATCTTTCTGGGAACATCTCATCTCTTTATACACAGGATATTACGGATGTTCGTGATTCCGTGAGTGTATCACTCATGACTCGTTAAATTCACCGCTCATTATCTTTTGTTTTTCAAAATGTGGCCGATGAACGGCGAAAATAGTAAATACTCTCACGAAATTGAGTATTTAAGAGAGAGAATTTATTAAATAGCATTTTCGTTTACAAATAAATAAAGCGACGACAGGGTCGTAACTTACAACGCTACCACAATGTCCTTACCATCTCTTGTGAGATGGCAATTAGGAAATACTTTGTTTTGTTGACCTACTTTCGAAGCTTTAATAAAACGTCAATTAAAAGCCCATAACTCCCTAACAACGTTTTAATAATTCTAAATAAATAATGATAACCATTATACATTCCTAGATTAGAGTTCGTGATGTATGGCGGTAACTGTAGGTAAGAACTAACAACAAAATGGCGAAGTCGATAAAGACAATATTTATGCAATATGCGTGTAATTGCATTAAAACGCTGGGCGGATACACGGTGTGGCCGGCCGACCGCAGCGACCAGCAAATATGGTGGACGACAAGATTTTAGAGCATTTAAAACTACACTCTTAAGCCTTCCTTACCTTCTTAGGTGCAATTTCACCGTTGAAATTAAACGCGTTCAATTGACGTTAAAACTCGTTTTCGCATTAACTTTGTTCAGTTGGTACATTTTACATTTCACCGGCATGAATGAAGTTAACGCAGTACTCGTTTAAACATCCAGAAAGCCCGATAATGGCGGTTCAGAGTCTATAAACGCGTTTAAGAACTGTCAATGTCGTTGCATAATTTTTTTTGTTATTGTCTTATGTAAATCTGTGGTAAATGTTCGCTTACGTAAACGCGATCAAAAGTAAGCTCCAAAAAGTCGGTGAAATCGGTTTGACTTTAATCGAGATTTTACGAGTACATATATATATGTACTCGTTTACCTAGAAACGAGTTTAGTAGAACGCGTTTTAAGATACTAACGGTAAAACCCACCCTTAGTCAGTAAGTATTAAGATACAAATGTTTTATTGTTTTCATGTGAACAAAATGGTACGATACTGAAATCCCATTTACACCCAGGCAGCCCTCAACTCAAGTCACATAAAATCCAGCAAAGTATTCAATTTTGATCAAATCTAGGTGACGCATCGCGTTTCCGTACCTACCTATAACTTCTGGAGTGAGTAAATAACGTAAATTGAAATGACTTCTTCTACGTAAAACGACGACCAATCGATGTAACGTTTACGTTCTTAGGTAGGTAATCAGATGGGACTGAGTTTCCAGCCATGGAATTATTAAATCTCAAGGAAAATTAACGTTATCGGCAAAATGAATGTTCCATAATCAATAACTCGTTAGCTAAGTTATGATACCGATAATTATAGCATGCTAACGTAAGACTCTGGCTTCTCTAGCCCCAGCTTGCGGACACTTTGCCTAACGTTCCTAACTTCGTAAATACGAATCTACAGAGTTGCAGACGTAAACTCGACGCAGGTGGTCCTGTAAGTAGCATGTTTTATTGCTATTTCATTGTATAGTACCTAATTATTGCTACTATACCTGCCCAAAAATAATGAATAGGTATGTATGTATCTGGTGCAGCGCATCAGCATTGCCATATAGCGGGGCAATGCAGCCAGCATAGCGGGGACGCGACGACTGGTATTGATATGGATCAGTTGAGGTATCTGTAGATTGTTTGCAACAGTCTGCAGTTAACTGAATTTTTTCAATTGTAAATAATAGTTCTTATTAGTTTTTATTATTTGATTGTTATTTTCTTTGTTAGTAAAGTCTAATAAAAAAATACTGTTAAGTAAATCGGAATGGCAAGTAGATTATGATACTTTGTTAGGTACCTACCTACTACTTTAAGAAATCAAATAATATCCCCAAAATTTTTTAACTTTGTAAAATTCTTCCAAAATCGTTTAAACTCCAGTACTATTAAATTTAATTTTAGTCTGCAGGTTTACAATAGTGTTGTGCAAGCGCACATCGGCACTATCGATAGATCGACCTTGTCGTTAGATAGTTATCGATAATTGCCGAGTCGGAAGTTGTGACATGAGCGAAGCGAGCAGCGGAAAGTATTGAGCTCTATAAAACACTTTCTTTGATAAGACTTTCTTTAGATAAACACTTTCTTATAACTCATGGAACGTTTCATCATTTTATTATTTCATGAAGGTTGAACTTTAGGTTATCGAAATATTTATTTCGAAAATAGAGCTTCTTACTTTCATATCATACCGACAAAGATAAAATAAACGCAAGATAAGATACTACCGCCTGAACTTTATGAACTCTCAAGATAGGAATGACAATGCAATACACGTAATAGTTAATTGAAACTTATATACATACCTGCCAAAGAGAGTTAGATTTCCGCTGCTCGCTACGCTCATTCGCGTAGACGTAAGTGCGCGGGCGGAGGCGCCGGCGCAGGTGCCCGCGCGAACCTTCGCCGCCATAAACAGAGATCTCGTTACTCCTTCTATTTACTCCGAGTTTAGTTAATTCTAGGCCGCGGCGATAATGACGGGTTTGAAAGTAATTCATGCTGTTATAGTACCCTTCTGTTGTTCCTTTCATTAGAGGCCTCGCTGCTTAGTGGTGTAGGGGCGTGGCTGCTTGCCATTCTTCGATCTGATGACTGGTGTTGACAAGGCTTTGATATAGCTGCAATGGTTGAGGATAGCTATAGTTTATTATCTGCTGGGCATAGATCGATTAAATTTTGCCATAGAGATATTGAGTTGGGAAGGGTTGTGGACGTTGTGGTGACACGGTGCGTAAGGCTGTGTATTATGAACGTCTACAAAAAATTAAAGCATTGTTATTGTGGTGAAGAACTCTGTGATTGTGGTCATGGGTATACATACGTCAATTTAAACGGTCACAGGAAACTCCATGTTTTATACATTCCTGGTTTTCCCGCTCCATAACCTACAAAACTAAGCCATTGTTAAATCTAGAGCCACCTTAATTGAACTCATTGATAACATCAACACTTTCTTTGATCAACTTACTAAAATGATTTGCAAAATTGCAAAGCACACGTATAGGCTGGCAGGCAGTGTTGGCATGACATACAAACAATGCTGCCAACCTAACGGGGAACGTGAGAACTGATAGAGCCGATAGAGCCGATCGCGGCTCGCATCGACAAATAAACAAAACAATCGAGTGGGCAACAAGGTCAGCACACGTCTTTTCACAGAAATACTGACCCTAAAAAGAAAGAAGTATCTCATACAGTCTCACGTCCGATGCAAAAAATAACTAACAAAAAAACTTAGATAAGTATATAAAAGTGTTGGTACTCTAATATTTCAAAGTTTTGTTGTTAAATGCCAACAAATATATGCTTAAACTTTAAATTTTCTTAGGAACTGGATAAAGACACAATATTTAACAAGAATTTATTTAGTGTTTACCCTCTCTCTGGATGCTCCTGGATCGGATGTCTGTGTGGACTATTTTTAGGTACCAGAAAATTATTCCTGGTACCAGTAGATACCATACTTATAAAGTAGGTACGTAAAATTAAACAACAAATATGTAACTTTGCTTTTGTTGAACCTTTTTGAACAAGGAAGATAAATACTGACAATTGATTGACGAAACAACACCGCCATTGTCACATGTGAATTATTCATAGATCTTACAACGGTTTTTGACATCATCCATCATTAGCATTTTTTGCACCTCTGCGTACATGTATAATACCAGCTTTGTACAATGTCAGTAGTAAAATATACGATAATTTGAAAATTGTGACAAGTTTAATAAAAGTGTCTGTAGTGAAAAATAGCGAAAAATACTTCCTGTTTTATTTAATTCATATGTTTTCGGCTCTAGATTTGTACCCATTACTTAAATGTCAGTGTCATATCGATTTTTTAAAACCCCAGTATTATTGAAACTGTTGTAATTATAAAGAAAAAAAACTTGGTATTTAATTAAATCGCTCCAAGCCAAAAATTATTTAATTAACTATTATTTCAGTCATCAGATTGAACCCCCAAATTTTGTTAATCGCTGTCAGTTTTGAAAAATGGCCCAAAATTATATACACTTTACAGATCAAGTAGGTACAGGTACATACATGGTTAATCCACATGTGAATAGAATAGAATAGAATAGAATTTTATTGCCTTAATTTAGAAAATACACAAAATAAAAAATATACATACTACATAATTAAAACTAATAAACTAAGACAATAGGAGTAAATTCAGCATTAAGCTGTAATGCATGTGACTTGAAGCAATCTTTACCCGTAGCCATAAAGCCTTTGTGTATAATATAACTACATTCAGGAAATCATTTAAAATGTATTGATACAAAAACCTGTCTAAGTTCATTATTTTGACAACAGCTTTAAATTACTGTACATATAAGTAACATTACCTCATTCGTGCTTTAGGTACCAAGTTTTCACCTGTACTCTCTACGTGCTCTACAATAAGTAGGTAGGTATAATGTCAAAACAAGAGCAGTCCATACGTGAAGTTTGACATTAACGAGGGGAGGGGCCGGTGCCTTTGAACTTTACGCATTTGTCGAGCACAAGAACGGCCGTTGAGCTTTCTACCTTCAGAAGTTACTTACACGCTAAATAGGTAGTTTTAACAAAAAACTTGCTTTGACCATGATTTCAAATTTAAATAATTTTATTAAAACATAATGATGTGGTAGTTACGTATTTTACGTTAAATATCGTCGTAAAAGTCAAAATGACAAATTTTTTTACAGTTCAACACTTTTAAATGACAGAAGTACGCCTTTGCCGTGACTTTTACCACCAATTAATAACAAGAAAAAGCTTTTATCTCAACCAATTCTTACATCGCACTTCATCTGTCAAGTCCAAGGTGTGAACGACACGATTACGCGCGCACAGTAACGAGAGTTTAATACGTGACAGCGCCGTGACCGCATCTGTTAATGTCAATTTGACATTTTCCTGTGTCCCGCCTCTAGTCGACACGCATCGGGCTGGATGGATGCGTCAAACGAATTGATTTGAAATGTAGAGTAACGCCTACGCTTGCCATAATCAAGTTCCAGCGAATACTTGGAACTCCATGGCAGCGATAAGTTGATAACATGCACTATTCTCTGCCTTCAGTTTAATTATTGATAACTCTATGACGAATGGAAGCACTTTCCGTCTCATTCACAACACTAGTAGGTACTTAGTGCCAGAAGGCAGTGTCGATAAGCAGTACAAACAAGAGCCTATTAGTGCTAGCATCACGCACGTCCCATACAATTACATACAAATATATCGATGATTCGCACGTCACATCACTAGCAACTGTCATGAATGAAAATTAACTTTGGTTTGCAATTTGAATAACCGCCTGTTTAACAATATGGTATCGATGTCTTTTTGGGTAATAGTTAATTGTCTGTAAGATTCCCAATCCATCATTTTCCAGCCTTGTAGAATTCAACTCTCCAATTATTACACCTTAATGACTGCGATATAAGGTTGTAATTGCTGAGTTATTTTTACGACGCGTCTAATTGACAGGTCCTGCTAAGATGGGCATCACTATGCTGTAATGAGAGGACAGTGCTGCCTCTGCTAGTAGATTTCCACTTATTTCTGCTGTCAAGGTTTTTCTGTCCCGAGTTTCACTTCTATGCTGTGTAAAGGCTAGAAATACCAGTTGGTTGCTGTTTTCTCTGTCTATGTCTACTAATGATTGGTAGAATCTGACATGGTCACTTTGACACATGTCATTTGTTTTCGTTTTGACGAATGGAAAGCTTGAGCTAGCAATAAGGGTGTTATTCTACTCGTCAAATATCTTTGTCCAATTTCGATGCTCAACATTTGATCAAATATCTTTATCGGATGCCCATTCTCCTCGACAAATACATATATGGTTTCCAAGATTCCTTAGTAATTTGCGTAGTTGAGTTTAAATGAAATCACATAACACATCACACTAAATTATAAATGTGAAAGTTTGGTAACATGGATGGATAAATGGATGTTTGTTACTCCTTCACGCCAAAACTTCTCGAATTTTGCGTAGGTGTAACTCTTGACCTGGAATATCACATGGACTTTTTAACCCATAAAATATCAGTTACCATGGGAAAGACCTTCAAACGTATCCAATTATCCATAGAAGCCGAAACGCCGCCGCCGGGCAAAAACTAGTGTTAAAATCTTTGATCAAATATCGATTTTGCTAATAAACTAGATGAACACATTACATAGACGTACATTGGACGAAGAGATTTGACGAATGGAATGCCACCATCAGTTGTCAAGTGCATAGCATGGCATCACTGTCATATTAAATGAATGTTAACGTGTAGCTTGTAACATGTGAAACGTATTTTTTGTGAATGAAAAGCAAATAACCGTGCAGATGAGTCATTCCATCAGAACATTTAATTGGAATTTTACAAAAAACCTTCGTGTTTCGCGTCAATTAATTTTAATATTTATTGTTATGATGATCGGTCTGACATCTCACAAGATAAGTACATCTGTGGTACCTCAGTTTCTTTATGGTAAGTACTTCAGATTCTTTTAACATGTCGTCATTATCCTTAACTCTGATTCCAAGCTAACAATGTAGGTAAATCAGGTACGTAGGGAATTTGTTTACTCTTCCTACCTCCGGATTGAATGAACCTTTATTAACTCCTCTCAAAAAATAACTCTATGTTTCCGTACACCTGGATTTGTGTCCACGATCAGCTGACCTATATCCCAGCGGGAGCGTGCAAGGAAGCGGGGCCAGCGCGCGTTGGACGCGGTGCGGCGCGTGCGCAGGATGCACCGACGACGTGACACGAATACTGCGCGCGTAGAGTGATGACCGACATCGACAGTGTCGGTCATCATCATCACTCTACGCGCCAGTTCCGACTGACCCAGTCGGAACTGGATGGTACGAGAAATTCAGGAACGCGTTCGGTAGAGTCTGCAAATTTGCGTCGAGGCTCGCTAGATCTATGCGACTGCGCATCATCACCTTCCATAATACTAAATCAATAACAGCGATCAACATTTTTCTTGTTTACAAGCGTGCTGATCTCGTCCAAATCATCATCATAGCAGCTTAATAGGATCCACAGCTAGATCAACATAGGCTTCCCCTAAACGACGCCACAAATAGCGCTCCTGAGCCGCCCCATCCATCGTCTCCCTGTGACCGCTACTATGTCGTCCGCCATCTGTACAGACGAGCGTTGGAACGACTAGTGAAACGCGTGGATACTTGAGTTGGACTGTTTATTATAATAAGTTCCAAGTTAATATTCTAAGTTCCATTACAGATCGAGTCTAAGGTCTCTGGTTCGAATATGTAAAGTTTATTAACTGGTGTTGATGATGATATGCATGTTATGATGTATCGATCTACACGCACTGTTAAGTAACAATCACGGTGTTATCACGCACTTTCCCCACGGTTGGGTAATGCCGATAACCGAACACAAAGTGGGAAGATCTAATGTGCCTTATCAGGTGTTATCGAGGGGTCAGATTGTATCCTAGCTGACCCCGGTGCTCTTTGGCCTGTGTGTCATTTGTAGCCGGCTGTACACAGCCTGTCAAGCTTTGTTCTCTTATTTGGCTTAGGTTAATGAGCCAGCTTTTTCGTAACAACTTAATGTAGTGCTTTTCGCTTTAAATTTGCGTCTTATTGTACCTGTAGCCTAAAAATTGGTGTTACAAATTAGTTTATTTTTTTTTTGCGAAAAGCGGCTTAGAACAGAACATTTTGTATGAAAATGTTGTCATCACATATATTAGTTTTGAAGCTATTCGTAGGCCATAAGCTTAAATTTTTAAAATCTGACGCGATTGTCTTTTGTTTTTTCATTAAATTATCCACGCTGACGTCACAAATCCAGGCCTCTAGTAGGTATACGAAAAACACAAGAGGATCGCAGTCGGCTTTTAAAAATGTTTCAACTTCTCGCAGTGACCTAGCTGTCCTTTCGAGTCTGCGCTGGTGTTGATGTGACATTACATAACCAAATGAACCAAACAGCTCATTGTTCTAATCTGCATGCAGCGCGCATCATCGGGCACGCCGTGACGTTGGGACCAACTATCTATACCATTGTTACCTCACGGGGCCCTAATTATTCTGCACCAATACAATAATATGGTCTCAAAAGTGCACATTTTGGCATCTTACCTTTGACGAAAGAAACTAGAGATATGTAGATAGAGGGACCCGCGACGCATGTCGTCATAGTAAAGTGATTGGACAGACTTCGGGCTACAAGCACATGTCCACCGCTGCACACGTCTCCCCAAACAAGGGGGTTGCCAGGGGGTGCCGTGATCACCACGCTGCGCTGGCACACCTGTCATGGTGATCGCAGAGAGTGTGTTAAAATACACAGAAGAATACTGCTGCACTTCCCCTGGTAGGTTTCCTTAGTTGGTTCATACGGCTTCTACGGGCTGAGTTGGAGGGGGTCAATTCTTAAACCGCGACCACCCCGACGGCAAACATTATTAATTTATTCGAATTAGGTTAGACTAGAGGCGCAGAAGAAAGTTTCAAGTCGAATTGTTGGCAATTTTTCTACACAATTAATAATTGCTTCGATTTCTGAGTGTTTCATTAGGTGTAGTCTCAGTAGTCCGGTTAAAATTAACTCAACCTTATTGTTATGGTTGCAATTCCCTACATTTTCCTCAAGCGTCATCATTTGGTCAGGTTCAGGTCTTTGATAACATTGAAGTAATGCTAAAAACAGGGTAAAACCACTCATGTCATAATTTGATCAAAGTTCTGGAAATAAATAACAAGTTCAAACCTCGCCTGGGTGTTTAATGTCACGGATTCAGTCCTCCTTCGACCAATTAGGGAGTGGAAGCGCAACATTAAGGTTTAGAATCGCTACAAAAGAAGGTCATCACAATGAAACCAAAACAAGAGGACCATTTCCTCCTTATCGAGACACTTTCAACTCTCATTCAAATAAAGAAAGTGATTATCCCAGTATGGCGGACGCCCCGGGCGCCATCTTGGCAGTATGGCGGCCATTGGCGGGCATTGTGGCTAAATTTGCAGGTTATGGCCCATTGTTCAGAGTTAGAAGCTGCTTTCTAGGCAACCGCACCGCACCCAGGCCCCAGTGCTGGGTCGCCAATTTACATAATGATGCGTCAACTTCATTAGTTATTTCCCTTAAAGAGTCTTACGAAAGAGTTTTCTTTCTCGAGTTACAGCAATATTTCAAGCAATTACAAGTTAATTTCTTAAATAACGTCCAAAATGATCTTTTGCATAACGTCTCGCAATAAAAAGTCAATAAAAAAACCAATTCCGTTCGAAATGAACGTTACAATGAATCGCTTTTCCCGCCATTTCACCGCGATACCATCTGCAGATCACATGATTATGCGTCTGCGCACCCATTGTGCCGAAATTCACACATTTGTCTTGAATGGATATAATTGCTTTAATTCAATTATTTGTGTGTTCATTTGCAATTAGTTTTATCAAAAAGTTGCCTCAGTTAATAACTCATTGCGAAAAGATAGCAATCGTTATGGATGTTAAAATAACAGATTTACTTAATTTATGCCAATTATCGAAATAGGTACGTATGTTGGAAAGGAAATTTCTGAAACGGCACTTACACGAGTACGATCATCATAACATCAGCCCACGTCCACAGCTGGACAAAGGCCTCCCCATACGACCCCACAAATATCGCTCCTGAGCCGTCTCCATTCATCGACTCTCTGTGACCACTACAATGCTGTCAGTCCATCGAGTGGTCTCCCAACACTCCTTTCGTGTAACTTTGAGACCCGAGCTGTTATTGAAGAGGTTGATTGCCCTATATGCTGGGTATTGCGTGATGATGGATACCACACGCGTGACGCAGAGCGACGTAACCGGCGCGTGCGTCCCCGCGGAGACGCTGCCACTTCCTTTCCTGTGACAGTAGGCAGGTACTAAGTAGAAACTAGTCAGCATGCACCATTTCAAATCTTTTCCATTTAAAAATTTAGGTAAACTTTATGCTTAGTATTTTTGGTTAACATAATGTTGGTTATCAAAAAATATATTTTGGTATGTTTCAAAGCCACCGTTTGTTTAATATCCTGGGCATTTGATAACTTTTTTCTACAGCTGGCTGCGATTCTTGGTGGTGTCGTGAGTTATTGACTAATCAGCGTATGAATTGGTTGTGAGCCGCTTTGTTGTTCGCGGATTGACTAACTAATCAAAATGGTCAAATCTCTGCTCAAATAGTTTTTCTTTTGCCGAGTTGACGTTGATAAGAGATTGCTTTATCATTGGTTAGTTATTTCTAAGCTCCGCTTGGCTTGGTGCGAGATGATGCTGTGCGGATGGTCCAGCATTATTTATTTATTTATAGAGATAATCAGCGTATCTGCCAACCAGGTGGTGAGTTTTGAAAGAGTCAAGTGCCTACTTGGACAACCGTGGATTATTTTTGTACCTCTCTTTGCCTTCACAACTCCTTGTAAGTGTGAAATAAATGTAAGGTTCTCATAATTCCGTTGGAATGTGATGTAATTATATTTTCGGTAAATTAACTGAAATATTAAAAGGCTCATTAGCTGCATTTTGCAGTTTTTTGGTTAATGTATAAAATACCGTATTAAGGTTTATTATTTTGGGGTTCTTTATTTTAAAACAGAAACTTCTAAAAATTTGCTAATAACTTTATGGAGTACTCTTATCTTTCTGAAATAAAATTACAATAACAAAGCAAACTTATATCAATATCACTCTGGTTGGAATGTGTGTGACAAATGTTTTAGAACATTCAAAACTGACGACGGAACCCTGTTTGTAAAATGCAACTTACAAACAATTATAAAACTGATTATCAAAACATTGCCAAAATAATAAGATAATTTGAAGCGAGGCCGTCAGAAGGTTGCTGCAATTTCGTTAAAACCGCATCATGTACGACTCAGCCTTTGATGCATCCGCTGATTGTGAAATTAAATTACTCTTTTTATTTTATGCAAAATAATAGTCCATCTGATGAAATAAACTTATAAAATCAAAATATTTGCTCTAATTAACCCTCGAATCGATCATGCCTTTTTAGAAAATGTGCTCAAATTTTTAGGTTTAAAGAACTTTATTCTCATAAAACACAGGGTTTACTTAGAATGAGATACATAAGAAAAAATTAATCTAGGTTAACAATATTTAAACTAACCACTGGGACCTAAAATAAGTTCTAACTTAATATTGTTTATTCTTAATAAATATTACATAAGTAATAATATATTATAAAATACTAAACATTATAACAACTAGTAGGTACCTACTTAGATAATTATGAAATAGGTAAGTCTTATATGTTACATTTCGGTGTTACTAAATATTAAATAGGTAATCATTTTTATTCGCGCTTTGTTACAAAGTGAGTATATGTGATTTAAGTTTATTTTTATAGGCATTCAAATTAACACATTCCTTTACATTGTTTGGTAAATTGTTAAATAATGTAGCTCCCTCTGATAATATTGTTTTTTTACCATAATTAGTACGTGTTTTAGGAACTTGTAATTTTATTTTATTTCTGAAATGGTATTTATTTTCTTTAAGATTCAATTTAATGTTTGATTGAATGGAGTTTGAAGTAATTTTTTTAATTAATATGCATGTGTTATAAATGTAAAGTTTCTCTATATTGAAAATATTGGTTTTACTGTACATATAATTCCTTAGTCGGCGTAAGATAGTCATAATTGTATAATACTTTTATTACTTTGTTTTGGGTTCTTTGAAGGGGTGTTAAATTTGTAGTAGCAGCCGTTCCCCAAATTTCTATCAAATACTCTATATGTGATTTAGCGAGAGAATTGTAAATAATGTTACGTACTGTTTTTGGTTTACATTTTGAAACTTTGTATAGAGCTCCTAGTAAGGATTTTAGTTTTGCCTTTACGTGTTCAATATGATTTTTCCATGTCAACTTGTCGTCGATCCACAGACCTAAATATTTTTCGACATGAGATTGCTGAATTATATCATTATTTATTATTAATGGAGGAAAAGAAGGTATTTTTTTATTTTTAGCACTAAAGATCATGAACGAAGTCTTTGATGTGTTGATTGTAAGCAAATTATACTTGAGCCATTCATTTAAAATGTCTAGATCAGTTTGAGCTACAGTAATTAAGTCATGGATACTTTTTCCGTAATAAAAAAGACAAGTGTCATCAGCGTATAGAGTTAGGTGCCCTTTTAAACCTATTGAATTTATATTATTGATATATATAAGAAACATTAAAGGACCAAGTATTGAACCCTGTGGAATTCCATAATTGACACTTTCAACACTGCTAGTAAAGGTATCGATCTTAACTACTTGTAGTCTATTAGTCAGATAAGAAGAAAGCATCTCTAGAGCCTTATCTCTGATGCCTATATTGTGAAGCTTTTGAAGAAGCATTTTTAAGTACTTAAATCAAAAGCAAAACTGCTCCCGGCTACAAACATAATCAAAAAGAATCCAGAATAAACTCGGATAGTTTGCGTTGAATAACTCGGCCGCGGGCGAGCGATAACCATCGAGCAGGAATCGATTACGATGAATCGAATCGGTAGGGCCGCCGCAGACGATGCGATTTCGTTCGTGACACGGTCATTCGAATTAGATTCAGTAGTCCGGTGCGTTGTTATCTACCTTTTCATGTCGTAAATCTAAAAAAATTATTAGCATATGGTTTGGCTCTCGCGATCGTGGGAGCTCTGAGCGCCTTCTCATAATGGACTTAACTTTGGTCGAATGATTTCGTACGTTAGCTCCATTGGTCGCGTGCGAGCTTCGTCCACCATTGCAGTCTTCCGTACCGTGCGACATATCTCGCGCCGTGTAAAACCAGCCTTATCTCTTCACTTTCGCCGTTAATTGTGCAGTAAATACGTAATTACTACAAACGCATGCGCATAGAAAGTACACGAGTTATCCCACGGTCGCGGGCCTTCTGTCTGTCCGCGACGACGACGTCAGCCGTCAGCGAGAGATCGAAGGTGCATCAATATTTATGGTGATTTCTTGTAAATACTTAACTGCACCTTGAAGAGCTATTTCTGCTGGAGTCGTATCAAATGACTTTCTAAACAGATTTGCCCTTTTATTGCTATCTTTAGTGGTTGGTTAACACATTCATTGCCCAGTCGTTACCGCGCGGCGCGCGGATGCTGATTGCAGCGAAAAGGGTTGCTGCAGGAACAAAATCTGCGTCAGTTGAACAGACATTTAACAATCTTCCAGGTGGATGATGGTTGAATATTCTGAAGAGGAAGAGACCTGGAGTAGGTTAGGTATGTCTTGGAGACCATTCCCCAGTTCGGACCGCACGATCAAAATTCATTCGGTTCGAAGTTGAACTAAACCTTTCGCAGCGGGACTGTTAGCCGTTTTCTTAGCTGATCGCGTAATGCTGATAATTTTGAAATTCACTTCTGACTAAGTCTCTCTACTTTGCTTTAGTGTAGGTATTGAACAACTTTATGATTTAATTAAAGTTCAAGTTGTTGACCAAAGTCCTAATGACTATTATTACCGGGTCTATTTGCCAACTCGGGCCCGATGTGATTAGTCCTGAACGAACACTTGTAAAATATTAATTTATTCGATAACTCGACCAATTAGGCGCCAGCTGTGGGATGCTGGGCCATAAAGAACTGGTTTTATTGATAACAGGAGTTCGGTAGGGTGGACATAATCGGTAAATAACTTTAGTGTTTACACAAAAGCCAACAAAACATTTAATATCGAGTAGTGCACCTGGGTAAAAAGTGCAAAAAGTAAAACACGTTATGTAGATTCGAACACCGTTAAATAGTGGGCGGCAGAACTACAACATACATACATAAAATATTGTAATAACAAAACTAAAATTAAAAGCAGAGACCTTCATCAGTAAAAGCTCTTTCTACGATGTAGTCTATACTGCATACTATGCATGAGGTAGTACATTTAGTATGGATTTGTATGTATGAGGCTAGCAAGGTCGCGCCGTGGGCGCCACCGGTCACGGCGGGCGTGGGCGCCATGCTTCGGTATTATACCCAGCGATATAAGCCATAAGCTGCTTGCTTTATACTTGTAGCCTACGTGCGTACGTGGCTTATTTTGCCTTCTGATCAAATTATTTGAATTAACTTCAAAATAATTGTAAGATGTTGGATGTTGAAGCGGTGACCTCTGAAAGCCATAAGCAAGGGTTAGTCCAGAAAACTCGTTGGTGTAGGAAATTTACTGAATAGGGTTTTTGAAATAAAATAAAAATACCTTTAGTGAAGAAATTGAGAAAATTAATGTGGAAGTGGTATTCTTAATAGGTAGCAAGACTCCAGTGGCGTGAAAGTTTTTAAAATAAAATAAAATAATAATAATAATAATTCATTTATTTCAGACCATACACAAGTTACAGATCTAATTTAACTTATTCTACGGTCTTATTCTATACTTATTCTATAGTAATATATACCTAAAAACTAACATACATAAAATATAAAAACTTAAATAATAACACATCGTTTATGATTACGGCGATAATGCTGGACAATCCACACAGCATCACCTAGCCCCAAGCTAAGCAGAGCTTGTGTTATGGGTAGTAGATAAAGATAACTGATATACGCAATAAAATACACTACATAGATAGATATTTTTTTGAAGTGAAAACTTCTTTAGCGGTGTTGAGCACTTTTTCTGTAATGGGTATAAAATCTTAAACTCGCGTCAGGACACGTGACCTGATCGAAAAAGCGTAAGACGGATGGAGAGTAGACAGCTATCCAGCGCGGCGAAAATGTATGCCTGGGCCTACTGTTTCGTTTAGGTTGTCATGTTTGTGTACGATAGCGCAATAAATGAATATTGTATTCTACCACATAAATGATAGTACTTTTATACTGATAAAGCAATTGGTGCAAAATTATTCCCTAACCATTCCAAAATATCAAACATGCTTAACGTTATTAATCAAGTTTTCACTTCTGCCGGCACTCCCGGAGTGCAACCCGTCTTTTTTATTATACATGGACACCTGGAACACATATTTGAAGATCATACAAACATTTGTGGCAAGGCAGAAATGAAATCGTCGTGCGCCACATCGCCCGTCAAACCGTAGATCACCATCCCGTGTCACAAATACAGTAATATTGCGAGAACCGTCAGTATTATAAGTCCTCGTATGTTGACCCACTTCGATCGTTACAAGTGTAATCCAATTTGTATTTCCGCTTGATAACAATATCTGCATGACTGGTCATGAATCGCCTTCACCTCAATACGGTAGGTTTACATCTGAACACACATATAACAACCGAATGGATAAAGATTTAGGATTGAAAATTACCGCCCCTTCCCGTCCGCTGTTCTTTTTAATCCCAGTTTCTATCTACACGACTTATAGGTACTTATTATTTGGCACATTTTTGATAGATCGTAAATAATTAACACGTTTTCCATGATATCGTATGTCTCTATCATTTGAAACGGCGGCAGGCCAAATGCAGGGTGCAAAGAGGTAAAAGCAAAGAGAGCCTGCATCGGATGCAGTCAGACGACCGATGTGGCGCGGCGGTCGAAGGTCCGCCTGCGACGCAGGAGGTTGCGGGTTCGATTCTCGCCTTGGAACAAATGTTTGTAGGATCTGCAAATATTTGTTCCTGGTGTCCCTAGGTATTTCGGTTTAATTCTATGTATTGTATTAAGTTTTAGACATCTAGTACCCATAACACAAGCTCTGCTTAGCTTGGGTCTAGGTGATGGTGTGTGGATTGTCCAGCGTTACTTATTTATGATGGAGGTGGCGCTACCAGCATTGGCCCAAGGTGGAATTTTATAATAATCTCCTTTTGACGCGTATAGGGCCAAAACAACAAACTAACTCTACAAAAAGCTCGCCGTCCTCTTTCACATATTAAACAGAGTTCTGTAAGGGACACACAACAGTGTTTAGGTATATGTCAGAACGATATTAACCAATTGAAGGGAGGACTGGTCTCACAGCTGTGAGTGATTCGACCTCAACTCGATTGTTGATTATCATCAGATATCGATCTGAGACGATTGTTGTAATCGATTCAATAGCTTTGTTTGGGCTCTATCGGCTTTGAAGGGAATGAGGTACCTTCATCATCATCATCATCACGTGCCATTGGCCAAATTATTGAGAATCGTTAGGTCTAAGGACTGATTCATTATTTACTTGCAAAATATTTATAATTTTGTTTGTTTTGTTGCAGGTAAGTTATCATTAGCATCAAGTATTTTATCAACCGGTTAACCAGTTGTGTTTTGGTAAGCTACAAAATACTACGACTTCATTACGGATATAAGTCCCTCGTAGAGGAATGGAACTTTGGTGTTCTTCCATCACAAATGAGGTTCGTAGTTAACCCGCTTGCAATGAAATCGTCAAATTTCGATAGTTTTGATGCTAACTACCACTTGGAAAAATTCAATAGGTAAGTTCAAAAAACTTTTGAATCAGTTTGGATGGGTTGGGGTAAATATGTCACCAGGTAAAATTGTCACCACAAAAATGACATGTTTTTGGTTTTAGTAATGCTTTTAAATGTAGTAATGTTCACAATCTCTACAGATCGTTTGATCGTCGTCTCCATGCTGTGTAATCTAAGGCCAAGTTCAGCCGTTGCGTAAATCCGCCACGTCGTCCTAAATGTCGAATAGATACTTACTTACAACTTACTAGCCGCGACCCGCTGCTTCGTACGTTCTTTTCCGGAACAAAAACTAGCCTTAGTCCGTCCGGGATACTATCTCCCTCCCTGCCAAATTTCATTAAGATCCATTCAGCCGTTTAGGCGTGAAGAGGTAACAGACGGAAGTTCTTTCGCTTTTTAATAATAGTATGGATTTTTTCAGAATAAATTTACCTCTGACTGAGTAAAATTGCGAAATAGAAGGTTCCGTCTAAGGACACGAATTTAATACGGTTTCTAGTGATTATTTAGTAAGATGATACTTACCGATAACTGTGTAGATTCAAGGTGAAGTGTCGAAACTTACTTAGATTAAACTGATAGCTTGGTATGCACTAGACATTATGAAACCTGCTGCTTGAAAAGAAGCTTTGGCTTTAGGTTGCTTTTTAATTAAACATAAAAGAATCACACGAATCTGTTTCGTCGATTGCGTATGCAGCCGATTGCAGGTGGAGGAAGCGGGTTTGAGTCCCAGCTCATTATTTATGGAAGAACTATGAAGAAAAACGTCCATTTTCTATGTTATCTTTTAAGATTACGTGTAGACACATACATTGAAACTTTACTCAATCTGAGAGCTCGAGGGAGATGGATGACTCAGACATAACATTCGTAGGTAGATACAAAAACATAGAGCATAGAGGGAGGTACAGTACATTTTCAAAATTATAACATCTCACTCGTGCTTTTGAGTGTTCTTGGCTGAAGACCGCGACTCGTCAAACGTAGTGTAGGACGCTTCCAGCCAGGTGGGATGACAACCTGCGAAAGACTGCAGGCAGATGCTGGATGCGGCAAGCTGAAGACAGCGTGCTATGGGCGCTATGGCGCTCTTTAGGGGAGGCCTATGTCCAGCAGTGGCATATATAATGATCATGATAAAGATCGCAACCAAGTCAACTCTAAGCTCTCCATCAAATCAAATCAAATCAAAAACTCTTTATATTTCCATAAATACAATAAATAAAAATAAAAAGCCTTTTATTCCTTAACCTTAAATAACATTTATCGATCATGCTTATAGATAATAATTATATTATATTAATTTAAAAAAACGTATGTTAAGAATAATAGAATTATTGTTAGAGTATAGATTTAATAAATGAATTTGATAAGTTAATTATAGATTTATGTCTTTGTATTTCGTCAGTAGTTAGGTTAGGACCCCTCTCGGGTAAAGGCCTCCTCCAGTTCTTTCCAGTGTTTGCGGTCTAAATACAATAGCTCCATCAAATCAAATCAAATCAAAAACTCTTTATATTTCCATAAATACAATAACTCTGTACACTTAGAAAAGGTCAAATCATATCAGTCGTCTTGACCGTTCTTCTAACAACTTAATTTTTTTACAAGATGTCAACTTACCTCTATCTAACAGAGCAAGCCTGATCTGAGGTGATATCTAACACTAGGGGTCAATGTGCGTTTCTAATGGTCTTATAGATAGGTATTTTGGCGCATGTGGGTGGAAACAAAACCTAATTAGACCTAATACGGAACAACTTATCGATCGTAGGTCAATAGCTTCAGTAAACTCCTTCAATTGATCTATCCATCAGCATAAATATCAGACACCAGCTCCTGCCCATATCTTCACTTGTAGAATGCCATGAAGATTCGCCAGCTAATCTTTTACCTCTCTGGTGTCAGGAATCAGGTAAAAAGGTGAAAATCTTAGCAAATACGTTCGCTCCGCCGCCTGCCTCACCTACCACGGCCTTGTATCATAAATCAGAAACAACTTCCTCAGTAATGACCAACAATCTTCCATACAAAAGAGGTGTCGCAAGTTCCTCTACTCCTGGCGACGACGACGTCGAGGTGGTGACAACACGCACTTCCTGCGTTTGTCTGTTTGTCCGTCGTGAGCAAGTGGGCCGCGGCCGCGCGGGGCGCAGTGAACTAGCTTTGGATCACGACTTTGCTTTAGTTAGAAATAGCCCTGATGAAGTCTTGAAGAACGCTGAAGTGCTTTAGACCGTAGGAAAACGAAGAAATGACTCTGTTCCACTTACAACACATTTGGTAAATAATATTTTCAACCCCATTATTAGATTTTTAATTATCTAACGGTGTAGTGTAACATGTTAAAGTTAAAACTTCAGGGCTATTATAACTAGTTTCTGCCTGCGGCTTCGCATGCGTTGTTTCTATGGAGACGTTTTAAGATTGTTTCTATCCCATAAGAACTGATTTTCGGGATAAAAAGTAGCATATGTTTTATACCACCCAGGCCTAGAACTATCTGTATGCAAAATTTCTGCCTGATTCGGTCAATAGCTTTGGCGTGAAGAGGTAACAAACATCCATCCAAACATTCATACAGCTAAATATCCAAACTTTCGCATTTATAATATTAGTGTGGTTTATATGTATTCTTAGCCACAAGGTAGCTAGGTGTAATGATAGGATATCAGATAACATTTATCTTGACAGTCATTACGAGTCCTAAATTCCAGCGAAACTTTCGCCCACTCAAAGTCTACATTAGGCATTTTGCGTAATTTTCGCCACCGCCCCGTACCTAGTTTACAAGCTAGTTCTAGACGTGCCCTAATTTATGCCCTAGACAAACCGGAATAGAGCTGAAATTGGGAAATGTGCCGAGATTCGTGAGCGGTTGGCACACTGTGGACAGCGGGAGAGAAGGTGCGCGGTGGACATCCCAGTATTCAGAATTATTGTCATTCATGTTAAATGATTTGCCTAGAATGCAATTAGGTTTAAAATGTGTTATGCATTTCTTAAAGTCTCTGTGAGTGAGACAGGACTTCATCCGAGAACCTGGAACCCTGGTGCGAGCATGTGTAAAACCGAAGAAGTGTTGAACCAACCGGGCCGTGTTCAGATACCGTTAGTGTAGTGTGTCTTGATCGAGTTGCTTTCGATAATGAATGTCGATACGGTAGTAGTGGTAATTTTCGTAGCAAAAGACAAATGAGGGTAGATCGGTATGTCTACCAATAAAAACTCAAGTGACTTCAGTCATTCCATGACCAATATGGCGGCGCATGCAACTGCACCGAAATATAGAAAACCTCAAAATAGTACAAATCATGTTGATAACCTCGTTATTATCATAGATATCTTTGGTTATTATGACTTTAGTGTTAATAATCCTGGAAGTTTCAAAAGTTTTACTGTGATATGTTGTTAATTCCTAGTTTTAAGCAACATCTCGCGAGCGTCAGTTGGTAAATTCATCTAGGGCCGGAGTTAAGGTGTAGTAAGTTCGTTCGCTTTACTTTGCGTAAAGCATTGCAAGTATTTAGATGCTTTGCTCACGGTGTCCTGAATGAGCAGAGTTTGACAGAATACATTTTACAGATAAAAACTCACAATGGGATAGGCATAGATAACCGGTCAAAAACAGACAATAAGTCAAAATGATTCCGACCGGCGACATTGTACAGATCACGATCCTCCGGGGCGGCGCCTCCGAGGGCTCGCAGGTCGGCGCGATGTCGGTCGAAGCGTCGCAATTGCACTCGTTCGTTCGTTCAGGCGGTTTCAGATCAAAGTGGTGAAGAATTCTCGTGAGAAAGTGGAAAATGTTTCAGTAGTTAGATGTTTATTAGGTCATTACGTTATGTGTACATGACGGACCATAGAGGTCATGCTTTGGAGGTGTATGGGCGGATCTTACAGGGTGCCACGGAAAGGGGGCCGAAAGGCCGAAAGGGGGTGAATTGGATATCGAGGGGCGGTCAACTTTTGATCTACGATTTTTTATTTTTTTTTGAAAAAAAATAGGTTTATTTTCCTAATTGTTGTACTACTATTTTTTTCCTTATTCATGTTTTTTTACGTGTATTCTTACATTATTAATATCGTTTACTTATATTACAAAGGATTAACATATTTTTTTGTAGAATATTCGAAACAAAACACTGGTTTTGCTGAAAAAACAAGCAAAATGCACTATGTGAAATAAAATATTTCGTTGTTAAATAATGCAAGAGTGCGTGTAAAAGAACACAAATATGAAAAACAAAAACTTTGTTCTTAGCAAAAATAAATAATAATAATATTCGATTCAAAAAATTGTTATTCACAAATTAATCTCCTCATCCCATAATAATATTCGATTCAAAAAATTGTTATTCACAAATTAATCTCCTCATCCCCTTTCGGCTTAGTACACCCTTTCCGAGGCACCCTGTATATACTCGGGAGCGCTACTCGTGGCGTCCTCGGTCGTTTGGGGCAGGCCTATGTTCAGTCAGCTGCGGAGGCATGGGTACGAGCTGTTGATGAGGATCAGACCAAATAATCGCGGCTGGGCAGCTTGTTGCTTGTTTCTTTACAGAGCGAAATATTATGAGAATGATTTGACATTAAAGCCGGCTTTTCACTATGGGATATAATATAATATATATTACATCTTGAGATATAATATTTTATCGCTCACCATACATTTTGTACGAGACTGTTCACACTGTGCTATAATATATATTACATCCCAAACTATAAATATTTTTTCGACCGAGTGAGCGATATTTGAAGGTCATTTGAAGGTGTATATTTTACCTCACGTCCCCGGACACCGCGCCTCCCCCGCTTCGCCCTCCGTTTGAATGTTGGCGTTCGTGTGCAGACGTGTAAACTGATCATGTGTGTTGTGTTCCAAAATATATATATATCTTACAGTGTGAATAGCAATCGCGGGATGTAATATACAGCTCAAGATGTAATTTATATTATATCCCATAGTGAAAAGCCGGCTTAAGTCGCCCGCCATGCAGAGCGAACAACTATTGCGGCTACAAACTGGCAACTCGCAACTAGCTGTTTATAAAAACTACAATTACGAAACGAAACGAAAATCAACGAAAGATATTAATAACATGACAGTTTCTTTAACAAAACTGCTAAATTAAACTAAACTACTCTGTGTGTATAACGGTTTTGCTATCACGTCACACAAGAGGCAGGTTAAAAGTCAATGTATTTTTGCGTCACGTGTTTCCGTTAGGTAGGTATCTAAATTTCAGCTATTCTATTAGTTGCGATGGTGGTGTAATGGTCAGCATAGTTGCCTTCCAAGCAGTTGATCCGGGTTCGATTCCCGGCCATCGCACATTTTGTTTTTGAATTTTGTATACATTTTGATTTTGTTGCATATTTTGAGGTAATTTTTGGTTGTAATCATTTTTCACCAAAATTATTTTATTACTCGGTCAGGTCAGGATTTTATATGTATGTCCGGATTCATTCCGGGTGCCTCCACGGATTTCTTAGTAAATGGTCTCGGACAATAGCTTCATTATACATTTAGTTTGATCAAAAAATTACTCGCTGGGAACAGGGAAGTAATAAGGATGAATTGAAGGGGGACAAAAAATGTACCTAGATGAAACTAGCTAAGTCCTCCTAAATAGTGCAATTGGCACCTATGCACTAAGATTATTTTGCTGCCTTAGACAACTAAAAAAATAATTTGTCAAGTATTTAATTCATCATAACTTCATAGGGATTCACAAAAGGAATGTTACAAAACATAACATTTAAAATGTTTTGCATTGTTGCCTCAAGTTCACATGAGTCACTCCCCTCACATCGTGCGGAATTTCGCCGCCACTGCGCCGCCGCGCGCAAGGTCGCCAAGGCCGTCAAAAGCACGTAAACACTCTCAAGCGTGAAAATTTAGATGCAATTACCACGCGACTGGGAAGCGACACTCGACGTCGCCCATATAAGGGCGCGCGCCACTCAGGGCCGGCGCGAGGCCGGTCCGGGGGTGACTGACTCATAATAAAAATTCACACTATCAACGATTTACGACTTTGATATCCCTAAATGGTATAAATACGGAAGAAAAAAACATTTAATTCGGCATTTTGGGGATCATTAATGCTGATTGATGGCATCGGCGATAAATTGTAAATTTACTTTTAATCGTATTTTATTCATACAAATCGAATTTAATAAAGTAAGTCTGTCAATTATGGGATTGGACACGGCTGTGGTTCAGGGCGAAGGGCGGACTCGAACGAGATAATGAGCAGTGTGGTGAGCAGGGCAGAACTTCGAGAGACCTTTATTTAATTAAAGCCATGATGGATTTTATTGTACTTATAACAACGATGAAATTAATAATTGAGAAGGTGCTCGAACTGACTTCCCGCTTTAGTATCTCTTTTTAACATTGAAAAGTCTGAAAATATTTGAAATTACAAATAATATGAATAATAATAAGTTACAATAGTAACAAAACCATAATTCCATGCCATGACATTGTATCTATGATCTTTATGACGGGAGCCTTGCTCGGCGCGCCTTGTTTGCGCGTGACATTGCCTTGGAGCGGCGTGGCCGATCGTTAGTTGATCAGCGCCCTATTTGGACATTCGTGATCCTGATTCTTGTACCTTTTATTGAAGGTACTTTCAACTTCACTGATACAATCTACTCAACAATTGAAAGACATTACAGAGTTCACGTTCACACTGACACTCTTATTTTTGAGTGGTTATTGATAGAATGAAAAGCATATCATCTATATACCCACAGCTTACTTAAAATTGTAAATGATAGTTTTAGTTTCAATTCTGGCATCATGAGTCGATGGGTTGTAAATCAACATCGGCCACTCGCCCCAGTAGGTAACCCAATAACTGTTGACATATAAATATAATTTGCTCACTATATTAACATCTACATGACACCATATTTGAAATAATTATTATTGTTATTATTGATTGATTTGTTTTGTAATTGTATTAACCAGTCTCAATTTTAATAATTTTGTGAATAAATGGATGACTATGTCTGAATAAATAAATTTTCAATTTCAATTTCAATATTTATATAAAAATTAATCCCTATTTCCCTTGGTCACGGCATCACGCGTGAACAGCTGGACCAATTCCACTAATTCTTTTTTGTAGTGTTTGTTATTGTCAGGAGAAGGTTCTTATGAAAGAAAAATATAAGAGAGTTGGAAACATAAATTTCCACGTGGGCGAAGCCGCGGGGCACAGCTAGTAAGAAATAAAGATGCCAAAGTTAACGAAAAACTTTTCAAAAGTTAGGTAGGCTATCATTTCACTTGAAAGGTTGAACCCGTCAGTTGCTGAGATGGCAGACTGCAATACCCTTTTCAGTATTGTTCATATTCGTTATCTGATGAAATTAATGCGTTTCCCATTTAAATGACTGTCCGGCGACCATTGTCCGGTTGTTGATATGCATCTGAAAGATGGATCAATTAAACTTTAAATAAAATGTCGTGCTTATTGAGCTGTCTGACACCAAATCGAATTTTAATTAACGTCGCGGATTCCAATTTACAGGACAATGAAGTCTGAGATTAATAATCGTAATTTTGTATTTGAATATCTGTGTAAGGATATTAAAGGACGGGAGTCCAATGTAAAGTACCTAAATGCAAATTGGCTGAGGTATTTCTTTGTTTATCTCGTTGAAAGAAGTCATTAGGTATTTCTGCCTAATTATGCAGGTAATCATTGAAATTTTCCACTTACCAGCCCTCTGAAAATGTTTTGTGGTGTATGTAGACAGGACAATCTAAACTCCTTGAGACAATCTCTGTGCAGATTTGCCAACGTAATGAATAAAGCATGACTTCCTAAGTCTTATTCCCAAACAGCACCCACGGCCGTTACTCAGTGGCGCATGCGCAGTCATTAGTCTTACTGCCGGCTACAGCACAATGGGATAGGCAGTCGATTAATCTGTATCTAGATTATTGATAAACTTGTCTGGCGAGCCTCGCCATTGGCGGTGACGGCGATTTATGTGGATGCTTTGATTACATTGTAACCTGAGCAGGTAATGTCAAGCGTTGTCTTATTGACATTTCCCTTCTCTTTGTCCCTTTGATGGACTATCCTTTTGTTGTGATAGACAGTTGTTTGGGATGGGATGGGTGGGGCCAGTGAGGATGGATCATAAATTAATCTATAGAATCTTGTTTGCTAAACTTAAAGGAACTTTATTACGGGATAAGAAATCTTTATTTGTAGAATTACAATTTAAACTTAATCTAGTAACTTAACTTATACTACGTATACAAACAGTATGACATTATGTTAAATTAAAGATTTGACTTAAATGCTAAAAAATGTCGTCTGACTCAGCATTTGTTGTGACAACTAGCCAGTGAGCACAGTTATCTCAAAGCTGATCTACCGTCGAAACCAAATGACACGACACGTACACTTACACAAATTTATTAATATGGGTAGTAAAGCAATAAATCCAGTAGAGTCCATCAAATTACAAATTTTTAAAAACTACGTCGTAAGTATTGTATTAAGCCTATGATAGCTAATCTATTACAAACATACAAAATTAGAGTTAATGAAAACAAGAACAAGGCAAAAGAGAACGAACAAGAGATACAAATAAAGAGAATGAAACAAGAGAACTATGCCAGAGGGCATCTGTGGAAGAGGCCCGAGTTGAGCGTTCGCACTATAGAATAGAGATGTCATTTCGGAGATCTTCAGTGCTTTTCTGATGTCCTAAAATAAATGTTTTCCGTTTGTCCTAAAATTTTGAAAACACTGAAGGTCCGTTAAAGGCGGTGGAATGTTGTTCTAGTACTTTGCTGCAGCGTACTGGAAGCTGCCTCTAAAAGCTGCCGAATGATGACTATGTGTCGACAGCTGTTTCGAGTATTTGCGCAAAGATCTCGTTTTGGACATCCAGATAAGGCTCTTAAATAAGTACTTAGGAGTACGGTACTTAATCACGTCGAAAATTAGGCAAGCGAGGTGGAGCTTCTGACGTGCTCTCATTTTTAGGATAGAGTTTTCGTTCAGAAAGGGGGTGACGTGAGTTGGGGGAGGAATTTTGAAACAAAAGCGAGCACTCGCGTTTGGTACTTTCTGAAACATTCGCCCAGCAGTCGAGGTCCCGTTATAGTGTCTACGTAATTGAGTCTAGATAGTATCAGAGATTTGACGAGCTGAACACGTTGCTCATCACTTAAGTAGGGTCTGATATAATTGAGTACTTTAAATTTGTAAAAACAAGACTTGACAGATTCAGTAATGTGACGCTCGAACCTTAAGTTCGAATCAAACAAGAGGCTTCAGTTGCACGCTTCATAAAGCCGCTCAACAGGCTCTCCCATCAGAGAAATGCCTGGCCTAACGGCGAATGAAAGGTATTTAGTTTGTTTTTGGTAGCAATAGCTAAGTATTTCGTTTTTAATGGATTGAGTACCAAACCATTCCGGCCTGCCCAATCCGCAATGTTAGTCAAGTCCGTACAGCGTTGTGTCTCATGTTTCAGATAAATGCAAACGTGCAAATCGGCCCAGCCTGAATTTTATACTCCAATCCCAGTTATTTCGAAAGTAGACTATTATTGTTAGTGTCAAAAAACTAGGTGTCTTACACACCCACATGATTCAGGACTTCCTAATAGAAACACCTGAATCCTAAGTCAATCAATCAACCTATATATCTGGAAGGTTTATCTTGCATTTCTCATCACGCGGCGTGCGTAGAGAGTGAGAGTGGTGCAGCGACCTTGAGCCGCCGCGTGCGCGCGCGCCGACCGACCGCGATCTTTCCGGTTTGCAACAAGAACGGTTGTCGAACTCATTCCGATATCGGTTCCGGTTTGAAGGGCAGGGCTGCGGGGAAATTACACTACATATTACGTTTACAATATACGTGACTCGTGTAATAGAAAAATACACTTTTAATAAAAAAATTGGGTAGGTTTTGAGTAGTTCGATCTTTTTTTTAGTTTTCCTGATTAAATAATGACATCCAGTGAGCGACTCGCTCAAACTATTTTCGCGGTCGTCAGTTTGCTCTTTTTCCGTGTATACTCCGAATGCAGCTAATGAGCGTCAAAAATTTTCGTCTGAGCGAGTCTCTAACTAAATGTCATAAATAGACCAGCAGATCAAAACTTACTAAAGTTTTGTGAAGAGTAGTGTTAGGAACCACGAGTCGATCTACTTATTTATGCCTTATTAATTCATGATGTCACCCATCGTACATCGCCAATTCAGGCCGAAGTGCGACAACAGCCGTGTCCGATTCAATGCAATTGATGCGACTATTTACGATTGTCGTAAATAAGATCGCGGTTTTGGACGTTCTGAATGCGGATTGAATAGATGACATGACTACAATAACAACAACTTATCGCTTCAGTGTATAATTTTGTTTTCAATTATCATCCCTGCTCTCAAAGCATCCACATCTTTGAGAAAAAATTATTGATTAAAAAATTATGACTCATATTAAAAACTAAGCCACCTACCTCGGCGCTAGCAATGAGTCATGAACTCAATGGGATGAGTACAAATGAGAGTCCCACGCATGGGATCGGTGAGAAAGAGCCGTGGGGTGGGAGGCGCATTGTCAGCCACTCACTAGATGGGGAAATCGATCTTTTTCTATTAGATCTTATCATAGTTAGGTTTCATTAGTTGCTATGGCATAGATACGATTAGGTAAGTAATACGGTAAATGACTTTGCTATTCAAAGGTTTAGATTAAGGTTGGATTTAATCTCTTTGATTTAAGAAACCATCAGAATGATAAAACTTATTGATATAATGTAACGTATGTATATTATTTAGGTATCTGTCTACCATTGCTAAATAATTGAACTTGTTAGCAATTTATACCAATAATTTTTAACGTATTAATAATCGAATATATGTATATAATATTGAAAAGAATGTCATGGCTACTGCCTACTCCTTATTTCCATGAAATTCAACTTGATTCCGAAAACAATAAAACCCCGAGTGGACTTGACCCGAAAACAAATGGTCAATAATTTTGTGTCCATTAAAATTATTGAATCTACAAGCAATCATTACCCGTAATAAGTAGTCATTCTACGGCCCGCCTGCTACTTCAAACACTGTGTTTACTTTACTGTAAGTAGTTTCAAGAGATCAGAACCGAAACGACGGCGTAGGTAGTCAGATGGTGGGAAATATTTTGATTTGGTTCAAAATAATCTTCCGAGAAGGTTTAAATTAAAAATCAGTTCCTTCAAATGGAATGCCTCATTGAATTGCTAAATGAAGTAAAATAAACGAAAGCTTGAATTCTTACAGTTGTTTTAGTAATAATGCTCGCGTTTACATTGATTTTGCTATCGTGTCAGTTTATATGGCGAAATTTGAACAGATCGTGAAGCTATCCTTAGTGCGTCCCTCACTGGTTACAATGTAAATGTAAACGTAACAAATTTCTGTAGACTCATCCAACTCTAATTTTTTTTCTTAACTGTTTTTATTTTGAGTATATAACAAAGTAGGTATGAATTGTTACCTTTCTGCATTCAGTTGGTAATATTCGTTCCGTGCATAATAACATTGTAAGTCGTTTAAGTAAATACTTAATTAAGTTCCCGAATACGAGGTACATAATAATAACTTTGATTTGTCGATACTGTACACGCCGCGCGCCGTGGCCTTGTGGTATACTGCTTCATTACACGGCATGTCGGGTGCTGTTCTCGTCGATCCGGTCTTTTCTCTCCGTTTAAACTTCTTGCAAGCTATTTAGGAATCTTGCTATACTAAAATACGCTTTTGTACAGGGAAATGAAAATTTGAGCACTTTTTACGGCAGTTAAATGTTACTTAAACTATAGTTACAATACAATTTGGAGAGGAGTCATAGATACACTCTTTTAGAGGTCTATCGATTATTACAATGTACAGTACATGCACCCCTGGATGTTATACGAGCAGGCCCACGGAAACTACCGTGGCATTATACATAAACTGTGGAATTTGTAACACCTCCCTGCGTTCAGCAATTCGTCTGCCAAGCGTGGTGGTTATGGATAAACCCTACCTGTTCAGCAATGGTCGTATGTGTTTTGGTTTAAGTACTTAATTTTTAGGGTTTCGAGATCGAAGATCGGTTTCGAAACGCTAAAAAACGGTCTCGCTTTGTCTGTCCTTTTTTCCCTCCTTAATAACTCAAAAACTACTGCAGCTATCAACTTGAAATTTAAAATAATAATACATTTCGTGCGCCTGTACAGATTTAAAGAAAAATGATAATGAATATTTTCCATACAAATTGTGATGCCGAAATTTTATAAGATACCTACAGGGTCATGTGGGATATCAAATGAAAGGTAGGTATCATTTTTTTACATTTCAAAATAGTTTTTGAAATTTTTGTAGGTGTCATACTTTTAAAAATATTTCGAAATAAGTCGAAAAAATACCCATTCCGCCCCCTTATCTCCGAAGTTTGCAGAGCGATCCAATTGAAATGTATGGAGCGTTTGTAGATTTGGATCTATATTTTACAGGAAAAATATGGAGAAGTCTGTAAAAAGAGCACTTCTTGAAAAATGGTCAAAAAGGAATAATTTTCAAAATTCTTTTTGAAATATTTTGTAAAAATTTCGAAAAATTTACCATTACCAACTCTAACCGAAGCAGGCAGAGAGATCCATCTGAAATGTAGGTTGGTACCTACCTACCTACTATTTTAGGTATTCGTTAAATTGCAAAGTCTCTAACCGGTACTTGTGCTACATATTTGTTGACAAACGTTCGAAACGAAACCCTCGGCGCGCGAGTTACACTCGCACTTGACGGATCTTGTTTTTACAGAGGTTTCTGTATAAGTTCGGAGCCAACTGGACAAAACCCCACTTATTTACTCCATCAATAAAATTCTATGTTTAAGTGTGTATTTGCAGAGCCTTAATCAATACATTCGAGGGAATCACCGTCGACATAAAATAGCAACGGTGCAGTTAACTCTTAAGAATATAGCATTACAGACAACAATATTTTTAATTGTACTTATACCATTATTTGTACTGCACTTGCAGCTAGCTCTCTGTGATATGTCCAAATATTATTATATATTGCAATTCGATGTTTTCATTATATCGTTGCCGTTTTGGAAGCTGGGTGCAGTTACGATAAATCTTCGATAAATCTTCGGTACATTTAAATAAAAATTTAATACATAGCTTATTCTTAGGCAAAATACAATGACCGCAAAGTGACTATAGTGCTTTTAAAATGAGGCACACTTACTTGATTTTTTCGTAACGTTTGATTCATTTATTTAAATTATTATAACCGGTACATCGTAGTGTGTGGTGTGCAAAACTTGTAAGACCTCACGTCAAAAATTATGCACAATTGCAACACAGTAATTTGTCAAGAACCAGTTATAGACACGGACATAACTAACACAACCGACGATTATCGCGCTAAAAGGTGTTAAACTAATAACTAAGCTTAATCACTGTGAAGCTAGCGATTTGCATGTATAATGAAGGAATAAAATCATTTTGGTATCGCTATCGAACTCGAGTACATCCACCTACATAAATATGAACTGACAAATAGCTGTCCCCTCGAACACGTCCTTATTACGTCTCTGAGGTATTCTGTGCTCCCGTCACTGAATTCTTACTACATTACTGGAGTTGGAGTCAGAAATATGCAACTTTGACAGTTTTGAAATGTCAAGTCGTAAACAAATGAAATTATGTTCAGTACAGAGTGTACATACATATGTATAAACTGCAACTTTATGTACTAATAGAATTAGATGCAGTTTAGTTAGTGTGCCACTTCTCTAAAATTGTGAAATGGATAGCTTCTCTTTGACGATGTGGCGTTCGCGTTTTATTATGCTATTCCAGGTAAAACTACAGATATGAAAAATTTCAGTCCGATCCATTCAGTTGTAGTTATAATCTTGAAGTAGGTACTTAGATATCATAGGTAATTTACAAAAAATACCTATTTACAAACCTAAATATTTTTCTAACTTCATAATTCTCGTTTGTTGCAGCATGCGAACGCAGTCCGCGAATCCGCCCGGCACATCCTGGCGTCGGGGCCCACCGAGTCGGCGGACGCGCCCGCCCTGGCCGCCGCCCTGCGCGCCCGCCCGCCCGTCAACATGCTGCCCGCCGCGAAGGCCGGGACCTTCTTCGCACGAGACAACCTCTCCAACTTCATCGAGTGGTGCCGCAGAGCACTCGGCATCCTCGAGTGCCTGCTCTTCGAAACTGACGACCTCTGCCTCAGGAAGAACGAGAAACATGTTGTTCTATGTCTTCTAGAAGTAGCCAGGTAATACATTTTGAGAGTAGAAGACAGGGAGAAGTAGAAGGGGAGGGAGGCCTTTTCCCAGCAGGCGGTGAGACAAAACAGGCTCATAATGATTAAGAATTGTTTCAAGGTTTTCACAACTTATTGTTTAATATCCGAAGTTTGCAGAGCGTAAATATTCATACGATAGCGAAGTTTCTAATTGGTAAAGCTTTTGTTTAATCGATAAACGCTCGAAACCCTTGGTGCGCGAGTCACACTCGCACTTGACGGATCTTGTTTACAAAGGCCTGTCGGATTATCTACATACTGTGTAACTCTTACGACTCGGCCGTACCTATTGTGCCGCTTACTAGGTTCTATGTATATTTGGACATTAAAACTATAGCTCATGACCAACAACAAATGATATTTCACTCTAGGAAAGGAGCAGTTCTGGGCATGCCAGCCCCTCTGCTCGTCCAGATGGAGCGACAGATCGAACGCGAGCTGGCCGGCGAGGAGCCCCGCGCGGACGAGTCGGCGCTGGGGCTGGTGCCGGCGGCGCCGCAGCCGCAGCTGGTCACCAACGACCTGCGCAGCCTGGACGAGCGCGTGCGTGACCTGCTGGAGCGCTGCGCCTGCCCCACGCAGTTCCCCATGGTCCGCGTCTCCGAGGGGAAGTACAGGATCGGGGATACTAGGATGCTGATCTTTGTCAGGGTGAGTGTACTTGTACTTCGTAATGGGCGGCTGGCTAAGAGAGGACCCTAGACCTTGATGGAGATCATCTCTCTTAAGAGTTTTACCTACTGTTTCATTGATTTGATTTGCTTAGTAGGCTGACTGAGTTATGTGTGTAAATTCTACACACACATGCAAAAAATAGTAGTCCTGCGCAGTTCTGGGATAAGTTTTGTCCCAGTAATAATTTATGGATAATCTCAGATGTAGGTAGGAGATCAAAACTAAAATAGGTATTTTTCGTCTAGACATTAACAGTTGAGTTAACTTCCAACCATACCTGCACATCTCTTCGCACCCGGCCGCAGACACGCGCATACGTCGTCGCCACGATAATCGTAACTCACTGCACTTAGTGAAATGATCCAGGAAAGAGGCATCAACAATTATATTCATCAAAAGTCCCTTGTACGGCGCGAGAGGTCGCCGGCCACTTACCCGGCGTCTGCGCAGTTTCGTGATTTATCCGCTGCGATCAAATGAATCATCTGTGGTGTAAAATCATTATATTTACATAAAGAATTCATCTTGTAAATCATGCTATGGGTCGGCGCCTGCCGTACGGACGGTGACAGAAGTGGTTTAGTCAACTGTCTAAACGAGTGACAAAAACTTGAAACCTTCCTTTTAAATATGAAGTTTTGATGAAAAAGCTCTCACACCAGACAGAGCCAATCTGAAAGTAATATTGTAGGCTTAGCGGTGACTCGGTTAGTTCTGAAAAATTGCATCGATTCCAAGCTTTAGGTCATGTAAGTAATTTCCTTTAGATCTATTGAATGCAAAATTCTTTTTAACCAGCATCAAGCAGTTACCTACTATTAAAATACCAAAGATAAATATTTTCTATGGATAGTAAAATATCTATGATGTAGCTCAGTGTTAATAAGTATTTATCTAGTAGGTACCCATAACACAATCTGCTTAACTCTAGGTAGCCCTACTAGATGATGCAGTGTGAATTGCCCTGCATTATTTATTTATTTAAATATGCACATAGGGTCACCTAGCTAGAATATGAGTCAACTAGTTATTTGTCCAACAGTACCTCCATAATTAACGCCCATAGCGATCGGAGGCGAGCAGGAAACGCAACACAAAGTTTACCTTTAATGCCTGCGCAATACTTCAGAGCAGTTTTAACAAATTTAGTAGATTTGAAAATCAATAAGGCAAAAACGGCAGGTCTATTCGAGATGTTGGCAACACTCTTTCATTTTTCGATTATTTATTTGTCAATTTACACAATTTTATCCTTTTAAAGTCTTAATTAAAATGAATTATTGTCTAACTACTTTCCAAAGCAGGCAATGTCTTACAAATAGACATAATTAGAGTAATGGCTAAAGCGACTCTAAAACCGCCCTACATCCTGCACATGGCGCCGACCCTAAAAATAGACTCACCTAAAACGGTCCAGCCATCAGCTCACACCAATTTAGCACCAAAGGTCACAGTAATAACGCTTCGATTCCTTTAAAGTCAACAGCTCTATGATTCATTCCGCCCCGGACCATGTTTGGTCAAATCGAATTCATATTATTGCAAACTTAGAATCGACCTTAAATCTTAACCAGAACTTTACGACCTCTTATTCAAACCAAACAGTTTACAACCCGTGTCATTCGTTTCTGGTCTATAGAGCCTCGTGGCAATTTAAAATGGACCTCTTCTGGTGAACAGGTGGCAGATGATCGACGATCATTTTAGGCTGGTGGATGACCGAGCCATATTAAGGGTAGCAAGGCTCTCTAAAGAAATACCGAGGCCACATTGTATGGAGCTGTATGGGACCTCCAAAGACGTATTCCCACGGTTAGGCAGGCTTGTTTGGCGAATAGTTATCGGTTTATTAGTTGTAAACAACATCTTTTAGTTGAATAGAGCTCACTAAACGTTCCGATTTCCAGTTTAGAAGGTTACATCCATAACAGCTTACAGGTACTTCAATCATGACGAACCTGTCCATCCATCAAAACTCAACCAATATAAAAGGGTCACGCATCCTTGCTCAAAAATAGTATAGGATATCAAAAATGCTTAGCTATAATCCTGTCGTCGGCCAGGATGACTCAATTGTCGGCCAGGATGATTCAAATTGCATACAACACCTTACGCAAATCATGTTATTTAAACTTGTTATGATGGTTCTCTCTCTTTGTGTGTATAAAATATCAGTGACAGAGTAGCGACTCTATACTAATAACTTGCTAGGACAACAACCAGCAAACAGACACACCAGCCAATCTGATGATAAGCGGTTACCGCAGCCTATGGACGCGTGTAGTATGTCTCCTCACTCCTCTGTTCTCTTCCAGATCCTTCGGTCGCACGTGATGGTCCGCGTGGGCGGCGGCTGGGACACGCTCGCGCACTACCTGGACAAGCACGACCCGTGCCGCTGTCGCGCGCAGCATCGCACCTCGCTGTCCGCGCGCCTCGCCCGCCCCAAAGCCGACTTGGCCGGCGCCACCGTCACCTATGAACGACCCAGCGACAGCCCAGCAAGACATGACACGCCAGTCCGTCACGACATGTCCAGACACTACGACAGTCGCCACAGCCACGACACAGGCCCGACTTCTCTCCCTTACATCAAAACAGAGAAGACGCCAGAACCGAGTCGCGATAGATACGAATCCCTCCCCTATAACGACATGAAGCATTATCACTCAAACAATCGTCTAGATGCTCCCACCAGCTTGCCGTATTTAGGAGATGTAGACAGAGCGCCATCTCCGAACAGAAGGATTAGGAACCACAGTCCTGCGAGGAAGTCTTCCTCTCCTGATAGGAGAACTAAAGTTGTGGTGTCCAATCACCTGGTGCCGACTCCCCAGGGTGTTAGGAACAGGAGTCCGCGGCCGGCGTCCCCCGCGCCGCAAGCGGAGAGTGCCTCAGACAATGGCTCCGAAGTTTCTGATGAAGGGTACCGGTCGCTGGGCGTCGTGGCAGCTTCGGCCCAGGGGTCTCCTAGCATGAAGACCACCAATCGATACAGTCTGCACAGCCAGAATTCTATCGAAGACGCTGAATTTAGCGGTAAGTTTCTTAATATTATCGTCAAAACTTAAGTGCCTAATGTTAGATTTATGGGAAGGCTTTTCCGTAGGATAAAATGGGCCGAAAAAACACAATAGGCTAGGCTTGCTAGATTGTCATAAGCAAGCTATTCTTTTGTAGGTGGGGTTGATACAAATACGTAAACAGATATTTTATAGAACATCTTTAGTGAGAATACACCCATCGAATCTTTGCAACCAATGATAGTGATATGTTGTTGTTTATGAAAAGGTAAGTTGGAAGGTTTATTTAGTGGGTACATTGTTTTGTTGTTTTCAAGGATTTACATGTTATAGTCGCCTGCAGTGAAATTTACCTACGAACAACCTACCAGCAACACATAGTATTTGCATAGTATTTGCCAGAGTCCAATTTAACGGTAGGCTGGCAGCGCTGATCCGTTGAGTTTGTTGCGAAAATACTAATTTGCTGGACGACGCAAGGCAAAGTCGGCAGCGATAATCTTGTCTTGTTTGATAAACCTGATTTATAAAGGCTGACTAAGTGGAAAATCTACAAGATACCTACTATAAGCCGTCAGAATGGTGACTGGTCCAATCAAACTGACGAATAATGTTTGAATATCCGACGATTGTTATTTTCTTTGTAACAAATAGTATGTAGTTTTCCATATCTCCGCTTATTGCTTAAACCTAGGTTTGCCGAGTACTTAGCCATGTCGTCCGAATGGTCCACTCACGTCGAACACTCGTTTAGCTAACTGTTGTACCGTTGTGCCCACATGTCCACATGCATGTTTGTGTCAACCATTACAACTGTGTGCTTTGCAAATCTTCTCTGCAATACGCGTGCGGTGTTGTTTGAACTGTCTGTTAGAGGTTTGTATTCGCTAAAGACTGCGGGCGATCTGTAGGTACTTTGAATAAGAGATTATAATAATAAACATAGCAAAGGATAAATGTTTTAAATGTCAATAGGCCAAGGGTTGATCCAAAGAAAATGTCACAAAGACCAACCCTACACTGACCTTTGCAGTTTTTTTCTGAAAGCCTTCATTTCTAAAAATACTGCATTCACACTTCACAGCCATGCCAGTTATCTTTCACTATTGAAGTTGGGGTTGCAAACAACCCTTGACACAGTTTCCAGGCTCAAAGGGAAATGTGAAATTAATCTCTATTTGGGTTTTCATTGCCCGATAGATTTCCTCGCTAACGCGGGTAGTGTAAACTGCTCTATATTTATAAACCAGACTATAAAAACATTATATTATGATGATGATGTTAATGATGAAATGGATTTAAAAATGAAATATGTTATGGCTATCTACATCCTTAACTTGTGACACAAAGAACTGAGCCAATTCATCAAAACTATCGATTAGGTACCTTAAGCTGAATGTGCAACGCAGACAAACGACCGGACACGTCCTTATTAGTAGATGCAGGAATCTGGCGGTGTCAAAACAAACAAAGGTGTCGCTTGCCGCCGCCGCGCCCCAGGCATTCTCCGCGTGCCTAGCGTGCTGCAGGAAGGTCGCCGCCGGTTGTGCATGCAAGGAATTGGCTGAAACAGACTGTTACCTGTCCTAGCTAGGAGGCTAATAAATCTGCCTTTCTGCCTTTGACGTGTTTGGCCTCATTTAGGTCTTGTTGTTGCTCCATATCATTGATAGATTATCAATATACATATTATCATTAACAGGCTTATTCCTAATGAGCCTTGATAGCTATCCAAGCGTTCTACGTTTGAGGGAACGATACAGTTTATCGGACTCTTGATTTTTTTGTTGCTTATTTTCATCGGATACCTTTGCTTTCTCTGTCTTACCTACTTTTCTTTTCGTTTAGATTTGCTAAGAAGATGTTTTGTTATTATGCATAGTCCAAACAACGTTCTGTGTCTTACTTGGTGAAAACTCATGTGCGTAGTCTGTCATTTTTGGCAGCTCGAGTCCATTGTGTGCCGTTTACGATTTTGTGACTTAGATGTGTCGATAACCTAATTTTGTTTGCTTTGCGTCATCATCAATCTCTTAAGAAATAGTAGTAATGACGGCTTACAAATAACGGGTCGCTCCCATGTTTATTCTAAGAAAGTCTTTGTTTATTTGCATTACTCTTAATACGTCTGTGTTCTGCGAATATGGGGCCTGCCCCATTTAGACACATCATTGTAACGCTAGGCAATGGCGGCCTGGTATAACATAATAATCGTCTCGTCGTTTAGCTACCATTCTTATCGTATTGTTCGTCTTCATTCCAGCTGCTAGCAGTAGACTTTAATGGACTTAGGTGGGCAGGTATTATCTTCATCTAGAATTCTCGTAAAAGCCGCGCAGATATCCCGCAGATCTTACAATCCCAAGATGTCACCTACCTAACAACCTACGATATGATTATATCAACAAATCAGCAAATCTAGCAATCCAAAAAAGGCGTCCATAATTGGTGAGCTCCCTCTCGCGTGGGCAGCATTAGTACCGTGTGACAAACTCGCCGCGCCGTGTAGGGAGAGGAATGCGCTCGCGCTACGTGTTACAATTTTGAATACATAGCAGTAGGTCCTTTGAATGAGATTTTAGACATTTCTATCGACTAGAGCATACCTACTCAGTTCACTCTTTCAACTAGATTTGCCTTTCCATTCAGTCTGTGTGAATATTCCAAATTTTACTTCTCATTTAGCATTCCTCTGTTCTAATTTTCTAATTCTGTGCAGTACAATTTCTTAGCAAATCTATTTGGTAGCTTTGTCAAAATTTCCGCAATTATAATAAATAATAACAACTTCAACAATGTTCACAGGGTCTAAAGATCAGAGCCGCAATTTTTCCTTTACCTGATTATATCCAATTTGCGGCTTCCATAGACGACGCGACGAGATATGTTTAATTTAATCGCCGGAGCCTTTTCCGCAATATTCCCTTTTAAGGTTTATTACGTCGAGTTTCCTATTCCGCGTTCAAGCTCGCTCGTGGAATGCTTGTGTCGTGAAACTGTTTATTTTTAAACGTTCACATTAAAGATTTATTTAGTCGCAGCAATGAGAAATCTTGACGCGTCATATCTCCCATCCTAGAGAATAATTTGTAAACTTAATCACGAATCACGATTCTAATCGACTCTATAATTTTAGACTTATTTACCTTTCTATAACATTATCTATTTAAGTTAACCTACATATCTAAATCGTTAGTTGCGATGATCATTCATCACCTTAGCTATTCCGGTAGTATGATCACTCCACAATACTCTTATATTTCCTTTTTCATATTGTCAATTAAAGGTCTCTTTCGTCCTCTTCCAGAGCGTCTTGACCAAGACGACGGCTGTCCCTCGGAGAAGGAGCGCGACCACGTGAGCCTCAGCACAGGGCTCCGCAAGACAGACTTCTCCGAGACTTTCTACGGAGCGCGCAAGACCAGCTCCATCGACGACAAATCCAGCCGTGGGAGCCCTGAACGGATTCCCGACAGCCATAATTCTCCTAGCAAGAGCCTAGCCAAAGTGGAATCTCCCAAGACTGTAAGGAGTCGCCAAATGAGCAGGATCCCCCACTCCCCAGTCAGGAACAGAACCCCCAGCCGCGGGAACACCCCCAGCCCCAAACACACCGCCCATCCCACCCAAACCTCCCCCAAACTTACCCCGAAACTGCCTCCCAGTGCACGGAACACTTGGAGTGGTCGGACCGCTCCAACGCAGTCAAAAACCAAAGCCAGACCTGCGATAGGAGCCGATACGTACGAGAATCCCAACAGGTCACCTAAAGCTAAACCTAAGGTAGCCAGTCCAGCACCTTCAGAAGCATTCAAGCGAAACTCGCCTCTCCGAGCCAGCAGCGCTACTCTTCGCTCTCCCCCCAGTCAGAAATCTCTCAGTCCTTTGCTAGAACAGATCTTGCGTTCCACAGAGACTGCTAAAGATGATGCATCAGTTCTAGAGAAAATGAAGGAGATTATTAGAACTTATTCAAAAGGCGATGATTCCTTATCCCGGACGAGTTCAAAAGACTCTGACTACGCAGACTTCACATCAGCTTGGGTGATGTCTGACGGCAAGCTAGAACGGTCGACCAGTACGCGGCAGCTGGCGGCGCCGCGGAAGGAACGGAACGGTCCATCCAGGATCCCGGCGCCGGTGCAGCTGGCTTGTCGCCGGTCCAGCTCTACCACGCAGTTCCCAGTCACTGGCATGTGAGGTCCTTGACCTCGCTGACCCGTCATTAGCACTAGTTACACTCAATACTGATTACTCAATTCTCTTTGCTGAGCGAAGGAAGGAACCGAGGTCCTTCATAAAGGGCATACAGGCTGTGACCTTTATGGCCGTTGTGGAGGACGTTGGTTTTCAATGATATCGATCTTCGATAAAGTCGCTCATGCTGGATACCAGTGCTGAGTGAATTTGGTTTGGCCGAACGAAATCACCCTTTTTGGTCTCACCAATGCAAAAGCTTCATGCTTTTTTACTTGAAATAAAAACAGCGTAATCTTGCACAAAGAAACGTGAGATTTGGGGTCCTTCGAATACAAACCGATGAGGTTTGGGGAAGGTTCCGGCAATCTTGTGGCTTCAGAATGGGCTAAAAGTAGAAAGGAATAAGTAAATAAGAAGGGTAGAAAGGATAGAAATGTGACCATAAATTTTGAACAGCAGAGCTGATAATTCAGTGTTGAGTTGAATGTGCTTAATCGACGGAAAACGTGGCAAAGTTGTATATAGTTCAGCCAAACAGAACAGACACTCCACTGAAGTGTGATGATTCAAATGATAATAGATTCAGCTTGTTCTGAAGTGGTACGATAAGATAACAATATTGGATAGCTTCATATCTGAATGTTGTTAGGGACCTACCTAGATATTATGATTAGGTGTCATACCTATCTGTGTCGGCCTTTTATTCTATGAATCCCAGTTTAATTTTAAAATGAATTTTATACCTATTTTTTAAGTAGCATACAATGTATACGTTTTTCTGTTTAGTTTTTCATACCTGATGTTTAAATTAGTATTTTATACACAGGACCTTTTTTTAAATGCTTTATAATCAGTTAGTTATAATTTATGAAGGATTTTAAGGAAAGCTAATTTTCTGCGTCAATGTATTAGATTTTAAGTTGGCTAAAATGCATGGTGCTAAGGAGTAGTTATAATTTATGTAATCTTTATTTTATAAAAATATGACGATAATATTTCACAAATAGACGATTTAGAAATAACTAACTATGATAGTATATGATAGAAGTAGATTTTGTAGAACAATGTAATATAAAGTTGTAGAGAAAAGGATGTATACTAAATGTAAGGATTTTCATATTTTTAATCAATTATATGAATTGTAAAACTACTTTGGCAATCCATATAAGGAACCGAAGAGTTTCTAGAAGCAAGCCATAGTTTATCATTTTGTTTTGATTGAACTAGCTTTTTCTGAAAAGACTAAGACATAATTATTGTAGACCGTATTACACCGGTTTTTAATAATTATGACTTTTTGCTGCATTTAACGAAATTTACCATTCCAAGAGCGAAGCGAGCCGGGAAATTGGCAATGACTTTATTAAAAGTAATCTCATATTGTGTAGGTTGTGAAGAGTGTAGAGCTTATAAGACAGTTATACATATTGTATGTGACTAGATTTATTGTTAGAATAAAATCAGTAATAGGATCCATTAGGTACCCATTGTCAAACAGAAACATCCATTTTCGTACCTCATAATTCATAAAACATAAAAATATATTTTATATATTTTATGAATTGAAATTTTCACTGTAAATTTTCATCGAACCGTCCGTATTATAGTAAATTATATAAATTTATCTTAAAATATTAAATTTTAATCTTATGAAATCATTTAAATCGCACACGAATTCAAGCAGATATTTTTTTAGGCACAGAAAATACGTTTCTGTTGTATTCTCACTCTTTATTTTCTTCTTTAATTTAATAATTTCACTAAATTAATGATTGAGGTGACTAAATAGTTTTAAGGACTTATATTAGCTTTACGTTTAAAAAGCTCTACTCTCATGATTATCAATACATAAAAACACAAAAAATAGTAATTGTCAAAGTGTTGTGATGGTCTGTATTTCTGTATCTTACTATTTATACATTAAGTTTATGTACTAACGTTTAGTTAATCGGAATGCTCATGCACGCTATTATTCTTCACTTTATAAGGTCAATATTAAGCGTCAATATTATAATAAAAAATACCTATTTGCCTGATAATGGATACTTTCTTTGGCGTTTATAAAACTCGAAATAATTTACCTTTCAATCGATGACGGATTTTTACATTTATTGACAGTGTAATATTGGCCTACCTATATTAGAGGCTTAGTTATGTTTATCTAATTTACATTTTGTTTTGTATCTTTGAAGGTTACCAGTGACCAATGTGACCATGCCATAGATATTGTTATTATGCACTGAATAAACGATACGACAAAAATAATTGTTTTGCTAGTCGTATGATCAAGGAACGAATTATCTATAGCTCTTATATCGCTCCATGCGTATGATCATCTCTCGAACTTCCCCACAGCTTAAAGGTTATTTTAATTAGAAAAGAGGCTGGGAAAGAATGCTATTTTGTTCGTCCATGAATGAAACCCAACTTAACCTTCAACTTCTTTTACATGGCTCTGCGTCTGGTTTGACAATTCTGTCAAAGAATGACATGAAATGACATCGCAGACGAAGTCAAAGTCGCCTTTAAGTACTGTATGCACAGGATAGTTCGTCGTTCATGGTTTTATGCATCGGCCGGGAAACTAGGCTTACCTAGTTTTATTTTTATTGTTTTTTGTGTTGTCTCCAATTCACAAAACATGTCTAAAGAATCAATTTAGAAGACTCATAGCTTCATGTTTGATCCTGGACCACTTGGAGGTTTGGACCTACTATGAGAACTGCCGTCTGACCATGAGAAGAGTTTCGCTAAGACACAGAGTCAGTCTACCAGAGGGTTTCTCGTGGATCTCCTTTAGTGCGCTGCCTGGCTCTCTTTAGTCCTGTGGTAAACAATGGAACAGAACGCGGTTCTGTTGGGGATTGTGTTCTATTTCATACTTATTGGAATAGGTGAGCACTTGATGGAATTCTATTTCTTCAGTAGTTTAGTGAAAAACTTAAAAGGTCTAGGAATGTAAATGATTCGCCGAGGAACATGAGCCGCAGTAAGCCGTGGCGGTTGCAGCGTAAGAATCGACCCCTCCTGCTCAGCCCGTTGATGTCGCAAGATGAGTCATGATGAGATGAGTTAGGCGAAAGTAAAACTAATTTCATTTATTCATGAATTTACTAAGACGAGTACAAGACTTGCTGGAGGCTCACGGGAACACTTGGAGAACGTTCCAGAGGAAGGGGAAACGGATCGTGTATTTTTAACACCTCCACTGCCATCAGCCAGCTCGCCTGGCGTCGCGATTATAGCAAGACCCCCTTGTTTGAGCAAGCACAAGTTTGGAGACAGTATTGCTCTGCTTGAATGCTTAGGAGTTCATATAAAGAGTTCTTATATGTATATGAACGGGTAGCTCGAACAAAACTTTACTTATACTTAGCAACTCAGTACATTATTGCAATAGCGAACTTTGAATGTTATTTCTCAACTTCCGACCGGGGCTTAAAAGCGGTATACAGGGTGTCCCAAATCCATGGGACATGGAGGGCAAGCACCAGAAATATTGAAGTTAGGAACTTTTACTGAAACGAATCACTCCTTTATTTTTTAAAATAAGTAAAACTACATTCACAGAATTTTCAAAATTACTTTCCTTATCCGGTAATCGAACCTACAAAAATAAACAAATAACACCTGTATTTTTATGACACCGACAGGTAGTCATTTTTTTCCGTTGGGGTGATGTGCAAACTCATGTTGGCCTGGTCACCCACGGCAGGCAAACTACTGACGATCTCATAATAAATTCCAGTGGTGATAATAAACGAAGCCTTCTGCAAATCATTTTGCATGGTAACCGCGCGACGCCACCTGGCCATGGCGCCCCAGAGCGACAGCAGCGACTCCGAGCGGGGAGCGGAGGGTCCAGGCGCCATCACCAAGCAGCCCAGCCGGGCCGGCGGCAAGGGAGACGCCTGCTACAGGGACCCGATCGAGACCATGACATGATTAAAGCTGACCATTAAATCTACATCTTATCTAACATGGCGTTTACTTCTAAGAGCTAGTACACATAAGGCATTTTTAAACCCTCACCTCGAGCGTTCGGACCTAAATATGACTCACTTAAAAATGTAGAAGCGCGCGAATGATCATCATCTGCCCGCATAAGCGCGCGTTACTCGAGCGCGCTCTGCAGATATAGTGTTGTGTCATTTTGACCATTATTTCCACCCGTAAATGGGCCGAACGATACTGTAAAAAAATACTGTGTCGGATGGCCAACCGACACTGGACAGAGGAACTTTTTCACAATAATAGTAATCTTCTGCCGGCTACGTAGGACATTCCAAGTTTTGCGATCACAAACGTTTCCAAACGATGGTAATGAGAAGCGTATAAAAATGCAAGAGTATTTATTGAAATCAAGAAGTACCTACCTCCAGTATAATAAAAAGCACAACTATGTAAGTCATGCAGTTTCAAAAATAATTAGGAATTCAGTTTGTTGTGAAGTTGAAAGCGAACGCGTTGAAATCTATTGTATGCTACGCGGGGCCGGCGCCATGCTCGGCGTAGCCTCGTAGCACCTCGTAGCACCTCGTAGCGAACGCTACGAAGCTAGAACGCTACCAAATACTACCAATCCAAAAAAAAACTGGAGCGTTTTCCGTTCCGATTCCCACAACTTCGCGTTGCCAAAATATATTATTAAAAAGGTTTAATCCATGGTATAATAATATACTTCGACTAGATCATGATCTAAGAAAACAAGGTCTAACATTCCGAGATCTTCCCAAGCAAATCATCATTTATCAATTATGAAAGTGCTTTATTTCCTTTAGACCTTACAAGACTCTTGTACACATCACAAAATTCAAAGCCTACATCAATGTCCAGTTGCCACACAAAAGGGTAAAACGTAACCTAAACATACGTTCATTTGCTGGTGATGGCCGGTGACTACCAAACTTTTATTGTCACGTCACTCTCGTTGTTGATCGGATAAATCTTTTAAATAAAATGGGGGGTCGTTCTATCCTAAGAGTGTAAGTGTGAAAGGCGGTAAAATAAGGTTCTTTTCTTTCCCGAAAAAAGAATCCGTGGCTGAAGAGTGTGTTCTTGCGATTGAATAAATTTAATTTCAAGGCGAAAGTTGATTTATCCATTATGCAGAGCGGTTACATTATTATAATAACTAAAATCGTTTCAACTATTTTCGATATAACTACGGTCAAAAGACCTTCAGTTTAAAATACCTACAGATCGTTTCACATAATTTCGTTATAACTAATGAACGATATCCATAAAGGAGAATTTACCTATGCTTCATTCACCTAGTAGCGGCACCTGTACCGGCGCCGACAATGACTTTAACCGTTTACATGTCACTGTTTACACAACTATTTACAGGTTTACAGTCAGTAGTCGTGGTAAGTTTTTCACGCTGAGCACACGTGTGTGAAGTCAGTGGGAAAGAAAAATGAATTCGCGAAAAAAACAGAAACAACGATTGAATTACTTGATGATTTTTTTTTCCATTTTGCTGTTGAATGTTGTTTGAGTAATTGTTAGAAAATGAATTAACTAAAAATAAACGAATTTCGATAACAAAATGGATTGACGACAGCAGCGAAAGTGGATGCTCTGCTTTGTTCTTAAATCAATTAAGATTTGAAGATCCTGCGGAACAATGCTGGCTCAGAAATTAAATAACATCGCAAAAATTTACGACTTCGGCGGGACTCCAACCCGCATCCTTCCGTAAGTACCGGAATGTGCTAACCAACTACACCACGAGGTCGAAGTGACGCTGGAGTCGAAAATTAACGGCGCTACAGTCCGTAGAAAGTCGCAAAGATTTTCGACTCCAGCGTCACTTCGACCTCGTGGTGTAGTTGGTTAGCACATTCCGGTACTTACGGAAGGATGCGGGTTCGAGTCCTGCCGAAGTCGTAAATTTTTGCGATGTTATTTAATTTCTTTTTTTTTAGACGACCTCCATGGTGCAGCGGGCGAAGGTCCGCCTGCGACGCAGGAGGTTGCGGGTTCGATTCCCGCCTTGGAACAAATTTGTGTACGATCTGCAGAAATTTGTTCCGTTGGTCTGGGTGTTTTCTATGTATAATAAAAATATCTATCTATGTAGTGTATTGTATTAAGTATATCAGTTATCTAGCACCCATAACACAAGCTCTGCTTAGCTTGGGGCTAGATAATGCTGTGTGAATTGTCCAGCATTATTTATTTATTTTATTTATTCTTAGAAATTTGCCAGAGTGTGAGGCTTACGCACTATAAAAACAAAAACTTTAGAATGCTGGCTCATTTTCATTCACCAGCGAGACGCGATGTCACCCTACAACGCAGCGACAATAACTGACCAAGCACTGCCTTTACTATTTACACGGGGTTTTTACCGAGGTAGGGCAGGGGTTGCGGTGGGCGCCGACTGACCTCAAAATATTCGTGAGCGAATGTACAAGGCAGCGCTGATTTCCCACCACTGCACATTGCAATTTACATTGGGGTTTTTCCGGGGCAGCGCTGGCTTGTCTAAAATTCGGAGTCAGTCACTGACCCTTCTAAACCTGCCTTTATACCTTGCGAATTATAAATATACCCTGGGCTATATCATGTCTTAATCTACGTCAGAATAGAAATCAATGTCAAGTCTACGTCAATACTACAAGTCTCCGTCCAATCTAACATTCGGTACACAAAATAAATAGAATATAATAATATAGAAATGTTAATCTAAAAAGAACATATAAGTACGTGTATAAATCAACGTGATTAGTGCTACAAAACATCCAAGTTACATGTTATTTTAGGTATTTGCAACAAAATGTCTCCAAATTACAAGTTGAATTAGATACTCCGCACAGTCGTCCACCGCCCGCCGCCATGGGTAAAGTAAAGTTTCCAACGATGGACATGATCATCGAAAAGGTCATCAACAATATCATGCAGACCATCATATTCGTCATCATCTTGTACGCCCTCGTCATCGCGGTCCGGAAAATGCTAAACCGTGCGCACGGTCACTGCAGAACGATGGTTACTACCACTCGTAAGTCGATCGATCTCTGTTTTCTATAAATTAGTACAAAACTTAATGGGCCCTTGAAAAGAGAGTCATTTTTCTTCAATTAATTGCCGGATAAACGTTACTTAGCCATCTCATTTAATGAAAATAATAAGGTATTCCCAAGAAATCAGCGTTCGTTTTGCAATCAGCCCAGCCTTTCTACAAACGGGCTGATTCTAGGACCCGGCGGTGACATCTACGCCTGTGACATCCAGTGGTTCCGTATCCTTCAGAGAGCGCAGTAAGTACCTTTATTCTGTGTGGGCCGAGAGATAGTCTTGATGCTATAATATTTACGCCGTAGCGAATGCCCAATCCGTTAACCACTTTACAAAAAGTAGGTATGTGACGGCTCTCTCAACGGTAGGTGGCCGCTTTCTTGCAGACACTTTGGCAATGCGGAAGCTGTCTCCGGCCGTAGCATTTTTTTTCCAGTACCCCCTAAACATGCTGTTGTTCACTGTCTATAAATTGCGGGTCACATCGCCTTAGGCCGAGTCGCTAGAGGAGCTGAACCAGATGCTGGACGGCCCAGCTTCAGCCACCCGATGTCTTGGGTTCCGAGGTCTTGGCATGAACTTGAATAAAACCAAAACCATAATCAATGGCCACATTGACCCAAGAACGGTAGTCGTACATGGCCACCTTCTATAGACTGTTTCCGAGTACAATTACCTTGGGCAGATTCTGCATCCATACCGCAATGCTTGAAAATTTAAGTTTTCCATACCTACCACAATGCTTAAAAACGAAGTTCTGAACAAGCTCCTAAAGTAAAAACACTACGTGAAAAGCTCTGCGATAAAAAATATAAATTCGTGAACAGCGATAGGATCACAAAACTTAGTAATCAAGTGACCAACAAAGTCTTTTCACATCCTGGAAATAAGTTTTCTGCACTTTTCAATGGGACACTTATCACAACACACAAGAAGCACAAAGTTCCAGGATAATTCTCACCGCCGCTGAGTTACAATTCCAAATTTTTGAGACTTTCCAAAACAGTGAGTACAATTTTGATCTGTTTACGAATACTTGGAACGGCAAATAAGGTGTCCGTCAAGTTAGCAGCCCCGCCATGGAATTTGGTGGTTTCAACTATGCCAATAAATGCGCATTAAAGTAGTGCATCCCGGTGCCCTAAGTAAATAAATAGTGCCCCAGTACTTTAGGAGATATTTATGTCTTTCACTGTGGCTGCTATTTTGACGTCAAGCTGGCAGTCCCACTGATTTCGACGAAACTATAGCAAGATATCAATCATGAACCATGCCAATTAACTGTGCATTAAGGTATCTAGTTCTCCTGCAAATCTTAGAAATAGACCTCCTGCGGCTTAAGTGATATTGGGCTCTGAACATTAACATACATGTAAAGTACAGAGACGAGTACAAAAATGTTTACATTACATGATTTCCACGTGTCGCTAGATGGCGTTTATTGAAGCTAAATTGCTTTGACCACTAGCTACTTTGGTCTGCCGTTGTTGTAGCCATATTGTACTAAATTTAAGCACCTATTGTGAGAGACAAATAAATCCTTTTTATTTATTTATTGTTTATTAATATAGGTTGATGATGATGATGATGATGATGATGATATCCTTTGAGCTCTATTTATAAGGGTGCGTGGTACCTATTGAATCAAGGTGTGACGGATGACGGTGCGATTCAGCTGTTAGGTACGGTGGTATCTGTATGTGTTAGTTTGCGATAGACCGCGTGTATCAATCTTCCTAAGTGTACTCTCAGAACCAAGACATCAAGAAAAGGCATAGTAACTGCACTGCGTTTTCGAGGGCTCATTTTGTTCTGAGCAATTTTTTTGTGAATCTGGTTAATGCTCGTCGCGTCTGCCACTTGCATTGCATCCCATCGACTTGTGTCAGCGCGTTCACTTGCAGGGTGGTTTTGTTACCTTTTTCTTTGTAAGACCTGAAGGCTACGTGCGGCATCACTCAATGCCTTAGGATACTATTGTTGAAAAATAGCTGTAATAATTTAGTCCCTGACTAGCCCGTACCCAAAAATATTTTGTCTATTGGATGGTTTAAAGATAAAAGTTTTGTAAAGTTTGGGTCAAGACCTGGTTCTAGAACTACTCAAAGTTTGAGACTAATCCGACAAGACGTAAAATAAATAAATAAATAATGCCGGACAATTCACACAGCATTATCTAGCCCCAAGCTAAGCAGAGCTTCTGTTATGGGTACTAGATAACTGATATACTTAATACAATACATAGATAGATATAGAAAACACCCAGACCATCGGAACAAATTTCTGCAGATCGTACACAAATTTGTTCGCGGGGATTGAACCCGCAACCTCCTGCGTCGCAGGCAGACCTTCACCCGCTGCGCCATGGAGGTCGTCACGTAGTGTTGTTATTGTCTTGGCCCAAACTTTACAACCTGGAAACATGAAATAACTATAAATCTATATCTATCCCGGAAAAGTGCGTGCGAATCAGCAGGCAGAAGGTAGTTACAATAGTATTTGACCTCCTTACTATACAAGGTAGACCAAACAGTGACATCATAAAAAAAAAAAAATGCCTCACCCTCGGACCCCCGAGGGCCCGAAAATACCCCATGTATGTTCCCCGATTTTTTGTAGTTCGAGTTATGATTTTTTAAGGGCTAGAAAGAGCTTAAAGGTTTCATTTAGTTATTCTAACTTTTAAGCTCTTTCTAGCCCAGGTCGTGACTTTTACGAAGATTTTTTTTCCAGAAAGGTACGACGCTCACTACCCTCAGCGCGTCCAGCACTATCCAAGAAGAGTTGCTTTCTGTGAAATAATGCTGCTGAGATCTCAGGAAGACCCAGACTTTTTCAACAAGATTCTGTGGACCGACGAGTCTCGATTTGAAAACTTAAAAAAAATCATACTTAACTCGAAAACTACGAAAAATCGGGGAACATACATGGGATATTTTCAGGTACCCCCGGGGGTGAGGCATTATTTTTTTTGTGACGTCACTGTTTGGTCCAGCTTGTATAAGTGTAGGTAGGTCTGTGATGTGAGGGCTCTGCTTTAAGCTTGGTCTGAGCTGGTGTTTCTGCGCAGGGACAACGAACATAGAACGTGCCTGCACGTTATCAAAAAAAAGCAGATATTGAACGGACTAAAACAAGACATACCTCCCCCCACGGGAACCCTCGGAGGTCCATGGGAGCCCAGAATACCCTAAATGTCGCAAGTTTTCGCACTGGCTCAGACGGAATTGGCTTTCAGGTCTTAGGAGACCTCGCTCCGCCGCGTAGAAAACCTTCGCTTCAGACCTCTTGAGGGTACGAGGGGTAAGTCTCTCCTCCTTATTAATATAGGTCTTAGTAGCCGTGGTGGTCGTGGCGTAAGATGCGCGGATGTCACAAGAGGCCACTGAGGTGACATACCAGAGGAAGGGCAGCCGCTTGTGGAGGTGGAGGGGTTTTAATCTCCACCTCCACTGGAGGTGGAGATTATGGTTCAACCTCTCTTGGTATAGGTACTGCTGGCTATACCTCCCCCACCAGGCACGTCCAGCAGTGGACGAATGAGTGCTATTAAGGTGTGGTATTTTATTTTAAGACTTTATTTTCTTCGTCTTTCTTTTGGACTGTCAAAAAAGTATTTTGAAGATGTCTACGACAAACGAGGTGCTTGTACCATGCATAAATAAATAATTCCTGGGAAAAGAAGGGGTGCTAAAAATATATTTTTTTAAAAAACTTTTTCTGTCAGATAATAGTGCGTTGGTAGTTACATTTACTTGAATTAAGTTGGATACAACTTACCTAACGAAAATATTTGTGATAGGTATTAAGAACCCTGAGTTAGGATCAACCCAACTTTGATGTGATCTGGTACTGAACCGTACAAACTTTGAAAATTGAAACTATTCGTGCGCGAGTCCAGTTCACACGTGGGCCATGCCCAGTTTATTTCCTTCTTCTTCTTTATGACTTTACGTGCTACAAGTTTTTTGAATCTTCAAAACCTTCACCAATTACGCACGTCACTCTCTTGCCATCTGTCCTGGCGACAGTTCTTTCAACGTCATAATTTTACCAAGCCAAAATTCAACACCGAAATTTCAGCAAGATGTTTCTAAATTATATAGTGAGGTAGACAAAGCAGCCGGCGCAGCGTAGGATAGCCCAGCGATGACGGGCGACATCACCGTCCAATACATCGTCGATCAGGTTTTAAAGCACATCTGGGAGACCGTCATCTTCATCATCGTCTTGTTCGCTTTGGTCGTCTCCATCAAGGGTATCCTGTCCCGACGCGCCTGCCCGACGAGACCGAGGCCAGTTTGTGATATACCGCGACCCAGGCCATGTTGTGATGCAAGATAGACCAAGTGGATACCTACCACCTCATAGGTACATTTATCATCGCATCTATCTTCAATCTAAACTTTCATTCACTATTAACGAACGGTCTAATAAGTTTGCACACCTTTGCATCAATAAATGTGCAACATAAGTTACCTGAGTTATCGTGTGTATCTGTATCTACCTAAAACAAGTTGTTTGTTATCTCTTGGTATTTGTCACTAATTCCTATTCATTACATATTAAATCTTATTCTATTGCAGAAAAATAAGCCCAAATGAAAATTGGAAACAGAAAATTATTCGAGTACCTACGTCAAAACATTTTCATAATACACCCAGATCCACAATTAAATAATAATAACACTATGGCACTGATCCAGATCTGTAGGCATTAAAATTAATTTGTGAAGATCCTTCCAATTGTCCGCGGCGGGAATCGATCTCGCGACCTCCTGCTTCGCAGATGAACCTCCGCCAGCTGCGCCACTGGGACATCGGGAGGTACCTATTCAAAGTATTTATTGTGTCTTATTAAATTTGTGTCCTGTGTAAAGTTACACTTGTTTCTCAGTGTTGAACATTACGGTGAAAAAGTCTCGAGTGCGGAGCGAAAGCGCATAGATATTGGTCTTTCTGTGCAAGACGCAACTCTACCTGCCATTTCTACACTCAGGAGGTTTTGATGATGAACTGAGAAGGAAAAACAACATTGTAATCGCAGAAAAACTACAAATTCGGTTTGCATTCTCCTCAATGTTATGACTAATATTACTGCAGCTGCTCGTCAACAGACGGCGCTGGTAAATACGTGTAGCCCATCCTACGGACCATGACAACTTTAATCGGCAAGAACCGCCGCCGCTCAACAACAGATGTCGCTAAGAGTGTAATGAAACTAATGTTGAAAACTGCAATAAAAGCACTGATTTTTGGCTTTCATTATTTATAAGTTTATTTATTATGTTTTTGATTGCAATAGGTAACTAATTAAAGCGTATTTAATAAATATACATGACTAACTTATTATTTAACCTAGCTTATTTTCAGTTGGTAAGTACTTTTAACTTATATGCTATAAGTGGGGACTCCTCAGAGGGGTGAGTCCGGTTGACGGTAGGTAACGTTTCCTTCTTGTTTATGATTTGGTAGAGCGCTAAGTCTCATACAAAAATGAGACGTCTCGATCACGTGTCGATAGTATCGTCAATCGGACTCGGGGCTCCAGATGATTAGTATACAAGACGAAAAGGGTATCCCCCACGGAATAGGTAGAGCAGGGGGGTCCTGGTGGACTCACTGGCCCCTTATTTAGTTTAATACATTAGGCACCGAAAAAAAATATAAAGCCTACAATTTTTTTAAATCTTGAGTTAAAAAGCAAAAAGTTGAACTGCACTCGGTTTCGAGTGATAAAAACGCTGCCATAATAAGGCCCAATATTATTGGCCCTTGTTCTGTGACGTCTCATTTCACATATTTTTTTGTTACTTCGTTGATTTTTTAATCAAAATAAAATTAGATATAAATATAATGATAAAAACTAAATTGATTTTTGGTTTAATTTTTTTTAACATCCCGAATACCAAGGTGTAGCTTAATCTTGGGTAAAAGCCGTCGAGACAGAAAGGCGTATGAACTATACTCGTAAATATCGTTTTGAAAAAATAAGTGAGACTTTTTTTGAGGTTCCTGAAAAGTGGATATAATCGATACATCCCTATGGAATGATGGCCTCGATATAAATAAATAAATAAATAATGCTGGACAATTCACACAGCATTATCTAGCCCCAAGCTAAGCAGAGCTTGTGTTATGGGTACTAGATAACTGATATACTTAATACAATACACTACACAGATAGATATTTTTTATTATACATAGAAAACACCCAGACCAACTATGATATGTACCTATCTAGCTACACATTTGTATTAAGTAGACCTACCCTCTGAAGGAACCCTGAAAAATTATTTACATACGTTTTTTACACGGAATTATTTACAATTCTTACAAAAATCTGTGACTTACACCTAATTATGTCTACTATTTACAAAATAATGGCGGATTATTTATCATAGCACTACAACCTTAACCTTTTGGGCGCCCCGCCACAAACGCATTTCCATGTCCTGTTTGACAATGCACAAAGTATACAAAAAATACCTAAGTATGAAGAAAATTGTGTTGCCAAGAGTCACACTTGCAATAAATATAAGGCTGGAATCGAACCCGCACCCTTCTGCGTCGCAGGCGGACTTTCGTCCGCCGCGTCACATCGTTTGTCATTTTCAATGAATTCGACTGCTGCATAGACGCATTCGGACATTATTTTATGAAATATTTTTTATTTGTTGTAATGTCATATATCCAAATAAAAAGTAACTTTTATTATGCATCGCGATTTTGAAAAAACAAAATGGCAGGTGATGTAAGGGTCAAAATGTTGAAACCCTTTTGCTGCAGGATCCCTCATTCCTTCTTCTTGTTCTCTTCTTTGGGAAAGATCTTGTCCATAGGCACGGCGTCGAAGATCTTGTTGGTGACGGCCTTGAAGACGCTGCTGAGGCTGCTCTCGTACGAGTCCTTCAGTTCGTTGAACACTAGTTCAGAATTCTGGTTCAGGAATCTAAAGAGAAAGGAGAGTTAATATTACTTGGAACTTTGCTTCTGCTGCAGTTTTATTTATAAAAGTAGTTATATTTTTCAGGTGTAAAATACCTACATTTGAAATAAGATTTAGACCAAAACGATGAGGATTTTGAAAGTCTCGTGGTTCCATTTTAATTGGAAAACACACGACCATAATTTCACATGGTAGTGTATGAGAGAGTATAGAGTGTGAGTCGACATATGCCGCCCCAGTCGCCATACCAAATATTGGGCTGGTGGTCTCGCACACAGAGAATTACTTTTATTTTTAGTATAATATGTGTGTTAAAACACCAAAATTAAAATATAATCCAGTAATTCGGAAAGTGTTGAGCGAGTCTTGAAATGAGTAATTTTATAGATTTCGATGTGCTGTTTCCGAATTTCTTTGCCACCTCGTATCTTTGCCACTCGCGCCGCCGCGCCGTATTGGAAAAATGGCACCTAGTAGCAGTTTTTGAAATATCGCTTTTCCGACTCAGACATTTTAATGTTTTTTTTCGAACCAAATGAGTGGACTAATAGGTGAACCGTCATTTCTGTGCTCAAAGTACAGTCGACGAGTGCTCAAAGGAGAGAGTTGAGTGAAAAAGTCGAAATCAGAACTGTCTGACTAGTCCAAACTTTGTTTGGACTAGTCCTAACCTGAGCCCTAGGAGTGGGGACAAACAAGGTCCTGTTCTTAGTTTTTGAATACCCAAATCAAAAAACATAAAAATATTACATAAATAAAAATCATTTGAGATCTAACTGGTAAAAAAAATTATGTAGGTAAACGCCAGTTTCCAAAAATGGCAACTTCTCTTATCGGACGCCATGACACACTTCGGGTCGCTGAGGGAGTAAGTTAATATAAGGGCAGCAGTTTCCTTCAGAGCATTTATAATTAATCTATTTCACCTCTACTGTGAAAAAAAATCAGCCCTCTAAGCGTGGTGAGTATGGGAAAGCCCTAATCGATCAGGGGAGGCAGGTTGTCGACCAGCAGTGGACGTGTAGGTGCTGATAGGAAAACATAAATACTAACAGGTTCATCTGGTCTCCGAGCCGCTTGTCTCCGTTAAACAGGTTGGAGAAGTACAGGATGACTCGCTCCGGGATGAACTCCACGCGGTACTCCTTGATGTGCATGAAGGTCTGACCGTCGCGCTTGACCGGCTCGCCGATCAGGTCGTGCTTCACCACCAGGTTCACTGGAACAGAGGTAGCGTCTCGTTACCAAACAGGACGAAGGAAAGGTTAAAAGAGAACCAGGATAATATAAAAGTCTAATGGTATTTGATTCGTCCATAGAAAATTATTTCAGTAGTGTTCTTCGAAAGCCCATACTATTATTCGAATAAGTAATTCTGTATATTGTATAATAAAAAATATCTGTCTATGTAGTGTATTATATTATTTATATCAGTTATCTAGTACCCATAACACAAACTCTGCTTAGCTTGGGACTAGATAATGCTGTGTGAGTTGTCCAACATTATTTATTTATTTCTCTGTCTGTCTCTGCCTGTCTATTAAATTGTCGTGCCTAAGCGGCTGAACGGAACTCTGGTAGGGAAATAGATAGAGGATACAGGCTACTTTGTATCCCAAATAAGTGCGTGCGAAGCCGTGGGCAGAAACTAGTTGTCTATAAAGTGCGCGTCTCAATTCAAACATTTATGTGTATAACTAATGGGATAGCTTTGCCATGTAGGGGTTACAGAATATTTGTGTGTCTAGTCATACTCTTCTGATTGAGACAATCTTTCTTTGCCCAGATTATATTTTAACTATCCCCCTCCTAGTCAAAGTTTACGCCACGGCCGCCAGTCTCAATGGAGACTAGACATATGCGCAAGACATACTATAGCAGACACAAGTGTGTGCGCAAACACAAGTGCACTCTGTTCCCCCACTCTCACTCTGTTCCTCCACACATATTGTGAGCCCAGGTCTATGATACTTAATAAGCTAGATTATGAACATCTCTGTACATCTATAGAATGCAATAAATGATTTGACTATTGACTATTTCAACTAGTAAGTATCTAACTAAATCCATAAATCAAATTCCTTAAGAAATACTCCTCACCCATCGTGATGTTAGCGACGCCCTTGCCCTGTATGGGCAGCACGAGGATCCGGCCCTTCATCACGTAGTCCGCTATGAACTCCATCTTGGGGGTGATGGACTCCGTGCGCAGTCGGTAGTGAGGCAGCTCCGCTCTGGAAGCAAATAGAGATCAAATGAATATATAGAGTCGAGCCGTTGTTGATCCGTGCATGAAATCTGATTCAATATCGTCCATTGCTGGACGGTTTCCGAGAATGTACACTTTGCGTTTCCATCTGCCGATCAGGTATGTTATGAATGGGGAAGCAGCGATCTGCAATGACATTTTTGACACTGAATTGTGCTGATCCATCCCTATCGCCACATATCGCCGACAGAAAAGGACCTGACTTTATTTTTGGTAGGTTGCAAATGGACGAAGAACTGACCACACATGAATAGCTGTAGGCCAATAACCAATAAACAATAACCAGGCCATAGTGACGTCTTACTTGTAGTTATTGAGTTTGGAGGTAGTAAGTCCGTGCAGCTGGACGTTCTTGTAGATCTGCGAGATGCGGACAGGGCCGGCGCCCGAATCGATGGTGATGCCCGAGACGTGGAGGGGCTCCATCGACGGGACCGACAGCGAGGGGACTCCTGGAAACCATGGCGTTAGAATGAGCTAGAGCTCAGTTGGCAAACACCTAGAGCTACTCCTGTAGCATGTAAGTTATCCATTGTCAATACATTCTTTGACGTAACTAAGGCCTGTATTATGAAAACTTACCAAGTCCAGTCATATGCTATGCTATGTTTGAGTGAAGTTTATGCCGTAGAAAATCGTTCGAGCATAGATCAATGACTGAGCAAGATGTCATAATAAGGACCTTAGTGTTCCCGCGTGTCCCTATGGTTGAAATAAATTAAATGAAGAGGATTTTTGCAGACAGAGAGGAGAGAGAGAGACAGACATTTAAAGGACCTAGTAGTTTTTCGCTGGATAACGCTCGTAAGGTATTCGCACATATATTTTTCCAGTCATTAACTTCCTACGGACTCGCTGCTTCAACCCCGTTTGTCACCGCGCTTGGTCGGTCGATGGTGAACATATTTTCGAACGCTGATAGATGCTGTTGCTCATATTTTGGTGAGATTTTTATTGCGCCTTTCAGAATTTCTTCAGAAAATGCTATTGTTACCTTGTCTTTTACTGTGCAATGACTGGACCCTTAAGCTACCTAAGATTAGATTACCTTTCTGCATCTTCATGAGCGCATCGGGCACGGCAGCGATGAGGCAGTTGTTGAGGTTGTCGTTATCGTGGCACGTCACGAAGTTTTTCGCTGGAAACAGAACAAGATCCATGTTTAGACTTTTATGCGTTTTAATTCGTAAAGGCTTCAAAATGCCCTGTTTGAAAGACCTCATACTATAGGTAGTCCATGGGGAAGACCGGCAGGGAGGTCATTCCACAACCTGAGTGTTCGCGGGAGGAAGTTCGTCATGAGCGACCCGCGAACATAACGGCTCCAAGATAAGGGATACAGACAGAAGCAATAATAATTGGTATCCCCCCACAGAATATGTAATAGTGCCAACAAGTAAGAAAACAAATCAGTAAATTTAGGTTTGTATTTAATATTAGGAAGTTAAAGGAAACAAGATTTTACTAAAAAGATAGGTATTTGCTTCGTTAGGACACATAACATAAGTAGATTAATAACCTTAACTCCAAGCTGACGAGCAACCTCCTCAGTACCTACTCATTTTCTGTTAGAAAAAGAAGAAAACAGAAAAAAGAAGAAAACAGAAGAACTGCGATCTTGGTTCTAATAGAATTTGATTAAAATATTTATTAATCGTGCAGTGACGCGCAATGTAAACTATAGCTATTTGATGGGATACCAATAATTTATGCTTCTACCTGTACATAGGTAGTCCTGCCAAACGTCAGTCCGTCCGTTGGTATTCGCAGACCTTTCGTTGCGACCGACGAGTGACCTTGTAACAGTTCTACGTCGACGTAATTTTAGTAATCAACTATTTTGTAACTGCTGTGAAGCCGACTGTGTCAAAAGTGCATTTAGGTTCCCCAACATTCCTCCAATCACACTCATGTTATAAATGCGAAAGTTAAGATGGATGTGTTATGTAAAAAACATTAACAAATAAATGATCTGATGAGATTTTCGGATGTAACGAAAATCTTTTCGTATGCAGCGACTCGTGTACTTATGGGGTAAGTTTGTTTAGGTAACCTTCAACTTTATTGGTTTTGGAAGAAAACAAATCGTTTCCATCCGTAATGAATTCGAAAACTACGACAGTTTTTATAGTCAAACACAAATCATGGTCGCGATATTTGATCCATGATAGTGATAAAAGTTTAAAAGCTTCATTGTCTCTAAATACCTAATATATAACATAAGCTAAGTTTTATTTTATTGGGCGAAGGTTCGCCTGCGACGCGGGAGGTTGCGGGTTCGATTCCCGCCTCGGAACAAATTTGTGTACGATCTGCAGAAATTTGTTCCGTTGGTCTGGGTGTTTTCTATGTTAAAAATATATATCTATGTAATGTATTGTATTAAGTATATCAGTTATCTAGAACCCATAATACAAGCTCTGCTTAGCTTGGGGCTAGATTATGCTGTGTGAATTGTACAGCATTATTTATTTATTTATTTTATTTATACCTTAGCCTATATTTCCAAGAGAGCGGAACGACGTAGTTATGTTACCGACAAATCCTTTTATAATATTTGTTACACATAAACCCAACCACGGATTCGGAAGTAGTTGGTTCTTCTGTCGGATTCAACCCCACTACAGTTGCATTGCATCAAAAGGTGAGCATAGTAAGCATAGACTAGAGCATGTATAAGTAACAGAATTTCAAGCATTCGCTCATTTTACATCTATGTACAAGAACCATAGGTACTTCAAACATGACGCTCGATGTTTTGTTACAAACTGATTTTAAAAACCAACGAGCGTTTTGGTATAACATTTTATCGAGCAAAGCCACGAGCGCGGGTGACAGGGGACGGCGGGGAGTGAGTTGCGCGGGCCGAGGGAAAATGAACGCAAGGTGGAAAGAACTGGTAAATGCTCACTCGCCGTGAAAGTTACGTCGAACACAGCGTCGAGCATTCGCAAGAACGTTACATTACATGGAAATGCTCTAGGAAACTAAACATTTAAAGTTTTTGTTTTTATAGTGCGTAAGCCTCACACTCTGGCAAATTTCAAGAAATTAAATAACATCGCAAAAATTTACGACTTCGGCGGGACTTGAACCCGCATCCTTCCGTACGGAAGGATGCGGGTTACGGCACAAAGCTGAGTTGAGTTAAGCGGCTTGAACTAAACATTTGTAAGAACGTTACACTGTAATGCTCTAGTAAATGCTCTAGCTAGTCTAGGTATACTCAACTCAAAGCGCAACTTCCTCTGATCCAAGACTCGCTGGCAAGCGCATTAGATAATGCCTCGACTCGACAATGGCGTGTCTTGGATTACACGCGGGATGGTGTATGTACTGCCATTACTTCTATTACCGCATCGAAGAAAGTGCTTGTGCAACGGTTACCGCACACTAGCTACTACTAGATGTGAAGCTGCGGCGTCTGTAGCTTGAAGTTGACTTGGTAAAACCAAAAAAGATCCTTATACTAGCACATGATCAGGGTAAGAATATAAGGACTATGCTGCAAACCCAAATAGGTGCCGAATTTTCTGTCAGTTCCTTTTGGAAGCCTTTTTTTATTCGAAATTAGTTTACGAATAAACCAGAATTATGTGAGACTCGAAGCTCTCAGAAGGATGTAATATCCACTAAAATCCTATCCGACTCTCGTTATTTTCGCCGTAACACTTAAAATTCGCCGACCCCATTCTTCCGTCACCTTTCCTCCTCCCGATCAGGACACAGACTGGACAGACACTGTTCAAACCGTATCCTTTTGGAAGTCTGGTGCGGTGTGGTAAGCTCAGTGACATTCTGGAAACTGCGACCACTGAAGTGTAACTGAATTATTCACAACAAAACGACTGCGTTATTATTCTAGGAGGTGTGACAATGAGCAAATATGATTTTCACTTTTCTATTAATCTATGGCGACATATTTAGTATACACAAGTGTGTGCGCAAACACAGGTGCACTCTCTATTTCCTCGCTCTCACACAGCTCTCACACGTCGCGCAACCTTGACCTACCCCTATTAGAAACATTTCCTGCGCCTACTTCGATAAGGTCTTGTTATGTGTCCTAAAGGGAAGGCCTACTATAATTAGGGTTTTAAAAAATTTATCAGGGTCTGTTCGAAGTGACGCGTGACCCGAGAGCTGGTGAGTATCTGGCGCAGCGCATCAGTCGCGGGGACGCTTCCGACTAGTATTGATACTGATCAATTGAGCTGCTTTTAAATTTTTTGCAACAGTCTGCAGTTAGCTCAACTGTTTCAATTGTAAATACTAGCTCTAATTTGTTTCTATTTATTAATTGATATTTTCTTTGTTAATAAATCACACTTGTAAGATCCAAATGTAGTAAACAGAGGTGATCTGAACTGAATCCAAGTAGAGGTTCTTGAACCTTCCACGGAAGTGAAAGAGCATGTGCTCGGGGAGCAGTGATCGATGGTGGAGGCAGCAGAGGTCTCCTTGCAGAGACGTGCAAGTGCGACCTTGTTGGGCAACAGTGACGACATGGCGGCGGTTTCCGACGCAGGTGGCGAAATGTTACGAAATGTAAATAAAATATCATTTCAGATGATTTTGTTGATTATTCACCTTAGGCTAGAAGTTTCCTATGCCTACGCGTAGAACAGCAGAATTTCTACGTATATTTCTACGTCGAAAATCAAAGTCTATTTTCAGACTTTCCTCACAGAAACACAAATGTTGCCTGTGATCCACATTAAGACTAAGGTACTGCGTAGGTTTTTTCTGCATTGAAGATTTCAGATAGATTTAGAAAAAGCCCTTTATTTTAAGTAGACATCATTTTGAGAGTAGGTATGTACGTAGGTAATTGTAGCTTTGGTGCACATCAAACGCGGAAGGTTTATGCAAATACACAAGCGTTGTCCCTCAATGGTTAATCCAGTGCATTGGTATGCCGGCTGCATGCGCGCAACCTTAGACCTTCTGATAACGGCTTATAGGCTCATTATCCCTGAGCTTTATTGGCTCCGTGTCGGCCTAGTAGTGCTCTGGGCTTCAAGCTGAAGGTTGCAGCTTCCTATCCTGGTTACACTGACTAAATAGGCGAAAGTTTGTGCCGTTGTGAAGCGGTTTGGCCGAAGACAACGCCAAAACCTCAAAATGGATGGGGCTGAAAATACACACTTAAAGTTCTGGACCGGCTAGGCACTTTTATTTCGAAAAAACCTATGCGAAGCCGCGGGCAGGAGCTAATAGGTAATAATAACGATAAACTAAATACTGATTGAATAAAAATGATACAAGTAAGGCCATGTCTTCTGAACTTAGTTTAGTTTATAATGCCATGAACTGGATTGACCCTTGTGTACCTTTGTTATTTGCGATCGGTCATTTCTTATGACCCATAACAAATAGCAGACATTCAAACGGAAGTGTGTAATAGAAAAACATTAAACAGTTACAAAATGAACAATAGGGTCATTATAACATACTATGTGTCTTCCCTCAGCTACGAACGCGTTGTTTCCGGGATAAAAAGTCAGAGATACGTTACCTAATTTTTTTTTTTAAAGAGAATTACATAGTACTTAGATTAATAACACTCTTTAAACCCGTGGGGGTTAGACCCGAATGTTACATTCCTCGGTTTTAACTTTAAAAAGAAGTACACATCTTTGCATGTACGTACTTACGTGATTATAGGGGTTTTCTTTGACACTAAACCTAAAAACGGCTGTGCCCTGAAAAATCAGTGGGTGTGTGTGTGTGTTCGACTGACTCCAGCCAGATCAATGCCACTTAAATCATCTTTCGTAGATGTAAAATAAGCCAATGATGATGATGTGGATTTAAATAGGAGTGGAAGGTCGGTCAAATAATTATTTGGGTTTCGGACATTATTTTGCAAGCGAGGTGATTTACACAATTTTTTTAGAATTAAGGCCTGGCGTCTTCGCAAGCCTGTTCGTGATCATGACCAGAACCTTCAGTTTACACAGTGTCAGTGAATTACCAATAACCCTGTATAGGTACCTATGAAAGTATAACTTATTTATATTAAAGTATAACTTACTTATATATAACATGTAACTTAAAGTGGACGCACCAAAATAGGTGTCAAATGAGTTGTCTTTTCCAATGATGCTTGTTAAAAATGTTGTTTTTCTTCTTAGATTTAACAGTACCTATACTAATAAAATAACGCAGAATTATTGGCTTGCTGTCTTGCCGGTCAAACAGATCGGAAAAAACAAGTCTTTATATACAGAAATGAATGAAAAATATTTATTGAAATAGAAATACAAAATAACGATGTTTAACTCAATGTTAAGCTAATATAAGATGTTATTAGTTTCTCGTCAAGTAAAATAACGTATAAATTACTTAAATTAGTTAGAATTTGGCATGAAGAGAACAGTGAGAAGAAGTGAGTAGTGTCACGTCCAGAAACTAATTCTGAAGCGGATATAACGACCTAGTGGCAGTTTTACGAAGATCTAGGTGACTTGCATAGAAAACTTGCACTTAGCCAAGTTTTTTTAGAACCCATAGTTCTACGTAACGTTTTATAACAAATTAGAGCTTTAAGAGAATGCTAGGGGTCTAACTCTTAGCTATATTAAGTAACTTTATAACCGGCTACTGTAGAATATGTAAAAGCTTTGCTCTACCTAAAGCTGTCTACAATATAAACAGTAGACCTTGCGCTTAGTTACTTACCTTTTTTGATGTCACGGTTGTAACTTTTATTTGTTTGTACCAACATAACTTGTAATTTTGTGACACAGAATAAATACTTTACTTATTTGAATAAAAGAATTTGGTACGAGTACCTACCCTCTAGTAAGACAAGACTTGCATCTTTTTAGTTTGTCTGGCGACATTCAGTATGTTGGAATTGGTACATGAGGCGCAAAAACATGTATCGCAGTGCGTATACAAACTTAGGTAGGTACCTTACTTATGTGACGGGTAAGTGATGTTTTGTTAGGATTGGAATAACGACAACGCTTGATTATCAGATGGGGTTTGCATTTTGTCTCAAGAGTCACACAAAGGAAGCTCTATTAACATCAACAACTAGGCGAAGGAAATAATTAATAAACTTTTATTTCGGATAACAAAATAGATCCCTGATTTGTGATAAGCACAGATCCCCATTAAATTTAAGAGCGGTCCATTAATTTGAAAATATTTGCCTAGCAATGAGTGCCCATTGATTTTGGTGAAAAATTATGGCGGTCTTACCCAAAGGCCGATTTCAGCAAGCATAGGTAAGTTGCTAAGCAAGGTATAACTTAGTTTACCTTAATTAAGAGCGTTGATCGAGCTTCTAGTGTTTCGTGAATGAACAGCCGAAGTCTAGCACTCGGCTGATAAGTAGCACAATTAAAGATAAACTTACGCAACGAGTTGCCTCCAGCGGCGCGGGCGGCGGCGACCCCGGCCACCAACAATAAACTTTTCATAAACATAATAATTCCGTATATAAAAGTTGTAAACACTGTCCGTCCGGCCGTACCGCGCGCATCACCGTCACTGGGCGCCGCGGCAAGAGAGGGGCGCTTTATAGCGCTCTGCAATTCAGATTGGGGGGTGAAAATGAGATATAGCTTTTAAGAACTTCTGATATTTCTAGAATGAAATAGTATTTAATGCTTTATTTAGATCAGTTAGTTTTAGTTATTTAGAATCTGTAACAGGTTTCCTCGGGTGGGTGCGAAGGGAAAGTTTTTAACAGTATCTAAAGGAACTTTATTTGAAACTGCGATATTTTTTTAAACCCGTCGTAAATCCATTTCTGCTGTCCACCGAAAATACAGTCAATGTTTAGCATCCGTTTAACGAATGGCTATGAATGTCAAGAATGGCTCCATGGAACTGAATCTAGAGGTGACCATTGTTTGAACTTTTGTCTCAAACAGGGAACGTATCTTTTGAAGCATCAGCCAGTCACCCACTGCGCCGCTGAGGTTGATCCTCAACGAAAGTGTTGTTCTTTCATCATACATATATCTGCAAGCCCTGTTCAAGGCAGAATTGTGTAAACATGTAGATCAATATCTACCTAAAGGTACTTTAGTTTACTTAAGTTAATTACTTTACCTACTTATCTGAAATATCAATTAAAGCTCTACTTGACATCAAATCGTAGAATTACATATACCTTGAATCATTATAATTAGGCTAATGAATCTAGTTTAGTTTAAAGGACAATTTGGGAAATGGGGTTTAAATCGACAGTCATATAACCTTAATAATGCTTACATAAATTTCTACCAACATAGGTACCTACTTAGAAATATTATAAAAGAGAAAGTAATTCTTTCTCTCTGTTACCATTTCATGCCTAAACGCCTAAACGGACCTGAATGAAATTTGGCAGGGAGGCAGACGGTATGCTGCGAAAGGGCCTAATTTGGTAAAAAACCAGGTTAAATTGTATAAAATTGCATGTGAACCTGCGGGAAAAAGCTAGTAGTTTGCCTGAAGTCAGAACCATAAAAAACCAAAAAATAAATAAAACTAGGAAATTATTAATCGGACACCATTTACTAAACATAATGGAATCGAGTATTTTCCATTTCTCATTAATTTAATTCATGAGTAATTTTCCACTTGGTGAAATGGCCATAGAACTGAATTGCAGCTATCATTGACCTTTCTCGATAATATCGCAAGAGCGGTTAGTTGGGTCCGTGTGTTTGCATTATTTGCATATTGCTCCACTCCGGGCCAGCTTCCACCGTAGCGTTACGCTCGCAAGGCATAACATAGAGTTATTATCATTTTAGAGAACATAATAAACTCCATATCAATTATTTTCCTTAGAAATATTAAGCAAATAAATAGTCGAATCAAAAATCTTAAAAAATTATATCTCCAGCTACAATTTTTTTCAAGAAAAGGTTTTTTATTGGTTTTGTTTTGGGGTGCTGCACCATCCCCCCTTGTTTTGGGAAGTTGCTTTGACACACCTGTGTATAACCTTCATGAGCACAGATCCTGTAGTACTATCCAATGATACTATTCATCCACGATTGTCTGGTAGAGATCGCTCTTAAGCGATAAGACTGTCATTTGTCACTTAGTTTTTAAGCTGTTTTGTTGTTTCTATCGATGAGTGTGCATTAAATAATTTTCTTTCTATCATCTAAAACAAAGATTGATTTAAACGTATAGCAACCTAGAGATTTTTGCCTGTGGAGAGACATTACGCGCAAAGCGTTTCATGTATAACAAATGTTTATAATACGAAGTTATTTCAGTCGTACTTCTTTATCATCACAACATCACAATATATCAATTTCAATCTTTTCTAAGAAATTCTAGCCTCAAAATTCTGTATCAATCCGAGTCCGGATTGGTGGACGCACTTCGGTAGACGTTCACCTTTACTTTCAATCCCAAGGTTAAATTACAATAACGTCATCTTTATCCACATTATGGTAGCAATATTCTTCCGAGTTCTCGAACTCTTGGTATCCTTTCTGGTACTTCAAGGCCAGCGAGTTCCCTGGCAGCGCCCGGCTGAAGATGGAGTGGCCCATCTTATCCAGATTTACCACCCCGAAGTAAATAGTTTCATTATTTATAGCAACCTCTTTCCTCTTCTCGTGGATAATCAACGGTTCCCTGATGGGCAGGAGAATCATCACGTCTTGGTTCTTCTTTCCAAGGGTTACTTTGGCTTGTATGGTTCCGTTGATTCTGTCGTCTGCTCCGATTTGCGAGTTCATAGGGAGGAGACACTCTATACATCTTATTTCGTTGTTGTGGTTGCTGCAGAGAGGGACAGGGAACAGTCTGTCGTTGAGGTAAAACCTGTAGACACACTTGTGGTCCTGTAGACTGGTGACACTGGCTTTGCTTTCTATTCTCGCTTTCGCAGAATGGCACTCGAAGTAGTTTTTCTGCCTGAACTCTTTAATTTCATCTAGGTTCTCATTGTCGGGGTCGTCGAATGTCATCAACCGCTCTTTGGAGTCGTATATCCTGAACAGGGGGTCCTGCGAGAGCTGCGCGCTCGACTCGGAGTACTCTTGGATAGGGTCGAGGGACATCTTCCTTATCGCGTTTGTCAGATCGACGATGGATTCCGTAGAGTTTTGGAAGTTTTCATTTCTGTAATATTGCTGGACTTGTCTGGTTTCCCTAGCTGTTTTTTTTCTAGGAACTCTGGGCATCGACACTAGTGTTTCCAAGTCAAGGTCTTTGACAGTTTGCGTAGGATTTCCGATGGTAGCACCCTCGCCGTGGCATCCATTGCAATAGTTATTGACCTGGCTTGTCTTCTTTTTGGAAGGTTTAGATTCTTTAATGAAAACATCTGATTTTGTAAATTTGTATCGAGTTTCAGATTTTTTTTCATGGATGCCTCCCGTGGAACAGCTCTTGCCATCGTGTGATGAGCTGACGGAAGGTAGTTTCTTTGACTGAAGAAGCTTTCTTTTCAGCGTTGGTTTACTGCTCCCGGGTCTTGACAACGATGACAGGTTGGAAATCCTTATTTGCTTCGATGCACTGGCTTTTTTACACGAAGACATTTTTCTATGACAGTCTCATCTATCTATTAAAAAACCAATGCTAGATGAATCACTAAATAGCAAATGAGCACTTCTATTTTATGTAGGTACCTACTATGGTATTTTTTTATTCACATTATGTGATACCTAAGTACATAGGCACGCGTAAGAAAATTCAACAAGATCTACAAGATTATATTTTTCTAGACTAACAATGTTGACATTTTCGGAACCAAAGAGAATGTAACGCTACGCTAAGAACTGTTCGGTACTATGATGTTGACAAGCTAACCGTTGCCGTAGTTACCAGATTACTTACGTTCCGTTCCACGTTCGTAAGCAAACTTTTTTATAAACATCAGTTACTAGAGCGAGGTTGTTAGCGCCATCTAGCGGTGAATAGCTGTACTAGTCACCTAGCCAACGCGCGTAAAGGTTCTTCCAAAGAGGTAGCAGTGACATCAATTTCATACGTATAGTTCCAAATTTTAACACGTTGAACTGAAGATGGCGTGGCAGAAAAATAGCTTTCGAACGATTAAGTCTTTCCATTTTCCGTTAAATGTCCAGCTGAGCCGCGGGCGGCTCCGCGCCAGTTTAGGAGTTAAAATTGGAGTCTTGCAATGATATTTTAGAACGAGGCTATTGTTTTTAATATTTAAGTTACCCTCGTACTTACCTATAAAATATGTATAAGGGTTCAGGAATAAAACTACCTACTGAGTTTTATTTGGTAAATCTTTAAGAACACTTACTTATATCTAAAATACGGAGCGCGTTGATGTCTTTTGTATGGAAAATTATGAAGATTGAACGTAGTTTGGCAAAAAAATAAGGTGAAAATTGGTAAAATGTACCCATTTACACCTAATTTTTTTGCAATAAAGCAGCATAAACATAAGTAGGTACCTTAAAAGTAGTGAGTCTACAAGCATTCGCCCAAAGTGGCAAACTTGTTTCATTCCGACGCTCCAGCGGCACACAATCTCAGTAGAAGCGCTTTCCAACTTTTAGCAGAACTGTAATTTAGAGCTCGGTGTCGTTTCCACACGCGATATTACGTTCTAAAGATGACATGTGTTCTACGAACGATGAAACTTAACAAATTCAATTTCATGAAGGCATCTAGTATGTACTTACATAATGTACTAGCCGGGCTGACGGCGGCGTAAGAGTCTATACCTCTAAAGTCTAACTGAATCCGTGGATCTCGTAAAAGCCGCCTGAGCTATCCTTCCCGAGGGCAGCTTTCTTTTAACAACTCCAATGCGATCATGAAACCACCTGTCAAGCGTGGTCATTATGACAACGCCCCCCACCCCCTCCATGTTAGACATGTTCTGTTCAGCAGTGGGCGTAGATATTATACGTACTGAACTGACATAGTGACTACGTGGAATGTTCGGATCGCTCATTAAAAGACCGCCCAGTGTTAATAAGTATCAACCAATTTTGTCACGTTGATGGACAAGACCCTATATCTGATTCCTTATTTAGTTTCAAATTAATATTAATGCATTTGCTCCAGAGGTAAATCCACGAGAAGAATAATTATTAATTTAGGTGGATCGACTTACATTGCCCAGACCATTAATTTTTGCGGTTTGTAATTTTTCCGATAAATAATTTCTGCAAAACAACTTAATTTCCAGAAAAAAAAAATTGATAACTTAGTCAGATTTGGCTTCGTGTGTAAAGCCTGTCGCACACCTGGAAAGCACCGCTGCAGTACAGCACTAAAATGTGCATTCAAATATGGACTTTAACTCGTAACATTTAGATGAGTTTTATATTGATGGCATCAGATCACAGACAGCTCGCGGGCCGACGTTTGAAGCTTGTGGGAAGCCATTTTGTCACTGTAAAATGTAGCTAAAGATGACGAGTTTAAGCCCATATTTGAATGCACTTTTCTGTGTTGTGTGGTAGCGGTATTGGATTAATGAGCGCAGAGCGTTAGCCACTAGGCCTCCCTTAGCTAGGTACTGCCACACTTCACTTTCAGGTTTTACGATACCCAAATCTAATAAGTTTTGTACACAATTCCCGCAGAGATGAGTAAGAATGCTACAGTTTGCTACAAATACAAAACCAACAGAGATTTTCTTACTCAAATTGGTTCCTAGTTCCGAGACACTGAGTAGATGATCAATAACAAAAGCCTCAAGATTATAGTTATTGCATAGTCTGTCGTTCAGAATGTATGATCAGTTGATCAGCTGATTCCGATGCGGCGCATGCGGCGTAGAGGCCGGCCCCTAGGGTGGCCAGGACTTAGATACATTCAGGAACTTCTACTAAAATAAACGAGACACATCTTTTTTTTTAAATTTATAATTAAATAATAATACTGAAACATTCACAAAGCATCATCTAGCCCCAAGCTAAGCAAGCTTGTGTTATGGGTACTAGATAACTAATATACCTAATACAATACACTACATAGACAGATATTATCGCGTCGCTGGCTTAGTGTAAGGTACACGTAAGCCTTTGGGAACGGAATCCTAAGACAGATGTTCAATTCTATATCGTAGATAAAGCTGTAGCTGTTATTTTTTCGTATGGTACAGCAAAACCAATAACTTCGCTTGTTAGAATTGTTAAAATGGTTATTACTATGAAATGTCTACCATTATTTTAGACTTCCATTTTGTAAATTACATGCGCCTACAGATACAAGAATGCACTGCAAACGCTTCAATCTGCATTCAAATAACGTCCATTATAATTTTTTTCAAGTTGGAAATTATCTTTGTATTTATTTAACTTTAAATCTATAAAAACCTCTTTTATTCCTCCAAAAATCTCTTCTCACCACAACCCACAGTCACCCCACGCACGGCCGCCGGCGCCGACGTTTCGACCGCGCATCTCCTCGGTTCACTCGCTGCTCAGACCGATGTGCACGCGCATCCCCCTGCTCGCTTTGTGGAGAATCCGAAGAAGGAAGAAGAGGTTTCTAGTTTTCAGGCGGTTTTTCGGCAAGAAGAAATAAACTGCTAATTTCATTGGAAAATATTGGCGCGCCACGAAAGAAAAAAAAAATTAAGTTAATTTAAAACCCTGTTCTTTTTTCGTCGGAGCAAAGAAAAAATATTTAAAGAAAAAGACCGGAGAGGAAATCACAGAATTTATTTCTATAAGAGAAAGAAGACACGAGAGTTTATAAAACAAGGGAGTCGAAGAAATGGCAATGAAGAAGTTTTTGGTGTTTGCTGTTTTTGTGCTGGTGAGTTGGCTCTTTATTTTTGCTAAGCTTTGTGATTCATCATCATATCAGTCCACAAACGTCCACTGCTGGACATAGGCCTCCCCCATACGACGCTCCAAGCAGCGCTCCTGAGCCGCCTCCATCCATCTACTTCCTGCGACCGCTACATATGCGTCGTCGGACCATTCTTTGTGTATTTTTTTAATTAGTGATTTAAACGAAAGACTTGTAAGTTTAGATGAGTAAATTTTCCGCAAGTTGGTATTATTTTGAGATTCATACAGCCGGCGACAGTTTAGTGCTTTTAATTTCATTTAATTTCATGCTTATAAATATTAGCACGCCAACCCCTTGTAAAACATAATGTTTTTGGTCGGCAGGTAAAAAATGCCTCGGCATTAAGCTCACCCTTTGTACCTCAGTGCAATAAAGGTTTAAAAAATAAATGCATCTAAACAAAGTCCCAAGTCCTGCTCTCTAGCATATAGCTGTAGATACGTGCCCGTGACTTGTGCGCTGGAATGAAAACAATCTTTATTTATTTAAATACAATCATAATAAAAGGTTACAGTTAAAGAAATTAATTTCAGTCACGCACTCAGCTGTACAAATATTAGTAGCAACATGATGGATGTAAGTAAAGACAATAGTTATGCATATATCTGGTGGATGATGCATGGCATGAGCATCACCAAGTGTTCCTTAATCTGATCTTATGGAAAGCCACGTCACATCCACACTACGCACTTATATTATAAAGTTTCACAACTTTGAACGGATAGATGGATGTTTGTTACTTCTTTACGAAAAAACTTCTGAAATCTCTAAGCCTAGAATCAAACTTATTTTTATCCCATAAATCATAGAATATAAAAGTATAATAATATTTGACATTTCAAAACAGTTTTTTTGTTTTTCACCTATTATCCAGACCAAACTAAACAACCAAACAAAGCATAAAATAAAATAAAAGGTAGATAAAAATAGAAATAACCTTTAAACGTTTCCATAGAAACGCGTGCGAAGCCACGGGCAGGAACTAGTATTAAATAAATTAAGAGGAATAATATCAAAATCACTGGAGGCAACTCTCAAGAGTAGCGTTCATAAAAAAGTAGTTGTATAATTATCGTGGTCAATGGCACAGTTCGACCATAAATTGGAACAAAGTCAATGTTTTTTGTAAATTCATGACTTTTTACCTGGGAGGGGTTAATTTAATTTCAAGAATATAATAGTTCTTGATTCGTGAGTGTATCACTCATACTTGTTCCGCCGCTCATTCACTGCATTAATTTTTGCTCTGCATAAGTGCTACCTTATTTTAACACATCAAAACTTTTCTAGTTATGTAATTGATATAAAAATCTGTTTTGTTTATATTGTTGTGAACATAAAATTGCATCTAGGTACTTACCGAAAGCATAACATAATATTATTTTTTATTAAACGTTCCTACCTAAGTAGATAATTATCAGTTCCTTGAACTTAAGCCTCTAATTCAAACCGACAAGCAATGACTTTTATTTAAGTACCAACTCAATTAGTCAGTATTGTTAGTTTTTTTTAATTTATTCTTGAACTTAGCTGTCATGGTCACCATATTTTATAATAAACTCATAAATAACTTTCACTCAAATCCGCGTCTGATCAAACATAATGACACCCGCCGATACAGTAGAATTTAGATAGATACCTATTTAAATTCATAATTTTAGTTATTAGAAACAAATCATGCTAATCTAAACAAGCAAGATCATGGTCTACATAAGCAAAAGGAATTAAATAAAAGCAAAGATCATGTGGGGGCAAATTTTGATAGGGTTCCGTAGATTTTTTAATAGGAAAACGTCGCACCTTTGACTAATATATACCCAAAACATGATATGCTTTTGATTTTTTTTTAAACGCATTGGAGCCATTTGCGCTGCAGATCGACATGTACGCCTTAGGCCATGAAAGTGTTAACGCGTTGACTGCGGCTAGTCCTCAGCACAACATGACTTAGGCAGACTTAAAAGAAGGTATCTATTATTTATCGAACTGACTTAATGTTTTGTAGCTCACACACATTAACTATATGAATAAAAATATTCGATTCGATAAAATCATAATAATAATAAATTCGATGATGATTTTATAAAACTCCAATTATGTTTCTGAGAGAAAGCCTCGACGTGGAGAGACGTGTCCGTATTCAAACCAGTTTTTGAAGGAATCGTTGTTTTCACTAGTACCTACCAGTAGGAAGTACCTACCTACCTACTTACTTAAATGGCAAATAAATAATATAACTTCTGGTTAGGGTTTGTACACCAACAAGAACGCAAAACTAAAGGTTGTGTCAAATCCGGCAGTCATTCTTCCGCAAGAATCACAATCAATGAAACTCTGCGCTCGAACGATTAATTCAACACCGCTGCCACACAGCCCAAAAAAGTGCATTCAAATATGGGCCTGAACTCGGTAACTTTAAATAAATTTTCCAGTGACAAAAGGGCTTCCCACAAGCTTCAAACGAGTGGTCCGCTAGATCTCTCATGCCGTCAATATACAATTCATCCAAAAGTTATTAAAGCCTATACCTACCTATTTGAATGCATATTTTTGAGCTGTGCTACAGCGGTGCTGTCCACATGTGCGACAAGCCTAACGTTTATTTCCATATCCGTATAAATATTACCTACACAGTCAAATTGTTTTACATACATAATAACAACTATCCATCGATATCCTACAAGAACTACCTTACTTACGTAAAAACTTTTAAAATAAAATTAGCCAAGTGCGTGTCAGGCCACGCGTAGCAGAGACTTTGGTGTATCTCTAGACTTCTTTGATTGTCTATCTCTATTCTTAAGAAACTTTTCCTATCCTTTGAAAGAAAACCTATTAGACGCCAATAAAACCAATAAAGTACCTAAATGTGCCATTGTCAGAGGACCAAGACGACGTGAGCCGAGTACAAATACGTTACCTTCAAGTATCAAGGCGGCTCGGACGTCCGATTTGGGAATACCTTTCTGATTGGAGGTCGCGGCTTCGAATCCGTCTGATCGTACGCCTTTTAGGATGATGCGATTTGCTGACAATAATGCTTCATTTTTGTGATCGTAAATGATGTGTAATTTGTAAAAAGATGACGCACCGTAGTCTTGATCTTTTGTGGTTATTGGAGCCCTGTATTGTCTATTTAAAACGTGATTTCACTTATTCATACTTCATTAATCATACCTTCTTGTAACGAATCTACGTAATTCAAGGATGAGTAACAGTAAGTCATGTATATCGTGTAATTAAGGGTATGTAATTTTTAGAATGAAAAGTAGAATGTAAAAGTCTACTCTAGCTACACTGATGTCGATTCTGTTGTTTTAGGATTCCTGACTTAAATTTTACGATTTTTCAATTTTCTAAGTTAAGTTGACCTAAAATTATGGTATTCTCTGTACAGAACCTAATAATACCTAATAATACCACAAATCCATTTCACTTTTTTCTATCCGAATATATATTCTGAATCTTCCCGTTTTTCACTAGAATACATTTTAATCATGACTAAGTTAGATGACTGCTAAAATTGGGTAGACGTTTCTAATCATAGCTAAAGTGCAATGCAAGAAATAGGGTTATAACTATTTTAACTAAGTTGAGTTGTTTTAGACCTGTCAACCTAATTTTAAAACCGACAGTCTAATTTTTCAAACATAGAATACTTTTGTCTATTTGACATTCCTAAATCCTAATTTTAGCTAATTCTAAAACAACAGAATCGACACCACTGTATATCAAAAGTTCAAAAAGCAGCCTTAAGCCCTTAAATAATAAGGATCCTAATAAAAATCCACTAGCATCAAATACACAAATTGGCATATTATCCTTAATTTACCTTCACGCCAAAAAGCGATAGCACTTGGTATTTAAAGAGGACCTAAAGCCTTAAGTATGACGATGATGAGTTGGTAAGTACCGCCAAAGTATCAAGTCTACGTGAGCGGCATACGAACGCGCGGCATTGTGATTGTGGCCAAGGATCGAGATGACGCGGGCGGCGCATTTGGAGGTGCGACGTGATCGCTGGCGAGGCATATAAATAATAGGGTAGTGTCCTGGGTAAAAATAAATATTATTCTATTTAGTCCGTCAGTTAGATTATCAGAAAATATTGGACACATATTTTTTCTTTAAAATGACAAAAATAAAGCGCGTCAAAGTTTGGGAGTGGGGGCTAGTGACGTCACAACTTACTAAAAAGTGTCGCCAGGCGTGACGTCACGCGGATCATTAACGGGCTATATTATCTTAATATTTTTTTATTAAAAAAATCTGAACAAATAAAAAATACGTGTCCAATATCTTCTGATAATCTAACTGACGGACTCATTGGAATGTGTAGGACACTAGCCTATTGAAGCGTCCTGACGTGCTATAGTAAGCGACCTGACATACTATTGTAGCGTCCTGACATGCTATTGTAGCGTCCGGACATATTGTAGCGTCCTGACATGTTGTAGCGTCCTGACATGTTGTAGCGTCCTGACATGTTGTAGCGTCCTGACATGTTGTAGCGTCCTGACATGTTGTAGCGTCCTGACATGTTGTAGCGTCCTGACATGTTGTAGCGTCCTGACATGTTGTAGCGTCCTGACATGTTGTAGCGTCCTGACATGTTGTAGCGTCCTGACATGTTGTAGCGTCCTGACATGTTGTAGCGTCCTGACATGTTGTAGCGTCCTGACATGTTGTAGCGTCCTGACATGTTGTAGCGTCCTGACATGTTGTAGCGTCCTGACATGTTGTAGCGTCCTGACATGTTGTAGCGTCCTGACATGTTGTAGCGTCCTGACATGTTGTAGCGTCCTGACATGTTGTAGCGTCCTGACATGTTGTAGCGTCCTGACATGTTGTAGCGTCCTGACATGTTGTAGCGTCCTGACATGTTGTAGCGTCCTGACATGTTGTAGCGTCCTGACATGTTGTAGCGTCCTGACATGTTGTAGCGTCCTGACATGTTGTAGCGTCCTGACATGTTGTAGCGTCCTGACATGTTGTAGCGTCCTGACATGTTGTAGCGTCCTGACATGTTGTAGCGTCCTGACATGTTGTAGCGTCTTGACATGCTTTTATGCTTTGTGTGCCCACCACTTCACCTACACCTAAGACCAATAGGTACTTGTATCCATAAAATCACTATAAATGATATGAATCATCAGCCGGTGAAGAGCCAGCAGCGGTAGATATTAGTTAATTATCTCTTAAATAGAGGTAAGATAGGATAATAATAATCATCTGAACATGTATCAGAATTTAATTGTCTGTAATGTCAAAATAATAGCTTTTTACTAAATTCTTATTAAAGTATGCCTATCTGGTAGATATTACAATAAACAATTAAAAACATCTGTCGTTTTACTTCGGCTAATCAATCCACAGACCGTATTTAACGGGTCTTTCACTAATGGATAGCTGGTATTAAAATGACTACATAACATGAGAATAGAAAAAAAAATATTTAGCACACACACAAAACACTGAGGGAAAGTAAAAACAAAAGTCACCTACTAAAACACTTTAAAAAATTAGCTTAGTACATTTACTATTGAAAAATAATAAGGAACCGCATAAAAAAATCAATAAAGTAGCGAAGCCGCAGCCACAATTTGTAAAATATGATCTAAATCGTGACATAACCAAATCTGAGACAATAGCTTATCTTACACACCCAGTGGTATGTATACTCACTATCCTAGAAAATATTGCAACATCCTAATGCGTCATTCTTGTTTTAATAACACCGATAAAGTTTCCTAAACATTTTTCTAATGAAAAAGATTTCTCAGTTATGTAAACCCTAGAGCCCTTTTCACATGCATGTCTATTAAGCCCATACATTTCTACTTTAGACGCATGTCGGCGGCGACCGCGCCGTGATCGTAAGCATATGAAAAGGGCCTTAGGGTGCCTTAACCCTAGTGCCTTTCGGGCCCCGGTCAAGTTTCCATGGTTCTGCTACTCGTCAGTAGATGGCGTTGTTTGATGGCGAAATCCGATAGTTACATCTTCACGCCAAAACTACTAGACTGTTCTCCATGATCTGGAATTATACAAGTCTACTTTTTTGCGTAAAATAAGTAAAAATTCGTGGGCTAGTCTAGTTAGAGCTTGATATTAGTTTAAAATGTTCCACCTTTTTTCAATTCGTCTGTAAGTTTATTTTTTTTAGTTTTAAAATTTTGTAAGGGCGTTGTTGAACAAAACGTCTCTATCAATATTGAGCTTATCTGAGTCCTGTCCAGGCATCGAACCCGTGCGCCAGCCGCGCCGTGGACGAGTCGGTGGTGAGCGACTACACTCCGGCGGCCGGGTTGCCCGGCAGCGTCTACAGCCAGATCGCTACCAACCTGGCCGAGAAGGTCACCTTGCCTATCTACAGGTAAAACACTCTACATTCTACATCACTCAGACGTCCACTGCTGAACAAGCCTCCCCCAACCAGGAGGGGCTGCGATAATCACCACACTTGGCGGGCGAATTTGCAAATGTGTTAAGAATATAGTCGGCACTTTTTATACCATTTACACCGTGTATAAAAGGTGCCAAAAAGGAGAAATTCTGGACCCCGAATCGAGAAAAACTTTTGTTCCACGAATTTACGAATTTAACATGAAGTATATATATTTTTGAAATGTAAATGTTAAATGTCTTGTGGAGGAAGAGGCAAGGGAAATTCAGTAACCAGGGAAATGTATCCATCATCATCATCATCATCCTATATTAGTCCACTGCTGGACATAGGCCTCCCCTAATGAGCGCCATAGCGCCCTGTCTTCAGCTTGCAACATCCAGCATCTGCCTGCAGTCTTTCGCAGATCGTCATCCCACCTGGCCGGAGGGCGTCCTACACTACGTTTGCCGAGTCGTGGTCTCCAATCAAGAACACGTTTACCCCAAAGGTTGTCGGTTCTTCGCGAGATATGGTCGGCCCACTGCCACTTCAGCTTGCTAATTCTTTGAGCTTTGTCGTATCCATCATCGAATCTTATTAAATTCCTCGTACCGTAGGTACCCCACATACCTATAACTCTTTCCGTTGCAGATTCTTCGGCCTCAACAGCACAACCAGTACGACCACCAAGCGTCCCTTCGAGCACATCGAGCTGCAAGATACCAATCGCACCAGAGACGTCGAGGAACTATCCAATGAAGCGTTGCTGAGGACTGACCAGAAGCCGGAGAAGGTTACTCTCTTCTCCAGCTATCTGCCAGCATTCATCAATCGTAAAGAAGCTACGTCAGACACTAGTAAAGACGTCGAGGTTTTAGAAAGTAGAAAAGTAAATGGCAGCTTCAAAGACAACTCAAAATTGGAGATAGGTGGTAGAAACATAACGAATACCAACGATGCAAAGAACGAAGTGGATTCCGATGATGATTTTGATGACATAAGTCTGGATGACGTAGATAACGGATCGCAGAGAGGTCCGTTCGCGTACGTGTTGGAGCTGATAGGAAGTATCATACAGTTGCTGTGGGGAGGGTTCTTAGCTATTTTTAAGCCCAGCAACCCATCCAGTTAAATTGAAATCAAAGAAATATTTTGAAGTCGGTGACACAGCCCGGCGGAGAAAGCCGACTGTGTTTTGTCAACTGGTCATCGGCCTGCCGACTTTGGTGCTCATTTACAGCAATCGAATATAATGTATAGGCTCGAATCGTATAGAAATTTAAAAATTAATAAGTGCCATTAGTGCTACTCTAAAAGCAAAGATATTGGAAAGTATTGTAGATTTAGTAAATTATTGATAAATATATTTTAGTTTTCATTCCATTCTCTTCCACAGGAATTGGTAACACTGCTCGTAGTTTGATAAATTTTTAACAACATTTTGAACAACCACAAATTCGCTTAAAAAACTCTAAATACAACCTGATACAGATACAATAAATACAGGATAGAAGCCTCGTGCAAAAACTAGCCTGATTTAAGTAAAGTTATCATGACCAGATTTCATTGAATCAACTATCCATCTTAAAACTTTTATATTTTGATTATTGGAAAGCTCAAAACTCAAATCATGGTAAATATCCCGTTATAAGATTATTGTTTTAACTTTTTATGATTATTTAAATTAAGTTTAAGCATATTTAATTGTTTCGTTCTATAAGTGAAAACTCGTAAGCTTAAATTGTACCACTGTTTCTACTCATTTAAGTTTAAAAGCTGTTTGTTTTCCACATAAATAAATAAGTGACTTTTGAGCTATCCATTTGATGTCATACCGATGAGTATTACTAGCTCTGACAAACCGCCAGCCCGCCCTGACGCGTCGCCATCTGCCCTTGCGCGTCGCCGCCCGCCCTCGCCGCCCTGGCTAAGTGATAAGACGGTGTGAGTGCACTCCGCCCTGGATAGAGTTACCAACCACTTAGGGCAATTACCTGCAGAGATATCTCGCTTCGTGTATTACAGTCTATTATTGGAAATAAGTGATTTGATACAGTGTATGCTTAAGTTCATTACACCTCTTATAAACATCTCGTAGCGCAGTAGCAGTAGTAGGTAGTAGTCGTAGCTTTAAACTAATCAGAATTAGAACCAAATCATTTATTTTTATGACTTGCAGAATTAGCACAAAGACAAGTCAAATTTTAAAACTAAATACTAATCCATACTTTTGATATTACAAATTTGAAAGTGTTTCTGTTTGTTTTTTTCACGTGTAAACGACTGAACAGTTCTTAGAAATATCCCAAAAGGTGTGAGAACTTACGCACTATAATAACATAATAACAAAAACCTATGAACGGATCTTATTAGGTGGGAGGACTTTAGCGAATACGTATTATTGATAGTTTTCTTCACTTCCATTTTTATCATTTAATAGGTACCTGAGGATTATAATTATAAGTAAGTAACAGTCTTAACTCAATTTTACTAATTTAATCAGCATGAGTACAAGTCGATTTACTTTTCAATTAGTCTCATAATTTCCTTTGAACTCTTACTACAAGGAGCAAAACACAATTTTCCTATCAAACGGATTCGTAGGTAGAATTTAATCCAAATTGCTATAATATTCAAGAAAATACTCAAGACACTAGTTAGTGCCCGTGACTTAATCTAGCTCTATCTAAAGGACACGACAGTTAGTAAAACATTACTTGTTAAATTCATAAAGAATTATTTATTTAGCTTACTTATATAATTATATCCAAATATGCTTATCACCAGTTTGACTATTTAATAGTGAAATATAAAAATAAATGCACAAGATCCTATCATATTATCGTCTCTAAAAAATTATAATAAAAAAACATATAAATTCGATAAAAAAACTTAATGTAGGTATCTTAATCTAAAGTGGCACATAAAGATTACTAAGTCATAAACTACGACTACTATTAATTACAAAATACTTTTTGAAATAAACCGGTTCCTTGCAAGTTGTATTTAATGGCAAACAAGGATATAATTTAGCAGGGAAGGTACTCATGAAAACAGCTCCCAGTCATCCGGTCCATCCTATGCGCCAATTTGTAAAGTTTGGCATTCTTGGATTTCGATATGATTTATGTGGAGAATCGTTAATAATGTCATCCAAACAACTCAACCTTCCTGACGTCATTAATTTAACACTAACGTATGCTTACATAAAAAAACGAGCCCTAGCTCGTTTTGAAATGTATCCTCGATTAGGACCAAGTATATTCAAAAAACATTATGTGAGTGAGGAGTTTCGAATGCCTGCCAGATATTTTATTTTATTGCAGAAATTTTTTCCGATGGTCTGGGTGTTTTCTATGTATAATAAAAAAATATCTATCTATGTAGTGTATTGTTTTAAGTATATCAGCTATCTAGTACCCATAACACAAGCTCTGCTTAGCTTGGGGCTAGATAATACTGTGTGAATTGTATTATTTTTTTATTTATTTAAAAGGATAAAGCAATATCCGCTACCCAGAGCCGAGCGGTAGCGGCAAGTTCCGCTCGGTTTCACGCGGCCCGTATTTTGTCGAGTATCTTAGTGACAGTAGGATCCCCCACTCGGATTTTGCTGACGCTCTGGGTAGCAAATACCATGTAGATTTCAAAAGGCCTGAGTTAGGAACTGTTTTCACGAAAAAGAGCATTGAACTTTGAAACCTTTAGATATGGCACGTCCACACATTGGCCTTACCATCACAAGATCATAAAAGAGTAGCTTAATATTTGTAAATAAGATTTAGCAGCAGGTACAAGCCTGAGAAAGACAAATCTCGCCATAACTCGGCCGATATGTGGACTGACCATTACAGCCCATTGTCTACTGGTAACATCCGTACAAAACCGTCTTAATACTTATAAACCAGTGGCTGTAGATACCTCAGCTCGGAGCTGAGCTTGGACTCATCCTTGGCCAGTTCGTCCACCATCTCGCGTGCGCGGTTGTTCGCGTAGTCGTGCCCGCAGTCCTTGCGCTCCACCATCTTGGAGAGAGCCGTGCGCAGCTGCGCGCGCGCGCCGCCTGACGAGGAGTCGACGAGGACCTTCATCACGTCGGGGGAGAAACCCTGAAAGGATACAACTGATGCTCAACGGATGACGGATGGTTGATTGAATCATTTCACTTTATTGTAGAAACTATATAAATAGACAGAACAGGTTCTGTAAATATATTTATGTGGCATTCTTCAAAATATTTCATTAAATCGTATCATGCTGGATGCTTCAAAACCTCATTTTGTACCTCCTCAAGAAAAATAAACGTAAAACTTTTATGATCCATCTTGAACGAGATTTTATGTATGTGTAGGGAACATACCAACGTTGCTGAGTGATTTATGTTAGGCACCAAGCGTTTTACGTTTTAAATGTATTAAAGACGTTAATATCGTTGGGTTTAGGAGGAAAACTGCACAGTTTGAGGTCAATAAAAACTAATGGGAACATCGATTAGCCTGCACTCAATTTTAGCATTAGTGATTCATTCGTTTGGCGTTTTTACCTGCCAGCCAACATTACTATATTTTATATTCTTCATTACCTACTCTGTTGCGGACTCAATTATGTCTTTCTACAGGAAACAAGATCCGTCAAGTGCGAGTGTAACTCGCGCGCCGAGGGTTTTGAACGTTTGTCAACAAATATGTACCAAAAGTACCGGTTAGAGACTTCGCAATTTAACAAATACCTAAGAATAGTAGGTTACATTTCAGATGGATCTCTCTGCATGCTTCGGTTAAATGGGTGGTTCGGTTAAGGTGGGTATTGGTAAATTTTTCGACTTTTTTCGAAATATTTCAAAAAGTATGAAAGTTACAGAAATTTGAAAAACTGGTTTGAAATGTCCAAACCGATACCTTTCATTTGATACCCCACTCGGTGGGGTAGCCCCCCTTTTGAAAATTATTCCTTTTTGACCATTTTTCAAAAAGTGTTCTTTTTACAGACTTCTCTACATTTTTCCTGTAAAATATAGAACCATATCTACAAACGCTTCATACATTTTAAATGGATCGCTCTGCAAACTTCGGAGATAGGGGGGGGGGAATGGGTATTTTTTCGACTTTTTTCAAAATATTTCAAAAAGTATGAAACCTACAAAAATTTGAAAAACTGTTTTGAAACGTACAAACAAATACCTTTCATTTGACACCCCACTCGGTGAGGTAGCCCCCCCTTTTGAAAATTATTCCCCCCCATTTTGACCATTTTTCAAAAAGTGTTCTTTTTTCAAACTTCTCTATATTTTTCCTGTAAAATATAGATCCATGTCTATAAACGCTCCATACATTTTACATGGATCGCTCTGCAATCTTCGGAGATAGGGGGGGGGGAATGGGTATTTTTTCGACTTTTTTCAAAATATTTTAAAAAGTATGAAACCTACAAAAATTTCAAAATATATTTTGAAATGTACAAAATGGTACCTTTCATTTGATACCCCATATGACTCTGTAGGTATCTTTTAAAATTTCGGCATCACAATTTGTATGGAAAATATTCATTTTCATTTTTCATTTATTTTCATTTATTTTTCTCAAAATCTGTACAGGCGCACGAAATGTATTATTGTTTTAAGTTTCAAGTTGATAGCTGCAGTAGTTTTTGAGTTATTAAGGAGGGAAAAAAGGACAGACAAAGCGAGACCATAAGGGTTTTGAAACCGATCTTCGATCATCAAAACCCTAAAAACAGAGGCTCAGTTATGACTCAGATTGACGGGCGCGGGGCACTGCATCGTAGTGAGGTATTGCAATTTAATAGCAGGACATAGTTACAGCTCATTGCTGAGAGGCTGGACACTGACTGTCTCTTTATGGAACACTGGACAAGGACTGTCCTACGGAATACCGGAAGTCAAAATACCGGATAACGGTATATCGAAAGTACACGAAACCGCAGATCTAAATATCGAAAGTACATGAGGCCGCATCACGGAATATCGAAAGCACGCAATACCGAAAAACTGTAGACCGGACGAACACAATCTCGAATGCACGCTATACCGAAAGATCGCGAAATCGAAAGTACGCAATCTCGAAATTTTCTTCAGGGTTGTACGTAAGTTTTGTCATACCAATTAAAATATTTTCAAAACTTTTCAGTGTAAGCAGTACGTTCATAACGTTACTTCTTTGTCTAACATGACATTGATGATTCTAATTTTAGAATGTTTTAATAAATAGAAGAAAATAACTTTTATTATAGAGTTAATAAAAATATGATAGAAGGTGAATAAAAGTAGGTATATTATTTTATAATAAAAAACAAAATAAACACTCACTCGAACTAAAGACTATTATGGGACAATATACACACGTCGAACAATATTTTAAACAAAGTTCTAACTCTAAACAATGTCGCTTTCCATCAAGGTTTCCACCACATTATATAATGTGGTCTGTGTCTGTGCATACGTGAGATCATAGCCATCACACAAAATTCTATTAAAAATTGGCACAACCGTTGGAATAGCTCCAAACACTGCAAGAAATTATAAAAGAGCAAAAAAGTTTACCTTTGTAGGAAACTTTATTTATTTATTAACTCAAAAAGTCTTTGGTGCCCATTGTGCCCCTGTTGGATATGTTTTTTTTTTGTATGCTGTGAGGTATTTCTTTTTTCTTCTTCTTATATTTGCAGAAATCCTTTCAATCTCGATGGCGGTAGGTACTTTTTTGTTCTTTTCCAATTTCTTGCAATGTTTTGTAAATATTGATTCTTTTTCGATTTAGGAGGCTATTCCAACCGTTGTGCCAATTTTCAATTGAATTTTATGTAAAGGGTATGTCCTGAAGTATGCAATCAACCACCGACCACATATTTGGTGGAAATCTTGGTGGAAAACCGACATTGTTTTGGCTTAGTGACCTCACTCCAACATAAAAGGTATGAAACCATTCGATTACTTTTGTACCAGCAGCACTCGTAGCTATTTCTTATAAAATTTCTTTTAAAATTTCGACACCACAATTTGCATGGTAAATGCTTATTTTAATTTTTTTTCTTTAAGTCTGCACAAGCGCACGTAACGTATTATTATTTTTAATTTCAAGTTGATAGCTGCGGTAAGTAGTTGCTGAGATATTAAAGAGTGAAAAAAGGACAGACAAAGCGAGACCCTAAGGGTTTTGATCTGATCTCGAAACCCTAATAAATACATAAATATTAAGCACAGCATTATTTTAACTTACCCATGATTAACGTTAAAAAACATTTAACTCAAATTGAGTTTGAAAGTCGTTTTAAAGCAAAGGACAAAAAAACAACAAAGGACAAGACCAAGTGACTATTGCACTATACAGCCAAAACACCCAAGCTCAAAGCTGCCACTACGATCTTCGTTCGCGTTGCTCACACACACCGATCAATAGAGCTATTTTTTGACTCTAAGTTTTTCAATGCAGTATGCAAGAAAAACATAAAAAAAACATAGTTTTCCATTGTCACCGATAGATACGAATCATTAAAATCAAATCTGTATCTGTATCTTAATTATGACAAAACTAACGTACAGCCCTGAAGAAAATTTCGACATTGCGTACTTTCGATTTAGTGATCTTCCGGTATAGCGTGCATTCGAGATTGTGTTTGTCCGGTCTAAAGTTTTCCGGTATTGTGTGCTTTCGGTATTCCGTGATGCGGCCTCATGAGCTTTCGGTATTTCGATCTGCGGTTTCGTGTACTTTCGATATACCGTGCTCCGGTATTTCGACTGCCGGTATGCCGTAGGACAGTCGATTTTAGTGATAATTTTAATTGTGATTTTAATTTTAATTTTTTTTATTTGCATTGATTTTTATTTTATATTTAATTTTATGATGACTCGAATATTGACACTAACTAATTTTTGTATTAGGTATATATTATATAATTTATTGTTGTCTGAAATAAACGAATTCAGTACCTACCGACATATAAATCGTAATCTTTAGATATACTAACAGTGACGGCATACAATAGCAGCCAGCGCGCAGTAGGCGAGCTTGCCGAAACCTGGCCACTCTTAATTTGACATCTTGCGCACTCGCTTGAAGCAAGGTGTCACTGCGCCCCGCGCGTTGTCCGCGTGGAGCGCTCGCTTGAAGCAATTTGTACGATTGTCTTTTTGCAGAGCGTCCGGCCGCAACCAGCTAAAGTAAGTAAGAGGTATTCGCTGTTGTATAGATATAGATACCTGTATAAGTTCTACTATTGAATTGTTAAAATATTGTGTGTCCGAAATGGATGAAGTTATTGTTGCCAAATAATGATTTTATTTAGGACCTTTTCCTATGGATGTTTTACACAATTTTACAATATTTTTTTCTTAGTCTTGTTATTATTCTTGCTGCTAGTGTAGACAGCGTGCGATCAACACGATTTGAGGCAGGGAGGCATGCGGGTGCTGTGCGGGAGAAATTCGGCCTATGTATGCGACGACCTTTAGGTGTACCACTCTTAATCATGGTCTCACTTTGATGGGCCTACCAAGGCGATTCTGATTATTACAACCAATTAGTGGAAATAAATCTATTTTCATATTTTAGCTCATCAACAAGACCCAGATGTTTAACGTTAAAAACAAATCAATCTTCGTCTGGATGTAAATTACGTTGTAAAGCCATCAGCTCTGTAACTCACTCCATTAGCAGATTGTAAACGTGGAATATTGGTCTAATTAATTATTATTCAGTAGTCAGCACCTTCATTGTTAATTTACGGTTATTGTTGATTACCTAAGGTTTAAGATTTACTCTAAGTACACACCTAGTTAAATATTTTCTGAAGACACTTGCCTACAGCCTAAATAATGATAAACTTTGATTAAATGTAAACATTCTGATAATTAAGTAAATCTGGTTACAGACGGGTTATTATTACCAAATTATAAAACCCTCAAATTAAAACCCTCAAGTTAAAATATTAATTTGCAGAAATGTTCCTGAGCTCCCTGGTTGTCAAAAATATGTTCTCGTGCTTTTACAATGCTCGCTCCCATCCGTTGATCTCTGCACCTAGCGATATTTAAAACCGATCTCTCATGTCAAGATTCAAAAAAATGTTTTAACTTTGTGCGAGCCAGAAAGCTGCGAAAGGATTGTTGGAGCACGGATTAAGCCACTATTCCCCATGGATCCGTTGTTCTAGACATCAAGACGTCGATGTATATTAGTGCGTCACATAAAATCCTTCACGATCAGAACAATCTAAGTGGTGCTAAAAATTTTACGAGATTCACGTAAACTCACATTACGATGCTTGTCTACGTCCTACAACGTTATGGTTATGCCCCTTGTCTACGCTTTTACAAGGTTGCGTAATTCTTGTGGAAATTGCTTACATTATTAACGCTCGTAAAGGACCGAGTTGTTTTATCCCGGGTTAGGAGCAACACTAAATTACGAAGTTTTTCATGCAGCTTGTTATGTCGTGCTAGTTGGAGATTATGTAGCCTATCGCTTCTGTAATAGCCTTTGCACTAGCAGACATTAGTACTAATTATATTAGTATAAAATTATAATACTTATACTTATAATAATTAAGATTTATACTAATAAATCTTAATATTATATTAAGTACTAATGTCATAAGATTTCAGATAAAGTTTAGCAGGACGCTAAGTGAATCAAGCGGAAAAGCTGGCTTTTTATAGAACAATTTGAAGGTATACAAACTAATATATAATCGCAGGGTAGTGGCAAGGCAAAGTGTTCTCAAAAAGACAAGCACTGTGGCATGTTTCGTTCTGCCAAAGCACAAAGCTGAGTGTTGGATAATTTGTCACGCGCAAGTTTTGAGTGTGGTGGCCCATTTTGTTTTGTATCCATTTCTGACTTATCTGGGGAGTTTATTTACACTTTTGCTAAAATATTTGCAGAATGTCACTTGTAATAGAGAGTAGCAGTAGAGGTAGTTTGGTTTAGTCAAAAAATTACTACCTGCCTTTTTACCTCGACTTTTTTCACTAGTGTTGGTGTTTTTGTCAGCTGGTCTACTTACACTGTAGTCGCTCAGGCGCTGCTTCTTGGCGTCTCGGCTGAGCAAGTCGTACAATAGCAGCAGACGGAGGTTGGAGCCGGACAGCTTCGCCTTGGACGCTGCAGCAGGCTGGAAGTAACACACGTTAAATTATTGACATATCGAATTTAAATTCCTTTTCACACGTTACGGGTGTAACTTGGAGATGGTTTTGCAATAATAATAAGTTTCATGAGCTTCTTGAGTGGAGTAATGTGACTTGGGGAACGTGGTGTACACAGTGTCGATGATGGTCTGCGAAACAAACAGATGGTCGATGCTGCAAGCTGACAGATGCTCATTAGAGGAGGCCTATACCCAGCTGCTGGGTATAGGCCTCCTCTAATGAGCATCCTTCAAACTAAGCCCTTGTTAGTCTACTGCTGTAGACTAACAAGGGCTTAGTTTGAAGGACGACGCAAACTGACTTGAAGGATTCAGCTACCCATCCTTGATGAAAATCCCTTAGATTCATTCTACCAACTCCGCGTACTAAAATTGTAGGATTTTTTGAAATTGCGGGTCATTCTCATTGCTTGTTTAGTTTGTCATGTTGTCTCGTCTTCTTTCTTCTTCTGTATCAACAGGTAGACCTGCGTTTGTATCGTCTGCTAGCTGTGTCTGTGTTGGTTGTCACCTGTGCCCCGGCGCGCTGCCACACGTCCACGACCCGCTCGTCGTGCGGGTCGCGCGCCATCTGCACCAGGTCCCGCACGTCGTCTGACAGGTACTGCAGGCTGTCGGCGCTGATGTCTTCTAGCAGGAAGCCGTCGGACCTGGAATATGAATCATTTTCGGTTAAGGAGCGAATAAATGTTTGGTAAAATCTTACTTGGTATATTGTGTTGGTAAAGTGATTGTATGTGTCCTGTGAAGGTCTCAATAAACTTAATAAATATTATATTATATCTATGCAGGGTTATTGATAATTCACTGACACTGCTTAAACTGCAGGTTCTGCCCATCATCACGAACGCGTTAGTGAAGACGTCAGGTCTTAGATCTTATTTTTTTTGTAAATCGCCTCACATACAAAATAATGTCCGAAACCTCATTAATTAATTACTAAATACGAATCTCCCACTCCTATTTAAATCCACGTCATCATCATTGGCTTATTTTAGATCTACGCAAGATGATTTAAGAGGCATTAGCCTGGCTGGGAGACTGTCGAACACACAAAAACCCACTGATAATTCAGGGCAGAGCCGTTTTTAGGTTTAGTTTTTGAATGGAGGGGGGTACATACTAATATCATTCCTTTTCCACCAATTTTAAGAATCGGGACCTGGTGTCTTCACGGACGTGTTCATGATGGTGGGCAGAACCTGCAGTTCACATAGTGTCAATGAATTACCAATAACCCTGTATAATGTTGTATCTGTTTTATTTCTTCAAGTGTAATTTATGTATTTGGGTGGAATAAATAAATGAATCCGGAATCTGAATCCTGTTTCAAAAAAAAAGAATTATCGAAATCGGACTACTCTGTAAAAAGTTATGCGTGGTCATAGATAAAAAAAATATACTCGTCGACTTGAAAACCTCCTCCGTTTTTCGACAAAAGACAACATTTAAATTTTCGCAAGAGTTATCGTTGTCTTACTATACTACATGTAGAAACTTAATTGTAACTGATTTTATACTTCCTTATTTTAGAACTGGGTACAATAATTGAGTTACTACATAAGTTTAGAATATAAACAGTAAATGCCCTTCCGACCATGACTTGGCTATGAGCATAGTTTCCTCTATCCTAAAGCCATCCAGGAGAAAACACTTCCGTCTCACCTGCTAGAGATCTTAACATCAAAATGTGGCGGCAGCAGCGGCGCCTCATCAGACCCCGGCTCCACCAGCGGCTGCACCACCTCCTGACTGACCCCGAGGAGCCCTCCCTCCCGCGCCTCCGCCGGCAGGAGCACCTCGTACTGCGGCGCCGGCAGGGGGAGCAGGAAGTCTCGGGACTGGTATCGGTTGAAGAACGGCTTGGGGGGCGAGAAGGGGGCGTACAGGCCTGGCTTGTGGAAGGGGGTTGTGAGCTCGTTCCTGGTGACAGATGCCGTAAGATAAATAAAAAGAATTCCTGGAACATAACTAAGAACTTTTGTAAAATATCGTAAACCGTTTGTAAGTATGTAACCTCAGTCATTTCTACGGGATTTTATGAATTTAATCTATTATAAAATTTCCCTCAAAAAAACTAGTCTCTTAGAGTCTGTTTTAGAGACAGCATAATGGAAATCAATTATTTTAGAATTTCTCTGCGCAAACTCGATGTAGAATATTTGTAAACAAACCACGACAAAATAACTTAAATTAAATCAATTGCTTAACATTGAGTTTCAGATTATTTATTGAAGGAAGGATCTCAAGTCGACGAGTAATGTAAATTGCGTAAAAACGCGGCAACAGAGTGAATTTTAGGTTAAGTATGGGTGCTTTTTTACAAACATTCTAGATCGAGTTTGGCTAGTGTATAGATGACACAGAGCATACAACGAGTCAACCTCCCTAATCCTCATCCATCCTAACAAACGAAATATTAAAATGATAAATTAAAGTTGACAGAACTTTTCCGAGCCTCACGTGCCGAGATCGAATTCAACTATTAGTATTATTATATGGATCAGTTGAGCTACCTGTAGATTGTTTGCAACAGTCTGCAGTTAGCTAAATTGTTTCAATTATTATTGTAAATACTAGTTCTAATTTATTTCTATATTTTATTGTAATTTTCTTTGTTAATAAAGGCTTCTGCACTATTAGTGGTATTTATAACTATGAAGTATCACACAAAATGTCTACGCCGCGCGCAAACTCCATAGAATCGTCAGAATCCATTTGTATCAACTATATTCCTTGCTCTCAGCGCGTTTGGTTCACACTGTAGTTTGTACATACGATCAACTTAAGTTAGTAGATAGATACAGGTTTTTGTACACAACTATGTTATTGGTCCCGTTACCTCCTAGTTATCGAATCCTTACGTCATTATGTAAATATTTCTACATTCTCAAGCTAACATACTATTTACAAAGCTTTTATTTACATATGTACAGTTATCTTATGAATTTCTAGGCTTACTATGTCTGCTAATATTTACAAATATTCATCTAAACCAAATCCAAAAGCATGCAATTAAATAAAATTATTTTGATTTTAACCCCACTATTCACCTTTTCATCATCGTTATCATCATGGACCCATATTAGTCCACTGCTGGACATAGGCCTCTAAAGCGCCCTGTCTACAGCTTGACGCATCTTCACCTTCACCTCACCTCCCCTTTTCACCTTTTGATCCATAAGAATTCCTTATTTTACCCACCCCACCCATCAGCACCTATAAAATACCCAACCAACTCATCCTTACTACCTACTCCTCTGGCTCAGCGACCCAAGTGGATCTTGGCCTCCGACAGAAGACTTCTCCAGGGATCTCGGAACTGAGCTGTCTCTCGCCAGCTAGTGGCGTCGTATGTTCACTCAGCCTGATGTTTTTAAGCGTACCTTCCCATCTCACCGGTGGATACCTAAACTCATGGTACTGCGATCATCAATAAGTCTCCGTCGAGCCTGCCGTGGCGGAAAAACGGCTAGGAGGACATTTATTGATAAAAAATTAATCTAAAAAGCGTAATGTACAATGCACAACCTTCTCGTGGTAGTAAAACCCATCCACCATCCATTAGTGGTCGGCTTAGACGCGGCCGGGTACCACGATGACGTCACATACGGAGAATTGGTGGAAGTACTCCACGTGTAGGTCGGCCGAGTGGTCGGCCGAGTGGTTTGCCGAGTGGTCGTGGTAGTTCGCCGAGTGGTCGACTGCGGGGAGGGTGTGACGTCGTCTCGCGTTTCGAACGCCATCTGGTCGGTGAGGTGCGCGATTATCTGCATCGCGACGGGGAGGTAGGACTCGGAGAGTTGGACTTGCTGCTTCGCTGATGAAACCTGCAGAGAGGTTGAAGTGAGGTCATTGTAATTTTTTCAAGTAACTGATCTAAATCAAGTCTTTGAGGGCACCCTTAATATCCGTGAGGTGATTTTGACGATTTTATTACCACCCTTGGTGAGAAGTCGTAAGATTTTTCTCTTTTTTTCTGCGTTCTATTACAAATGTAACTAACGGAAGAGTAATTTGCCTCAAATCGTAAACAATTTTCTATTACTAACTACTTTAGTAGTTGTAAGAACTGCTAACATTGGTAGAAAAAAATTACGTGATACTTGCCAACCCAGATTATTAATTTTAAAAACCTGGCCAAATAATAAATTTGACCACAAATCAGTTTCGCGTTTGACCTTGTTTCTAGGAATCGCCCAATTACCTTAATTTTTAAACCGATTGCTCTCAAACATAATGATCGAATTCATTTGCAACGACAAATTATAATCGAATGCCTAGGAGGTACAGACGAAAGAAAATTCCTATGTCAAAATAAAATTCATCGTGTAAAACTAGTCAACCGGTACCTAATAGTAGATGGTTTTACAAGGGACTAAAGCATCCCATTATATACGAGGCCAGCGAGGGAGGATGACAAGACCGAGTTAGTAGACTTCGATTGCGAGAAAATAAAACAATTAAAACCTGTGATTAAAACTAACCTTAGTAAAATATGCACACGCTTTCCACTTTTATTTCGCGAATTTATAGTAAAATAATAGTCTATGTTTTTAATTTATATTCCACTTGGTTTAACCGCAACAGATTCATATTAAATATTTATTTACCCTTGTGTTCTATTTGCATATTATTATCTTAATTTTCGCTTAATTTTGAATTTATTTTTTAACAAGATCCGTCAAGTGCGAGTGTAACTCGCGCGCCGAGGGTTTTGAACGTTTGTCAATAAATATGTACCAAAAGTACCGGTTAGAGACTTCGCAATTTAACGAATACCTAATAATAGTAGGTACCAACCTACATTTCAGATAGATCTCTCTGCATGCTTCGGATTAATGGGTGGTTCGGTTAAGGTGGGTATTGGTAAATTTTTCGGCTTTTTACGAAATATTTCAAAAAGTATGAAAGCTACAGAAATTTTAAAAACTGTTTTGAAATTTCCAAACCGATACCTTTCATTTAATACCCCACTCGGCGGGGTAGCCCCCCTTTTGAAAATTATTATTTTTTGAACATTTTTCAAAAAGTGTTCTTTTTACAGACTTCTCTATATTTTTCCTGTAAAATATAAATCTATATCTACAAACGCTCCATACATTTTAAACGGATCGCTCTGCAAACTTCGGAGATAGGGGGGGGGGAATGGGTATTTTTTCGACTTTTTTCAAAATATTTCAAAAAGTATGAAACCTACAGAAATTCAAAAAACTGTTTTGAAACCTACAAACCGATACCTTTCATTTGATACCCCACTCGGTGAGGTAGCCCCCCCTTTTGAAAATTATTCCCCCCCTTTTTGACCATTTTTCAAAAAGTGTTCTTTTTTCAAACTTCTCTATATTTTTCCTGTGAAATATAGATCCATGTCTATAAACGCTCCATACATTTTACATGGATCACTCGGCAATCTTCGGAGATAGGGGGGGGGAATGGGTATTTTTTCGACTTTTTTCGAAATATTTTAAAAAGTATGAAACCTTCAAAAATTTCAAAAACTGTTCTGAAACGTACAAAATGATACCTTTCATTTGATACCCCATATGACTCTGTAGGTATCTTTTAAAATTTCGGCATCACAATTTGTATGGAAAATATTCATTTTCATTTTTCATTTATTTTCATTTATTTTTCTCTAAATCTGTACAGGCGCACGAAATGTATTATTATTTTAAATTTCAAGTTGATAGCTGCAGCAGTTTTTCAGTTATTAAGGAGGGAAAAAAGGACAGACAAAGCGAGACCATAAGGGTTTTGAAACCGATCTTCGATCTTCAAAACCCTAATAACTTTCAATGCAACTTGTACTTAGTAAATAAAAAGTTCTAGAGATTTCGTGCTAATACCACAGATAATATAATACTATATGTATACCAAATGCGTACCAACTTTTTTAAATGTCTTTGTTACGTGCAACGCAAAGTTCGCATTCTACCATGGAGGAACAATCACCCTTCATGAAAACATCTAACAATCACCAAGAAGGCGATATCAGTTCCATTTGGAAAAATAAATCTAACTAAAATGTACTTAAATCCTTTGTTTTCGGAACATCAAAAAGCCGAGTCTTAAATTAAATGGAGAAAATATGAGGGGCCTTTTATTGTGTTGTGTAGTGATGAAAAGTAGAGTGTATCACTCGGGCACAAAATATGTTTTTGCTTCGGGCGACGTACTTTGAATCCCTCGCTACGTTCAGGATCTATTAATTAAAGAATCCCTCGCTATGGTCGGGATTCTACTCTAGAATCCCTCACTTCGCCCTGGATTAAAAAAAGCGCCCTCGCCGTAAAAATATTATTTTGTTCCCTTATGATTAGTTATGATACAATCTACTATTGTACTGCCAATGAGAACATACAAAAATTCAAAATACTAATAATCGCACTTTAGCTATAATAAATAACACACTTGTGATTTTTTTGTCATCTTGAATATATGCTGTGTTCATTATTATATTCTTTGGCATATTTCATTCATTCATTATGCAAACAACCCGTATATCGTTGTCGTTGGTACGTAAAATATCTGTCCAATGTAAGTGACATTTAATTTTATGCAAATTTCAATTACATAAGTACCTATACCTACTAAAGTCAAAAGTAAAAGTGCAAAAGATATTTGCATACAAATAGCAAAGAACTTTGCCCAATGAATACAAATAACAAGTCTTTTTGAGAAAGTTAAATATTTTATTTTCGTTTCCGAAAAGCAGCCTCTCTTACCTGACTGCTCAAGAAAGAGGGTTATGTTTTTTAGTGATAAAACCACTCAAGTAAAAAAAAAAAATTCATATGTTGAAGGCAGGTGCATCACTTGAGATCAACTTTACAGAATTTTAGTGTTTTTTAAATATTCGTCAAAATCGTGTCCAAATTCTTAGATTTAGAAAAAACACACAAACACAACATTAAGTGTAAAATAAATCTAATGTCTAGCGTAATGTAATACGTACATTATTCTACATAAATCTAGTGCGTATAATATAATTTAGATAATTGTTTTGAAAAAAACTAATAAATTCAAATTCCTTAACATAAACACTGTATTATGAAGTTTTGTGGAACAAATCCTTGCGGAGTAAAATAAAAAATGTATGGAACCACCTCGATACCGTTCTCAAAACAATAGCAAAATAATTTTTAAAAACGGTTCATACATGACGAAGAATGCGACGAATAAATTTTAAAAAAATACTTACGTCCAGCAAAACATAGAATCTCTTCATTTTTGAGGTCGGTTAAAAAGCGGCCGTGTCCTCGACTTGGCAAGACTACTGCCCCATCCGTTATATAGACTCTTGACTTGACTTACCAGAGTGACAGCTGTTAGCTGCAGGGCGGCCATGACCAGCGCTGCGTGTCGCATCATTCTCGCTGATTTCTGAAACACCAATGCAAATCAACGTCAATATATCTTTATTATATATTTTGTAGTCGCTATACTGTCGAAAAGACAAAAACGTTAATACGATAAGCTCGGTAAGTTCTAATACCCTAACGTACCTATAATACATAAATAATGCTGGACAATTCACACAGCATCTTCTAGTCCCAAGCTAAGCAGAGCTTGCGTTATGGGTAGGTACTAGATAACTGTTATACTTAATACAATACGTGACTCGTAGATAGATACAACATAGAAAACACCCTCAAGAGTTTTACGAGTGCGTAGCAAATATCTGCAGATAGGACATGCAATTGTCCCGAGGCGGGAATCTAACACGCAACCTCCTGCGTTGCAGGCGGACCTTCATCCGCTGCGCCACAAACTTCGTCGAAATTAACACATTCTTAGGTATAATTACGAAGCAATCAACTCGATAGTGAGTCAGGGATCTGATCGAACGGCTAATCGCGCTGGATTTTAGGGCAGTACATACCTGCATCTTTATATCCTTTAATTTCCCAATCAGAAGCTTTACTACCCTGTTTACGAAGCCAGCTTTATTTACAATAATAACAATGTAACTAACATAACTCATAAGCCGAAACATCCTCGTAAACCTCGCAAAGTGACTGTAAAAAGTGACATTGTAAAATCTGCGCGAGTTAATGCCTACGGTGGCGCACACTGCGGGATATGTTTCAGCTATGCTACTAAAATACCTACTGGTTTTATCATGTTTGTAGCTATAGTTATTAGCTGTAGTATGTTAATTATAGGGTAGATATATAGTTACATGATTTTGGTATACTTCATTTGTTTTTTTTTATCTTTTCGTACAAATGCTATTATACATTATAATTATGATTTATGACATTACTCGTAGAAGTAGGTAAGTTTTGCACAAAAACGATTCAGAAACTTTGTCCCCTTTTTTTGTTAAGTATTTATTTATAAGAAATTTTCTTACATGTCAAAGTCGTATAGCTAGGTAGGTACAAAATAATTAAAAAACTAAGTACAAATAATTGTCTTTGGTAATCTTACCAAGAGCCTTAGCTCCCTGATTCAGACGAACCTCCCGCTCACTCCGAAGGTGTTTTCGCTACATGCCCATTTTTACAAGATGGACTATAATTGGAGGATCCACACATTAGAGTCAAGTAAACTATAATATGTATCTGAACCTACATCACAAGCTTTATCATTTTCTTGATTGGGTAGGAAAACCGGCGCCTCGTAACAGCGTAGTCGAGGAATATGACCTACGACCTTGTGACCTCTCACCTCGGGTGTGACCCCACCTCTGACCTCATGAGGGTTGTTAGCAAGAATAATGTTTGGCTATTGGATACGTATCGGTTACGTGTCGGTAAATATTAATGTGGATATTTGTGTTATGTTAATTGATACGTAATTTCTTATGAAAAGATAGTTGTGGTTGGCGTGTTGCTGTCTTATTTTGAATCGAAAAAATATCAGTGAGGTTATTATTCTGATTTTCTATTATACCTATTCAAAAATTTTATTGAGTTGGAGCATATGTACTTACTACACTACGAACCAAATTAATGTACTTACTACACTACGAGCCAAAAGGCAAAAACGCCTCTCGTCTCTATTGTAATTCTCAGAGTATAAAATCTTCAGTAAATCTCTTCTTGATTTTTATGCGATTTTAAGTTCGTTAAAATTGTAGTCTTAAGCTTAAGTAGAATAATAATAAATAATAATCAATCATATAATAGCGTCTTGAGGACACTTCCGACTCCGACTGGTATTGATATAGATCAGTTGAGCTTTCGGTAGATTGTTTGCAGCAGTCTGCAGTTAGATAGATAGATAGATAGATAGACATTTTATTGGGTTCACACACAAACAGCACAGGTAAGGTAACAAAAGAACAGTAACATATTATGATTAAGCTACACTTAACTAGGTAGGTAGGTAGGTAGGTAGGTATGCAGGTACACAATTATAAAATAACACATGAATTATTATTATTAATTAAAGTAAACGAGTAACAATCATAATTACTATAAAAAGGCACCTACCCACCAAATAATACACTCGCCTTAGTAATAATGATGATGGTAGGTGTCACCGCCCACCCAGGGCGGGGGCATGTACCTACATACCTAGGTACGCGTTTCTGCGCTGCCGTGTTAAGCCCAAAAGGGTCAGTCTCAGCATAATGCTGTTCTGCACCAGGATAGGTACAAACCAGCGCTGGTTTTCAGACTGGCCCACTTTGAGTGACACCAAGAGCCGAGACGAGAGGTATTGCTCTCATTACATGATCTGAATGATGAAGTTAGCTCAGTTGTTTCAATTATAAATGCTGGTTCAACTTTTTTTCTTTTAATTGATTTTAATTTCCATTGTTTATCAAGATGTATTTTATTAAAACTTACATAAGGAACCCACCCTTTCAAACAAGATAATCTACATTCACCGTACTTACTTGTTTTTGAGATAGAAAATTCCTAACCCAGATTCATACCCGATATAACTGTACAGCGGGCCCTTATCTCAATTTAGTAACGGTACGGAGCACCTACCCCGGAAGGCGGAGCCCTAGCCCGCTGCTCGCGCACACAAAGGCCTCACTGCCCTAGTCCGGAGAACACAAAGGACCGGCTCTAACGGGATCCGCGATCGCCCTATTGCAACTTTTCAATGGTACCTATACAAAGTTACAATTCACAACCATCTTAAGCCTGCGGCTTCACTTATTATAAAATAGCTGCTGCCCGCGGCTTCGCTTGCGTAGTTCCCGTTCCCGTGGTAATTCCGGGATAAAACATAGCCTATGTCCGTCTCCTGGTTCTAAGGTGCCTCCTCACCAATTTTCAGCCAAATCGGTTCAGCCGTTCTTGAGTTATAAATAGTGTAACTAACACGACTTTCTTTTATATATATAGATATAGATTTTTAAAAGCTTTTCGTTTTCGTCTACTGGAGGGCTGGATTTGTGACGTCAGCGTGGATAATTGTATGAAAAAACAAAAGATAATTGCGCCAGCTTTTAAAAAAAATCCTTTTCATTCCCCCATTTCGCAAAAGTATTTTTGCTCTTCGAAAACTGAGTGCAAAAGCCGTTTTTATCCGCTAGAGGATAATATAAAATTGAATTTAGAGCATCGTGTGCACTACGTTTGTGATTCAAAACCTATTAACTTCAACCTCCATGGTGCCGAATATATCGTACAACCTTTTTTAATTTGTTAAAAACTCAGACTTGGAACCTTCTTGTTGTACTTTTTATTTAATTGGCTTTGCGCGCGCCATTTTCTTTTTTGCATTTAGTTATTTCCTTGCTGAGATGGGATGAAAATTTACGTGTTGCACTCGAGTGCAAAGATGGACATATCGCCCTACCAAAATCTGCTGTGCCCTTTTTGAAATAGTTAAATTAGCTATGTTATTCCTGATCTGAAAGTAGGTTAGCTACGTCCCTGCAGGTAAGCAGTCTAAATCAATGCAGTCAATGTCGGCCCGACCCGTAGTTGATCGCATGCAAACATACTTCTTTAAACTTGAAACTCCTTTGTAATTTTTATGGGGATTTAGAAAAAGGCCCTTTTAGTGTGACTGCAAATTAAACTAACAACGCTTTGATGAATAATACGAGATTTATTGTGGAAAAACACACACTTTTTAAAGGTTTTCATACCACAGCAAAGAAAGGTGTAAGAATTTTGTTAATTTTCCTTATAAACCTTTTCTATGAGTTCGAAAAAGAAAAGAAAACGAGGAATTAGACGAGACCCACATCTAAATTTATGTAAAGTACCTCTGAAACAATAAACCCCTAGATCTCTGCTAATTCCGAACATTTGCAAAAGCAATGAAACAGGTTTTATTTATATCCAAACATTATCGGGCATCGGGCTCAGGTGGGCTCCACAGGATGCATTTACACAGGAAGAGAGTCCGCTTTACATCTCCCATCATCATCATCATCATATCACACACGTCCAAGGCTGGACATAGGCATCCCTCATACGATGCCACAAACAGCGCACCTGAACCACCTCCATCCATCGGCTCCCTGCGATAGCTACAATGTCGTCGGTCCATAGAGTCGAGGGTCTGATTATACGCAGTACGCGATGTCGTCCCTAAGTGTATGTCATGGAAAATGAAGGTGTATTCCAAGAACGGAAAATATACCTACTCCAAAAAACACATAATCAATATTATGAGGCAACTTAAATAACTTACTAACAGGCCTATGCTCCTGTAAGATCCTATAAAATTATAAGCTGTGGTTCACAAACCACCGTCGCTTACTCAACTAGAAGAGCCCCCTTGAGATAATACTTATAACGTGAAATGTAATATAATAGATATTAATCAACTTGAAATCGACTGACTAATTTACAGACACAATATTATTTAAAGTGTGTATAAACTGAGACACTTACAAAAGTGTCTCAGTTTATGCACACTTTAAATCTTTGATCCTTTCTATTATGGTCGAATATAAAGTCAGTCATTTGATTTGAGCCAGCCTGTAAGCGTCGGCGTCGTGTGCTCGTTTTCCTTGTAAATCCATCCAAAGGATGAATAATTTCGGTTCGGAACACTCAAAATAAAAACAGAATGTTTCGAGAATGACCTCCGGCTACAGCCGGGCAGCCCTGCTGTTAGGACGAGCCCTTCTGCGGATTGGGACGGTGATTTAGATTTATGAAGGGATACAGAATTATCGTTGTTCTAAATGAGAATACATACATTTTTCCGATGGGTTAGTAATGTTTGGTCTTGAAAAGTATATTGAATTGAATTAATATTAGGTACCTACGAACGACTGGTACCAATGACATGTGTGATAATTAAAATATTAATTAGAAGAAGTGACTTTAGACTCAACCTCAACCTCAACAGCCTGTATTGGTCCACTGCTGGACTCAGGCCTCCCCCTGATAAGCGCCTTATTGGCTTTTATCTCATGAGGGGTAATGCCCATAATCCCCACGCTGGGCATTCGGCTTGGTGATCGCAGTTTGGTGGTAGAATTGTTCTGCAGGGGGCGCTGCTTCCCACCCTCGGTGGAAATCCCTTAGTCTTACGACACCCGCGGGAAGAGTTGGAGTGGTGCAAATTCTAAGCCAGCACCACAAAACTAACTTTAGACAAAGATCAACTATTAGTTTACCTTACCTACCTACCTAAGACCAGACAATAATATCGATTCTATAATGAGAATTAAACAGAAATCCGTTTTGTAGTTTAGAATCAATAAGTGGACCAAAAAAACAACAGCCATTTTCTCTATTTTAGAGAAGCGTTTCACTATAATTTGGTCCGCTCCGATTTAGGACAAGTTCACACAAGAATCATACTTCATGTAAAACCTTTCATCAAATAAAAAACAATCAAAAAATATAAACAATTTAGAACTATTGAAAAAATAAACTAGTTTATAATAAGAATCTCAAGACAACTCAATTCTATATTTTCACTAGGTACTTTTTTTTTGCAAAACGAGAAAGGGTTTTGAATGTAGCTAAGCATAGTTCCGGAATCCAGCGGAATGTTTTGATTTGAAACCTCAGTATTCTATCGGGTTCCTGTGCCGTTTTGTTGCATATACGTAATAAAGAGTCCTTCAAACCAAATACATCGATACGCGTCAACAGATTGTCGCAGGTAAAAATTTATAATTTCCATCAATAAATATTAATTATTTTAAATAATCATGGGAATAAATTTCGAAACACCTATGCCTAATGAAGTAATGAATGAGATATACTTTTATCGAAAACCAAAAGGAAGCCTCAAAAACATGTTAGGGCAGGATTCAATTCAAATCAAATTTGCTACAAGATCTGGAACGAAGTACCTATGTTTAATTTTTCATAATACCCATACTTTTAGATTGATTGTTTTTTCTTGAATAATAATATCATAGTCGACTTACCAGCACAATGTTGTTCACGTTAGTAACTGTACCGAACAGACGTGTGAGGCTGCGCGCGCGCCGGTCGCCACTGCCAGCCTCCGGACGATGACCCGGCGAGGAGGACCGAGGCATCCTAAAACGGTAGGTGACCTGCCATTTGTAGGCTGGCTTACGCATTCAACTGTTGCAGAGGAGACGTGTCAATATCATATATAATATGTGTCTCATTATTATGCTGACGATTTGCGAGCGATTTCAAGGGGAGTGCAATCGCGGTGAACTCGCTGCGTACCCGCTGCGTGCCCGCTGCGTCATCGCGGTGTGCTCGCTGCGCACTCGCCTCGCTTTGTAATCGATCGCAAATCGCCAGTGTGATATGGCTCTAATCTAAGGCTTCCCTGCCAAAGATTGGCAATCCCACTAATATTATAAAGCCGAAAGTTTGTGAAATCTGAATTTTTGTTACCAAAAAATCTCCAAAACTGCTGAACAGATCAAGATGAAATTTGGCGTACGCTTAAAGCAAAGCCTAACTTAGATAATAGGCTACTTTTTATACCGAAAGTACGCGTGCGAAGCCGCGGGCAGAAGCTAGTAGTTTTTTAAGTGAAAAATTCTATATGAATCCTATTTTTGAACAGTGAAAAAACTTAACTCTCTCGCTCGGGTATATAGCTCAAGTCGGCAAAGGATTTTATACTACACCTGCACGGAAAGTTGCCTATTCCTTTTCCATTTATAGAATAGAAAGTATGTCTTTGCAGGCCTATAGGAAACCGGGAGGAAAAACTCTATGGAATTTCATTTCTCACGTGTTTTAGCGGGAGGAAAAAGTGTATGGAAATCCATTTCTAACGTGTTATTTTTTTTTTCCTAAAAAAACAGCCGGTAGCTATGGTTATTTTCGTTCGGTCAAACGACAAAAAGTTTTTACTCCAAGTCCATTAGGCCTCCTCCGATTTCCGAACAATATTTTGAAAAAAGAACCCAAAGGCTGGCGCGGTTAATGAGGTTTTACCAACATCATTGGGCGCGGTAAGTTCTTCTAAATTTCAATTAATAATTAATTCTGCTTTTTATTTTCCTCGAAGGTGTAGTGTAAAGCACTATTTATCACTCGGCAGAAAGTGCGATTCCTACCTCGTGTGTTTTAAGGCCCTCGGCTGCGCCTCGGGCCCAAAACGACACACTCGGTAGGAATGGATCACAAAAATCCATTCTTAGCGGGTGTCTACGTCCTGAAAGGAACCTCTATGCAAAATTTCAGCTTCGTAGCTTGTGCAGTTTCAGAGATCTCTTGATGAGTCAAGTTTTCTCGTCTCTTTTATATATATGTATATAGATGTAGGTGTCGTAGAAACAAAAGCCAGGTACTGACCAGTGTTTAGGGTCGTAATGTCCTCCGAGTGCTGAAATCCGTATCGTTGCTCGTCTTCTTTCCCCGAACTGAGTGCACGAACACTCGCTGTGTAACACGTTACATTACGTTCTGTAACACTGGCCGGTGTGTCGGTACCTGGGTTAAGAGGATCGCTGTGGAACGTTCGTGTTCGATGCATAAATATGCCGCTAATTGTGGCTTAGCCTCAAACATATCGAGCTCGTTTGTTTCGAATTAGAATATATACGATGTCGATCGCCACAACATACGTGAATTATTATTGGCAGTGCATTTTTGATGCTTTCGTCATTTTATCTTATTTTACCCTCATAAAAAGTATTTAAGGGTCATTTTATTTGGATCCACATCAATATCAAAGAAATAAAACCGAGTTCAAGTACATAGTACAACATTGTAATGTTTATACAATTATATAGCATGTGATCTAATTTTTGTCACTGTAATCTTATTTATTTAATACCTTTTTTATTGTCTTGTTTCAACAACCTGTAATAGATAGTAATAACTCTACCTACTCGATATATATTTATATTATAGAAGCACATATGTTTATGTTGCAATGAAGTTTTAATCTAACTTTAAGGAACCTCATAATATGAAAGTGATTTTGATGTGTTTTGTACGTTAAATAAATAGACAGTCGGTTAGATACCTGTAGTAAGTGATCCAAGAAAAAAAAGCAATAATAATAAATATAAATTTCATAAACCATAGTGAACCTACAGGTACACTAGCCTCTTCCCGCGGCTTCGCTCACCTGGATAAATCATAGCACAAGGCTCTCAAGAATTAATGTTGTTATAGCAGGAGAATTGTTACACTTCATCAAATAATTAAGTTTATTTAATGAAGTGTAACAATTCACTCATCACAGTGATTTTAATACTAATACTTAGATTCAGACTTTAATGCTACGATCCATATTTAACGAATTCACACCTTGTGACTATGAGCTTTCATAAAACCGGACATTTTCAAAAAAGTTGCACATTGAGTTACCTGTAGATACTTGCAACATTCTGCAGTTAACTTAATTGTTTCAATTGTAATGGTCCTAATTTATTTCTGTGACTTGATTGTATTTAACGTAATAAATTCACTTTCCAAACAGTTTTCGCCTGTGAATACTCCGGACCATTAAATCAACAAAGTTCTCACAAAAGTTTCCAAGCTGACTCCTCTCGCAGGCCTGGTTCATCGACACCTGGCACTCGCACACTATCTGCTACTCTGCGGTCCGGTACCTGCTTTGTTTACATTATTCTTGATCGGAAAGGATCCGAATATTATTGCTTCATCAAGCCTTATTGGGAAAGGTTTTATGAAATTATTGGAGCCGCAAGCTGTTTTGAAGATTTTAATGAAATTGTTATCCCAACCGGAGCTATAGATCCCGGAAACTTTTTGATCTTGTATTTCGGCGATGGAAGGCTTGCCTAGTAGGTACCTATTAAAGATACCATCTGAGCTTTAAAAAATTAAGATAAACTTGAAGAAAACAATAAGGGTTTTTTATCAATAACCTTATTTCTTTTTTGATAATAGTTAATACATATTTTATAATTCGAACTGTCTAAGAACTTATTTTGTAAGGACAAGATAGAAATAAAAAGTATAATAATTATTAATATTTAAAGAAAAACTATTTTATTAACAGGCTTTTATTAAAAAAATCAGTCCAAACTCGTAGTTAACCCGCTTACATTAATAATGAATTATATAATTGTGCAAATTTCAGCTCAATCGGTTGAGGATAATTGGTCTAAGTTCAGAGACCTTCCTACTAACAGGGCAAGTTAAATAAATAAATTATATATTTTTATTACAAAACACTGATTTTGCTGAAAAAACATTTGTAAAAAATTTTTATAGTGTAAAAGTATGCGAGAGTGCGTGTAAATAGGAAATCGTTATTTACAAGTTGAGCCCCTCGGGGTCACTCCCTTTCGAATAAGTACACATGTTACGTGACACCCTGTATCAGATAAAAGCTTGTAAAAAACAAAATTTTTTTTAGAGTTATTCGGTATCTACAACTGCTGAAGCAAATGAAATAAGATCATAGAAATAAAGTAACACTTGTTTATTCAGTTGAGTTTTAAAAGTGACCGTAATGTTCTTCTGAACTATCATTATAATCATCATCATCATAATCACTATGATGACCAAAATGATCATGAAATTTTCTATGGAATTTATGATGATGATTCGGAAATCTAGATTCTTTAACGGGTTTAAAAGGTTTATACCGATCATCATCATCATCATGTCTATGGAAGAAGCTATGCAAACCATCAACAACTCCTCTCTTCCAGCTGTTTACATGATCCTTTAGATTAACAAAAAGTTTGCTGAGCACATTTCGGTGATTATGCTCGATTTCGGGCTTATGACTTTCAAATTCTCCTTTTATGTGAAGTATACTAAAGGAGTTCTTTTTCAGTTTTCCGTCAACATGATTATTATTATTTTCATCACCTTTTTCTTCGCTATTATTAGCTACATTGTTATTTGTGAGTAAAGTGTTATTGCCGAGGTTGAGAGGTCTGACGACAGTAAAGTTGGTGAGGATTGGTAGTAGGGTCCTGTTGTCGGGTACGTCAATGATGTTTTCCGTCACTGCGTATGTGCTGCTGGTCTTCAGCTCTTCATTCTTGAGAGTGCTGGTGGCTGATGCGCCAGTGGTGAAGTTAGTGGAAACTATGGCTGACACTTGTTTTAGAAGTAAAACCTGGAAACAAATAATTTATATTATTATTTGCGGTTAAAAGCTTGCTTAGGTCTGCAATAGGGTAATAAAAGTCGCTTAATTATAATACCTACTCGCTCCATTTTATTAGAAATTATAAACGAATAATGAACCATGCGCCTACCAAGTGTTTAATAAATAAGTTAGCTACCACCCAGTAATTGTAATTTTCTTTTGAATAAATATTTTACCTACCAGTTATTTTTGTTATCTATAGACGTGCTGGTTATTCGTAAAAATCATAAACTGCTTCAATGCAACGTGTTTCAAAACCCTATGATGACTTTTCTTTGAACTACTTCAAATGGCTTCCCCATTTTTCATCAACTCGAGAAAAGTCGATGAAGTCATCTTTCAAACAAAAAACTTAATTAACTTATTTAGTCCAAGGGAGCACGTCAAACTTCTTTTTGTATGGAGTTATAAATAAAACCACAGCCACACACTTACACAGAAACAATCGATCTGACGTCATAGATTGTCACAATTTACGCAGTAGGTACTCACCAAAACAAATTGTCCAATCCACTCCATACTTAGAACTGCTCGATGTAAGCGCTGCGCTCTACCGAAACCCAATTTAAACTAACCTATTGCTCAATTCTATCAATTTGAACCAAATGTGCAAAAAATACGGGTGGAATCGTCACTCTTATCTAGTACCTAATTAGTTTCACTTATACAAGGACACTTTTTCACAGTCATCTTCACTTTTTATAGCCTTCTTCACTTTTTTGACTTAATTCGTAACAGTTTGACGGGAAATGAAGGCAAGCGTAGACAGCTATTGTTTTTATAGGGTTAGTGAGTCAGAAATGTAAAAAATTAAATGTAGAGTCCGGTATTCCTTTGTGCCGGCTGAATCATGAGATTCTTGGAGTTCACTGTTAGGTACTCAGGTGGTACCTGTCAATGTCCTGAGGTGACTTGCTCTCAGGGTCAAGGAAAGAAAGTCAAGAGCAAGGTTAGCATCGCTCAGTGTTGGTGGTCGAGTTTTTGTAGCAATTTGACATGCGCGCTGTATCAATGCTATTAATTAAAAATGTAACTAGTACATAAGCCTTGCTTACTTTGGGGTAGACGATGCCATGTGGATTAGCTATATTAAAAAAAAAATACTGACAGACAGATAATCAACTTTTGCTATTTAATAACTTTGGATGGATGATCCCAGTCAGTTCAAAGGCATGTAATTAAGTAAGATATTTTTCAATCTGGTAGTTTATGAAGCATTCGCGTAGATAATTTTAAAATTTCACAGAATATTTTGTCCAAGCAACATCAAACAAAATGGAATTGAATGTTCAATTTTCATTCATAGCAATTTTTCATGTCAAATTAGCAATTTCTTTATTGTGGAATTTTTAGTCTATATTTTACAATTTATTTCACAAAGAAGACAGACGGGTTTTTACAAAGTTAGGTTTAACAAAATGGTCAATCATACTTCATTTGGGACTCTATTGTTAGAGACTTCATTTTTAGTTCTCTTTTCAATTATTATGTACCATTATTAACTATTTTATTAAATAAGAAGTTGCTCAATAACCGTGCTATTTTACCTGCCTGCCCTGGCAGAGGATTTAACACGAAAAATAACTGAATTTAGACACATAAAACTTTCGATTAGTTTTGTTTAGTAGGTTGCGCATACTATTTACGGAAACTAAATAATTCTATATTTTCAATAACTGCCACTGGCACTTGAAAGGTCATGTTTCTTTTAGCAAAGAAACAACGAAATAACGTGCTTATGATTTCGTTCACTTTAATATTGTTTGTGATTGCGATTCCAAGTTATTTTTAACAAAATTGGGGAACACTCAACCGTGGTCTCGGGACTTTACATAACCCTGTTCATATCATAAAATTTATAATCTATTTTGATTTTATGCATACCCGGTATTTTTTTAGGGTTAGGTAGTCTCAATGGGTACACAATGCCTATAAACCCTGTCAGGGCGCTACAATTATTTTGGGTTCGCTCTTGTTAGAATGATAATTTTGATAGTTCATATTTTATGAAATTAGATAATTTAGAAATGTCATTTTTAAAATAACAAGTAGTTCTTTGAGCAAGTATAAAAATAATTGAATTGAATACGATCAGGTTTTCAATTTAAAAGAACGATTACAAATAAACGTCAGATTAGGAATAGTCACTTTTATCAATTTAATCTATGTCTAGGTAGGTAATAAAAAATAAAGATCCTATGACTACGTGGGGATAAAAAAGTGTCAAAAAAGTAGGAGAAAAATTCGTGAATTGAATAGTAGCATTTTTGTGATAGTAAAAATATTATCTTTTGGTTCCCATTTTCGGTTAAATTTTTATTTTTTTTTCAAAAATAGTGTACTAAAGGACGGTAGGTATAGGTTTGTCTACTTACTTAAATACTTACCTCGCCTTTATATTACCGCACCCTTTACCCTTTACCTTTACCGGGTAAAAAGTAGGTATATCAGAAATTTTATTTTATTGGTATCTGTAGTTAAAGTCACTCTGTAGTTAAAGTCGCTCAGCGAGCAATCACAGATTCCTACATTGATGCGAGCAATGGAAAGAGCTATGCTCGGAGTTTCTCTGAAGGATAGGATTCGTAACGAATACATCCGGCAGAGAACCAAAGTTATCGACAGAGCTCATAGAATTAGCAAGCTGAAGTGACAGTGGGCCGACCATATCTCGCGACCGCTGGGGTAAAATTGTTCTTGATATACCTCTATACTCCGGCCAGGTGGATGACGATCTGCGAAAGACTGCGGACTGATGCTGGATGCGGCAAGCTGAAGACAGAGCGCTATGGCGCTCATTAGGGGAGGCCTATGTCCAGCTGTGGACTAACATAGGATGATGATGATGATGATGGCTCTGCAGTTAGCTCAGCTGTGTCAATTGTAAATGCTAATCCTAATTTGTTTCTATTCATTTCCTTTGTCAATAAAATAAACCATTTTATTGGTATCTAGCACATAATACTGTACAAACTATAACACTATCTAAACCCGGATCAAACTTGCCTGTCTTTCGACCAGAAGTGTATTTAGTTGACCCAGTTCTGTATGTATCGAATACTAGTGAGTTCCCGAGACTTGGGCCGGAACGGTAAGCTGGCAGATTTATACTATACATTACATTAGAAAGGGGAACGTGTGATTTGGCACAGTACTGAGGACTTACGTTGAAACCGTATATCGCCTTTATCTACTAAGTAACATAAATATACCTTTATTCACAAAGAAAATTTAATCAAATAATAGAAATAAATTAGCACTAGTATTAAGAATTGAAACAATTGAGCTATCTGCAGACTGTTGCTAAGAATCTACAGGTAGCTCAGTTGTAACATAATAGTTTGATTGTTTTCAAATATTATCTATACTTATAATAAAACTGTAACAGGTCCAATTCTGTACATTGAAGATATTTTGAAAATTTTTTTTGGAGGGCATTCTATTATCGATACTGAAGCCAAAACTGTAATTTTTTTCATTCATGTCTGTCTGTCTGTCTGTCTGTCTGTCTGTCTGTCTGTCTGTCTGTCTGTCTGTCTGTTTCTTAAACGCGCATCACGCCGAAACTACTGAAGGTATTGAAATGAAATTCGGCATGATTTTAGGTCATATTACGAAGAAGGACATAGGATACTTTTTATCCCGGAATTCAGTCAGGTTCCCCTGGGAGAGGGGATGAAAGTAAAATTTCTTCACCGCGCATCACGCCGAAACTACTGAAGGTATTGAAATCAAATTCGGCATGATTTTAGGTCATATTACGAGGAAGGACATAGGATACTTTTTATCCCGGAATTCAGTCAGGTTCCCCTGGGAGAAGGGATGAAAGTAAAATTTCTTCACCGCGCATCACGCCGAAAGTGCTGCATGAGTTGGAATGAAACCTAGCACGATTTGATTTCATACTACAAGGAAGGACATGGAATACATTTGATCCCGCAATTCAGTAAGGTTCCCCTGGGAGAGAGGATGAAAGTAAAATTCTTTAACCGCGCATCACGACGGAACTACTCAATGAATTCGAATGAAACTCGGCATAATTTGAGTTCTACTCTTTGAGTACGAGGAAAGATACATTTATCCTAGAATTAAGTAAGGTTCCCCTGGGAGAAGGGATGAAAGTAAAATTCTTCACCGCACATCACGCTGAACTGCTGAATGAGTTGGACTGAATTGGTATGATTTGAGTTCAAACTACAAGGAAGGACATGGGATACATTTTATCCGGTTCCCCTGGGAGAGGGGATGAAAGTAAGATTCCTTCACCGCGCATCACGCCGAAACTGCGGAATGAGTTGGAATGAAACCTGGCACGATTTGAGTTCATACTACAAGGAAGGACATGGGATACATTATATCCTTTAATTCAGTAAGGTTCCCCTGGGAGAGAGGAAAAAGTATAATTATTTAACCCCGCATCACGACGGAACTACTGAATGAATTCGAATGGAAGTCGGCACGATTTGAGTTCATACTACGGGGAAAGATACATTTTATACCGGAATTCAGTAAGGTGATAATAGTCAAATTCCTGGGTCGCGCATCACGCCAAAAGTACAGAATGAAATCAAATGATGCATTTTATCTGGGATATCAGTAGGCACGGTTCTCTTGGGAGAGGGGATAAAAGTCAAAATGTGTTCTTAGTTGTAATTCATTAACGCGTCGCCGATTTCATGCATTCTTTTTATTAGAAACAGTGTTGCAAGATCGAATTTGACTAAATCAGTAGAAAGTCGAGTAGAAAATCAGTTAATTGAAACAAAAAAATCAGTAGATAAAGGGTAGGTAAGTTCCTATCCATTTATTATTCCAAGACGCACCCATTAGTTAGGGTTCTACCTTAGTAGGTAGGAACCTAACTAATGAGTGCGTCAATGCCTATTTCAGGCAAAGTAAAATGTACAAATGGTCCATGCAATATTCATGAACATGATATTTGGTGGTTTAGCGGTTCCAGTTAACTGTACCACCGAAGTTTGGTTGGAGTAAGTGGTCCAATTTAAGTAACTGGACCACAGAAAAATAGTTTTGACTGTGGTACACAATCAACTGTACCTACCTAATAACGAAAAAAAAATTACGGTGGTCCAGTCAAATGGATCAGGAGCCCAATTCTGTAATACAATGGCTTCACTATGACAATGGAATCGTCGCAGAATCATTACGTAGAATCTTTAGATTAATAAAACTCCAGATAGTGCGTGCGAGATAAATTAATAGTTTCAAACTTGACGCGCGTCTCTACATCTGCATTCATCATAATTTCTTTCATCTAAGGTAGAATACCAAAACGTGTCATTCCGTGACGTCTGTGACGTCCCTATCATAGTGAAGCGATTAATTTAGCAGAATAGGGCCCCAGCTGAACGGAACCATGAGTAAGAAGTGAAACGAGTATGACACTTCTTAACACTAACGCTGGCCGAGTCGTAGCTGAAAGTATTGTCGATAAAGAATGGGATTGAAGATGACAAAATGCTATCCGCCGTAGACCCCACACGATTTTTACACTATTTAACTAGGTACCTAAATAAAGATTCTTATATTAAAAGTGTAACAGGTCCAATTCTGCGCATCGAAGTTTTTTTGCACGGCGGCGTATCATAATATGAGAGAAACTGTGGTTAAATGTGAACTTAATTAGTCGGCAGGTATGGCAATCGCGAACGAAGTCGCGGGTACAGCTAGTTATAAATATTCACGGATATTTAAGGCCTATTTTTCTCGACGTTTCAACACGCGAAGACTCTGTAGTGGTCACGGGTTGACTGGAGTACCTAAGTAAGTACTTTGTTTTGAAATAATCTCATTATTTTGGAAAAACTAAAACTCGACTTCATATTTCTCAATATTTACACTGTTTTTAAGTTTTGCAGGACAAATACTATTTAATTTACCTCAAGAATTTGTTTTTTTATGAGATTGCCGCGGAATCATTCGCTATACAATAGCGAATTTTCAGCAACTGTCCATAATTGAAGGTTGAAAATAAGTAACGAGTAAAAAATAATGCTGGACAATTCACACAGCATCATCCAGCCCCAAGCTAAGCAGAGCTTGTGTTATGGGTACTAGATAACTGATATACTTATTTGAAACAATACACTACATACATAGATATTTATGATTATGGAAAGAAAACAACCAGAACACCAGGAACAAATATCTGCAGATCGTACAAACATTTGTCCGGAGGCGAGAATGGAACTCGCAACCCGCCGCGCCACTAAGGTCGTCAAAGGTAAGAATACCTACCTCTCCTGGATTTTGTAGGTACGCGTGTTACCAATCAAAATCGAGTAGGTATATTTTATTTCTCATGTTAATTAATTAATATGCAAGATTATGAACAATGATTAACATTCAGAGTAGCCTGCGCCGGCGCAGCTCTGGCTATGAGCAGAGCTGCGCAATTGATTTATCTTCAAACCAGGGCTTGAAAGCGGTATAGGTATAGGGTTAAGCTACCGGTAAAAAATTACGGTACCGTTTTGATTTAAAGGTAGACCTATACCGGTATACAATAACGGTATTGGTACAGGTATAAAATAACGGTACCATTATTTTAAGGGTACCGGTAGCTACCTGTATTTTTCTGGTACCGTAACGTAATTCATTTCGGTACCGAAAAACGCGTGAGTAAACGACGCTAGTGCTCTGTTTACAGTTCGCTCGATAGGAATGCCACTTGCCTTGTCGAACGAGGTTTCACTCACACACACTTCTTAATACACAGCTATGACGTCGCGGTCGTTCTTATATTCGTCGATTCGGCTTCTTTCCTTGTAAAAGGGAAGCATGGGGAAAATGCGAAAATATGTTTTTTATTGTTTCTTTTCATTCAGCGCGGAGACTAGATTGTCTACACTAAGTGCCAAATATTAGCGTTATAAGTGCCTTGCATTTGCATTTTTGCATTACAGCTAAATGCTGAATTAACTCCTTTTGTCTAAGTTTATTAGTTTTAATTAAGTAGTACGTATATTTTTGTTTTGTGTATTTTCTAAATTAAGGAAATAAATGATTTTCTATTCTAATTTAATTCGTACTAATAATAATTTTCAAAAATTTTAAGCAGTGCCTTTATTTTGATTTCATGAAGGTCAACGACCTGTATTGCCAAGATATCTGGCATCTGGTTTTCTTATAACTGTTTGGTCCCTGACTGTGACAAGGCATTTTCACACAAGAAAAACATTATTTTATACCGGTATACATACTGGTACCGGTATACATACCGGTACCGGTATAAATGCCGGTACATACCGGTACCGGTATAAATACCGGTATACATACTGGTACCGATATAAATACCAGTATACATACTGGTACCGGTATAAATGTATACATACCGGTACCGGTATAAATACCGGTATACATACCGATATTATTACCGCAATACATACCGTGTAAATACCGTGATTATTACTGGAAAACACATAAATACCGATATCGGTATACATACCGGTACCGGTATAAATACCGGTATACATACTGGTACCGGTTTAAATACCAGTATACATACTGGTACCGATATACATACCGGTAAACATACCGGTACCGTTATAAATACCGGTATTATTACCGCAATACATACCGAACGGTATAAATACTGGTTCCGTTTTAAATACTGGTATAAATACCGGTATACAAACCGGTATAAATACCGGTATTATAACTGTTAAACATACATAACGATACCGGTATAAATACCGGTATACATACCGGTATCGGTATAAATACCGGTAAACATACCGATATGATTACTGGAAAACATACCGGTATAAATATCTATCTATATATCTATAGCTGTCTGGTCCCTGACTGTGACAAGGCATTTTCACACAAGAAAATCATTTTTTTTTCACACATGAAAAACATTATTTTATACCGGTATACATACTGGAATCGGTATAAATACCGGTATACATACTGGTACCGATATAAATACCAGTATAAATACTGGTACCGGTATAAATACCGGTATACATAACGGTATACATACCGGTACCGGTATAAATAAAGGTATACATACCGATATTATTACCGCAATACATACCGGTATGAATAACATACCGGTACGGGTATAAATAACGGTATACATACTGGTACCGATATAAATACCGGTATTATTACCGCAATACATACCGAACGGTATAAATACTGGTTCCGGTATAAATACTGGTATAAATACCGGTATACAAACCGGTATTATTACCGCAATACATACCGGTATAAATACCGGTATTATTACTGTTAAACATACATAACTTTTAAGGTTTTTTCAGTGAAAAGAAAAGTTGAAAAACCTTCAAGTTTTTCTTGCCGTCAATAGCAAAGCTGACAGTTTTGTGGCATGACAGCTGTATCCTTGGACGAACAAAATCAATAAAGTTGGGACTGGGACTGATCTAGGGGCGATTCTGAGTTTTGTCTCGTTTTGAGACAATTCACTGTGTCGAATTGTATTGGTATAAGTGTACCATACAAAGGCACCGATTTATATTATTATTTATTTTTTCCTTTTATAAACTATAACTAACTGCTACTAACACACTAATTACTACTACTAACTACAAAAATACATAAAATTATATAATAACACATAATAAATAGGATCATTGTCAGCATCATTTACTCACCCCATAATTATTACTATTATTATTCTTCTTTTGCCATCTTTTTTACTGCCTTTATGTGTCTGCCTTTATGTTTATATGCCCTGTGAGCGTTTCTGGTCTCACAGATAATAATGCCATAGCAGAAATGTTCAGGGATCACTTCACCGTGCACTCGCCCTTGGGACCATCACAGTCGGTAATCGATGTGGGATCCAATGGCCAGGAATTACAAACTAGGTTCACAGTCATCGATGTGCACAAAGTTATAAAAGGTATGTCACGTGGTAAATCTCCTGGCCATGATGGTCTCAGCATAGAACACCTACAGAACGCGGGTCCTCATCTGCCCAGAGTGCTTGCTATGTTCTTTACCTTATGTATGGGACACTCATACTTACCAGATGAAATGATGAAAACTGTGGTGGTACCTATAGTTAAAAATAAGACTGGCGACACTAGTGATAAGAATAACTACAGACCGATTTCGCTAGCCACTATTGTAGCCAAGGTGCTGGACAGTCTGCTTGATGCTCAACTTAGCCGTTATCTAACACTTAATGATAGTCAATTCGGCTTTAGACCAGGCCTGTCAACAGATACGGCTATTTTGAGCCTGAAGCAGACTGTTAAGTATTACACCGATCGCAAGACTCCCATTCATGCCTGTTTTCTCGACCTATCCAAAGCATTCGACCTGGTTAGTTATGACTTGCTGTGGCAAAAGCTCAATGAACTAGAAATGCCACCAGAGCTTAATAACATTTTTAAGTTCTGGTATCAAAACCAGATCAATGTGGTGCGATGGTCAGGCGCCTACTCGGATACATACAGGCTGGAGTGCGGCGTGAGACAGGGCGGGCTGACGTCTCCAAAGCTCTTCAACCTGTATGTGAACGCGCTGATGGATGAGCTCAGCAGTACCCGTGTCGGTTGTCACATTGACGGTGTCTGCATCAACAGTATAAGCTATGCAGACGACATGGTGCTGTTGAGCGCATCCACGTGTGGTTTAGGTAAATTATTAAAGATCTGCGAGAGGTACGCTACAGAACATGGACTAAAATACAATGTGAAAAAGAGTGAATGCATGGTTTTCCAGGCCAGAGGAAGCTGTCCCGTACATAACATACCGCCCATAAAGTTATATGGAACTCCATTAAAGGAAGTTAGAGAATTTAAGTACTTGGGACATCTCCTAACCTCTGACCTGAAAGACGATGCAGACATTGAGAGAGAACGGAGGGCGCTGTCTGTGAGAGCGAACATGATAGCCCGCAGGTTCGCTCGCTGCTAAGGTAGAGGTAAAAACAACGCTTTTTAAAGCATATTGTTCTAGTTTTTACACATGCAGCCTGTGGGTGAACCATACGCAACAACAGTACAGCGCCCTACGGGTGCAGTATAATAACGCGTTCAGAGTGCTGATGGGGCTGCCCCGGTTCTGCAGCGCGTCAGGGATGTTCGCAGAGGCGCGCGTAGACTGTTTTTACACCACCATGCGCAAGCGGGGAGCATCTCTGGTGCGCAGGGTCCGAGCCAGCTCCAACAGCATTCTGAGCGTGTTCGCTAACAGATTTGACTGCATCTATTTATATCACTCCTCGAAGATGCACGCTTTTACAAATGATTATAATATAAAGTACAATATTGCCAAATAATTAATTAATTAATGTAAACATTCTTTAATTTTCTTACTTTATTATTATTATTATTATTTTTTCTTTTATTTCCGTTTTGATTATTGTGTATGTTGTGTTTGACTAATGTTTTCTGTAATTTAAGTGACTATTTTATTAATATGTACCTACCAATTTAATGAAATCTATGGACCTATGTATGATGTCTGAAATAAATGTTTATTATTATTATTATTATACACTCATTTATTCTTTAATCTCGTTTATAAAATACATTTTTTACTATAGAAAATAAAATGTTATAAAACTATTCTACAGTAAAAAATATATCAAAACGGTGAATCACCGGCCGCGAAGCTAGGCTCAAGCGGCCGGTGACTAGGGCTGCAAAGAGAGGAACTTCCTGACGATGCGCGCCGAGTCCAGGAGTACCGCCTTTTGAATCTGGCCTTTGATCCAACTTCCTAGCGAGAGTTTCTTGAGATGTTGATCGAGACTCTTCGCTATTACGCCGTTAACCGAAACGACTATCGGGACGATAGTCGCTGAATCAACATCCCACATGCTGACAACCTCGTTAGCCAAATCAAGGTATTTGCTAATTTTATCTTTTTCAGCTTTAACGAGGTTAACATCATGTGGTATGGTGACATCAGCGAGCACCGCCCTCCGTTCTAACCGATCTATCAGTACAATATCAGGTTTATTCGCCAGAATAGTCCTGTCTGTAATGATAGATCGGTCCCAATAGAGCGTGGCACGGCCGTTTTCGAGAACTGGCGCCGGTGTGTACTTATAGTACGGAACTTCAAGTCCAGTAAGGCCATATCGGAGAGCAAGTTGTTGGTGTATAATTTTGGCTACTTGGTTGTGTCTGTGCAAGTACTGAGAGTTAGCAAGGTGCGAACAACCCGAAAGTATATGACGAAGGGTCTCTCCAGGAAGATGACACGCTCGACAGATATCGATCGTGCCATCTTTCATGATATACTTTCGGTAGTTGTTCGTCTTCACCACCTCATCCATAATTGCACAGACAAAACCTTCGGTTTCCCCGAAGAGGTCACCGAAACGTAGCCAGTTTACTGAGCTTGGGAGATCTACATCAGGTCCTGTGAGGACCTTGTAGAATCTCCCATGCAGCTCTTTGCTCTCCCATATAGCCTTCCGATCCTGGATGCTCATCACCGTAGGTTTGCGTCAGTTCTCGTTAGCTAAGGAGAGAGGGGTAAGGTTCTTATCAACTGTAACCACATCGCGATGCATCTGGTATTCGGCTTGATGGAAGTAATTTCTGAGATTGCATACCTCACGGTTGTGTAGGGTCTTGGCGTTTAAAAAGCCTCGACCACCACATTTCCGCGGGATATACAATCTCATTACCGAAGCCCTTGGGTGTCGCATGCGATGTGTGGTTAAAAGTTGACGAACCTTACAGTCCAAGGCGTCTAGTTCAGTCTGAGTCCATCTCAGTATGCCAAAAGTATAAGTGAGCAGTGGCATAACCCAGCCGTTGAAGGCACGCACTTTGTTGCCACCTGACAAAAGGCTATTTAGCACTTTTGTAAGGCGACAAAAGAAGCGCTCCTTCACCGACTGCTTTATGTCCCCGTCCAATATACCCAACGCTTCTGGCATACCAAGATATTTGTAGGTTTCACCCTCTGAGAGAGATTTGAGAGACATTATCTCTGAAAGTTGTAAATTACTAGAATTTACAACTTTCCCTCGTTGTATTTGTATGACCGCACACTTATCAACACCGAACTCCATGTTAATAGCACTACTGAATATCTGTGTGATATTCAGAAGGGCCATTAACTGGGTTTTATTCGGTGCGAATAGTTTGAGATCATCCATATACAACAAGTGAGAAATGACCCCACCATCTCTCCGAAGGCGATAGCCTATTTCTGAATCTTTCAGTAGAGTACTGAGTGGATTCAGAGCTAGGCAAAACCATAAGGGACTCAGACTGTCGCCCTGAAATATACCCCTCTCTATTCTTATCAAATCATTGGTGGCAGGTGGATCCATTCGGCTCCCTGGATGACGAAGAACAGTGATCCACTGCCTCATACATGATCCCAAGAACGATCTTAGAGTAGTATCTACTTTATACAACTCTAAGACCCTCTCAAGCCAAGTATGAGGCACCGAATCATAAGCCTTCTTATAGTCTATCCATGCAGCCGACAAGTTCCCTCTGCCACGTTTGACCTGTTGGCTAATGGCCATGTCAATGAGGAGGAGCTCCTTAGTACCACGGGACCCAACCCTACATCCATTCTGATTATATGCCAAAATATTGTTTGTAACAATATGCGTGTTAATTTTTGTGGTCAGAATGGATGTAAGTAGCTTGTAGATGGTGGGTAAGCATGTTATAGGTCTATAATTCTTCGGTTCCGCAGTACTACCAGACTTATGGAGCAGGAAAGTTACACCCGTCGTCATAAAATGTGGGAGTGACCCGATCTCAATTGCTTCTTGGAATTGTGTGGCTAAAACTGAGTGTGAGCACCGAAACCATTTTAGCCAAAAGTTATGCAATCCATCCGGGCCAGGACTTTTCCAGTTTTGGGCCGAGCAGATTGCATTACTTACGTCTAGCGGAGAGATGGTGATAGAGTCCATGGTTTCGATGTTTTCACATTCAGAATTTACCACATTCATCCAGTCCGCTTCCGTGTGTTCGACCGGTATTGACCAGATGCCTCGCCAAAAATTATTTCCGGTTTCGGCATCCGGTACCTGATCGTCAGACACACGTAGATCGGGTTTCTCCCAATCGCGGTAAACTTTCCTTTGGTCACTTTGAAAGATGCGATTCTGCCAAAATCTGTCAACTCGCTTTTTGTATCTTCTAATTCGGCTTGCCCACGCATAGACTTTTTGCTTTAGATAGTCTATGCGCTCTGTGGCACAGGCTAAATAGTTCTGAGGTTGAACTTCAGTTCCGTCAAAAGCCTGTGTCACAAAGCGCATAACCCGAGGTCTATGGTTGCCCTCCCTAAAGCAAATTAACTTAGCTATGAGAGTCCTGAACCTACTGATACGCCTCTCTATTCGCTGCTGCCAAGTAGGGGTACTGCTAGCCTGGCGCGGAGCACGGTCACAGTCCGGAAACTTTACCTGCGCAACGCGGCAGGCCGCAATAGCCCCACAGTAGAGAATAGAGTGCGTATCAGTAAGATCACTACTAGTCAGTAGATATGGGACTAGTAGTGGGTTCAAGGCCCCCACTATAGCTAAATTACGTCTATGGGTGGGGAAGCGAGGCAGACGCGGTCTTAAATTTGAATTTTTATAACTTAGAATCGCATCTTCCAAAGCCCTCCTCAATTGCTCATCATTTTGGGTACTTACCTCAATGCTCTCGTGACTGACCTCTTCCACAGCGTAATCAGGCTGGGATATCACTGGTGTTGATGTGTTGTGTCGCGGTGGCAATGTAACAGCCTGGTTACATTGTGGATGGTTCACCACTTGAGCACTGAGCACCTCACGTCGAAGTTGATCAAGTACAATGTCATCCAACAGCTTTGAACGTTGAATGACCCGTACCTGATCAGATAGTCGCTGCACGTTAATGTTGACAGTCGGTTCAAGGGCCTGAAACAACGGCATTATCCTAGAACGGTACGCAGTCAAATTAGTTCCTCCCTCTGTAGCCCTATAGTACGCGCGCATGACATTTTCGTTAATTCTTTGTGTCCACTTCATGCGCCGCACTCTTCCGTCAGCGGCGGGGGCCGGTCGCGGGGCTGTGTGCCCTACAGGTCCCAAGCCAGCTGACAGCGTAGGTCGTCCTCGCCGCACAGGTGTTCGCGGCGGTCGAGGCAACGGTGGCAGCTCGTCTTCACTGCTCAACACATCACTCGTCTCAGGCGGCGTTTGAAATTCCTCTTCATCTGAGGACGAAGATGTGGATGTGGAGCTAGTCGAGACGGGCTGCGGTGGTGGTGGTCGGAGTGCTTTTGTAGCCGCCCTCGTTCGTGCTCTTGTGATCATTTTCTTTCATGTTTATTCAATTCAATTCTTGGTTGATGGCTTTGCGTATTACATGATTATTTTGCCATTAAATTGTAAATAAAATAAAAATTTGCAAGAACAGACGTCTGACACGGGCGGTGACATTTTTTTTTTTTTTTTTTTTTTTTTTTTATTATTATTATTATTATTATAACTATAATTTTCAAATATCCAGTGCTGCCACCTCGTGTCCTTTGTTTTCATATTTATTCTGCCTTTGTTTGCGCTAGATCTGAGATCGTGTCTGTCATCCTACCCTACCTGGTCCTGACTGAAAACCAGCGCTCTTTCACAAAATACCTACCCTAGGTTTTTTTGTGTTTGAGCAACAAGCTGAGTCAGGCCCTATTAGACCTACACACACGCGCTCGTCGGCTTGCTGAGTGGGCTACTTAGTACCAACCCAATAGGTAGATAGGTCCTTGTGTTAAGGTACCTACGTATTGTATTGTGTTAGTCTTGTTCACTTGTGTTTTTGTAGGTATGTGTTACTAAGTAGTCTTTTATTTTAATTCATTAGTAGTGTACTGTAGTGTTTAATAAATAATTTTCTTTCTTTCTTTCTATAACGATTCCGGTATAAATACCGGTATACATACCGGTACCGGTATAAATACCGGTAAACATACCGATATGATTACAGGAAAACATACCGGTATAAATATTTATCTATCTATCTATAGCTGTCTGGTCCCTGACTGTGACAAGGCATTTTCACACAAGAAAAACATTTTTTTTCACACATGAAAAACATTATTTTATACCGGTATACATACTGGTACCGGTATAAATACCGGTATTTATACCGGTACCAGTATGTATACCGGTATAAATACCAGTATAAATACTGGTACCGGTATAAATACCGGTATACATACCGGTATACATACCGGTATTATTACCGCAATACATACCGGTATAAATACCGGTATTATTACTGGAAAACTTATAAATATCGATATCGGTATACATACCGGTATACATACCGGTACCGGTATAAATACCAGTATACATACTGGTACCGATATAAATACCGGTATACATACCGGCACCCGTATAAATACCGGTATACATACCGGTACCGGTATACATACCGCTATTTATACTGGTACCGGTATGTATACTACCGGTATTTATACGGGTACCGGTATGTATACCGGTATTTACACCGGTATGTATTGCGATAAGAATACCGGTATTTATAAAACATACCGGTAATACCGGTATTATAACTGGAAAGCATACCGGTATAAATACTGGTATACATACTGTTACCGGTATAAATACCAGATTACATACCGGTACCGGTATAAATACCAGTATACATACCAGTACCGGTATACATACCGGTATACAGACCGGTACCAGTATAAATAGCGGTATATATACTGGTACCGGTATGTATACCGGTATTTATACCGGTATGTTTTATAAATGTATTATAAATACCGGTACCGGTATGCATACCGGCATTTTTACTGGTACCGGTATGTATTCCAGTATTTATACCGATACCGATATGTGTACCGCTACCGGTATGTATACCGGTATTTATACCGGTATTTATACCGGTATTATTATTGCAATACATACCGGTGTAAATACCGGTATAAATACCGGTATTATTATTGGATAACATACCGGTATATATACCGGTACCCGTATAAATACCGATATACATACCGGTACCAGTATAAATAGCGGTATGTATACCGGTACCGGTATGTATTCCGGTATCTATACCGGTACTACCGGTAATACCGGTATTATAACTGGAAAGCATACCGGTATAAATACTGGTATACATACCAGTACCGGTATACATACCGGTATACAGACCGGTACCAGTATAAATAGCGGTATATATACTGGTACCGGTATGTATACCGGTATTTATACCGGTACCGGTATTTATACCGGTATGTTATCCAGTAATAATACCGGTATTTATACCGGTATGTTTTATAAATGTATTATAAATACCGGTACCGGTATGCATACCGGCATTTTGACTGGTACCGGTATGTATTCCAGTATTTATACCGATACCGATATGTGTACCGGTACCGGTATGTATACCGGTATTTATACCGGTATTATTATTGCAATACATACCGGTGTAAATACCGGTATACATACCGGTATTATTACTGCAATACATACCGGTATATATACCGGTACCCGTATAAATACCGATATACATACCGGTACCAGTATAAATAGCGGTATGTATACCGGTACCGGTATGTATTCGGTATGCTATTGTCCAAATAAATGTATTTTCTTTCTTTTTCTTTCTTTCTATACCGGTATTTGTACCGGTGCCGGTATGTATACCGGTATTCATACCATTATCGCAATACATAACCCCATAAATCAGTTCACATGGGATAAAAATCACCTTGAAACGTTTCCATAGAAACAACGCGTGCAAAGCCGCGGGCATAAACTAGTAGTAAATAAACGCAGCCCGCCGCCGCCGCCGCGCCGGCGTGGCCAGTGCGCGGTGTGGCCCTGTGCGTGCAACGCAGTGAGGGATGTGGATATTTCGACCACGGCGGCTAGTCTCATCGACCAAGATGCGCAGGACATATTATAGTGCACAAGTGTATGCGCAAACATAGGTGCACTCTCTATGCCCTCACTCTCAAAATCCGATAGGACGGCAGACCGACACGGCCGGGGAGAGGTCATGCGATAGACCAACGGCTTAAGCCGTAACACCGCCAACTTGCTAGAAAAGACCCAATAATACAAATCTTGGCCCGACCCGGGATTTGAACACGGGACCTCATTTTCAGCGGTTGAACAAGCGACCACTAGACCAACGAGGCAGTCGGATAAAAGTAAATGTCCTGCCACAGAAATAATAGATACCTACATTTACTCTACGTTTATTCCAAAATGTTTAAAAATAAATGTCCATCCGTGCGAAGCCGGGTCGGGTCGCTAGTTATTAAATATAATTGCAACTTGGCTCAGCTAAGCAAACGGTTATACGAAATAAAACTTCGAAACGCACGAGTCACACGACTGTCCGGTCTCACTCGCTCGACTAGAACGGAACTGGCTCGATAGAATCTGCAGCTGAGCCGAGAGCTATTTATAGTTTTCTCATTTCGGTACTCTTATTTTAAAATTACGCTACTGCTAAAAATAAAGCTATCGCTATTTTTCGGTATCGGAACATAACGGTACCGTTATATAAGGATATCGTAATATAAAGGTATGACGTCATACCGTTAACCTTTTCATACCGGTATTTTCCGGTTATTCAAGCCCTGCTTCAAACAGGCTATTCAGCTTTGAGAAATATTTAAGATGCATGTAAGTTAAGTACATTGTAACCATGTACCTGTAGATTACCGGTAGATTTTTAATTTAGTTTTTTCATGATAATCCAATCATAATTTGTGGATTATCATGACTGAACTAAAATCCGAAAAACTAAAAAAAATCCCTGATATTTATTTTATGGAAAATGCTATAAGGAACACACAAGCAAAATAATTATCAAAATCGATACAAAATTGTCAGAGAAATTAAAAAAAAACATATTCATATACATTTATCACAGCAAGTACTAATACAAATAAACTGAACTAAAACATGATCTTAAATTAATAAAGTGGCTAGTACATGGTGTGAAGGTTATCTTATTTCTAAGTACGTACTAAATTTAAAAAAAAAATACAAGCAATTAATAGAAGAATAGAAACAAATTAGAACAATTGAGCTAACTGCTGTAAACAATTGAAAACAATCTACAGGTAGCTCAACTGATCCATATCAATACCAGTCGTCTGCTATCGTTATATAATGTTATCGTTCGCATTGTTCGGATTACTACTGAATATAAAAGTACCTAAGGCCGTTTTCTGATTAGTCCGTAAGGTTTCGGTACGACATCAGCACGCTCGGTATACGCGGTAACAAAACCTTACGAGCGCCTATATTTCTCGCCTTTTTCGTTCCTGATTAGGGCGGTTAGCGCGGTACAGATTCGGTATTGCACGCGCCATCCAACATTTTACCGATACAAATGAAAGTATTTTCATCACTCGAACCCAAATCAAACCGTCTTAGCTAAGACTCTAAACGGCGCACGCAATGCCGGCGATGTACCGGGCAAGGGCTTTCACATATAGATAGGTAGGTACACTGCTTACTCACGGGCGGCGATCGCAGTATTAACATAATATGATGTTTTATTTTGTTTGTGTTCATGTGAACGAGTTTATGTATAATACAAGTCAATACACAACTGTAAAGACGGCTACCGCGTCGAAACCGTGTTCATAGTGTATAAAGTCGGGCGACACACGGTAACGGCATGGTCTCACATGCCGTATGGATGTGAAAAGGGCCGAAGACGACATTATTCCACTACGTTTCAAGTGGTTCTGCATAATTTTCTGCAGATAAGTGCGAAAGTATTTGCGGCGCGGTAAGCTTTCGACATCCGAGCATGCTGATGTCGTACCAAAACCTTACCGACTAATCAGAAAACGGATGGATAATGGATCCTTAGAATTAATTTAGAATAATTTTATTTCTTAATATATTTAAATTTTTAGAACGTCCTTCTTATTTGAAGTCGCTTAAAAATAAATCAGTTCACGTGCAAACTCGCAGTATTTCGTATTTCTGAAAGTAGTATTTACAAAATTCGACGGCTGCTTTGAACTTCCAAAGCTTTTGAAGGATACTTTGGAAACTTTTATTCAACACTGAAATAACATTGCCTGCAGGCACGGAATGCCAACTGAAGGTGAGCGAAAGTTGGTTACAGTTTTATTGGGTACGTTAGTGTGTATTTTATTAGGGTTCCGTACCTCAAAAAGGAAGAGGAATCCTTATAGGATCACCTTGTTGTCAATCTGCCTGTCATGACTTTTTTCTCAGTAACGCGTTGAAACGTTATCGTATTGAGTTTGTTATTATGTCTCGCAAGGTACCAAAACTATGGTACTTCTCGTTGACCTAGAATCATGATATTTGGCAAGAAACAAGGTCTTATAATAAAATTATAATGGAACCCTTCTCGGTGCGCCAGTTCGACTCGCACTTGACGTTTTATTTTCTTTTGCGAAGGTTATATTGGTTTCTTCAATAGTGGGCACCAAAAGTTTGAACACCTAAAATATTGAATGTAAATATTACTAAATAGGTACCTACTGCTAATCTAGATTAGTGCCAGGTTTTTTTTCCATCTTCTATTCTATCTGCACTATTCAAAATTATATTCACTATATTCAATATTCACAATAAGTTGGAAAAATCCGATTTTATTTCTCAATCTCTAGTAAAACGTTGCAAAAAAGCCACAATAAATCCAAAACGTCACATTCAACTTTATTCCGTTCAGTACGGTCAGCAAAACAAACCGCACCGAAGTCACTTGACTTATAGCCCTTATAGCCTCTCCAACCACAAGCTGTTTTTAACTCTATTTACAAAAGGGTATGGCACAGAGTTGTTTGAGCCATATAAATCGAATTAAGTGTTGTTGCTGCGGCTAAGTACGAGTAATCAATTTATGAGCGCCTTTGACTGTCTTCTTTCAGAGTATATCTACAGTACAGGGTGCACTTAGAGACGGGATAGTGAGGGGCTTTTATATCCGCGAGGCGTGAGTAATGTTTTTCAAGAGTTTCTGTGTGACACATGTGTGGTCGGCGGGCACTCTCTACTACTGCCTAGCATCATAGCAGCCGATAGAAAAGTATCAAAACACTTGTTAGCAAGGCTACCTATTCAGAAAACTCCGTTATTGAGTATCGACACGGAATCTAACAGAGAGATACAAATTCAAATATTTCTGTGGTTTTTAATATTTTCTGCGTTCTAAAAGGAATATAAAAAGAAACAAAGTAGTTTTTATAGACAGTAAGGTATTTTCTTTGACATGTGGATCAGTCCTTACGCGATTCTACTTGTTTGGTAATTATTACCCGGGAGTGAGTGAAAACAAGCTGAGAATTATGATAATTCTCCACTAATTACATGTAGGTGACGTGGGCAATATCTGACATCCAACAGATTCTTGTAGAAAATATATTCAACTTTAGTCATCTACTAGCTGTACCCGCGACTTCGTTCGCGATTGCCTTACCTGCCGACTAATTAAGTTCACATTTAACCATAGTCTCTCATAATTATGAAACGCCGCCGTACAAAAAATCGTGTAGGTTCTACGGGGATAGCATGTTGTCATCTTCAATCCCATTCTTTATCCACACGAATTTTAGCTACGACTCGGCCAGCGTCAGTGTTAAGAAGTGTCACTCTTTTCACTTCTTACTCATGGTTCCGTTCAGCTTTCAGCACTATGACAGGGGTATCGACACAGAATGACACGTTTTGGTATTCCACCTCAGATGAAAGAAATTATGATGAATGTAGATGGAGAGACGCGTGTCAAGTTTGAAACTATTAATTTATCTCGCACGCACTATCTGGAGTTTTATTAATCTAAGGTAGAATCCTTATATCCGTCATGATTCTGCGACGATTTCACTGTCATACTGAAGCAATTGTATTGCAGAATTGGGCTCCTGATCCATTTGACTGGACCACCGTAATTTTTTTTCGTTAGTAGGTAGGTACAGTTGGCTGTGCACCACAGTAAAAAATATTTTTCTGTGTGTCCAGTTAGTTTTATTGGACCACTTACTCCAACCAAACATCGGTAGTACAGATAACGGGACCAGCTAAACCACCATATATCATGTAAGGTAGGAACCTAACTTATTTTTCCAAGACGCACCACCTTAGTAGGTAGGAACCTAACTAATGGGTGCGTCTTGGAAAAATAAATAGATAGGAACTTACCTACCCTTAATCTACAAATTTTTTTCTTCAATCTACAGATTATTTCATCAATCTACTAATTTTCTACTAATCTTTCTACTGATTTAGTCAAATTCGATCTTGCAACACTGTTTCTAACAAAAAGAATGCATGAAATCGGACGACGCGTAGACCCGTCGTGATGCGCGGTTTAAGAATTCTACTTTTTCCTCTCTCCCAGGGGAACCTTACTGAATTCCCTAGAATTCAGTAATTTATGTAAGTAAAACACTTTACATTTTATCCTGATAAAATGTATCCCATGTCCTTCCTTGAACTCAAATCGTACCAATTCAGTCCAACTCAGTAGTTTCGGCGTGATGCGCGGTGAAGGAATTTTACTTGCATCCCTTCTCCCAGGGGAACCTTACTAAATTCTGGGATAAAATGTATCTTTCCTCGTAGCATGAACTCAAATTATGCCGAGTTCCATTCGAATTCATTCAGTTGATCCGTCGTGATGCGCGGTTAAAGAATTTTACTTTCATCCTCTCTCCCAGGGGAACATTACTGAATTCCGGGATGAAATGTATCCCATGTCCTTCCTTGTAGTATGAAATCAAATCGTGCAAGGTTTCATTCCAACTCATTGAGCACTTTCGGCGTCATGCGCGGTAAAGAAATTTTACTGTCATCCCCTCTCCCAGGGGAACCTGGCTGAATTCCGGGATAAAAAGTATCCTATGTCCTTCCTCGTAGTATGACCTAAAATCGTGCCGAGTTTCATTTCGATACCTTCAGTAGTTTCGATGTGATGCGCGTTTAAGAAACAGACAGACAGACAGACAGACAGACAGACAGACAGACAGACAGACAGACAGACATGAATGAAAAAAATTACAGTTTTGGCTTCAGTATCGATAATAGACTGTCCTCCAAAAAAAATTTTCAAAATATCTTCAATGTACAGAATTGGACCTGTTACAGTTTTATTATAAGTATAGATAATAACAAAGAAACTTACAATCAAATGATAGAAACAAATTTTAACTAATATTTACAATTGAGTTGTCTGCAGACTGTTGCTAACAATCTACACGTAGCTCAACTGATCCATATCACCTTGCATGATTAAGATTGTTATATTAGCTGAAGTCAACGACGCGTCATGGACTTTACGAAGTAGGCGTAGGTAGTCCTTGCAAAGCTCAACTATGCTCTGCTACACTAAAAGGGCTACATTAAAATGCGATTTTCCCTACGTATTGGTTAATCGTTTGGGGGAGGCCTTTGCCCAGCAGTGGGACGAACCAGGCTAGATAAAAAATAAATTGGTTATTTTATAGCACAGTAGAGCTTTTCACACAATAACGTTATATTCTGCTTTGTTTGTGTTTGTGTGTAACCTAGACCACTAGAATGTCTACAATTCACATCAAGACTTAACTGAACTCCAAGACCTCGCCGTTATAAACTATTATTTAGAATGAAACATGGTAACAGCACACCCTGTATACAGATAATTCTGTTTATTGTTTCTAAGGAAACAAATGTTTGGGACATTCTTGGGTTGAATTGAAATTCATTGTCTGTTTTACATAATCTTGTTCCGGTGCTGTAGAAGGGATATGTCATGATGTTTCTTGCCTCAGTACATTATCAATAGAGTGCGCTCTCTTTTTTACCGACTTCGAAAATTCACAAAAGTGGGAGGTTTTATGTTTGGCTGTATGTAATTTTTATATGTATGTTCGTCGATTTCTCCGTCTATTATGGAACGATTATGAAAATTCTTTCGCTGTTGTATAGAGAAATATTGAATTGATCACATAAACATGTTATTCCCGATGGATTGGTATTTATCCCGTCAAGCTTAAAAAACAACAATACTTTTAAAAAATCACGACTTGCTCCAGTAATTTTGGTGATATCTTCGTCAATCCTTAATAGATAGGTATTGATGATTATTTCGTTATTGTCTAAAAGTTGATTTTGAGAAGGTCCCTAATATTATAAGTTGGATTCTCGAGGAATTTATATGTGCGCCGTATAACGTATCTAAAACACATGATCATTCAAAATCTCTAGTTACTAATTGTTTCCATGGCAACGGGGCTTCAAAGTCAAACTAGTGTTTCGGAATTTGGAACGTAAGCCGCGCATGCACTGCGATTCAACGCAAACGGTTTAGGAAAAGCTGAAAACGCCAAACCGCGTACAAACACGCACTGCGGCTGGCGTTTTATTTCAGTAACACCATTGATTTTGTGCGAACAAAATACAGCGTGTGTAGTTACAACAGTTATCAAAACAAAAGGTTAAACCGCTGTGCGTGCTATTACTATAAGAAACAAAAAATACCGCGTGGTTTGCAACGCAACTTGCCACATTTGGTTTGCGGTTTTTACAAACTACAAACCAAATGTGGCAAGTTGCATTTTTAAAATCAGTCACTGAAAAAATTCGATAATACGTGGGTTTGTACAGAAAGCTATGTATTAGGTACATTATTTTGCGGTTTCCGACTTGCGATTAAACGTGTGCGTTTAATCGCAGTACGTGCTCGGCCGTAGGCTGCTTGATCTTAGGTTTCCTTTCATTCGTCTTTTCATCCATGTATCATCAAACTAAATGAGACTGAAATTTTAACTAGATGGCGCCACTTGGAGGATTTAAAGTCGGTTTATAGTTTTTTAAAACACGCCAAATTATAATAGTATCCTATCTATCCTAAATCAATATAAAAGAGGAATCAGACTTCGTGCTGATAAGCAAAAATATTACAATAAAACTTTTACACAAGTTAAGTTTATCCACAAGTAATCTCAACAGAGCAACATTACATACCAAGATTGGTACAGGAGGCCATTGAGATTACCAAACACAGGAACTTCAACCGAGAAGAAGGTTTCCAATTTCTAATCCGGAACATGGAACCCTGTTGTGAGAATGTGCAAAAACCGAAGAAGTGATGTTTCAGTTTCAGTTTCAGTTATTTATTTATAACTGAAACTGAAATTTTCTTACATGTCAAAATAGTATAGCTAGGTACAAAATAATGTAAACAAACAAACAAATAGGTAATTATCTTTGGTAATCTTACCAAGAATATTTCAATATTATAAGTGTGGATCTACGACATCGGCGTCAGCAAATTTATCAACGAAGAACTCTTCTAAATTGTAGTATGCCCTGTCCACTATGTATGGATGTACCAACTGGGCCGCTTTCTGATATCGTCAGTGTTGTGTGTCGTGTTCGAGTTACGTACGATAATTTAACCGGTGATAGGGGTAACGTTCCTAGCAAATGAAATAAAGGGACGGTAGATCGATATATCTGCCAATAACAACTCACGCGCAGTGCTCTCAGTTATTCCGTGATCATAGCGCATGTAACTGCGCCGAAATATTGAAAAGCTCAAAACTGAAATTATCGTAAATATCCGTTAAATATCCGTTGGAAATGACTTTATTGAAAAATGTTACACTCTCTAATAATTTACCCAAGTGGTAAAACAAATTATTACATTCTTGATAACTCTACATAGAGGGGTGGAAAGGTTTAGCTGGAAAACTGTCATAAACTTATGTAAGTATTTGTAATTGCCACTTTTGTCCGGTTTTGAAGTCAAAATGCTCGTTAATGCGCCGCCGGTCCGACTATGACTGAGGTGGGTGGACCTAATTGGATCCAATTTGAGCGTTCCGCTTTTGAAAAACTAGTACCTAATCTCCCGCATTTAACTAACATCGACGATAAAAACCTTTGTCTCTACTAATAACTACGCTAAATTCCTTCGCGACCATTCCTTGCACCACTAGTTGTATTAATTTGAAATTATTCAACAACCGACCGTATACCTACTGCAGCTTTGAACCATCTGCCTTCTGAATGTTATTTGCAAATAGTCTGCAGACAACCAGACGGTATTAAACTGTTAACGTTATTTAATCTGTGGTCTGGAACCACCAGACGGCACGTAATTGGGACCCTGATGAGTACTGCTACGTATTCCGTGGCTGCAGTCCAGACAGGGGAACACAGGTGTCGGACATTCCGACGGCATCGAGGTACAAGGTGTTCAAGAGTCGCTTAGTAAGATTTCTGGTGTTTCATCTATATTTTAATTTGATTTTTATTTATAAACTAAAATATTATTACAATATTAAAATAATACTAACACCTAAAAACCCACAGAGGTTTGTAGAGGACTGCTATTAGGTCAATCTTGCGATAGTAGGTACAAAGTTTGGTAATTTGTCTTTCAATTTGAGAGCAGATTGCTATACAATAATGTGTCGCAATAAGTATCCTCAGCAATATTAAATATCACACGCGGCGGGTAACTAGGAAAATACAGAAGAAAAAGAGAAGTGAACACTGACAAGAATCTGTTCCTACTACCTACTGCCTCGTCACCTTTCATGGGGACATTAGTTAGGATTAGTTCCATAAGTAGCCAGCATAGTGTCAAATTTCGGCGAATTTTCCGTACCCAGCTGCAATCAACGTCAGGCGCCTTTACTAACTCTAACAGCAAACACTAAGGTGAACTAATAAAGCGGGGCAGGCGGGGGCGGGGGTAAATACCATTAATCTTGTGCCGGTGTTTGAACTAGGACAATAGTGAGACAAAGGGCTTTGAGGAGATGAAATTACGCTGCAGTAGGTACTGGTGCTAAGTCTTTGAGTAAACAAGGCACGAACGTGTCGATCACAAACCGTACAACTTGATTTCCTAGTGTTGCCATTCGGTGACCGGATGATATTTCCTAAAACATTATCGTGCATTTACTTTATTGGTGGGACTTTTATCTAGCCCTCATGGCTTTGGATTGGGCCATACATACACACTTCCATCTCAAAAAGTCATCCGGTATAATATACTTCAATACCCTGCCAGTCGTTGGTGACACATCTATATAGGTATCTAACTAAATGACTGTATGTAGGTTATTATTCAAATTACCAGATAATCAGCCAGCAAAAAAACAGAAAATCCAGCCACCAATTAAAAAATCAATTAGGAAAAACCAGCTGGGGCGGATTCATAATTCACAAAAAAGGTAGGAATGTGCATTTAAATTAGGAAACTAAGAATTGATTTTAGAATGTATGCTAACAGATCTTCCATACTTAATAACGTATTTTTTATACTCACAAAGAAAATACAATTAAAGAATAGAAAGAAATTGTACTGGTACTGACAATTTAAACTGTTGAGCTAAATACAGACAGCTAAAAATAATGTAGAGGTATCTCAACTGATCCATATCAATAAGAATCGTTCAACATAGGTATCAATACTATCAAATTAGTAGGTGATTAGTGTTAATTAATGTTTCAAAACTTTTATGAGTTTCGACTTTCCCTCCTGACTACACCACAATCTTTTAGAGAATCGTATTCCAAACTATTTTTCCAGTAAGCCTCCACGGTAAAAAGATGCGCTAACAATATTTTCAAGAATACAGAACAAAATTTTCAAGAATACTTAGGTACCTGATTAAATCCTAACCTATCCACCCCGATAACCCACCGTTTACCAAAAGTGTTGCCGTCACAAACCGTCGCTTCCTCCCTAATTACTAATTCATCATTCCGTTTTCCACCATCTACCTTGCACGTTGCCATGGCGACCGGGCAGCGCGCGCACCCAGTACTTCTCATACCGTGGGACTGATCACACGCTTATCGCTACAAAAAACACGTAAAAACAACTATCTCTTCCCTAAAAACAACCTAACCTTTAAAACTAAAGCATGTGGAAAAGAGGTTAGCATAGCTATGCGTAAACGAAACGCTTTTTGGGTGGAAATATTTAATTTTCGAATGAGTTTGACGTTTGTTTATATTTTGATTGTGAAGTGACAGATGCAGTGTTTTGTTTTTATATTGTGCCAGTGACAAGCGGCATGACATCCTTAATTTAAAATAGCGAGACTCAATCATTTTTGTAATCTATAAACCATAGGTTTGTCTAAGAAATCTGTTTGTTTAAGAAATCATTGTCAAAATGGTGACCACGTGTAAATTCTTAACTTTTGTAAGTGCGCGGTAGATGATAACAGATTCCTAGTACAAATTGTGACAGCTGTCAAACGCAGTGGTTTGTTTTTAAATGGTGTCAGTGGTACACGAATGTCGGAGGACGTCAAATGCAGAGGCGGTACGGTAAGTGGTATAAAGGTTACCTTATTAGATGGGGAAAAACCACAAGGCTACCCTCATATTAAGCTTTGTCTACATAATCATCTGACGCTGATGTTAATTAAAGGCCAGTGATAAATATCTAACAAGGTGTAAAAGAATTGATAAATGTATGACATAACTCCATGTGACTCATAGAGAAATGTTTTTTTTTAATCAAAAAATTACGTATATGTTAAATGCTTCACGTCTGTAATTAATGGAGAAAATGTTGTTTCCACCTTATTTTTTAAAACCTTTTGTACACATTTTCGACATTAAATAAAATCTTATATGTAATTTTATATTTTTATATGAACATTGTAAGTATTGTTGCTAAAACATAAACAAAGTTAGGTTGGACGGAAACTAAACTTTGCCCGATAGAATGACGACAAGTGGATCAAAATACTACCCTATCGGCTTTACCCGGCTTTGGTTGCTCGTAGATGGATTACCTATGGAAAGGCGTTAAGTAATGGCCCATAAGTCTGGTATTAAGGCAACTACTGGAAGATAGATCAATTGACTCAACATTGAGGTAATAAATAAGCTAGGGTTAAAAATAAAAATAATAAGCTTTTATCTTAGCTTGATTTTTGGTTCCACATACTTAATTGGAGTTGCTACATGACTGTGAGATAACGCACCGCCCAAACTGCCCCGTCAGCACTGGGCGGGGGCGGATTTGACGACAATCATCACTATTTTTGTTATGTGAGTCAAATAAATGATACAAGTTATTTCTATTCTATTCTTATGAGAAGAGAAAAGCAAGACTTTTTTATTTATGAACTAGCTGTACCCGCGACTTCGTTCGCGATTGCCTTACCTGCCGACTAATTAAGTTCACATTTAACCATTGTCTTTCATATTATGAAACGCCGCCGTGCAAAGAATCGCGTAGGGTCTACGGAGGATAACATATTGTCATCTTCAATCCCATTCTTTATCTACACGACTTTTAGCTACGACTCGGCCAGCGTCAGTGTTAAGAAGTGTCATACTCGTTTCCTTCTTACTCATGGTTCCGATCAGCTGGGGCCCTATTCTGCTATACTAATCGCTTCACTATGACAGGGGTATCGACACAGAATGTCACGTTTTGGTATTCCACCTCAGATGAAGGAAATTATGATGAATGCAGATGGAGAGACGCGCGTCAAGTTTGAAACTATTAATTTATCTCGAACACTATCTGGAGTTTTATTAATCTAAGGACTCAACGTGATGATTCTGCGACGATTCCACTGTCATACTGAAGCAATTGTATTGCAGAATTGGGCTCCTGATCCATTTGACTGGACCACCGTAATTTTTTTTCGTTAGTAGGTAGGTACAGTTGGCTGTGTACAAAAGTAAAAAATATTTTTCTGTGGTCCAGTTAGTTTAATTGGACCACTGCAACCAAACTTCGGAAGTACAGTTAACAGGACCAGCTAAACCACCATAATATCATGTAAGGTAGGAACCTAACTTATTTTTCCAAGACACCACCTTAGTAGGTAGGAACCTTACTAATGGCTGCGTCTTGGAAAAATAAATAGATAGGAACTTACCTACCCTTTAGCTACAATTTTTTTTTCTCCAATCTACAGATTATTTCATCAATCTACTGATTTTCTACTCGATATTCTACTGATTTAGTCAAATTCGATCTTGCAACACTGTTTCTAACAAAAAGAAAGCATGAAATCGGAGGACGCGTAGATCTGTTGTGATGCGCGGTTTCAGAATTTTACTTTCATCCTGATCCCAGGGGAACCTTACTGGATTCCAGGATAAAATGTATCCCATGAACTTCCTTGAACTCAAATCGTACCAATTCAGTCCAACTCATTCAGTAGTTTCGGCGTGATGCGCGGTCAAGGAATTTTACTTTCATCCCTTCTCCCAGGGGAACCTTACTAAATTCTTGGATAAAATGTATCTTTCCTCGTAGTATGAACTCAAATTATGCCGAGTTCCATTCGAATTCATTCAATTGTTCCGTCGTGATGCGCGGTTAAAGCATTTTACTTTCATCCTCTCTCCCAGGGGAACATTACTGAATTCCGGGATGAAATGTATCCCATGTCCTTTCTTGTAGTATGAAATCAAATCGTGCTAGGTTTCATTCCAACTCATTCAGCACTTTCGGCGTCATGCGCGGTGAAGAAAGTTTACTTTCATCCCCTCTCCCAGGGGAACCTGACTGAATTCCGGGATAAAAAGTATGTCCTTCCTCGTAGTATGACCTAAAATTGTTCCGAGTTTTATTTCGATACCTTCAGTAGTTTCGACGTGATGCGCGTTTAAGAAACAGACAGACAGACAGACAGACAGACAGACATGAATGAAAAAAAATACAGTTTTGGCTTCAGAATCGATAATAGAGTGCCCTCCAAAAAAAATTTTCAAAATATCTTCAATGTACAGAATTGGAGCTGTTACAGTTTTATTACGGCAGTGTCACTTGTCCACTCCGCCAAATAGTACCTACTGCAGATCTTCAGTGGCAATACGATACGAGTCGACTAACAGAGGGGTTTCTTTGACATCAAAGAAAACAAACTTTGTATTCTAATGGAATGGAAGGAAGCTAATTAAATGTGGGTCGTGTTTGCTTCTCCGTCGCATTTTTCTACCTCTCTTGTGAGGTTAACGTTCAAATTTTCAATGGAATAAAGTAAAGAAATCACCACAAGCATATTTTGTAGATGCCTTAGATGATTGCTGCCGTTTAGTGTCTTAAAATTTCCACCACCAACATATTCCGCGGATGTCGTTAGATAGAGGTCACAGTATCTCCACCGGAGGAAGGGCGCAGCGCCCCCTGAAGCACAGATCCACCAGCGACCTGCAATCCCTAACCCGCATGCCCAGCGGGAGGCCATGTCCAGCAGTGGTCTAGCATGCGCTGTAGATGCTGATGATGTAGACGTAGTAATGGACGGACGCTGCACATCGAATCCGCCTGCACAGGCCGGGGCAGATCGGTGCGACATTTCAGTGTGTGAATATAAAAAGCAGCCGACAGTGCTTTGTCAACTGCTCGGCAGGACGGCGAGTTTGATGTGTGAGTCTCTCAGGCTGCGGCTTCGATGAACAGCGGGGGCAGAGGGCGGAAGCGGAATCGCAGCTTGGGACATATTCATGGAGTACTTCGGGAATAAGCCGAAATAATACATCGAAATTAAATTTTGACAGTTACCACTAAATGAGATTCGATTTTGCATTTGAAAGATGTCAGAAATACTTTGGCTTTCGATGCTTTTCCACCGAACTATTATCTTTGTAAGTGTTTTAATTAAATTTTCCTGGTAAATCATTTCATCGACTGTTTTCATTCAATATACATCGCCAGATAATTGGTCATCGATATCGATCTTCGTGGTATGGAACAGGTGACAATGCTTTCGTGAAAAGTCTTATTATAATCGAAATATATATATGTGTGCACATCGTATCCGAAACATCGACGTGTACAAGTGCTGTTCGCCATTTTTGTTAGTACATAATTAGTTAGTTATAGTCCTGTTAAAATCATGAAATCCTTAGAAGATAAATTCAACGACCTCTGTGGCGCAGCGAGCAAAGGTTCGCCTGCGACGCAGGAGGTTGCTGGTTTGATTTCCACCTCGGAACAAATGTTTATACGATACGCACATATTTGATTAGCATATTGTGGGTGATTACCATGCATTTAATAAAGTATGTATCTATGTAGTATATAATGTATTAAGGTAATCAGTTATAGAGTACCCGTTACACAAGCTCTGTTTAATAGCTTGGGGTAGATAATGCTGTGTGAATTGTCCAGCATTATTTAATTAATTGATTTTATATCAAATACTGACTCCAAAAAATTATAGAACCTTTGGTACATACAATAAAACTATATAATTTTTTTGATGACCTTCGATAATATCGGTAGCTGTGCTACAGGACGGTAGTGGCTTATATCATCTTTATCGCCTATTTGAATAAGGGTTTTAGCCTATCTAGAAATATACCAGTCTCCAAGCATAGGTTAGTAATGTGACATAGTGTTAGTGCTTTAATAAAGCTACTTTTTATGACATGCGAGGCAATTCCACTCAATTGACGACCTCCGTGGCACAGCTGGCGAAGGTCCGCCTGCGACGCAGGAGGTTGCGGTTTCGATGCCCGCCTCGGAACAAATTTGTGTACAATCTGCAGAAATTTGTTCCGTTGGTCTGGGTGTTTTCTATGTATAATAAAAAATATCTATCTATGTAGTGTATTGTATTAAGTATATCAGTTATCTAGTACCCATAACACAAGCTCAGCTCAGCTTGGGGCTAGACAATGCTGTGTGAATTGTCCAGCATTATCTATCTATCTATCTATCTAATTCCATCGTACCCAACACTGCTGGTCTTTTCCAGAGAAGTAAAATTGTTTTACGAATGTCAAAAGGATATGTGTAGGGTCTCTCTCTCTCTCTCCGAAAGTTCCTTTTTTCGTCCAGTAGCTTTCGGAGAATAGTTTTAAGTAAAACCTTTCACTTTGTACTTCAGATTGAAAAAGCAAGCTCCGGCGAGACAATTCAATATAAAGAGGGAGCGGCGCTGAATAAAGACAAGACTGATTGAAACCGCAGAGTCGGACGGACGGGGAAAATGACACTTGTTATTTAGTCCTGTCGTATTAGGATTTCTACTCGGAATTCCGAGACAACCAGCTGGAAACTCGTATACACGCCTTCGTCAAAAGTCAAATAAAATATGAAACGGAAAATTTAACGAAGAAAGTTTGTAGCAAATTGTATGCTCTACAAGTTTATAATTATATCAACATCATTTACTTGACGAGAAACTGATAACACCTTACTTTAGCTTAACATTGAGTTAACCATTGTTATTGTGTATTTCTTTTTCAATAAATGTTTTCATTTTATTTCATTTCATTTCATTGGAGCTATTGAAACTTAGATAATTGTGAAAAAAGACCTGGTGTTTCAGGTAAAATGTCACAAAAATTCGAACTATACGCGATATTTTATTTAACTTGTGGGACAACGTTTATTACGGCAATGCAGGCGTATACGAGTTTCCAACTGCTCGTCTCGAAATTCCGAGGATGACCCTATTTTTTGTCAAAAATGACTGGACTAATGGTCTTTTGAGAAAAGAACTGCGTAAGTATATCCTAAATAAGTTATTGGCTAATGCTGTGGATAAAAACAAGCTTCTCTTTCAATTATTTTTTATAATAACTGTCTTGTTCCAACATAATCACCAGCATGTTCTGTTCCCAAAACGTTGTTTTGTTGTTAACGAAGGATTCAGCAGAAAACGTAATGACGTGAACAAAAAATCACCTCACGAGAAACTTCTTAGTATTCACTTCATTTCCCCGGAGAATAACCAGAGCGATATTGAAAAAGTATCAAATTGTTACTTGAGTTATGTAACAAAGCTATTTAGACCTTATTTACAGTGAAATAACGTCGGAAGTATCTTGCGAGGAATGTACTGTCGGGGGAATGAGCATTACGCAATACACATTTATAAGGTCAATTCATGCAGTAGGCATGTATAAATTTTAAAGGCAAGGAGCTTTCGGTCTTCTTCAATAATGGTCAGATCTGTAAATTTTAGTTTAATAAGCAACTTTAGTTTCGGCCTAGTTTAGTTCGGGTTAGTTTACCGAGCTGACGCCAAAATGGGTCTGTTTTGGTGTCGTCAATTCCCAAATTAGTTTTTTATGAGGATAAAGGCTATATAATAAGTAATAAAGTACCTACTATTATTAGGTATTAACATTTAAGATATCACTACATAGTATAAAACAAATTCGCTTCCTGTCTGTCTGTCTGTCTGTCTGTCCCTATGTATGCTTAGATCTTTAAAACTACACAACGGATTTTGATGCAATAATTTTTTTTGTTAGATAGAGTGATTCAAGAGAAAGGTTTATATGTATAATACATGCATAATATAGTAGAGAAACACTGTTCATTTTACAGGTTTCTAATGTTATGTCGTTAACACATTTTTTTGCGCTTACATTGCTATGAGATAGATCAAAATAATGTACACAGTACAGTATTGTACACCTTAAAAGGTCAACAAAAAAGTCCGCGATGGTATATTTCTATCTCTTAGGCTGCGTCCGCACAGACAGGCGGCTTGCTTAGCACCTAGAGCCTAGTGGCTTGCATTCTGGCTACTTGCTAGGATACCCGGTGGCCGCACTGAGAGGTGGTTTACCTGGTGGGTCGCTAGGTGCCTTGGTCATTTGCTTATCGCGTTGACGAGATATCACTTTCAAAAATAGCTTTAAAACTGCTTCTTACATAAAGTAATGGGGAGTTTAATGTTATGTATAAACAATTGCAAAATCACACTAATTTTATAAATGCGAAAGTTTGGATGGATGGATGGATGTTTGTTACCTCTTCACGCCAAAACTACTGAACGGATCGAGCTGAAATTTTGCACACAGATAATTCTAATCCTGGAATCACTATTACTACTATTATTACTTTTTATCCCATAAATCAGTTCCCATGGAATAGAAATCAATTTAAACGTTTCCATAGAAACAACGCGTGCGAAGCCGCGGGCATAAACTAGTTTATCCATAGTTTATCCCCGGTTGAAATCTACAGTTATTATAGTTTTATTCTTTATTTATCACGATTTTTGCCTCGCGCCTAGTGACAAAAAACCAACACGTTTGTTTACTTAGATAGACGCTAAGCGACTAGCTAAGCGCGAGGCGCACAGTGCGGCCGGTCCCGAACATTTTCGAACGTTCGTTTTACTAGGCTATTCGCTTGGTGACTTGCTAGGCTCTAGGCGCTAAGCAAGCCGCCTGTCTGTGCGGACGTAGCCTTACGGATAACCCACAATAACCATTTTTATCCTTTACTTTTTACGAACCAATTTTAAGGAATACAGCATTAATCCTTATCCAACTAAGTACCTGTATTGTGCATTTAATATAGATCAATATGGCTCTGTACAGCATGTAATTTAAATGAATATTTTCGAAGATATCACAGATTTAAAATGCAGGGACATAGCGGTTGTGGGGGTACCGGCCGGGGAGCCGATTCTGTAGTATATTTAGTATCAGCATTGCACCCGTGCGAAGCCGGGGCGGGTCGCTAGTTTTTAATAAAAATATTGAGACTGCGCTGTCTTCTCCCAGATTTTTCCAAGACATGGCAAAACAAATTAAGTAAAATACCATGCAAACTTTATAATTTTTGTAAGATTTCTTAACTTGTCAGCCAGGATGACGGATGACTCATCAATTGCAAACAAAAGCGAGCCCGCACAGCCCGTACGCAAACGTCGCCCGTACGTACGTCCGGGCCTCGAGTAAAACAAAGACTTTTTATCCCATAAATCAGTTACTTATAAATAACCTTAAAGCATTTCCATAGAACAACGTGTGCGAAGCAGCGGGAATAATATAAACTAGTGTACTTGTTAAAATGAAACAATATTTAATAAACTTTTCCCCTAACCGTACCTCATAGCTAACCTACTTTGCCCATGTTGTATTTCACGGTCTCAGTATCTTTGTTACCCGACGCTCTGAGAAAATACAATAAATGTATTATATTTGTACATACACAGACAATACAGATCCTCAATATATTCTGTAGTAGTTGTCCCAAATTGTACGAGGGCGTAATTCAGTTAGCTTGTTTGCTACGTGGTTTCTGTTGTGGAAATTACTAGGATAAGAAAAAGGAAAAGAAAAATAAGATTTTGGGAAAATTTAGCACCAATTTATTTTCGAACGAAAAGAATAAGACGTGTGATTTTTGGTGTAGTCTCAAATTAACTCAACCGGACTACTGAGTCGCTCGATGTATCAGTAGTCCGGTTGAATTAAGTAACCGGACTACTGAGACCTTTTTTGCAACTGTTATTTCGGTGTTGATGATACATTGCCGGCTCAATGTACTTATCGAAATATTTTCTTTTGATCAAGTGACGGCAGATGCTGGACGCGACAAGCTGAAGACAGCGCGTTATGGCGCTCACTAGGGGAGGCCTATGTCCAGCAGTGGACGAATATAGGCAATGATGATGACGATGATGATGAAGTCATCATCATCATCATCAATAGCAAATGTAATAAAAAAGGTCTCAGTAGTCCGGTTACAATTAACTCAACCGGACTACTGAGACTACACCTAATTTTTAACTGGCTGCCTGGAAGAAATCGTAATTCAGATGTTTTCTTTTGTCAAAAATACAAAAGTATTCAAATAATTTAGATGAAAGGTATTCAGCTTAACCAAATAAAACATTTTTGTGTTTAATTCTCCATGCGAAGATGCTTATAATTCTAGCATTCTACAAACTCAATAATAAATTACGGTAGAAGAATTCACAAGAATATTTTTCATCGTAAAATATGCTAATGAAATTGTCGGCCGAACCTTTGTTGTGGGTTCTTTGATTACGTCATCAGCCCTTAGCGTTCGGAATGCGTAGTCCGTAGCTCGTAGCTCGTAGCTCGTAGAGGGTCTACGCCGTAGCACTGTCAAAGGATTTAATTTTTCAGTAAACTCGAGCATGATTGAAATTCTACCGAAAGTCTGAATAAGTTTGCGATACGTACGATTCAAAGTTGTTATCAATGTCCCTCGATTGTTCGATACGTTATCAACCGGTGGTTTCGGCTTGTGATAACGAGATTATATTTAATAACTAAATATAAAACTGCGGAATTTACTTAGATACCGAACCAACAGACGGACAAAGGATTTGAGATCAATGATTTCGACCGAAAAAAGGTTTATAAACAAACCGCCCATACTTAACCTTAAATTGACTCTGTTGCGTCTTCTACTCTCAATATATAAATCTAAACTCAATTTACATAACTTGTGGGTTTAAGATCCTTCCTTCGACAAATACTGCTTTCAATTATATCTGAAACAAGACACCAATCAAATGAGTTTTAGTTATTCGTCTCGTGGTTTGCTTACAAACCTTCTACATCGAGCTTGGCTACTTTGGCTAGTATATAGTCATGTGCGCGGGACATATTTTAGTGCACAAGTGGTGCACGCTCTCTTCTTTCGCTTCACCATCATTACGTACATTGTTATACACCGAGACACAAATACTCGCAGGTCATGAGGAACAAACATTGTTCCCGGCGGGCTCGCTCGCTCCTTCGCGCCCACTACGCCGCAGAGGCCGGCAGCCTAAAGCGCTGCGCTCATTAAGGCGGTTGTATGCCTCACACTAGCGCCACCTCCTTTTATTTCCTACAATTACTTTAATCAAAGGAATTTTTAAAAGTTCATTGTATAGTTTATGATACCTATCATAAACTGTTTCATTTTGCAGCTCTATTTTAATGCCCATGAAATAGTTTTATTTTATTTCCTTTAAGCAGAAAAGCGAAATTGCTCTTGGTGGCCACCGAACTCTGTTTCGCTTCTTTGTCCAAATTATAAGAAACTAAACTATTTGAGAGGGATTAAAAAGGGATTAAAAGCTTAGGATAGGTATCGCAAACTGTACATTGAATATTTGAATTTTTTTTTTGTGTTTAACGTAATTATAAGTCAAAACAGGTGGCGGCGCTAGTGTGCGGCATACAACCGCCGTAATCCAATACCGCTACCACACAGCACATAAATGTGCATTCAAATATGGGCGTAAACACGATCTTTAGATATATTTTACAGTAACACAAGATCAAAATCAAAAATTTAAAAAACTCCCGACATATTTTCATGAAACATGGCTAAGAACACTAGGGATAAAATTATCTTTGACACAAAAAACTAAACGAAATCGGTTCATCCATTTGGGAGCTACGATACCACAGATAGATACACAGATAGACACATTAGACACATTAAACTTATAACACCCCTCTCTTTTTGCGTCGGGGGTTGAAAATGGCTTCCCACAAGCTTCCAAGGAATGGGTCCGCGAGCTGTCTGTCATCTGATGCCGTCAATATAAAAATCATCTAAATGTAACGAGTTAAAGCCGACATTCGAACGCACACTTTTGTGTTGTGCTGCAGCGGTGCTTTCCTGATGTGCTTCAAGCTTTACAGTGAGCCTGACCCACCCACATTTTGACAAACTGCCGCAGTTTGCACAGTTGGTTCAATAAGCTCCTAACAGACCGCGTAACGAGGTTATCTCTGCGCCACACCCGTTCGACTCCCGACCCGTTCATTCTCTGAGCCCGTTAATACAGGGCGGCTTTAAACTAACTTCCGCTAAGCCTTTCCATTACAACTTGTTCGAATAACTACGTTCCTGAGACCCTAGGATGAGTTTACGAGAACTGTAAATATAAGTTTTCGTTTCCTTCCATAAAGTCTTTCCACATTCGCGCGCGTACCACGCGCGAAGCCGCGAACTACTTGCGTACTATGAGTGTGGATCACGTTCGCATATTCGTCGCGGCTTCGCGTCGCGTTCGCTCCTCGTTCCCGTAGTTTATCGGTTTTTGTCCCACTACAAAGGGTTCTTAAGGCTGAACTGCAAAGGCCTCCGCACGCAGGCCTTTGCAGTTTCGTGCCGTGATTCGCGCGCGAGTGTCGAGACGCTTGTACATTTAACTTCTAGTATTATTATTTATTATTATTTATCCCCTACCCACCCCACCTTAAACGAATTACCCACGGCTCGTGCGATTGCTTAGCGGTGAAAGTATAGGTTCTCGTGTCTATATCAAATTAATTTCGTAGGTTCTTCAAGCCAATAGATATCAAGATTGTCAAGTCTATGGTCGCGCATAGTAAAGAGTCTGTATTGATTTCCAGTCGCAATAGAATTCACTTGATCACAGATACATATAGTTCCAGTATTGAACGGTGGGCGAATGCAAAATAGTCACAATTTTGCTTGATATTTCCGAGAATTATGTACAGTGAAGCTTAATTAATGTTTGCTGAAGTGTTATTATAAAAATTAGGACCGGTTCATACATGTGTAGTTATTTTGTAGAATTAGGTAGGTACTTTAAATTAATGCTGGTTGTTTTCATCTCCTCAGGCCTTGGATTCTAATGGGTAGGTTAAAAGAAAGACGGGAAGTCTCGAAAGTAATAATTAAGTCAGTGTGATCAGCAAGTATGTTGAAACTACAAAGCAGGAGGCTTAGAGGATCTTTAGGTCCTTGTTTGAACATGTCCCAGGGCTGGTCGAATGTCCATTAATGGCAATGCCACAGAAGGACACGTTTTATTATTCTACCTTCGATGAAATAAACTATAGGTGGAGGAACGCACGGTGCGTTCCTTGTTTATTGTGCGTAACGCACGTCAAATATATCAAGTTTGAACACATTAAATCAATCATTCCGTGCAAATAGCACCACACGCACTGTCTGGAGTTTCTGTAATATAAGGATCTTACGTGGCGATTTTGCAACAATACAGTAAACCGATTGGTTAGCAGAATTGGGCCCCTGTGCATCTCTACTATCTCCATTTTACTTGGTCAAGATGCTTATGATATTGTCTGTTGCTGTATAAAGATACAGGGTTATCGGTAATTCACTGACACTGCCTGCTCTGCCCGTCATCACGATCACACTTTTGTGAAGACGCCAGGTCTTCATTTTTAATATTATTTTGTAAATCACCTGTGATACAAAATGAAAACACATGTTTGTCCGGAACCCTATGAATTACTAAAGACCGATCTCCTGCTCCCACACCCACTGTCCATTGTAGCTAATACCAATAGGTACCAAATTTAAAAATAAACGTAAAGTGCGAGTCGGACTCGCGCACCAAGTGTTCCGTATAATCGTAAGACCTTTTTTCTTGCCAAATATCATGATTCTAGGTCAACAGAAAGTAACCCTATAGTGTCTCAATATTTTTTTTCGTGAATAAACTACAAATTAACGGTTTTCCAATTTTTCCCTTTATTTGTGATACGATCTTACTTCTTGCCAATTTTATGATTCTAGGTTAACGGGAACTTCCGCGGGTTTTGGTCCATAACGAGAATTAAAAGTATTTTTTTATAAAAACTACAAACTTACTGTTTTCGGATTTTTTCCTTTACTTGTGCAATAATACCCTGCTTCTTGCCAAATTTCATGGTTCTAGTCTAGGTCAACGGTAAGTACCCTTACCCTATAGGTTTTGGTCCATGGCGAGGATAAAAAGTTATTTTTTTTGATGAATTAACCTCAAATTTTTC